>OV702279.1:2500000-3750000 GCA_916181665.1 Avena sativa | reverse complement strand
TCGCACCTTTGCCATGCCATACATCATACATGCATCATGCCCGATCTTTTTCCGTAGTATTAAATATTGCATCCGGTGTTTATTCTAGTGTTTTGCTTCTTCGCGGATAAGGCCGTTGAGTTGATGTGAGCTTCGCCCCGATCTTCGGTTGAACCTTCGACAATGTTTTCAGGCGAGCATCTCCCCCCCTTTCTACCTATCTTCCTTTTATAGTATTTATTCCCTCCTGTTGATCTATTGCTTTCCGTGTTGCGATGCTCTAGTTTCCGTACCCGTGATATTCCTTGCAGCCATATATTGCCTGGGACACATCCTATTACCTGTTGTTTGGTAGATAGTTGGACTTGCGCGTCGTAGTCGCTTGCTCTAGTGCTGTTGCGTGTCGTCAAGTACCACAGTTGTTGGAGAATTGCCGCCTGTTTAATGTTGGAGATGATCATGGTTTATTTATTGTCACTTTAATTATTGTTTAACAACTAAAAATTGAAGTAGGTAAGCAGAGGCACAGGTGGGCAATTGTGGCATCCCGCAAAAACCACTACTAGAAAATCGCGTTGTTTTTGTGCATTGCATCATCATGACCGCATGCTCATGTCATCATGCCACCTTGCATTTGAGCATCGTCATCATCTTGCATTTGCTTGTATAAAACTATTAACAGAAAAACCTATTTTTTGTTTCTAAAACGCCCCGTCTTTATCTAAACGCAAAACCCGGGTCGCCGGAATATTTTGTTTTGTCTGCTATCTGTTTGCAAAAGCCCTGTTTGAAATAAATAAAATTTTAAATTATTTTAGTGGGGACAGTCGAACGGGCCGAATCGACTCAGTCGACCACCCCCGGAATTAAATTGGTCCACCTAAACCAGCCCCTCTAATTCCTAAGTTCACCCAATCCTAATCTACCCACCCTCTAGCCACCTCACTCCCTCCAATCGGCTCTCGCCACGTCACCCTGCCCCTTCCCCCTAACCTATCCCAGGCCGCCACCTAATCCTACCCCTTTCCCCACCTCTCTCTCTCCCCACAGCCCCCACTCCTTCAGCACACACGCAGCCCACACCCACGCCTACCCCTCTCTCTCTCCCCTCTACCAGCCTGGCCCCACCCCCGTCTGACCCCACCTCACCCGGTCAACCCCACCACCCCGCTACCCCTGCCCGCCCCGGCCCCACCAGAGCGGCCCCCGTCCCCCACCTTCCGCTCCCTCTCTCTCCCTAGCCGCTCCCGCAACCGACCCCTCCCCCGCCGCGCGCTCCTCTCTTCCCCCCGCACGCGCCCCACCTCCTCCCATCGCCGCTCCACCCTCGCCTCCCCAGGCCGCCTGCCGCCGACCCTGCGACCCCTCTGCCAGCCTCCCCCTCTTAGCTTCTCCGGCCGCCGACCTCGCCGGCACCGCTCTGTCGCTGGCCACCAACCCACGCGTCCTCCGCCCCGCCCCGGTGGTTCTTCCCCGAGCTCTGCGCCCCATCGCCCCCTCTCCGCCCGCCGGCCCGAGCGCGTCCTGCCTCCACCGCCAGTCCGCCCTCCTCCCCGCTCGTCCCCACCGCTTGGCGCCGCCGCCGTTCTCTCCTGCGTCGCCTCGAGCCACCCCGCCGCCACGGGAGGCCCCGAGCCCGACCGCTTCGCCGCCGGCCACCTCTGTTGCCGCACCGCCTCCGCGCCTCCTCTGCGAGCCACGACGCCGCCGGCCTCGCCAGGCTCGCCGCCTCCCTCGACCTCCCCTCCGTCGGCTGCCGGAGCTCCATCCCGCCACCGCCCGTCGGCCCCGCGCCCTCTCCCCGGCCCCGGCTGCATCCCCGCTGCCGCGGCCCTCCTCCGGCGCCTCCCCGTCGAGTTCCTCCCCCCCGGCCACCGCTCGCTGTTCTCCTGCCCCGGCCCTGCGAGCAGCCGCCGCCGCTCGAGCTCGTCGCCGCCCTCTGGCCGGAGTCCGCCGACCCCGAGCTGCCCCGTCTCTGCCGGCGAGCGCCCGCCAAGCTCGCCTCTGCAGGCCGCCGCCGTCCTCGACGCGTCGCCCGGCCGCGCATGACCTGCAGCGTGGACCCCGGGGCACATGTCCCCTCCGTGCGTGGCCTCTGGAGTTACATGAACGCCGATGGGGTACTGCTGTTCAAGGAATAGCCTGTGAAGGGAGGTTGCTGATGTTCAGTATAGCCAGTACGAGGATTCGATGTACAAGAGAAACCACGGCGCCGGGCCCGAAAACCGACCTCGACACGCCAAGTTCGCCGACACCCGCGAAGACCGATCCCGGCGTCCTAGACCCCGAAGGCCGATCTCGCCGCACCCGGACCCCGAACCCCGAAGACCCGAACCCCGATGAACCATGATCTCCGCTGCAGAACAGCAAGCCCCTCGGAGTGAAACCAACAAGATCTACCGCCGGACGCCAAGTACTCCTTCACGGACCCGAGGATCCGAAGGCCTTCTTCCCGGATCCGGAGACCGAACCCGGGCGCGCCAAGCTCTTCGAACCAAGACCCCGGTGCGACAAGTACTTCATCCCGAACGCCATGACCGTCTACGCGGACCCGAAGACCACGGATGCGACAAGGACGACACCGACCCGGAAGAACCCGATGCGCCCCGACACCGGACCAAGCTCTCCTCCGCGGATGCGACAAGATCTACTTCCCCGATCCAAAGACCCTAAATCACGGAGTCCGAGAATGATTCCGTCGAACCCTGAGACCGAACCCCGAACCCCGGAACCTCAAGTTCGTCGAACCCTAATGTATGACCCCTTTCCGAGCCCCTATTTTATAAATTGCCAACTTTATAACTTGTTGCATATTAATTGTCATACTCGCATGCATATTTGTGTGGTTGGGGGTCTTATGCCGATTCACCTCTAATTAAATATGGGGCCCATATGCGGGCAAATCTAGTCTTATATTGGCCTCATTTAAATTTGTGTAGCGAACCGGTGATATATTTTGCCTTGTTAAAACAACATTTAAATTGCGGGGTATCTAAATAACATGAACCATCTAATTAATTGTCGGGACCCCGGTTCCGCTTAATATAACCTAATTGCATCGCACCCTTGCCATGCCATGCATCATACATGCATCATGCCCGATCTTCTGTCGTAGTATTAAATATTGCATCCGGTGTTTATTCTAGTGTTTTGCTTCTTCGCGGATAAGGCCGTTGAGTTGATGTGAGCTTCGCCCCGATCTTCGGTTGAACCTTCGGCAATGTTTTCAGGCGAGCATCTCCCCCTTTCTACCTATCTTACTTTATAGTATTTATTCCCTCCTGTTGATCTATTGCTATCTGTGTTGCGATGCTCTACTTTTCGTACCCGTGATATCCCTTGCAGCCTTATATTGCCTTGGACACCTCCTATTACCTGTTGTTTGGTAGATAGATGGACTTGCGCGTCGTAGTCGCTTGCTCAAGTGCTGTTGCGTGTCGTCAAGTACCACAGTTGTTGGAGAATTGCCGCCTGTTTAATGTTGGAGATGATCATGGTTTATTTATCGCTCAATTTATTTATTGTTTAACAACTAAAATTGAAGTAAGTAAGTAGAGGCACAGGTGGGTGTTGCCTACCAAAACCCACCGGCGAGCAGCGACGGGCAACACGGAGAGCCGGGAGGCTCCCAGGACTGCTGGTGGGCCCTGGTCCCTCGGGCAACGGCCCGCAAAACTCCGGCACGCGCCCTGGCTGGTTCGAGGGCGTGCCACCTGACCTATACCTGGTCAGGAAGGTGAAGGATTGCTTCGATTGGTTTCCTGCATGGTAAACAAGTATACGTAAAATTCGAGCCGTGACCGGCTCCCAGGTTTCCCTGTGAATCGGCTCCTAGAGCCGATTAACCCATGGTTCTGCATTAGATCTATGATAACATGGGGTTTTGCTTCATCGTTACAAGTTAAATCGATCCACGATAGTTTAATGCTTTCACTACATAATTGGAACGTCCTACACGTAATTGAGCCTAGTAAATACAAAAGATAATAGAAAACCAATCCTAGAGAAGGCCTAAAAACCAACGTAACGTTAATTCCCGGAACAACTCCTCTTGGATTGGTAAACCATATCTTCCATACTACTGGATCGTTCAACCCGTTTGCAAGGCCTGATCATGTAGATATCAAACTAAACCTTGGAGAGCAAGGCACAACTATAACAGATCACATCGACTTAAATAAAGATCAAGCAAAGTGCCACCCTTACACCCGGGAAAAGGTGCAAAGGCGGCGAGATAACTAGAGGCAGCATATCTAAACGATCATAGCAAAAAGTACCGATGCTAGCCTAAACAAATCTATGATAATAGTGTTACTCGCCATCAACAAGGCTTCAGTACGAGTAACACCAAGTAATCGCATAAGTAGATACTGCCTAGATCGCAAGATGCGATCTAGGCAGCATGGCACTTACTCGAGAAAAACCCTAGAAACAAGGGGTGGCGATGCGCCGAGATTGTGTTTGTTGTGAACGTGATTGTCCTCCTTTTCTCAATAACCTTAGGTACATATTTATAGTCCGGAGACTTTCTATCTTTGGAATAACTCTACAACTCTATCTCTTACCTAAATCGAAACGGAACCTATTACAATATAAGATACACGGGCAATTTAGCCCAAATCAACGCACGAGGCCGATTCAACAACACGTTGCATATACGTATCTTCTAAGCCCATCTTGATTGCGGCCCAACTCCTTCTTTGGCAAAAATATGGCGATAACACATGCCCCCCTGGTTTTGGCAATAATAATTCCAAAACCACTCCGTTTTTTCCTTCTCCTCTTTTTTTCTGTATCGGGTTACGCGTTGCCAAAATGCGTTGCAGAACAGAATCGTCACGCCACCCCCTCATCATGATGCCCTGTCTTCTCCACTTCTCCGCAGTGCATGATTTGACAATTTTGGCAGCACATTCTGGGAAACCGCTATAGCATTGAACCACTTCATACTATTCCCCTTATTTATATTCACCTTAGCAGTTTGCAGCCCCATCTTCCTCCAGCAGCCAAGAAACCCTTCTTCCTCCGCCGAAAAAACCCTCTTCCTCCGCCATGGCCTCCTCTGCTTCATCTGGCCTGTCCTCCCAAGCCTCCAACTCAATGAGCGACCGGGAACCGACGCCAGAGCACCCGCCGACGGCGGCGTACAATGCTCTCGCCCCACAATGGTGGGACGAGAGGGATTGGGATTTCGCCACCTGGTCCGAGGACGACGAGTCCTTGACCGATGGCGAGGAGGGCCTGCAGTTCCTTGCCGATGGGGAACTGGAGGCGGACAGCACCGACGACGCCATGTCCTGGGACGGCGTCGACTCCTCCGACGAGGAGGAGGAAGCGGAGGAGGACAATTCCTCCGACGAGTACCAGCCGGTGAAGTACTTCCGCGCCGGGTCCAGCGAGGACACCGAAGATGACGACGAGGACGAGGAGGCCCCCGCTGGCATCTGGATCAGCAGCAGTGAAGACGACGCCGGCAGCAGCGCTGATGACAGCGAACAAGATGACGGCGAAGACAGCGGCGACGACCTTGGCCTCTAGATTAGGAATCAGTAGTAGTAGTAGTAGTAGATTCCCTTTTGTAAGCAACCAGCTCCTTTTGTAAGAAATCAGCTTTTGAATGAACGAAGATTGCTTTTCCCACTCGAAGATTGCTTTTCCGACCCAATTTCGCCGATAGTCACATAGGTCGATGTTCCAGAAGCCGATAGCAACGCATCGGCTTTTACCCTGCTGCGCTCATACAGTCAACCAAGTCACAGCCCAAAGAGCCGATGGTACAACATCGACTTTCCCAAAAACGTTGACAAAGTCAAGTTCAGTCGCATACTTAGACAAATCTGAGCGGCCACTTTCCAGTTTCAAACGGTAACCTGTGACCCTCTTCAAAAAGGGCGACCCAGATCTCCAATTGCTCATCGACCAAATCGAGCTCACAGCGACAAGACCCCTCGATCCCCAATTGCACAGATCCATCTCCGCCAGCAAACTAGATGGCGGAATCGTCCAACACCAACCCAGAGGTCTCCGGTCTGAAGGTACGCCTACTCCCCGCAATCTGAACGCGATGCTAGAATTAATGGCGAACACCTGAATTAATGCCTTATTCCATTATTAAATTTTCTAGGTTTCAGACATCCTGCTGCCACATCCTTCTCTCCCAAATTCTCTCTGCCTTGGCCCTCGTACAGCATCTAGTCCGGCCCATCTGATTTCTTGTGAAACAAACCGAATCCCCTTCGTAAGCCAAGACCTAGATTTAAACTCTTGGGCCGACTGCTTGCGAGCCTGGCCTAATCCTCCTGAACATTGGGTCACTTGGTTCAGCAGGGTAGCTAGAGCTTACCAATCCCAATGGGAAACCACGGGAATAGCCGATGCCTTGCATTTGTCATTGTCTCCTCTTGATAAACATGAGAATCTTCTCAAAACCATCGGCTACTTCTGGTCTGACGCTCTGAATTGCTTCATGTTCGGTCATGGCCCTATGTCACCAACTCTGTTAGACGTGGTGATGATTATTGGTCTGGATGTTACATCACCCAGCCCTTCTGCTTTTAAATTGACCAAAGTCCCCTACAAACTGTCTTCCAAAACAGAATGCACGAACTGGGGCGCATATATTCAAAGCCACATGAAAACTAGAGGTCCTATCACCAAGAAAGAACACACGGCTTTCCTCAACCTCTGGCTAGAACATTTCATATTATGTGGCCCTTCCCTTGCTCCAACCAAAAATTATCTCTCCCTGGCCTATGAACTCGCTAAAGGCACTCAACTTGGCATCGGAAAATTGTTCCTTGGAGAGGTCTACCGATATCTCCAGTTGATGTCTGTCAAACTGTTCTCTGGCATAGCAGTCAAAACAGGTGGTCCTTGGTGGTTCATCCAGCTATGGGCTCAGCTGTATTTTCAAAACCACGTCCCAAACTTCCCCCTTTTGGCGAGCTGCACCTTTCCAGATGTCAAAGGGAGGCAGATACGATGCACTAGCTATGGCCAAGCTTTGTATAGACTGCCAGGTAGCAAACTATCCCCTCAGGAAGCTTCCAAGTGGTTCAGTATTTTCTTCCAAGGCCTGGATAATCCTACCTTCTTCCCTTACATGGAAGAATCTGAACATTTTGAGAATCCCATCTCCTTCAGGCTAGACAGCTTTGCCGATGACACCAGCACACGGCAACTCTTTTCCATTGTGATCTGTCCCTGTTTCCTTCCAGTTGGCATGAGTACATCCAATAGAATCATCAAGCCTGGGTATGAATTCTACCAGCCGGTCATAGTGGCTCGGCAATTTTGCCTTGGACAAGTACCTCCCCATCTCTTTCTTCATCACCTGACAGAGAGCAGAGCCGACCTGCCTGATCCTCTCACCAGTCAAAGGTGTTACTCCTTCTTTGATGCTCTGACCATCCCAATTCCTAACGACCTCACCTTCGCCTCATCCACCGATGGCTTCGAAGATTGGTGGTTGATGTGGAAGACTCATGCCTTCAGGAGAGCTCTGGGACCATTGCTGAAACAGCTCGACGCTGACTATGACATCCCCGTGGAACAGGTACCACTACTTGTAAATTTTCTTGATGTAGCTTGCAAATAACTCTTTTACTAACCCACTCTTTCTCTTTGCAGCAACAAGATGGCCCTGAACCTACGCACAGTGATGGCTCCCCCTTTGAGTTCTTTCCGCCAGCTCCTGTGGTCCTCTTCTGCAAAAACTCGCCACCTCTGAAAAAGGTCATGATGCAGAAACAGCCGATCACACCACAATCGGCTTCTAAGAAACTAGTAACTTCACAATCAGCTGCTCCTCGAGTTCCAACTAAGACAAGAACGATGGTGAGGAATGTAGCTGCCAGGAAGACCTTGAGACGCCGGAGCCCTTCTCCAGAAAGCTCGCATGTAGGCTGACCCATGTCTTGGTCGATCCTTCTCATTCTTTCATCCTTGCAGACATGCTCGTGTTTAATAGCTTTCCTTCTCTTGCAGGCTTCTGTCGAAGACACCTCCCACGAGGACACACAACCTGATCAAGGAGAATCGAGCCCAACAGACTCTGAGAGGACTGCCACACCAAACCAGCCAGATGTGCCACCATCGGCTCCCAGGAAAAGGCCCGTTCCTGAACCTGCTGCCCCCCGAGCATCAGTCGAGGCGGGGCCAGCTGTGGGTCCCAAGAGAGCTCGCAAAGGACCGCAAACTTCTTCGTCGAGCCAGGAGGTTTCGAAAATCATCACCCTTCATGCTCTTACCACTTAATTCCTTCTTATCTGCCGATTCATCATCACTTACATCGGCTAAACACCTTCAATGCAGACGACTGGCGTCTCTAGTGGGAAGGCTGGGGCAGTGCCGATGCCTCTAGCCGAGCCGGATTCAGCAATCCCCGAAGGTGCAGATGAAACGGCTACCCCTTTGGCCAAGCCTCCAGCAGCTACACACAAGCCGATTGCCTCGTCATCCGCAATCCCCTCGATCTTAGGAGAGGTATGTTAGCTTCTTTCGGCTAATCCTTCCATGTTGGACACATACTGACGTACTTTCGGGCTGTCAGAGTTGTGATATTTCAGGCTTGCTGACGTTCGACCCTGAATCCATCGAACCAACTCCCTCTGTCGCCACCGATGAACCACAAGCCAGGGCTGTTCTACCTCAATTCCAGCGTCTTAGAGCCTTGCTGTCTTCCCCGATCGAAGAGCTTATCGAGGGTTCTGAGGAGGTGAAGAGCGTTCTTGCTGAAATAAAAGACCAACTCCCAGTAGCATTGCAGGTGAAGCTTTGGCCCGTTGTAACTCTGTCTTTCTACGGGTCAAGGGTGAAGCTAGCTCGTGAAAGGATCAACCTGCGTCGTGCCCAACTTCCGCTGAAGGCCAATATTGCAGACAGATATCAGCGGCTCAACGAGAAAAAGGCGTCTCTGGATGCCAAAACTGACACCTCTGCCAGTACCGCCGAGCTCGCCTCCTTAAAAAAGGAGTTGGAAGATCTTGAAGAAAAGGTCCGGGCGACTAAACAGCTCATTCGTGACAAGGAAGCATCCATCGCCCGCTCCCACGACGAAGCAGAAGGCCTCAGAGGTCAACTGAAGACTGATCTGGCAGAGATACGTGCCCTGAACAAGCAGCTAGTGACGGGCAAGGACGAAGATGACGAAGCCGAGATCGCCGAGGTGGACCGTGTCCGTGCTGACGCCCTTCACGCCTTCGAGGCATTTCTTCAGTAGCTCGTTTATGTAAACTGGCACCTGCTTGTAACAGTCTGAACCTCTAGAGTCGATGGCTGTGCATCGGCTGTATCTTTTTATTGGCCGATTTCATGTATCGGCCCCCATATCTCACTGTCCATCATCCCACATGCTTTGGGAAACATACATTTTCACTGTCCATCATCCCACATGCTTTGGGAAACATACATTTTTTATATTTTTTTTTTCTATTGGCCGATTTCATGTATCGGCCCCCATATCTCACTGTCCATCATCCCACATGCTTGGGAAATATTTCTTGAGATGCTGACCGTTGACAGCCACTGGGAATTTCACGCCATCCAGCTCCTCCAGCATGTACGCGTTCCCCCTCAAAACTTGATCGACCCTGTATGGCCCGTGCCAATTCGGAGACCATTTACCATATGCTGCATCCTTAGTTCCCAATGGCAATACAGCTTCCCATACCAAATCGCCAACGTGGAACTCCTTCGGTCTCACCTTCTTGTTATATGCACGAGCTACCTTGGCCTTGTTTTCTTTGATTTTCTCAAGCGACCATAGCCTAAGCTCAGTCAGATCCTCAACACTGTCACTCATCAGGGCCGCATATTCTTCAGTCGTTAGATCGTTCTGAAAAGTGACACGTCTCGATCCAGCCGTAATTTCCCAGGGCAATACGGCTTCTTGTCCATAGACTAGATGGTATGGCGAGGTTTTTATCGCTCCATGACATGACATGCGGTAAGCCCATAAAGCCTCTGACAAAACCTCGTGCCAACGCCTAGGGTGCTCATCGATTTTCCTCTTGATCAGCTTGATAAGGCTCTGGTTGGACGCTTCAGCTTGCCCATTTGCTTGAGCATAGTATGGAGATGATCGAATCAGCTTAATCCCTGTGTCCTCACAGAACTTTCTGAACTCGTGAGAAGTGAAGACCGAACCTCCATCGGTCGTGATAGTCTGGGGAATCCCGAACCTATGAATGACGTGTTCTTTCACAAAATCGACAACATCCTTCGAGCTTACTAACTTCATAGGGACGGCTTCCACCCATTTAGTGAAATAATCCGTAATGGCCAAAATCCACATGTGGCCTTTGCTTGACGGAGGATTGATCTTGCCAATCATATCCATGCCCCAACCTCGGAATGGCCAAGGCTTGACGATGGGGTTCATCGCTGACGCGGGTACCATCTGAATTTTTCCAAATCTCTGACATGCTTGACACCCTTTGTAGTACTTAAAACAGTCCTCCAGCATGGTAGGCCAATAAAACCCTGATCGCCTGATCAACCACTTCATCTTGTGAGCCGATTGGTGAGTTCCACAGGCGCCTTCGTGTACCTCGTGTAGGAGCCGATTGGCCTCGGCTGTCCCCAGACATTTGAGCAATAACCCTTCCAGAGTCCTGTAAAACATGTCGTCCCCAATGAGCACATACTTCATGGCCTTGTACCTTATCCGTTTAGGTGCCCCCCGAGCCGAATCCTTCAAGTAATTGAAGATATCGGCTCTCCAGTCGTCTGCGTCCAGGAACTGTACCTGAACATCGGCTCCCTCTGCTACGTCCTTGTAGCCTGAAGCCATTTGTGCAAGATCATTCGCCTCGGTATTCTGCGACCGCGGGATCCAGGTGAAGTTTATGTACCGGAACTGTGCCATCATCTCACGGCATTGCAGCCATAATGGGAAGAGCGACTCGCTCTCACACTTGTATTCCTCCGTGAGCTGAGAAATCACCAACTTGGAGTCTCCAAAAATTTCCACTGCTTCTGCTCCAGCTTCGATGAGCAACTCCATTCCCTTGCATATCGCCTCATACTCAGCGACGTTGTTGGTGCGAGGGGCAGATAACCTGATGGAGAAGGAGAATGTTGCCCCCCGGGGCGACACGAGTAGCACGCCGATGCCGCACCCATCATCACAAACCGATCCATCGAAAAACATAGCCCACGCTCGTATAAATAGTGCTGCTATATTAGTGTTGATCCTTTCAGCGATAAGGTCGGCCAATGCCTGTCCCTTAACTGCTTTCGCGGGTTGATACCGGATGTCAAACTCTGATAATGCAAACATCCATTTGCCCAGTCGGCCTTTCAACATAGGAGCCGACAGCATGTGCTTTATGACATCTGATTTGCATATGATGACAATCTCTGCTGATAGCAAAATGTGGCGCAGCTTGGTGCAGGTAAAAAACAGGCAGAGGCACAACTTGTCGATCTCAGGATACCTTGTCTCTGCGTCCAGCATCCTTCTGCTGATGTAAAATACAACTCGCTCCAGCCCATCATAAACTTGCACCACCACTGAGGCGATGGACGTGTCAGCTACTGATAAGTAAATGTAGAATGGCCTATCCGGCTGGGGCGGAACCAATACTGGCGGCTTCGTCAGATATTCTTTGATCTCGTCGAAGGCTCGTTGTTGTTCTGCCCCCCAGCTGAACTCCTCATCAGATTTAATCTTTACCAGTCCCATGAACGGCTCTATCCTTCCTGACAGATTGGAGATGAATCTTCTGACGAAGTTGATCTTGCCGATGAGAGACTGCAGTTCTTTCTTCGTTGTAGGTGGCTTCATTGTTCGCACTGCCTCCTGACTTTTCAGGCCGATCTCAATTCCGCGTTCATGGACCAAGAAACCCAAGAACTGACCGGCCGTCACACCGAAAGCACACTTCTTTGGATTCATCCGTAGCCCGAATTTCCTTGTTCGGTCCAGGACGCGTCGCAGGTCGTCCAGATGTCCTTGTACTGAAGCTGACTTGACCACCACGTCATCGATATAAATTTCCACCAGCTTGCCGATCAGATCGTGGAAAATGTAATTCATGGCTCTTTGGTACGTGGCGCCGGCATTCTTCAGTCCAAACGTCATGACTACGTATTCAAACAACCCCACCGAGCCTGGTACTCTGAATGCGGTCTTGTGTATATCTTCTGGAGCCATAAAAATTTGGTTGTAACCGGCATTGCCATCCATGAAGCTCAAGATTTTATGACCAGCCGCTGCGTTGATTAACGTTTCTGCCACTGGCATCGGATACTCATCCTTTGGAGTAGCCCTATTGAGATCCCGAAAATCTATGGCAACACGCCAGCGGCCATCCTTTTTCTCTACAGGTACGATACTAGAAATCCACTCAGCATACCTGCATGGTCTGATTAACTTGGCTGTCAACATTTTCTCGACCTCTTTCTTGACTTCTGCCAAATTTCGGCCTTCATCTGTCGTGCTCGCTGCTGGAATGGCCGAAATCCTTTTTTAAGCGGGAGTCGATGCTCAATGATGCTCCTGTCTAATCCGGGCATCTCTGTATAGTCCCAGGCGAAGCAGTCTGGATATTCTTTCAACAGAGCTATCATCGGACCCCGCAGCCTCGGATCTAACTTCTTGCTGATAAATGTTGGTCGTGGCTTATCCCCAGGACCGATGTCGATTTCCTCTAGTTCATCAGCGGATGTAAACCCATACCCTAGCTTTCCGTCACCTGTTAGATCGATGCTAAACACAGGGTAAACAGTAGGTGAGGATAACAAAAATAATTTGGGCCGATTGCCTGAATCGGCCCCCTTTTTGATTGCATTAGTCAAGGGCGGTTTACACCTTATTTGTGTTTCACAATGGCAGGGAATCTCCCTGCTACGACTACATGATCTGCTTGTCGTAAGATTGCTGCTTTTTGTTTTTTGTGGCCGATCGCAAGGATCGGCCGTACCACGTATGATCGTGGACTTTGCTACTCTGTCAGGACAGTGGATAAGACCAGTCTCACCCCGTTTTTTGTAGCTTCAATGCGCTCACAGCCGTCTAGACTGATTCCAGAGATCGGCTCTTGGTCTTCTGCTTCCCAGATGTTCATGCCAGCTATGGAGATCTCGATAGAATCATCTGCATGAATGACCTCCACTTCATCTCCATCCCACTGTATTAGGCACTGGTGCATCGTGGATGGAATGCAGCAGTTGGCATGAATCCAATCTCTCCCTAGCAAGACAGCGTAGGTGCTTTTGCTGTCCACGACGAAGAATGACGTAGGGATGGTTTTTCTGCCCACGGTCAGATCCACGTTCAGCACGCCCTGCGTTTCTGAAGTTTGGCCGTTGAAGTCGCTTAACGTGACGTTGGTTTTGATCAGATCTGCCGTGGAGCGTCCCAAACGCCGTAGCATGGAGTATGGCATTATATTGACTGCCGCTCCAGTGTCCACCAACATCTTGCTGACGGGCTGCCCATTGATGTAACCTCGTAGGTACAGGGCTTTCAGATGTTTGTAGCCCTTCTCACGTGGCTTCTCAAAGATAACCGGCCGTGGGCCGCAGTCAAACTGTGCCACTGGTAGCTCGTTGTTTCTTGGCGCGCAGAACTCTGACGGAAGGATGAACACCATGTTTGTGCCAGCCGATGTCTTTGCATCGGCTTTTACTGGTTTGGGGCGCCACTCTTTCCTTTTCGGGCGATCTTCCATTTCCAAGGTCTGCCGAATCTTAACGGCCAAATCGGGCCGTGCTTTCTTTAAAGCGTAGAGATACTGCGCTTCGGCTTCCTCCAAGTTACGCAGCCGCTGCACTCTACGCTTTTGGGTGTGTCTGAGTCCGTCGGGACACCACCTTGGACGGTGATATCTGTCCTTTCCTTTGTCATCCATTGGCTCCTCGAGATCTTTTGCTCGAGCGGACTCCCCGTATCGGCTCTGAGGTGGGAGAGGCCCTAGACGCTTGAACACTGACACTGGCCCCGTGTCCTCCTTCTGCTGGCCACATTCCGGGCAGTTATCGATTGTAGGCAATCGGCTCATTCCCGCATCCCAGCAATACTTGAAGAAAGGACAATCCCAATGCTTGTCTGCGCCTTCCTTTTCTTTTGACGGTCCCCTAGCGAGGTGATCATATCCTTCATCGTCTCCATCGCGCCGGCGACGTCGGTCATACTGACGCTCATACTTGTTAAGGAGATGCATGGAATGTGGCTTCTGATATCGCACGCTCCTCACCTGTTCCTTAGTTAAATACCGCCTGTCATTGTAGCTGGGCCGGTCGCGTGGACCAGCCTCCTCTCTTTCTTTGCTCCGAGAGCGACCGTCTTCCTCCTTATATGCGCCACGGTGGTACACAGGTCCTGCCATATTAACATCGAACGAGAAATCCAACTGACGCCTTGTGGACTGGCTGTGTTCTACCATGTTGACGCCGGGAAACGGGTTAGTGTCTACTTTCATGGCGAATTGCCCCAGGATCAGACGGCCTTGCTCTATCGCCGTTTGGATCTGGCGACGTAGCTCTTTGCAGTCATTGGTGGTGTGGGTGAACGAGTGATGCCACTTGCAGTATGGTCTTCCGTTCATCTCTTGAGCCGTAGGGATTTTGTGGCCTTCGGGTAACTTCAGCTGCTTTTCTTTTAGCAGTAAATCGAATATCTGCTCAGCTTTGCTCACATCGAAGTCAAACCCTTTTGCAGGCCCTTGCTGTTTCACCCATTTGCAGGATACAGGATCTGCCCCCCGAGCCCATTCAGCTACGGCCACCTCCTGGTCTTGCGTAGGATCTTCTTCTTCTGTATCGACCAGGCCTATCAGACGTTTGAACTTGTCTTGGTACAACTCAGGGTGGCGCTGTTCATACATCGTCAGCTTCTGGGCCATGTGCGCCAACGAGTTGTACTCTACTTGGAAAGCCAGATCCTTGATAGGTGCTGAGAGACCCAACGCTACCAGTTCGACTGCTTCTTTTTCAGTTAACCGAGCTGAGTAACATCGGTTCTTTACAGTCCTGAAGCGCTGGATGTACTCGGCTACCGTTTCTCCCCGCTTTTGCCGCACCTGTGCCAGGTCTGCAATGCCAGCCTCGGTAGCCTCTGAATGATACTGAATGTGGAACTGCTCTTCCAGCTGCTTCCAGGTCTGGATCGAATCAGGTGGCAGCGAGGTGTACCACCCAAAAGCTGGTCCTGTCAGAGATTGCGCAAAGAACCTCACGCGCAACTGATCCGATGCTGAAATCATGCCTAACTGTGCCAGGTATCGGCTCACGTGCTCGATCGAGCTCGACCCTTCTGACCCGCTGAACCTCGAGAACTCAGGGAGCCGATACTTGGGTGGCAGCGGAATCAGGTCAAACTCGTTGGGGTACGGCTTTGAATAGCCGATTGTCCTTCTCTTCGGCACGAAGCCGAACTGGTCTCTCAAGATGGTACGGATTTGCTCCACCGTTTGGGCTGCAGGGGCTAGATTCTCATGACTCGTTCCAGTGGCATACTTGGCTAGCCATGCCTGTTTATCAGCGTCCATCCCAGAGATTCCTGTTCCAGAAACACCTGCTCCCGAAGCCCCTGCTCCAGAAACTCCTGCCCCAGCGATTCCTGCGGTCGCAATCTGGTTCGTGCGCGTCCAGCTGTTGCAGTCTGGCACGTAGGTGCACACATATCCATGTGGGATTTCTTTAGGTGGTTCACACAGGAATTGGCAATCGCCAGGGTCACCTCCGATCTTGTAGACGACGTACGCCGGTGCCCCTGGTGGCTCCGGAGCTGCAAGCGTGAATGGCAGTTGTGGCCTGGTCTGGAACGGTCTTTCTCCCTGGTGAGTCCCTAAAGTAGGCCCCGACGGAGAGTACTGATGTTTCATGATCTCCTGAACCACGCGAACTGCAATCCGCTCGAAAGCGTTCACCAGGCTCTCAGAATGGCGGTGGAGAGAATGAGCCACCATGTAGTTGACTTCCTGTCGCAGAGCTCTGGTGCGCTCCTCTGAAGGGACAGACAGATCCACCTCATCAAGAGCACCCTCGGGTGAGAACCCTTTCCACCTGATGCCATGCTTACGAGTCCTCTCAAAAGAGCCGATGAGATCGGCTTCGAAGAGAGCTTTGACGTCATCATACTTCGCCTTGTGCTCCTCAGGCAGCTCGTCGTACGTGACTGGTCTGTTCTCCATCGTAGCGTCGGGTGTTGATGTAGACGTTGTTGAATGTCCCACCGGGCGTGCCAGAATGTGTTGCCTACCAAAACCCACCGGCGAGCAGCAACGGGCAACACGGAGAGCCGGGAGGCTCCCAGGACTGCTGGTGGGCCCTGGTCCCTCGGGCAACGGCCCGCAAAACTCTGGCACGCGCCCTGGCTGGTTCGAGGGCGTGCCACCTGACCTATACCTGGTCAGGAAGGTGAAGGATTGCTTCGATTGGTTTCCTGCATGGTAAACAAGTATACGTAAAATTCGAGCCGTGACCGGCTCCCAGGTTTCCCTGTGAATCGGCTCCTAGAGCCGATTAACCCATGGTTCTGCATTAGATCTATGATAACATGGGGTTTTGCTTCATCGTTACAAGTTAAATCGATCCACGATAGTTTAATGTTTTCACTACATAATTGGAACGTCCTACACGTAATTGAGCCTGGTAAATACAAAAGATAATAGAAAACCAATCCTAGAGAAGGCCTAAAAACCAACGTAACGTTAATTCCCGGAACAACTCCTCTTGGATTGGTAAACCATATCTTCCATACTACTGGATCGTTCAACCCGTTTGCAAGGCCTGATCATGTAGATATCAAACTAAACCTTGGAGAGCAAGGCACAACTATAACAGATCACATCGACTTAAATAAAGATCAAGCAAAGTGCCACCCTTACACCCGGGAAAAGGTGCAAAGGCGGCGAGATAACTAGAGGCAGCATATCTAAACGATCATAGCAAAAAGTACCGATGCTAGCCTAAACAAATCTATGATAATAGTGTTACTCGCCATCAACAAGGCTTCAGTACGAGTAACACCAAGTAATCACATAAGTAGATACTGCCTAGATCGCAAGATGCGATCTAGGCAGCATGGCACTTACCCGAGAAAAACCCTAGAAACAAGGGGTGGCGATGCGCCGAGATTGTGTTTGTTGTGAACGTGATTGTCCTCCTTTTCTCAATAACCTTAGGTACATATTTATAGTCCGGAGACTTTCTATCTTTGAAATAACTCTACAACTCTATCTCTTACCTAAATCGAAACGGAACCTATTACAATATAAGATACACGGGCAATTTAACCCAAATCAACGCACGAGGCCGATTCAACAACACGTTGCATATACGTATCTTCTAAGCCCATCTTGATTGCGGCCCAACTCCTTCTTTGGCCAAAATATGGCGATAACAGTGGGCAATAGATGTTATTTGGTTGTTAACCGTCCACTTGTGTCCCGTAGGACCCCGAGTGCTTGATACCTGTTCCTTGATTTATCGCGCTATCCACATACGGGGAAGGGGCCCCCCTTAGCCAGAGCTTGATTCAGTCTTATTTCTTGGGGCCACAAACTAGTTTGGGGTTTTATTACTATCTTGTACTTATGCCATGCTTTACTGCTTTATTTACGATTGTGCGAGGAGCACACTGTACTGTTTAGGATCGGGACACGATTCCGCGGTGTCGACAAGCTCAGTTTTGGGTTCCCAGTCGTTCACAGCCGTCCACCCAAACCTTGAGGCCGTCTCGGAGCCGGCCGACTTCGTTGCGGGTCTACTTTAAGGGGTGGCCCCCTGAAATATTTCTGAATCCTGTGATTGCTTTGTCGTGAAAGCCTCGTTGGGTTTTGATTTGGTTTTTCCGAGGTTGATCGTGTGTGTGTTGCTATTGGTGCACCCCGGCCGGGTAAAACTTTCTGAAAGCCGTGTCCGCGGTTATGGACGACTTGGAGCACAGTATCTCGATCATAGATAACTATAACTAAAGTAGTGCTATAAATTTGACTTTATCATGACTAGTAAGCATCTTCACTATAATGGAATGGCTAAATAAAACTGCCAACAATTGCTTGTTCGGGTGTCGCTTGCGACCATTGTACCTGACTAGTAAGTATTGCAACTACAACGGAATGGCTAAATAAACGTACCAACAACTGCTGGGTGTTGGGTTATCTCATGCTAATTGCATTTGACTAGTAAGTGTCGCAACTACAATGGAATGGTTAACTAAAACGGCCCACTGCTTATTTTATCAGGATGATTATCTATACCTGACTAGTAATTGCTGCAACGATAACTGAATAAATAAAACTGCCAACTGGGTGAGTTCCTCGGTTGACTTCCTTGTTTGGTCTCGAGGGGGAAACACCAGGATGGGTTTGTTTGGTGTTAGCTTCAGGTTGGATCCGGATAGGTCATTCTTATCCCTCTCTGATAACCGTCGGTTGTATCGAGTCTCTATAGGTTGTCTAGTGCATGTTGCCGCTGCCGCTTCCGTCCACCATACCTATGTAGGCGAGGACCGCCGAATTCTAGTCTCGCCGTATACTGGCCTCAGTACTGACGCTCCTCTTTTTCCTTTGCCCTTTGCCGGCACCCCTTTTGTTTAAGCAGGTTTTGCGATCGACGTCGTTAGAAGGGTTACCCTTCCGGCTTGGCCTGGGCAGGGTTATGGACGCCATTGGTTATTCTTCAGGGCTCTTAGCCCCATTTGCATCTTGTCCGTAGCTGGAAGCTCTATCATTTTCAAGGTGATTTGGATCTTTGTATCTTATATTTGGATTCTTGACTCATTGAGTCACTGTTGTATATATACCTGTTCTGTGGGTCCCATCGAGGACTGTTGTGTAATGTTATTACTTCGTTTTCCACCCGCACGAAAGTGCCTGGTGGGCACCTTTGAATCGTTTCTATGCAGGTTTGGCGGGTTTCGCTAAAACTTGCATAGGGCCGATTCTGAGGGTGTTACAGAGTGGTATCAGAGCTCAGCAGTTGCGATACCCCACAAGTCCAGCCTGTAGGATAACCTAGCTAATGGACGTCGTAGAGTGTCAAAACTATTTTCGAAAAAATCAGTTGGATAGTTCTGATTAGGTCTGGTTTTATTCCTTACCCCTCTGCTAATCCCCTCTTACCTCTACGTGTTTTGAATCCGCTCTCTTCTCCCTCTTCGAGTCCAGGATTTCTCGTGGTTGGGTTCCATCGTACCTTCAGGGTTTCGCTTCCTCCTTTGGTAACGGTGTTGCTACATCTGGTCTTCGTGCTATTCGAGGAACCCTTCGTCTGGTGGATTTCTCTTTGTTCCTTGTTGTGCCTTCCGGTGTTTTCCGACACGACGACATCATCTACGCGAGATCCGATGCAGAGTCTGCATCACTCCTTTGTTTCCGAACCTCGCTTGTCGAGATCTTCAGTCTGATTCCGAGAATGGTTGCACGCTTTTCCACTGATTGTGCGGAGTAATAGTTTGGGTGCGTGATGGATTGTCCCCCATGCCGACTACCCCTTCTATTCGCTTTTGTACATTGAAGTGTATGAGAATGCATCGGTTCCCTCTTTCTATCGAAGTTAGAGGTGGCTTTATTTGTTGATACCTCTACCTTCGACCTTTTGTTCCCGGAGTGTTCCCTCGACGATCACGGACAACGACCTCTTGTTAGTGGTGTCGCGCACGAAGCGAGAAGATGCAGATCACCGACCTTCCTTCCGGTACCATGAGGCGGATCTCGAGGGCGAGATCCATTGTTAGTGGTGTCGAATTGTGGCATCCCGCAAAAACCACTACTAGAAAATCGCGTTGTTTTTGTGCATTGCATCATCATGACCGCATGCTCATGTCATCATGCCACCTTGCATTTGAGCATCGTCATCATCTTGCATTTGCTTGTATAAAACTATTTACAGAAAAACCTATTTTGTGTTTCTAAAACGCCCCGTCTTTATCTAAACGCAAAACCCGGGTCGCCGGAATATTTTGTTTTGTCTGCTATCTGTTTGCAAAAGCCCTGTTTGAAATAAATAAAATTTTAAATTATTTTAGTGGGGACAGTCGAACGGGCCGAATCGACCCAGTCGACCACCCCCGGAATTAAATCGGTCCACCTAAACCAGCCCCTCTAATTCCTAAGTTCACCCAATCCTAATCTACCCACCCTCCAGCCACCTCACTCCCTCCAATCGGCTCTCGCCACGTCACCCTGCCCCTTCCCCCTAACCTATCCCAGGCCGCCACCTAATCCTACCCCTTTCCCCACCTCTCTCTCTCTCCCCACAGCCCCCACTCCTTCAGCACACACGCAGCCCACACCCACGCCTACCCCTCTCTCTCTCCCCCTCTACCAGCCTGGCCCCACCCCCGTCTGACCCCACCTCACCCGGTCAACCCCACCACCCCGCTACCCCTGGCCCGCCCCGGCCCCACCAGAGCGGCCCCCGTCCCCCACCTTCCGCTCCCTCTCTCTCCCTAGCCGCTCCCGCAACCGACCCCTCCCCCGCCGCGCGCTCCTCTCTTCCCCCCGCACGCGCCCCACCTCCTCCCATCGCCGCTCCACCCTCGCCTCCCCAGGCCGCCTGCCGCCGACCCTGCGACCCCTCTGCCAGCCTCCCCCTCTTAGCTCCTCCGGCCGCCGACCTCGCCGGCACCGCTCTGTCGCCGGCCACCAACCCACGCGTCCTCCGCCCCGCCCCGGTGGTTCTTCCCCGAGCTCTGCGCCCCATCGCCCCCTCTCCGCCCGCCGGCCCGAGCGCGTCCCGCCTCCACCGCCAGTCCGCCCTCCTCCCCGCTCGTCCCCACCGCTTGGCGCCGCCGCCGTTCTCTCCTGCGCCGCCTCGAGCCACCCCGCCGCCACGGGAGGCCCCGAGCCCGACCGCTTCGCCGCCGGCCACCTCTGTTGCCGCGCCGCCTCCGCGCCTCCTCTGCGAGCCACGACGTTGCTGGCCTCGCCAGGCTCGCCGCCTCCCTCGACCTCCCCTCCGTCGGCCGCCGGAGCTCCATCCCGCCACCGCCCGTCGGCCCCGCGCCCTCTCCCCGGCCCCGGCTGCGTCCCCGCCGCCGCGGCCCTCCTCCGGCGCCTCCCCGTCGAGTTCCTTCCCCCCCGGCCACCGCTCGCTGTTCTCCTGCCCCGGCCCTGCGAGCAGCCGCCGCCGCTCGAGCTCGTCGCCGCCCTCTGGCCGGAGTCCGCCGACCCCGAGCTGCCCCGTCTCTGCCGGCGAGCGCCCGCCAAGCTCGCCTCTGCAGGCCGCCGCCGTCCTCGACGCGTCGCCCGGCCGCGCATGACATGCAGCGTGGACCCCGGGGCACCTGTCCCCTCCGTGCGTGGCCTCTGGAGTTACATGAACGCCGATGGGGTACTGCTGTTCAAGGAATAGCCTGTGAAGGGAGGTTGCTGATGTTCAGTATAGCCAGTACGAGGATTCGATGTACAAGAGAAACCACGGCGCCGGGCCCGAAAACCGACCTCGACACGCCAAGTTCGCCGACACCCGCGAAGACCGATCCCGGCGTCCTAGACCCCGAAGGCCGATCTCGCCGTACCCGGACCCTTAACCCCGAAGACCCGAACCCCGATGAACCATGATCTCCGCTGCAGAACAGCAAGCCCCTCGGAGTGAAACCAACAAGATCTACCGCCGGACGCCAAGTACTCCTTCACGGACCCGAGGATCCGAAGGCCTTCTTCCCGGATCCGGAGACCGAACCCGGGCGCGCCAAGCTCTTCGAACCAAGACCCCGGTGCGACAATTACTTCATCCCGAACGCCATGACCGTCTACGCGGACCCGAAGACCACGGATGCGACAAGGACGACACCGACCCGGAAGAACCCGATGCGCCCCGACACCGGACCAAGCTCTCCTCCGCGGATGCGACAAGATCTACTTCCCCGATCCGAAGACCCTAAATCACGGAGTCCGAGAACGATTACGTCGAACCCTAAGACCGAACCCCGAACCCCGGAACCTCAAGTTCGTCGAACCCTAATGTGTGACCCCTTTCCGAGCCCCTATTTTATAAATTGCCAACTTTATAACTTGTTGCATATTAATTGTCATACTCGCATGCATATTTGTGTGGTTGGGGGCCTTATGCCGATTCACCTCTAATTAAATATGGGGCCCATATGCGGGCAAATCTAGTCTTATATTGGCCTCATTTAAATTTGTGTAGCGAACCGGTGATATATTTTGCCTTGTTAAAACAACATTTAAATTGCGGGGTATCTAAATAACATGAACCATCTAATTAATTGTCGGGACCCCGGTTCCGCTTAATATAACCTAATTGCATCGCACCCTTGCCATGTCATGCATCATACATGCATCATGCCCGATCTTCTGTCGTAGTATTAAATATTGCATCCGGTGTTTATTCTAGTGTTTTGCTTCTTCGCGGATAAGGCCGTTGAGTTGATGTGAGCTTTGCCCCGATCTTCGGTTGAACCTTCGGCAATGTTTTCAGGCGAGCATCTCCCCCTTTCTACCTATCTTACTTTATAGTATTTATTCCCTCCTGTTGATCTATTGCTATCTGTGTTGCGATGCTCTAGTTTCGTACCCGTGATATCCCTTGCAGCCTTATATTGCCTTGGACACCTCCTATTACCTGTTGTTTGGTAGATAGCTGGACTTGCGCGTCGTAGTCGCTTGCTCAAGTGCTGTTGCGTGTCGTCAAGTACCACAGTTGTTGGAGAATTGCCGCCTGTTTAATGTTGGAGATGATCATGGTTTATTTATCGCTCAATTTATTTATTATTTAACAACTAAAATTGAAGTAAGTAAGTAGAGGCACAGGTGGGCAATAGATGTTATTTGGTTGTTAACCGTCCACTTGTGTCCCGTAGGACCCTGAGTGCTTGATACCTGTTCCTTGATTTATCGCGCTATCCACATACGGGGAATTATGGGCCCCCCTTAGCCAGAGCTTGATTCAGTCTTATTTCTTGGGGCCACAAACTAGTTTGGGGTTTTATTACTATCATGTACTTATTCCATGCTTTACTGCTTTATTTACGATTGTGCGAGGAGCACACTGTACTGTTTAGGATCGGGACACGATTCCGCGGTGTCGACAAGCTCAGTTTTGGGTTCCCAGTCATTCACAGCCGTCCACCTAAACCTTGAGGCCGTCTCGGAGCCGGCCGACTTCGTTGCGGGTCTACTTTAAGGGGTGGCCCCCTGAAATATTTCTGAATCCTGTGATTGCTTTGTCGTGAAAGCCTTGTTGGGTTTTGATTTGGTTTTTCCGAGGTTGATCGTGTGTGTGTTGCTATTGGTGCACCCCGGCCGGGTAAAACTTTCTGAAAGCCGTGTCTGCGGTTATGGACGACTTGGAGCACAGTATCTCGATCATAGACAACTATAACTAAAGTAGTGCTATAAATTTGACTTTATCATGACTAGTAAGCAGCTTCACTATAATGGAATGGCTAAATAAAACTGCCAACAATTGCTTGTTTGGGTGTCGCTTGCGACCATTGTACCTGACTAGTAAGTATTGCAACTACAACGGAATGGCTAAATAAAAGTACCAACAACTGCTGGGTGTTGGGTTATCTCATGCTAATTGTATTTGACTAGTAAGTGTCGCAACTACAATGGAATGGTTAACTAAAACGGCCCACTGCTTATTTTATCAGGATGATTATCTATACCTGACTAGTAATTGCTGCAACGATAACTGAATAAATAAAATTGCCAACTGGGTGAGTTCCTCGGTTGACTTCCTCGTTTGGTCTCGAGGGGGAAACACCAGGATGGGTTTGTATGGTGTTAGCTTCAGGTTGGATCCGGATAGGTCATTCTTATCCCTCTCTGATAACCGTCGGTTGTATCGAGTCTCTATAGGTTGTCTAGTTCATGCTGCCGCTGCCGCTTCCGTCCACCATACCTATGTAGGCGAGGACCGCCGAATTCTAGTCTCGCCGTGTACTGGCCTCAGTACTGACGCTCCTCTTTTTCCTTTGCCCTTTGCCGGCACCCCTTTTGTTTAAGCAGGTTTTGCGATCGACGTCGTTAGCAGGGTTACCCTTCCGGCTTGGCCTGGGCAGGGTTATGGACGCCATTGGTTATTCTTCAGGGCTCTTAGACCCATTTGCATCTTGTCCGTAGCTGGACGCTCTATCATTTTCAAGGTGATTTGGACCTTTGCATCTTATATTTGGATTCTTGACTCATTGAGTCACTGTTGTATATATACCTGTTCTGTGGGTCCCATCGAGGACTGTTGTGTAATGTTATTACTTCGTTTTCCACCCGCACGAAAGTGCCTGGTGGGCACCTTTGAATCGTTTCTATGCGGGTTTGGCGGGTTTCGCTAAAACTTGCATAGGGCCGATTCTGAGGGTGTTACAACATTCTAGTGATCAAATCACTTGCTTGCAAGCTAACCAATGTGATATCACCGAGAGGGCCCAGAGTATATCTATCCGTCATCGGGATGAACAAATTCCACTCTCGATCAATGGGCCTCAACATAACACTTTAGTAGTTCTGAATCCATATTTATAATCACCCAGTTATGGTGTGATGTTTGATGTTATCAAGAAACTCTTCCGGTGTTAGTGATTGACATGATCTCATGGTCTAAGGATTAGGATCACTTCGTAAGTTGTTATAGCAATATAAACTCAATGACTTTGATCGTAATGCTATACTTCGGATGAATGTTCATCACACCATTACACTAATGTTGTGACCTCGTTATTAACAACATCCAATGTCTATGATCAGGAAACTTTGATCATCTTGTTAATCAACGAGCTAGTTTATGAGAGAGGCATAACTAGGAACTTTATGTTTGTTTATTAAACACACATGTATTAATGTTTCCGTATTAATACAATTATAGCATGCAAAATAAACATCTATCATATACTTGGAATACACATAATAAACACTTTATTATTGCCTCTTAGGGCATATTCCCTTCAGTGAGCAATGTTGTTATTTCTTCTATCATGCCTTGTCGGAGTGCTCATGAGATATGGACCAAGCTTCAAGATAAATATAGTGAGTCCAACACTATTGTGGATGATTGTGTTCCCTCCACCTCTGGCCGTGATGAGTTATCATGTTCTACCACTTCACCAACATGTGACTTTTCACAAGGTAATGATATGATGAGTGGTGATAGAAATTGCAATTTTTATAGTGTGCTTACTATGTGTAATCCTTCATATCTATCTAGTTGCAATGTGTAGGGGTTCGTAGCATGGAAAACAAAAAAATTCTACCGCATGCACACAAACAAGTCAAGATCTATCTACTAGATTGTAGAAACGAGTCGATAGAAGAACTCACCCTCGAAGATTCTAAAGCGGTTAACGAGAGAAGATTCTTGTGGGTGATGTAGTCGTACTCTTGCCGATCTCAAGATCGCGTAGACGATACTTTCGGCGCTGCATTCCGGCAGCGCTTCCGTAGTCGGTCACACGTTCGGTACTCGATGAAGACCTTCCTCTCCCTTGTTCCAGCAGGCAGCGGAGGTTATAGCACTCTCCTCGCGATTCCGGCAGCACGACGGCGTGGTATCGGAAGTAGAGGGGATATCTCGCAGGGCTTCGCCTTAATCCGGAGCGAGTATGGTGGAGTATGAGAGAGGCCTTGGTGATCTAGGGTTTAGAGGGCACCAAGGGGGCTTGGCCGGCGGCTAGGGTTTGGGGAAACCCCAACTCACCGAGTTGGAGGTGCCCTAGGTAGCGGAAGCACAAGGAGGTGGTGGCGCCAGCGACTTGGGGCTAGGGGTTTTGGGTGTAAGGTTAGGGGGCAGCCCTACCCCTCCTTATATAGGTGGAGGATGGCGGCTTGGGAGGAGGGAGTCCTCCTCCAACTCGCCCTCCTTGGCCGGCGGGTGGGGGGAGTGGGACTTCCTCCCCAAGTAGGTTTCCTCTCTCCCTCCACCAAGAAAACTTGGCGTTTGACTTTTGAAATTGGTGTTTGACTTTCAAACTTGGATTTGATTTCTCTCTTTATTTTGCCCAGCCAAGTGACCTAGTAAATGATGCAACCATTCCATACTGTCATGACACATTCATGTACCCTTCCCCTCCGGAGTGCCGGAACTTCCGGACCCTTCTAGAACATTCCTGGTGAAAACACCGGAATCATTCCCCAACTCCGAAACAGGACTTTCCTTATATGAATCTTATTCTCCGGACCATTCCGGATCTCCTCGTGATATCCCGGATCCCATCCGAGACTCCGAACAACATTCGGTATCTTACTCATCATTCCATAACTATTCAACAACATCGAATCCTTAAGTGTGTCTCCCTACGGTTCGTGAATTATGCGGACATGATCGAGACACTTCTCCGATCAATAACCAATAGAGGAATCTGGAAATTCATATGTCTCCCACATATTTCTATGATTACTTTGCGATGGAATGAACCACTTACATACGATACCAATTTCCCTTTGTCTCATGATAGTTTACTTATCCGAGGTTTTGATCGTTGGTATCTCTGCATACCTAGTTTAACCTCGTTACTGATAAGTACTCTTTCTTGTTCCCGTGGTATGTGATCCCTTGTGAGCTAGTCACATGTTTGCAAGCTAATTGGATGACATTCCACCAAGAGGGCCCAGAGTATATCTATCCGTCATATGGATGGACAAATCCCACTATTGATCCATGTGCCTCAACCCATACTTTCCAAACACTCAATGCCACCTTTATAGCCACCCAGTTATGGTGTGGTGTTTGATGTCATCAAAGCATCCTTCCGGTGATGGTGATTAGCATGATCCCATGGTCGAAGGAATTAGGTTACTATGTATCAGAAAGCTTATAGCAATTGAACTATTAAAATGACTTGATCTTTATGCTACGCTTATCTATAGGAGTATGTCCATCATACCATTCTCCTAATGATATGATCTTGTTGTTAACAACATTTCAATGTTCATGATAGGGAAACCACAATCATCTATTAACCAACAAGCTAGTATTATGAAGAGGCTTTACTAGGGACTCTAATTTAGTTTACAAATCACACAAGTATTAATGTTTCCGGTTAATACTATTATAGCATGAATGTAAACATTTATCATAAACACAAAGATATAATAATAACTACATTTATTATTGCCTCTAGGGCATATCTCCAACACAATGATCTATCTTTGGACATTAACACTTCTAGCACTCACAACTGTTTACATGCTAGTGTTGATAGTCCTTGCATATCATGTATAAATGGCTTTAATAAATCTTATGATGATATGCTTGTGTTGTCTTGTTGCCATGATATAAATGCTTCTATTTCCTCTAGTGCGTGTGTTGCTAACCATGTAGAGGAAACTGAATATTCTATGGGCCAAGACAAGATCATGAATATAGCTACGAGTGCAATCTCATCATCACCTTCTTCTGGTTCTCACATATGCCGTATGGCTAAGGGAACAAAGGTAACCTATTTGGATCCCATTATTTACCATGATGATGATGATGATGAGGTTGAGAATGATAATGACGATGATCATCTTGTTGATTATGATATTGCCTCTATTCAAGATATGGGAGATATTGTCTATTCCGCTCTCCTTAAAAATAAAATTGCTTGCTCCAACTTTGTTGAAATTATGACTTGTTCTATTGAGCGCAAGAAACTTATTGAGGAGCAAGAAAATATTATTTATCAAAAGTATGAACATGAGGTATGCACTTGAGATTGCATATCTAAAGGGCTCCCTAGAAGAAGAACAAAACCACCAAAGAATATCTTGAGGAGACCTTTACCCTAGAACTATGTAGAGTAAAGGATAACCATGATAGAAAACTTGCGGTGGCAAATACTTTCAAAACTAAAAATGATGAACTTGTAGTTACCCATGCTAAACTTGTTGAGGATTTTAAGCATCTCGAAAATGGCTCTCGGGTCGTTAAGAGTGAGCTCATCAAACTCACCGAGTCGCATGAGCAACTTAAAGCTTCATATTCAAAAGAGCTCGCCAATTTGCCCTCAGCTCTTGCAATTAATAATGACGCTTGTGCTACTAACTCTATTTCTTGCGAAGCATCTATTTTTAAGGAGAATGTTGAGCTAAAGGCTCAACTTGCTTTGCTAACTAGAAACTATGGGAAGTTGGAAGAAAATCATGTTAAGCTTTCAAGCTCGCATGAGAATCTTCTAGTCTCCCATGGTAGGATAAAGTTGGCTCATGAGGCTATTGTGTCAAAGGTAACATCTAATGAGCATCATGTGGACATTAGCACTACGTCTACTCCAAATGACATATTTCTATGTGCTAGTCCATGTAATTCATCCACTCATGACATTGCTACATCCTTTGATGAATTACATTTCGTGCCTTGTTGCTCTAACCATGTAGCATCTACTTCCTCTAGTATTGTTATTCACACTTACCATGTAGAGGAAATTAAAGAGCTCAAGGCTCAAGTCACTTCTTTGAAGAATGACTTGAAAAAGGGTCATAAAGGGAAGGCCACACTCGACAACATCTTGAGTGTGCAAAAATCTGTAGGGGTTCGTAGCATGGAAAACAAAAAAAACCTACCGCATGAACACACACAAGCCAAGATCTATCTACTATATTGTAGCAATGAGTCGAATAGAGTACTAACCCTCGAAGATTCCAAAGCGGTTAACGAGATCGGATTCTTGTGGGTGATGTAGTCGTTCACTTGTCGATATCAAGATCGCGTAGATGATCCTTACGGCGGCGCGTTCTGGCAGCGCTCCTGCAGTGGGTCACACGTTCGGTACTCTATGAAGACCTTCCTCTCACTTGTTCCAGCAGGCAGTGGAGGATGTAGATCTCTCCTCGCAATTCCGGTAGCACGACGGCATGGTGTCGGAAGTAGAGGGGAAATCCCACAGGGCTTCGCCTAAGCCAGAGCGGGTATGGTGGAGTAGAAGAGGGCCTTGGAAATCTAGGGTTTAGAGGGCCGAGGTTTAGAGGTGGTCGGCGGCTAGTAGAGGTGCTAGTCGGCGACTACTTTTATAGGGCTCTAAATCAATTGCAACTTTAGAGGTTGCAACTAATCTAGGGTTTGAGGTGTGCCCCTACCCCTCCTTATATGGGTGGGAGAGGCGGTGGGAAAGGGGAGTCCTCCCCTAACTCCCCCTTGTGGCCGGCGGCAAGGGAAGGGGAGGAATCCTCCCCTGGGTAGGATTCCTTCCCTCCCTCCACTAGGCAACCATGTTGAGATTTGAATTTTTCAAACTGGCATTTGACTTCAAACTAGAGTTTGATTTCTGGCGCCACTCCATGGTTGTCATCCACCAGCATCAACTATAACAACTACTTTGGATAATAGACACGCGAGTCTTAACGAAATTAAAATACAGCCATAAGGCTCCTGTCGGTTGCCGACTTACAGTAAGGATCATTGCATACATCATATATAATCACAATCATGGCCATATCACATCACAACACACCCCTACAAAACAAAGTTAGACGCCTCTAATTTTCTTTGCATGTTTTACGTGGTTTGGGGCTTTCAAATAAAAACCATTCTAACTTACGAACAGGAACCACAACATTGATGCAAGTACTATCAAGTGCCCATTGTAAATTGAATCTTCACTGTGATGGGAGAGACAAACACCCGCAAAGCCACTTATGCAATACAAGTTGCATGTCGAGTATGGATCAAGTCTCATGAATGATGTGATGTAAGGTTAGCTCGGGCCGCTTCATCCCACCATCCCGCAAGATGTAAAGTACACAAGAAGCAATTGATAATAAAAGCATCACCACCCATAATGACCATTGTGTTCTATTAGATTGTAGCAACGAGTCGATAGAGTACTAACCCTCGAAGATTCCAAAGCGATTAACGAGATCATATTCTCGTGGGTGATGTAGTCATTCACTTGCCGATCTCAAGATCGCGTATACGATCCTTCCGACGCCGCTTTCCGGCAGCGCTTCCGCAATCGGTCACATGTACGGTACTCGATGAAGACCTTCCTCTCACTTGTTCCAGCAGGCAGTGGAGGTTGTAGATCTCTCCTCGCGATTCTGGAAGCACGACAGCGTGGTGTCGGAAGTAGAGGGGAAATCCCGCAGGGCTTCTCCTAAGCCGGAGCAGGTATGGTGGAGTAGAAGAGGGCCTCGGCGATCTAGAGTTTAGAGGGCCGAGGTTTAGAGGTGGCCAACGGCTAGTAGAGGTGCTAGTCGGTGACTACTTTTAGAGGGCTCTAAATCAATTGCAACTTTAGAGGCTGCAACTAATCTAGGTTTTGAGGTGTGAGGGGTAGGGGCGCCCCTAACCCTCCTTATATAGGTGGGAGAGGCGATGGGGAAAGTGTAGTCCTCCCCCAACTCCACCTTGTGTCCGGCGGCAAGGGAAGGGGAGGAATACTCCCCTAGGTAGGATTCCTTCCCTCCCTCCACTAGGCAACCATGTTGGGATTTGACTTTTTCAAACTGGCGTTTGACTTTCAAACTAGAGTTTGATTTCTCTCTTCCCATTGCCTAGCCAAGTGACCTTACATGATGCAACCATTCCACTTTGTCATGGCAGATCCATGTACCCTTCCCACTCCGGATCGGTGGACCTTCTAGACCCTTCTAGAACATTCCGGTGAAAACACTGAAACCATTCCCGAACTCCGGAATTAGACTTTCCTTATATGAATCTTATTATCTAGACCATTTCGGATCTCCTCATGATATCCCGGATCCAATCCGAGACTCCAAACAACACTTGGTCTCTTTACTCACATTCCATATCTACTAAACAACATCGAATCCTTAAGTGTGTCTCCCTACGGTTCGTGAATTATGCAGACATGACCGAGACTCTTCTCTGATCAATAACCAATAGAGGAATCTAGAAATTCATATGGCTCCCACATATTTCTACGATTACTTCATGATCGAATTAACCATTTACATACGATACCAATTTCCCTTTGTCTCACGATACTTTACTTATCCGAGGTTTGATCGTCGGTATCTATGTATACCCAGTTCAACCTCGTTACCGATAAGTACTCTTTACTCGTTCCTGTGATATGTGATCCCTTGTGAGCTAGTCACATGCTTGCAAGCTAATTGGATGACATTCCACCGAGAGGTCCCAGAGTATATATATCTGTCATATGGATGGACAAATCCCACACTCTTGATCCATGTGTCTCAACACATACTTTCCGAACACTCAATGCCACCTTTATAACCACCCAGTTACAAAGTGGTGTTTGATGTCATCAAAACATCCATCCGGTGATGGTGATTAACATGATCTCATGGTCAAAGGATTTAGATTACTATGTATCTGAATCCTTATAGCAAACGAGCTATTGAAATGACTTGATCTTAGGAGTATGTCCATCACATCATTCTCCTAATGATATGATCTTGTTATTAATAACATCTCAATGTTCATGATCAGGAAACCATGATCATCTATTAATCAACAAGCTAGTATTACAAAGAGGCTTTAATAGGGACTCTTATAAGTTTACAAATCACACAAGTATTAATGTTTCCGGTTAATAAAATTATATCATGAATGTAAACATTTATCATAAACACAAAGATATAATAATAACTACTTTTATTATTGCTTCTTAGGCATATCTCCAACAAAATCCCCCAATGACAAGAGTGGGCTTGGATTCAACTCTAATATCAAGAACAAGTCCACTAACATGTTTTAAGCACAAGGGAAACAAGAAGAATGGCCAAGATCAAGTCAAGCATCCGGCCAACATTGTTTGCTTCAAGTGCAAGGAAGAAGGGCATCACTTCAGGTCTTGCCCAATGAAGAAGAAGCCCCTTGGCAAGAAGCAACAAGGGAAGCGGCCTCAAGCTCTACCTCTTGCTAGAGATGGGCCTCCTCCCAAGAAGACTCAAGGTCTTCCTCAAGTTGTTGCTTGACCCAAAAATAAAGAAGGCAAGAGAATAACTTGCTACATTTGCCGTGATAAATGGCACATTTTTTCCTCATGCACCATTGTTAACTCCTCATCCAACCCTATCATGATTGATGATGTTTATTCTCTTCGTAAGGATGAGGTTGAAAATGTGTTTGCCAAATTTGTCGGTGCCCAATGTGGTGTCAAGAAAAGAACCATTTGGGTTGCTAAGCCTATTGTGACTAACTTCTTAGGTCCCAACTTGGTTGGATACCAACAAGCCAAAACTTGATCAATAGGTGTTGTTGGAGGGCATTGTAGACTTGGCTACATCATGAAGAATTGAGGGATCTTCATTATTATATTTTTCAAGTCAAGTCATGTGGATTATAGTGCCTCTATAATTTTTCAGTGTTCCTCCTTGCGGTAACATATGCTTAACTTATTTCATTGAAAGTTACTCGCCCCCTTGTGCATGTGTTGGTTTTGTATCTTCCATGTTCTTGTATATCTTGTGCTTTCCACTTAATTATCTTGAGTTATCAAGTATATTCGTGTATGATTAGGTGGCATACCATGTACATTTTCGTTCTAGTGTTTGAGCCTTACTTGATTATATTTGGTATCTTATTTGGCTCTTGTGAGAGATTAATGGACTATCCCATTTTGGGGGAGTGTTATGCTTGGGCATTCCACAATCCTAAAAGTGTTTGTACATGAGGAATACCCCCTAGTGTTGATGTTGAAATATTATCTAGTCTCTATGTGGTATGATCCTCATGAGAAATTTAAAGTTCTATAATGCCCATTAATTATCTCTATTTGGATATTTTTGCCTCGTGGTGAGTTTTATGGTTTATCACATTATGAGGGAGTCATATGCTTAGTGCATATTACAAACCTAGAAAATGTGAAAATTCAAGGTTGTGTCACTTAGAATTGATATTGATAATTATCTAGCTCTTATGTGACACATTTGCTCATACAAGCTCCAATTTGTTTGAATATTTTTATTACTCATCTTTTGGATCTTGTGTGTGAGAGTGTTTCTTGGTATGTGTTTCCTCATACTTGGATCTCTGTATCCTCATGGAAACCATTAGCTTCAAGTCACTCTAATCACTAGTGATTGTGTGACTATTGGAAGCTACCAAGAATCTCTCTTGAAGCATCAAGCTTAATTCTTATACTTTGTTATATGCTTCTTTGTGTGAATAGGATCTTGGATATCCTTGTGATCTACCTCGGGAAGATTATTCCCAATATTTCTTGTCCTTGGACAATTAGTACTCGATTTATGGTAGAATTTATTGATCATATTCACTTTGGCCTTTGCTTAGTTTTGTACTCTCTTGCCAAGAAATTGTTTTGTGTTGTCTCCCAAGCTTTCCTTGCCTCTTATGGATCTTCTTATTTTATTGGTATCCTCTTATGTTTTATTTAATATAGGTAGTGATGACCCACAAGTATAGGGGATCACAATAGTATTTGAGGGAAGTAAGCCCAATTTATTGATTCGACACAAGGGGAGACAAAGAATATTTATAAGCCTTAACAACTGAGTTGTCAATTCAACTGCACCTGGAAATAGTCTTGCTCAAAATAGTATATCAGTATCAATAGTTTTGTAGTAGCAATAGCAAAGTAAAAGCAGTAGTAAAATAAAGACAGTAGTAACAATAGTTGTAAACAGCAGGATTTGAATGCGATAGGCATAGAGATGGATGGACGGGCATTGCATGGACAAGACTATTCATGTAATATCAAGATCAAGGGCATTTGCAAATAATAAGATAAAGCATCCAAGTACTAAATAATCATAGGCACGTGTTTCATATATAGTCATACGTGCTCGCAATGAGAACTTGCACAACATCTTTTGTCATGTCAGCCCGTTGCAGTGGGGCCTCAAGCGAATCTACTGGCAATTAAGGTACTCCTTTTAATAGAGTACCAGAGCAAATAATTAACACACATGATCCTCACATCACAGCCATCCCCTCCGGTTATCCCAATTTCTGTCACTTCGGGGCCTCGGGTTCCGGACAATGATATGTGTAAACAACTTGCAAGTAAGATCACAAACAATAATATCATCATGAATCAATAACATGTTTAGATATGAGATCATGGCACTCAGGCCCTAGTGACAAGCATTAAGCACAACAAGTTGCAACAATGTCAAAAAATCACTAACAATAGATACTAGGCACCATGCCCTAACAATCTTATTCAATTACATGATAGATCTCATCCAATCCCTACCATCCCCATAGCCTACATAGGGGGATTACTCACTCATGGATGGGGGAATCATGGATGGTTGATGGAGAGGCGTCGATGATGATGATGGCGATGATCTCCTCCAATTCCCCGTCCCGGCAAGGTGCCAGAACGGAGTTTCTGGTTCCAAATCGCGGTTTTTGGTGGTGGCGACGCAGCGGAACTCTTTTTAGAAAAACGTCGAACCCCCTGTGTGTTTAGGTCAGAGGGCTTATGTAGGTGGAAGGAGAGGTCAAGGGGGTGCCCGAGGCGGCCACACCACCCCCTGGCGTGGCCTGGCCTGGCCCGCGCCACCAGGTGGTGTGGGCCCCTCGTGGCCCTTCTCGGTCTCCTCTTCTGGCTCCATGAGTCCTGGTAAAATAGGAGTTTTGCGATATTTTCCGGGATTTTTCCTGAAAGTTGATTTCCTGCACAAAAACGAGACACCAGAGCAATTCTGATGAAAACAGCGTCAGTATGTGTTAGTTATATCCAAATCATACAAATTAGAGGAGAAACAATAGCAAAAGTGTTCGGGAAAGTAGATTCATTTTGGAAATATCAACTCCCCCAAGCTTAGCTTATTTCTTGTCCCCAAGCAATTCAGTTTAAAACTGAGTGCGATAAAAGAAACTTTCACGAACATATTTGCTTCATAAGATGTATATATTCTTAGCATATGATCAAATACTTAGGCAATTCATAATAAGGAGTATGCAACTAAGTCTACTCAAGAGTCATGGAAGCTATGAAGAGATTCCAACAGAGTAATAATAAGCAACATGAAACATAAGCATAAGCAACATTGTAATGCTCATAAGAAGGTATGATAAAGTGGCATCTCGCTTGCCTTTGATTGTGGAGCAAAACATAAATGCCAAGGCACCTCTGAAGTTCAAGTGAAGACTAGAAATAAAAATATCAAAGATACAAGCATCAAAGTTATGCCACAGTTAACCGTGTTCTGGGACAAGCACATTACACTAAGAATGACATCTATTCTCTCAAGAAGGTGCTCATAGAATAAATGGTGACTCTACAAAGAAATGAAAGGTTTTGAAAACTTTGAAAGACTTCCAAATGCTGAAAGTATGGTACACATTAGCTTTGATCTCTCATTGCCCCTATCATAAGCATCTTTAAAACGGTTAAGGTTAAAGTGAGGTCAACTATGAGTTATATGCTTGACAGATCATAAACTGGAAATCTCATGTCCCTTGAGTACGAGGGTCGTTCCTCATGCTACTCAACTTTAGTCACCGGTAAGTTCTTGTCATTGTAAGTGTATGTGTATCATAGAAAATTGCCAACAGGGTACCCCTTGCCCCATGATACAGGAGCTATCCCATATCAAAATGACAAAGCAATAGACAATGAGCATCTCAGCGATCTTTTTATTTGTTATTTGTAGGTTTTTATTGAGGATGCTTCATAGATTGCTCACTATGGTTATGATGCAAGTTTCCACCATGATTAAGCATGGCTTAGGCTAGCCGCCCAGGCATTTCTCTAACACATATACATAAATCCATGGACTTACAAGATCCCCTTTTATTTCACACCGTCAACATCCGTAAACAAAAGAGCATGATATCAACTGGGTAGTATGTACAAGTGTTGAAAGCGTTACCAATGACAGCATGGTTCTGCTAACTCCCAGCCTATAATTTGCAAGCATATAACTTTCATGGACAGTCACAATGGTTCAATTTTATTAAGTGGAAGAAAATAAAGTGTGCCATCAAGTTCGTGAGAGCTTTACTAACTTTCTCATAACAAGCAAATATTTTATTTGGAATAAAACTAGGCATAATAAATATGCACGGAATAGCAATGATGCTAATAGGTAGATATGGTGGACACTTTTTGACAATTTTAGTTTTGGGGATTTGGATACACGAGTAGAGCTCATACTCGGTGCAAGTGAAGGATAGCAATACAAAGGGAGCGACAATCAAGAGAGCAGTAATTGTCATAATCATGCTTGCAACAAAACAAAATTAATTATGGCATAAAGGTGACACAAGAACTCTGAGGCAAAATAAATCATCGAGGCTTAACTGACTTTTGTTTAGTCATATGCATGCGTGAGCATGTGCCAAGTATATTCAAATGAAACATTCAGAGGAGGATACCACAATGTCATACCAAGTTATGAATAGAATAATGCAATCAAACATTTATATGACATGCTACAAACTATTAGCAGGTTAGAACTAATCATAAGAGAGCAAGAACTACTAAGGATCCATTAAATAACATACACCCTACTTGAACAGACTAAGCATCCCCACAATGATGAGTATATGTACAAAAATGAAAACAAATAGCGTTCATTACCAGCCTCTTACCACACCTCGAGTTGTCATAAATCATCATTGCCTTTCACTTGTCTGGCTTGAATAATATAAAACCAAACTCCAAAGGAGTCACTGAGGACCGCTGAACCCTGCAACAAACTTTACAAAACTAGAGAAGAAGAACAAATATTTTTGGGTTTTCTAATTTTAAAAGCAAGCACTTAAGGCAAAAGCAAACAAAGCAAAATCTTTTTGGATTTTTCTTATAGCAAACCAAAGCTAAAAGCTGAAGGAGCAAATGAAGAGAAACAACAAAAATATTTTTGGTCTTTTGTGTTTTGGAAAGCAGAAATAAAAACTAAAAAGAAAGCGAAACAAGGATAAGCAAAGTACTGACAAAACATGATATGTAAATGAGTGTGATGTCGGTATACCTTCCCCTAAGTTTAGGCTTTTGTCCTAAGTGGAGATCAATCCCATCATGGCCAAGATGGAACACCTCCATAATATGACGAAGAAGTGCCTTCGTCCTGATATGAACTCGAGAGCGCCCCTGTGTAGTGTACAGAGTAGTCATAAGAGGGCGCATCCCCCTGGTGTTGCCCGTGGAAGCCAAGAAAGCGGAGCTGATCGTCCATCTCCTCCTTTTTCTCAATCTTGATAGCAATAGTCCCAATCATAATAGTTTCATAATTTTCTTGTGGTATGGGACAATATATTTCTCCAACTTTGATGCCTTCAATATTTTCAATTGAGTTTAGGCCATAAGTCTTATCAATTTTCTTGGGGAAATAGACAGTATGCTCCTTGTCATTAACATTAAAAGTTACCTTTCCTTGATTACAATTAATGATAGCACCTGTAGTATTAAGAGAAGGTCTCCCAAGAATAAAAGACATATTATCATCTTGTCACATCCCAAAATTTTCCAAATTTTGAAATGTGAAAAATAAACAAACTGTTATCGCCATATTTTAGCCAAAGGAGGAGATGGGCCGTGATCAAGATGGGCTTGGAAGATACATATATGCAACGTGTTGTTGAATCGGCCTTGTGCGTGGATTTGGGCTAAATTGCCCGTGTATCTTATATTGTAGTAGTCTACGTTTCGGTTTAAGTAAAGAGATAGGATTGCTAGGTTTATTCCAAAGATAGGAAGTCTCCGGACTATAAATATGTACCTAAGGTTATTGAGAAAAGGAGGACGATCACGTTCACAACAAACACAATCTCGGCGCATCGCCACCCCTTGTTTCTAGGGTTTCTTTCGGGTAAGTGCCATGCTGCCTAGATCGCATCTTGCGATCTAGGCAGTATCTACTTATGCGTTACTTGGTGTTACTCGTACTGAAGCCTTGTTGATGGCGAGTAATACTTTTATCATAGATTTGTTTAGGCTGGCATCGGTACTTTCTACTATGATTGCTTAGCTATGTCGCCTTTGCTTATCTCGCTGCCCTTACACCTTTTTGGGTGTAAGGGTAGCATCTTGCTTGATCTTTATTTAAGTCGATTTGATCTGTTATAGTTGTGCCTTGTTCTCCAAGGTTTAGTTTGATATCCATATGATCAGGCCTTACAAACGGGTTGAACGATCCAGTAATATGTAAGATATGGTTTGCCAATCCGAGAGGAGTTGTTCCGGGAATTGACTTTACGTTGGTTTTTAGGCCTTCTCTAGGGTTAGTTTTCTATCATCTTTTGTATCTACCAGGCTCAATTACGTGTAGGACGTTCCAATTATATGGTGAAAACGTTAAACTGTCGTAGATCGATTTGACTTGTATTGATGAAGCAAAACCCCATGTTATCATAGATCTAATGCAGAACCATGGGGTAATCGGCTCCAAGAGCCGATTCACAGGGAAACCTGAAGGCCGGTCACGGCTTGAATTTTACGTATGTTTGTTTGCCATGCAGGAAACCAATCGAAACAATCTTTCACCTTCCTGATCAGGTATAGGTCAGGTGGCACGCCCTCGAACCAGCCAGGACGTGTGCCGGAGCTTTGCGGGCTGTTGCCCGAGGGACCAGGGCCCACCAGCAGTCCTGGGAGCCTCCCGGCTCTCCGTGTTGTCCGTCGCTGCTCGCCAGTGGGTTTTGGCAGGCAACACATTCTGGCACGCCCGGTGGGACCTTCAACAACGTCTACATCAACATCCGACGCTGCGATGGAGAACAGACCGGTCACGTACGACGATCTGCCTGAGGAACACAAGGAGAAGTATGATGATATCAAAGCTCTCTTCGAAGCCGATCTCATCGGCTCTTTTGAGAGGACTCGTAAACATGGTATCAGGTGGAAAGGATTTTCACCTGAAGGTGCTCTTGATGAGGTGGATCTATCTGTTCCTTCAGAGGAGCGCACCAGAGCTCTGCGACAAGAAGTCAATTACATGGTGGCTCATTCTCTTCATCGCCATTCTGAGAGCCTAGTGAACGCTTTCGAGCGTGTCGCGGTTCGCGTAGTTCAGGAGATCATGAAACATCAGTACTCTCCGTCGGGGCCTACTCTAGGGACTCACCAGGGAGAAAGACCGCTCCAGACTAGACCGCAGCTGTCGTTCACGCTTGCAGCTCCGGAGCCACCAGGGGCACCGGCGTACGTCGTCTACAAGGTTGGAGGTGACCCTGGCGATTACCAATTCCTGTTTGAACCACCTAAAGAGATCCCACATGGATATGTGTGCACCTACGTGCCGGACTGCAATAAACGCGCACGAACCAGGTGGCAACTGCAGGGATTTCTGGAACAGGAGTTTCTGGAGCAGGGGCTTCGGGAGCAGGTATTTCCGGAGCAGGGATGTCTGGGATGGACGCTGATAAACAGGCATGGCTAGCCAAGTACGCCACCGGAGCGAGTTCTGAGAATTTAGCCCCTGCAGCTCAAACGGTGGAGCAAATCCGTACCATACTGAGAGACCAATTCGGCTTCGTGCCGAAGAGAAGGACAATCGGCTACTCCAAGCCGTACCCCAACGAGTTTGATCTGATTCCGCTGCCACCCAAGTATCGGCTCCCTGAGTTCTCAAGGTTTAGCGGATCAGAAGGGTCGAGCTCGATCGAGCATGTGAGCCGATACCTGGCACAGTTAGGCATGATTTCAGCATCGGATCAGTTACGCGTAAGGTTCTTTGCGCAATCTCTGACAGGACCAGCTTTTGGGTGGTACACCTCGTTGCCACCGGATTCTATCCAGACCTGGAAGCAACTGGAAGAACAGTTCCACATTCAATATCATTCAGAAGCTACCGAGGCTGGCATTGCAGATCTGGCGCAGGTGCGGCAAAAGCGGGGAGAAACGGTAGCTGAGTACATTCAACGTTTCAGGACTATCAAGAACCGATGTTATTCGGCTCGTTTAACTGAGAAAGAAGCAGTCGAGCTGGCAGTGTTGGGTCTCTCAGCACCTATCAAGGATCTGGCTTTCCAAGTAGAATACAACTCATTGGCGCACATGGCCCAGAAACTGACAATGTATGAACAGCGCCACCCTGAGTTGTACCAAGACAAGTTCAAACGTCCGTTAAGCCTGGTCGATACAGAAGAAGAGGATCCTACACAAGACCAGGAGGTGGCCGTGGCTGAATGGGCTCGGGGGGCAGATCCTGTGTCCTGCAGATGGGTAAAACAGCAAGGGCCTGCAAAAGGGTTCGACTTCGACGTGAGCAAAGCTGAGCAGATATTCGATTTACTACTGAAAGAAAAGCAGCTGAAGTTACCCGAAGGCCACAAAATCCCTACGGCTCAAGAGATGAACGGGAGACCTTACTGCAAGTGGCATCACTCGTTCACCCACACCACCAATGACTGCAAAGAGCTACGTCGCCAGATCCAAAAGGCGATAGAACAGGGCCGTCTGATCCTTGGGCAGTTCGCCATGAAAGTAGACACAAACCCATTTCCCGGCGTCAACATGGTAGAACACAGCCAGTCCACGAGGCGTCAGTTGGATTTCTCGTTCGATGTTAATATGGCAGGACCTGTGTACCACCGTGGCGCATATAAGGAGGAAGACGGTCGCTCTCGGGGCAGAGAAAGAGAGGAGGCCGGTCCACGTGACCGGCCCCGTTATGATGACAGGCGGTATTTGACCGAGGAGCAAGTGAGAAGCGTGCGATATCAGAAGCCACACTCCACACATCTCCTTAACAAGTATGAGCATCAGTATGACCGATGTCGCCGGCACGAGAGAGATGATGAAGGATATGAGCACCTCGCTAGTAAAAAGCCGAAGGAAAAAGAAGGCGTAGATAAACATTGGGATTGTCCTTTCTTCAAGTATTGCTGGGACGCAGGAATGAGCTGATTGCCTACAATCGACAACTGCCCAGAATGTGGACAGCAGAAGGATGACACAGGTCCAGTCTCAGTGTTCAAGCGCCTAGGGCCTCTCCCTCCTCGAGCGAAAGACTTCGAGGAGCCAATGGATGGAAAAGAAGAAGACAGATATCACCGGCCAAGGTGGTGCCCCGATGGACTCAGGCACACCCAAAAGCGTCGAGTTCAGCGGCTGCGTAACTTGGAGGAAGCCGAAGCGCAGTACCTCCACGCTTTAAGGAAGGCACGGCCCGATCTGGCCGTGAAAGTGCAGCAAACCTTGGAGACGGAGGCTCGTCCGAAAAGAAAAGAATGGCGCCCCAAACCAGTAAAAGCCGATGCGAAGACATCGGCTGGCACAAACATGGTGTTTACACTTCCGTCAGAGTTCTGCGCTCCAAGAGCCAAAGAACTACCAGTGGCAGAGTTTGACTGCGGCCCACGACCGGTTATCTTTGAAAAGCCACAAGAGAAGGGCTACAAACATCTGAAAGCCCTGTACCTGCGAGGTTATATCAATGGGCAGCCTGTCCGCAAGATGCTGGTTGACACTGGAGCAGCAGTGAATATAATGCCATACTCCATGCTACGGCGTTTGGGACGCTCCACTGCAGATCTGATCAAAACCAACGTAACGTTAAGCGACTTCAACGGCCAAACTTCAGAGATGCAAGGCGTTCTGAATGTGGACTTGACCGTGGGCAGAAAAACCATCCCTACGTCATTCTTCATCGTTGACAGCAAAAGCACCTACGCTGTCTTGCTGGGGAGGGATTGGATTCACGCCAACTGCTGCATTCCATCCACGATGCACCAGTGCCTGATACAGTGGGATGGAGATGAAGTGGAGGTCATTCATGCAGATGACTCGATTGAGATCTCCATAGCTGGTACGAACATCTGGGAGGCAGGAGACCAAGAGCCGATCTCTGGAGTCAGTCTAGACGGCTGTGAGCGCATTGAAGCTACAAAAAACGGGGTGAGGCTGGTCTTATCCACTGGCCTGACAGAGTATCAAAGTCCACGATCGTACGTGGTAAGGCCGATCCCTGCGATCGGCCACAAAAAATAAAAAGCAGCAATCTTACGACAAACAGGTCATGCAGTCGTAGCAGGGAGGTTCCCTGCCATTGTGGAGAACAGATAAGTTGTAAACCTTCCTTGACTAATGCAATGAAAAAGGGGGCCGATTCCGGCAATCGGCCCAAACTATCTTTGTTATCCTCACCAACTGTTTGCCCCGTGTTTAGCATCGATTTAACAGGTGACGGAAAGCTAGGGTATGGATTTACATCCGCTGATGAGCTAGAAGAGATTGACATCGGTCCTGGGGATAAGCCAAGACCAACATTTATCAGCAAGAAGTTAGACCCGAATCTGCGGGGTCCGATGATAGCTTTGTTGAAAGAATATCCAGATTGCTTTGCCTGGGACTATACAGAGATGCCCGGGTTAGACAGGAGCATCATCGAGCATCGACTCCCGCTTAAAAAAGGGTTTCGGCCATTCCAGCAGCGAGCACGACAGATGAAGGCCGAAATTTTGAAAGAAGTCAAGAAAGAGATCGAGAAAATGTTGACAGCCAATTTAATCAGGCCATGCAGGTATGCTGAGTGGATTTCTAGTATCGTACCTGTAGAGAAAAAGGATGGCCGCTGGCGTGTTGCCATAGATTTTCGGGATCTCAATAGAGCTACTCCGAAGGATGAATATCCGATGCCGGTAGCAGAGACGTTAATCAACGCAGCTGCTGGTCATAAAATCTTGAGCTTCATGGATGGCAATGCCGGTTACAACCAAATTTTTATGGCTCCGGAAGATATACACAAGACTGCATTCAGAGTCCCAGGTTCGATGGGGTTGTTTGAATATGTAGTCATGACGTTTGGACTGAAGAACGCCGGCGCCACATACCAAAGAGCCATGAATTACATCTTCCATGATCTGATCGGCAAGCTGGTGGAAATTTATATCGATGACGTGGTGGTCAAGTCAGCTTCAGTACAAGGACACTTGGACGATCTGCGACACGTCCTGGACCGAACAAGAAAATTCGGGCTACGGATGAATCCAAAGAAGTGTGCCTTCGGTGTGACGGCCGGTCAGTTCTTGGGTTTCTTGGTCCATGAACGAGGAATTGAGATCGGCCTGAAAAGTCAGGAGGCAGTGCGAACAATGAAGCCACCTACCACGAAGAAAGAACTTCAGTCTCTCATCGGCAAGATCAACTTCGTCAGAAGATTCATCTCCAATCTGTCAGGAAGAATAGAGCCGTTCATGGGACTGGTGAAAATTAAATCTGATGAAGAATTCCGCTGGGGGACAGAGCAACAACGAGCCTTCGACGAAATCAAAGAATATCTAACGAAGCCACCAGTATTGGTTCCGCCCCAGCCGGATAGGCCGTTCTACATTTACTTATCAGTAGCTGACACGTCCATCGCCTCGGTGGTGGTGCAGGTTTATGATGGTCTGGAGCGAGTTGTGTTTTACATCAGCAGAAGGATGCTCGACGCAGAGACAAGGTACCCTGAGATTGATAAGTTGTGCCTCTGCCTGTTTTTCACCTGCACCAAGCTGCGTCACCTCTTGCTCTCGGCAGAGATTATCATTATATGCAAATCAGATGTCATAAAGCACATGCTGTCGGCTCCTATGTTGAAAGGCCGACTCGGCAAATGGATGTTTGCATTATCGGAATTTGACATCCGGTACCAACCTGCGAAAGCGGTTAAGGGTCAGGCATTAGCCGACCTTATTGCTGAAAGGATCAACACTGATATAGCAGCGCTGTCTATACGAGCGTGGGCTGTGTTTTTCGATGGATCGGTTTGTGATGATGGTTGCGGTATTGGCATTCTACTCGTGTCGCCTCGGGGGGCAACATATTCCTTCTCCATCAGGCTAGCTACCCCGTGCACCAACAACGTCGCCGAGTATGAGGCGATACGCAAGGGAATGGAGTTGCTCATAGAAGCTGGGGCAGAGGCAGTGGAAATTTTTGGAGACTCCAAATTGGTGATTTCCCAGCTCACAGAGGAATACAAGTGTGAGAGCGAGTCGCTCTTCCCATTATGGTTGCAATGCCGTGAGCTCATGGCACAGTTCCGGTATATAAACTTCACCTGGATCCCGCGATCACAGAATACCGAGGCGAATGATCTTGCACAAATGGCTTCAGGCTACAAGGACGTAGCAGAGGGAACCGATGTTCAGGTACAGTTCCTGGAGGCAGACGACTGGAGAGCCGATATCTTCAATTACTTGAAGGATTCGGCTCGGGGGGCACCTAAACGGATAAGGTACAAGGCCATGAAGTACGTGCTTATCGGGGACGACATGTTCTACAGGACCCTGGAAGGGTTGTTGCTCAAATGTCTAGGGCCAACCGAGGCCAATCGGCTCCTGCACGAGGTACACGAAGGCGCTTGTGGAACTCACCAATCGGCTCACAAGATGAAATGGTTGATCAGGCGATCAGGGTTTTATTGGCCCACCATGCTTGAGGACTGTTTTAAGTACTACAAAGGGTGTCAAGCATGTCAGAAATTTGGAAAAATTCAGATGGTGCCCGCGTCAGCAATGAACCCCATCATCAAACCTTGGCCATTCCGAGGTTGGGGCATGGATATGATTGGCAAGATCAATCCTCCATCAAGCAAAGGCCACATGTGGATTTTGGCCATTACGGATTATTTCACTAAATGGGTTGAAGCCGTCCCTATGAAATCAGTGAGCTAAAAGGATGTTATCGATTTTGTGAAAGAACATGTTATTCATAGATTCGGGATCCCCCAAACGATCACGACCGATGGAGGTTCGGTCTTCACTTCTTACGAGTTTAGAGAGTTCTGTGAGGACACGGGAATTAAGCTGATCCGATCATCCCCGTACTATGCTCAAGCAAATGGGCAAGCTGAAGCATCCAACCAGAGCCTTATCAAGCTGATCAAGAGGAAGATCGATGAGCACCCTAGGCGTTGGCACGAGGTTTTGTCAGAGGCTTTATGGGCTTATCGCATGTCATGTCATGGAGCGATAAAAACCTCGCCATACCATCTAGTCTATGGACAAGAAGCCGTATTGCCCTGGGAAATTACGGCTCGATCGAGGCGTATCACCTTTCAGAACGATCTAACGACTGAAGAATATACGGCCCTGATGAGTGACAGTGTTGAGGATTTAACTGAGCTTAGGCTGTGGTCGCTTGAGAAAATCAAAGAGAACAAGGCCAAGGTAGCTCGTGCATATAATAAGAAGGTGAGACCGAAGGAGTTCCACATTGGCGATCTGGTATGGGAAGCTGTACTGCCATTGGGAACTAAGGATGCAGCATATGGTAAATGGTCTCCAAATTGGCACGGGCCATACAGGGTCGATCAGGTTTTAAGGGGAAATGCGTACATGCTTGAGGAACTGGATGGCGTAAAATTCCCAGTGGCTGTCAACGGGCAACACCTCAAGAAATATTTCCCAAGCATGTGGGATGATGGACACTGAAATATGGGGGCCGATACATGAAATCGGCCAATAAAAAATATATATATATAGCCGATGCACAGTCATCGACTCTAGAGGTTCAAACTGTTACAAGCAGATGCCAGTTTACATAAACGAGCTACTGAAGAAATGCCTCGAAGGCGTGGAGGGCGTCAGCACGGACACGATCCACCTCGGCGATCTCGGCTTCGTCATCTTCGTCCTTGCCCGTCACTAGCTGCTTGTTCAGGGCACGTATTTCTGCCAGATCGGTCTTCAGTTGAGCTTTGAGGCTTTCTGCTTCGTCTGGGGAGCGGGCGATGGATTCTTCCTTGTCACGGATGAGCTGTTTAGTCGCCCGGACCTTCTCTTCAAGATCTTCCAACTCCCTTTTCAAGGATGCGAGCTCGGCGGTACTGACAGAGGTGTCAGTTTTGGCATCCAGAGACGCCTTTTTCTCGTTGAGCTGCTGACATCTGTCTGCGATATTGGCCTTCAGTGGAAGTTGGGCGCGGCGCAGACTGATCCTCTCACGAGCTAGCTTCACCCTTGACCCGAAGAAAGACAGAGTTACAACTGGCCAAAGCTTCACCTGCAATGCTACTGGGAGTTGGTCTTTTATTTCAGTAAGAACGCTCTTCACCTCCTCAGAACCCTCGATCAACTCTTCGATCGGGGAGGAGAGAAGGGTTTTAAGACGATGGAATTGAGGTGGAACAGCCCTAGCTCGTGGTTCATCATCGGCAACAGAGGGAGCTGGTTCGATGGATTCAGGGTCGAACGTCAGCAAGCCTGAAATATCACAACTCTGGCAGCCCGAAAAAAGCGTCAGTACGCGTCAAACGTGTAAGGATGAGCCGAAAAAAGCTAACATACCTCTCCTAAGATCGAGGGGATAGCAGATGAGGAGACGATCGGTTTGTGTGTGGTTGCTGGGGGCTTGACCGAAGTGGTAGCCGTTTCATCTGCACCTTCGGGGATTGCTGGATCCGGCTTGGCTAAAGGCGTCGGCACTGCCCCAGCTTTCCCACTAGAAATATCAGTCGCCTGCATGGAAGGTGCTTGCCGATATAAATGATGATGAATCGGCAGATAAAAAGAAGTAAGTGGTAAGAGCATGAAGGGTGATGATTTTCGAAACCTCCTGCCTCGACGAAGAAGCTTGCAGTCCTTTGCGAGCTCTCTTGGGACCCACAGCTGGCCCCGCCTCGACTGGTGCTCGGGGGGCAGTAGGTTCAGGAACCGACCTTTTCCTGGAAGCCGATGGTGGTGAATCTGGCTGGCTCGGTGTGATGGTCCTCTCAGAATCTGTGGGGCCTAGTTCTCCTCGATTGGTCTGAGTGTCCTCGCTAGAGGTGTCTTCGACGGAAGCCTGTAAAAAAGGAGAACCAGTAAGCATGAGCATGTCTGCAAGAATGGAAGAATGAGAAGGATCGACCAAGACATGGATCAGCCTACATGCGAGCTTTCTAGAGAAGGGCTCCGGCGCCTCAAGGTCTTCCTGGCAGCTACCTTCCTCACCATCGTTCTTGTCTTAGTTGGAACTCGAGGGGCAGCTGACTTAGGAGTTGCTTGGTTTTTGGAAGCCGATTGGGGTGTGATCGGCTGGTTCTGCATCATGACCTTTTTGAAAGGTGGCGAGTTTTTGCAGAAAAGAACCACAGGAGCTGGCGGAAAGAACTCGAAGGGGGAGCCATCACTGTGCGTAGGTTCAGGGCCATCTTGTTGCTGCAAAGAGAAAGACTGGGTTAGTAGAAGAATCATTTGTGAGCTGCATCAAGAAAATTTACAAGTAGTGGTACCTGTTCCACGGGGATGTCATAGTCAGCGTCGAGCTGCTTCAGCAACGGTCCCAGAGCTCTCCTGAAGGCATGAGTCTTCCACATCGACCACCAGTCTTCAAAGCCATCAGTTGATGAGGCGAAGGTGAGGTCATTTGGGATAGGGATGGTCAGAGCATCAAAGAAGGAATAACACCTTTGGCTGGTGAGAGGATCAGGCAGGTCGGCTCTGCTCTCTGTCAGGTGGTGGAGAAAGAAATGGGGAGGTACTTGCCCAAGGCCAAATTGCCGAGCCACTACGACTGGCTGGTAGAATTCATATCCAGGCCTGATTATTCTATTGGATGTACTCATGCCAACTGGAAGGAAACAGGGACGGATCACAGTGGAAAAGAGCTGCCGAGTGCTGGCGTCATCGGCAAAATTGTCTAGCCTGAAGGAGATTGGATTTTCGAAGTGTTCCGATTCTTCCGTGTAGGGAAAAAAGATAGGATTGTCCAGGCCTTGGAAGAAAATGCTGAACCATTTGGATGCTTCCTGAGGGATCAGTTTGCTACCTGGCAGTCTGTACAGAGCTTGGCCATAGCTGGTGCATCGGATCTGCCTCCCTTTGACATCTGGAAAGGTGCAACTCGCCAAAAGGGGGAAGTTTGGGACGTGGTTTTGAAAATACAGCTGGGCCCATAACTGAATGAACCACCAAGGACCACCTGTTTTGACTGCTATGCCAGAGAACAGTTTGACAGACGTCAATTGGAGATATCGATAGACCTCTCCAAGGAACAGTTTGCCGATGCCAAGTTGAGTGCCTTTGGCCAGTTCGTGGGCTAAGGAGAGATAATTCTTGGTTGGAGCCAGGGAAGGGCCACAGAATATGAAGTGTTCCAGCCAGAAGTTGAGAAAGGCTGTGTGTTCTTTCTCTGTGACAGGGCCCTTTTTTCATATGGCGTTGGAGGTAGGCACCCCAGTTCGTGCAGTCTGTTTTGGAAGACAGTTTGTAGGGGACTTTGGTCAGTTTAAAAGCAGAAGGACTGGGTGATGTAACATCCAGACCAGTAATCATCACCACGTCTAACAGGGTTGGTGACATGGGGCCATGACCGAACATGAAGCAGTTCAGAGCGTCAGACCAGAAGTAGCCGATGGTCTTTAGAAGATTCTCATGTTTCTCAAGGGGAGACAATGACAAATGCAAGGCATCGGCTATTCCCTGGTTTCCCATTGGGATTGGTAAGCTCTAGCTACCCTGCTGAACCAAGAAACCCAATGTTCAGGGGGATTAGGCCAGGCTCGCAAGCAGTCGGCCCAAGAGTTTAAATCTAGGTCTTGGCTTACAAAGGGGATTATGTTTGCTTCGCAAGAGATCAGATGGGCAGGACTAGATTCTGTGCGAGGGCCAATACAGAGAGAATTTGGGAGAGAAGGATGCGGCAGCAGGATGTCTGAAACCTAAAAAATTTAATGGTGGAATAAGGCATTAATTCAGGTGTTCGCCATTAATTCTAGCATCGCGTTCAGACTGCGGGGAGTAGGCGTACCTTTAGGCCGGAGACCTCTGGGTTGGTGTTGGACGATTCCGCCATCTGGTTTGCCGGCGGAGATGGATCTATGCAGTTGGGGATCGAGGGTTCTTGTCGCTGTGAGCTCGATCTGGTCGGTGGGCAGTTGGGGATCTGGGTCGCCCTTTTTTGAAGAAGGTCGCAGTTTACCGTTGGAAACTGGAAAGTGGCCGCTCAGATTTGTCTAAGTATGCGACCAAGTTTTGACCTTGTCAACGTTTTTGGGAAAGCCGATTGTGTTGTCATCGGCTCTTTGAGCTTTGACTTGGTTGGCTAATGAGCGTAGTGTGGTGAAAGCCGATACGTTGCTATCGGCTTCTGGAGCATCGACCTATTTTGACTATCGGCAAAATTGGATTGAAAAAAGCAATCTTCGAGTTGGAAAAGCAATCTTCATTCATTCAAAAGACGATTATTTACAGTGGATCTGATTGCTTACAAAAGGAAATCTACTACTGCTAATTCCTAATCTAGAGGCCGAGGTCGTCGCCGCTGTCTTCACCGTCGTCTTGTTCGCTGTCATCAGCGCTGCTGCCGGCGTCGTCTTCGCTGCTGCTGCTGAAGATGCCAGCGGGGGCCTCCTCGTCCTCGTCGTCGTCTTCGGTGTCCTCGCTGGACCCGGCGCGGAAGCGCTTCACCGGTGGATACTCATCGGAGGAGGTGTCCTCCTCCGACTCCTCCTCCTCGTCGGAGGATTCGACGCCGTCCCAGGACATGGCGTCGTCGGTGCTGTCCGCCTCCAGTTCCCCATCGGCAAGGAACTGCAGGCCTTCCTCGCCATCGGTCAAGGACTCGTCGTCCTCGGACCAGGTGGCGAAATCCCAATCCCTCTCGCCCCACCATTGTGGGGCGAGAGCGTTGTACGCCGCCGTCGGCAGGTGCTCTGGCGTCGGCTCCCGGTCGCTTGTTGTGTTGGAGGCTTGGGAGGACAGGCCAGATGAAGAAGAGGAGGCCATGGCGGAGAAAGAGGGTTTTTTCGGCGGAGGAAGAGGGTTTTCTGGCTAAGGGAGGAAGATGGGGGCTGCAAACTGCTTAGATGAATTTAAATAAGGAATAGTGGAAGACGGTTCGATGCCATAGCAGTTTCCATAATGTGGTGCCAAAACGGTCAAATCGTACACTGCGGAGGAGTTGAGAAGACAGGGCATCATGATGAGGGGGTGGCGTGACGATTCTGCTCTGCAACGCGTAACCCGATACAAAAAAAAAGGGAAGAAGAAAAACATCAACAGAGTGGTTTTGGAATTATTATTGCCAAAACCAGGGGGGCATGTGTTATCGCCATATTTTAGCCAAAGGAGGAGATGGGCCGTGATCAAGATGGGCTTGGAAGATACATATATGCAACGTGTTGTTGAATCGGCCTTGTGCGTGGATTTGGGCTAAATTGCCCGTGTATCTTATATTGTAGTAGTCTACATTTCGGTTTAAGTAAAGAGATAGGATTGCTAGGTTTATTCCAAAGATAGGAAGTCTCCGGACTATAAATATGTACCTAAGGTTATTGAGAAAAGGAGGACGATCACGTTCACAACAAACACAATCTCGGCGCATCGCCACCCCTTGTTTCTAGGGTTTCTTTCGGGTAAGTGTCATGCTGCCTAGATCGCATCTTGCGATCTAGGCAGTATCTACTTATGCGTTACTTGGTGTTACTCGTACTGAAGCCTTGTTGATGGCGAGTAATACTTTTATCATAGATTTGTTTAGGCTGGCATCGGTACTTTCTACTATGATTGCTTAGCTATGCCGCCTTTGCTTATCTCGCTGCCCTTACACCTTTTTGGGTGTAAGGGTAGCATCTTGCTTGATCTTTATTTAAGTCGATTTGATCTGTTATAGTTGTGCCTTGTTCTCCAAGGTTTAGTTTGATATCCATATGATCAGGCCTTACAAACGGGTTGAACGATCCAGTAATATGTAAGATATGGTTTGCCAATCCGAGAGGAGTTGTTCCGGGAATTGACTTTACGTTGGTTTTTAGGCCTTCTCTAGGGTTAGTTTTCTATCATCTTTTGTATCTACCAGGCTCAATTACGTGTAGGACGTTCCAATTATATGGTGAAAACGTTAAACTGTCGTAGATCGATTTGACTTGTATTGATGAAGCAAAACCCCATGTTATCATAGATCTAATGCAGAACCATGGGGTAATCGGCTCCAAGAGCCGATTCACAGGGAAACCTGAAGGCCGGTCACGGCTTGAATTTTACGTATGTTTGTTTGCCATGCAGGAAACCAATCGAAACAATCTTTCACCTTCCTGATCAGGTATAGGTCAGGTGGCACGCCCTCGAACCAGCCAGGACGTGTGCCGGAGCTTTGCGGGCCGTTGCCCGAGGGACCAGGGCCCACCAGCAGTCCTGGGAGCCTCCCGGCTCTCCGTGTTGTCCGTCGCTGCTCGCCGGTGGGTTTTGGCAGGCAACACAAACAAAAGAAACAATTGTTGAAATTTAGGGTGAAAAGAAACCTTTTGCCTCTAAATGGAAACATCAAAACCCTACTTGAACAAAATTTGAATGACAAGACAACAAACAAATATTCAAAGAATCAAATGCATTCATAAATGGATGTATCTTGAATTTTAAAGCACTTGGAAAAAATAAACCAAAACCCTAAAACCCTAATGAAAGATATCATCTCCAAGATCACTCCAAGACTATGGCTTTGTTCCATATAAAAATTTAGCAACAAACATTTCTAAATGACCAAAAATGGTAAACAAAAATATTATAAAACCATGGAAATTGGTTTCACTCAATTTGGAGCCATGGATAAAAACTTGTGATTTTAATAAGATAAAACAAAGTAATTCCAAGGTTAATAAAGCTCCTAACTAAGATCAACACCAAATTATGAGCAAAGTAATACTAAAGGGATTTAAAAAGATAAACAAATATTAAATAAAATTATACAAATTGAAATCACCAATTTTGAAGCTATAAATAAAAATATATGGATTTTATAAGATAAAGAAAGAAAGAAAGAAATAAGAAATTATTGCAAAGACAATTTAAACCTTGAATTAAATCCATAAGCAAATGGGAAAAAAAGTTTACTAAATAATAAAAAAGAATAAAAGATTATTTAAATAAAATTATATGGGTTTGAACCATATTCAATTTTATTTAAATAAAGACAAAATGCCTAATTAAAATAAATATTAAATCATAAGAGAATATTTGAAATATTCTAAAGTGGACTTTTAAACACACCAAATAACTGGTATAAAACCTACTGAAAGTTTGGAAAATATTTGAAATCAAATGGATGTTTAAATCATTTGAATCAAATAAAAATAGAAAATAGAAATGGAAAAGTAAAAAGAAATAAGAAAAAAAGGGAAACAAAGCAACCCAACTAACCTACCTAGCACCTAGCCTAGCTTGGCCCAGTAGAATCCCACCCGGGCCACTCACCCCTCTCTCCCCGCGAACCCCTTTCTCACTCGCGCATCAACCCACCCCTTCGCTGACCCCGCGGACCCACTGCCACGCTGGCATCGTCTTCAACCCCGCACGCTGACCTCGCCCTTCTTCCCCTGTTGCTTCTCTCGACATTTAATCTGATTAAATTGGCATAAACGCGTGATTTAATTCCTCCCCGACCTGGACTTCTTAACCGCCTCCCCCTCCTCTCTGTTTCCCCTCAACCCCCACGCCACCGGAGCCCCCAGGCTGCTCAAATTTCTGCTTGAACCAACGCTGCCTCCGACGTGCTCCCGCACCAATTCCGGTAGACCCCGACCACCCCTGCCCTCTGTCTCACACGAGTTTGCTCACCAACCACTCACGCGCCTACCGACGCTTCCCGTTTGCTCGTGCATGCCCCTGATGCTCGGCTCCGTCCTCGCCTGCACGCCACCGACGACCACCTCAACTCCGGGGAGAAGTTGCCGACGACTTAGTGCACCCCTTGCCCTCTGGTACGTTCCCCCACAACCCTTGCAACCGTGCACATCTCACTGATGTTTTGCCTTACATTAATACGCCCTAGGAACTTGCCTCCGACAACGACAGCACGTGCCCGACGCCGACGCAAGCTCCGGCGAGGAATTACCCATGACCCCGTGCGCCCCTTGATCAACGGAGACTACCTTGAGCATTACCGCGTCACCGTGACCATGATAGCACCCTCCTCCCCTCCTCCTCCCCCCTGGAATCACCAGAACACTGTCCACCCGACGCGCCGCCGCCGCGCACCGTCGTCAGCGCCGCCCGTCTATGACCTAGCGTTCTGGCACCGTTAGATCTAAATCCTAGGGCATAGATTAGATGACTTAAACGAAGGGTACACTCGATCTATGCCATGTGATTTCATTTAGATCTTGTGGCTCACATTGCACGATCCACCCGAAACGGTACTGGCCAATAAGAACATGACACGTACCCAGACTGTTGTTTTAAAAACCAGGATATGATCTATTAGTTGTTTGATTTTGTAAAATCCATAACTTTTGATCTGTAAGTCCAAAATTTACAAACTTCATATCAATGGATTCAAAAAATGAAACCTTTGCAACTATGGCCCTGGTTTGTTCATTTGCTTCTAAAAATTTAGAGTATTTTGTAGAGACATGTTTAGGACTATTTTGAGTATAAAAATTGTTTTCAAAATGATTTTTGAGTGAAACCTTCTGCAAATGGATTTGTTTTGAACCCTCTGACCATAAACACTAACATTTGAGTTTAAAAATATATTTTGTTAACACTAGGAATTATTACTTTGTATAAAAGCATTTCTAGTAAAACAAAAATAATTTAAAAGGGCTATTTTCACTAACTTGTTTTCAAATGATTTTCCACGTTTTATAAATGACCAGTAGGTGTTTTGAAATGTCTAGTGCCTTGTTAGAAACCACTTTTTCAATAAAACAACCTTTTGCATGCTTGAATGCATTTCTTTGTTTTTATTGTTTTGGTTTGTTATTTGTTGGAGTGCTAGTTTTGAATGTGTGCTTTGCTTGATTGAATTGTAGTGAACTTCGAGGAGTGTGACAATTGCAAGATCAAGGAGAGTACCTAGTTTCTCTACTAAAAAGGCAAGTGATACTTTGGTCATCAAAAGTCCTATATTTTCAATGTTGCATTACCTATAGAATATATCTTGGTATGAATCTTCCTAAGTCAAGAGACAAGTTATGTTAGTATGCTTAGCCTAGCTATTAGATTACAAGGGTGGAATATTCATGATATGATATTATGCAAAGTCTATGACTATGTTTTTATTAATAAAACAACTAAGTGAATGAATCACCTGGGTGGAATGGGAAGATTGGTTTGTCTTGAGTGGTTACACAGGGCCCATTTATATGGCTTACCCTGGTGTATCTCACTTATGTATGGCCACCCAGGCAAAGAGATTTGAGATGTTTTGTGTTGAGAAGCTTCCAGTGCAGCCACATGGCATATGGGCTTTGCCTTGACTACATAGGTTGCAAGAACTCAGACAGACAGACAGAAGGTGGTACTGATGATAGGATGGAACGCGTCTGTGCTGATCTGAGGGATTGTTTTTGAAAAGTCTCGTATCGATGCATGTTGAGTCTTGTGGGAAAAGTGCACCACCTCTCGAGAGGGTAAAACCTGAGTACTTAGCCGTGTCCCTGACAACGGACAATTTGAGCATCAAATACATTGAAGCAATCAAGGATCTCCTCATCCCAATTTCTCTAAGTTAAAACTTGTTGGGTGAACAAGCGAAGCGCTTGGTGTGTATCTAGAGTGCCATTGTGTGATGAAATGTTTTTGAAAAGAGAAAAACTATTTTTCAAAGGATAGGGAAAACTCAGTTTATGCAAAGGCCAGCCAAAACTCCACTTAGCCAAATATTCATATAGATGTTAGATTCTCCATATCAATATGATATCACTTGCCAATACAATTCAAATGTATTGACCCTTGTGGTTGTAACTTATTATGTTGCAGGTTTGTTTGATGTTAGTGAAGTTTGTTGAGTAGGGATTACAAGTCTACAACCAACATGATTGCCTGTGGCATATGAAGATGAAGGACTCCATGCTATATAGTTATATCTGCTGCTTTGTAATAAGATAGCCATATGAGTTATGTAAGATGTAATGAATTATTTTATCCTAGTTATAAGTTGTAATATGACCTTTATTCCTTGATATTACATCTTAAACTGTGGGTGCTAGCTATTCGATCCAGGTACTAGCACTATAAACACAGGGATCTCTACCTTATCAGGTTGGGACCTCTATATGTGGTATCAGAGCATTGTGTTGCCTGTAGGATTGTAACCCTAGGATTGGACAAAACCCCTTAGAAAAATAAGAGTTGTATTTTTTCAAACTTATTTACAAACAATCTTGTAAACTCTTTCCTCAACATTTTGTTTTGATTCTACATCTCTTCCTTTTTAACTTGATGGACAAAAACTTCAACATGAGCAAGGACTTCAACATCACAAATGACTTCAACTTCAGTTTCACCAAGGATTTCAACTTGGACATCACTAAGGACTTCAAATGAGTTAAGAATAATACTCAAGACTAGGATACTTAGGAAACACAACTTAGGAGGAACCATCATCACCTTTGAGCCTTGTAACCAAGATGTAAGAATTTCTTCCAAGACACCATGATCTTGTTCATGATGTAACAACTAAGAAGGATGGAATGATCTCAAGTGAACCCCATAGTTGGACCACCATACTAGTGTTTAGTTTAAATCGATTTATTGATCACACCAACTTATGTGGTGTAGCAAAAATAGTTTGTTGCCTAAAATATGCTTGAATCTTGTTGTTTGAATGGAATGCATGATTGTGATTCCTTGCACATTGTTTTGTGTGATTTGTTGTGTGTGAGTAGAATTCTTCCTCTAGAAATCGTTTGCCTTATAATCCCAATCCAACCCAAGAAGATGACTTCTCCAAGAGACCACAACTCCAACATCAAGGATGGTAACAACAACCAAGAGATGCACATGACAGAACAACTTCTAGCAACCCAAGCTAAGTTGAATCAAGTGACAACCCAGTTTTTATCCAACAACAATGAGTTAGACCCAACCATGCTAAAGTTCTTGGAATCCCAATCCCTATTGTTGCAAAGGATTACCAGTTAGATGATCAACATGAGAAGCAACCTTTCCCAAAGAGATTGTGACAACAATAATGTCAAGGATGATATTATAGAAGGAACTCAAGCTTGCAAAATCTGTGGAGACATAGGACACACTTATAAAGGACATGTGGACCAATGCCCTAATTGTGAAGAGAAACATCCAGCTAGACAATGCCCCACATCTCAAGTTACTTGTTTCCTATGTGAAGGAAATAATCATGTACATGTCCAATGCCATATCTATCCTATAGTTCAACAAATGAAACAAGATGGAATGCATCAAGTCTTTGGAAACCTCCATCAAGGAACAACTTCCACCAAGAAGGATGAAGACAAAGTCAAACCTCTGTATACACCTCCATACATTGTAACCCACTATGGTGGACAAAAGAGGAAACGTGGATGTTATCCTAGGAATTGTTCTAAGAACCGAGGATGTTTTCCCACCTTTGAGGTGAAGTATGAAGAACATGAACTAAGAGAACTCCTATCTTTGGAGAAACCCAAGAATAAGAAGAAAAGCCCCAACCCCAGCAAGCAAGACATTATCCAGGTGCAATGTTACAATTGCAAGGAGATGGGACACTATACTAATGAATATCCAGAAAAGGAGAAATACAAGACAAGCAAACATGTGAGAGACATCAACCTTGTCACATGTTTCAAATGTGGTAACTAAGGGACACTATGCAAACAACTGTCCAGAGAAGTTACATCAAGACACCAAGTAATCCAAGATGTAATCTGGTTAAAAATCTTTCAAGGGTGGTAGTACCCTAGTTGTCTTGAAGCCAACTTGTAACCCCTAGACTTCCCGAATCTCGGGACGAGATTCCTTTTAAGGGTGGTAGCCTATCACATCCCAAAAAATTTCAAATTTTGAAATGTGAAAAATAAACAAACAAAAGAAACAATTGTTGAAATTTAGGGTTAAAAGAAACTTTTTGCTTCTAAATGGAAACATCAAAACCCTACTTGAACAAAATTTGAATGAAAAGACAACAAACAAATATTCAAAGAATCAAATGCATTCATAAATGGATGTATCTTAAATTTTAAAGCACTTGGAAAAGATAAACCAAAACCCTAAAACCCTAATGAAAGAAATCATCTCCAAGATCACTCCAAGACTATGGCTTTGTTCCATATAAAAATTTAGCAAAAAACATTTCTAAATGACCAAAAATGGTAAACAAAAATATTATAAAACCATGGAAATTGGTTTCAGTCAATTGGAGCCATGGATAAAAACTTGTGATTTTAATAAGATAAAACAAAGTAATTCCAAGGCTAATAAAGCTCCTAACTAAAATCAACACCAAATTATGAGCAAAGTTAAAGGGATTTAAAAAGATAAACAAATATTAAATAAAATTATACAAATTGGAATCACCAATTTTGGAGCTATGAATAAAAAGATATGGATTATATAAGATAAAGAAAGAATAAATAAATAAATAAGAAATTATTGCAAAGACGATTTAAACCTTGAATTAAATCCATAAGAAAATGGAAAAAAAGTTTACTAAATAATAAAAAAGAATGAAAGATTATTTAAATAAAATTATATGGGTTTGAACCATATTCCATTTTATTTAAATAAAGACAAGATTCCTAATTAAAATAAATATTAAATCATAAGAGAATATTTGAAATATTCTAAAGTGGACTTTTAAAAACACCAAATAACTGGTATAAAAACCTACTGAAAGTTTGGAAAAGATTTGAAATCAAATGGATGTTTAAATCATTTGAATCAAATGAAAACATAAAATAGAAATGGAAAAGGAAAAAGAAATAAGAAAAAAAGGGAAACAAACCAACCCAGCACCTAGCCCAGCTTGGCCCAGTAGAAGCCCACTCGGGCCACTCACCCCTCTCTCCCTGCGAACCCCTTTCTCACGCGCGCATCAACCCACCCCTTTCGCTGACCCCGCGGACCGAGTGCCACGCTGGCGTCGTCTTCAACCCCGCGTGTTGACCTCGCCCTTCTTCCCCTTGTTGTTTCTACCGACGTTTAATCCGATTAAATTGGCATAAATGCGCGAGTTAATTCCTCCCCTGACCTGGCCTTCTTAACCGCCTCCCCCTCCTATCTGTTTCCCCTCAAACCCCACGCCACCGGAGCCCCCATGTTGCTCAAATTTCCGCTCGAACCACCGCTGCCTCCGACGTGCTCCAGCACCAATTCTGGCAGACCCCCTGCCCCTGGCTCACACGAGCTTGCTCACCAACCACTCACGCGCATACTGACGCTTCTCGTTTGCTCGTGCATGCCCCTGACGCTCGGCTCCGTCCTCTCATGCACGCCACCGTCGACCACCTCAACTCCGGCGAGAAGTTGCCGACGATTCAGTGCACCCCTTGCCCTCTGGTAGGTTCCATCACAACCATGCGCATCTCACTGATGTTTTGCCTTACTTTCTTACACCCCAGGAACTCGCCTCCGACGACGACAGCACGTGCCCGACACTGACGCATGCTCCGGCGAGGAATTACCCACGACCCCGTGCGGCCCTTGATCAACAGAGACCACCTTGAGAATCACCGCGTCCCCGCGACCACGGTAGCACCCTCCTCCCCTCCTCTTTCTCCTGTAATCACCGGAACACCGTCCACCCGATGCGCCACCTCCGCGCACCGTCGCCAGCGCCGCCCGTCTATGACCTAGCGTTCTGGCACTATTAGTTCTAAATCCTAGGGTATATATTAGATGACTTAAACAAAGGGGTATGCTCGATCTGTGCCGTGCGATTTCACTTAGATCCTGCGGCTCACGTTGCACGATCCACCAGAAACGGTACTGGCCAATAAGAACATGACACGTAGCCAGACTGTTGTTTTAAAAACCAGGATATGATCTATTAGTTGTTTGATTTTGTAAAATCCATAAATTTTGATCTTTAAGTACAAAACTTACAAACTTTATATCAATGGATTCAGAAAAATGAAACCTTTGCAACTATGTCCCTGGTTTGGTCATTTGATTCTGAAAATTTAGAGTATTTTGCAGAGACATGTTTAGGACTATTTTGAGTATAAAAATTGTTTTAAAAATGATTTTTGAGTGAAACCTTTTCTAAATGGATTTGTTTTGAACCCTATGACCATAAACAATAACATTTGAGTTTAAAAATATATTTTTTTAACACTAGGAATTATTCCTTTGAATAAAATCATTTCTAGTAAAACAAAAATGATTTAAAAGGGCTATTTTCACTAACTTGTTTTCAAATGATTTTACACATTTTATAAATGACCAGTAGGTGTTTTGAAATGTGTAGTGCCTTGTTAGAAACCACTTTTTCAATAAAACAACATTTTGCATGCTTGCATGCATTTCTTTGCTTTTATTGTTTTGGTTTGTTATTTGTTGGAGTGCTAGTTTTGAATGTGTGCTTTGCTTGATTGAATTGTAGTAAACTTCGAGGAGTGTGACAATTGCAAGATCAAGGAGACTACCAAGTTTCTCTACTAAAAAGGCAAGTGATACTTTGGTCATCAAAAGTACTATCTTTTCAATATTGCATTAGTGATATTTTTGTAGTATGCATGATAGGATTATTTTATATATATTGCTATGCTATAGTAGATCCTATAGAATATATATTGGTAGGAATCTTCCTAAGTCAAGAGACAAGTTATGTTAGTATGCTTAGCCTATCTATTAGATTACAAGGGTGGAATATTCATTCTATGATATTATGCAAAGTCTATGACTATGTTTTGATTAATAAAACAACTAAGTGAATGAATCACCTAGGTGGAATGGGAAGATTGATTTGTGTTGAATGGTTACACATGGACCATTTATATGGCTTACCCTGGTGTATCTCACTTGTGGATGGCCACCCAAAAACAAAGAGATTTGAGATGTTTTGTGTTGAGAAGCTTCCAGTGCAGCCACATGGCATATGGGCTCTGCCTTGACTACATAGGTTGCAAGAACTCAGACAGACAGACACAAGGTGGTAGTGATGATAGGATGGAACGTGTCTGTGCTGATCTGAGGGATTGTTTCTGAAAAGTCTCGTCTCGATGCATGTCGAGTCTTGATGGCGCCCAGCACTTGTCGTGGGACGCTTCGTTGGAAACCCCAAGAGCAAGGTATGAAGCAGCAGAGTAGCAAGTTTCCCTTAGTAAGAAACTGAGGTTATCGAACCAGTAGGAGGAAGGAAACGTCACACAGGTGTTGCTAGCAACGCGGAGACCTGCACAACACAAACTCAAGACTTTGCCCCAATGAATCAGTGAAGTTGTCAAGCTCACCGGTTTGCTGTAACAAAGGATTAAACGTATGGTGTGGAAGGTAATGGTTTGCAGCAAGTAAACAAGTAACAGTGGAAGATGTATCAATGGTAAATATTGGACCGGTGTCCATAGTTCACTACAGGTGCTCTCCTTGGATAAACAACATGGCATGAAGGGTAAACAAATTACAGCAGGGCAATTGACAGGAACGGAGCAAGGCATAACAATGCAATTACTAGTCAGAAAGATCAACAACATACATAGACCGCCATCCAACTGCATCTATGACTAGAAGTCCACCTTCAGGTTATAATCTGAACCCCCTCTAGTATTAAGTTGCAAGCAACAGACAACTGCTTTAAGCAAAGTGTGTAAGGTAAACAGTCCACATGTTCCATGTACAAGAGACCGTTGTTTTCTCCCTAGTAGCAACAACACATCTACAACCTAAGAGATTATTGTCACTTCCCTTGTAAACTAGAGGCATGAACCCACTATCGAGCATAAATACCCCCTCTTGGAGTCACTAGCAACTACTTGGCCAAGATAGCTACTAACACCGGAGAGCATGCAAGATCGCAAACAACACAGACATGATAGAATCATAAAGACAAAACCATTAATCAAACCAACATAATAATCTCAATATCCATCGGATCCCCGTAAACACAACATGCATGATTACAAATAGATTAGATCTTGATCATGAACGGAGCTCACAAGATCTATACATGAAAGCACAAGGAGGAGATATAACCATCTAGCTACTACATGGACCCATAGTCCAAGGTGGACCTACTCACGCATCATACCGGAGATAAGGCCTCCGGGATGATCTCCCCTCCGGCAGGGTGCTAGGAAGAACTTCAGATCCCCCCGATCTAGGGACAATGGTGGCGGCGACTACAGACGGTTTCGTGGATATTTGATCGGGTGCTTAGGGTTTCTGCATCGGGGGCTTCTTATAGGCGAAGGGGGAAGCCGAGGCGGTGTCCAGGGGCCCCACACCCCTCCCAGGCGTGGGGCAGGGCCCACCCGTGCCTAGGGTGGGTCTAGCCGTCCTGGCCTGCCTCTCCAGCTCCCCTCTGGACTTCTTGTTCCCCACGGAAAGTAATTGACTTTGACGTTTTTCCCGTCTAATTCCAAGAATATTTCTTTACTAACTTTTCTGAAACCAAAAACAACAGAAAACAGGCATCTGGAACTGTTGCAACTTGTTAATAGGTTAGTACCAGAAAACATGTAAAAAGCACCTCAAAGTGTACACAAGTAAAGCAAAGTAGATACTAAACAAGCATGGAGCATCAAAAATTATAGATACGTTTCCGACGTATCAAGTCTTGTGGGAAAATTGCACCACCTCTCGAGAGGGTAAAACCTAAGTACTTAGCCTTGTCCCCGGCAACGGACAATTTGAGCATCAAATACATTGAAGCAATCAAGGATCTCCTCATCCCAATTTCTCTAATTTAAAACTTGTTGGTTGAACAAGGGAAGCACCTGGTGTGTATCCAGAGTGCCATTGTGTGATGAAATGTTTTTGAAAAGAGAAAAACTATTTTTCAAAGGATAGGGAAAACTCATTTTATGCAAAGGCCAGCCAAAACTCCACTTAGCCAAATATTCATGTAGATGTTAGATTCTCCATATCAATATGATATCACTTGCCAATACAATTCAAAGTATTGACCCTTGTGGCTGTAACTTATTATGTTGCAGGTTTGTTTGATGTTAGTGAAGTTTGTTGAGTAGGGATTAGAAGTCTACAACCAACATAATTGCCTGTTTCATATGAAGATGAAGGACTCCATGCTATATAGTTATATATGTTGCTTTGTAATAATATAGCCATATGAGCTATGTAAGATGTAATGAATTACTTTATTCCTGGTTATAAGTTGTAATATGACCTTTGTTTCTTGATATTACATCTTAAACTGTGGGTGCTAGCTATTCGATCTAGGGACTAGCACTGTAAACACAGGGATCTCTACCTTATCAGGTTGGGACCTCTACACATCTTCAGGCATTTCAAGCACAACAAAATTAGTTAATATCAAATAGTTGTGAGCCACTTGAACAGGAATATCCTCACATATACCAACATGAATAGTAGTAGACTTATCAGCCATTTGCAAAGATATATCAGTTGGTATCAATTTTTCCAGTTGAAGTCTCCTGTAGAGAGAAAAAGGCATAACACTAACTCCTGCTCCCAAATCACACAAAGAAGTTCTAACATAATTTTTTTTAATAGAGAAAAGAATGGTTGGAATCCCTGGATCTCCAAGTTTCTTTGGAACCTTACCATTTAAGGAATAATTAGCAAGCAAAGTGGAAATCTCCTCATTAGGAATCTTCCTTTTATTAGAGACAATATCCTTCATATACTTTGAATAAGGATGCAATTTAATAGCGTTAGTCAAAGGAATTTGCAAAAACAAAGGTTTCATCCACTCACAAAACTTATTATAGTCTTCTTCCTCCTTTGACTTATGTTTCTTATCAGGGAAAGGTATTGGTTTTTGAACCCAAGGCTCTCTTTTACTACCATGTTTATTAGCAACAATATATTCCTTAGAGTACTTAGTGTTCTTAGTGTGCCTCTCAGGTTCCTCTTCAGTTTCTTCCTTATCAGGAGTATCATTTTTATCATTACCACTTTCAGTTTCAGCATCAGAGACAGATATACTATTAGGATCTGTAGCAGGTTCAGAAGATTCTACAACTGTTTTATGTTTCTTTTTATTTCTCTTAGAGGAAGTACCAATATTTTCAGCTTGTTGAGAATCTTGATCAATTCTTTTAGGATGTCCCTCAGGATATAAAGGATCCTGAGTGGAAGAACCACTCCTAGTTCTAATTTCATAAGCATGTTTTTCTCCAGAAGCATTACCTAGCAAATCTTTTTATACTTTAGCAAGTTGATAAATTTGAGTTTGAACCATTTGGAAATGTTTAATAAGCATTTTAACATCATTTGAGGTTCTTTACACAATATCTTTCAACTCATTAATAACTCTAGAGTTTTCCATTAAATGATTCTACACTTGCTTATTAACATTACCTTGCTTAACAATAAAAGTATCAAATTCTTCTAAGAATTGATCAGGAGGTTTAGAATAAGGAATATCTCCTTCATAAAAATGTTGGAGAGAGTATACCTCAATAGTGGATGAGTGGGAGATTGGCTTACATAATTCTTCTATAGGAGGTAAATTCTTCACATCTTCAGATTTAATACCCTTCTCCTTAAGACATTTCTTAGCTTCTTTCATCACTTCATCATTCAGTTCAATCACTCCCCTCTTCTTTGGTGTTGGTATTGGGGTTGGCTCAGGCACAGTTGGTTCAGGTGTAGTTGTCTCAGGTGTAATCCAAACATCATAATTCTTGCTTATTTGATCCATTAATTCCTTAGCTTCTTTAGGAGTTCTTTTCCCGAAAACACAATCAGCACAACTATCCAGGTATGTCCTAGATTCATCAGTTAGTCCATTATAATATATATCAAGAAGCTCATTTTTAGGTAATGTACATCTAGGATGTGCATGAATCAAAGCACAAAACCTTGCCCATGATTCAGGAAATTTGTCCTCTTCTCCTTGTTTAAAATAAAAAAGTTTCTGCAAAACAGCATGTCGAGCACTAGGAGGGAAATATTTCTGGAAGAAAGTAGCAATCAAGCAATCAGGGCTATCAATGGATCCAGGAGGTAAATTATTAAACCAATCTTTAGCTTCTCCTTTCAGTGAAAAAGGGAAAATTTAGCAACAAAGTAGGTGCGCATCTTAATATCATTAGAAAATAAGCCACTCATAGTAGAAAGCTCAGTCATATGTGCTACATCACTTTCATTTTCAGTCCCACAAAAAGGTTCTTTCTTGCGGTGACCCAGCATACCACTGCATGTGTAGTATACTATAGTCGTTGACATGACATCCACAGAACACCGTTCTGTAAATATCACATCTCTCAGAGTGGTACAACAGAAACATTGCGGGTCCATATTACAAATGTACACACCTTATTATTATTACAATACCGGAAGTTCAAGACTTCAAAAGATTCAACTTACAAACCAAAATATAAAGTGTTTTAGCGGAATATAAAAGTAGAAAGTCTGACTAGGAGTTGAGCTCAGCAGCTTATTCTATAGAGTTCATTGCTCGGCTCCGTTGGTTACTACTAACTCGGGATACTTAGTTGGATTCGTTATCATCGACACCGTAGCGAATCTCGTAATACACTCCTTCAACACCTCCGGACAGATTAGGTTCCTCGTAGAACACATCTTCTTGGCATTCGGCTGCATACATTGGCACGTCTTCGGGATCCTCAGAGTCTAAGCAAGGGATCAAAGGAAGGAATGAGTAACAGCGTTACCCAACAAGTTCATTATATGCAAGGTGGGAAGTTTGATGCTCTAACTACCACCTCGGATCATAAATCCTTGGCACTATGTAGTTTTTGTAAATCTTTCTTCAAAGATTGATTTTATTCTGAAAAACTATGACAATCAGCCTTCACAGGTTGACCAGAACTTTCATGGAGTTCCTTTCCTGCCGCGTTCGTAGCTCCTTCCCGGGACAGGGAGTAACAAGTTACAGTTCTTACACTCTGCAGAGATGCGTTACTTTACCCATGAGAGATCAACTCCTTGTTGCACAACCGGGCGTACTTTCCCGTCCACAATTCCATGATGTGGGGCCCAATAGTTGGTCCAAGCCAATCACTGCCCCCTTCGCGACCCCGCATGCCTTCTTGGTGTACACCATGCCCACATAATGAATTACAACAATGGTTTGTACAAACCGTTAGATGCCAGAACTATCGTGGGACGATGAGGGTTCCCACCCATATGCTGCATATCCTCTACGAATTACCAATTAATATGCACGCTACGAGGATAACAGCCACGGTCTGCACATCCGGCTTCATGCGAGAGGAAGAAGATACAGCTGACTTCTCTGTCCCATTCCAAATCTCATGGCTAACACGTAATATACGGCGCTAGAATCACTAATGTCAGGGGTTATTAAGTCCCTACTTGATCATCATTGTTGCAATTAGAACTCTAAATTCTACTGCTCCATTATATCACCACTTAGGATGATATCTATAATTTCTTTATTTGTGAAAATATTATTTTCTTTCTTTCTTAGCATAAATGATAACACACAATTTGCAAATACTTTGATAAAGACTCTTCAAAGGACATGAGCAAGTGCTGAACTTGCCTTGTGATGGAAAGGTAGTGAAGTCTGATGCTTGCACTGGACCTTGAGCTTCTATGTCTACAAAAACATCATTATTGCCCGGTAAGGACAATATTTAAAGAAGCAAAATGATTATGCAAGTAATGTAATGCATTATTTAATTTTATATGCATTTACCCTATTATTATATAAGGTGCCTTTTAATAATAATAAAACATTTATAAATATTACTTTTTAATATTTATGACATATATTGAATTATTTTATTTTATTTTCCTTTTATTTGACTTTTATTGATTTAATAATTCTTTTAGGAATTATTAATTATGCATTAAAAATTGTTATTAAATATTTATTTAGTATTTTTCAAAAATACTATAATATTAATATATAATGAAAGTGATTTTTATTTATTTTTATCATCTTTCAATAATTTTGTAAAATTCCATAAGGAATATATAAATTACAAAATTCTTATAAAAATTTAAATCTCTAAAATTTTATATTTTATTTTATTTGGATAGTGTGGATTATTGTGAATCCAAAAATATTTTACTTATAATTTTTGGACTTTTATTTTATTTTCTAGGATTTAATTAAGTCCAGGGGTATTTTGGTCTTTTCCTTTTTATTCAAACAAGCCTAAAAGGATTTCTGGGCTAGTTTAATCTTATTGGGCCCTAGTAGCCCATTAGTCATAGACAAAAGAACCACCCCGAAGGGTCTGGCCCAACTCGGCCCACTCCTCACTACCTCTCTCTCTCTCCCTCGAGCTCATCCTCTCCTCCTCTTACCCTGACCCCGTGGCTGGCGATGCCGCCGCCGGCGATTCCTGCCGCCGTAGGCTGTTCTGGTCGCCGCCGTGGTGCAACGGGGGGTTGTCGACGATGCTTGTTATTTCTATCCAACTGGATTCGAGCCCGGGGCTCTCCTGCGATGGATCGATGTCGTCCCGAACCCTAGGGTTTGGGGGTTGGCGTGGATTGTAGGGGTTCGTAGCATGGAAAACAAAAAAATTCTATCGCATGAACACACACAAGCCAAGATCTATCTACTAGATTGTAGCAACGAGTTAATAGAGTACTAACCCTCGAAGATCCAAAGAGGTTAACGAGAGCAGATTCTCGTGGATGATGTAGTCGTACACTTCCGATCTCAAGATCGCGTAGACGATCCTTCCGGCGCTGCGTTCCGACAGCGCTTCTGCAGTCGGTCACACGTTCGGTACTCGATGAAGACCTTCCTCTCCCTTGTTCCAGCAGGCAGCGGAGGTTGTAGCACTCTCCTCGTTATTCCGGCAGCACGATGGCGTGGTGTCGGAAGTAGAGGGGAGATCTCGCAGGGCTTCGCCTTAAGCCGGAGCGAGTATGGTGGAGTATGAGAGAGGCCTTGGTGATATAGGGTTTAGAGGGCACCAAGGGGAGGGCTTGGCCGACGGCTAGGGTTTGGGGAAACCCTAACTCGTCGAGTTAGAGGAGCCCTAGGCGGCGGCGACGACTTGGAGGAGGCCAGCGGCTAGGAGGCTAGGGTTTTGGGTAGGGGTGGACACAAAGCTCGAAGCTCGAGGCTCGACTCGAGCTCGACGAGGCTTGGCTCGGCCTTGGCTCGGCTCGAAGGTGGTACAAGCCAAGCCTAAACCTCGCGACTTAGGCTCGAGGCTCGACAAGCCAGCTCGGTGAAGCTCGCAAGCCGGCTCGAAGGCTCGGTGAAAAATAAAAATTCAGCATACCTTTGATAAAATGTGACAATTTATAGTCAACAATTGCACATGAATAGATCAGTAGCATAGTCTAACAAGTTTCAGAATGTACCACTAACATTAACAATTGCAACTCACTATATAAATAAATAGTGTGTCAAAAATCAGACATGCAATTCTTTGTGTCGCTAGCAAAATTCAGTACATCCCCAACCCGAGTCTGCCCACAAAAAATTTCAGTAGCAACATTCAGTGACAACTATCTTTATCTAAATAACTCAATATACCAAGCCAATCTACCAAGTACATAATCCGATGTACGATCTTCTCTAGTTGGAATTGATACCAAATCCTAGGCAGACAAACAGGAACTGAGAGCAAGCAGCAAACTACAAACAACAGCTTCCCACGTACGCGAGCACCATGATGGCCTCCCTGCCCCAGCCCAACCGAGGTCCACCTCCAGATCCACAACGTCCTTCCTCGTCGTGGTTGCCTAACCAGGCCGTCGCCGACCTCTCACATCCCACCATAGCATGCAGGGGAGACAGTGGTGAAGCAACCTGCATGAGAAACTGACCTACTACAGCAAGGGACGGACAAAATCATGCTGACGGCGGTGAGGCTTGAGCACGGAAGAGAGAAACGGAAGGATGGGAATGATTCCGGGAGGGGCCATGGGGGGAGGAGATGGAGGCTATTGCGTCCGGCGGCGTTTGTGTCGTAGGTGCTAATGCAGCGAGCGAGGCCTGGAGAGCAAGCAGAAGTCGGGCTGGGAGGGCCGAAGGGGAATCCCGGGGAGATGCAGTGTTGAGCTCGCATCCTGTAGGCTCCGGTGGCCTGCTCGCAAGCCTACCGAGCCGAGCTGCGAGCCCACCGAGCCGAGCCACGAGCCTGCTTTTCAGAAAATTTTCAGTGTCAAGCCGAGCCTGGCTTGGCTCGAGTTTTCCCGAGCCTGGCCGAGCCGAGCCACGAGCCGGCTCGGCTCGGCTCGATTCCACCCCTAGTTTTGGGTGTAGGGAGAGGGGGCGCCCTACCCCTCCTTATATAGGAGGGGAGAGGCGGTTTGGGGAGGAGGGAGTCCTCCTCCAACTCCTCATCGTGGCCGGCGGGTGGGAGGGAGTGGGACTTCCTCCCCAAGTAGGTTTCCTACTCTCCCTCCACCAAGCAAACTTGAGATTTGACTTTTTCAAATTGGCGTTTGACTTTCAAACTTCGATTTGATTTCTTCTCTTTATTTTTCCCAGCCAAGTGACCTAGTACATGATGCAACCATTCCACATTGTCATGACACATCCATGTACCCTTACCCTCCGGAGTGCCGGACCTTCCAGACCCTTCTAGAACATTCCTGGTGAAAACACCGGAATCATTCCTGAACTCCGAAACAGGACTTTCCTTATATGAATCTTATTCTCCGGACCATTCCGGATCTCCTCGTGATATCCAGGATCCCTTCCGAGACTCCGAACAACATTCGGTCTCTTACTCATCATTCCATAACTACTCAACAACATCGAATCCTTAAGTGTGTCTCCCTACGGTTCGTGAATTATGCGGACATGACCGAGACACTTCTCCGATCAATAACCAATAGAGGAATCTGGAAATTCATATGGCTCCCACATATTTCTACGATTACTTTGCGATCGAATGAACCACTTACATACGATACCAATTTCCCTTTGTCTCACGATAGTTCACTTATCCGAGGTTTTGATCATCGGTACCTCTGCATACCTAGTTCAACCTCGTTACGGGTAAGTACTCTTTTCTCGTTCCCGTGATATGTGATCCCTTGTGAGCCAGTCACATGCTTGCAAGCTAATTGCATGACATTCCACCGAGAGGGCCCAGAGTATATCTATCCGTCATATGGATGGACAAATCCCACTCTTGGTCCATGTGCCTCAACACATACTTTCTGAACACTCAATGCCACCTTTATAACCACCCAGTTACGGTGTGGTGTTTGATGTCATCAAAGCATCCTTCCAGTGATGGTGATTAGCATGATCTCATGGTCGAAGGAATTAGGTTACTATGTATCAGAAAGCATATAGCAAATGAACTATATTAAATGACTTGATCTTTATGCTACACTTATCTATAGGAGTATGTCCATCATATCATTCATCTATTGATATGACCCTGTTGTCAATAACATCTCTATGTTCATGATCAGGAAACCATGATCATATATTAACCAACAAGCTAGTTTAACAAGAGGCTTTACTAGGGACTCTTTTAGGTTTACAAATCACACAAGTATTAATGTTTCCGGTTAATACAATTATAGCATGGTATGTAAACATTTATCATAATCATGAAGATATGATAATAACTACTTTATTATTGCCTCTTGGGCATATCTCCAACATGGATCCAGGTGTTGTCGCCATTGTCATGCGTCGTGGTGATGCTCCTCGCCTCTATGCGTGTTCATGGTCGCTGTCGTGGCGCCGTATGGGTTGCAGCGCACCCTCTAGGGTGCTCCCCGTCCCGCCATGGTCGTCGCCCCTCTGCTTCATCTTCTAGTCTCCAGCGAGGACCTACGGTGAGTTCGATTCCTCTCCCCTAGTGCTCTTTGTGCTTGTTGATTCGATGCTAGATGCTGGCAGTGACCTCTCGGGTTACTGTCTGATTCTGATTAGGATGATTTATCCATTTAGGGTTCCTATTATGTGACTGATTAGGTACTGGATGAATTGGATCATGTTTGGATGATTTGTAAACATGCTAAGTGGTTATTGGCCTGAGGCTTGTTGTTTGAGATGATCTATAATGTCTCTGGTGGCTTATTAGATGATTTTAGGCTTGGATTGCATCTGGTTCAGATGATATAGTTGCTTGGGAACCATTCTTGATAAAGTCAGTGACTTGATAACTTTTCACTATCATTTCTAGTGTATGCTCATGGTTATGGTGTGATGAAATCACTGTCTTAGTGTTGTTGGCTTGAGAACTAGTGTGTGGTTTGAGATCATGATATCAAATAGTGAAGTTTAGCATAGAAATATCCTAGTTATGATTCCTGTGTTAACAAGAAAATGATTAGTAAGTTGATTGTCTGAAATTGTGATGATTAAATGTCTATCCTGATTCATATAGAATTGTTCTTGTGACACCATCATGGTATGGCACACAATTTTGATTCTAATCCATTGATTGGGTTGGTTTATGCTTAAGACAAACTTGACTTTGAAAGATAAATGGAAATGTTCTTTTCTGAAATCCCTAAGACCAATGATGTTGGTCTGAGGCTTAGGGATTCAGACCTTATCTAATTGATTCATATAGATAGTCCTGGTAGTGGTACCAGCTATTGTTTTTGAATCAAAGCTTGGAAAAAATGATAGTAATCTTGATCATGATCTGGATTCAAAAGATTAGTTTCTAAGGTGCTACCCTTTCTTTAGGGATGTGCCTAGATATAGATCATAGTTATATTGATGCTTGAATTGTAATATATAGCCTAACAACTAGAAAAATGATGTTGCTCTGAGCTCTGGCTGGATCCAGGTACTTTGTTGTTTGCCTTAAGAGTTTAAAAATCCCTATGATGAAGTCACCCCACTTGGGTGCTTTCTAAGGGTTTGTTTTATAAAACAACACATGCTTCTGTCTAGATGATATGATTAGATCATGTGAAGGTTTTATGAAACTCGCCACAAATTCTGATGTTTGTGGAGTAAGGTGGTGATGATCTTGTGTTGCTGAGCTTCTGTGCTTGACCTTGAGCTAGCCTGCTCCTTCTAGCTCCTTGACTTGGCCTTGTTGTCCACCTGATCCATCCCCCTCCTTATGTCATTGGTGTTTGGTTGATCTTTGGTGGTTTGGTTTGGCTGTTGTGCTTGGTAAGCTGCTGTCTAAGCTGGCTGTTCTTGTGTGCAAGCAGTGGAGAGATGCACTAGTGCCTCTCCACGGCTGTGCTTGTGGTTTTGTGAGTTTGGGGTTGTGTTGTGAGGCTGACAGCACACCACATGCATGTTGGTGTGTGTCCTGCCTGTGTGCTTGCTGTGCACTTGTGGATATGTTCAGAATTTTGAAAATTACTGTTATCTGGTTACTTTCACCTGGCTGGTGAAATTTGCCCCTCTTGGCTATCATTTGACTTCTGGCTTGAAATTTATGAAAGATAAATTCTTTCATATTTGGTGAAACTTGCCCCTTCAATAAATTTCTCAATGATGAATTTGTCTAGTGCACTTCACTGACATGTCTGAGAGAAAAATAATACTAACTCTAACCTTCTTTTGTTTTATTAATGTTTATCTTGTAGGTACAGATTTGAAGATGAAGATTGTAGTTTAGTTTTTATTTTATAGAATAGTTAAAGAATAATTCAATGTAATCTTCTTATTCCTTTGTAATTTTCATTTTATTATTTTGTAATCTTCATTTTATTCTTTTGTAATAAAGATTACATTATTATCAATAAAGAATATTCTTATTCTTATTTATTTACTTTGGTGGAGTGTGTGGATGATTTCAATAAGTTACAATTTTTGTAACTTGTTTATATATATGAAATAAGTTTTTATATTCTAATTATTTTCTTTAGATAAAGTTTTGAGTTAAAATAATTAACTCATAATTAAATCAAGATTCAAACCTTATTCCTAATTCATTTGAATTATAATTCAAACACTCAAGTTTAAAATTCAAATTCATTTTAAAACACATAATTCCTTAAAGATCATATCAAAGTCTATAGCAATCACCCTTTAAGACTAAACCTAATCGCAAAGTATGAAAGAGACATTGATCACTTAAGGTTTTTATTGGCGAAAAAAATTCCCACATTTTCACAGATGAATGCATGCAACATTCCAAATTCCTAAATCTACCCTTCGTTGGGTCCTAAATGCTGGGATGTTACATTTCTCAACAATAGTTATGTAAGATAAATCAAGAGAGAAATCATAATCCTTATCTTTAATGTTTATGGGAGATGTGGCGAACTTAGCATCAGGAAATAGTTTGGGTCTAATAGTACGTCTCTCAAGAAGACTCTTAATAGCACTAGCACCATGTGTGTTTCGACATTCTTCAATAAATTCATCAGTCATTTCAATATAACCATCATTAATATCATAACTCTCTCTAGACTCAGGTGAGCTAACAGGTGTAGTAGTATCTTCATTAGGAGTTTTAGTATTTCCCATTATAGTTTTAGCAATTGTAGCATCTAGGAAAGGACCTAATGAACCACTCTCATCAAGCATAGTAGAAGTAACATCATGAGCATCAGAAGCAATTTCAGATTCAACAGTAGTAGCAGTGTGTGTAACATGTGTATGTGGTGGTGGTGTAAGGAGCTTACTCATAACGGATGGTTAATCAAGAGCAACAAAGGTGTTTAGAACTGTATATCTTCTTGTAGTGGATGGTAATATCGGAACTTTTCCATCACGAGTTTTACCCATGATGAATGGATAGCAACGAACAATAATAATTCCAAGTGAACTTTATAAATAATGCTATGCTCCCCGGCAATGACACCAGAAAATAGTCTTGATGCCCCACAAGTATAGTGGATCGTAACAGTCTTCAAGGGAAGTAAGCCCAATTTATTGATTCGACACAAGGGGAGCCAAAGAATATTTATAAGCCTTAACAACTGAGTTGTCAATTCAGTTGCACCTGGAAATAGTCTTGCTCATAGTAGTTTATCAGTAGCAACAGTTTTGTAGTAACAATAGCAAAGCAACATCAGTAGTAAAATAAAGACAGTAGTAACAATAGTAGTAAATAGCAGGATCTGAATGCGGTAGGCATAGGGATGGATGGACGGGCGTTGCATGGACAAGACTATTCATGTAATATCAAGATCAAAGTCATCTACAGATAAATAAGATAAAGCATCCAAGTACTAAATAATCATAGGCATGTGTTTCATATATAGTCATACGTGCTCGCAATGAGAACTTGCACAACATGTTTTGTCCTGCCAGCCCATTGCAGCGGGGCCTCAAGGGAATCTACTGGCAATTAAGGTACTCCTTTTAATAGAGTACCGGTGCAAAGCATTAACACTCCATGAACAACAATTATTCATTATCACTTGATGAATGGTGTAATTGTTTTGGTTTACCCAACAATGATCCCAATGCTCTACGCGCATCTTTTACTAGCATAGAACCTTCCCCTGAACTCTGCTATAATAGAATGAACTTTACTTCTAGAGTCAGCAAAGGGGAAATATTCAACATCCTGCTATTCGCTATTTGTTCTATGTTATTGCTAACACCTTGCAGGCGAGTAATGAGTTTACAAGACTCAATGAGGAGGACATCTTAGTCCTCGCAAAAGCTGTTTTCAACTATGACAACTTGTCACTTTACTTGGGCGCAATTCTTGTGCGCTACTTGGAGTACCAATCCTCCCAAAGACAAGGACCAATCACTTGTGGAGGCGTCATTACCCTGCTCGCCAATGCCCTAGGCATCGACCTAGGTGAGTTACAACCGGTACAAGGTGAGCGACGTGTTGGTTTATCTACTTTGAGGGCTTGTGGAATGCTTACTAGGAGAGGTGGTGTTTATTATCTGCATATTGCTAGAGCTGGACGTCTCTACCCCGCTCCTTTGCCTAATGGTATTTTCTCTATCGAGGAAGGACGTGTGCTTTATGACTTGCAGGTTGAGCAACACCAACCCCAGGAGGATATTCCGGAAGAGGATGAGGACCAAGAGGAGGAGCAAGAAGTCCCACATCAAGAGGAACAACCACCAAGCCGGTTCGCTACATATCAGGATTTCCAAGAACTTGGAGGAACCGTGGAGGGGATGCATAATATCGCCCTGAACCTCCGAGAAACAACAAGTAACTTATCAACTCAATTTGCGGAATGGAGTCACAACTTTTTACCCCACCTCAATGATTTGAAGGGATTTCAAAAGCCTAAGCTTGGGGAGGTTTTATATCTATTTTTATATTTTGGCTCTCATTTGCTTTATGTTATTTTTCAGGTTATGCTTTTATTTGAGTTTATAAGCACTCATGTTGGTTTCCCCAACACTTTATCTTTAGTTATTTTATTTTTTTGAGATTTTCAAGCCGAGCTTTGCCGCCAATTTTCTATTCTTTAATTCCCCTTCTCAAAAAACATAAAAATATTTATCCGTTTATCTTTATTTTCCCTCTTTCTTTTCTTTTCGCCTCGAAGTTCTCATGTGTTTGCAGGAGAGTGATTGACTTCGAGTTTCCAAGAAACAAATAAAAAGGGAAGAGAGAAGTGGAACCAAACATGATAGGTATGCCTTATGACTCCCCACTTTTGAAGTTTGAGAAACCCATTCTACTTAGTAGTAATGTTAAGATGTTATATCGGTGGAGTGAGTCTATATATTATGGTAATTTTTTGTTTGCATGGGTATTTAATTGAGTACATTTTTTTCTAGCTCTTGTAGTTAACCAAGTCTTTCCTAACAATTTACTAAATAATTGAAATAAGAAAAAGTCTCACAATTGAAGACTTGGGTGTTGAAGTGTTTAGTCTTGAAAGCTTATTTCTAGAAACACTCAACACCACAGAAAATAATGATTGACTTGATGGCTCTCTTTAAAAAGATTTGTTCAATTGAATTAATGTTTAGCGGTTTCTGTGAGCATGCCAAAGTTTGACATGTGAATCATAAGAATGATATAGCTTTAAGAGTGTCAAACTTCATGAGATTCCAACAACTTCGCTAGCCTACGGACGATCTTCATGGAGGAAACTCCTAGATTTTGGCTATGAGTTGATTAAACATATGTAGCAGCAATGCTTTAATGGGTAAGATTCTTGGCATTCCCGGGTAGCTGTAAACATGATGAAATCACTCCTCTGGCTAATATGAGTAATCATTATGCAAAAGGAACAAAATCCTTAGTGATGCCACTAGTGTCCATCACAGCCCGATAAACTAAGATTTTTTGGCATGCTCTCAATTACTTAAGAATTGAAATTCTTGAAGGACAATGAATAGAAAAGTAGTGCTTGAAAAGTCTTGATTTATTGATATGGGAGAATTGAGATACTGTAGTGTATATGCTTTTCATGACAAACTCTCACACTCTCGATTTACATGATTATACTTTATTGTTCAAAGGCAAGCTTATGAGTTGATTACATGACATGGAATAAAGTTTACTCTTTTGAATCATCCATTCTTATAATAATTTTGCTGCGCTATAGGGATTCATGAAACCGTATGATATGCTTGCCATTACTCTATCTATGCTGAATTTCTTCAGATTAATAAAGTGGAGGAAACATGACACTACCAATCATGAGTAGGATCATCATCTCGTTATTTTAGTTTAAATGTTGAGTTCCCTTTTGATTTTGGTTTTCTTGCTCGAGGACGATCAAGTTTAAGCTTGGAGAGGTTGATGGCTATGAAATATAGCCATCCACGTCTACATTTAAACTAGATATTATTCATATATTTTATGAGATATCTCTCTAAAACCTGCCACTAATGCATAATGATCAAAGGGGTATGCAATCCTTTCTTGCTATTTTTTCTTGTGCAGATAATGGCATATGATGATGGGAATCACTACATAAATGCCAAAGATACGATATTTCCAACACGTCAAAGAAACCATGAACCGTGAAGTGGAGGCATAATCTTTAATGACCAACTATACGACGGGAAAATTATTCCGGCCGTATAGTAGGCGCCGACTTCATTAGGTCAAACAGAACAACTTTCATAAAGGGACCCCTATATAAAGAGGCTTCGGGCGACGGGAAACAACGCTTCTTTTCAACCTCAACTCTCCCTGCCACCAGAAGCCTCCACGCCGAAGGAATAAATCTAGATCTAAACCTCTAAACCTTCTCCACCACCATAGCCATCTTCCACCACTTGTAATAGTAGATCTCTTCTCCAATTGGCGAAATTATAAGACTATTTGCTATCAACCTTATGATCTCTATTACAATGTTTATGATTGTTGATTTCATCTCTATGTGTGAGTAATTCTCCTTGGGCTAAGGGCTTCGGCCTAGCCATGTAGCTTTTTGTGCATGTTATTTATCATAGATGAGATCATGTATTAGTTTGTATGATATTATGATTGTAGTACCCTCTCTTGCCTCAATCTAAGGACTTGTCATGTACCCAAGACCCCGAGGATTGATCCAAGTAGGGGAGTGTGAGTAATGACTGATCTGCAGGATGGGAACCCAAGTGACAGAAGGGGTAGTACGGCTGTATGTGCGGGATTTACTTGGGATTAGCGGTGACATCACTATGCATATCATTAGTTATCTTTCTTCTATGGCTGAGACTAGTAGGTTATTGCTATAAGCGGTTGCGGAGGCGATAAAAATTATGGATGCACTGTCCACATATAATTATCTTGCTCTAACGATTACATGCATACTTTATTATTATCTACTATTTCCATCAGATGTTTTTATACAGCTACTGGTGAAAACCGAAGACCCTAGGCTCTCTCTCTCCATCGTCAACAACAACAAAAAGATCGCAAACTCTTGGTCTGGTGAAAACACAAAAGGAATTCTAAAAATCTCGAAGGTCCGTTTAAGTAATCTCACTTTGCTTTTTGCTTCCCAAGAATTCGATAAACCTAGGTCTACTAGGGAAAAAGAGCTACACTACATCCGTAATTCGGATCGAAGGTATTAGAAACTCCACCAATGATATTGATTGACAATATATGCAATGAATTCAAGTTCATCACACATGCATAATATTATGGGGGAGTTTGCTCTATATATGGTGGTGGTACCAATATCACATACTTGTGTAGTATTTGATATTAGCATTTGGAGGCTACCCGGAGTCCTGGCCGGAGTCTAGACCCCAGAGACTCCGGTCCTCCGGGATTAGTGATCTGCAACGACTAGTTGTCGTGGGAGGACCTATAAAATGCCCCCTTCTTCCCCAAGGGGTTGGTTGCTTGCTCTCTCTCTCTCTCCTCCATTGTTTCTACCTTCAAGAGCTTCCAAATACTCTCAATCCCTCCCATATTTCTTGAATCTTTTTGGGGGGATTTGAAAGAGGAGATCTAGATCTACAACTCCACCAATCCATCTCCCTTCTATGTGAGGGGAACATCTTGGGATCTAGATCTTGGGGTTTCTTTTGTGGATTTCCTCTTGTGTTCTTCCTCTCTTATTCCCTCAATAGCTTTTGTAGCTTTGATAGAATTTGAGAGTGAAGGACTTTCCATTGCATTAGGTGCATCAGTTTGAGTTCTCCTCGGAGGATTTGGTTGGTGAAATCAAGAAGCTTGTTACTCTTGGGATTTTGGAACCCTAGATGGTTGTGTGGCCCTTGTGGTGTGTTCTTGGAGCCTCCAATTAAGTTGTGGAGATATCCTCAAGCTAGTGGCCTTGGTGGCGATTATTAGGAGCCTCTAATTAAGTTGTGGAGATTGCCAATCTTGTGCGGGTTTGGCGACCGCCCTCAAGTATCCCATAGTGGATTGGGTGCTTGTCGTGCGACGGGTTCTCGAGAGAATAGGGTGAGGCCTCTTGTGGCGTCGGTGGTCTTAGTACCGTCCAACCCTCCAACGAGACGTACTTCCTTTTGGAAGGAACTCGGTAAAACATCGTCGTCCCCGCGTGCCTCAGTTATCTCTATACCCGAGCTCTTTACTTATGCATTTTACATTGTGATGACCTTCGTGCTTGAAGTAATCTATCTTGCTATCACTTTGTTGCTCGTCTTGCTTAGCATAAGTTGTCGGTGCACATATGTGAATCTTAGTATATATAGGCTTTGTGCTTGACAAAAGAAAACGCTAGTTTTATTCTGCCATTGTGTCACATCCCAAGATTTTCCAAATCTTGTAATGTGAAAAATAAATGAATAAAATAAAACTTTGTTGATTTTCAGGGTGAGAAGAAACTTTTTGAATCCAATTGGAAACCTTCAAACCTGTTTTGATCAAATAAAATCCTAAAGGGATTTAAAAAGTTAAATAAACAATAAATAAAGTTAAAAATGTTTGGAATTATTATTTTGGATCTTTTAATAAAAAGATTTGGTTTTCAAATGAAAAGGTAGAAATATAAATAAAGACTATTTTTATAGAGCCAAATTAAACCTTGGCCAATCTTTTGAAATAAAATATTTTTTTGATTAAAAGAGTAAAGGTTTATTTACATAAAATAATGAGTGTTTATTAATAAACCAAATTTATTAAAGTAAAGGCTTTTCCCATTTTAATTAAACATCGAAAACTTATTAAATTATTTTAAATAAGTTTTCCAAGTGTTTATTATTTTCAAATAAAACCTACTGAATAGTTTTGGTACTAGTTTAGATTTCAAATGGAGATTTTAAATAAATCAAAACCCATTTGATTTAATAACTAAAAGTCCATTTATTTAATTATTAATGGGTCCTAAAAAGAATAAAATTATTTTATTTTGGGACTTGGGTTTGTGTTGTTAAACAGGACCAAAACTCAATACAAAGTTTGGTGGAAGTTGTTTTGATTTGGTTGTTTGAATTGATTGTTTGAATTTCAAAACAGAAATTGAATTGGAAAAAGAAAAAGATTCAGAACAACAAAAAAATAGAGCAAGGATGACCCAACCCAGCAAGCCCACTAGGCCCAGTTAGCCCACTCCCCCTCACCCCACAGAAAAACGTTTCGCACTCCGCAACTCACCCACTCAGCGACTGACCGGTGGACCCCCGTTCCCTTTCCTTCTCTCTCGCTGCCAGAGGACCCCACAGCCACGCGGTCATCTTCCCCATCCCACGACCTGTTCTTCCTCCCCTCGACGCCGTTTCTGGCTATGATTCCGCGGCTTAAATTCGCCTTAACGCCTTAGCCATTACACGCTGTGATCACACGCACTTAAACTCCCACGCCCCCTCTCCATTTCCCCTCTGTCGCCAGAACCTATACGCCCCTAGTCCGCTCCAATTAGCGCCTAGACCCCGCCCTGCTCCGACGAGCTCGCAACCAAATTCCGGTGACCCCGCGCCACCCCTTGCATTCCCGAGCACACAGGCACATTCCCCAGACCCAGACGCACCTTCCTGTGTCGCCAGCTCACCCGCGCGTGATCTGCAGCGTCGACTTCGTCTTCGACTGAACGACGCCGCCGTCCGCTCCAACTCCGACGAGCTCCACAGGTAGTTTCTGGCCACGCCTCTCCTTCTCCTTCACGCACGCATCTTCGCCTTGACCTTGCGCATCTAACCGTGCTCTCTGTTTGCTCTCTCGTGACCCGTAGCGCCGCCCTCGACGACGACAAAACGTGGCCGTCATCAGACGCAACTCCGGCGAGCCATTATCCTCACCTCCGTGCGCCCCTTCAGCAACGACAACCTCCTTGAGCTTCCCCACGACGTTGCGAACGCGATGAGCATCTTCCCATCCTCTCTTGCTTCCTGTTTCACCAGCACCGCCACCATCTGGCCGCTCCGCCGCCAGCCACCGCCGCAGCGCCGCTCATTCTAGGTCAAGCTCGCAGCAGTCGTCGGATTTGGATCGCGTGGATAGGATAGAACCACTTAAAGCGAAGGGGTAAGCAATCTGATCTGTGCGATTTAATTAGATCCAACGCGTCAGAGTAGCTGATCCGGCCGAAACGGTATGGACGAATCAGAATAGGACGCGTGTCCCAGTCTGTTTGATTTAAACAGAATTTGATCTATTAGTTTTCCAATTTTGTAAATTGCATAACTTTAGTTCCACACGTCCAAATTTTGCAAACTTTATATCAATGGAATCAGTGGAACAAGCCCTAGCCAACCATGCCATTTGTTTGGTAAAAAGTTGTGGCATCCCGCAAAACCACTACTAGAAAATCGCGTTGTTTTTGTGCATTGCATCATCATGACCGCATGCTCATGTCATCATGCCACATTGCATTTGAGCATCGTCATCATCTTGCATCTATTCGCATAAAACTATTTTCGCAAAGCCTGTTTTGTTTTCTAAAACGCCCCGTCTTGTTTCAAACGCAAAACCCGGGTCTCCGGATTATTTTGTTTTGTGTGCTATCGGGTTGCAAAAGCCCTGTTTGAAATAAATAAAATATTTAATTATTTTTAGTGGGGCAGTCGAACGGGCCGATTCGACCCGAACGACCACCCCCAGGAATTAAAACGGTCCAACCTAGACCCTTTTCTACCCCAACCTAACCTACCCAATCCCCCTCCACCTCACCCCAGCCTATCCTATGTCGCCACGTCACCCTGGCCATTCCCCCCACCCTATCAAACTTAGCCACCTCATCCTGACCTCTTCCTACCACCCACACAACACACACCACACAGCACACACTCACCCCACACAGCAGATCCCCAACCACCACCCGGGCCCACCCCACCGAACCGTCCCCCACCTCCCGACGCGCCCCGCTCGCCCTCCTCTTCCCCCCGCTTCTTCCTCCTCTGTCTCGCAGGCGCGCTCCACCCCTCCCTCTCCGGCACGCCTCCGGCCGCACCTCCTCCCTCCCGCCGCTCCTCCTTCCTCCCCGGCGTCGCCGCGCAGACGCAGTCCCGCGCCCGGCGCCCCGTCGAGCTCCCCCCCCCCCCCGCTCCGCCGCGTGGTCCCGCGCCGCCGGCCCCGTCGCGCTTCCCCCTCCTCTCCAAGCCGTCGCCGCCCCTCGAGCTCCTCTCCGTCGCTCACCGCCTCCCCGAAGCCGTCCGCATCGCGCCCCCGCCGGCCTCTCCTCCGCGTCCGCCCTCGTCGGCCACCACCGCCGCCTCCGTCGACCTGCGGCCCGGCCCGCTCGCCGGCCTTCCTCCGCTCGCCCCCGGCCGCTTCCCCCGCCATCCTCTGCTCCTCCTCCTCCGTGCCGCCCTGGTCCCGTCTGTCCTCGCCTCCGGCCTCGTCGGCCACCGCCGCGCCTCGCCAAGGCCCGCTCGCCCCCAGGCCGCGACCCCCTCCTCCGGTGGCGCCGTCTGGCCGGCGTCGCCCTCGAGCACCCCGCGGCCTCCCTCCTTTCCTGTCGTGCTCCTTCGCTGGTGCGTCAGCAAGGACAGCTCCGTCGTCCGTCCTGTGGCATATGACCCTGAAGTCACCAAAGGCCACACCGACGCAAGCTCCCCGTGTAATCGTCCAGCTCCGAGGCCCCAAAACGACGCCACAAGAACTCGCTCATCGACAAGGTCTTCGCGAAGCCGCCATCTGTTTGGCCAAGATGTTGACCACGGTCGACGCCGTGTCAAGTCCGTCATCGACATTGAAGCCCGAACGCCAAGGCCGCCATCACGGGAACCAAAGCCCCGACGCCCCGATCCGAGGACCGATCCCGGCGTCCTAACCCTGAACCTTCCGAGCTGCAAGGCCGACATGATCTTCCTCGGTGGCAACGACAAACCAGACAAGGATCACCAAGGATAGCTGTCGCCAAGATCTCCATCGAAACCCCGAGAATTCCGCCGCGGCACCCGGGAATCTCCAGCTTGAAACCATCGGGCCACGTAAACCATCGACGCCACACCCGAGTCCGGCACCGACACCCGGCAACCTCAACATATGACGACAAGGTCTTCTCCTCGGAACGGCGAGTGCTCCTGCCTGGCTTCGAAGCCTGACCCCGTGGACCGACAAGTTCTCCTTCCCGGAAGCATTGACGCTCGTGCGACAAGATCTACTTCACGGATCCGAAGACCCCGGTACCCGATCCACTCAAGTTCGCCATCGACGACAAGATCGGCACCGACCAGGGCGAGACCGATGCGCCCCCGACGCCGAACCAAGTCCTGCTTCCCGGATGCGACAAGACCTACCTCCGCTATCCGAGAACGTTTCCGTCGAACCCTGAACCCCGAGACCCGACCCCGAACCCCGGAACCTCAAGATCTGCCGAACCCTAACGTGTGATTCCCTTCCCGAGCCCTATTTTATAAAATGGAATATAAACTGTCGCATATTAATTGTTCATGCATGCATACTTGTCATGTGGTTTGGGGGCCTTATGCCGATTCACCTCTAATTAAATATGGGGCCATATGCGGGCAAATCTAGTCTCATATTGGCCTCATTTAAATTTGTGTAGCGAACCGGTGCTGTCTTTTGCCATGTTAAGACAACATTTAATTTGCGGGGTAGATAAACAACTTGAACCACCTAATTAATTGTCGGGACCCCGGTTCCGCTTAATATGACCTAATCGCATCGCACCTTTGCCATGTCATACATCATACATGCATCATGCCGATCTTCTGCCGTTGTATTAAATAGTGCATCCGTTGTTTATTCTAGCGTTTTGCTTCTTCGCGGATAAGGCCGTTGAGTTGATGCGAGTGACGACCCGATCTTTGGTTGAACCTTCGGCAATGTTTTTCAGGCGAGCATCTCCCCCTTTCTACCTATCTTACTTTTCTAGTCTTTATTTCCTCCTGTTGATCTATTGCTATCTGTGTTGCGATGCTCTAGTTTCCGTACCCGTGATATCCCCTGCAGCCTTATATTGCCTTGGACACATCCTATTACCGGTTGATTGGTAGATAGTTGGACTTGCGTGTCGTAGTCGCTCGCTCAAGTGCGGTTGCGTGTCGTCAAGTACCACAGTTGTTGGAGTATTGCCGCAAGTTAATTGTTGGAGATGATCATGGTTTTACTTATCGTTCACTTTAATTCCTGTTTAACAACTAAAATTGAAGTAAGTAAGCAGAGGCATCGGTGGGTGATAGATAATATTTGGTTTCCGACCGCCCACTTGTGTCCCGTAGGACCCCGAGTACTTGATACCTGTTCCTTGATTTTTCGCGCTATCCACATACGGGGAATTATGGGCCCCCCTTAGCCAGAGCTTGATTCAGTCTTATTTCTTGGGCCACAAACTAGTTTGAGGTTTTATTTACGATCCTGTACTTATGCCATGCTTTACTGCTTTATTTACGATTGTGCGAGGAGCACACTGTACTGTTTAGGTAAGCGGAGTGTTTTCGCGGTATCGACAAGCCCCGTTTGGGGTTCCCAGTCGTTTACAGCCATTGACGCAAACCTTGAGTTCGTCTCGGAGCTAGCTTACTTCGTTGCGGGTCTACTCAATGGGGTGGCCCCCTGAAATATTTCTGAATCCTGTGATTGCTTTGTCGTGAAAGCCTCGTTGGGTTTTGATTTGGTTTTTCCGAGGTTGATCGTGTGTGTGTTGCTATTTGTGCACCCCGGCCGGGTTAAAACTTTCTGAAAGCCGTGTCCGCGGTTATGGACGACTTGGAGCACAGTATCTCGATCATAGACAACTACAACTAAAGTAGTGCTATAAATTTGACTTTATAATGACTAGTAAGCAGCTCCACTATAATGGAATGGCTAAATAAAACTGCCAACAATTGCTTGTTTGGGTGTCGCTTGCGACCATTGTACCTGACTAGTAAGTATTGCAACTATAACGGAATGGCTGAATAGAAGTACCAACAACTGCTGGGTTTTGGGTTATCTCATGCTATTTGTATCTGACTAGTAAGTGTTGCAACTACAACGGAATGGGTAACTAAAATGGCCCACTGCTTATGTTATCAGGACGATTATCTACACCTGACTAGTAATTGCTGCAACGATAACTGAATAAATAAAACTGCCAACGGTGTGAGTTCCTCGGTTGACTTCCTCGTTTGGTATCGAGGGGGAAACACCAGGATGGGCTTGTTTGATGTTAGAATCAGGTTGGATCCGAATAGGTCTTTCTTACCCCTCTCTAATTGTCGTTAGTTGTATCGAGTCTCTATAGGTTGTTTAGTGCATGCTGCCGCTGCCGCTTCAGTCCACCATACCTATGTAGGCGAGGACCGCCGAATTCTAGCCTCGCCATGTACTGGCCTCAGTACTGACGCTCCTCTCTTTCCTTTGCCCTTTGTCGGCACCCCTTTTGTTTAAGCAGGTTTTGAGATCGACGCCGTTAGCAAGGTTACCCTTCCGGCTTGGCCTGGGCAGGGTTATGGAAGCCATTGGTTATTCTTCAGGGCTCTTAGCCCCATTTGCATCTTGTCCGTAGTCGGACGCTCTATCATTTTCAAGGTGATTTGGATCTTGTATATTATATCTGTATTCTTGACTCTTTGAGTCGCTGTTGTATATATCTGTTTTGTGGGTCCCATCGAGGACTGTTATGTAATGTTATTACTTCGTTTTCCACCCGCACGAAAGTGCCTGGTGGGCACCTTTGAATCGTTTCTATGCGGGTTTGGCGGGTTTCGCTAAAACTTGCATAGGGTCGATTCTAAGGGTGTTACAGAGTGGTATCAGAGCTCAGCAGTTGCGATACCCCACAAGTCCAGCCTGTAGGATAACCTAGCTAACGGCCGAAGTAGAGTGTCAAAACTATTTTTGCAAAATCGGTTGGATAGTTTTGATTAGGTCTGATTTTACTCCTTACCTCTCTGCTATTCTCCTCTTACCTCTGCGTGTTTTGAATCCGCTCTCGTCTTTTTCTTCGAGTCCAGGATTCTCGTGGTTGGGTTCCGTCGTACCTTCAGGGTTTCGCTTCCTTCTTTGGTAACGGTGTTCTATCATCCGGTGTTCAAGCTGCCTGAGGAATCCGTCTTCTGTGGTACCATTCTTTGTTCCTTGTTTGTGCCTTTCGGTGTTTTTCCGACGCGACGACATCATCTACGCCGATCCGATGCAGAGTCTGCATCACTCCTCTGCTTCCGAACCTCGTTTGTAGAGATCTTCAGTCTGAATTCCGAGAGTTGGTTGCATAATCCGCTTATTCGTGTGCAGAGTAACGGTTTGGGTGCGCGATGGACTGATCACCATCCGACTACTCTTATCATTCGCTCTTGTACATCGAATCAGTGGATCCAGCAATTTTACTCCTTCCGTGAAAGTTAGAGGTGACCTTACCTTTAACTTCGTTCGTTGTTTATCCGGAGTGCTCTCTTGACGAACAGGATCAACGCCCCTTTGTTGGTGATGTCGCCAATTTCAAGACGGATGAAGAATCTTTGTTAGTGGTGTCGCGATGATCTACCCGATGCGAGGAGATTCAGATCGCCGACCTTCCTTCCGGTACCATGAGGCGGATCTCGAGGGCGAGATCCATTGTTAGTGGTGTCGAATTGTGGCATCCCGCAAAACCACTACTAGAAAATCGCGTTGTTTTTGTGCATTGTATCATCATGACCGCATGCTCATGTCATCATGCCACATTGCATTTGAGCATCGTCATCATCTTGCATCTATTCGCATAAAACTATTTTCGCAAAGCCTGTTTTGTTTTCTAAAACGCCCCGTCTTGTTTCAAACGCAAAACCCGGGTCTCCGGATTATTTTGTTTTGTGTGCTATCGGGTTGCAAAGCCCTGTTTGAAATAAATAAAATATTTAATTATTTTTAGTGGGGCAGTCGAACGGGCCGATTCGACCCGAACGACCACCCCCAGGAATTAAAACGGTCCAACCTAGACCCTTTTCTACCCCAACCTAACCTACCCAATCCCCCTCCACCTCACCCCAGCCTATCCTATGTCGCCACGTCACCCTGGCCATTCCCCCCACCCTATCAAACTTAGCCACCTCATCCTGACCTCTTCCCACCACCCACACAACACACACCACACAGCACACACTCACCCCACACAGCAGATCCCCAACCACCACCCGGGCCCACCCCACCGAACCGTCCCCCACCTCCCGACGCGCCCCGCTCGCCCTCCTCTTCCCCCCGCTTCTTCCTCCTCTGTCTCGCAGGCGCGCTCCACCCCTCCCTCTCCGGCGCGCCTCCGGCTGCACCTCCTCCCTCCCGCCGCTAATCCTTCCTCCCCGGCGCCGCCGCGCAGACGCGGTCCCGCGCCCGGCGCCCCGTCAAGCTTTCCCCCCCCCCCGCTCCGCCGCGTGGTCCCGCGCCGCCGGCCCCGTCGCACTTCCCCCTCCTCTCCAAGTCGTCGCCGCCCCTCGAGCTCCTCTCCGTCGCTCACCGCCTCCCCGAAGCCGTCCGCATCGCGCCCCCGCCGGCCTCTCCTCCGCGTCCGCCCTCGTCGGCCACCACCGCCGCCTCCGTCGACCTGCGGCCCGGCCCGCTCGCCTCCGCCGCGCCCGACCCTCCGCTCGCCGGCCTTCCTCCGCTCGCCCCCGGCCGCTTCCCCCGCCGTCCTCTGCTCCTCCTTCTCCGCGCCGCCCTGGTCCCGTCCGTCCTCGCCTCCGGCCTCGTCGGCCATCGCCGCGCCTCGCCAAGGCCCGCTCGCCCCCAGGCCGCGACCCCCTCCTCCGGTGGCGTCGTCTGGCCGGCGTCGCCCTCGAGCACCCCGCGGCCTCCCTCCTTTCCTGTCGTGCTCCTTCGCTGGTGCGTCAGCAAGGACAGCTCCGTCGTCCGTCCTGTGGCATATGACCCTGAAGTCACCAAAGGCCACACCGACGCAAGCTCCCCGTGTAATCGTCCAGCTCCGAGGCCCCAAAACGACACCACAAGAACTCCCTCATCGACAAGGTCTTCGCGAAGCCGCCATCTGTTTGGCCAAGATGTTGACCACGGTCGACGCCGTGTCAAGTCCGTCATCGACATTGAAGCCCGAACGCCAAGGCCGCCATCACGGGAACCAAAGCCCCGACGCCTCGATCCGAGGACCGATCCCGGCGTCCTAACCCTGAACCTTCCGAGCTGCAAGGCCGACATGATCTTCCTCGGTGGCAACGACAAACCAGACAAGGATCACCAAGGATAGCTGTCGCCAAGATCTCCATCGAAACCCCGAGAATTCCGCCGCGGCACCCGGGAATCTCCAGCTTGAAACCATCGGGCCACGTAAACCATCGACGCCACACCCGAGTCCGGCACCGACACCCGGCAACCTCAACATATGACGACAAGGTCTTCTCCTCGGAACGGCGAGTGCTCCTGCCTGGCTTCGAAGCCTGACCCCGTGGACCGACAAGTTCTCCTTCCCGGAAGCATTGACGCTCGTGCGACAAGATCTACTTCACGGATCCGAAGACCCCGGTACCCGATCCACTCAAGTTCGCCATCGACGACAAGATCGGCACCGACCAGGGCGAGACCGATGTGCCCCCGACGCCGAACCAAGTCCTGCTTCCCGGATGCGACAAGACCTACCTCCGCTATCCGAGAACGTTTCCGTCGAACCCTGAACCCCGAGACCCGACCCTGAACCCCGGAACCTCAAGATCTGCCGAACCCTAACGTGTGATTCCCTTCCCGAGCCCTATTTTATAAAATGGAATATAAACTGTCGCATATTAATTGTTCATGCATGCATACTTGTCATGTGGTTTGGGGGCCTTATGCCGATTCACCTCTAATTAAATATGGGGCCATATGCGGGCAAATCTAGTCTCATATTGGCCTCATTTAAATTTGTGTAGCGAACCGGTGCTGTCTTTTGCCATGTTAAGACAACATTTAATTTGCGGGGTAGATAAACAACTTGAACCACCTAATTAATTGTCGGGACCCCGGTTCCGCTTAATATGACCTAATCGCATCGCACCTTTGCCATGTCATACATCATACATGCATCATGCCGATCTTCTGCCGTTGTATTAAATAGTGCATCCGTTGTTTATTCTAGCGTTTTGCTTCTTCGCGGATAAGGCCGTTGAGTTGATGCGAGTGACGACCCGATCTTCGGTTGAACCTTCGGCAATGTTTTTCAGGCGAGCATCTCCCCCTTTCTACCTATCTTACTTTTCTAGTCTTTATTTCCTCATGTTGATCTATTGCTATCTGTGTTGCGATGCTCTAGTTTCCGTACCCGTGATATCCCCTGCAGCCTTATATTGCCTTGGACACATCCTATTACCGGTTGATTGGTAGATAGTTGGACTTGCGTGTCGTAGTCGCTCGCTCAAGTGCGGTTGCGTGTCGTCAAGTACCACAGTTGTTGGAGTATTGCCGCAAGTTAATTGTTGGAGATGATCATGGTTTTACTTATCGTTCACTTTAATTCCTGTTTAACAACTAAAATTGAAGTAAGTAAGCAGAGGCATCGGTGGGTGATAGATAATATTTGGTTTCCGACCGCCCACTTGTGTCCCGTAGGACCCCGAGTACTTGATACCTGTTCCTTGATTTTTCGCGCTATCCACATACGGGGAATTATGGGCCCCCCTTAGCCAGAGCTTGATTCAGTCTTATTTCTTGGGCCACAAACTAGTTTGAGGTTTTATTTACGATCCTGTACTTATGCCATGCTTTACTGCTTTATTTACGATTGTGCGAGGAGCACACTGTACTGTTTAGGTAAGCGGAGTGTTTTCGCGGTATCGACAAGCCCCGTTTGGGGTTCCCAGTCGTTTACAGCCATTGACGCAAACCTTGAGTTCGTCTCGGAGCTAGCTTACTTCGTTGCGGGTCTACTCAATGGGGTGGCCCCCTGAAATATTTCTGAATCCTGTGATTGCTTTGTCGTGAAAGCCTCGTTGGGTTTTGATTTGGTTTTTCCGAGGTTGATCGTGTGTGTGTTGCTATTTGTGCACCCCGGCCGGGTTAAAACTTTCTGAAAGCCGTGTCCGCGGTTATGGACGACTTGGAGCACAGTATCTCGATCATAGACAACTACAACTAAAGTAGTGCTATAAATTTGACTTTATAATGACTAGTAAGCAGCTCCACTATAATGGAATGGCTAAATAAAACTGCCAACAATTGCTTGTTTGGGTGTCGCTTGCGACCATTGTACCTGACTAGTAAGTATTGCAACTATAACGGAATGGCTGAATAGAAGTACCAACAACTGCTGGGTTTTGGGTTATCTCATGCTATTTGTATCTGACTAGTAAGTGTTGCAACTACAACGGAATGGGTAACTAAAATGGCCCACTGCTTATGTTATCAGGACGATTATCTACACCTGACTAGTAATTGCTGCAACGATAACTGAATAAATAAAACTGCCAACGGTGTGAGTTCCTCGGTTGACTTCCTCGTTTGGTATCGAGGGGGAAACACCAGGATGGGCTTGTTTGATGTTAGAATCAGGTTGGATCCGAATAGGTCTTTCTTACCCCTCTCTGATTGTCGTTAGTTGTATCGAGTCTCTATAGGTTGTTTAGTGTATGCTGCCGCTGCCGCTTCAGTCCACCATACCTATGTAGGCGAGGACCACCGAATTCTAGCCTCGCCGTGTACTGGCCTCAGTACCGACGCTCCTCTCTTTCCTTTGCCCTTTGTCGGCACCCCTTTTGTTTAAGCAGGTTTTGAGATCGACGCCGTTAGCAAGGTTACCCTTCCGGCTTGGCCTGGGCAGGGTTATGGACGCCATTGGTTATTCTTCAGGGCTCTTAGCCCCATTTGCATCTTGTCCGTAGTCGGACGCTCTATCATTTTCAAGGTGATTTGGATCTTGTATATTATATCTGTATTCTTGACTCTTTGAGTCGCTGTTGTATATATCTGTTCTGTGGGTCCCATCGAGGACTGTTGTGTAATGTTATTACTTCGTTTTCCACCCGCACGAAAGTGCCTGGTGGGCACCTTTGAATCGTTTCTATGCGGGTTTGGCGGGTTTCGCTAAAACTTGCATAGGGTCGATTCTGAGGGTGTTACAAAAGTTTCTGTTAAATTGTTTGTTTTTGCAGAAACATTTGTATGCTTGTTTAGGTTATAAAAATTGTTCTAAAATGATTTTGGGGATAAAATCTTTGGCAATTGGATTGATTTGAACCTACTGACCCTAGGAAACACTTTGTGGTTTCAAAAATATATTTGGTGAAGGAAAAGAATGATTCTTTGATTTAAAACCAATTCTAGTCAAATAAAAATATAGTTTATTTATTAAAAATGGTTTTGAAGGAAAACCTTTGGGAAATGTTTTGTTTTAAACACTCTGACCCTAAACACAAGATTTTATGGTTTGAAAATAAATTTTGTGAATCCTATAGATTAATGCCTTACTAAAACATTTTTACACCACATAAAATGATACCTTGTCTTGAAAATGGTTTATAAAATGAAACCTTTCGCAAATGACTTTGCCACTTTATAAAATGACCATTAGGCGTTTTCAAATGTTTATGACCCATTAGAAACCACTTTTACAAACAAAACAACCCTTTTGCATGCTTGCATGTATTGTTTTGTTTATTATTTTATGTGATGAATTGCTTGAATGGTAGATTGAACTTGTGCCTTGCTTGATTGAATTGTAGTGACTTGAAGATTGTGATTTTTTCAAAGACAAGGAGTGAACTTGTACCCTCTACCAAAAAGGCAAGTGATGCTTCATACTTTTGCCCCATTACTTTCACTATGCATTAGTGATTTCTCTAAGTAAAACTTGCATGGAATTTTGCTAAGTATAAACCTTGCTATGGGAAATCCTAGTAGATGAATCCTTAGTAGAAAATTTCCTAAGTTAAGACTCCTACTACTATCATGCTTAGCTTAGCTAGTAGAAAACAAGGGTGGAATATATATTCACACTATGGAAAAATTTCTAAGTCCGAGGACTTGTGTTTTTGTTTAATAAAACAACTAAGTTAATGAATCACCTAGGTGGAATGGTAATTGCCTGGTGGTTTTTGGTTGAGTGGTTACACAAGGCCCATGGCTATGGTTTACCTTGTGTATCACACTTGTGGATTGCCACCCAGGAACAAAGAGATTTGAGATGTCAAATGTTGAGAAGCTTCAAGTGCAACCACTTGGCAATATGGGCTCTGCCTGGATCACATAGGTTGCTAGAACTTAGCCATTTGGACAGTTGGTGGTAGTGGGAATGATAGGTTGGAACGCGTCCATTTGGTCTAAGGAAAGGCTTCTGAAAGATCTTGTCTTGGTGAAACCAAGTCTTGTGGGGAAAGTGCACCACCTCCGCAGAGTGTAAAACCTAAGTACTTAGCCATGTCCCTGGTAAAGGACAATTTGAGCATCAAGACATGGAAGCAATCAAGAATCTCATCATCCAAATTTCTAAGTTAAAAACTTGTGGTTGAACAAGGGTTAAAGGATCTTCAATCTTTGATTGGGAGATGCTTTGGGAAAGATTATCTTGTCAAGACAAAAACTTAGTGTTTTCAAATGATAAGGAAAAATATATTTTTGAGCAATGCAAGCCTAAGCTCCACTTAGCCAAATGCATATAGATGATAGACTCCACTATACTACCATAGTATCACTTGCCAATACAATTCAAATGTATTGACCCTTGTGGCTGTAACTTGTTATGTTGCAGGTTTGATTGATATTAGTGAAGTTTAATGATTAGGATTACAAGTCTACAACCAACATGTCTGCCTGTGGCACTTTGAAGGTAAAGGACCCCATGCTTATAGATATTCTACTGCAATGTAATGTAATAGCCAAATGAGCTATGAAAGATGTAATAAATTATTTTATTCCTGGTTATAAAAGTTGTATTATGACCTTTGTTTCTTGATATTACATCTTAACTGTGGATGCTAGCTATTGATCTAGGGACTAGCATTGTAAACACAGGGGACTCTACCTTATTAAAGGTTGGGAACCTTACACATTGTTAAGCCCATCTCGTAAAAGTTTTAAGCCTTCTAGGCGGCATCCGTGATATTTCAGTCGTGTTTTGCGAGCAGGTCCGTCCTGATGGGAAAAGATGAGCACCCTCATGTTTATCCAGAAATGGACTTGTCCACATTCAAGCTCATCAGGGCCGCCACGACGACGACACACCGCACCCCCGACAACCATGACCCCGATCCACACCGCAAACAAGGGGAGGGAGGGTCCCTTCCGCCACCTTCCTTGGGGCGACCGGGCTTTGCGCATGCCCCCTCTGGCGGTGACGAGACTCGAGGGAGAGCGGCGGCGACAGTTAGGACGCGAGAAGGATAGAGAGGGTTGGATGAATTCATGTTCAAATGTTTTTAGAATACAAAAGTACCACCGGTAGACCTCATCAAGACGGCAAGACCTACAACTCATGATCATGATGATGGCCTTGTAGCTCATCTCGGGATGTGATGACAGTTAGGATGTGTACATAGAATGGCTAGATTAATTAGGTCATGATTGTGCATCCTATCATGTTAATTTGAATTGTAATGCAAACCTAGAGGAGACCATTGAAAAATCGAACTATGGATTTCCATTCTCGTCATTTTTCTTTCCTGAATCTTTGTGAGAAATAAAACTGGGGAATTCTTTCCTATTATCCGAAAATGATACTCTGAAATTCCTTGCACGTTGGAACTCAGTGTGTAGAATTCATGCCTCCAGGAAGCAAAAATTCTTTAAATATGAAAATAAACTCGTGCACGGAATTTACCCTATATACGTTTTTTTTTAAAGCCATAGGAATATGTTTGGACAAAGCGAAAAGTTGAGTATGTCTCCTAACGACCAAAGCCATAGGAATATGTTTGGATCCAACAGCTCACGGGTATAGTGAGCCGCACAAGCAGATTATACATGCCCAGGCCCAGCCCAAGATATCCCCCAACTCCACTGCAATCGAGCCGTCCGATCCGAAACTCCAACAGCTCACACCCTCCCTCCTCCTTATAAAGCCCAAACTTCTCCCCGCCTCCCAAACCCTAGCCTTCACTCCTCCACCCAACCCAAACCCTACCCCGCCGCCGCCACCAGCGTCGCCGCCGCAGCGCGCGGAGGTGACCCCCCACCGCCGCCGAGATGCAGATCTTCGTGAAGACCCTGACGGGCAAGACCATCACGCTGGAGGTGGAGTCCTCGGACACCATCGACAACGTCAAGGCCAAGATCCAGGACAAGGAGGGCATCCCCCCGGACCAGCAGCGTCTCATCTTCGCCGGTAAGCAGCTCGAGGACGGCCGCACCCTCGCCGACTACAACATCCAGAAGGAGTCCACCCTCCACCTGGTGCTCCGTCTTCGCGGAGGCGCCAAGAAGCGCAAGAAGAAGACGTACACCAAGCCCAAGAAGCAAAAGCACAAGCACAAGAAGGTGAAGCTCGCCCTCCTCCAGTTCTACAAGGTCGACGACGCTACCGGCAAGGTCACCAGGCTGAGGAAGGAGTGCCCCAACGCCGAGTGCGGCGCCGGGACTTTCATGGCCAACCACTTCGACCGCCACTACTGCGGCAAGTGCGGCCTCACCTACGTCTACAACCAGAAGGCTTAGAGGTGGCTCAGCGTTCGCTATGCTTTACTTTACCCTACCTATCGAGAACTGAAGTGAGCTGTTGGTTACATCTCATTTAGATATGTCTCCCGTTTGTCGTTAAAACAGAACCTGAAGTAGTATGTTTCCTGGATTATTGATCATCTATTACTCAGATGATGTGAAGCGAGTTTAAATTTTGGTTTCATCTATATGATATCGTTCTGGATGCCCATATTTTGTTCATTTTGCTCTATCATATTATATCTTGTTGATCTAATGGTGATGCGATCAGGGGTTTGTTTCCACCGTCAACTTATTTGTTTGGTTATGTGGGTGCTTAGGTCCAGCGTTTATTAGATGAACTTCTAACATGTCAATTACGATTTTATCGTTGCTTCTTTTGTATTGATTGTTGTTGCCTTGCTTCTGTTAAAACTTACAGTTTACTCATATTAATGTGTAATCGTTCTTACTTGTAGTTCCCAGTTATTTTGATTTAATGCACTAGCTTGCTTACGATATGCTTTTCAAAATTCGTAGTGCTATGGTTAATTACTCTTGTCATCCCATGTGCATCTGCGGGTTTGCATAAGAGGTCACCTATATTATATTTTGATATATTCCTTATTGGTATAGTTACTTGACGGTGTCAGCACAATGATTGCTAGTGTAGAGCATAGTGCTGCCCTGTGCTTTAGCCATCTTTTTGGTAGTTTCCAGTACCTGTGGTGTCTCCATCTTGTTCCGAATGTCCAGGGTCAAGTATTATGGAGGTCCTCTTTTTACATCTTAACAAAATAAATTTAATGATTGTATGCATCTGTTTTGAATATACACCTGTTAAAGTGTATTTGTTCTTGGCTCGTAGAAAGTTGAGTGGACTGCCTTGTGTTTCCACATATTCTTTGAAATCTGTGTGGCTTGATGCTAGTTTAAATTTTGGTTTCATTTATATGCTATCATCCTGGGATCCTTTATTTTTCCCTATCATAATTTATTTGAATGGGTAGTTTCTGTATTTTGTTGATCTGATGGTGTTGTGATCAGGGGTTTGTTTCCATCATGAGCTTGCTTGGTTGGTGACATGGTTTTTGAGTAGTAAAATTAGTAACATGTCTTGAACTTGTCCTTAGTTTAGCGCCCTCGTCTGAATGTCTTGCTTATGATAAGCTTTAGTCCATTTGGATTAATACGTAATCTTTGTAATCTGTCTTACTAGTTTGCAACAAATTTAAGTTAATGCAGTAGTTTGCTACAATATGCTTTTCAAAATTCATAGTGCTATGGTTGATTAGTCTTGTCATAACATGTGCATCAATGGTTGTGGATCAGATGTCACCTCGATTATATTTTAATTTTTTCATTATTGGTATAGTTGACAGTGGCCGTACAAAGATTGCTAGTGTATAGCATAGTGCTGACCTGTGGTTTATACATCCTTTTTTAGTTCCAGGATCGGTGGTTTCTAAATCTGTTCCGAATGTCCAGGGTTTGACAGCCTGCCATTACAAATTTAATTATTCAATTCATATAATCTGAATACTCATTTATCAAATCAAATTTATGCTTAGCTTGTGGTTTGATACTTGTTTTATGCTTTTAGCTTGGCTTGTCAAGTTATATCAATTCTTGTTTATTGTATGTGTTGGTATGTCAGCTTGTCTGAACTTCAGTTTTATCAATTCTGGATTGCTGTTTGATTGCATTTGTGGATGTGTTCAATGGTTGATATAATTGCTCTTATTGGTAATATTGGTAATATTTATGTTCTCGTGGCCTGTATGTGAACCAGAGTATCGAGCAAATTTAGAAACATATGGCATTTTTTGTACTGCTGATCTTGTTTCATGTTCCTAGTTAGTTGGTCTATCTTTTGGATTCCATCTGGATTGATTCCTTGTTTTGTGTTGTGATGATAATTATTGGGTAAGGCTTTCTAGATCTAATACTCATGTACATGTACAGAGTGTCTTGTATGTGCATCAGTATTCTACTTCAAGGCATGGCTGTATATTATTGTGGTTGTTTCGTCATGCCAGTGATCATTGCTCTTTGGTTGGTGTTCTTGATATCGATGCTATCTCATCACTTCTGTTTGTTAACAATTCTAGGGAAGCAATCAAGTAAACCTCTTCAACAGTTTCTGCCTTGTGCTGTTCAAAATACTCTGCATGTTTGCTTGTTTGTTCGTTGTAATAGTTGCTGAGCATCATTGCTTGAGTCGTTATACTGGTTTGATTCAGAAGCTCGGTACTTTTGCCTCTGAACTTCACCTCTGAATCGCTGTTGTCCTATCGCCTCCTTCCTCTTTCAGTCAGCTTCTTCCCTAAGCCTGTGGTCTGCGGGGTACTGTGTGTTGTTGGATATCTGCTGCCTTCTCAACGTGGACGCTGAATGTTGGTGGCATGTGCGCCCTGCCTGTTGCCAGACCGCATCGACGCCTATGATGGTGATGGCCTGTAATCTGAGAACTACAACACTAAAGGCAGGTGCGGTGGTGGAGTGCCCTAGGTGGGATGCTAGGCCACAACGTTAAAAACAACAACATGCCCCTAATGATGCCATAGCCGCAGCCTGTCCATCGACAGGCCTGTGTGGTCAGATGTCTTGTTCCTTGTTAACATCTTCGTTGTGATCTTGGTTGTCGCTGCGCTACTCTCCACTCCATGTCATCGCCACGCTTCTTTGTGCAGCTCATCCCGGTGAAGGAAGAGAACCCACTGTGTCCCCATAGGCTCTCTGGCGGCGTCATTGTCATCAGGGACCGTCGCACCCCATACGGGCCTTCCCCTTCTCGTGTCTGCCTCTGCCTCGCTAGACCCCAATGACAGGTGAATGAGTGGATGTTGCTGTCCTCCAACTCAAGATCGAGGACTTGGAGTAGTAGTTTCTAGGTGTGTGGCGTAGCGTGTCTCCTTCGACTTTGTGCTGTTGGCGACGGATGCGCTCGTGGAGGCGTGGTCTGCGACGTAGTATCGGGACGAGCAGGGCTATAGCAGCCACTTGACGCCGAAGCAGGAGCGGCCTAGACTTCGACAACTATTATGATTATGCCTCGACGATGTACCGTTGCCTTGAACTTGGCCGCCGTGGCTAGATTGCCACCGCAGTAGATCACCATCCCCTAGTAGTATCTTAATGTTTGTTTTTATATTTTGTATAATATGTTTGGACTTCTTGTGAACATGTTGTTTGTGTTTGCATTTATCAAATTTCGAGTAGTTTAAATTCCTTTAGAAATTTTTATGGGTGACATGGGGAGCTCGAGCCCTCGTTACAGTGTTAACGCTTATGGGGGACACGAGTAGAGTTGCTCTCAGTGCTAGATATGAGTAACTCTGGGAATGATCGAAAATGTCAGTGGATTGCAAACAAACGCAACTCCAACAAATGATTGCAAACTGACGCCTCCGAACGGAATCGTTGGTTCCGAAGACAGAGAGGCTCTAGGAAGTGTTGCAATGGTTCTCACATTGACTCCATAATTCTTTATGCTCTCTCTAATTATAATTATCGAGGGGCGTTGCAGAGGGAGCCCGACGTGGCCAATCCTATGTGGCTTGTGTTGCTGGTGCCCCGTGCACACCTCCTATATGCTGGGACGGCAAAGGCGTGCCCTGGACAATTTCCTGGGCCGCCTAGTTGCCGTTACGGGATGAGGGTGAGGCGTCGGTGGGATGCTCTAAGCGTGATCCAATTGCCGTCTTCGTACGAGTTCGTCGGCGGAGTCCTGCATTTGCCTGGCACCTAGGGTGACAGAGTACTATATGGGCAATTTTTTTAAAAAAATATCAAAATAAATTCGTGCACGGAATTTACCCTATATACTTTTTTTTGAAAGTCATAGGAATATGTTTGGACAAAGCGAAAGTTGAGTATGTTGTTAGGAATAATTAATTACACATTAATTATAGGATAATCCCCACTTATAACCGCATAGCAGTTAGGCCCTGGAGCGTTGCCTCTAGGAACCGACTCCGGAAACCGACATACTCGCGTCTATTCACCTTGTATATAAGTTCAGATTCTTCATCAATAAAGATAACTGTTCATTCATTTTGTTTCTCGTTGGGCTATCTATCTCTAGTTTTAATACGTTATCAGCACGCTCTCCTCTGAGCGATTTCGAGATCAAGGAGAACAGGCAAACTCCGGCGATCGCCGGAACTACAAGCAGAGGTGAGAAACATGCCTCGTTCGCTCCCGTTTTGTCGCCCGCCGACGACATGGAGTTGGAGGATGCCGCCGTCTTCACCATGTCCTTGAGCCGGCCGCGCAGCCTCTTCGGACCATGCGGTTGTTGAGGTGGCCGCCGACCACGCGCTCGCCTTTGTGCCGCGCGGTCGTCGATGCCGATGTCGTTGCGTCGCGCCTGCAGTCCCCAACCCCGAGGCCCGGGCACGTTGCCTCCTTCACCGCGCGCACGCGCACGCCCGCCTCCGCATCACGGCCCTTGGCCTCCTGCTGAGCCCGCCGTTGGGTGGTCATGGCGGCCAGTCCGACACCTGGAGCCCGGCTGCCCTCGGGTTCGCAAACGACATCTCCAACGACGTCGCCCCGGGGACCAGGCTCTCTAGGGGATCCTCTGATGGGGAATACGGCGGCTGAGCGCCGCCCGCCGCTGGTGATAGTCGCTGCAGCGGCACAGGAGGAGTTCCGCATGGAGCTCGCCGCTTGCGGTGGTTTGGATTTGGGGATCGTTTCCTCGAGGGATCGATTGGTCCTGTTGACTTTGGTCTCCTTATCCACTCAGGCTAGTTGTTGGGCTGCTCTATGTGGCCCATGTGCTTTGCGGTTGAACCACTGAACACTCCTGCTAAGGCTGCTATTTAACTTTTATCAAATCGATTTGTTAGTCTAAACAATAGAACTACTTGCTAGTTTTTAATTCTGTTTGAGACCATGTTAATTTTAGTACATCTATTTTAGTACTGTTTATCTGTCGAGTACTATGTGTACTCCAGAAAATATGTGATGTATATATTTTCGTGTATACACATGTTAAGATTTATTACATTTGTCGTTTGCAATTGAGATTTTCAATTTCTTGCAATAGATCAATTCATCGTCTTAATTGAGTCATTTTGACTCGATATGAGCACGAATTGGTATGCAAAATTCAAAGTGATTTCTTTAAATTGATGTTTTGGGAACACAAGGTAGTGGCTAGATCTACTGCACTGCAGATTATCACCACTATTGTTTAAAGCCTACATTTTGTCATATTTGACACTATGATTGCTTAACAATGTGCTCTTTCAAACATTTTATTAAGTCATGACATAAGGCATTAGAAGTATGAGTATCTACTGATTTTATCAGATTATACTCTCTAGTGCTGTGAGACGGACTCCGAATATTCTTCGGAGATTATCTACAATATGTCATACTAAACAATTTGAAGTTCACACTAATGATTTCGAGCCCACTTCTTGAAGTCATCATTTAATTTTGCATAGTTCATTACAACATGACCATGATGGATTTTAATTTACCAAACGTAGATTAATATTCTCTGGTTTACCATGTAGGTAATCGATGGCCGGAAAAGAGTTCGATTTACTCGAGCTTAACGGCCACAACTACCCTACATGGGCCATGGATATCAAGATCGCTCTTGCGTCCCGTGGGATAGTGCGTGCCATCCAAAAACCGGACGACCCCCTTCCGGCTGGAGCCGCACCGCTGAGAAAAGAGCAGAAATATGCTGCCTTGTACATTATAAGGCACCATATTCACCCGGATCTTAAGTCCGAGTATTTGGAGGAGGAATCCCCATTTACTTTGTTTCAGGCCCTCAAGACGAGGTATGAAAAGCAGAAGGCAGTTGTCCTGCCCGAAGCACTTCATGATTGGACTCATCTTCGATTCCAGGACTTTAAGTCCGTCGGGGATTACAATCATGAGGTTCATAAGATAAGTTCCAAGCTGCGTTTTTGCGAGAAGGAACCCACAGATGCGGAAAAGATAGAAAAAACGCTATCCACTATGCTCCCATCTGAAAGGCTCCTCCAGCAGCAATACCGCGCTCGCGACTACCAGGTCTATTCAGACCTTATTCATATCCTACTTCAGGCTGAAAAGCATGATGAGCTTCTTGCTAAGAATGGCTCTCAGCGCCCGGTTGGTTCCCAACCTTTGCCGGAAGTTCATATGAATGCGAACGGAAGAAAGTTTGGTGGTGCCTTCAACGGCAACCAATCGAACTTCAAGGGTAAGCGTAAGCGCAACCGGAACAGGAAGCCTCGAAACTCGGACCGTGGGAAAGGCACCGCAAAGCCAAAGTATGACAAAACTAGGCTTTGTGACGAGTGTGGATGCTACACGCATCCTACTAACAAGTGCAAGACCCCAAAGCATTTGGCAATCCTCTACCAGCAATCCCAAGGACGCAAGGCACCTCAAGGGAAAAGGTTTGAAGCCAACTTCAACCTTCATCCAGATGGCACCAATGGAGCTGGTTGTTCGCAAGATGCTCCTCCTGGACCTAGCAACACCATGACTCTCCAGCAGCCCGAGAACCCTATGAGCACGGAGAACATGATGATTGAGTACGCCTCAAACGACGTGTTTGGAGACTTCGACTAGTCCCACTATCTCCTTAGTGATCACTTTATGTTATGTCCATTTGTGATGTTGTAATAAGAACATAAGTATTGTTGTTGTCATGTATATTGTATCAACACTTTGATATAATAAAGATTGTATTCTATGTATCTAAATAAGGTTTTCTTATTGAAAATTCTTTATTTTTATATATAGCTCTCTACGGGGACAATCCGATGGAAGAGGAATTATGCCTCGTGGACAGTGCTACCACAAACTCCACACTGAGGGAGTTGAAATATTTTCAGACTCTGAAAAGATGAATGGAGATATTTTGACTATCGCTGGACGCGATACAGTAATTGTTGGCACTGAACGTGCCATATTTACCCTCCCAAACGGTACATAAGTGACAATTAAGGATGCCTTGTTGTATCCCGATTCGTCACGTACCTTAATCAGTTATCGAGATATCCGTAAGAGTGGTTTTCATATTGAAAACCATGAAGACAACAAAGAAGAGTATCTGCTCTTCACAAAAGATAACGGATATGGCAAACAAGTACTTGAAAAAATTCCTTCTCTGTCGTCCGGACTGTACTATACGTACATCAAGCCCGTAGAACATGTTGCTTACAAGTTAATATTCCAGAATGTTAACGCATTTCAAACTTGGCATGATCGCCTAGGCCATCCCGGTATCGGGATGATGCGGAAGATTACTAGCAATTCCATTGGTCATAATTTGCATGAGTCAAAATTTCCTCAGTCATCAGACTTTGTGTGTACATCATGTGCCACAGGAAAGCTAATTTTGAGGCCTTCGCACCTCAAAATACAAGTTGAACCACTTCAGTTTCTTGAGCGAATTCAAGGTGATATTTGTGGTCCTATCCAACCATTATCTGGACCATTCAGGTATTTCATGGTTTTGATTGACGCATCTACACGATGGTCACATGTGTGTCTTCTTTCCACACGAAACCATGCATTTGCCAAGATAATGAGGGAAGTAATTAAGTTACAGGCCCATTATCCAGAAAGTCGAATTAAATCAATTCGCATGGACAATGCTGCAGAATTCTCTTCACGTGCCTTTAATGACTATAGCATGGCCTTGGGGATTGAAGTTCAGCACTCTGTTCCATATGTCTACACTCAAAATGGTTTGGCTGAGTCCCTAATAAAGAGGATCAAACTCATTGCAAGACCTTTGTTAATGAATTGCAGCTTGCCAATTTCGTGTTGGGGTCACGCGGTTTTACACGCCGCTGACCTAATCCAATTGCGACCTACTGCATATCACAGTACTTCCCCTCTGCAATTGGTACGTGAAAATCCTCCCAGCATTTCCCATCTGCGTAAGTTCAGATGTGCTGCATACATCCCGATCTCACCACCACAGCGGACATCCATGGGCCCACACAGAAAACTAGGGATCTATGTGGGGTACAAATCGCCGTCGATTATTAAGTACCTGGAACCCCTTACTGGGGATCTATTCACAACCCGTCACGCTGATTGCATATTTGATGAGGAACATTTTACGGCATTAGGGGGAGATTTCAAGTACCAGAAAGAATGCCCGGAAATTGATTGGAATGCTATCGCCATTTCAACCTCTGATCCACGTACCCAAGAGACCGAACTCCAAGTTCGGAAAATCATTAATTTGCAACATCTTGCAAATAATCTGCCAGATTCATTTACTGATCTAAAAGGTGTTACAAAATCCTGGAAACCGGCCAGAAATGCGCTAGAAAGAGTGGAGGTACCAACAAAAACCACTCAACTCCCTGATCCTAAAAAGAGGGGGAGTAGTACGGCTTCTGACTCGGAACCTGCTTCTCGCAAGCAACAAAGGAGAGAGAGGAGAAAATCCTCCAAATCAGTAAATGCAAGTCAGCTCAACGTTGACAAACACCTTATGGATAGTATACACCCAGTGGAAGGGCAACCTCCACAACCCAGCTCCAGCTTGCACACACTGGCTGGGACATTGGGACACCTAGACTCACGCGTATTGGGAAATCACGAAGAGTCATCAAGGGTGCATGAGATATCCACCAACTATATCGATTCTGGAGAATCATTCAACCAAGTCTACGATTGTCGACACTTATTTTTCTGCTACAATTGCTGATACCCTTCTCAATGATCATGATCCAAGGACTATTGTTGAGTGTGAGAAACGCTCCGACTGGCCTAAATGGAAGGAAGCAATACAAGCAGAACTTGCTTCGCTCAATAAAAGGAAGGTATTCACAGAAGCAATACCAACACCTCCCAATGTTTTCCCTATGGGATTCAAATGGGTTTTCCTCCGGAAACGGAATGAGAACAATGAGGTGGTGAGATACAAAGCGAGGCTCGTAGCAGAGGGTTTCACGCAGAGACCCGGCATTGATTTCAATGAGACATATTCTCCAGTAATGAGTGGTATCACTTTCCGATATCTTATATCTTTGGCAGTGCAAAATCGTCTATCTATGCAGTTGATGGATGTCGTGACCGCATATCTTTACGGGTCACTAGATTCGGACATATACATGAAGGTTCCTGATGGAGTCTCTGTCCCGAATGCAAGCGCTAAACGCAACATGTACTGTGTAAAACTAAACAAGTCTTTATACGGCTTGAAACAGTCGGGACGGATGTGGTACAACCGACTTAGCGAGTTCCTTCTTCAGAAGGGTTACTCCAACAATGATGACTGTCCATGTGTCTTCATCAAGAAGTCCTCTTCAGGATTTTGCATCATTTCAGTGTATGTCGATGATCTCAACATCATTGGCAATGCACAAGATATTGATGAAGCACGCAATCATCTAAAGACAGAATTTGAGGTGAAGGATTTGGGTCAAACCAAATTTTGCTTGGGTCTCCAACTCGAGCACCTTTCCTCAGGAATAATGGTACACCAAGCTGCCTATATCCAGAAAATATTGGAGAAATTCAATATGGACAAATCCTATCCATCTAAAACTCCCATGGTGGTTCGTTCTCTAGACGTAGGGAAAGATCCGTTCAGGCCAAGGGATGATGGAGAAGAGATGTTGGGACCCGAGGTTCCATATCTCAGTGCCATTGGTGCGCTCATGTATCTTGCAAATTGTACGAGACCTGACCTCGCATTTGCAGTGAATCTACTTGCTAGACACAGCGCAGCTCCCACCAAACGCCATTGGTCGGGAGTCAAGAATGTCTTTCGATATCTCCAAGGCACAAAGGATCTTGGCCTATACTTTCAGTTTCAGAGAAATCTGGACTCCAGTATGATTGGATACACTGATGCTAGCTACTTATCTGATCCCCATAATGCCAGATCACAGACCGGCTTTGTGTTCCTACATGGTGGAACTGCTATATCATGGAAGTCTTCGAAACAGACTCTGGTTGCCACTTCTACCAATCATTCTAAAATAATTGCATTATATGAGGCATCACGCGAATGTGTGTGGCTTCGCAGAATGATAAACCACATACAACAGTCATGTGGAATTGGTTCTATCGAATCACCTACCATTATCTATGAGGATAATGCTGCTTGTGTTGCACAGATGCAAACATGATATATCAAGAGCAATATCACTAAGCATATTGCCCCAAAGTTGTTTTATCCTCATGAACTCCAAAAGAGTGGGGAAATAAACGTCTTGCAAGTCAAATCATGCGATAATCTCGCTGACTTGTTTACGAAGTCTCTACCAACTTCAACATTCCAAAAATACATTCATGGAATTGGTATGCGACGGCTTCGAGATTTGCAAGAATCAGGGGGAGTATCTTCCTGAACTATTCCTGTTCAAAGCATCATATTACACTCTTTTTCCCTTGATGAGTTTACTTTACAGGTTCTCATTAAGGTTTTTAATGAGGTAATATCAACATAAGATTATATGTCGTACTATCCGTTTTCCCCACCGGGGTTTTTAGGAAGGTATAAAAGACATATTTATTGACCTCTATATTCTATGGATTTATTTCATATTGAGTTAACAGAGGCAATAATCATTATATGCTGTGTCATTTTCTCCTTATTTTTCCAATGGGTTTGAAGGAGTTTTAACAGCATATCCTATCATACTCCTCACATTTTTTTCCACAGGATTTTTGGAGGAGACTTAATCAAGATGATGGATCCTTATACATTAAAGCGGTGATTAGGGGGAGTGTTAGGAATAATTAATTACACATTAATTATGGGATAATCCCCACTTGTAACCGCATAGCAGCTAGGCCCTGAAGCGTTGTCTCTAGGAACCGACTCCGGGAACCGACATACTCACGTCTATTCACCTTGTATATAAATTCAGATCCTTCATCAATAAAGATAACTGTTCATTCATTTTGTTTCTCGTTGGGCTATCTATCTCTAGTTTTAATATATGTCTCCTAACGAACAAAGCGGGAAACCCCTGATCCAACAGCTCACGGGTATAGTGGGCCGCACGAGCAGATTATACATGCTCAGGCCCAGCCCAAGATATCCCCCAACTCCACTGCAATCGAGCCGTCCGATCGGAAACCCCTATCCAAGAGCTCACACCCTCCCTCCTCCTTATAAAGCCAAAACTTCTCCCCACCTCCCAAACCCTAGCCTTCACTCCTCCACCCAAACCCTACCCCGCCGCCGCCACCAGCGTCGCCGCCGCAGCGCGCGGAGTCGACCCCCCACCGCCGCCAAGATGCAGATCTTCGTGAAGACCCTGACGGGCAAGACCATCACGCTGGAGGTGGAGTCCTCGGACACCATCGACAACGTCAAGGCCAAGATCCAGGACAAGGAGGGCATCCCCCCGGACCAGCAGCGCCTCATCTTCGCCGGTAAGCAGCTCGAGGACGGCCGCACCCTCGCCGACTACAACATCCAGAAGGAGTCCACCCTCCACCTGGTGCTCCGTCTTCGCGGAGGCGCCAAGAAGCGCAAGAAGAAGACGTACACCAAGCCCAAGAAGCAAAAGCACAAGCACAAGAAGGTGAAGCTCGCCCTCCTCCAGTTCTACAAGGTCGACGACGCCACCGGCAAGGTCACCAGGCTGAGGAAGGAGTGCCCCAACGCCGAGTGCGGCGCCGGGACGTTCATGGCCAACCACTTCGACCGCCACTACTGCGGCAAGTGCGGCCTCACCTACGTCTACAACCAGAAGGCTTAGAGGTGGCGCCGAGTTTGCTATGCTTTACTTTACCCTACCTATCGAGAACTCAATTGAGCTGTTGGTTCATCTCATTTAGATATGTCTACCGTTTGTCGTTAAAACTGAACCTGGAGTAGTATGTTTCCTGGATGTTTGTTCGTCTATTACTCAGATGATGCGATGCGAGTTTAAATTTTGGTTTCAGCTATATGATATCATTCTGGATTACAATATTTTGTTCGTGGTTCTCTTACCGTAGTTTTATCATGTGTTGATCTGATAGTGATATCATATTTTATCACGTTGATCTGATGGTGACGCGATCGGCGGTTTTTTTTTCATCACGAACTTGTTTGATTGGTGATATGTGGTGCTTGGGGTGCAGCCTTTTGGGACGATAACTAGTAACATTCCAATAACGATTTTATCCTTGCTGTTGTATTGATTGATGGGGTATGTTATGGTTCGCTTATGATAATCTTACAGTTCAGTCAGATCACTACATAAACTTTCTTACTAGTTTGCAGTTAATCTAAGTTAATGCCGTAGCTTGTTTATGGTATTCTTTTCCAAATTCGTAGTTCTATGGCTTAATAGTCTTGTCATAACATATGCATCAAAGGTCACCTTGATTATATTTTGATGTATTCACTTTTGTTGTAGTTACTTGACGGTGGCAGTACAATGATTGCTAGTGTAGAGCATAGTACTGCCCTGTGGTTTAGCAATCTTTTTGTTAGTTTCTAGGTTCTGTGGTTTCTCCATTTGTTCTGAATGTCCAGGATTAAGTATTACGGAGTTCCTCTTTTTAACCAAGTGAATTTGTATGTACTCACGTAAGTGAATTTGTTCTTGGCTTGTAGAAAGCTAAGTTGACTGCCTTGTGCTGCCATGAGTTAGAAACCCGTGTGTGGTTTGATACTTGTTTTGTCTATTTAGCTTGTCTTGTTAAGTGGTTTGTTCAGTGTCAGCATGCCTGAGCTTGTCTGAGCTCCCAACTTTATCAATTCTGGATTACCGTTTTTGTTTTGATTTGTTGATGTGTTCGATGGTTGATATAATTGATTTGACTGATCAATTTTGATGTTATGTTTTACTTGCCTGATGTCTTGTATGATGCTGAATCTCCAGCATCCGATGATACTGCTAGTCTCATTTCAAGGAGATTAGAATCCGATGTGTGTGCATCAATACAGTACTGTGACATAGGGGTTCTCTATCAGTGTGCTAATCCCATGATCTTCAGAAAAACCTTGCCAGGCATTGCTTGAAGTTTTTGTTTTCTTGTTTGCGTGTTGATCTGATGTCAAGTACATGTTTGCCAAGTCGTTTGTAATAATCGTTTCTGGGCAGTAATATTTAGGTCCTTGTAACACTGTTTCTCTTCACCGATGCTGTTGTTTAACGTACTGTAGGAAGGTTAATTAGCAAACACCAGCTTAGACTGTGAAGTCATAAACAGCATGTTTCAGTATGTTTCTCTATGCCTGCCTAACCATGCACTTGGGTACCTCATTCCAGTAAGGTAAATCCAGGATGCTTAGTGCTGGCAAGCCCCCTGTGTTCCCTTCAAAAAGGACAGATTTCCCTTCAAAAAGTACAGATAATTCACCGTGCATCCCAGAGCCTCTCGTCTTAAGCTGTTGCCATAGCTTCTGAACAATATGGTGACTCTCATGGGAAGCCTCTGAACTTTTAGTCTTTTCTCTCTTCCCCAGCTGATGCCTTCTTATCAGACTTTTGAACCCTGATGATGATTTGAACAAATTGTCTGCTTAATCCAGACCCGTACCACCCTGTCATTGTAGCCTATCTATTAGACCAGCACATATACTAGTTATAAACAGAAGACTACGGTAGGGGAACATGGATGACCCCATAATTGTACTTAACACTCCTGTTAGTCTGTAAATGTTCCATCATCTCTTCAAGAAAAATGTGATGGTCCAAAAATTAGTTCAAACTTGTTTCAAAAAAAAATTTAGTTCAAACCTAGTGGAAAAGCAAAGAGAAAATGGCATCTGCCTGGATTTTTGGGTAAATTTGTAGGTGTACAGGTTTAGGCCTCTGGATGATGATTTGGTAACAATAACAATTCTGCTTAACATACTCCCTCTGACCCATATTAGTTGAATCAAATTTGTCTAGATTTGGATAAATTTAGACACTTTAATATATAGGTTCATTCAAATTTTTGTAAATCTAAGTTAACTACGTACCGAAAATTTGGTTATGGACTGAACTTAAGGAAGGACACACGGCCTACTTCCTTCCGTGATTTCTGGCATAACTCATTCTGCTTTTCCTCCACGTTTTTTCCGTAACTTCATCCCGTAAGAATACAGCGCTGTAGGTGTAGCATTACTCTTATATTATTGAAAGGCGTTTGAGGTGCTCCGATAGTACAAATGGGTGTTCCGGTGTTCCGGCTAGCACACTGTTGCTGACGCATCGTCTCTCCTACCTAAGCGCAGCTCCAGCAGTCTGTATATTTTGGGGTGAGAAAACAAAAAGCGTAAATAAGATTTTGCAACAAATATGACAAAAAATAGATTTAGAAAATATTTTACATAGAACATGAATACTTTTTACATAGATCGTTACGTAGATCGTGGTGCAAAAAAAAAATACTACTACTAGTATCAACTACGAGAAATTTCTAGAAACTAGTATTAGAATCTAGTATGACGAGGAGATCAAGATGTAGTTATCGCCAGACACGGCGTAGGCTCTCGTGGAAAAAAATAATCAAATTTTAGCGCGCGCTCGGATTTACGTCGACGGTTGTAGTTGCTCTAAGTGGTTGTTTGGATAGTCGATATTAGCCATCAGTTTCTATAAAACGAGTTTTAGTAGGGTATTTAGGAAAACTAGTTTTACTAAATTTTCTGTTACAAAGCAATTTGATTGTAATTCAATTCATGACGATAAACAGCTTATCGGACAGTACTCAACACAATTGCCACAAAATATACAAACTCCGAAACAAATACTATAATTAAGCAATTGCTTCCTTTTAATATCCTTTTCAAATCTCCAATCCACAAGGGGTAGGTCTCATAAGTAGTTATTAACAAAATCGAAGTTGAAGTTAAAGTTATCAAAGTTTGGGGGGTCAGTTTCGACTGACGTATGAGTACTCTACGAATAGTTTTTTGAACTGCATGTTGTAAACGACCAAGAGCCAGTCCGAATTGATCTTGTAACAGATCCGCAACCGAACGAATAACTTTTTGGATTAGGAGTCGAAGATTAGCGATGAAAATAGCGAGGCCTTCTGAATTCATCATCAACACCGACCACAAAAGGTTGATCCATTTGGAGGAACAACGATTGCATACCGATTGGCAAAAGAAGGCTTTCACCAAGCTGTTGGGACTAAACTACCGCATCTTCTACAAGAAGGAGAGTGAAAATCACGCTGCAGATGCTCTCTCCCACCAAAATTATTTTGAACAGCTGTTTGCCTCTACCGTGTCAGTGTGCAAGCCATTTTTGCTAGAGGAAGTACAGAAGGGATATGTTGTCGATACAACGGCTTAGAAACACTTGTCGACACTTGCAATTCTGTTAGAATTTAATTAATTAATGTAATTAGTTAAATTAATCTCTACTTGTAACTGCACGTGGATATTTCCATGATGTGGAAACCGACCTATTGTTCCTGAAGCGTCGCCTTCGGGAACCGCCTTCTAAACCGTCGTATCCTTTCGATATGTCCGTTCCCCCTGTATATAAGCGTTCAATCATCAATGGAAAAGTACCTTTCAATTCAATTCTTACACGTTATCAGCACCTAGACTCTAAGAGAGTAGAAGATAGCGACGGGAGTTCACAGGCAAAAAGGTAAGAAAAAGTCATGTCTCGTGGACTTCAAGCACTGTACCTTTGCTTCGGGATGATGGCCGCCGCCGTCTCGCCCGCTACGGCTACCATGGTCCCGGCGGTCGCCTTCACTGCTCACTGCGTGACCTCTGCCGGTTTATTGGTCGCCGCCACGGTGGAGGACCCCGTCGGGGCTACCGTGACCCTCACCGCCACCAGCAGGTCACGCCGGCGGTGCCCAACCGGCTCCGCGCTGATCTGGCCGCACCATTGCTTCCTTGCAAAAAGATGAGATAGAGAAACAAGTTACTGAGATGTTGCAAGCAGGCACTGTCATTCCTAGCATGAGTGCTTTTGCTTCAATTGACTTATTATGTGGGTGCGAGATCCTTCCCGAGGCTGATGAGAACGTTGACCCGGCACTCGCGGCGCCGCCGCCATGGTTCTGGTGCTCGATGCACGGGTGGGTAATTTGCCCCCTGCACGAGTACGGCCCCGCTGCATCACCTCCGGAGGACGCCTCTCTGCCGTCCCCAATGACTTCCTCCGTCGGCCTGGGCGCCCGCAGGCAGTCGCCAACCTCCATCTTCGAATTTGGAGGCGCGTCCAGCGCGGCAGCACCCGAGGCCGACGACATCACGCCGATGGTTCCGCCCACGACTCCCAGGGCTGTCGAAATCGGAGCCGGCGCGCCGTCCCTGGGGATGCCTCCGTCGGTGCCGCGCCTCGCGTGCAGGTCTGCGCGGACGACGCGCTCGCCTTCGTCTCGGCGTAGGCTCTCGCGGGAAAAAATTTCAAATTTTAGCGCGCGCTCAGATTTACGTCGACGGCTGTAGTTGCTCTAAGTGGTTGTTTGGATAGTCGATATTAGCCATCAGTTTCTATAAAACGAGTTTTAGTAGGGTATTTAGGAAAATTGGTTTTACTAAATTTTCTGTTACGAAATGGGCTTACAGAAAAACTTTTTGGATTAGGAGTCCAAGATTAGCGATGCAAATAGCGAGGCCTTCTGAATTCATCATCAACACCGACCACAAAAGGTTGATCCATTTGGAGGAACAACGATTGCATACCGATTGGCAAAAGAAGTATTTCACCAAGCTGTTGGGACTAAACTACCGCATCTTCTACAAGAAGGAGAGTGAAAATCACGCTGCAAATGCTCTCTCCCACCAAAATCATTCTAAACAGCTGTTTGCCTCTACCGTGTCAGTGTGCAAGTCAGTTTTGCTAGAGGAAGTACAGAAGGGATATGTTGTCGATACAACTGCCCAGAAACACTTATAGACACTTGCAATTCAAGGGGGGCAGTCAGGCAAATACTCTCTTGCGCCAAGGAATTATCTATTTTCATAACATAATTTGGGTAGGCAACAATGTTCCCTTGCAGCTTAAGATCATTGGTGCCTTCCATGATAGTGATCTCGGTGGCCATTCAGGAGTGCCAGCTACTCTCAAACGTATCAAACATTTATTCCATTGGTCGGGTATGAAACAACAAGTGAAATCTTATGTGCAAGGCTGTCAGACTTGCCAACAAGCAAAACTGAAGCGAGTTAAGTACCCAGGGTTGTTGGAACCATTGCCAGTTCCCAAACAAGCTTGGCAAGTAATTTCTATGGACTTCATTAGTGGGCTTACGCTATCCAACAGATACAATGTGATACTGATAGTGGTTGACACTTTCACCAAGTATGCCCACTTTATTCCTCTCAGCCACCCTTTTAGTGCTGCGTCAGTTGCTCTGAAGTTCATGGAAAATGTGTATAAGCTGCACTCCATGCCTGAAGCTATCATTTCAGATCATGATCCTATCTTCACCAGTAAATTTTGGGAGGAATTGTTCCTACTCACCCAGACAGAACTCAAACTAAGCACTACTATCCACCCGGAGACTGACGGCCAAACAGAGCGCGTCAACCAGTGTTTAGATATCTATCTTTGTTGTTTTGTACATGCTTGCCCCAAGAAATGGTCGCAATGGTTGGCCTTGGCAGAGTTCTGGTATAACACATCCTTCCATTCGGCAATTGGATGCTCCCCATTCAAGGCACTGTATGGCCAGGAACCTAGATACTTTGGCATTGCAGCATCAGATGCATGCCAAGTGGATGATCAGGAGATTTGGCTCACTAAAAGGAAGGGTATGACTGAACTATTAAGCCAGCACCTTAATCATGCTAAGCAGAAGATGAAAAAGCAAGCCGATCAGAAGAGAACAGCTCGGGAATTCTCTGTAGGTGAGCAAGGTTTCCTCAAACTGCAACCTTATATTCAAAGTCCAGTGGCTGTGCGCGCAATTACAAGCTATGCTTCAAGTACTTCCGGCCTTTCTCCATCACAACCAAGGTGGGGGCTATCGCGTATAGGCTACAGTTACCAGAGACATCCAAGATACATCCGGTCTTTCATGTTTCCCAACTCAAGAAAGCAGTCCCTGCACATCGTTAGGCATCAGCGACGTTGCTGTCTGATACCAATCCTTTCATGGTTCCTCTGAAAATTATGGAGCATCGCTGGTGTCAGAAAGGTAACAAGCGAGTTCGTCAGGTGCTTACTCAGTGGTCAGGGCAACCTGAACCAGTGGCACTATGGGAAGATCTCGAAGACCTTCGCGCAAGGTTCCCTAATGCGCTGACTTGGGGTCAAGCCGTTGTTGAAGAAGAGGGGTGTGTCATCACCCATGTTGCCATGGCCCGTACAGAAGAGGCGAAGCCCGAGGGAAGGCCCAAGCGCCAAGTGAATCCCAACAAGAAAGTCTTTGGAGAAGAGTGGTTGAATCGACTCTGCTATCGATGGCGTTCGACTACTTAAGCAGTCAAGGAAAGGCGTCCATGACATCCTGGCTTGGATCACGACGAAGGCTCCCTGACATCCTTATCTGCTCCCTATCCTCTCCTTCTTGAGAATTCTTGTATCCCAAGTCAAGCTGTAATTCTGTAGCCAAACTCTATACCCTGAATTCGTGATCCGTGAGAGAATAGTAGTGAGATCTTAACACACTGGTTTCAGACACCACCATACACCAATTTTCCCTGTTGGAGGGGGAGACTGCTACTGCTACTACTGTTGGAGGAGGACGTCGCTATGGCTACTCGCCGCTGTTGCCGCGGTCACCGTTGCCGCGGCCATCGGTCCAGTTGGCGATCTTGCGGTGAGGCATGACTACTGGTGGTTAGTGCTTTTTTGGCTGCTGGTTTGCTCTTGGTTTGGGCTTGTTGTCTCTGCCGCGCCGGCAGCCGTCATTTATAGACCACGGCAAATGCGGCAAACGGCCGGGGATGCGCGTGAAGTTTTCTAGCCATGGGAAGCGAGGCGCGCGGGAAACGAAAAGCTTCAATGGCGGGAAACGCCGGCCGCGCGGGAAGCCGTCGACGTTGATATCCAACGTCTCATCGCCATTAATGTCCCATCGTGAGGGTGTTAAGCGGTGACAGCGGGAGGGAGACAGACAGATGGATTGGGCCGCTGGACGCGACTGGCTGAACCACAACCCAAAAGCGACCGTGGTCCGATCCATACAGACAGAAACAAATCGTTTAGGGTGATTGGATGGGTCGGCCCCGTGGAGATGCCCTAAAGAAGAATTGAGAGCATCTTTAGCAGTCCTGTTAACAGGGGCCTAATCTTATAATTCTGGCAAATATAAGGGCTGAGCCGATTTTTGTGGCCTGGACAGATCCTTTATATGCCGTTGGGATATTTTTTCATATGGGGCACAAAAACCTTCCTCCTGAACTTTATATCTAAGGACTTATAAGTATCTCGATTGCGATCCGTCTCCTTTTCCTCTTTCCTGTGCCGCACTCTACTACTGAAATTTGCGGCCGTCGGCATGAAATTAGCCACACCGCGCACCAGATCCGGCAACCGCATCGCCGTAATGTTGCGTTGTAGTTGCTAGTTTCTCGGCTAGAGTGGGGGCCAGCTAGGTGGGCTATTCCGTGGCTTATTCATTGCGCAACCACGGTCGCGCTTCAACTTAGATGAGGAGCATCGTAGCTGCATGCGCTCCGATGGTGCACGGAAGCGCGCCTCGCTCCATTACATTTATCGCCATGCATTGGTACCGTGCAAAGGTGGAGTTCGATCGCCAGCCAGCGCCGATCGCGGATGGGCGCTCATAAGGAGCTTCCCGCGCTTGTCTACCGCCGCCGAAGAGAGGAGGTGAGATGGCGTACGACGGCGTCATCGGCGAGGAGGACTATGTCCACGACGCGTCAATAGAGCGGATGATTGCCATCATTCTGTAGCGCAGCGTGGCTGAGGAGTAGGAGATTCGGTGGAGCGCACATCGGGATGTGGAACTTAACGAGATCTTCTTTGAGCAGGGCCTGGCCGGCGAGCGCGACCAATGGCTGAAGGACGAGGGCGCCTCGACCTCGAGCTGCCCGCAGTCGAAAGCGTCGTCACAACACCTTGAGGTTCCGGTGAGCCAAATTTTGCTGTTTAGGGTTAGGGCATCGATGACGCGCATACCCCCCACATAGTGTAGAAGTGTTGTGTTTTGTATGTATGATCACATTGATGAGGATGAACTATGTTTAATTTCTCGTGAATTTTAAGGTTCAGATTTGCCGTTTTTGTTTTGCGTGATGATTTCTCGAAGTAAAAGTGACATAGAACTTGCCCCTTATCTGCCTTTATAAGGTTTGGCGGATAAGGGGTCCGATAAACTGTGAAATGATACTATACGGTGCGCTTTAGGAACCTATATAAAGATGAAATACTATGAAGCACTACTCCGGTGAGCTTGGATTCATAGGGCCCCATTAGATCGGTGGAAATGTATGTGGGTGTGTTTCTAATGTGTGTCCTCCATGCTTTCTAGCCACTTGCGTACGATGTCTCTTGCCCCTTACCGCCATGAAGGCCCCTGCCCACCATGAATATATCTTGAGATAGATAACGCTTGACCCTAGTTTTCCTAGAATGGATACTCGTGTCTAGGTTAGCCGCAACCCAGCGAGCTCTTCGGTCTAGGTTAGTCGCATAGTACTGGGCAATCATATTCCCTACCGCAATGGGACCCTCCTGCGAGATTCCCAGAGGGGCACCTCGCCTCATGAACCTTCGTAAAGGGGGACTACCCCTAGGGTGGTGTCGCCGCAGGATCTTCTAATCCGAAGGCTCACCTTTCATCCAATGACTTCGTACCTAGGGGCCGGCGGTCGTGAATCTGATCTCTTGCTACGAGCCTTGCTCCCATACCTCCGAGTAGGCTTGTCCTGACCACGAAGACTAGGCATGGGCACCTCCTATTCATTGCTGTGGGCAATGATGCAAGCTTGGTGCTCCCTTCTTTTGTTAATGAAGATGATGTTTTCGACTCACCCTCCATCGGTAGGAGGGCCTCGTTGGTTGATTTTGACTCCGTGAGCACATTGGTGATGTTCCCCGGGTTATCGGCGAACTGATCCTCATGGTATGCCGAGCCCATCCAGATGCTTGAAAGGATGCACAAAGCCCTTATCTAGCGCACTAAGTGTCGGGGTTTTGATTTCCGGTTGTAAGTTTGTAGGTTTAAGGGATTTTAATCATGAATCGCCGGTGCCGATCGCGGAGGGGAGCTCGTATGGAGCTTCCTGTGCTTGTCTACCACCACCAAAGAGAGGAGGTGGAGTTCAAGGGCTACGACCAGACGGTGTACATCAACGTCATCGACGAGGAGGACTACGTCGACGACGTGTCAATAGAGTAGATGATCACCATCATTTTGCAGCACAGCATGGCCGAGGAGGAGATCCGGTGGCACGCACAACGGGATGTGGAGCTTAACGAGATGTTCTTCTAGCAGGGCCTAGCCCGCGAGCACGACCAATGATTGAAGGACGAGGAATGGAGCCTCGACATACCGATGTTGCCCATCGCCATAGCACCTTGAGGTTCCGGTGATCCGAATTTTGATATTTAGGGTTAGGGCAGAAAAGACGCGCAGATCCCCCACATAGTGTAGAAGTGTTGTGTTTTGTATGTATGATCACATTGATGAGGATGAACTATGTTTAAATAGGTAGGAAACGCGGCTTGCCGCTCGCTAGCCCGCTTCGCAGGCAACACGGTATAAACAATCTCTTTGAAAAACAATGAAGGTAAGACTTGTTTGTCTGCCTACGGCGGCCAAAGCAGATGTAAAAAACCCGATAAAAATACACAGTTTGATATAACATAAACATAGCCTGTGAAATTCGTGTGTTAATTTCATATACCTGTAATTTGTATACAAGTCCTTTTTACCTTATACTCACGACCATGTTAACAGAAAAAATGGTTTTCTAATTCTTTGAATTTGAAGACCTAACAATCAAAATTTAGATCAGCCATGGTGTAAGCTAGGCCATCGGTCTTTTTGTTTAACTCAATTCGTTTTATGCCTGAATTTTTTTGGCGTGAATTCTTCCTTTGTCGCCTTGGGGAAGTTGATAAGGAAGTGCGGCGGGCAAGCAATATCTGAACAAACATTTTGAAAAAATTAAGGAGAAGTACACGTTATATCTAATAACATAGGAGATCACACTTTACATTGATGAGCAAGGAGAAGCACAGAGGTAAATGCGATATGTATGGTACTGAAATTCTAATCTCACATGGCATCTAGAGTGATATTAGCTGGGATCTAGATGGTCATCATTGAGTCGCTAGCATGAAGTAAAATCACCTATACGGCGGGAAGAAGATTTGAATAACCAATAAAAGCATACAACTAAAATTACTCTAAGGTTGGCAAGTAAAATTTACTTGTTATCTTTGTACTCTTATAATATGCACATAGGAAATTCTATTCTAGTCAAGATTATTTTACTTTAGGAGTTTACAATTAGTTGTTCATGTAAAAGAAAAACTCTTGATATCACGGTCGAAAATTTCAAACTTGGTAGAACAAATAATTAATGTAGATTTGGCTACATATAGATTCGTCTACTTGATTCACTATCAAAAATTTCAAACCTACATTTGACATCCTGAGTGACACAGTGTAGGATGGCATATTACCTGTTGTGCTCTCTGAGTGAAGTTGAGTAGTTGACTCCTATTGGCCATCATTGAATTGAAATAAGCTAAAATCTTCTGCTCTAGCTTTTGCTCCCACAGACAAAGACCGATGCTTGTAGACGTGTACTGCATCAGAGAACGATTATGAGCAGCTGAAACACAAATTAGAATTTGAACAAACATATGGTGGGTCTCTGAGTGCATGCCCATCATTGCAAGAAGCCTGCAATAAAACTTAATATGCCCAAAATTTGTTGTGTAACAATAGCAGCAATCACCGCGGGGACACACGCAAAACAGGTGAGACAGTGTCCTATAAGAGCATGTACAACGTTAGGCGTTTATCCAGACGCTGAAGCGATTCAAAAATAAATAGAAAACCCAAAATTATTCGGTAACGTCATGGCCTACAACGCATGAAGTGGACTTGGATTTGTCTAGATTCGGATGTATCTAGACATATTTTAGTGTTAGATACATTTAAATCTAGACAAATTTGAGTCAAGTAATATGGGTCGGAGGGAGTAGCTTTAAACTGAGGAAAAACATGAGCATAATAAAAAAAAATCACATACATGCACAATCCCTGCATACACAAAATATCTAGCTGAAGTAAAATAATGCGCTAAATTTAATTAACACGGATGGACAGAAACATGACCTGGAGGAAAAAAATACCCAACGCACACATCAAATAGTTGCCAAAGGCATGTCCTTTCTCGACTTCAAAACTATCATAAAGATAAATTGAAAAGACAAAGGAGATGACCAAATCAACCGGCATAGACATTGACGAATAACCAGTCGAAGGCTTACCATCGTGGAAGGACTGGTGACTGTACAGCAGCATCTTGGCCCGACGTCGCAACACAGTGAGGTCGTGCCCGTGCCGAGCACCGCAGAGGAGGAGGTCACTTCATTTTATGTAGGAGCTGAAATGACCTTGTGGAGAGCTGGAAACTTTTCCACTTTAGTTAAGAGATCATAGAGACATGAACAAAGAAACAACAGAAGGATTCACTAATTCAGTTGCAGCACCAGAAGGACCAAGTAAATAATTTAACAGTTTAGTCAAACATAAGTAACTTGATTTAGAATGTACATATATCTACCTTGTTGTCAACTAAGACCATATTAAAAGCTTATTTGCCACTCTTGTTTCCAATAGATGCATTCATCTGGATTATAGTGTTCTCCTGAGACAATCGATACACTTTACATGATAGGAAGAAGATTTTCCCAGCCTACAACTTAAATACAAGCATAAGTTGGAGACAAACACTCAGAGCACAAACTAAATGTTTATGTGATGCAAAAATCTGTACTAAAAACTATAAGAAGAAGCATATAGCCGGATTGTTCTTTTCGGTTTAGAAGTACAGCAAACCGTACATACAAATGTCTCACTACTATATGGACTAAGAGATCCATGGTTATACCTGGAAATTACCCAGTATTTGCAGCAAGGAGCTTACTATTTTTTAGTGCACACATACCTAATGCTATGTGCCAAACAAGAATAAAAAGCTTAGTAACCATGTACATCTTATAATTAGAAGCAAGAAAGAAATTTGGCAAGACACTCATAGAATTTGGCTCACAGGACACATGGCCTCTATATTCTCCATTGGAGGGTACAAATATCTTTTTTAGATTGTTTAGTTGGATACCTAGACAATTCATCGAACACCTAGTGATCTAAAAAATACCAATCTAGAGAATGTGCATACATGAGCTCTGTGAGAAAGTGGTGACATCCCTTTGTAGCGGCAAAGCAGATCATGCATGGGAGAACACGTTAAGCCCCAAATACAGGAGCAGTTGCTGCTCGTTTTACCTTCCCCATGGACATTAATTCAAGCTCTACAACAGTATATGCATGACATTCAGTGGGGGAAAGTACAGAGAAAATTTCAGGAAATGTGAAGGAAAATTTCAGGAAAATCAGTGACAAAAATGATGCATCATACCTATATGACTACGAAAGCAGCAAGTCTAGACCTATCAAATTTCATCGTAAGTTATATATTGTGCAATATATGTGGTACAAACTGAAAACAGATAGATCGGTATATCATAGAAGAAATGACACAGACGAAATAATATCGATGCTCCCAATGACACCTGTGAGTACCTCTATATCATAGAAGAAATTTCATACCAAACCACATATAAGAGAAGGCTCGCAACCAAAAGCAGAACATAATTCTGTATATCCATGCATTGCCGTGACATTACCTAGCAGATAATGCTGACTCTTCAGAGAAGCCGTAAATAAAGAATGTTACAGAATTCATATGATCTGAGCTATCTTAACCTATTCACTCGCGCTTCTCCTAGTGGTCCCTGATTACTCTCTGCAGCAAAACAAGAAAACATCAACTATGCTACGACAGAAGGAACCGTATATAGCCATGCATGGACATGCCAATAACAAAAATGACATATGTTTTTCCCATCTACATAAATATTAATAGATTCAAGGAAAAGATACCATTTTTTGACAGGTTCATCTATGATAAGCATGTGTATGTCTTTCACTTCACCGGTCTCAAGGCTGCCACGAGTCTCAAGGCCATCACGGTAATGCCATAGCCGAGATGCCCGGACACGTACACACTGGTTGCAATGACCCTTGCACAGAGCTAAGATTGAAATGCACTCCAATAACATTGTATTCCGTTGCATTGAAACAAGAATTGAACCGTGGTCCTACATAATGAAAGAAGAAAGATCAGAACAAAGAATTCCAGTTTGTTTTGGAACCCAAGAAAAGAAGGAAGCATATAATAATATCTGAATATTCTGTTAAAAAAACACTGTAACTGGTTAACATCGTAAACACCGTACCAAAAAATAGACATAGAGAAATATCAACACATAATGCTTTTTCGAGAGGAAAATTAATCTAAATTCATAGACTCAAGCACCCGGGCTCAGCAGGTTCACCTAAACAACTAACACCAATATTTATATAGTGAAAGAATAGAACAATAAGCAACATACATTTTTACTAAGGCTTAGACAGAAAGATTGATACTCCAAAATACAGTCAGTACTAACAAATGTTCCAAGATAAACAAGCACTACTGATTTATGAAAAAAGTATGTATAAATGATAGAAATAAGCAATATGAACAGCGAATAGAGGACAACTACGATAGTTTTAGCATAATAATCTATTACACGCTCAATCTGAAGTCCAACACGACTCAATTTTTTTAGGCTAAAAAGGAGATTTCATTCAGATACGTTCAGATCAATACAATCAGAGACAATCGCTTTATTTAATTGTTCTGGGAACTCATCGTTCCAGATTTGTTCTACACCTATCAGCCACACGCAAGCAACACAAGCATGAGCAGCTTTGTTTTGATCTTTTCTAGCGAAAAAAGACTTCCAGGTAATTAAAGAAGAAGCACAAATACTGAATCCATGAAAAAATCCTCTCAGATGCGAGAGTGAGTCGTCAGCATTCTGGGCTATCTGAACAACATACGTACAATCTGATTCAAAGATAATCAGTGCCGTTGTCAGTTATTTTGCTAATTGAGCACCATGAAGGAGGGCCATGGCTTCAGCTTCTTCTAGGTTGTTGCATTTTTCCAAAATCGAACCCGCTTTGACGATTGTTTTGCCCAGGCTGTTGCAAATCACCACAGCAGTGACACCCTTACCATCAGTGGCCGTGAACATCAACACTCAGTTTTGGTCAAGGAACAAATAGGGATTCATAGATCTGAATGACTAAGCAACAACGAATGATATAAACACTAGCACAGCACACGGGGCAAGTGGAAAATGCACAGCTCAATTGAGTACCTCAATCAGCCACCATGGTTGGGGGCTCGTGGTCGGGAGGAGCACCTCCCCGCAGGCCCGGCAGCCTGCTGGTCTGCCTGGGTCGTAGTAGAGGTCGGCGCCTGCCCCGCGAGCTCCACTCGCCTGCCTGCAAGCCCGACACAGCAACGACCCATGCCTGGGTCATGGTCGAGGTCGGCACCTGTTCCCGAAGCCGGAGGAGAGCGGATGAAGAATATCAAAACCAGAGAGATATGGAGAGAGAGATGAGATAAGGAGAGGGAGAGAGACCTTTCTGTATGCCCGCTGCAAGGAGGCAAAGGGCGAGGGTAACGTGACGACGGCGGCGGCAGGACCCGCTCCTCCGGTTTAGATCCCTGCATGCTGCTGCCCGAGACGGACCCCATGGCCACAAGCCGATGCCGCCTCCTCCCGATGTCGGCCTGCCTTGGTCGACGCCACCGCGCTCGGACCCCGGCTAGACCCCCGCTGCGTGGCCTCGCATGGTCCAGGCCACCGCCCACGAGCAGACTTGCCCGGACACCATGAGGCCCTCCTGGACGCTCCGCACGTCGCCGTGTTCGGTCTCGTGGTCGGGAGAGAGGCCGTCGCCGCTAGGATGCATGCTGTTCCCATCGCGTGCTCCTCCAATAGGCCGGCGACGAGGGAGAGATGCGGGAGGAGATGGACTGGCGGCGGCTAGGGTTTGAGGAGGGGATGCGGGAGCGGCAAGAGAGAGCGAGGAAGAGCAAGATAGAGAAAAGCGAGCTGCCGAGCGCCCATGTCGTCACTCCTGGGAATGACACTTCTGCCCCTATTCGCAGCACACATTCACGGGCGGAACCACCGCGTAGTGGACACGAAGCGAGTCTGCGCAGACCGCCACGTACCAGCAGTCGCTGACCAGCGGGACCTGTGAAACGCAGGCCCCCACCGTCAGGGGCGGTAGCTAGCGCTGGGTGAGTGCGAGCAGGAATCGCTGTCCCTCGCAGACACTAAGATGGATGGCCAGGATTCGTTAAATCCAACGGTTCGGACCACCTGTGGGCACACGGATGGCCACGATTTGTTTGGAACCCCAATCCAACGGTTGAGAGGGCACATGGCCTCTATATTGCCGGGAGGGGGTAGAAATATTCTTTTTAGATTTCCCGTGAATGTTTTAATTTCATTGTTTTAAGGTTCGGATTTGCCGCTTCTGTTTTGCGTGACGATTTCTCAAAGTAAAAGTTACATGGAACTTGCCCTTATCTGCCTTTATAAGGTTTGGCAGATAAGGGGTTTGCTAAATTGTGGAATGATACTGTACGATGCGCTTTAGGAACCTATATAAATATGACCTACTATGAAGCACTATTCTGGCGAGCTTGGAATCGTAGGGATCCATTGGATCAGTTGAAATGTATGTGGGTGTGTTTTTAATGTGCGTCCTCCATGCTTTCTAGCCACTTGCGTACGAGGTCTCTTGCCCCTTCCTTCCATGAAGGCCCCTACCCACCATGAATACCTCTCGATATGGATAATCGCTTGACCCTCCTAGTTTGCCCAGAATGGATACTCGAGTCGCGTGGCCGGAATGCACGCTTCCTTACCGCCAGAGGGCCAACCCAACGAGCCCTTCGGTCTAGGTTAGCCGCATAGTACTAGGAAATCATAATCCCTACCGCAATGGGACCCTCCCGCGAGATTCCCAAAGGGGCACCTCACCTAATGAACCTTCGTAAAGGGGGACTTCCCCTAGGATGGCGTCACCGCAGGCTCTTCTAATCCGAAGGCTCTCCTTGCCTCCGGTGACTCTGGACCTAGGGGCCAACGGTCATGAATCTGATATCTTGCTCCGAGCCTTTCTCCCATACCTCCGGGCAGGCTTGTCCTGACCACAAAGACTAGGCATGGCCACCTCCGCTTCATTGGTGTTGGCAATGATGCGAGCTTGGTGCTCCCTTCTTTTGTTAATGAAGATGATGTTTTCGACTCGAAGACCCTTCGTCAGTAGGAGGGCCATGTTGGTTGATTTTGACTCCGTTAGCGCGTTAGTGATGTTCCCCGGGTAATCGGCGAACTGATCCTCACGGTATGCCGAGCCCATCTGGATGCTTGAAAGTGATGCACAAAGCCCCTACATCGCACCCAACAATGACCGTGGATATATGTAACTTTCCCGGCAACCCATCCAGCACCCCCCTAAATTGCAACCTCGTCACCCATCAAATATCAAACACCGGGAAAGTTACATATAGTCGCGGTCATACGCACCCAGCAATGACCATAGCTATATGTAACTTTCTCGGCAACCCATCCAACACTCCCCCTAAATTGCAACCTCGTCACCCATCAAATATCAAACACACCAGAGCCACAAACATGACATATGCCATACTCCCCCTCCTAGTTCTTGCCGTCCCTCGCTTCGTGAGATGGACAGGGAGCAGCCATAGTAGGTAGGATTAGTTGCTTTGGTTGCTTGCCAGTAGTGGCCCTTCTGCCTGGATGTGGACCTCTAGATCGTGGCTACCTGATCAAGGATCTAGGGTTCGTCCTCCTCGCGTTCTTGCTCCTCTGGTTGGAGAAGCCGATGACGGTGAGAACCACCACATCCTGCAATAAAATAGGGGTCGTGGGCGGCCTCCCAGACTGTGATGTCCCCGGGATCTTCCATCTCCCTCCGACCGGCCATGGTGGCGAGGGGATTGAGATGGTAGGCTTGGTGAGGTACGTATCTAGAGGCATCGAGCGTGTTGCCACTCTGGCGCGTGTGCGCGGTGTCGGGTGGTGGCCTACCTCGTCTTCGGCGTCGTTCTGTCTCCCTATGACCGGCCGTGGAGGCGGGGGAAAGTAGAGGATCGATGCGTTCTGGATCTCTCGATGGCTTTGGAGGCTTTTGGAGCTTGTGCCTCCTACGGCGGATCCTAAGGGACGGCATGCTGCCGGCACTATTCAAGGCCATATGGATGGCCCCACCATGCTTTGCAGCGGTGGCTACAAGAGCATTTTCTTCCTCTTCGCGAGGATCTTCTTGAGCCCATGCATGGTTGTGTGGGCTCCGCCTCGCCCAAGTGGTTCCGTCCCGGGCGAGAGATGGAGTGGTCATGCCTGGAGGCTCGTTGTCGCCGGCGCCAAGCAAGGATTCGATCGCATTTCTGCAATCCTTTTTAGGGTGTTCGTTGTAAAAGCTTAGGACCTAGTTGTTATTTTCTTTTCGTGTGAGGTCCTATCTGTAAATGTACACCCTGTGCCATGGTAATACAAACTCTGGATCCATCGGGACCTTTCCTGTGCAAAAGGAAGACCTGCAAACAGGAGGAAGAAACTTAGATAGAGCCGACAACCCAAATTGGATGAGTCGATAGTGTGGAATTCATAGCCCCATCTGGGCAACCAAGACAAACGGCGATGATCAACGGGGAAAGGACGAGGGGAGAAAAAGTTACACTTCTTGCATCGCGACAAATTTAAGGGTGATACTTCGTATAAGTCGGGTGCGGTTTTAGAGAGGACACAAATTCTCTTATGTTTATGCCGAGAAAAGACTGGTAGAACACGCGGCGTAGTCACACGTGAATATATGTCACATATATTTCATCGAGACACCCATGAAACATTGCAAATTTATCTTAGTGGATCCTACATGAAAATTGTCAAGCTTTACATATTAGCAAAGACAAGTCTGAACTGATGGAAAAAATATTAGTGTAATTTGCATATACACTTTAATGCTCTGTCTCACGTGTGAGGCCTATACTTAGACAAAAATGAGATAACCACAATTTTCATTAATTAAATCGCGAAAGGCAGGACTTTAATAACAGCACCGTATAAAAATAGTAGTTCGATTATTCAATATAATTGACTAATTCAAAGAAGAACTGGAAACAAAGAGACGTGCCTGAAAAATAATGGATATATACAAGAAGCGCTCGGATACAACGTCTCCTAACCCAAAAAAAACTAAGAAAAAAATCGAAGACCTAAATCCTACTCCCTACGTCTCAAAATAGTTGTTAAAATTTAGATAAATCTAAACACTATTTAATCATCCAAATTTTGAAAAATCTAAGGCATCTATTTTAAGACGGAGCGAGTACTTAGATATCCAACTACGAGAACATCGAATCGATGAGGTCTGTAAGCTACGTTGTCCTTCTTCGCTTGGCCGGAGCACAGATGAGCGCCTCGAATACCGACTGTTCTTGCTATTGCTTGTAGCCATTGCTAGATGATCTATTGATATACTTATAAATTTTATTACTTTTAACACTCTTTATACTGTTGTTGACGATTATAACTAGACCGGTGGAATTTCGAAAACAAAGAGATGTGCCTGAAAATAATGGATATATACAATGAGCGCTTGGGTATAACGCCTCCAATACTAGGAGTATTACTAAAAGACTAAGAAAAAATTGAAGACCTAGATCCTACATAGATATCCAACTACGAGAACATGGAATCGATCAGGTCTGTAAGCTGCGTCGTCGTCCTTCGCTTGGCCGGAGTACGGATGAGCGCCTCCACGGAATACGGGCTGTTCTTGCTCTTGTCAAAAAAAAAGAACATACAGATTAGCACCAAACCAGTAACAAAGTTGTCCATGCAAATTGATCGATCCTATAAATCAAACTGAGAAGATGATGGACGAATCACAGATTGGGAAAGTTGGTATAGGAGTACCTTGGAGCAAGTGCGATTGTCTTGGTTACAGACGGGGTAGTCCGACGGGCAGCAGGTGGCGCCGTCCTTGCAGCAGGTGGCGCCCTTGGCGGGGCAGCACCCCCACACGAAGCACGTCTTCCTGACGCCGTGGGTGCAGCAGCAGGTGCTCCCCGCCGGGCACTTGTTGCGGCGGTCGCAGGTCACCGCCGGCTTCACGGGCTCCGGCGGGTTCGGCTTGGGCGTCGGGTTGGGCCCGGTCTTGACGGGGTAGGACGCCATCATGGCGATCCCGCACTTGCCGGTACGCGCGGCGGTGACGTTGCGCTCCATCCGGATGTAGCCGCCCTCGCCCCAGCTCGGCCCCCACGAGTTGCGCACGATCCAGTAGTCCTTGCCGTCGTCCGTCGTGCCGTACCCCACAGCCACCACGCCGTGGTCGAGCTCCGTGCCGCACCTGCCGGTGAACACCCCCGACTCGTACAGCTGGAACTCGGGCCCGCCGGCCTCGATGCCCACGCTCACGGGCTGGTGCGCCACCGCCTTCTTCAGCGATAGCTCGTCGTTCTCGGGCACGCTCTCGAACCCGTCGATGGACACCACCGTGCGGCTCCTCTTGGCGTGGTCACACCGGCCGCTGTCCTTGCCCGTGTAGGGGTAGTCCTCCTCCGTGTCGATGCCGCCGTTCCGGGCGATGAAGTCGAAGGCGTCCTCCATCATCCCGCCGTTGCACCCGCTGTTCTGCCCGTTCCTCGCGCACTCCACCAGCTCCTGCTCCGACAGCGTCACCAGCTCGCCGGTGACGATCTTGTTGACGCCTTCCACGGCGCCCACCGCCGAGAACGCCCAGCAGCTGCCGCAGTGGCCCTGGTTCTTGACCGGCGCCACCGCGCCCTTCTCCCTCCAGTCCACGTACTCCGGCAGCGCCTCGACGCCGTCGTGGCGGTACCTCTCCCCGACGACGGCGTGGCGTCCGTGGGCGGCGGCGCCGAGGTAGGCGGCGCGGAACTCGTCGTTGGTGAGGTCGGCGAAGCGGTTCATCCCGAGCCGGAACCCGCTCGCGCCGGCGTCCGCGTTGCGGTTGTGCGCGTCGACGATCTTGAGGTTGTTCCAGAACGCGCGGAGCCGGCGGTCGTGCTCGCCGACCGCGTTGTGGGAACGGCCGTGCCGCGCGAGCCAGCGGTCGTACATGGCGCGCACCTGGGCCTCCGTCCGCTCCAGCCCACGGACGCCGTGCGCCGAGTTGTGCGAGATGATGGACATGTCGGGTACCGCGGCTGCTGCTGACGCGAAGAGGAGGACGAAGCAGGCCAGGACCACGGCCACGACCACGGCCGCGGCCTTGCCGCCGGCCCCCATCGTCGCTTGCTTCAGGCCGTGTCGAGACTCGAGAGCTATGGAATCGCGGCGAGTTGTGGTTTGTTGATTCGTCTTGTGTGCCTCGATTGGGCAGGTCGGTGCGTTCCCCCAGCGATCTATATAGTAGGATTGGGGCGTGGAGTTGCGATCGGGTTCTAGTCGGTGTAGCTTGCACCTACTGCCCGGATCGGCACGTACATGAACTGCTTTCTTTGAACTTTGGATGATTATTGTGTTTCAAACTGGGCGGGCAGTTAGATTCGATTTTAATTCAAATCTGTAGTCGTGCAGCCGTACGCGATGATTGTTCGAGTCACGGTCCAGTTCCGCACGCGACGTGTAGTAGCATTAGGGTTGCAAGCGGTAACCCGCCTATATCCACGAAATATTTTGAACTAGACTAATTTTACAGAAATGTTTTGAACTAGTGTAACCAATTTTGACTAAAGAGCAGGGCAGATCAGGTGCCGCTTTGCAACCCTGGGTAACACGATAAGGACACGATAGCATGGAATTACCTGCATAGCAAAACAGTCTGACCGATTTCTTTTGAGAAATTGGTCGATAGCATGGGAGCGAGTCTTCTTCACCACACTTCATGGGGCTTCCATATCCACGAGTTCTTTCTTTCGGCAGCTACCACACCACTGCCAGCTTCAACCCCTCCACTTCTACCCCAACAACATCCTGCAGATTGTGGCCTTCGCCGTCTTCTACGAAGGCTACTTGGGCATATGTACGCATCTGGGATTGTGGTGCTCCTGGTTCCGAGTCAAGATCCAGGTGGTGCGAAAAAGAGGGACTATGCGCGAGTGCGGGGGCATGTCCGTCCAGCGCCGCGACACCTGCTGGGTTCTGGAGTTGGTGACTTTGGAGTCAGTGTGGGGTGACAGAGGTGAGAGGAACTTCTTCTACTTCCCGACATCCCATCTAGTGACGTCTTTCCACCTTTTGTGGAGTTCAACTCAACCCCACTGTCCTTGTAGACTCGTGGGGTCAGGTAGTGGTTGGTAACACTAGTAAAAGGATCGTATGGGCACCTAGAGGGGGGGGGGGTTGAATAGGTGCTACTTTAAATTTTACTCCTTTTCAAGTTAGGGTTTGTCACAAAAGGTAAATTCTCTAGATTATGTAACTAAGGTGAATTTACCTATATGACAACCTAGCACAAACTACTAAGCAAGAACAAGATAAGTAAGGTGCGGTAAAGGATAAAAGTAACCAAAGTGGAGCACGCGGAGACACAAAGATTTATTTCCCGCGGTTCCTTCCTTTTGAGGGGAAGTACGTTTGCGTTTGGAGAGGGGTTGGTTTCAAACCACCAACGCCACGAGAGGCCTCCCTTGTTGTTCGGTGAACCTCACTCCCAAGGGGATCGATTCACTTATTCCACTATATCGGAAACCTTTGAGGTGAAAGCCGTCACCTTTACAACAAGTTCGAGGCACACATCCACAACTGAATTGGAGGCTCCCGAATACAAGCAAGTTGTCACAACAATCAAAGAAGCTTGTAAAAACCGAATTAAGAACTAGGGTTTCCAAAGAAACACTAGAGCAAGGGGCCCTCAAGTGAATGAGTGGGAAATGAAGATCTCTCTTAGTGAAGCTGTAGATCAAGGCCTCCTCCTTCGATTCTCCAAAGATCAAGGCCTTTGGATGTTTGGATGGGGAGATCTTGTTGATTTGGTGGCTCTAGGGTTAGGGTTATTCTTTCTGGAAACGAGCAGAGGAGGATGGGGATGAGCTCTCCTATTTATAGGCCACTCGTCCGAAGCATTTTCTGTCCGTTGGAGGAACTTCCACATCGGAGACTCCGGTCTGGAGATCGGAGACTCTGGTCTGACTTTGCCCCACACGGGAGACTCTGGACAGTCTCTGGTCCATCTCTGGACCACCATACAGAATGTCCCACGCCTGGTGTAGATGCTTCCTCCGGGGATTCTTCAGAGTTTTTAGACTAGGTAACACCGGAGACTCCGTTGTTTTCGCGCTGGAGACTCCGGTCTGGGTGAGTGCACCGGAGAATCCGGTCCATCTTCGGAGCACCTATCTAACTATCCCTGGAAACTTTCTGGAAGACCCTCCAGGGATTTTGGGGGAAAATCCGGCCTACACCGGAGACTCCGTCATATGCACACCGGAGACTCCGGTCTGGAATTTCCAGGAAAGTGCAATTTCTTACAGGAACTTTTCCACAGGGCTATGTACTTTTCAGTATATCAACCTGTAAACATCAGCACACTATAAAATGATTTACAAGTTGTTAAAGAACAGCAAAACTAATTATGACAATAAATTTCCTTTCAATCTCCCCCGTTTTGGTGTTCGATGAAAACTAGAGATTTTGCATGGAAATCTTTAATATGAGATATAACAATGCTCCCCATGACGATGTGTAACAACATAATGAAGTAATATATGCAAGTCAGGTAATAGATACTAAACATAGAGTACTGACTATTATAATAACATAGGGGCATAACATGTCCACTCACACTGATAGTTTCACACAAACCTAATAGAAGCAAAGCAAATGTTTGAATTTTAAAGATAACGACCAAATAGAAAAGCCAAATTCCCAGCCCATGCAAATATCGATGATCTAAATAGATATCTTCTCCCCCTTTGGCATCGAAATGCCGAAAAGAGAAAAGACCTAAGCTAGCGCCCCACAGGATCACTCGTAGTCATCATCCTCGTTGTCGTCAACCATGTCCTCATCCTCATCATCATCTTCCTCATAATCATCATCACCACTTGAAGTTGCGGGCCCTTGGCCATGAGGGCGAGAAGATGAAGTACCCTGAGAGGCAAAACTAGAAGGGACCTCAGAGAAGGTCTTCCAGTCCACAAGGCTATCCCGCTGGGAATTTCATGCCCCAAACGAGAGAGTGTGGTCAGACCCAGTAGATGGTTGAGCGTCATGCTCCTCTGTGTACTCTCCCTTTCATCCTCATCTTCCTCCTCACCCTGAGCATTGATCTCGTTGAGGAGTTTCTCCATCCCGCGGCTGCTCTTGTATGAGGCATGCTGTTCCTTGCGAATGGCCACGTTCATGCAGCAGAGAGTCTTCTCCCAAAATGAGGCCTTCTTGACCTTGTCCTGAACATACACACGGGATATGGGTGGCATGGGAGCATTGGAAGCATTTTTCCGCTCAGAGCTTCTAGGAGTAGTGTGAGCCCGCTCGATCTCAGATATCTCAACCTCCTCATTTGCATATGAGCGTCTAGGAGCTGGCCCCATCCGCCCTTTCTTTTAGAGAGACACAAGGGCATGCTCCACAAGATTAGGCGGCAAGGCAAGTGGTGAACCATGAGACCGTGTGTTGATGAGTCTCATCACGAGTGGTGCATATGGGGGAGACTTCTTGTAGATAATGGCATGAAACATTTCTTCAAAGATGAAATCCATGATGTCTATACCATAACCTTCAGCATTAGGGCCAGCACAATATACTTTGTGAGCATGGTGAAGTAATTTGACCAGGCCACACTTAATGGCATCATCATTCCCAGCACTGGGGGAAATGGTCTGGCGAAAAATCCTCAATAGCAGGTTGTAGAAAGGTTTGAGGCCCTTGGACTCACCAATAATGCCCTTGCTGCCATAAAGTGGTGCCAACTTGTTCTTGTTCTCACCAAGGGAGGCAGAATGTATACGGTGCCCAACATGAGTAGACACACCCTAGAAAGTCTCCTGGATGACATTGACAAAGTCATAGAAGGTTGCAGGGCAACAAAAGTTTCATGTCATCCAAGTCATGGTTCTTGCTTGATCAGATCCAAACACCATAGTGGCATAGAACTACTGCACAAGAGTGACATTGTAGTTCTCACGGAGCTCCATCAACCCATGCATCCCTAGCTTCTTAGTAATCCATACTGTAACAGCAAATATGAGTTGGCATGCATATGCTCAAGATCCATGAACTTCTGAGGACAAACTAGGGACTTGGTGAGCTTGTGGTAAATTTCTTGCATGAATACTTGTTGTTCCTTCCTCCAATAACATGGGTCCTCGCTGGTCCGAGGCATGTCATAGAACTGCATTTTGCGTAGCTCATGGTACTCCTTCTTGGACCTATGAGCCAAGGACTGCAGATTGTCATACTTTGCCCTTTTTTCCTGGATTTCTTCCTCAATGCGCTCATGCTCTCTCCTCATAAAAGCAACATCTCTGACATGTTTCCTCCGGTTATACGGAGGAACTAAATACTGTCCAGCAGCCTCATAAAATTGTGGATCGGCTCTCCTTGGTGGCCTTGGTGTGAGGTGGAAGATGAGAACCAGAGCCACCTGTGAAAATAGAAGGAGGGGGTAGAATGAGGTTAAGCATATATGTCCCATAGATGAAAACAAGACCCTATGAAAGGGTAATTGCCCCAATGTGTTTTTTTGGTGATTAATGACAATCCCTATGGACTAATGTTTTATTGAGTTTTATATGAAGGAATATTCCATAGGTCATGCTTGTAGTTCATGTGTTGGATTCAAGTATGGATGCCATGAAGATAAAGATATACCTTGAGTATTGACATCAAGATCATCGAGTTGAAGAAGAATATGATATGATCAAGATCTTGAGAGTGTGATCTCAATAGAAGAATTCAAGATATGGCTCTAAGTCGGTGTCATGATAGCCTCATTAGTTGAGCTATGGTTGACTAAGATTTAGAGCATGTAATCAAATGAATAGTTCTTTATGTACCTCAATATATTGACATGGATCACGAGAAGATAATTGGTTGACCATTACAAAGAGTGAAGAGTGATTTCAAGTAGGTCAACACATGAAGCATAAAGAATGTGCCACATGGATCTTGTGGTATGGTAAACCTTGTCAATTATGCATCATGAACTAACCCATTATATATGTGCCTTTGTGTTTTATATATGGGATAGGTATATTTCCATGGGCATGCTTCAAAAGTGAAGATCTTATATAGCCCATGAGAGGATGACATCAAGTGGTGATCGTCATCAAGGTTGAGAAGGGCAAGTTCAAGATAAGCATATCGAGAAGATCATTTGCTTGAAGATTTCCATCCATATTGGTATAATGTACATGTGAAGACATGTATTAATGAAGCTATCCCATAGTGGTGTATGGGGGAGCAAATTATGAGGCTTCATGAAGCAACAATGATCAAGTAATGCATTTCGGCTTGGGTGGAGCTTGAAGCGTTATCATCAAGATCAAGAGGGATGACCAAGGCAAAGGTATGGCCTTGATAGCATTTTCATTTTACCGGTCTCAAGGTAGTTGTTGGGAGACCGGGTTATAGGATAGATAGCCACACTATCAAGAGGGGCTTTCGGTTGGGTAACTGTAGGGTTTGCAGCATAGAAAATAAAAAAATTTCTACGATGGGAACATCTAAGTACCAAGATCTATCTACTAGATACAATCAACGGGTGGATATACATCCATAGAATACATACCCTCGAAGTCCGAATACCGTTAACGAGGTTGTACTCATGGATGATGTAGACGAACGCTTGCTGATCTCAAGATCGTGGTGAAGTCCATCTGGTCCAGCCGGTCTAGCACAATCAAGTCCAGCACCGCAAAGCAGTGGTGCATCCGTGATCGCACACACGTACGGGTACCCCGACAACCTCCGCGCCCTCGCTCCAGCGAAGCAGCGGAAGCAACAAATCCTTCCAGAAAAATCCACCGGGAACATGTATCTCGCTGATCCGAGACCATGGGAAAATTCTAAAGGGGGGAGAGATCCTTCGCGAGGAGGTGTGCTTTGAGAGGATGAGAGGGGGGCCTTTTATAGGGAGAGGGGGGCACCCCAAGGGGCATGGCGCCAGCCATGGTAGCTGCCCCACCTCTTCCACATTCATGTGGGTGGAGCTCTCACTCAAAATGAAAAGCCTCCACTCCCATAAAAGAGCCTCCACTCAAAAATCCACTCACATGCATTAAATTTCCACCAAATTTAATGCAAGCTCTCATTTAAATAAAACTCTTTTATTTATTTATTCAGAATTTTGTTAATTACTTTAATTAACAAACATTCATATAAAACCCCTTGCTAGTATTCAATTTCACATGCAGAACCAGTTTCATCAATTTCAACCGAAACAGTTTCGGTGTCTAGTGAAATAAATTCCTACGCTTTCCTTTTATTTTTCTGACATATCATTTGCTCCCAATGGTGTCGGCGTCCCTTAAGTGTGTCACCCTACGGTTCACGAATAATGCGGACATGATCGAGACCCTTCTCCGATCAATAATCAGTAGCGGGACCTGGAGATCCATACTGACTCCCACACATTCAACGATGACTTCTATGATCATGTGAACCTTTTATGCTAGTATCTTAATCCCTTTGTTTCACGATATATTACATGTCCGAGATTCGATCATCGGTATCTCCGTACCTAGTTTGATCTCGTTACCGACATGCACTCTTTTCTCGTTCCCGTGATATAACATTCTAGTGATCAAATCACTTGCTTGCAAGCTAATCAATGTGATATCACCAAGAGGGCCTAGAGCATATCTATCCGTCATCGGGATGAACAAATTCCACTCTCGATCCATGGGTCTCAACATAACACTTTAGTAGTTCTGAAGCCATCTTTATAATCACCTAGTTATGGTGTGACGTTTGATGTCATCGAGAAACTCTTCCGGTGTTAGTGATTGACATGATCTCATGGTCTAAGGATTAGGATCACTTCATAAGTTGTTATAGCAATATAAACTCAATGACTTTGATCGTAATGCTATACTTCAGATGAATGTTCATCACATCATTACACTAATGTTGTGACCTCGTTATTAACAACATCCAATGTCCATGATCAGGAAACTTTGATCATCATGTTAATCAACGAGCTAGTTTATAAGAGAGGCATAACTAGGAACTTCCTTTTTGTTTATTAAACACACATGTATTAACGTTTCCGTATTAATACAATTATAGCATGTAAAATAAACATTTATCATAAATAAGGAATACGATAATAACCACTTTATTACTGCCTCTCGGGCATATTCCCTTTAGTCTCCCACTTGCACTAGAGACAATAATCTAGTTTTAAAACTTTGTGTATTTGAACACCTATGGCTTTCTGGTGTTCCATATACGCAACTGCAAGTGGTTAACATAATCTATGGATCTGACGCTTTCAGGTCCGTGTGTATTTGCATGTCTTTGCGTCTCCACGCATCACTCATTCTCTAATGAGATGGCATTGTATAAATTTGGTATTTTGGTGAGACCTTTAGTTCCTAGGGGTTAAATCATGTCGATACTATTGTCGTACAATATATCTTTAGTGTTAGCCCGTTGCAAACCACACCTTAGTTTGATAACAAACTACTTGACACAAATTCCCTCCTTTGCTGCTACTATAGCAGTCATATACTTAGACTTTTGTTGTAGTATCCGTCACAATGTCTTAACTTTGGAATTCATCCAAATACATCATGGAAACTTTCTTTCCATTTCATGGTGCCACCCATAGTTTAAATTGAGATAAACTTAATTTGTATCTTGTGACAAAACTAGTATCAATGTAACGCTTTACAATGAACTATTTGTAATTGTTTGTCACCTCTACACAAATATATTCTTAGTTCTTCCAAAAGATCATAAGAATATCCTTACTATCGTCCAATGATCATTTTATGATTCATTATGGTATATGCTCATAACACTTAGAGCATAGGACATATCTGGATGTGTACATATCATGGTATGATTGATCAAAACATTCTCGTGATTTCACTCATCAAGTGTCAAAGCACTTGAATCTTGTTTCACTTATCAAGTGTTAATACACTTGAATCTTGATTCAATTCCTTTCCATGCGACAAGAACCGTTTCTTGTCGTTTCTATATTGAACTCCTTCAATATCTCATATATGTACGTTTGACATAACCATATTAGCGTCACAGTCTATCCACTATAGACATTCATGCTAAATATTCGGGTTTTGCCTAAGTCTTTCATCGAAATGAAATTCTTAACCTTTGTCAATAAAGATTACATCATTTCTAATCAACAAGATGTCCTCCACATAATGTATTAGAAATATGTCTCAGCGCTCCCACTTAATTTCTTGCAAATGCAAGCATCTTCATCGTCTCCTGATGAAAACTCCTTTTCATCACGGTGAAGATTCCAACTCCGCGATGCTTACTTCAAGCATTGAAGTTTGCATGCCCTTTTTAGCATCCTTTGAATTAACAAAACCCTTTGTATCGTGTCATGTACACGTCCTAGGTATCCATTCTATTAGAAGAACTTTGTTTTGTTTATTTATCTACCATATACCAAATTATATGTAGTGGTTGCTACTTTAATCCATCTAGACTAAATATCGCTATGAAAGATCAAATCTTGTCATAGTGAACTCCTTGAACATTGTCGTAAAATACTTTACGACATGTCGACTATTTCATAGATGTGAAACATCCATGTCTGTTTCTTTATAGATCCAAATACGACCGACAGGTTTTTACACCTTTCCGGAGGGTCTTCCAAGTTCAAAACTTGATTTCTCGTGTATGGAACTATCACGGATTTTATGGCTTCAGGCCATTTGACGGAGTCAGGGCCCATCATCGCTTCTTTGTATGTGGTCGGTTCATCATTGTCAAACAATAATGATTTACTCTCAAATCTCAGCATTTGATTTGTTTATCTGACCGACTTGGTTCAATAAGAACTTAGATCTCCGTGACCACAACCTTTGAGGCACATAAGCTATGAGCATTATGGCAGCCTCCGGAACCATTTCCGGCGCTGCGCAACTCAGCACATTTAGCTAAGGTTTGTTAACCTTATCAAAGTTCTATTGTCCTCCCACTTAACTTTTGCGAAAAATTCCTTTTTCAAGAAACTTCACGTTTCAAGTGACAAACCCTTTTGTCCTTGGTGTTATGGAGGAATAACCAATTGTTTTGTAGGTTCTTATTTAGGAAGGATTCTTCATTTATTCATTTGATTCTATCCTCCTTTGTTGGGCTATGATTTTTCTCTGCACAATCTTGTATATCTTGTTGTCCTCGTAAAAACAAGCCCAAGATCATCGAAATCGGAGTCCGGATGCAAAAGTTATTGCGTTTTTCGTGAATGCTGTTTCATCCCGGTTGTGGATCCGGTTCAACCGGCTCCCAGACCGGGTGGTCCAGTGCCAACACCGGAAACCGGATCTTAAACCGGGATTTCCGGTTTTGCTATACCGAGTCTATCCAAGACTGCGGACAATACCTAATCCCGATTTTCCGGTCCAGGAACCGGACCGTCCGGTGTGAGGGCCAGTCCAATCGAACTTTCAACCAAGTTTGCACAGATTTCTCCCAACGGCCATATTTGCTTTCCCCTATAAAAGGGGGTTCTTCCCCCATGTAAGATCCCTCCTTTATAAAGGAAAAGGATCCCTGTGATTGCAATGCTAGTCCCTGGATCAATGCTATCATCCACAGTTTAAGATGAAGTACACAGATACAAAGGTCAATATTACAGCCATTCCAGAGATAAACATAGTCTTTACAACTCCAAGGCCACAGGCCTAGTACAAGAGTTTGGAATAAGTAAATAAATAAAAGTCTTCATCTTCATGTGCCACAGACAAACATGTTGAGTGTAGACTCATGACACCTAATCCTCATCAGAGTAACCTGCAACATCACAAGTTACAGCCACAGTGGGTCAATACATTGGAATAGTATTGGCAAGTGATACCTTAGTATAATTTTAAGTGGACTAGATACTATATGCAATTTGTCTAAGTGTAGCTTGGCTTGCTTTGCTCAAAATAGGTTTTGCCTATTAGTTGAAATCACTAAGTTTTTCTTTGTCAAAGCTTTTCCCAAGGAACCACCAATAGACATTGAGGTCCTTCACCCTTGTTCACCCACAAGTTTTTACTTAGAAATTGGGATGAGGAGATTCTTGATAGCTTCCATGTCTTGATGCTCAAGTTGTCCATTATCATGGACTTGGCTAAGTACTTAGATTTTCCATCTGCAGAGGTTGTGCACTTTCCCCACCAGACTTGGTTTCACCAAGACAGGACCTTTCAGAAGCCTTCCCTTAGACCAAATGGACGCGCTCCAACCTATCATTCCCACTATCACCAACTGTCCAAATGGCTAAGTTCTAGCAACCTATGTGGTCCAGGCAGATCCCATATTGCCAAGTGGCTGCACTAGAAGCTTCTTAACACTTGGCCTCTAAAATCTCTTTGTTCCTGGGTGGCTTACCACAAGTGAGATACACAAGGTAAACCATAGAAATGGGCCTTGTGTAACCACTCAACATAAACCATTCCTTCCATTCCACCCAAGTGTTTCATTAACTTAGTTGTTTTATTAGGCAAAACACAAGTCCAAAGACTTAGAAATATTTTCATCATAGCATGTATATTTCACCAACCCTTGTTTTCTACTAGCTAGTCTAAGCATGGCATATATAGTAACTTAACTTAGAGATTCCCTAGCAATTCTACAACTACTAGGATTTCCCAACATGGCATATAAGCAAAATAATAACATGCAAGACTTATCAAAATATTTCTAATGCTTAGTATAAAACATGGGGATAGAAATATTCATGAAGTACCACTTGCCTTGGTAGTTTGGAGAGTAGTTACACTCTTCACAATCACAATCACTAGCACCAAAATCTACACAAAGAATTGTAGCAACAAATTACACACAAAACATATACAATCAAAAATATATGCATGCATGCAAGATGGTATGTGATGATTTTTTTAAAACTCAACCAAGCAAGTAAACAGTACTGGTTCACTAACAAGTTAAAAAATTGCCAAACAACATTTATGTAAACCCTAAATCATTTCCTAAACATTTCATATACTAAAATTAGCCCTACACAAGTTTCTGCCAATAAAGTCATTTAAACAGAAGCAAAACATTAAACACATTGCATATTTATAAAGAGCTTGCTCTCCTAATTCCAACGGTATAAAATTTGTCAAATTATAACGTGGGGATCAAAAGTTATAGCCAAATCAAATTCAAACATCAATCAGATTCAAATCCTGTTTTAAATCTAAACTCCAGCCACGCGTCATGTTCTGATTGGTGCGTACCGGTTCGGGCGGATCGATCAACGAGAGCCACACGATTTAAGTGAAGATGCACGGCCATATCTGACGCGTACCTCTTCGACACAGATCTAATCTTACTCGTTAGATCTAAATCCTACGGCCCTAATCTAATTGACCACAGACGGGCGGCGCTAGTGGCGGCGACTGGCGGCGGCGCGCTCTGACAGTGGCGGTGCCGGTGAACTAGGGCGCCCGGAGAGGTGGGAAGATGCTCACCAGAACCGTAGTGACGAGAAGAAGCTCGACGTGTCCTTGGTTGGCGAAGGGGCGCTCGGAGTCGTCGCGGATTGCTCGTCGGAGTAGTCTCTGGCGGCTGTGGCTTCGGCTCGTCGACGTTGGCAATGTTCTGAGCCGCGCTAAGACAAGGGAGGGGGGGGGGTACCGTTAGATGCGCATGACGCTGGGGATCTTACGCGTATCAAATAGAGGGCAAGGGGAGGCTGGAACTTACGGGGAAAGGTCACCGGAGTTCGAGCAGAGAGCGGCGACGCTCAGTTGTTGACGTTGCCGAGGCTACAGGCCATGCACGGGCAAACGGAAAGTGTCAGTAGATGCGCACGGAGATGCAGAGCAAGCCAGCATGAACCACGGGCAGAGGGGAGTGTGGTACTCACCGGAATTCGTCGGTGAGGTCGTCGGAGCAGCGGGGTTGCGGCGAGGAATTCTCGCAGCCTGGGGGCGTTCTGTGCTCGGGGTCTGGGGGAAATGGATAGGGGGCAGAGGGGGTTTAAGTAGGCAAGGTGGGGGCATGAATCACTCCAGCATTGAACGGGAATTGACGACGCGAATCAATCAGGAAACGCCCGCGTGATTTGGGGATGAACCAGTCGCTGGGTGGAGACGACGATGGTCGTGTGGGCCGTGGCTGTCAGCGAGAGGAAAGGAGAGGAAGTGGGTCCAGACTGTCAGCGAGCTAGTGGGTGTGGGGGCGAGTGAAGAAAAACGGTTCGCGGGGTGGGGGTGCTGGGCTTAGCTGGGCCAGTTGGGCCAGATTCGGCTGAGGCTTATTTTTTTCCTCTTTTAAGCCTTTTCTTTTTCTGTTTGCTTTTCTAAAATGGTTTTCAAACTTCAATTCAAATCTGTTTGATTCCAAAACTTTCTAGGATTTTTGTACAATAAATCTTGTACTTAAATAAGTGTCAAACACATCTGTTCACTCAAACACACTTGGGTCTTTTGAAAATAAAATAAAACCATGCCTTTATGAGGTGTGATAATAGGCATAGAATTGGTTTTATTTCATATTTTGCTTTGAGACTTTGCTCAAATTTTGCAATCACTTGGGTTTTGGATTCTAAACATTAATGAATGGTTAACAACACCTTTCTCAAAAACAAGTAGCACAAGGGCTTGAGTAAACTTACATAAAATATTGAGCAACAATGCTCCTGTTTTTGAAATGATTTTTGAAATAAAATTCTAAATGATCATGGATGCATGAGTCTGAAACATGATTTTAGGGATGAGTCTGAAACATGATTTTAGGGATGTTACAAATCTAACCCCCTTAAGGTGAATCTCGCCCTCGAGATTCGGGTTGGCTAGAAAATAGGTGAGGGTGGTCTTTCCGAAGATCATCTTCTCTTTCCCAAGTTGCTTCCTCTTCGGTATGATGATTCCACTGCACTTTGCAGAACTTGATAGTCTTAGTCCGTGTGACTCTTTCTGCAGTCTCAATAATTTTGATAGGTTTCTCCTCATAGGTAAGATCACTTTCCAACTGAACCTCTTCGAGGGGTATAGTATCCTTCAAAGAAGTTTCTTCCATTTCTGGATGACATTTCTTAAGTTGACTCACATGAAACACATTATGGACAGCTGACAGAGATTCTGGCAGTTCAATTTCATAGGCAACTTCTCCTTTACAACTCAGAATCTTGAATGGTCCAACATATCTTGGTGCCAATTTTACTTTGAATCCGAACCTCTTCACTCCACGAAGTGGTGACACTCTAAGATAAGCTCTATCACCGACTTCGTAGGTGACTTCTCTACGCTTAGGATCTGCGTAGCTTTTCTGTTGGGACTGTGCTATCTTCAATCTGTCCTTAACCAACTTGACCTTCTCTTCGGCTTCTTTGATAAGTTCTGGTCCGAACAAACTTCTTTCTCCCACACCATTCCATAACAATGGGGTGGTACACTTTCTTCCGTAGAGAAACTCAAATGGTGCCATCTCAATGCTGGCTTGATAGCTGTTGTTATAAGAAAATTCTGCGTAAGGCAGACTTTCATCCCAACTGGATCCATAGTCTAGGGCACATGCCCTCAACATGTCTTCAAGAATCTGATTAGTCCTTTCGGTTTGTCCATCAGTTTGAGGATGAAAAGCAGTACTGAATTCCAACCTCGTTCCCAATGACTCATGTAGCTGTCTCCAAAAATGAGAAGTGAATTGAGTTCCCCTATCAGACACAATACTTTTGGGTACTCCATGTAGGCACACAATTCGACTCATATAGATTTTGGCCAACTTAGCACTTCTATATGTTGTCTTCACGGGTATGAAATGAGCCACTTTAGTTAGGCGATCCACTACTACCCAAATAGAATCGTATCCTGACCGGGTCCTTGGTAATCCGGTAATGAAATCCATGCCAATCTTGTCCCACTTCCAATCAGGAATAGGTAGTGGTTGAACCAAACCTGCTGGTTTCTGATGTTCCGCTTTCACTCTACTACACACATCACACAACGCAATATGTTCGGCGATGTCCTTCTTGAGATTATTCCACCAAAATCTTTCCTTCATGTCCATGTACATTTTGGTATTACCCGGATGAATGGAATACTGAGAGTTGTGTGCTTCTTGCAAAATCAGTTTCCGAAGCTCCGGATCTTGTGGAACACAGATACGTTTCCCATGCCATAATGTACCCTGTTCGTCTTCATGGAACCCTTTGGCTTTTCCTTTGCCAATCTTTTCTTTAATCTCTTCAATTTCCTTATCAATCTTCTGGGCTTCTTTGATCTTGTCCAACAAAGTGGGTTGAACATCCAAAGACATGAGATGTCCTTCAGGCACAATCTCCAATCTGAGATCTCTAAATTGGGCACAGAAATCATCTGGCAATTCTCCTTTGGTGAGGCCATTCACAAAAACCTTACGACTTAAGGCATCCGCTACCACATTTGCTTTACCGGGATGGTATTGCAAACTTAAGTCATAGTCCTTGATGAGTTCTAGCCATCTTCTTTGTCTCATATTAATTTCCTTCCGGGTGAAGATATACTTCAAACTCTTGTGATGTGTGAACACTTCACAACGTTTTCCCAAAAGATAGTGCCTCCATGTTTTGAGTGCATGGACAACAGAGGCTAACTCTAAATCATGAGTAGGATAGTTCACTTCATGAGTTTTGAATTGTCTCGAGGCATACGCCACAACTTTTCCTTCTTGCATAAGTACTGCACCCAAACCATGATGAGATGCATCACAATACACCTGAAAATCTTTTTCCAAGTCTGGCAAGCACAAGACTGGTGCTGTCACAAGTCTCTTCTTTAGTTCTTGAAAGCTGAGTTCACAACCTTCAGACCAAGCAAACTTCTTGTCTTTATTTAGTAATTCCGTCATTGGCTTAGCTACCTTGGAGAAATTTTCAATGAACCTTCTGTAGTAACCTGCTAAGCCAAGGAAACTACGAACTTCTTTCACTGACTTGGGAGATTCCCATTCAGTTACAGCTGAAACCTTTGCAGGATCAACTGCTACACCATCCTTTGTCATAACATGTCCAAGAAAACCAACCTCTTTTAACCAAAATTCACACTTGCTAAATTTGGCATAAAGTTTATGCTCTCTTAACTTCTCAAGTATCAAACGCAAATGTCCTTCATGCTCTTCTTTGCTCTTGGAGTAGACAAAAATTTCATCGATGAAAACGACAACAAACTTGTCAAGGAATTCCATGAACACCTTGTTCATCATATTCATGAAGTATGCTGGAGCATTGGTCAAACCAAATGGCATTACGGTATACTCATATAATCCATACCTTGTGGTGAAAGCTGTCTTAGGTATGTCTTGCTCTCTTATCTTGAGTTGAAAATAACCTGACCGGAGATCAATCTTTGAGAACACACAAGCTCCTTCTAGCTGATCAAACAAGTCATTGATTCTAGGCAAAGGGTACTTGTTCTTAATAGTCACCTCATTGAGTGAACGGTAATCTATGCATAACCTTTGACTTCTATCTTTATTCTCCACGAATAAAACTGTGGCTCCCCAAGATGAAGAACTTGGTTGAATAAATCCTTTCTGCAACTGTTCTCCAAGTTGTTTCTTGAGTTCCTTCAGTTCATCAACTGACATCTTATATGGTCTCTTTTCTATTGGCCCAGATCCTGGTAGCAAATCTATAAGAAACTCCACATCTCTATCTGGTGGCATTCCCGGCAATTCTTCCGGAAACACATCCGGATATTCACTCACAATTGGCACACTGCCTATTCTAACCCCCTTAAGAGAATTTAGCTTACTCCCTTTTGGTTCAAAGTTGGACTTGAATTTAATCCGTTTTCTTTCTGGGGTTGTGAGTGCAACAGTACGATTAGCACAATCTAGTACTCCTTCATACTTAGCCATCCAATCCATTCCCAATATTACGTCCAGTACTTGGGAATCTAGGATTATCAGACTCACTGGAAATTTATGCTTTCCAAACTCTATTACTAGATCCCGGCATCCAAGACTTACTATCATATCTCCACCCGGAGAACTAACTTTTATTGGACACCCAATGTTTTTAGTTGGAAACCCATTTCTATCAACAAATGCTTTTGATATGAATGAATGCGATGCTCCAGTATCAAAAAGAACAAATGCTGGAATAGAATTGAGTCTGAACTTACCAGCAACAGCATCAGGTTCCTCATAAATTTCCTCCACATTGATGTGGTTCACCTGTCCCTTCTGAAAAGGGTTGGGCTTGTTGGGTCCTTCAACTTTCTTTTCTGGGCATTCATTTGCATAATGCCCCATCTTCTTGCACTTGAAGCATTCAACCTGACTAATGTCCTTCTTGACAGGCTGACTTCCACTGCCACTTCCATTTCCACTGTGGTGGCTCTTATATCCACCCTGGTGGTTCTTGTACTTGTCATTGTCATGACTACGGTGATGCTTGTTGTCATGACGGTTGTGGTTGTGGTGCTTGTTGAATTTCCCATGCTTTTGGGATCCTGAGCTTCCGCTGTCATCAAAATGGGAACGTTTGTGAGACGATCCCGAGCTGTGCTTGTCTGAGTGCTTTATCTTCCTGCTTTCGACTTGCTTTATTTTGTTCTCCAAAATAGCAGCCTTGTCACAGAGAGACTGGTAAGTGGGAACATAGGCCACGGCCAACTGCAGATTCAGCTCATCATTTAACCCTTCGAGGAACTTTTCTTTCCTCTTAGCATCTGTGTCAACTTCATCCGGTGCATATCGCGCCAGATTGTTGAACTCCTCAATATATTCAGCCACGCTGCGGTGGCGCTGCTTCAGGTTATGAAACTCTTTCTTTTTCAGACTCATCACTCCAGATGAGATATGAGCAGTACGAAAGCCATCCTCAAAGATAGCCCATGTCACATCTTCTCTAGGAGTGGTGATCTGGAAGTTATCCCACCAAGTGGCGGCTGGTCCTTCCAGCAAATGTGCTGCAAATCTGACCTTTTCAGCATCAGTACAGCCCACAGTTACCAAGTCCTTGTTCACAGAGCGTAGCCAATCATTGGCCACCATGGGATCAGTTGTTCCTGAGAAGTTTGCTGGCCTCAATCTCAAGAACCTGGTAAGCATGTCAAAACCCGGTGGGTTGTTGTTGTTGTTGTTGTTGTTGTTGTTGTTGTTATTGTTGTTATTGTTGTTGTTTTGGTTCTGGATGAACGTCGTCATCATCTGCATCAGCTGAGTTTGAGCGGTCATCATTTGCTGCATTTCTGGAGTGATGTTGTTGTTGTTGGGGTTGGGGTTTGCACGACGGGGAGGCATATGTGTTTTGTTCAATAGAGATAAGAATGAGATACCCATAGATGCTATCATGCACAATACATCACATAACAAACACAAACGATGCAACAAAAGGATAGAGGTTCAACAACAAGATAATAAGTTCGTAAAGTAAAACACACACAAATAACAAGCCATCCACATGTCGGATGGTCAAATAACAAGTTCCCAACAACAGGTACGATAAAATGAGTAGTCAAATCTACTCCTCGGCATCAACCTCCTCCTCGACAAAGGTAAGACCTGCGTTCTCCATCGCGGTCTTGTATTCCTCGACACTAGTGGTCAAGGTCTCTATCTTGGCTTTGAGAGCCCTCTTCTGGGAATGAAGCCTCTCAATCACCGCCTGCTGATGCTCGAGCTCGAAGTCCTTGGCCTGCAGTTCTTCAGTCATGTCCCGGATCTTCTTGTTCCTATCCTGGACTCACTTCTCCTGACTCTTGAACTTTCTGTCCTAGCTCTCGAACTTTGCCTCCATCTCCTTGACTATCTCATCTTGCTCCGCGAAGAGCTTGTCCTTCTCGCGAAGCTGCACCTGGAGTTCGTCATTACTGAACATGACGTTGGTCCTATCGGAGTCCACGTGCCTAATGAGAGCCTCTAAGTCCTGGAGGTATAGACGAATCAGCTCCGCTGTGTCTCTCGAATCGTCCTCGAAGTCGATGGACTCTCCATCCTTATCACGTCTACCGAAGACGTGGAAGTGAGTACCTCTAACCTGTCAGGAGTGTCTCCCCAGCAGACGTCCTATCAGATCCTGCATGACTACCTCAAGGCCTCTCTCCTTGTCATCGTGCATGAGCTTGAAGATGATGGCCTCCGTAGTAGGCTCTGCCTAGCGTCCGGGCTGGTTGACCTTGAAGCCCCAAAGGTCTTTCCTCTCAAACTTGGTGAGGGGAAGCACCATGATGGTAGGAAGAGGGAGATTGAGCAAGGTAGTAAGCTCAACGATACGAGGACCAAAGCGAGTAACCTGGAACTCCTCAACAGTGCTGATGGTAACAGTAGGCATCTATTTATAAGATAGAAAAAGTTAGAACAACACAATTCAAGATACATCACAAGGCAAAACATCACATACAAATCCTTGGAAATCAAAACACACAAGTCATGGCACACATGGATCCATTACAACAACCAAGGTTCAACTTATTTTAAAGCAACATTTGGAAAATAAGGTGATAAGTGGTGGTCCAACTAACGAAATACGTTTACAATCCTATCTCACTGGATCTGTTGGCTAACACAATGTTTCTAGAAGCAATCAGCCTATCTTGCTCACATGACTCCATCACTAAGTCTATAATGTTTCCTCTTAGGGTTTGGTTGGTAGCTTCCAACTCTTGGGTATGTTTCTTCTCTTCCTTTAGATCATTTTGGAGGTTGAGCATTCTGCACTTGACTCTATCACCAATTTCTTTGATGGTCTTCCAAGCTGCATCCCTTGCTGATTCAAAGAATGTAGTGTGCACCACTGAATTGGTGAACATGCAGAATCCTTTTTCCCGGTGGTTGTCTTCCTTGTTTTTATACAAGTGAAGTTGCACCCACCAGTATTCCACTCCTTCATCCATCACAGGAAAACCCTTGTACACAGCTGCACCTTGTATCTCTAGTGCAACCATGAGGTCCTTGAGAGCCTTGGGGAATTCTGTCTCACACTCCAAAGTCATTGTCATGAGTGGTCCTTTCCTTACGGCTTCGTTGATGGAGTTCATCTATAAATATAGATGAGGAATAAGATTAGAAAAGTTTACGAGAAGAATAGACAAGTGTAGAAGTTGCTGAATTTTTTTTCCTTAGTGGTTTCCAATCCTAGGGTCATAATCCTACAGGCAACACAGTGCTCTGATACCATCTGTAAGATCCCTCCTTTATAAAGGAAAAGGATCCCTGTGATTGCAATGCTAGTCCCTGGATCAATGCTAGCATCCACAGTTTAAGATGAAGTACACAGATACAAAGGTCAATATTACAGCCATTCCAGAGATAAACATAGTCTTTACAACTCCAAGGCCGCATGCCTAGTACAAGAGTTTGGAATAAGTAAATAAATAAAAGTCTTCATCTTCATGTGCCACAGGCAAACATGTTGAGTGTAGACTCATGACACCTAATCCTCATCAGAGTAACCTGCAACATCACAAGTTACAGCCACAGTGGGTCAATACATTGGAATAGTATTGGCAAGTGATACCTTAGTATAATTTTAAGTGGACTAGATACTATATGCAATTTGGCTAAGTGTAGCTTGGCTTGCTTTGCTCAAAATAGGTTTTGCCTATTAGTTGAAATCACTAAGTTTTTCTTTGTCAAAGCTTTTCCCAAGGAACCACCAATAGACATTGAGGTCCTTCACCCTTGTTCACCCACAAGTTTTTACTTAGAAATTGGGATGAGGAGATTCTTGATAGCTTCCATGTCTTGATGCTCAAGTTGTCCATTACCATGGACTTGGCTAAGTACTTAGATTTTCCATCTGCAGAGGTTGTGCACTTTCCCCACCAGACTTGGTTTCACCAAGACATGACCTTTCAGAAGCCTTCCCTTAGACCAAATGGACGCGCTCCAACCTATCATTCCCACTACCACCAACTGTCCAAATGGCTAAGTTCTAGCAACCTATGTGGTCCAGGCAGAGCCCATATTGCCAAGTGGCTGCACTAGAAGCTTCTTAACACTTGGCCTCTAAAATATCTTTGTTCCTGGGTGGCTTACCACAAGTGAGATACACAAGGTAAATCATAGAAATGGGCCTTGTGTAACCACTCAACATAAACCTTTCCTTCCATTCCACCCAGGTGTTTCATTAACTTAGTTGTTTTATTAGGAAAAACACAAGTCCAAAGACTTAGAAATATTTTCATCATAACATGTATATTTCACCAACCCTTGTTTGTTACTAGCTAGTCTAAGCATGGCATAGATAGTAACTTAACTTAGAGATTCCCTAGCAATTCTACAACTACTAGGATTTCCCAACATGGCATATAAGCAAAATAATAACATGCAAGACTTATCAAAATATTTCTAATGCTTAGTATAAAACATGGGGATAGAAATATTCATGAAGTACCACTTGCCTTGGTAGTTTGGAGAGTAGTTACAGTCTTCACAATCTGTAAGATCCCTCCTTTGTAAAGGAAAAGGATCCCTGTGATTGCAATGCTAGTCCCTGGATCAATAGCTATCATCCACAGTTAAGATGTAATATCAAGAAACAAAGGTCATAATTAACTTTATAACCAGGAATAACATAGTTTTATTACATCTTACATAGCTCATTTGGCTATTACATTACATTGTAGCAGAATATCTATAAGCATGGGGTCCTTCATCTTCAAAGTGCCACATGCAGACATGTTGGTTGTAGACTTTGTTGTAACACCGCGGTTCTGAAAAGACCGGGGCTTCTATGTGACATGCCAATCCCTGGATCGGTTCATTGGCCCACAATAGAATAAGATGAATAACATAGCAAAATATCCGTTTATCATAGATAACGAAGATCCAGAGTACCATTATTACAATAAAAGCTTAGCACAAAGCTAGCTCAAATTATTCAGGTAGCAACATAAATAAAGTAAATCCTCCATTCTTCAAATTGCCCACAAGTGAACAAGTGCCGAGTGGAGTACCGTGGCCTATATCGATTACTCAGAATCGGAATAACCTGCAACATGAAACGTAGCAGCCCCGAAGGGTCAATACATGGAATGTATGGCAAGTAGAGCTAGTAATGGAGACAATAGTACTAACATCTACATGCATATTTGGCAAGTGGAGCTGTGTCTGGCTTGCATTTGCAAATACATTTGTCCTACTTTCATAAACAGTTCTTGATTTTCTTTGAAAAGATCCCAATTAAGTTAACCCAACAATATTAAAACAATTATGAAATTAGAATGAGCGAGAAACATGTCATGGAATCAATATCAAGCAACTCAGATGTCCATAACCGGGGACACGGCTAATCGATTAGATTATACACCCTGCAGGGGTTAGTACACTTTACCCATGTGACTTGGCCAGCCCAGCTCGTACCATCACTCTCATTTTGAGTGGTGATAGGGAGAAGTCCAAGAAGAGACTGTTCGGGAAGTAGCTCCTCAATCCCGACGCGCACCGGTCCAACCTACCAAAATTCTACATCTCTGGATACGCGGGTTCGAGTTACCACAACCTACTAAGTCCAACCAACCGCCCATTCCATTATTGGCACATGGTTGTACACGTAAGCTACACAATAAAGAAGCCAATCATTCTCTCTTGATACCTGGGTGCCTTTCCGCAATGAAACCACCAAAAATTATCAATACCATCACACCCAGGAGATTCATTGATTAAGTTGTTTTAGTTTTCACAAACCAATACTTTTAGAAACAAGTCTCAATGATGTAACCCAGCCCTCGTTCAGCATAGCATGGCTAAGCACATCTACCAACGATGGTTCATCTACAAGGAAGGCCCTACCACATAATAGGACATAGCATAGCGATAGTATCATCCTACACATGCATCTACAAAATACACGACAATGCATTGAAAATAGTAGGACGATATCATGAACAAAGTAGCATCTACTTGCCTTGGTTGTAGCAGTCGGAAGAACAATCCACACACGAGCAAGCGTTGCACTCGTCACAATCTACACGATACAATTGCATTCATAAACAAACAATTCCACAAGCATATGCAACAAAGATGATGCATGAAGGTATGCACGACAAGTGATTTGGTGCTACAGCTGCACCACATAATCCTATTCAATAATACTACTGATTGCATGCATGGAAAATAGTTTTAGCGCAAGGAAAACTATTATGCAAAATAGTAACGCCCAAAACTAGAGCTAGAACTCGAATAATTCACTACCGGTAGTATACTGTTTGTAAAATCTTGGGAAAAATCTACCGCATAGGCATCGCTGATTAGAAACAGTACCAACTGGAATTACTCAAAAAGGAATTATAAAACTCCCCGAGTAATTAAAACACTGCAGAAAGTCACTAGACAGTTTCTGCAGAAGTTTTTACTGTAAGCCTATCTTTTTAATTCACGATGAGATTCCCCTCGTTCCACTGAATCCAGGGACATATCATACACAATTTTTGGAGCTATGGATCTTTTTCTACGAATTTATTACTCCGAAAAGGCCACTAACTAGTTTGATTAAACTGTACTAAACCTTGCTGCAAAAGTCTGAACCAAAGGTACAGAGAGATTCTACACGACTCACTGAAGCTACACATATTTTATTTGCAATTTTTGGCCAAGCGGTTTAATTTCTACGCAATTTACAAGTTTCTACCGAAATCTGTCAACTAAAAGGATTAACGAAATTAACCAGTCAACTGTGTCTGTTGACTGGTCAACGCGTCTGCTGACTGGGCGCTGACTGGGCGTCTGACTAGTCAACGCCCGAGTCTGACCGGTCAACGACTGATCTGAACCGCTGATCTGAGATCTAACGATGGCTGCAGGCTTACCGGAAACGAACGGCGAAACGGACGGCGGCGAGTTCCGGGCGGCGCGGCGATCGATTCCGGCGACGTTGCTACCTACGCGAGAGGGAGACGATCAGCGCACGGGTCAAGGAAATCAACACGCGCGCAAGACGGCGCGCGTACGTGCGTGCGTAGGCGCGCGGAACAGCGCGCGCAGCGCGTGCAGCGGCAGCAGCAAGCGGCGCGGCAGCGCGAGGCGGCGGCCTTGTGCGGAAGCAGCGCATCGCCGGATGGCGGCAAGGTGCGCGGCTCGGCGGCTGCGGGGCGGGGTAGGCACGCGGCGGCTCGGAGGCAGCGCAGGCGCGGGCGCTGGCGGCGAAGGCGGGTGCGGCGCAGGCGGGTGCAAGGCGGGCGGCGGCGCGCGGGTACCTGGCGGCGGTGAGAAGGCGACGGCCGGCGGCGATCGCCGGGAGAGGCGGCGGCGGCGAGGCCAGAGGGGAGTCGGGGTCAGCGGCGATCGCGGGAGAGGAGGCGATGGCGGCGGGGTGCGGGCTCGGTTCCCGAGACGCGGGCGAGGTTATCGAGGTGGGAGGCGGCGGCTCGGCCAGGTGGGGTCCTTTTGTGGGGCCCCACGCGGAATCCTAGGCTGATTCGGCGCGGAGTTGGTTGCGGACTCGGAAATCGGCCCGGAAATTCGGAACGTTTTCCGATCTATTAAACAAACGGCCGTAACTTCTCCGTACGAGCTCCGAATCGAGCGATTCTTGCTCCTACGGTTTTGTAAAGTCGAGGGGAACAATCTAGGGTCAAGGGTTGGGCGAACCCACTAGGCTACAAGGGTGGACAACGCAAGTCCTACTAAAGCCTCCCGCAGGAGCCTCGTAGCAAAATAGAATAGGGTTTCGAAAATAGCGTTGCGTCGATTCTTTTCAACCGACGATTTTGCATGGAAAAGTATGATGCAATGATATGAATGATATGCAGAACCAAATCTAAAATTTGGGATGTGACAAGACTAACCCCCTTAAGATGAATCTCGTCCTCGAGATTCGGCGCGGCTAGCAAATAGGTGTGGGTAGTCCTCTCTGATGTCATCCTCACGCTCCCAAGTGGCTTCCTCTTCGGTGTGGTGGCTCCACTGCACCTTGCAAAACCTGATCGTCTTGGTACGGGTAATCCTCTCCGCTGTTTCCAGAATCTTGACCGGTTTCTCCTCATAGGTCAAGTCATTCTCAAGCTGAACCTCCTCTAGCGGTACGGTGTATCTCAATGGTGTATCCACCATCTCCGGATGGCACTTCTTCAGCTGTGATACGTGGAACACATTGTGAACAGCGGACAAAGCCTCTGGCAACTCCAACTGGTAAGCAACTTCTCCTTTGCGTGCTAAGACCCGATACGGCTAAGCTTGTTTTCTATTAGCTAGGCTAAGCTTGATAGTAGTAGGAATCTTAACTTAGGAAAACTCCTACTAAGGTTTCATCTACTAGGTTTTCCTATAGCAAGGTTTATACTTAGCAAAATCCATGCAAGTTTTACTTAGAGAAAATCACTAATGCATAGTGAAAGTAATGGGACAAAAAGTATGAAGCATCACTTGCCTTTTTGGTAGAGTATAGGTTCACTCCTTGTCCTTGCAACAATCACACTCTTCAAGTCACTACAAATCAATCAAGCAAGGCACATATTCAATCTACCAATCAAGCAAAAAACCACATAAAATCATAAAGTCAAAGTAGTGCATGCAAGCATGCCAAGCTTTGTTTTATTTTGAAAAGTGGTTCCTAATGGGTCATAAATATTTGAAAACACCTAATGGTCATTTTGTAAAGTGGCAAAGTCATTTGCTAAAGGTTTCACTTCAAAACCATTTCCAAAACAAAATATCATTTTATGTGGTGTAGAAATATTTTTACTAAGACATTAGTCTATAGGGTTCACCAAATAAGTTTTCAAACCATAAAACTTGGTGTTTGGGGTCAGAGAGTTTAAAACAAAACATTTCCCAAAAGTTTTTTCCAAAACCATTTTTAATAAATAAACCACATTTCTATTTGACTAGAAATGGTTTTAAATCAAAGAATCATTCTTTTGCATCACAAAATATATTTTTGAAACCACAAAGTGTTTCCTATGGTCAGTAGGTTCAAATCACACCATTTGCCAAAGATTTTATCCCCAAAATCATTTTTGAACAATTTTTACAATCTAAACAAGCATACAAAAGTTTCTGCAATAACAACCATTTTTCCAGAAGCATTTTACTAAACAAAAGGCATGGTTGTCTAGGGCTTGTTCCACTGATTCCATTGATATAAAGTTTGCAATTTTTGGACGTGTGGATCAAAAGTTATGCAATTTACAAAATTGGAACTCTAATAGAAAGTTTTCTGTCTTTTAAATCAAACAGAGGCCACGTGGCTGTTTCTTATTGGGCGGTACCGATTCGTGTGAATCGAACGATACAGACCACAGGATTAAAAGGGGCATGTGCGGCTCAGATCATCGCATACCCTTTCGTTTAAGTGAACTATCCTATCGCTCCGATCTGGATCTAACGGCTCTCAGTGCCCCGACCAGAAACTGGCGGCGCTCAATGGTGGCATGCGGCAGCGCAGCTCTGACTGTGACGCTGCCGGCGAACTAGGACGCGCGGGGAAGAGTGAATATGCTTACCAGATTCGCCGTGGAGCACTGATTCTAGTTGATGCTTTGGTTGGCCAAGGGGAGCTCGGAGGCGTTGATGATTGCTCGCCGGAGACAGTGTCGGTGTCGGGTATGCTCAGATGTCGTCGAAGATGAGGATAGAGGACGCTCTAAGACAAGTAGATTGCACCGTTAGGTTTGCAAGAGGGAGGCGAGTATGTGTGCATCACAGAGAGGTGAAGAGGAAGTCTGGTCTCACCAGTAGATGCCACCGGAGTTGGAGAAGGAGGTGGTGGCGTGCTGGTGTCGTCGGGGGCGACGTACTGGGGCGTGCGCGAGTTAGCTACCGCCACTGGGAGGTATGCCTGGTGCTGGCGAGCACGCTCGTGTGCTTCCTAGGTAGTGGGGTTGTCTAGTTTCGCCGGAATTCGAGTAGGACCTCGTTGGAGCTGGTGAGGTTGCAGCGACCAATTAGAATAGCCCTGGGGCGGAGAGGAGCTGGAAACAGAGGGGAAATGGAGAGGAGGGAGAGGCGAGTTAACGATAGTAATCGCGGGTGTAATTGCTGCAGCATTTATGACGAATTTACTCGGCGAAATTTCTGCAGAAACGGCGAGGGGAGGAACTGGTCTGCGGGGGGGGGGGGGGGGGGGGGTGAAGGAGACGATGATGTGGCGTGGGGTCGTCTTGTCAGCGATAGAGAAGGAAAGAGAGTTGGGTCCACCAGTCAGCTGCTTAGCGTGTCGTCTGGTGAGTGAGAGAAGGATGCTTCGGGGGAGAGAGGGAAATGGGCTGCTGGGCCTAGTGGGCTGCTGGGTTGGGTCGACCAGACTCATATTTTTTTCTGTACAGCAAGCTTTTCTTTTTCTATTTCCTATTTCTGTTTTGAAATTCAAACAATCAATCAAGCACTCAAATTAATTCAAACATTCAACACACTTTGCAAGTGAATTTGGTTCTGTTTTAACAACATAAACCAAAATTCAAAATAAAATAATATTTTTATTTTAGAGTCCATTTATAATTAAATAAAATGGACACTAGTTAATAAATCAAATGGGTTTTAATTTATTTTAAAACTCCATTTGAAATCTAAATATTTTCAAAACCAAATCAGTAGGTTTTATTTGAAAATAGAAGATATTTGGAAAACTTGTTTAAAATAAAATAACATTTTTATTTTAGGTTCCATTAATAATTAAATAGAACGGACTTTAGTTATTAAATCAAATAGGGTTTGTTTTATTTAAAATCCTTATTTGAAATCTAAATAAAACCAAAACACTTCAGTAGGTTTTATTTGAGAATATAAAATACTTAGAAAGCTTATTTAAAATAAATAAATAAGTTTTAGTGTTTATTTAAAATGAGAAAAGCCTTTACTTAAATAAAATTGGATATTAAATCCTTATTATTTTATTTAAATAAACCTTTACTCTTTTAATCAAAACAAAACATTTTATTTCAAAAACTTGGCCAAGGTTTAATTTGGCTCTATAAAATAATCCTTATTTATAAATCTATCTTTTCTTTTGAAAACAAAATCTTTTATTAAAAGATCCAAAAACAGTAAAACCAATTATTTTTATTTTCCTTTATTAAATGTTTAAATTTTTAAATCCCTTTAGGATTTATCTTGATCAAAATAGGTTTTGAAAGTTTCAAATTGGATTCAAAAGTTTCTTCTCACCCTGAAAATCAACAAAGTTTTATTTTATTCATTTATTTTTCACATTACAAGATTTGGAAAATCTTGGGATGTGACAGGCTACCACCCTTAAAATAAATCTCGTCCCGAGATTTGGGGAGGCTAGGGGTTACAAGTAGGCTCAAAACAACTAGGGTACTACCACCCTTAAAAATTTTCAAACTAAATGACATCTTGTCTTGCTTGGGATCCTGGGGAAACTTCTTTGGGCAACCTTCTGCATAGTGTCCTTTGTTTCCACACTTGACTCATGGGCCAAGGTTGAGATCCTTCATAGGCTTGTTTAACTTGTTCTTCATCTTTTCTGGACAATTGTTTACATAGTGGCCTAGTTCCTTGCATTTGAAACACATCACTTGGCTGATATCTTTATTTTCCTTGGGTAACAATTCTTCTTGTTTGTTTCCTTGGTTCTTCTTCTTTTCCGGGCATTCATTGGCTTAGTGTCCCATCTCTTTGCAACTGTAACATTGTACTTGAGTAATATCCTCCTTGTTAGGGTTGGGGCATTTCTTCTTCTTCTTTTTGGGTTTCTCCAAAGCTAGGAGTTCTTCTAGTTCATGTTCTTCATAGGTGGGAGATCTTTCTCTCTTCTTGGGGCATTGATCTTCATGTTCCTTGGATGCATGATCTTTGTCTCCATAAATATTGCTAGCTTGGGTTCCTTCTAGATTAACATCTTTGTCATCCTTGTTGTCATTAGCTCTTTGGGAAAAGTTTTCTCCCATGTTGATCATTTGAGTAATCAATCTTTGCAACAATTGGGTTTGAAGTTTCAAAATCCTTTGTATGGCTGGGTCTAGTCCATTGTTGTTGGCTAAAAGTTGAGTTGTCTCTTGGCTCAACTGGTTTTGGGTTGCTATGAGCTCTTTCATGCTGTCCTCTTGGTTGTTGTTGTTGTTGTCATCAACCTTGATGTTGGAGTCTCTTGGAGTAGTCATCTGTTTGGGTTGGATTGGGATTAGAATAGGCAAAATATTTCTAAGGGAATAATTCCAATCACACACATCACAATTCACACAAGCAATGTGCAAGCAATCACAAACAAACATTCCACTCAAACAACAAGGTTCAAGCTCACACTTAGGCAACAAAATATTTTTGTTACACCACATAAGTTGGTGTGTTTGACTTAACTATAATATGGTGGTCCATCTATATGGTTCACTTGTGGTCTTTCCTTCCTTCTTGGTTGGTTCTTTTTGCATGAGATCATGGTTTCCTTAGGAGAAATTCTTGGTCACAAGACTTCAAATGATGTAGGTTCCTTCTAACTTTTGCATTCCCTTAGTATCTAATTCTTGAGCAAGATTTCCTTGTCTCACTTGTAGTCCTTAGTGGTATCCAAGTTGGAAGTCCTTGGTGAACATGCTGAAGATGTTGAAGTCATTAGAGTTGAAAAAGTTGAAGTCATTAGAGTTGAAGATGTTGAAGAAGTCCTTTGCACATGGTGTAGTCTTTGGCCATGGTTAGGTTTTTCCATCAAGTTGAAATAGAAGAGATGTAGAGTTGAAACCAAAATGGTTAAGGAAAGAGTTTACAAGATTGTTTGTAAATAAGTTTTGGAACAAATACAACTCCTATTTTTCTAAGGGTTTTTGTCCAATCCTAGGTTTACAAATCCTACAGGCAACACAATGCTCTGATACCATCTGTAAGATCCCTCCTTTGTAAAGGAAAAGGATCCCTGTGATTGCAATGCTAGTCCTTGGATCAATACCTAGCATCCACAGTTAAGATGTAATATCAAGAAACAAAGGTCATAATTAACTTTATAACCAGGAATAACATAGTTTTATTACATCTTACATAGCTCATTTGGCTATTACATTACATTGCAGTAGAATATCTATAAGCATGGGGTCCTTCATCTTCAAAGTGCCACGGGCAGACATGTTGGTTGTAGACTTTGTAATCCTAATCAATCAATCTTCACTAAAAACAATCAAACCTGCAACATAACAAGTTACAGCCACAAGGGTCAATACATTTGAATTGTATTGTCAAGTGATACTATGGTAGTATAGTGGAGTCTATCATCTATATGCATTTGGCTAAGAGGAGTTGAGGCTTGCATTGCTCAAAATAGATTTTTCCTTAACATTTGAAAACACTAAGTTTTTGCTTGACAAAAACACTTTTCTCAATCAAAGATTGAAGAATCCTTTAACCCTTGTTCAAACCACAAGTTTTTAACTTAGAAATTTGAATGATGAGATTCTTGATTGCTTCCATGTCTTGATGCTCAAATTGTCCTTTACCAGGGACATGCTAAGTACTTAGATTTTACACTCTGCAGAGGTTGTGCACTTTCCCCACAAGACTTGGTTTCCCAAGACAAGATCTTTCAGAAGCTTTCCCTTAGACCAAAATGGACGCGCTCCAACCTATCAAACTCTACCACCAACTGTCCATATGGCTAAGTTCTTGCAACCTATATGATCCAGGCAGAGCCCATAATGCCAAGTGGCTGCACTTGAAGCTTCTCAACATTTGACATCTCAAATCTCTTTGTTCCTAGGTGGCCATCCACAAGTGAGATACACAAGGTAAACCATAGACATGGGCCTTGTGAACCACTCAACCAAAATCCACCAAGCAATTACCATTCCACCCAGGTGATTCATTAACTTAGTTGTTTTATTAACAAAAACACAAGTCCTCAGACTTAGAAATTTTTCATAGTATGGATATATATTCCACCCTTGTTTTCTATTAGCTAGGCTAAGCTTGATAGTAGTAGGAATCTTAACTTAGGAAAATTCCTACTAAGGTTTCATCTACTAGGTTTTCCTATAGCAAGGTTTATACTTAGCAAAATCCATGCAAGTTTTACTTAGAGAAAATCACTAATTCATAGTGAAAGTAATGGGACAAAAAGTATGAAGCATCACTTGCCTTTTTGGTAGAGTATAGGTTCACTCCTTGTCCTTGCAACAATCACACTCTTCAAGTCACTACAAATCAATCAAGCAAGGCACATACTCAATCTACCAATCAAGCAAAACAACACATAAAATCATAAAGTCAAAGTAGTGCATGCATGCAAGCATGCCAAGCTTTGTTTTATTTTGAAAAGTGGTTCCTAATGGGTCATAAATATTTGAAAACACCTAATGGTCATTTTGTAAAGTGGCAAAGTCATTTGCTAAAGGTTTCACTTCAAAACCATTTCCAAAACAAAATATCATTTTATGTGGTGTAGAAATATTTTTACTAAGGCATTAATCTATAGGGTTCACCAAATAAGTTTTCAAACCATAAAACTTGGTGTTTGGGGTCAGAGAGTTTAAAACAAAACATTTCCCAAAAGTTTTCTTCCAAAACCATTTTTAATAAATAAACCACATTTCTATTTGACTAGAAATGGTTTTAAATCAAAGAATCATTCTTTTGCATCACCAAATATATTTTTGAAACCACAAAGTGTTTCCTATGGTCAGTAGGTTCAAATCACACCATTTGCCAAAGATTTTATCCCCAAAATCATTTTTGAACAATTTTTATAATCTAAACAAGCATACAAAAGTTTCTGCAAAAACAACCATTTTTCCAGAATCATTTTACTAAACAAAAGGCATGGTTGGCTAGGGCTTGTTCCACTGATTCCATTGATATAAAGTTTGCAATTTTTGGACGTGTGGATCAAAAGTTGTGCAATTTACAAAATTGGAACTCTAATAGAAAGTTTTCTGTCTTTTAAATCAAACAGAGGCCACGTGGCTGTTTCTTATTGGGCGGTACCGATTCCTGAGAATCGAACGATACAGACCACAGGATTAAAAGGGGCATGTGCGGCTCAGATCATCGCATACCCTTTCGTTTAAGTGAACTATCCTATCGCTCCGATCTGGATCTAACGGCTCTCAGTGCCCCGACCAGAAACTGGCGGCGCTCAATGGTGGCATGCGGCGGCGCGGCTCTGACGGTGACGCTTCCGGCGAACTAGGACGCGCGGGGAAGAGTGAAGATGCTTACCAGATTCGCCGTGGAGCACTGATTCTAGTTGATGCTTTGGTTGGCCAAGGGGAGCTCGGAGGCGTTGACGATTGCTCGCCGGAGACGGCGTCGGCGTCGGGTATGCTCAGATGTCGTCGAAGATGAGGATAGAGGACGCTCTAAGACAAGTAGATTGCACCGTTAGGTTCGCAAGAGGGAGGCGAGTATGTGTGCATCACAGAGAGGTGAAGAGGAAGTCTGGTCTCACCAGTAGATGCCGCCGGAGTTGGAGAAGGAGGTGGTGGCGTGCTGGTGTCATCGGGGGCGACGTCCTGGGGCGTGCGCGAGTGAGCTACCGCCACTGGGAGGTACGCCTGGTGCTGGCGAGCACGCTCGTGTGCTCCCTGGGTAGTGGGGTTGTCTAGTTTCGCCGGAATTCGAGTAGGACCTCGTCGGAGCTGGTGAGGTTGCATCGACCAATTAGAATAACCCTGGGGCGGAGAGGAGATGGAAACGGAGGGGAAATGGAGAGGAGGGAGAGGCGAGTTAACGAGAGTAATCGCGGGTGTAATTGCTGCAGCGTTTATGACGAATTTACTCGGCGAAATTTCTGCAGAAACGGCGAGGGGAGGAACTGTCTGCGGGGGGGGGGGGGGGTGAAGGAGACGATGATGTGGCGTGGGGTCGTCTTGTCAGTGATAGAGAAGGAAAGGGAGTTGGGTCCACCAGTCAGCTGCTTAGCGTGTCGTCTGGTGAGTGAGAGAAGGATGCTTCGGGGGAGAGAGGGAAATGGGCTGCTGGGCCTAGTGGGCTGCTGGGTTGGGTCGACCAGACTCATATTTTTTTCTGTACAGCAAGCTTTTCTTTTTCTATTTCCTATTTCTGTTTTGAAATTCAAACAATCAATCAAGCACTCAAATTAATTCAAACATTCAACACACTTTGCAAGTGAATTTGGTTCTGTTTTAACAACATAAACCAAAATTCAAAATAAAATAATATTTTTATTTTAGAGTCCATTTATAATTAAATAAAATGGACACTAGTTAATAAATCAAATGGGTTTTAATTTATTTTAAAACTCCATTTGAAATATAAATATTTTCAAAACCAAATCAGTAGGTTTTATTTGAAAATAGAAGATATTTGGAAAACTTGTTTAAAATAAAATAACATTTTTATTTTAGGTTCCATTAATAATTAAATAGAATGGACTTTAGTTATTAAATCAAATAGGGTTTGTTTTATTTAAAATCTTTATTTGAAATCTAAATAAAACCAAAACACTTCAGTAGGTTTTATTTGAGAATATAAAATACTTAGAAAGCTTATTTAAAATAAATAAATAAGTTTTAGTGTTTATTTAAAATGAGAAAAGCCTTTACTTAAATAAAATTGGATGTTAAATCCTTATTATTTTATTTAAATAAACCTTTACTCTTTTAATCAAAACAAAACATTTTATTTCAAAAACTTGGCCAAGATTTAATTTGGCTCTATAAAATAATCCTTATTTATAAATCTATCTTTTCTTTTGAAAACAAAATCTTTTATTAAAAGATCCAAAAACAGTAAAACCAATTATTTTTATTTTCCTTTATTAAATGTTTAACTTTTTAAATCCCTTTTGGATTTATCTTGATCAAAATAGGTTTTGAAAGTTTCAAATTGGATTCAAAAGTTTCTTCTCACCCTGAAAATCAACAAAGTTTTATTTTATTCATTTATTTTTCACATTACAAGATTTGGAAAATCTTGGGATGTGACACAATCACAATCACTAGCACCAAAATCTACACAAAGAATTGTAGCAACAAATTACACACAAAACATATACAATCAAAAATATATGCATGCATGCAAGATGGTATGTGATGATTTTTTTAAAACTCAACCAAGCAAGTAAACAGTATTGGTTCACTAACAAGTTAAAAACTTGCCAAACAACATTTATTTAAACCCTAAATCATTTCCTAAACATTTCATATACTCAAATTAGCCCTACACAAGTTTCTGCCAATAAAGTCATTTAACCAAAAGCAAAACATTAAACACATTGCATATTTAGAAAGAGCTTGCTCTCCTGATTCCAACGGTATAAAATTTGTCAAATTCTAACTTGGGGATCAAAAGTTATAGCCAAATCAAATTCAAACATCAATCAGATTCAAATCCTGTTTTAAATCTAAACTCCAGCCACGCGTCATGTTCTGATTGGTGCGTACCGGTTCGGGCGGATCGATCAACGAGAGCCACCAGAACTGTAGTGACGAGGAGAAGCTCGACGTGTCCTTGGTTGGCGAAGGGGCGCTCGGAGTCGTCGCGGATTGCTCGTCGGAGTAGTCTCTGGCGGCTGTGGCTTCGGCTCGTCGACGTTGGCGATGTTCTGAGCCGCGCTAAGACAAGGGGGGTACCGTTAGATGCGCAGGACGCTGGGGATCTTACGCGTATCAAACAGAGGGCAAGGGGAGGCTGGAACTTACGGGGAAAGGTCGCCGGAGTTCGAGCAGAGAGCAGCGGTGCTCAGTTGTTGACGTTGCCGAGGCTACAGGCCATGCGCGGGCAAACGGAAAGTGTCAGTAGATGCGCACGGAGATGCAGAGCAAGCCAGCATGAACCACGGGCAGAGGGGAGGGCGGTACTCACGGGAATTCGTCGGACAGCGGGGTTGCGGTGAGGAATTCTTGCAGCCTGGGGGCGTTCTGTGCTCGGGGTCTGGGGGAAATGGAGAGGGGGTTTAAGTAGGCGAGGTGGGGGCGTGAATCACTCCAGCATTGAACGGGAATGGACGACGCGAATCAATCAGGAAACACCCGCGTGATTTGGGGATGAACCAGTCGCTGGGTGGAGAAGACGATGGTCGTGTGGGCCGTGGCTGTCAGCGAGAGGAAAGGAGAGGAAGTGGGTCCAGACTATCAGCGAGCTAGTGGGTGCGGGGGCGAGTGAAGAAAAACGGTTCGCGGGGTGGGGGTGTTGGGCTTAGCTGGGCCAGTTGGGCCAGATTCGGCTGAGGCTTATTTTTTTTCCTCTTTTAAGCCTTTTCTTTTTCTGTTTGCTTTTCTAAAATGGTTTTCAAACTTCAATTCAAATCTGTTTGATTCCAAAACTTTCCAGGATTTTTGTACAATAAATCTTGTACTTAAATAAGTGTCAAACACATGTGTTCACTCAAACACACTTGGGTCTTTTGAAAATAAAATAAAACCATGCCCTTATGAGGTGTGATAATAGGCATAGAATTGGTTTTATTTCATATTTTGCTTTGAGACTTTGCTCAAATTTTGAAATCACTTTGGTTTTGGATTCTAAACATTACTGAATGGTTAACAACACCTTTCTCAAAAACAAGTAGCACAAGGGCTTGAGTAAACTTACATAAAATATTGAGCAACAATGCTCCTGTTTTTGAAATGATTTTTGAAATGAAATTCTAAATGATCATGGATGCATGGATGATATGCATGAGTCTGAAATATGATTTTAGGGATGTTACACCCCAACATCTTCGAGCGTTCTTAACCACGAAATTGACCACCATTGTAGAACCTCTTGAGCTTGCTTCCTCCCCCTTCCCTCCTATGATTATTTCATCTTTTTGAGGGTTTTGGAAGAGGAGATCTAGATCTACAATCCCCACCAATCAATTCCTCCTCTAAGTGAGGGGAACCCATTGGATCTATATCTTGGAGTCATTTGTTGACTTCCACCATTGTACTTCCTCTCTAATTCCTCCCTAGCACTTGTTGCTTTGGTGGGATTTGAGAGTGAAGTATTTGAGCACCCTTGGTGGTCTTGCTTTGCATTCTTGCATAAGTGTTGAGCTCTCCATTACGATTTGTTCGAGTGAGAGACCGTGAGCTTGTTACTCTTGGAGGGTGACCTCCTAGTTGGCTTGGAAGTTGGTGCCGTGGTGTCCTCTTCGTGGAAGATTGTGAAGAGACCCGGGCTTCTCCTTCGTGAAGCTTGTGAAGTGGTTATGGAGCTTGCCATCTCCGGAGTGGAGGAAAATCTAGCCATAAGGAAAGGGCCTATTCCTTTGTGGGATAGACTCGTATAAGAAGGTGAGCCTTCATGGCATTGGGAAATCCTTCGTGGAATCCCACACCTCTCCATCGTGACGTACCTTACTTGTAAGGGAACACGGGAATACATATTCGTCTCTGCGTGCCTCTGTTATCTCTATACCGGAGCTTACTTTCCTTGTGATAGCCATCTAGCTTGAAGTACTTATATCTTGCTTATCACTTGTGGTATATTTATCTTGTGCTATCTTTCTTAGCTTAACTTGTTGGTGCACTTAGTTGAGCCTATAGTATTTAGGTTTTGTGCTTGTAAAATAAACGTTAGTTTAATTCCTCATTCTTTCAAGCTAAAACTGTAATAGTTTTGAAATTTCCTATTCACCCCCCTTTAGGCGACATCTCTATCCTTTCAATTGGTATCAGAGCAAGGTCTCTCCTTGTTTAGGCTTCAACGCCTAGAGTGTAAAGATGTCGGCTAGTAGTATAGTGCACAATGACACAATTATCTTTGATGGCACAAATTATGCTTTGTGGAGAAATTGCTTGCTTTTTAATCTTCGGACCTTGTGTCCAAATACTGAGCGATTTCTAGATGTAGGTTTTTCTCCTCCTATGGATTCTCAAAATCTATCTCTAGATGATGAGAAAAATTTACATCTCGAAGCTCAAGTATCTAATGAGATTATTTTCTCCTTGATCCCCACAGTTAATTCGTTCTTGACGATTGTAAAGCGCAAGTCGTCTCATGAGATGTGGACGAAGCTTAAAGAAATATTTGGTGGGTCCATTTCTCATAGGGTCGGTGGTATCTCCATGGATATCTCTTCTCCCTCACATCATGAAGAGCTCCAAGTTGCTTCCACCTTCGACTGCGATGAGATTTCAATTCTTTCCACTTCACTTACATGTGACAAGTCACAAGGTAATGACATGGTGAGTGGAAAAATTATATGTGATGATGGTAGTGTTTCTCTTTACATCAACTATTCTCATTCTATAAATTATAATGGTGTAGAGAGTTTCGACTTAAGCACTTCTTGCAACAATGATGCTATATCCCCTTGTGTTGTTAGTTCTTGCATATCTTCTAGAAATTATTTGAGTACTAGTGTAGATGATATGCTTGATTTGCCTTGTTACCATGAACAAAATTCTTCCATTTCCTCTAGTTGTTTATCTAACAATGTAGAGGAAATCAAACATTCTATGGAGCAAGACATGATCATGAATGAAGATTCAAGAATATACTCGTCTTCATCCTCCCGTGCTCACATGTGCCTTATGGAAAGAGTATCAAAGGTATCTCCTACTTTGGATCCCAATATGTCTTCTAAAGATAATAGCAATGATAATGATGATAGTGATGATGACATTGATGAGGATACTAGTGCTCTCTTGCTTGAGTTGACTTTTTTATGTACCTCTCTTCGTGGTAATAATAAGGCCGTTACTTGTCTGAAACACGTTATGGACACCATAACTAAACAAACGGGAACCATAGAGGAGTTGGATTTCCATCTTGATGATGGGAGTCGGAGATTCAATCTCCTTAAGCAATAGCTTGCTGAGGAGAAGCACACTAATAGTTTCCTCACACAAAAAATTGTATCTTATGAGCTTGAAAAGGAAAATTCCATTAATGATGCTTGTGCTACTAACTCTACTTCTTTTGAAGCATCTACCCTAAAGGATAATGTTGAGCTAAGGGCTCAACTTTGAGTTGCTAACTAGCAAGTATAGGAAATTAGAAGAAAGTCATGAAAAGCTCTCATGCTCTCATAATGATCTTATAATCTCCCATGATGGGATAAAGTTAGCTCGTGAGGCAAGTATTACTAAGATAACATCTTGTGAGCCTCTTTTGGACATTAGCACAACTTCTACTCAAAATGCTATTTTGCCATGTGCTAGTCCTAGTGATCCTTCTAGTCATACTAGTGATAAACCTTGTGTTGGATTACTTGATTTTCCTTGTTGCTCTAACAATGAAGCTTCCACTTCCTATAGTACCTATATTTCTACTAACCATGTAGAGGAAATCAAAGAGCTCAAGGCCCAAGTCACTTCTTTGAAGAAAGACTTGGAAAATATTCATGAAGGGAAATCCACACTCGATAATATTTTGAGTGTGCAAAAATCCCCAAATGATAAAAGTGTACTTGGATTCAACTCCAATAAAAAGAACAAGTCCAAGAGAAACAAGAAGGGCCAATGCCAAATCAAGAATTTGGCCAAGATTATTTGCTTCAAGTGCAAGGTTGAAGGACATCATGTAAGATCTTATCCATTGAAGAAAAAGCACTCGAGTGAGAAGCAACAAGGGAAGAGCCCATAAGTTCAAGGTCAAGCCCAAGTTGAAGTTAGGCCACTTCCAAAGAAGAATCAAGATAATGCTCCCTAAGCGAAGAAATCAATGAAGAAGAGAAAGGGGAGAACTTGTTGATACATATGTCGTGTGAAGGGGCACTTTGCTTCTTAATGTTCAAACGGTACCTTATCTAATCCTATCATTATTGATGATGATTATTCTCTAGGGAAGGATAAGGATGGAAATGTGTTTGCCAAGTTTGTTGGAACTCGAAGTGGTGTCAAGAAAAGAACCATTTGGGTTGCCAAGCCTATTGTGACTAACCTCTTAGGACCCAACTTGGTTGGGTACCAACAAGCTCAAACTTGATCAATAGGTGTTTTTGGAGGTCATTGGAGACTTGGCTAACTCATGAAGAATTAAGGGATCTTCATATATTATATTTTATCAAGCCAAGTCATAAGGATTATTATTTCCCTATCTTATATCTAATGTGCCTCTTCGGTGTAACTTGTACTTAACTCATTTATATTGTAAGTTAATTGCCCCTTTACATGTTTTGGTTTTGTACCAAGTATGTGTTTGTATTTGGTGTGCCTCATGCTTGATTATTTTGTGTATTCAAGTATGTCTAGGTGTTTTGCACATCATTTACTCGTGTGTTTTATTTTGAGCCTCTAATGCATCTTGATGATATCTTATTTGCTTCTTTTCGAGTGGTTAATGGAACATCCCATGTTGGGGCAGTGACATGCCTCACGCATCTCTCAAACCTTAAAATGTGTGTACATGAGTACTACCACTTAGTATTGATATTGCAAGCTTATCTAGTCACTGTGTGGTGTATCATACTCATGAGAAATTCAAATTCTAAATGTCAGTTAATTATCTGTAGTTGAGGTTGTTTTGCCTCTTATTAAGAAAAAAAATGAATATGACATTATGGGGGAGTAATATGCTTCTTTTGCATATCACAATCCTAGGAAATGTGAACATATGAGGTAGTGCCACTTAGAGTTGATATTGTTGATTATCTTGTTTCTAGGTGGCATGTTGACTCAAACAAGGTCCTATTTTTGTTAGAAGCTTTTATTGCTTGTATTTTCGGTCTTTGTTTGAGTAAGAAATTCTTTGTGCGGTCTTTATCAAATACATATATCTATATCTTATTTGGGATACCATTTTCTTCAAGTTATTCTAATCATTGATTTGCATGATTGTGTGACTAGTTGAAGCTATCAAGAATCTCTATCTTTGCATAGTGCTTAATATTTTTTATTTCTATCCTATGCTTTTTATTGTGAAGATTTTTTTTTAAAATCCGTGCAATATACCACCGGAAATCTATTCCAATACACTCATTGTCTTCGACAATTGATATACTTGTGTGTGGTAGCATTTGTGGATCATCTTCACTTTGGAGTTCACCTCTTATTGCCTTATTTTGTTTCCAAAATTTTGGTGTGGATCCCTTTGTCTTCCTTGGATTTTGAACATATGTTTGATGATGTTTTTGATTATTATCAAATGTGTTTTAGTGGAAGACAAACCTTTTCTTATTGGAACCTTGTGCCATTGTGAAAAGTGTTAAGGGTTTAGTTTATTTGTTGAAACCTTGCTCTTTTGGGAGTTTGTTATCTCATTCTTTATTCTCTATTTTATTTTCTTGAATGAGATAAATCTTTGAGAATTTGTGTTTTTATTTCATCTTTTATGCTCAATAGTCTTTTGCTTGGTTCATTTTTGGAACTTTGTTGAACAAATCTTGTGTTGATTTGATTCTTTGATATAGTTTGGACGACACATGTGTTTTGTCACACTTTGTATGCCTTCTTGAATTTTTTGGTGATTTGTCCAAAGTATATCTTCGTTGGATCTTGAAAGTCTCGCGCATACATGTTTACTAAATATATATCTTATATGATGTTTTGATTTCTTTGATCCAATATATTGGGTATACTCCATCAAATCCTTAAACGGCTAAGATGTGCATGAAATTCAAATTTCATCTCTAAATATGCACATATTTTTATGGAGTGTACCCTATGTGTTGTGGTTAGTCTAACCACTTTTCACCCAATAAGTTTGGAGACCAAGATGTACTTGAATGTTGTTTTAGGTATATTGGAGATGCAATGGATGCTTGTACCGTCTATAAGGAAAGTCACCACATGATAATTGGAGCCAAGCTAGGATGATCGAAACATTCTTATTATCTCGGTAACACGTATCTTATTCATGCATACTATTCTTCCATCCAATCTCTTGTAGGTTGCATCTTGGCATGAATTTATTTGTTTGTAAATGTTCGATTCTTGCAAGTATCTTTGAAATACTTCTCTATCCTTATTACTATGTGAGTAATTTGAGATGAGGCATATAATGGGGAGTATATAAAATCATGTTCATGATTCACCAATGTAGAGTTCCCAACCTTTGATAAGGTAGAGATCCCTGTGTTTACAATGCTAGTCCCTGGATCAATAGCTAGCATCCACAGTTAAGATGTAATATCAAGGAACAAAGGTCATAATATAACTTTATAACCAGGAATAACATAATTTTATTACATCTTACATAGCTCATTTGGCTATTACATTACATTGCAGCAGAAAACCTATAAGCATGGGGTCCTTCATCTTCAAAGTGCCACAGGCAAACATGTTGGTTGTAGACTTGTAATCCTAATCAATCAACTTCACTAATATCAAACAAACCTGCAACATAACAAGTTACAGCCACAAGGGTCAATACATTTGAATTGTATTGGCAAGTTTCACTACTATGTAGAATATAAGTGGATCCTATCAATACATGCATATTTGGCTAAGTAGGGTTTTAGGCTCATTTGCAGAAAGCAATAATTTATCATATCTTTTCAAAATAGTTTTGATCTTTTGTCAAATCTTTCTGAACTCCTTGGTAAATCCCCAAGTGTTTCAAGTCTTTGTCAAAATCTCTTGAGCTCCTTGTTAAATCCCCAAGTGCTTCAAGTTTTTATCAAAATCCCTTGAGCTCCTTGGTACACCCCAAGTACTTCAAGTTTTTATCAAAATCTCTTGAGCTCCTTGGTACACCCCAAGTACTTCAAGTTTTTATCCAAATCTCTTGAGCTCCTTGGTAAATCCCCAAGTGCTTCAAGCCTTTTGTTGTCACTTAAAAGTTTTTCTTTTAGAAATTGGAATGTCGAGATTTCCCATAGCTTCAGGCCTTTAGTTGCTCAGTATTGTCCATAACCGGGGACACGGCTAAGTACTTAGATTTTATTATCTTCTGCAGAAGTTGTACACTTTACCCACATGACACACTCTCATCTTGTTGCCACCAGTGGCCGCTGGATTAGTACTCACCAAGATGGAGTACTGGCAGATTGAGAATGTGACGAAGTCTTTCCATAGGGTCCTCCCATACATCATGCTAGCTTGTCTTCAGGCACCCATGTAGGGTTCCGATTTCCCTCATTTTCAGTTAACCTGAAGACCAATGCATGGGTCTTCCCATTGTAGTTGACTAAGCCAGAGCCATAATAGCATGTGGCTGTACACGAAATCCACTGTTGGAGAAACATGTTCAATCTCTAAGTCCCTGGGTGGTTTTCATCTGGTGCACAACAAGAAGAGATTTCCATATAAACATGGTTCCTCTTGTTGCCACCTTTTTAAAAACTTGAGTATCCTTGTCCACCTAGGTGGTTCATTGAGTACTTGTTTTATTATATAAAACATAAGTCTTTTCTCAACTTCATAAAATCTCAACATGTAACTCTTCTCAAAATATATAGCTTGGCTAAGCATTTTGCAACTACATTGTTTTCACTAAGGAAGGTATAAGGGTATCCTATTAGGATTTAGCATAGCATATAGTATAGAAATCCTTTTCATGCATGTTTCAAAATCCACTAAGTATAATGAAAATAGTAGGACTTTGGATGATAGTGTAACTTGCCTTTTTGGTAGGGAATGTTGGTTCACTTCTTGACTTTGCTAATCTCACACTCTTCTAACTTCACTACAAATCAATCAAGCAAACATAGGTTCAACTAGCATTCCAACCAATAATCAAACAATTCAACACACATAAAATAATAGAAACAAAGTCATACATGCAAGCATGCAAAAGATAGTTTTATTTGCAAAGGTGGTCTCCACTAGGCTCTAAACTTTGTAAGGTTCAAAGTGGTCATTTTAAAAAGTGGCAAAGTCATTTGCAAAAGGGTTTTATCTATAGATCATTTTTAAATCAAATCATCATTTCATGTGATTGAAATTGTTTTTAGCAAAGCAACAATTTTACATTGTTCACCAAATAAGTTGCTAATTCACAAAACTTGGTGTTTTGGGTCAGTAGGTTTGAATCAAAACATTTTCTAAAGGTTTTGCTCAAAAATCATTTCCATAACAAAATCAACATTTTTATTTGGCTAGAAATGAGATAATTTCAACTATTCAATCCTAATCTTCACAAAATACATTTTTGAATCCATAGGTTGGTTCCTAGGGTCAGTAAGTTCACAACAAACCAATTTGCAAAGATTTGATCCTTAAAATCATTTTGGAATAATTTTTATAACCTAAACAAGCATACAAATGTTTCTGCAAAAACAAACCTTTTACCAGAAGCTTTTTACTAAACAAATTGCATGGTTGGCTAGGGCTTGTTCCACTAATTCCATTGATATAAAGTTTGCAAATTTTGGACGTGTGGTTCAAAAGTTACAAGGTTTACAAATTTGCATCTAAATCAGATTCAAACTTTATTTTAAACAGAACTGGTGCCACGCGGCGTGTTCTCATTGGGCGGTACCGGTTCATGCGGATTGCGTTCTGTGGTTCGTTGGATCTAAACAGATCGCACGGTTCAGATCGCGTACCCCTTCGCCGTTAAGTGGTTCTATCGTGTTACTACGATCTAAATCGAACGGCTCTTATCAACTTGCCAAGAACTGGCGGCGCTGCGCGGCGGCGACGCTCAGACGGTGGCGGTACTGGCGATGCAGGAAGCAAAGAGAGAAGGGAAGGTGCTTACAGTGATCGCGGTGGCGCTCTGATGCTCAAGGTACGGCCGGCTCGTCAAGGGGCGCTATGGTTCCAGCAGGATTTCTCGCCAGAGTTGCGTTTGACGACGACCACGCTCTGTCATCGTTGGGGACGGCGCTACGGGTCACGAGGGAGCAAACGGAGTGCATGGTCAGACGCGCAAAGACATGGCGATGATACGTCCGTGATTGAGAGGGTGCGGTGTGGTCGGTTCTTACCAGGAAACTTTGCCGGAGTAAGAAGCAGACGCGGCGGCGCTCAGTCGAGGTGGTTGCCGACGCTCTGGGTCACCAGAGGAAGTGTGGCTGGGGTCAGTGGGTGCGCAAAGTGATGGAGATCCAGTGAGCATGAACTAGAGAGGAGGGGGCGGCATGTACTCACCGGAATTGTTCGCGGAACTCGCCGGAGACAGCGGTAGTGCAACGAAAAATGGGAGCAGCCTGGTGGCTCCGGTGGTGCGGGGTCTGGGGGGAAAGAGAGGTAAGACGCGGGCGGTTAAATGGGCGTGGTCGCGGGGTGGAGTAATGCGGTCTTTAACGCGAATTGATCACTGGCGTTACTGACTGCAACGGCAGGGCGACGTCTACGCGAGGAAGAAGAGAGTGAGCTGGCGGTGGGGTCGTCTCGTCAGCGAGAGAGGAAAAGGTGCGATGGGGTCCAACTGTCTGCGACACTGCGGGTGAGTGTTTGAGTGAGAAAACGTTTCGCGAGAGAGAGTGGGGTGGGCTTGCTGTTGGGCTTGTTGGGCTGGCCGGCTGGACTGTGTCCTTTGCATATTTTTTTTGTTCTGAATCTTTTCTCTTTTTTCTGTTTGAATTTCCTGATTGAATTTCAAACAAACAAATCAAACATTCAAAACAATCCAAACTTCCACCACACTTTGCAATTGAATTTGGTTCTGTTTAACAACATAAACCAAAGTCTTAAAATAAAATAATTATATTATTTTTAGGACCCATTAATAATTAAATAAAATGGACCTTAGTTATTTAATTCAAATAGAATTTGTTTTAAATAAAATCTTTAAAAACTCCATTTGAAAAAAATAAAAACACTTCAGTAGGTTTTATTTGAGAATATAAAATATTTGGAAAACTTGTTTAAAATAAATTAACAAGTTTTTATGTTTAATTAAAATAGTAAAACCTTTACTTCTAATAAAATTGGATATTAATTACTTTATCTAAATAAATCTTTACTATTTTTGTCAAATAGAAATATTTTATTTCAAAGGCTTGGCCAAGGTTTAATTTGGCTCTATAAAATAATCTTTATTTATACTTTTACTTTTTCATTTGAAACCAAATCTTTTTATTTTAAAAGATCCAAAAATAGTAATTTTAAATATTTTTAAGTTTATTGTTTATTTATCTTTTTAAAATCCCTTTAGGATTTTATTTGATCCAAATAGGTTTTGAAAGTTTCCAATTGGATTCAAAAGGTTTCTTCTCACCCTGAAAATCAACAAAGTTTTATTTTATTCATTTATTTTTCACATAACAAGATTTGGAAAATCTTGGGATGTGACAACCAATTCCAAATATTCCTTCTACCAATTTATTGCATATCAATTCCTTAAGGTACTCTCATGTGCAATATTGTTGAAATTGCATTGAATCATTCCTTTTGATACTTTTTGCCTTTCTCAAAATATCCCAACTAGCATTAGTTCCCTTAGTGTTAGTTGTGATGGTTTTGAGATTTTTGTTTTTCTTTGGTGAAGTTCATTGATATACCATAAGATAAAATAGAGCCATGGGCTATATATGCACTTAAGAAAAATACCCTTTTTGGTATATCTTATGACTTCCGCTTGGATATCATGTATTATTTTTAATAACCTCTTATGTGTGGATGTTTCTTTGTGGATTATTCTCATGTTTTTTCCAATTAGAAACTTATATACACGAGAGTGTTAATCTCTCGCCTTGATATGCTCGCTCTTTTCTGACCATCTCTCTTATCCTCTTGATTTTTAATGGTATTGGTAAGGTCTTGATTTATGAGTGCTTGGTTTACTTTTATTGCATCTTCACGCACTCATATCTCATATTTGGTTTCTTTTGGACTTAAGCTTGTCTTGACAAGTGTATTGATTTATATCTAATCCTTGTATCTTGGTTGTGTTCTAAATAATATAGAGGGAGTGAGGATTCCATGTTTGTGCATATTGTATTCAAATGAAACAACTTATTTATGCACGAACCTTCAGGAGCTTCCTTATTTCACTTAGAGCACTGTTTTTCCATTTGATTATTTGGATCTTTCGATTGCTTTCTTCATCCGTTGAAGTTCCTTAACCTTGTTATCCTTTTAGCAATCCTTGATCCTCAATATAGTTTTATTTCCTCCAAGTTTTCGTCATTGGATATGTGCATGTGATTTCACTCATATTACGAGTAATGTACACCTTGGGTAGGAACTCATACTATATTGTCCTTCTAACCTTGTTATCCATTTTGGCACTTGTTGTCAATGGGGGATAAGTTTAGAGGGTTTTAAGGGAAATGGTTTTCTACTTAAGATTGGTTTGTTCTTAAGTGTTTTCCTTTCATGCATTCCATCTTTATTATGTTATGAATGGTTGGATATATAGTGTAAACTCTCCCAAAGGTTATGCTTGATAATATATGCAATGAAATTCAAGTTCATCACACGTGCATATATTGTGGGGGAGTTTGCTCTATATATGTTGGTTCTACTCACATCTCCTACATTAGTTGTAGTTTATGTGAGTAGAGTCGGTTTTGATATGGGCTAGTATCTTTGTGTTACTTAACCATATCAAATACAACCTCTTGTATACAACTTATTCTCGGATAAGCTATGTGCTTGTTTCTATTATTCATTATATAAACCCTCTTGTTGTGATTGTCATCAATTACCAAAATGGGAGAGATTGAAAGGGTTATGTGTGTTTTTGGTGATTAATGACAATCCCTACGGACTAATGTTTTTATTGAGTTTTATATGAAGGAATATTCCATAGGTCATGCTTTTAGTTCATGTGTTGGATTCAAGTATGGATGCCATGAATATAAAGATATACCTTGATAATTGACATCAAGATCATCGAGTTGAAGAAGAATATGATATGATCAAGATCTTGAGAGTGTGATCTCAATAGAAGAATTCAAGATATGGCTCTAAGTCGGTGTCATGATAGCCTCATTAGTTGAGCTATGGTTGACTACGATTTAGAGCATGTAATCAAATGAAGTGTTCTTTATGTACCTCAAGTTATTGAGATGGAGCACGAGAAGATACTTGGTTGACCAATACAAAGAGTGAAGAGTGATTTCAAGTTGGTCAACACATGAAGCATAAAGAATGTACCACATGGATCTTGTGGTATGGTAAGCCTTGTTAATTATGCATCATGAACTAACCCATTATATATGTGCCTTTGTGTTTTCTATATGGGATAGGTATCTTTCCATGGGCATGCTTCAAAAGTGAAGATCTTATATAGCCCATGAGAGGATGACATGAAGTGGTGATCGTCATCAAGGTTGAGAAGGGCAAGTTCAAGATAAGCATCTCGAGAAGATCATTTTCTTGAAGCTTTCCATCCATATTGGTGATAATGTACATGTGAAGACATGTATTAATGAAGCTATCCCATAGTGGTGTATGGGGGAGCAAATTATGAGTCTTCATGAAGCAACAATGATCAAGTGATGTATTACGACTTAGGTGGAGCTTGAAGCGTTGTCATCAAGATCAAGCGGGATGCGGAAGGGAAAGGTATGGCCTTGCTAGGTTTTCATTTTACCGGTCTCAAGGTAGTTGTTGGGAGACATGGTTATAGGATAGATAGCTGCACTATCAAGAGGGGCTTTCGGTTGGGTAACTTGATCACATTGTCATAGGGATCTCAATACTTTGCATACTTTGCATCTTCCTGTTTTGTTGCTTCTTGGTGTTTCTTCATGTGAGGTTCTTGAGATTGTTTCTAGCTCTTCAACAAGCCGAAGTTCATCAAAAACGGAACTCGTATGCATCTTCAATGGCGTTTTCGAGTTTGAAGGTTTTGTAGGTTCTTATTTAGGGAGGCTTCTTACCATTCTTCATTTGGTTCTATCCTCCTTTGTTGGGCTATGATTTTTTCTTTGCACATTCTTGTAGAGCTTGTTGTCCTCGTTAAAACAAGCCCAAGATCATCCAAATAGGAGTCCGGATGCAAAAGTTATTGCATTTTTCGTGAAGCCTGTTTCATCCCAGTTGTGGATCCGGTTCAACCGGCTCCTAGACCGGGTGGTCCGGTGTCAGCACCGGAAAACCAAATCTTAAACCGTGATTTTCGGTTTTGCTATATCGAGTCTATCCGAGACTGCGGAGAGTACCTGGTCCCGATTGAAATCCGGTTTTCCGGTCCAGGAACTAGACCGTCCGGTGTGAGGGCCAGTCCAACCAAACTTTCAACCGAGTTCGTATAGATTTCTCCCAACGGCCATATTTAGTTTCCCCTATAAAAGGGGGTTCTTCCCCCAACGTCTTCGAGCGTTCTTGACCACGAAAATTGACCTCCATTATTGAACCTATTGAGCTTGCTTCCCCCTTCCCTCCTATGATTCTTGCATCTTTTTGAGGGCTTTGGAAGAGGAGATCTAGATCTACAATCCCCACCAATCATTTCCTCCTCTAAGTGAGGGTAACCCATTGATTCTAGATCTTGGAGTCATTTGTTGACTTCCACCATTGTTCTTCCTCTCTAATTCCTCCCTAGAACTTGTTGCTTTGGTGGGATTTGAGAGTGAAGGATTTGAGCACCCTTGGTGGTCTTGCTTTGCATTCTTGCATAAGTGTTGAGCTCTCCATTACGATTTGTTCGAGTGAGAGACCGTGAGCTTGTTACTCTTGGAGGGTGACCTCCTAGTTGGCTTGGAAGTTGGTGCCGCGGTGTCCTCTTCGTGGAAGATTGTGAAGAGACCCGGGCTTCTCCTTCGTGGAGCTTGTGAAGTGGTTGTGGAGCTTGCCATCTCCAGTGTGGAGGAAAAGCTAGCCATAAGGAAATGGCCTATTCCTTTGTGGGATAGATTCGGAGAAGAAGGTGAGCCTTCGTGGCGTTGGGAAATCCTTCCTGGAATCCCACACATCTCCAATGTGACATACCTTACTTGTAAGGAAACACGGGAATACATCTTCATCTCCGCGTGCCTCGGTTATCTCTATACCTGAGCTTACTTTCCTTGTGATAGCCATCGAGCTTGAAGTACTTATATCTTGCTTATCACTTGTGGTATATTTATCTTGTGCTATCTTGCTTAGCTTAACTTGTTGTTGGTGCACTTAGTTGATCCTAGAGTATTTAGGTTTTGTGCTTGTAAAATAAACGTTAGTTTAATTCCGCATTCTATCAAGTTAAAACCGTAATAGTTTTGAAATTGCCTATTCACCCCCTCTAGGCGACATCTCTATCCTGTCACCCTCAAACCTTTTCTGGATATGTTAGGGAGAATCCACACTAGAGTCTCCGTTGTGCAGCCCCGGAACCTCTGGTCTGGACCGGAGTCTCCGGCCTGCAGGACCGGAATATCCGGTCTGGAGATTCGGGTTTGCACGAGGCTGCGGGTGGTATTATATCTAATATATCGGGCAAGGATTCAAGACTAATGTGATAGTGTGCACGCATACAAGTGTTTCCAGTGGGCAGAATCAGTGCAAAACTCCAAAATACACGAAGGGGATGAACCCAAAGTTCATGAGGAGAACAGGTACCAGATATATCCATTGGAGTGATTCCACCAGTGGGAAGGGCCCAAGGGTGGAGATGGTGGAGTTGGCCAGCGGCACAGCGGATCCCGAGGGCTTCAAGACCTCGGGGGCGGCGATTTGGAGGAGGAGAAGATGGATCTGTAGAGGTGAGCTCGGGGTGTAAGAAGGAAACTATTTGTTTCACTTCACCCCGGCCTCACTTAAGTCAGGGCCCAAAAACCATCCAGACCGGAGTCTTCGGTCCACTGGACCGGAAACTCCAGACTGACCGGAGACTCCGGTGTGGGTACACCAGAGACTCCAGTCCTCTTCGACCAAAACGCCAGGAACAAGTATTGGGAACATATATGATAGAGATCATGTTTTCAGGAAGGTAGAAAGGCTTGGGATTATATGATGTATTGTGAAAAACCAAGAAATAGTAAAGACCAAAAACATGTCAAATAAAGCTCCAAATAAATCGAACCAAGAACCAACTCTTCATAAAGAATTGAAGGAAATATGCCCTAGAGGCAATCATAGAGATGATTATATTTCATATGTATCCATGAGTTATTGTAATATTCCTTGAATATCCATATCAGGCAACTTGTATTGATTGGAAATTATGTGAATTGTTTGTGGAACTCTTTACTTGTATGGTTATTTAAGAGTTGTCCCTAGTCGGAGTTCATGTGAGGACACACGTGAATATTAGACTAGCACATCGATTGGTTGATGACTATGTTTTGCAAGTCATAGACATTGAGATGTCAAACCAATGATGTGGACACATGTTATGAACATGGGGTTGGACTGACCCAACCTGAGACTGGCAATTAGTTGAAGCTCTCTCTCTACACATCGTGTATGTTTTGTCCTTAGACCTGGCATGTACTTGAGATGTGGATCGACCTACTTTGGGGCTATCAAACGCTGCACCGTAACTGGGTAGTTATAAAGGTAGCTTTCGGGTTTGTCCTGAAGCATGGTGCAAGGCATGGTCAATCAAGATGGGATTTGCCCCTCTCTACTTGAGAGAGATATCTCTGGGCCCCTCGAGTGATCGGATCCAGAAAAGAATGGCCGTGATACATAAGGTTAAGAGTTAACCTAGTAAAGGGATTCTGAATTGCAGTATCGAGAAAGGGAGGTCAGCTTGGAGCTAGACCAAATATCGTGAGGCAAAGGGAAAGACATGTACTAAACCTTGTGATGGTTCATCCGATATGATCTTTGTATGCGTTTAGGAGTTGGCACGTCTTGCTAGAGGCCGCTATCAACTATTGACAGAATAAGTGTATTCGTGTCATGTCTATACGCATATGAACCTATAGGGTCACACACTTAAGGGGCTGGAAGCCTAATGAGGATTGGATCCAAATTAGACCAGGCTTAGGCTACTAATGGGATGCTAATGTAGAAGCCCACTAGGGACGCTTATATAAGAGAGGGTGGGGCGAGCTGACCAGGGTTAGACCATTCCTCCCAGCCGCCAATCCTCACGCATGTGTTGCACGCGCGGACCTAGCAGTCCGGCGTCTAACGCTTCCACCCTGTACGTGTGGATACCTCGGAGGCGCTGCATCTATAGCGCTTGGACGAGCCGCGCAAGGGGAGCTGCTCGTGGGATGAGAATGAGGAGGAGACGTAGATCATCTGCACTGCCTCGACGCGCTTCATCAAGTTGTGCAACTGCGCGTCTAGTGGTAATCCCGTGATCTATGACAACAGTAATCCTGGTTTACGCGGTAGACAATTTTGATTTGCGCTAGTGTAGCCTACCCGTATCCCTTCAGTGGTATCAGAGCCGATGCTGTTTAGTTATAGGTTCGGGATGTTTGCATATGGTAATATGCATATTGATATGAATGATGTGATCGTTTGTATTGCGGTGGTTGAGGATTGATATATGATCTTGCTTTCTGTGACCGTGATTCTGAGGTTGTCAAACGACTTACCCCTACCGGTCGGCTTCCGCCATCGGGGTAGACAGTGACACATAAATCCTGTTGAATCACGCGAAGATCAATATGATTGATCGAATCAGAACCTAGATCTAAAATCGATGTACCGTGATCAAAGGAGTTTGATCGAATCAGAATAGTAGTCAGTTTATGGTAAATTTGATTTGCCGATCAAAATCCTTAAAGAAAATTGTGTAGAATCGGAACAACAGGGGAATCGCGAGGGGCGCTGCCCCTTCGAACCCCGCAGGGGGAGACCCCCCTAGTCGTAGCCCCTTTTGTATCTTGTTAAGGTAACTAGGAGCTGCGAGTTCACATGATCCAATAGAATGCGATTCTATGCATAACTTGTTTTTGCAGGATGTATGTGATCAGTATGGCCCATATATGTATGTGATGCATGTATGAAATTTATCATGACCTGCGTGTCGTGAGTAGGGCAACACGGCTGGATCCATGTGTGTTGTCAATTATTGTAATGGCCTGCGTGCCAACTTGTCATGATCCAAATTCTATGTAATTTTGATTACTAGCTGTTAGGGGTAATAGCTTATATTAGTTCTTGGAGGACTCATCACTTGGAGGATGGATCGCATGGAACATGAAGATGGAGATCATCATGGTGGACAGGTTCTATGGCGATAGAGATCACCATGAGAAAATGGGCCATACTGTGTCACAACTATGTGAATGCTATTCTTATGTGTTTTACTCTATGCATGCTTAGATAATAGAAGTAGAATGATCCCTCACAAAGTTTAAGTTAAACCATGCCCTCCCAAACAAACCTTGCACCATCCTATGCCCTGTACAATCGTTGGTGGGCCTATGAAATTAGGGTGCCGCGGTTTTCCTTGGTTGGATGGGTTTGTATCTAATACGTACACACATAAGGGTTGGTGAGCTTGACAAGGTCATCTTAACAGTTAAGGACCTTGGGGCATAAAGGTTGGGCGCCTAGTTTTGACATAGAGATGTCACCTAACAACAAGAGTCATATGTGATATGATTAGCAATTGTTGCTTACCGATTTACCTTGTCTTCTAGCAGTGATGCTAAAGCTTATATGTAGATGACATATTGCTGATTGGAAATGACATTCGAGAAGGGCCTTAATGACTTATGCGAGATGCTAAAAACAGCAGAAAGTGACATGAAGAAGTGTGCAGGGCATAGCCATGTGATGGCTGTGCAGAACAAGCCTAGCTTCAAGAAAAAGGGTACTTCTTGGAAGAAGAAGGGCAAGGCTAAGGATACGATCCCTAAGACTGCACCCAAGCAAAAGGCTGGACCTGTATAAGACACTGAGTGCTTCTTTTGTCATGAACATGGCCACTGGAAGAGAAATTGCAGCAAGTACCAGGCTTCTTTGAAGAAGAGTGGAAGTAAGAGTACTTCCCACTCAGGTACGCTTGTTGTAAATGTTGTGGACATTCTTCTCGCTGATTCCTATATTAACTCTTGGGTATTTGATACCGAATCGGTTGCTCATATTTGCAATTCGATGCAGGGGCTAATAAGGACTAGAGAAGTGCAGAAAGGCGAAGTGGATTTTCGCGTCGGAAATAAAGCAAGGGTTGCTGCATTGTTTGTCGGCGTCATGCAACTTCACCTTCCATCAGGATTTATTATGGAGTTGAATAATTGCTATTACATTCCAAGTATGGGTCGAAACATTTTATCACCTTCATGTTTGATGAGGGATGGATATTCATTTGCGAGTATGAACAATGGTTGTGTAATCTCTAAGAATGATATGTTTATGGCTAATGCTCCCATTATGAATGGGTTATTCTGTAAGGTTCCCAACCTTTAATACGTTAGAGATCCCTGTGTTTACAATGCTAGTCCCTGGATCAATAGCTAGCATCCATAGTTAAGATGTAATATCAAGAAACAAAGGTCATAATACAACTTTATAACCAGGAATAACATAATTTATTACATCTTACATAGCTCATTTGGCTATTACATTACATTGCAGCAGAATATCTATAAGCATGGGGTCCTTCATCTTCAAAGTGCCACAGGCAAACATGTTGGTTGTAGACTTGTAATCCTAATCAATCAACTTCACTAATATCAAACAAACCTGCAACATAACAAGTTACAGCCACAAGGGTCAATACATTTGAATTGTATTGGAAAGTGATACTATGGTAGTATAGTGGAGTCTATCATCTATATGCATTTGGCAAAGTGGAGTTGAGGCTTGCATTGCTCAAAAATAGATTTTTCCTTATCATTTGAAAACACTAAGTTTTTGTCTTGACAAAATCTTTTTCCCATGGAATCTCCCAATCAAAGATTGAAGATCCTTTAACCCTTGTTCAACCACAAGTTTTTAACTTAGAAATTTGGATGATGAGATTCTTGATAGCTTCCATGTCTTGATGCTCAAATTGTCCTTTACCAGGGACATGGCTAAGTACTTAGATTTTACACTCTGCAGAGGTGGTGCACTTTCCCCACAAGACTTGGTTTCACCAAGACAAGATCTTTCAGAAGCCTTTCCTTAGACCAAGTGGACGCGTTCCAACCTATCATACCACTACCACCAACTGTATAAATGGCTAAGTTCTAGCAACCTATGTGATCCAGGCAGAGCCCATAATGCCAAGTGGTTGCACTTGAAGCTTCTCAACATTTGACATCTCAAATCTCTTTGTTCCTGGGTGGCCATCCACAAGTGAGATACACAAGGTTCACCAGTCCCCTGGCCTTGTGTAACCACTCAACCAAAACCACCAAGCAATTACCATTCCACCCAGGTGATTCATTAACTTAGTTGTTTTATTAAACAAAAACACAAGTCCTCAGACTTAGAAATTTTCCATAGTGTGAATATATTTCCACCCTTGTTCTCTATTAGATAAGCTAAGCATGATAGTAGTAGGAGTCTTAACTTAGGAAATTTTACTAAGGTTTCATCTACTAGGATTTCCCCATAGCAAGGTTTATACTTAGCAAAAATTCCATGCAAGTTTTACTTAGAAAAATCACTAATGCATAGTGAAAGTAATGGGACAAAAGTATGAAGCATCACTTGCATTTTTGGTAGAGGGTATAAGTTCACTCCTTGTCCTTGCAACAATCACACTCTTCAAGTCACTACAATTCAATCAAGCAAGGCACAAACTCAATCTACCAATCAAGCAAAACATCACATAAAAACATAGAACCAAGATAATGCATGCAAGCATGCCAAGGATTGTTTTATTTGGAAAAGTGGTTCCTAATGGGACATAAACATTTGAAAACACCTAATGGTCATCTCATAAAGTGGCAAAGTCATTTGCAAAAGATTTCACTTCATAAACCATTTTCAAAACAAGGTACCATTTTATGTGGTGTAGAAATGTTTTTACTAAGGCATTAATCTATAGGGTTCACCAAATTCATTTTCAAACCATAAAACTTTGTGTTTAGGTTCAGAGAGTTTGAAACAAAACATTTCCCAAAAGTTTTCTTCCAAAACCATTTTTAATAAATAAACTATATTTTTATTTGACTAGAAATGGTTTTAAATCAAAGAATCATTCTTTTGTTTCACCAAATACATTTTTGGAACCACAAAGTGTTTCCTGTGGTCAGTAGGTTCAAATCACACCATTTGCCAAAGATTTTAACCCCAAAATCATTTTTGAACAATTTTTATAACCTAAATAAGCATACAAATGTTTCTGCAAAAACAAACATTTTTCCAGAAGCTTTTTACTAAACAAATGGCATGGTTGGCTAGGGCTTGTTCCACTGATTCCATTGATATAAAGTTTTCAAAATTTGGACGTGTAGAACTAAAGTTATGGATTTTTCAAAATCACATTCTAATCAGATTCAAAATTTCTGTTTAAACCAAACTAGTGTCACGCGGCGTGTTCTGATTCGTCCATACCGTTTCGCTCGGATCGGCTACTCTGGCGCGTTGGATCTAATTAAATCGCACGGATCAGATTGCTTACCCCTTCGCTTTAAGTGGTTCTATCCTATCCACTAGATCGAGATCGGACGGCTGCTGCGAGCTTGACCTAAAACGAGCGGTGCTGCGGCGGTGGCTAGCGGCGGAGCGGCCAGATGGTGGCGGTGCTGGTGATACAGGAAGCTAGAGTGGATGGGGAGATGCTCACCGCGTTCGCAGAAGCCTGGGGAAGCTCAAGGTGTTCTCGAGGAGTCAAGGGGCGCTCTGGTCCGACGTGGATTGCTCACCGGAGTTCACACGGCGTCGGGCGGGCTCTGGTCGTCGTTGTGGGCGAGGCTACAGGGCATGCCGAAGCAAAGTAGAGGGTGCATTAGACGCGCATGGTTCCAGGGAGCATGTGAGTATCACAGAATGGCATCGGGGCGGTCCGAGCTTACCAGGAAGACTCGCCGGAGTAAGAAGCAGACACAGCGGCGTTGAGTTGTTGTCGAAGTCGAGGCCTTGGGGCGAGCGCGGACAAACGGAGGACACGGGTAGGTGCGCCTGGGTCTGGGGAAGGTGTGAGCTTGATCGAGGAGGCGAGGGGCGGTGGTTACTGGCCGGAATCATCGCCGGAGCGTCGTCGGACAGAGGGTGGTGTGGAGAGGAATTGGACGGCCTGGGGGCACGCTAAGGTGGGGCGACAGAGGGGAAATGGAGAGGGAACGCTGGCGTTTATCACTGCGTGGTTACGGCGAGGAGTAAACGCAGCAGTAAAGCGAATTCAATCGGAGGAATCAATGGCAGCAACGGCTGGGCGAGTTCAACGCGAGGAGGAAGAAGATGACGTGGGCGTGGGGCCGGTTGGTCAGCGAGAGAGAGAAGAGGGGAGATGGGTCCACCGGTCATTGGCTCTGCGGGTTCAGACACGGGTGAGGAAAACGCTTCGGGAGGGGAAAGAGGAGGTGGGCTGTTGGGCTTAGTGGGCCAAGTTGGGTTGGGTCGACTTGCTCTTATTTTTTTCTGTTCTGAAACTTTTTCCTTTTTCCAATTCAATTTCTGTTTTGAAATTCAATCAAACAAATCAATCAATCAAATCCAATCAAAATTTCTCCAAACTTTGCACTGAGTTTTGGTTCTGTTTAACAACAATAACCAAAGTCCCACAAACAAAAATAATATTTTTATTTTAGGGTCCATTATTAATTAAATAATTACACCTTGTTTATTAAATCAAAATAGGATTTGATTTATTTAAAATCTCCATTTGAATTTAAATATTTTCAAAACCAAATCAGTAGGTTTTATTTGGAAATAAAGAATACTTGGAAAACTTGTTAAAATAAATAAATAAGTTTTGATGTTTTAATTAAAATAATAAAACCTTTATTTTTAATAAACTTGGATATTAAATCCTTATTATTTTATTTAAATAATCCTTTACTATTTTTATCAAAACAAAATATTTTATTTCAAAAGTTTGGCCAAGGTTTAATTTGGCTATATAAAATAATCCTTATTTATAAATCTTCCTTTTCTTTTGAAAACCAAATCTTTTATTAAAAGATCCAAAATAGTAATTCCAAATATTTTTAGCTTTATTGTTTATTTAACTTTTTAAATCCCTTTAGGATTTTATTTGATCCAAATAGGTTTTGAAAGTTTCCAATTGGATTCAAAAAGTTTCTTCTCACCCTGAAAATCAACAAAGTTTTATTTTATTCATTTATTTTTCACATTACAAGATTTGGAAAATCTTGGGATGTGACAGGCTACCACCCTTAAAATAAATCTCGTCCCGAGATTTGGGAAGGCTAGGGTTACAAGTTGGCTCAAAACAAATAGGGTACTACCACCCTTAAAAATTTCCAACTAGATTACATCTTGTCTCACTTGGGATCTTGGTGTAACTTTCCTGGACAGAAGTTTGCATAGTGGCCTAGTTCCTTGCATTTGAAACATGTGATAAGGTTGAGGTCTTGAGGTGGCTTCTCTGGACAATATGATGCATAATGTCCTAACTCTTTGTAGTGTTTGCACATCACTTGGCTAAAATCCTTCCTTATCTTGGGTTTCACTAGCTTTTGTTTGTCTTCTTGGTTCTTCTTCTTTTCTGGGCATTCACTGGCATAGTGTCCCATCTTTTTGCAATTGTAACATTGCAACTGGATTATGTCCTTCTTCTTCTTTTTGGGTCTCTCCAAAGCTAGGAGTTCTTCTAGTTCATGCTTTTCATATCTCACCTCAAAGGTGGGAAATCTTTCTCTCTTCTTGGGGCATTGATCTTCATGCTCCTTGGATGTATGATCCTTGTCTCTACAAATATTGCATGCTTTGGTTCCTTCTAAAATAACATCTTTGTCATCCTTGTTGTCCTTAGCTCTTTGGGAAAAGTTTTCTCCCATGTTGATCATTTGAGTAACCAATCCTTGCAACAGTTGAGATTGAAGTTTCAAAATCCTTTGTATGGCAGGATCTAGTCCATAGTTGTTGGCTAAAAGCTGAGTTGTCTCTTGGCTCAACTGGTTTTGGTTTGCTATAAGTTCTCTCATGTTGTCCTCTTGGTTGGTGTTGTTGTCAACAACCTTGATGTTGGAGTCTCTTGGATTAGTCATCTGTTTGGGTTGAATTGGGATTAGAATACGCAAAATATTTCTAAGGGAATAATTCTAATCACACATCATAATTCACACAAGCATTGTGCAAGCAATCACAAACAAACATTCCACTCAACAACAAGTTTCAAGCATATTTTTAGGCAATGAAAAATATTTTTGTTACACCACATAAGTTGGTGGGTTTGACTTAACTAAATATGGTGGTCCATCTATATGGTTCACTTGTGATCTTTCCATCTTTCTTGGTTGATTCTTCTTGCATTAGATCATGGTTTCCTTAGGAAAACTCTTGGTCACAAAACTTCAAAGGTGATGATGGCTCCTTCTAATTTGTGTTTCCTTGGTCTTCAAATCTTGAGCAAGATTTCTTGGCTCACTTGTAGTCCTTAGTGATATCCAAGATTGAAGTCCTTGGGTGAATATGCTGAAGATGTTGAAGTCATTAGAGTTGAAGAAGTTGAGATCATTAGAGTTGAAGAAGTCCTTTGCACATGATGAAATCTTTGGCCATGGGGTAGGCTTTATCCATCAAGTTGAAATAGAAGAGATGTAGAGTTGAAACCAAAATGGTTGAGGAAAGAGTTTACAAGATTGTTTGTAAATAGTTTTGTAACAAATACAACTCCTATTTTTCTAAGGGGTTTTGTCCAATCCTCGAGTTTACAAATCCTAAAGGCAACACAATGCTCTGATACCATCTGTAAGGTTCCCAACCTTTAATAAGGTAGAGATCCCTGTGATTGCAATGCTAGTCCTTGGATCAATAGCTAGCATCCACAGTTAAGATGTAATATCAAGAAACAAAGGTCATAATACAACTTTTATAACCAGGAATAAAATAATTTATTACATCTTTCATAGCTCATTTGGCTATTACATTACATTGCAGTAGAATATCTATAAGCATGGGGTCCTTTACCTTCAAAGTGCCACAGGCAGACATGTTGGTTGTAGACTTGTAATCCTAATCATTAAACTTCACTAATATCAATCAAACCTGCAACATAACAAGTTACAGCCACAAGGGTCAATACATTTGAATTGTATTGGCAAGTGAAAAATCATTTGCATGCCTAGGATTTCATAAACAATGTTTTCCAAATAAACATTTGAAAACACCTAATGGTCATCTCATAAAGTGGCAAAGTCATTTGCAAAAGATTTCACTTCATAAACCATTTTCAAAACAAGGTATCATTTTATGTGGCGTAGAAATGTTTTTACTAAGGCATTAATCTATAGGGTTCACCAAATTCATTTTCAAACCATAAAACTTTGTGTTTAGTGTGGCATCCCGCAAAACCACTACTAGAAAATCGCGTTGTTTTTGTGCATTGCATCATCATGACCACATGATCATGTCATCATGCCACATTGCATTTGCGCATCGTCATCATCTTGCATTTGATTGTACAAAACTATTTGCAGAAAAACCTATTTTTGTGTTTTCTAAAACGCCCCGTCTTTGTTCAAACGCAAAACCGGGTCTCCGGATTATTTTGTTTTGTCCGCTGTCGGATTGCAAAAGCGCTGGCTGAAATAAATAATTTAATTAATTATTTTGGTGGGGGCAGTCGAACGGGCCGAATCGACCCGAACGACCACCCCCAGTACAAACAATCGGCCCACCCATAATCCTAAAGTTACCTAGTCCTAGTCTACCCCCAAACCCTCCACCTCACCCCAGCCACTCGCGGCTCGCCACCTCACCCTTGGCCATCCCCCCTCCAATCAAAAGCAGCCACCTCACCCTCTCCCTCTCTCTCCCTCCTCACACGCCACCTCCCTCCCTCACAACCACTCACCTCTCCTGACCCCACCCTGCAAACCGACCCACCCCTGACCCCCTGGCCGGATCCCACCTTCCCCAGACCAACCCCCTGGCCTCGGGCCCCACTCCCGCCACCTGTCCCCGACCACACCCACACAACAACCGCCTCACACCGTCCCTGTTCCTCTTCCTCACCCCTCCTCCCCGCGTCTCCCCCAGGTGGCCCCGTCCGCTCGCCACCGCCTCCGTTCCCCTCCGCCTTCCACCCCGCCGGCGCCCGCGCGGCCGCGCACCACCCCGCCGCCCGACGCCGCGCCTCCGCGAGCCTCAAGCCGTCCCCGCTCGGCCTCCCTCACCCCCTCTCCGGCGCGAGCTCTCCGCCAGCGTCAGCCTCGCCTCCGGCCGGCCCCGTCTTCCTCCTCCTCTCGCCCCGACGACCGCGCGCCTCCCACCTTGTCCTCCGCTCGCCTCCGCCCCGTCGGCCCCTCCCCAGTTACCCGCCGCCGCGCCCGGCTCCCCCTCTGCAACCGCCGCCGCGGACCCCTCCCTCGCCGGCGACCCCCTCTCCGCCTTCGTCGCGTTCCCCTCGACGCCCGAGCCCCGCCACCAGACCGCGCCGGCCGACCCCGGCTCCCTACCCGAGCAGCGCCTCTGTCTCCCCTCCTCTGGCCGTCGGAGCCCGAGCCGGCCCGCCTCCACCCGCGCTAGCCTCGACTCCTCCCCCGAGCTGCCTCGCCGCCGCGACCCCCCCTCTCCTCCAAGCTCGCCGCCGCCCTCTGGCCGGAGTCCGCGCCTCCCGGCCCTCCTCCTCCTCCTCCGCTCCGGCTCCGCCAACCGTCCTCCTTCCCCGAGCCTCACCGTCGCCGACGCCCAGACCGCCGCGTTCTGCGCCGTCCTCCGTCCGCCGTGGGTCCTCGAGTCCACAAGGCCAGCACACCCCGTCGCTTCCACCAAGCGCCGCGCGAGCCGACCGCCGGTTTCTCCCTGTAGCCTCCTGTGCGTGTATGTAAGAAGTTGCAGGTGCCCTTGTACGTGTCTGTCTTGTCCAGTTCGGTGCCAATCCAAGCCACTGCCAAGGAACGGAACAAGCACCACAATGCCAACGATCGGGAACCGAACAAGATCTTCGTCACGGAACGCCGAGTTCTGCCACCCGTACCCGTAGATCTTCTAAGGGGGGACATCAAGTAGTCCACCGAACCCGAACCCGAGTTCTTCAACGCAACGGCAAGATCTCCTACATGGGAGCCCGGAGAAACCGTACCCGAAGGACGCGGATGCAATAAGATCATCTCTCGGACGCCAAGGTCGTCGACACGGTTGCGACATGAACTCCCGCTCGACAACGCCAAGTGCTCCTTCCCAGACGCCGAGCTCGCCGAGAACCCAGATGCCAAGGTCACCGACGCAGAACGCCAAGTTCTTCGTCCCGGACGCCAAGACCGACCTGATACGCGGGCCCGACAAGATCGACACCGGCCAGGGCGAGTCCGATGCCCGGCGCCAGACCAAGTACGCTCTCCCGGAACGCCAAGGTCTCCGCGTGAGACGACCAGACCGACAACATGGCCGACCACCGCGGATGCGACAAGCTCTACTTCTGTTGTCCGAGAACGACCCCGTCGAAACCTAAACCCTGAGCCCGACCCCGAACCCCGGAACCCCAAGTTCGTCGAGACCCCCTAATGTGTGAACCCCTTCCCGAAACCCTATTTTATAATATAATCCAACTTGTTGCATATTAAATTGTCATACTTGCATGCATATTTGTGTGGTTTGGGGGCCTTATGCCGATTCACCTTATAATTAAATATGGGGCCCATATGCGGGCAAATCTAGTCTCATATTGGCCTCATTTAAACTTGTGTAGCGAACCGGTGCGATCTTTGCCATGTTATAACAACAGTTAAATTGCGGGGTAGCTAAACAACATGAACCGCCTTATTAATTGTCGGGACCCTGGTTCCGCTTAATCTGACCTAATTGCATCGCACTTCTGCCATGTCATACATCATACACGCATCATGCCCGATCTTTTGCCGTAGTATTAAATATTGCATCCGGTGTTTATTCTAGTGTTTTGCTTCTTCGCGGATAAGACCGTTGAGTTGATGTGAGCTTTGCCCCGATCTTCGGATGACCCTTCGACAATGTTTTCAGGCGAGCATCTCCCCCTTTCTACCTATCTTACTTTTATAGTATTTATTTCCCTCCTGTTGATCTATTGCTATCTGTGTTGCGATGCTCTAGTCTTCGTACCCGAGATATCCCTTGCAGCCTTATATTGCCTTGGACACCTCCTATTACCTGTTGTTTGGTAGATAGTTGGACTTGCGCGTCGTAGTCGCTTGCTCAAGTGCTGTTGCGTGTCGTCAAGTGCCACAGTTGTCGGAGTAATGCCGCATGTTGATGTTGTAGATGATCATGGCTTTACTTATCGTTCACTTTAATTCCTGTTTAACAACTAAAATTGAAGTAAGCAGAGGCATCGGTGGGTGATAGATAATATTTGGTTTCCGAACGCCCACTTGTGTCCCGTAGGACCCTGAGTACTTGATACTTGTTCCTTGATTTATCGCGCTATCCACATCCGGGAGGTATATGGGACCCCCCCTGAGCCAGAGCTTGATTCAGTCTTATTTCTTGGGGCCACAAACTAGTTTGAGGTTTTATTTACTATCCTGTACTTATGCCATGCTACTTCTGTATTTACGTTTGTGCGAGGAGCACACTGTACTGTTTAGGATCGTGGCACGATTCCGCGGTGTCGACAAGCCCAGCCACACTTTCGGGTTCCCAGTCGTTCACAGCCGTCCCCACAACCTTAAGTCCGTCTCGGAGCCGGCCGGCTTCGTTGCGGGTCTACTTTAAGGGGTGGCCCCCTGAAATATTTCTGAATCCTGTGATTGCTTTGTCGTGAAAGCCTCGTTGGGTTTTGATTTGGTTTTTCCGAGGTTGATCGAGTGTGTGTTGCTATTTGTGCACCCCGGCCGGGTTAAAACTTTCTGAAAGCCGTGTCCGCGGTTATGGACGACTTGGAGCACAGTATCTCGATCATAGACAAGCATAACTAAATTAGTGCTATAAATTTGACTTTATAATGACTAGTAATCAGCTTCACTATAATGGAATGGCTAACTAAAACTGCCCACAATTGCTTGTTTGGTTTGTCGCTTGCGACAATTGTATCTGACTAGTAAGTATTGCAAACTATAACGGAATGGCTAAATAAAAGTACCAACAACTGCTGGGTTTTGGGATATCTCATGCTAATTGTATTTGACTAGTAAGTGACGCAACTACAACGGAATGGTTAACTAAAAGTGCCCACTGCTTATTTTATCAGGATGATTATCTATACCTGACTAGTAATTGCTGCAACGATAACTGAATAAATAAAACTGCCAACTGTGTGAGTTCCTCGGTTGACTTCCTCGTTTGGTATCGAGGGGGAAACAACAGGATGGGTTTGTTTGGTGTTAGCTTCAGGTTGGATCCGGATAGGTCATTCTTACCCCCCTCTGATAACCGCCAGTTGTATCGAGTCTCTATAGGTTGTTTAGTGCATGCTGCGCTGCCGCTTCAGTCTACCATACCTATGTAGGCGAGGACCGCCGAATTCTAGCCTCGCCGTGTACTGGCCTCAGTACTGACGCTCCTCTTTTTCCTTTGCCCTTTGTCGGCACCCCTTTTGTTTAAGCAGGTTTTGAGATCGACGTCGTTAGCAGGGTTACCCTCCCGGCTTGGCCTGGGCAGGGTTATGGACGCCATTGGTTATTTCTTCAGGGCTCTTAGCCCCATTTGCATCTTGTCCGTAGCCGGACGCTCTATCGTTTCAAGGTGATTTGGATCTTTGTATATTATATCTGTATTCTTGACTCATTGAGTCACTGTTGTATATATATCTGTTCTGTGGGTCCCATCGAGGACTGTTGTGTAATGTTATTACTTCGTTTTCCACCCGCACGAAAGTGCCTGGTGGGCACCTTTGAATCGTTTCTATGCGGGATTGGCGGGTTTCGCTAAAACTTGCATAGGTCCGATTCTGAGGGTGTTACAGAGTGGTATCAGAGCTCAGCAGTTGCGATACCCCACAAGTCCAGCCTGTAGGATAACCTAGCTAACGGCCGAAGTAGAGTGTCAAAACTATTTTTGCAAAATTGGTTGGATAGTTCTGATTAGGTCTGATTTTACTCCTTACCCCTTTGCTATTCTCCTCTTACCTCTGCGTGTTTTGAATCCGCTCTCTTCTCTCTCTTCGAGTCCAGGATTTCTCGTGGTTGGGTTTCCGTCGTACCTTCAGGATTTCGCTTCTTCCTTTGGTAACGGTGTTGCTACATCTGGTCTTCATGCTATCCCAGGAATCCTTCATCCGGTGGACTCTCTTTGTTCCTTCTCGTGCCTTCCGGTGTTTTCCGACGCGACGACATCATCTACGCCAGATCCGATGCAGAGTCTGCATCACTCCTTTGTTTCCGAACCTCGCTTGTCGAGATCTTCAGTCTGAATCCTGAGGGTTGGTTGCATAATCTGTCTATTCGTGTACATAGTAATGCTTTGAGTGCGGGATGGAGTCGCGACCATACCACTACTCTTATCATTTGCTCTGTATATTGAATAGTGGATCGATGCAATTCTAATCCTTCCATGGAAGTTAGAGGTGGCCTTACTTTTAACTTCGTCCGTTGTTTCCGGAGTGTTCTCTTGAGGAACAGGATCAACGACCTCTTGTTAGTGGTGTCGTGAGGATCTACACGAAGCGAGAAGACGCAGATCGCCGACCTTATTTCCGGTACCATGAGGCGGATCTCGAGGGCGAGATCCCTTGTTAGTGGTGTCGAATTGTGGCATCCCGCAAAATCACTACTAGAAAATCGCGTTGTTTTTGTGCATTGCATCATCATGACCACATGCTCATGTCATCATGCCACATTGCATTTGCGCATCGTCATCATCTTGCATTTGATTGTACAAAACTATTTGCAGAAAAACCTATTTTTGTGTTTTCTAAAACGCCCAGTCTTTGTTCAAACGCAAAACCGGGTCTCCGGATTATTTTGTTTTGTCCGCTGTCGGATTGCAAAAGCGCTGGCTGAAATAAATAATTTAATTAATTATTTTGGTGGGGGCAGTCGAACGGGCCGAATCGACCCGAACGACCACCCCCAGTACAAACAATCGGCCCACCCATAATCCTAAAGTTACCTAGTCCTAGTCTACCCCAAACCCTCCACGTCACCCCAGCCACTCGCGGCTCGCCACCTCACCCTTGGCCATCCCCCCCTCCAATCAAAAGCAGCCACCTCACCCTCTCCCTCTCTCTCCCTCCTCACACGCCACCTCCCTCCCTCACAACCACTCACCTCTCCTGACCCCACCCTGCAAACCGACCCACCCTGACCCCCTGGCCGGATCCCACCTTCCCCAGACCAACCCCCTGGCCTCGGGCCCCACTCCCGCCACCTGTCCCCGACCACACCCACACAACAACCGCCTCACACCGTCCTGTTCCTCTTCCTCACCCCTCCTCCCCGCGTCTCCCCCAGGTGCCCCCGTCCGCTCGCCACCGCCTCCGTTCCCCTCCGCCTTCCACCCCGCCGGCGCCCGCGCGGCCGCGCACCACCCCGCCGCCCGACGCCGCGCCTCCGCGAGCCTCGAGCCGTCCCCGCTCGGCCTCCCTCACCCCCTCTCCGGCGCGAGCTCCCCGCCAGCGCCAGCCTCGCCTCCGGCCGGCCCCGTCTTCCTCCTCCTCTCGCCCCGACGACCGCGCGCCTCCCACCTTGTCCTCCGCTCGCCTCCGCCCCGTCGGCCCCTCCCCAGTTCCCCGCCGCCGCGCCCGGCTCCCCCTCTGCAACCGCCGCCGCGGACCCCTCCCTCGCCGGCGACCCCCTCTCCGCCTTCGTCGCGTTCCCCTCGACGCCCGAGCCCCGCCACCAGACCGCGCCGGCCGACCCCGGCTCCCTACCCGAGCAGCGCCTCTGTCTCCCCTCCTCTGGCCGTCGGAGCCCGAGCCGGCCCACCTCTACCCGCGCTAGCCTCGACTCCTCCCCCGAGCTGCCTCGCCGCCGCGACCCCCCCCTCTCCTCCAAGCTCGCCGCCGTCCTCTGGCCGGAGTCCGCGCCTCCCGGCCCTCCTCCTCCTCCTCCGCTCCGGCGCCGCCAACCGTCCTCCTTCCCCGAGCCTCGCCGTCGCCGACGCCCAGACCGCCGCGTTCTGCGCCGTCCTCCGTCCGCCGTGGGTCCTCGAGTCCACAAGGCCAGCACACCCCGTCGCTTCCACCAAGCGCCGCGCGAGCCGACCGCCGGTTTCTCCCTGTAGCCTCCTGTGCGTGTATGTAAGAAGTTGCAGGTGCCCTTGTACGTGTCTGTCTTGTCCAGTTCGGTGCCAATCCAAGCCACTGCCAAGGAACGGAACAAGCACCACAATGCCAACGACCGGGAACCGAACAAGATCTTCGTCACGGAACGCTGAGTTCTGCCACCCGTACCCGTAGATCTTCTAAGGGGGAACATCAAGTAGTCCACCGAACCCGAACCCGAGTTCTTCGACGCAACGGCAAGATCTCCTACATGGGAGCCCGGAGAAACCGTACCCGAAGGACGCAGATGCATCAAGATCATCTCTCGGACGCCAAGGTCGTCGACACGGTTGCGACATGAACTCCCGCTCGGCAACGCCAAGTGCTCCTTCCCGGACGCCGAGCTCGCCGAGAACCCAGATGCCAAGGTCATCGACGCAGAACGCCAAGTTCTTCGTCCCGGACGCCAAGACTGACCTGATACGCGGGCCCGACAAGATCGACACCGGCCAGGGCGAGTCCGATGCCCGGCGCCAGACCAAGTACGCTCTCCCGGAACGCCAAGGTCTCCGCGTGAGACGACCAGACCGACAACATGGCCGACCACCGCGGATGCGACAAGCTCTACTTCTGTTGTCCGAGAACGACCCCGTCGAAACCTAAACCCTGAGCCCGACCCCGAACCCCGGAACCCCAAGTTCGTCGAGACCCCCTAATGTGTGAACCCCTTCCCGAAACCCTATTTTATAATATAATCCAACTTGTTGCATATTAAATTGTCATACTTGCATGCATATTTGTGTGGTTTGGGGGCCTTATGCCGATTCACCTTATAATTAAATATGGGGCCCATATGCGGGCAAATCTAGTCTCATATTGGCCTCATTTAAACTTGTGTAGCGAACCGGTGCGATCTTTGCCATGTTATAACAACAGTTAAATTGCGGGGTAGCTAAACAACATGAACCGCCTTATTAATTGTCGGGACCCCGGTTCCGCTTAATCTGACCTAATTGCATCGCACTTCTGCCATGTCATACATCATACACGCATCATGCCCGATCTTTTGCCGTAGTATTAAATATTGCATCCGGTGTTTATTCTAGTGTTTTGCTTCTTCGCGGATAAGACCGTTGAGTTGATGTGAGCTTCGCCCCGATCTTCGGATGACCCTTCGACAATGTTTTCAGGCGAGCATCTCCCCCTTTCTACCTATCTTACTTTTATAGTATTTATTTCCCTCCTGTTGATCTATTGCTATCTGTGTTGCGATGCTCTAGTCTTCGTACCCGAGATATCCCTTGCAGCCTTATATTGCCTTGGACACCTCCTATTACCTGTTGTTTGGTAGATAGTTGGACTTGCGCGTCGTAGTCGCTTGCTCAAGTGTTGTTGCGTGTCGTCAAGTGCCACAGTTGTCGGAGTAATTCCGCATGTTGATGTTGTAGATGATCATGGCTTTACTTATCGTTCACTTTAATTCCTGTTTAACAACTAAAATTGAAGTAAGCAGAGGCATCGGTGGGTGATAGAAAATATTTGGTTTCCGAACGCCCACTTGTGTCCCGTAGGACCCCGAGTACTTGATACCTGTTCCTTGATTTATCGCGCTATCCACATCCGGGAGGTATATGGGACCCCCCTGAGCTAGAGCTTGATTCAGTCTTATTTCTTGGGGCCACAAACTAGTTTGAGGATTTATTTACTATCCTGTACTTATGCCATGCTACTTCTGTATTTACGTTTGTGCGAGGAGCACACTGTACTGTTTAGGATCGTGGCACGATTCCGCGGTGTCGACAAGCCCAGCCACACTTTCGGGTTCCCAGTCGTTCACAGCCGTCCCCACAACCTTAAGTCCGTCTCGGAGCCGGCCGGCTTCGTTGCGGGTCTACTTTAAGGGGTGGCCCCCTGAAATATTTCTGAATCCTGTGATTGCTTTGTCGTGAAAGCCTCATTGGGTTTTGATTTGGTTTTTCCGAGGTTGATCGAGTGTGTGTTGCTATTTGTGCACCCCGGCCGGGTTAAAACTTTCTGAAAGCCGTGTCCGCGGTTATGGACGACTTGGAGCACAGTATCTCGATCATAGACAAGCATAACTAAATTAGTGCTATAAATTTGACTTTATAATGACTAGTAATCAGCTTCACTATAATGGAATGGCTAACTAAAACTGCCCACAATTGCTTGTTTGGTTTGTCGCTTGCGACAATTGTATCTGACTAGTAAGTATTGCAAACTATAACGGAATGGCTAAATAAAAGTACCAACAACTGCTGGGTTTTGGGATATCTCATGCTAATTGTATTTGACTAGTAAGTGACGCAACTACAACGGCATGGTTAACTAAAAGTGCCCACTGCTTATTTTATCAGGATGATTATCTATACCTGACTAGTAATTGCTGCAACGATAACTGAATAAATAAAACTGCCAACTGTGTGAGTTCCTCGGTTGACTTCCTCGTTTGGTATCGAGGGGGAAACAACAGGATGGGTTTGTTTGGTGTTAGCTTCAGGTTGGATCCGGATAGGTCATTCTTACCCCCCTCTGATAACCGCCAGTTGTATCGAGTCTCTATAGGTTGTTTAGTGCATGCTGCGCTGCCGCTTCAGTCCACCATACCTATGTAGGCGAGGACCGCCGAATTCTAGCCTCGCCGTGTACTGGCCTCAGTACTGACGCTCCTCTTTTTCCTTTGCCCTTTGTCGGCACCCCTTTTGTTTAAGCAGGTTTTGAGATCGACGTTGTTAGCAGGGTTACCCTCCCGGCTTGGCCTGGGCAGGGTTATGGACGCCATTGGTTATTTCTTCAGGGCTCTTAGCCCCATTTGCATCTTGTCCGTAGCCGGACGCTCTATCGTTTCAAGGTGATTTGGATCTTTGTATATTATATCTGTATTCTTGACTCATTGAGTCACTGTTGTATATATATCTGTTCTGTGGGTCCCATCGAGGACTGTTGTGTAATGTTATTACTTCGTTTTCCACCCGCACGAAAGTGCCTGGTGGGCACCTTTGAATCGTTTCTATGCGGGTTTGGCGGGTTTCGCTAAAACTTGCATAGGTCCGATTCTGAGGGTGTTACATTTAGGGTCAGAGAGTTTGAAACAAAACATTTCCCAAAAGTGTTCTTCCAAAACCATTTTTAATAAATAAACTATATTTTTATTTGACTAGAAATGGTTTTAAATCAAAGAATCATTCTTTTGTTTCACCAAATACATTTTTGGAACCACAAAGTGTTTCCTATGGTTAGTAGGTTCAAATCACACCATTTGCCAAAGATTTTAACCCCAAAATCATTTTTGAACAATTTTTATAACCTAAATAAGCATACAAATGTTTCTGCAAAAACAAACATTTTTCCAGAATCTTTTTACTAAAAAAATGGCATGGTTGGCTAGGGCTTGTTCCACTGATTCCATTGATATAAAGTTTGCAAAATTTGGACGTGTAGAACTAAAGTTATGGATTTTTCAAAATCACATTCTAATCAGATTCAAAATTTCTGTTTAAACCAAACTAGTGTCACGCGGCGTGTTCTGATTCGTCCATACCGTTTCGCTCGGATCGGATACTCTGGCGCGTTGGATCTAATTAAATCGCACAGATCAGATTGCTTACCCCTTCGCTTTAAGTGGTTCTATCCTATCGACTAGATCGAGATCGGACGGCTGCTGCGAGCTTGACCTAAAACGAGCGGCGCTGCGGCGGTGGCTGGCGGCGGAGCGGCCAGATGGTGGCGGTGTTGGTGATACAGGAAGCTAGAGTGGCTTGGGAGATGCTCACCACGTTCGCAGAAGCCTGGGGAAGCTCAAGGTGTTCTCGAGGAGTCAAGGGGCGCTCTGGTCCGACGTGGATTGCTCACCGGAGTTCACACGGCGTCGGGCGGGCTCTGGTCGTCGTTGTGGGCGAGGCTACAGGGCATGCCGAAGCAAAGTAGAGGGTGCGTTAGACGCGCATGGTTCCAGGGAGCATGTGAGTATCACAGAATGGCATCGGGGCGGTCCGAGCTTACCAGGAAGACTCGCCAGAGTAAGAAGCAGACACAGCGGCGTTGAGTTGTTGTCGAAGTCGAGGCCTTGGGGCGAGCGCGGACGAACGGAAGACACAGGTAGGTGCGCCTGGGTCTAGGGAAGGTGTGAGCTTGATCGAGGAGGCGAGGGGCGGTGGTTACTGGCCGGAATCGTCGCCGGAGCGTCGTCGGACAGAGGGTGGTGTGGAGAGGAATTGGACGGCCTAGGGGCACGCTAAGGTGGGGCGACAGAGGGGAAATGGAGAGGGAACGCTGGCGTTTATCACTGCGTGGTTATGGCGAGGAGTAAACGCAGCAGTAAAGCGAATTCAACCGGAGGAATCAATGGCAGCAACGGCTGGACGAGTTCAACGCGAGGAGGAAGAAGATGACGTGGGCGTGGGGCCGGTTGGTCAGCGAGAGAGAGAAGAGGGGAGATGGGTCCACCGGTCATTGGCTCTGCAGGTTCAGACACGGGTGAGGAAAACACTTCGGGAGGGGAAAGAGGAGGTGGGCTGTTGGGCTTAGTGGGCCAAGTTGGGTTGGGTCGACTTGCTCTTATTTTTTTCTGTTCTGAAACTTTTTCCAATTCAATTTCTGTTTTGAAATTCAATCAAACAAATCAATCAATCAAATCCAATCAAAATTTCTCCAAACTTTGCACTGAGTTTTGGTTCTGTTTAACAACAATAACCAAAGTCCCACAAACAAAAATAATATTTTTATTTTAGGGTCCATTATTAATTAAATAATTAGACCTTGTTTATTAAATCAAAATAGGATTTGATTTATTTAAAATCTCCATTTGAAATTTAAATATTTTCAAAACCAAATCAGTAGGTTTTATTTGGAAATAAAGAATACTTGGAAAACTTGTTAAAATAAATAAATAAGTTTTGATGTTTTAATTAAAATAATAAAACCTTTATTTTTAATAAACTTGGATATTAAATCCTTATTATTTTATTTAAATAATCCTTTACTATTTTTATCAAAACAAAATATTTTATTTCAAAAGTTTGGCCAAGGTTTAATTTGGCTATATAAAATAATCCTTATTTATAAATCTTCCTTTTCTTTTGAAAACCAAATCTTTTATTAAAAGATCCAAAATAGTAATTCCAAATATTTTTAGCTTTATTATTTATTTAACTTATTAAATCCCTTTAGGATTTTATTTGATCCAAATAGGTTTTGAAAGTTTCCAATTGGATTCAAAAAGTTTCTTCTCACCCTGAAAATCAACAAAGTTTTATTTTATTCATTTATTTTTCACATTACAAGATTTGGAAAATCTTGGGATGTGACATATTCATTTTAAATCTTGAAGATGCATCTGTTTACAATATTAGTGCTAAAAGGCTTCGGCCTAATGATTTGAGTCCTACCTATTTATGGCATTGTAGTTTGGGGCATATAAGTGAAAAGCGCATGAAGAAGCTCCATGGTGATGGTCTTCTAACTTTGTTTGATTTTGAATCATACGAGACATGTCAGGCTTGTTTACTTGGAAATATGACCAAATCGCCTTTTTCGGGTTTACCCGAGAGAGCGACAGACTTGTTGTAACTCATACATACTGATGTGTGTGGACCAATGTGCACGACATCCAAAGGAGGATATCACTACTTCATTACTTTCACTGATGATTTCAGTAGATATGGTTACTATTTGATGAAGCATAAGTCTGAAACTTTTGAAAAGTTCAAGGAGTTTCAGAATGAGGTAGAGAATCAACGTGGCAAGAAAATAAAGGCCTTGCGATCTGATCGTGGAGGTGAATATTTGAGTCACGAATTTAGCAATCATCTAAAGAGTTGCAGAATTGTTCTACAACTCACGCCACCCGAAACGCCTCAAAGAAACGGGGTCTCCGAATGGCGCAATCGAACTTTGTTGGACATGGTTTGATCGATGATGAGCCAGTCGGATTTACCATTATGTCACATCCCAAGATTTTCCAAATCTTGTAATGTGAAAATAAATTAATAAAATAAAACTTTGTTTGATTTTCAGAGCCAGAAGAAACTTTTTGAATTCAATTGGAACTTAAACCCATTTGAATTAAATAAAATCCTAAAGGGATTCACAAAGATAAACATTTAATAAAGGAAATTAAAAATGTTTTGGAAATACTATTTTGGATCTTTTAATAAAAGATTTGGTATTCAAAAGAAAAGATGGATTTATAAATAAAGATTATTTTATAAAGCCAAATTAAAACTTGGCCAAGCTTTTGAATTAAAACATTTTTTTTAAATAAAATAGCAAAGGTTTAATTAAAAATAATAAAGGATTGCTTAAATAAAATAATAAGGAATTAATATCCAAACTTTATTTAAATAAAAGGTTTTACCAATTTAATTGAAACATCAAAACTTATTAAAAACTATTTAAAATAAGTTTTCTAAATATTTGACATTCTCAAATAAAACTTACTAAAGTGTTTTGGTTTTATTTTAGATTTCAAAATAAATATCTCAATAAAACAAATCCTAATTTAATAAAGAAGTCAATTATATTTAATTATTAATGGACCCTAAAATAAAAGGTTATTTTGTTTTAAACAAGTTTTTCAAACATTCCTTACTTTCAAATAAAACCTACTGAATTGGTTTTGAAAATATTTGGGTTTTAAATAAAGATTTTATTAATTAAAACAAACCCTATATTATTAAATTACTAAAATAACCATTTTATTTAAATTAAAGAATGGAACTTAAAAAGAATAAAATTATTATTTTATTTTGAGATTTGGATTATGTTGAAAAACAGAACCAAATTCAAAGTAAAGTTGAGTGTTTGTTTGAATTTGTTTGATTGTTGTTTGAATGTTTGAAAACATTGTTTGAAATTCAAAACAGAAAAGAATTAGAAAAAGAAAAACGTTTTAGACAGAAAAAAATAAGAAATAGACCCAGCCCACTAAGGCCCAGCGAGCCAGCCCACTTCTCTTCCAGAAAGAAAAACGTTTCGCACCAATTAGTGAACCCACTCAGTCACAGACAACCGGGACCCATTCCCCTCTCTCTCTCCCTCACTGCCAGGTAGACCCCACGCAGCCAGCTCATCGTCTTCAACACTCGCACGACCCCTTCTTCCTCCTCTCTCCCGTTTCTGCCTGTGATTCCGCGGAGTAAATTCTCGTTAATGCTGTGATTAAACGCCCTTGCGATCTTGCCTACTTAAGCGCCCACTCCTCCCCTCCGTTTCCCCTCTGCCCCCTCCCCAAAGCACGCCCCCAGGCTGCCGCATTTCGCCGGACACTCCCTCTGCCTTCGACGACCCTCCTCACCGATTCCGGCCAACACACGCCCCCTCCTGCCTCCCCGAGCACACGAGCACGCTCACCCCACCCTGGCGCATCTTTCTGTGCCGTTCATTCGTCCGCGGGTACCCTACAGCGTCGGCGACGACGACGACCTGCAGCACCGCCGCCTGCCCTCTTCTCCGACGACGACCCCCAGGTAAACCAGACCGCCCCGCGTCTTTCCGATCACACAAACGTCTTCGCCTTGGTCTTGCGTACCTAACTACGTCCTCTGTTTGCCTCCGCATGATCTGCAACGTCGACTTCGACCTCCGACAGAGCCGCCCGACGTTGTCTTCAACTCCGGCGAGCAATCAAGCCCGACCCAGTGCGCCCCTTCACCAACCAGTACCACATTGAGCATCAACGAGCGTCAGCGAACCCGGTGAGCACACTCCCCCTCTGCTTCGCTTCCTGTATCGCCGGCGCCGCCGTGAAACAGAGTCGCCGCCGCCAGCAGCCGTCGCAGCGCCGCCCGACTGTGGTCGAGCACCCAACAGCCGTTCGATTCAGATCGGACGAATAGGATAGGTTCACTTAAACGCGAAAGGGTACGCCTCCAGAGCCGCACGATTTATTTAGATCTAACGCACCGCAGCGTGATCCGGTCGAACCGTTACCAGCGAATAGAAACGTGCCGCGTGTCACCTATCTCGTTTTAAAAGAAATTTGAATCTGATTTAATTGCAAACTTCAAACCCTTATAACTTTTGATCCACACGTCCAAATTTGGCAAATTTTATATCAATGGATTCAGGAGAACAAACCCTAGCCAACCATGCCCTTAGTTTAGCAAATAGTAGCTGTTAGCTTGTTTGAAATTACAGAAACATTTGTATGCTTGTTAAGAATGTAAAAATTGTTTAAAATTGAATTTAAGGATAAAACCTTTGCAAATTGGTTTGTTGTGACCTTACTGACTCTAGGAACCAACCAATGTTTTGGAAAATGAAATTGGAAAGGGTTGGGATGGATTAATTAGTTTAGTCCATTTCTAGCCAAACAAAACTATTGTTTTGTTTATGAAAATGGTTTTAAATGGAAAACTTTGAGAAAATGTTTTGGACCAAACCTACTGACCCAAAAACACCAAGCTTTGCAATAGCAACTCACTTGGTGAACAACTTAAGAGTTTTGCCTTAAGAAAAAACATTTTTCACCACATGAAATGATAAATGGATTTAAAATAGTTTTTGGACAAAACCCCCTTGCTAATGACTTTGCCACTTTGGTAAATGACCAATTTGGATATTACAAAGTTTAGAAACCCCATGGAGACCCCTTTGCAAAATAAAACTATCTTGTGCATGCTCCCATGCATGAATTGGTTTCCATTGTCTTGTGTGTGTGAATTTGTTTGAGTGATTATTGGTTTGGAATGTAAATTGAATTTGTGTTTGCTTGATTGATTTGTAGTGAAGTGTGAGACTAGAAAGATCAAGGAGTGAACCACCATTCCCTACCAAAAAGGCAAGTGATGCTTCATACTTTTTGTCCCATTACTTTCTCTATGCATTAGTAATTTTGCTAAGTAAAACTTGCATGGATTTTGCTAAGTATAGATCTTGCTATAGGAAAACCTAGTAGATGAATCCTTAGTAGGATTTCCCTAAGTTAAGATTCCTACTACTACCAAGCTTAGCCTAGCTAATAGAAAACATGGGTGGAATAAATATTCACACTATGGAAAAATATTCTAAGTCTGAGGACTTAGGTTTTGTTTAATAAAACAACTAAGTTAATGAATCACCTGGGTGGAAATGGAAGGATTGGGTTATGTTGAGTGGTTACACAAGACCATGGACCTGGCTTGTGTATCTCACTTGTGGATGGCCACCCAGGAAACAAAGGGATTTGAGATGTCAAATGTTGAGAAGCTTCAAGTGCAACCACTTGGCAATATGGGCTCTGCCATGATCATATAGGTTGCAAGAACTTAGCCAAATGGACAGTGGGTGGTAGTGTTTGATAGGTTGGAGCGCGTCCATTTTGGTCTAAGGGAAGGCTTCTGAAAGATTTTGTCTTGGGAAACCAAGTCTTGTGGGTAAAGTGCACCACCTCTGCAGAATGTAAAATCTAAGTACTTAGCCATGTCCCTGGTAAAGGACAATTTGAGCATCAAGACATGGAAGCAATCAAGAATCTCATCATTCCAATTTCTAAACTAAAATCTTGTGGTTTGAACAAGGGTTGTTTGAATTCTTCAATCATTGATGGAGAGATGGCTTGGTACAAGGATCTTGAAATCTTTGATTGAGAAAAATGATTTTGTCAAGCAAAAACTTAGTATTTTCAAAATGATAAGAAAAAACTATTTTGAGCAATGCAAACCTCAACTCCACTTAGCCAAATGCATATAGATGATAGACTCCACTATACTACCATAGTATCACTTGCCAATACAATTCAAATGTATTGACCCCTTTGTGGCTGTAACTTGTATGTTGCAGGGTTGATTGATTTTAGTGAAGATTGATTGTTTAGGATTGCAAAGTCTACAACCAACATCTGCCTGTGGCACTTTGAAGATGAAGGACCCCATGCTTATTGTTATTCCGCTGCAATGTAATGTAATAGCCTAATGAGCTATGTTTGATGTAATAAACTTATGTTATTCCTGGTTATAAAGTTATATTATGAGCTTTGTTTCTTGATATTACATCTTAACTGTGGATGCTAGCTATTGATCCAGGGACTAGCATTGTAAACACAGGAGGGATCAATCTTATTAAAGGTTGGGACCCCTAACAGATGGTATCAGAGCATTGTGTTGCCTGTAGGATTTGTAAACCCTAGGATTGGACAAAACCCTTAGAAAAATAGGAGTTATACTTATTCCAAAATTTTTTTTTTTACAAAAACACTTGTAAACTCTTTCCTCAACCATTTTGGTTTCAACTCTACATCTCTTCTATTTCAAACTTGATGGAAAAACCTACCCATGACCAAGGACTACACTATGTGCAAAAGACTTCTTCAACATCTTCAACTCTAATGACTTCAAATTTCTTCAACTCTAATGACTTCAACATCTTCAGCATATTCACCAAGGACTTCCAACTTGGATACCACTAAGGACTACAAGTGAGACAAGGAAATCTTACTCAAAAGTTAGAGACTGAGGGAATGCAAAAGTTAGAAGGAGTCCACATCATTTGAAGTATTGCAACCAAGAGCTTTTTCTCAAGGAAACCAAGATCTCATGCAAGAAGAATCAACCAAGAAGGAAGGAAAGATCACAAGTGAACCATATAGATGGACCACCATTTATAGTTAAAGTCAAACACACCAACTTATGTGGTGTAACAAAAAAATATTTTGTTGCCTAAAGATAAGCTTGAACCTTGTTTGAGTGTGAATGTTTTATTTGTGATTACATGCACATTGCTTGTGTGAATTGTGATGTGTGTGATTAGAAAAATTTCCTTAGAATTATCTTGTCTATTCTAATTCCAAACCTACCCAAACAGATGACTACTCCAAAAGACTCCAAGGTTGATGACACCAACACCAACCAAGCTGACAGCATGAGAGAGCTCATAGCAACCCAACACCAGTTGAACCAACTGACAGCTCAGTTCATAGTCAACAATAGTGATAAAGATCCAACACTACAAAAGTTTTTGGAGGAACAATCCCAACTGATGCTCAAGGTGACTAATCAAATGATCAGCATGGAAGAGAACTATCCCAAAGGAGTGTATGATAACAAGGATGACAAGAATGTTATTCTAGATGGAGCCCCAGCTTTCATTATTTGTGGAGACAAGGATCATACTTCCAAGGAGCATGAAGGACAATGCCCCAATTGTGAAGAAGATCATCCTGTTGGACAATGTCCTACCTCTCAAGCTACTTGCTACCTTTGTGAAGGAAATGATCATATTCCTAATCAATGTCCCATCTATGCCATGGTGGAACAAAGGAAACAAGAAGGATCCAAGTCTACCAAAGGAAAAGGACCACTCCTACATCCAAACAAGACAACCCAATTCAAAGGATCAAAGAAAATCAAGAAGCCCAAGCAAGACATGAGCCTTGTGCAATGTCGTAAATGTAAGGAAATGGGACACTACTCCAGTGGATGCCCAGAGAACAAGAAGAATAAAGAGATTGACCAAGTGTGGTGCAACAACTGCAAAGAGTTAGGCCACTATGTAGCAACTTGCCCACAAGAGCCACGTAAAGAACTCAAGGACATTCATTGTTTCAACTGCAAGGAACCAGGACATTATGCAAGCAACTGTCCAGAAAGGATGAAAAACAAGTTGAACAAGCCTATGGAGAAACTCAACCTTGGCCCATGAGTCAAATATGGAAACCAAGGACACATGCAAATGTTTGCTTAGAGAAATTCCCAGGATCCCAAGAAGGACAATATGTAATTTTTGTTTGAAAGTTTTTAAGGGTGGTAGTACCCTAGTTGTTTTGAACTTGCTTGTAACCCTAGCCTCCCCAAATCTCGGGACGAGATTTATTTTAAGGGTGGTAGCCTGTCACATCCCAAGATTTTCCAAATCTTGTAATGTGAAAATAAATTAATAAAATAAAACTTTGTTTGATTTTCAGAGCCAGAAGAAACTTTTTGAATTCAATTGGAACTTCAAACCCATTTGAATTAAATAAAATCCTAAAGGGATTCACAAAGATAAACATTTAATAAAGGAAATTAAAATGTTTTGGAAATACTATTTTGGATCTTTTAATAAAAGATTTGGTATTCAAAAGAAAAGATGGATTTATAAATAAAGATTATTTTATAAAGCCAAATTAAAACTTGGCCAAGCTTTTGAATTAAAACATTTTATTTTAAATAAAATAGCAAAGGTTTAATTAAAAATAATAAAGGATTTCTTAAATAAAATAATAAGGAATTAATATCCAAACTTTATTTAAATAAAAGGTTTTACCAATTTAATTGAAACATCAAAACTTATTAAAAACTATTTAAAATAAGTTTTCTAAATATTTGACATTCTCAAATAAAACTTACTAAAGTGTTTTGGTTTTATTTTAGATTTCAAAATAAATATCTCAATAAAACAAATCCTAATTTAATAAAGAAGTCAATTATATTTAATTATTAATGGACCCTAAAATAAAAGGTTATTTTGTTTTAAACAAGTTTTTCAAACATTCCTTACTTTCAAATAAAACCTACTGAATTGGTTTTGAAAATATTTGGGTTTTAAATAAAGATTTTATTAATTAAAACAAACCCTATATTATTAAATAACTAAAATAACCATTTTATTTAAATTAAAGAATGGAACTTAAAAAGAATAAAATTATTATTTTATTTTGAGATTTGGATTATGTTGAAAAACAGAACCAAATTCAAAGTAAAGTTGAGTGTTTGTTTGAATTTGTTTGATTATTGTTTAAATGTTTGAAAACATTGTTTGAAATTCAAAACAGAAAAGAATTAGAAAAAGAAAAACGTTTTAGACAGAAAAAAATAAGAAACAGACCCAGCCCACTAAGGCCCAGCGAGCCAGCCCACTTCTCTTCCAGAAAGAAAAACGTTTCGCACCAATTAGTGAACCCACTCAGTCACAGACAACCGGGACCCATTCCCCTCTCTCTCTCCCTCACTGCCAGGTAGACCCCACGCAGCCAGCTCATCGTCTTCAACACTCGCACGACCCCTTCTTCCTCCTCTCTCCCGTTTCTGCCTGTGATTCCGCGGAGTAAATTCTCGTTAATGCTGTGATTAAACGCCCCTGCGATCTTGCCTACTTAAGCGCCCACTCCTCCCCTCCGTTTCCCCTCTGCCCCCTCCCCAAAGCACGCCCCCAGGCTGCCGCATTTCGCCGGACACTCCCTCTGCCTCCGACGACCCTCCTCACCGATTTCGGCCAACACACGCCCCCTCCTGCCTCCCCGAGCACACGAGCACGCTCACCCCACCCTGGCGCATCTTTCTGTGCCGTTCATTCGTCCGCGGGTACCCTACAGCGTCGGCGACGACGACGACCTGCAGCACCGCCGTCTGCCCTCTTCTCCGACGACGACCCCCAGGTAAACCAGACCGCCCCGCGTCTTTCCGATCACACAAACGTCTTCGCCTTGGTCTTGCGTACCTAACTACGTCCTCTGTTTGCCTCCGCATGATCTGCAACGTCGACTTCGACCTCCGACAGAGCCGCCCGACGTTGTCTTCAACTCCGGCGAGCAATCAAGCCCGACCCAGTGCGCCCCTTCACCAACCAGTACCACGTTGAGCATCAACGAGCGTCAGCGAACCCGGTGAGCACACTCCCCCTCTGCTTCGCTTCTTGTATCGCCGGCGCCGCCGTGAAACAGAGTCGCCGCCGCCAGCAGCCGTCGTAGCGCCGCCCGACTGTGGTCGAGCACCCAACAGCCGTTCGATTCAGATCGGACGAATAGGATAGGTTCACTTAAACGCGAAAGGGTATGCCTCCAGAGCCGCACGATTTATTTAGATCTAACGCACCGCAGCGTGATCCGGTCGAACCGTTACCAGCGAATAGAAACGTGCCGCGTGTCACCTATCTCGTTTTAAAAGAAATTTGAATCTGATTTAATTGCAAACTTCAAACCCTTATAACTTTTGATCCACACGTCCAAATTTGGCAAATTTTATATCAATGGATTCAGGAGAACAAACCCTAGCCAACCATGCCCTTAGTTTAGCAAATAGTAGATGTTAGCTTGTTTGAAATTACAGGAACATTTGTATGCTTGTTAAGAATGTAAAAATTGTTTAAAATTGAATTTAAGGATAAAACCTTTGCAAATTGGTTTGTTGTGACCTTACTGACTCTAGGAACCAACCAATGTTTTGGAAAATGAAATTGGAAAGGGTTGGGATGGATTAATTAGTTTAGTCCATTTCTAGCCAAACAAAACTATTGTTTTGTTTATGAAAATGGTTTTAAATGGAAAACTTTGAGAAAATGTTTTGGACCAAACTACTGACCCAAAAACACCAAGCTTTGCAATAGCAACTCACTTGGTGAACAACTTAAGAGTTTTGCCTTAATAAAAAACATTTTTCACCACATGAAATGATAAATGGATTTAAAATAGTTTTTGGACAAAACCCCCTTGCTAATGACTTTGCCACTTTGGTAAATGACAAATTTGGATATTACAAAGTTTAGAAACCCCATGGTGACCCCTTTGCAAAATAAAACTATCTTGTGCATGCTCCCATGCATGAATTGGTTTCCATTGTCTTGTGTGTGTGAATTTGTTTGAGTGATTATTGGTTTGGAATGTAAATTGAATTTGTGTTTGCTTGATTGATTTGTAGTGAAGTGTGAGACTAGAAAGATCAAGGAGTGAACCACCATTCCCTACCAAAAAGGCAAGTGATGCTTCATACTTTTTGTCCCATTACTTTCTCTATGCATTAGTAATTTTGCTAAGTAAAACTTGCATGGATTTTGCTAAGTATAGATCTTGCTATAGGAAAACCTAGTAGATGAATCCTTAGTAGGATTTCCCTAAGTTAAGATTCCTACTACTACCAAGCTTAGCCTAGCTAATAGAAAACATGGGTGGAATAAATATTCATACTATGGAAAAATATTCTAAGTCTGAGGACTTAGGTTTTGTTTAATAAAACAACTAAGTTAATGAATCACCTGGGTGGAAATGGAAGGATTGGGTTATGTTGAGTGGTTACACAAGACCATGGACCTGGCTTGTGTATCTCACTTGTGGATGGCCACCCAGGAAACAAAGGGATTTGAGATGTCAAATGTTGAGAAGCTTCAAGTGCAACCACTTGGCAATATGGGCTCTGCCATGATCATATAGGTTGCAAGAACTGAGCCAAATGGACAGTGGGTGGTAGTGTTTGATAGGTTGGAGCGCGTCCATTTTGGTCTAAGGGAAGGCTTCTGAAAGATTTTGTCTTGGGAAACCAAGTCTTGTGGGTAAAGTGCACCACCTCTGCAGAGTGTAAAATCTAAGTACTTAGCCATGTCCCTGGTAAAGGACAATTTGAGCATCAAGACATGGAAGCAATCAAGAATCTCATCATTCCAATTTCTAAACTAAAATCTTGTGGTTTGAACAAGGGTTGTTTGAATTCTTCAATCATTGATGGAGAGATGGCTTGGTACAAGGATCTTGAAATCTTTGATTGAGAAAAATGATTTTGTCAAGCAAAAACTTAGTATTTTCAAAATGATAATAAAAATCTATTTTGAGCAATGCAAACCTCAACTCCACTTAGCTAAATGCATATAGATGATAGACTCCACTATACTACCATAGTATCACTTGCCAATACAATTCAAATGTATTGACCCCTTTGTGGCTGTAACTTGTATGTTGCAGGGTTGATTGATTTTAGTGAAGATTGATTGTTTAGGATTGCAAAGTCTACAACCAACATCTGCCTGTGGCACTTTGAAGATGAAGGACCCCATGCTTATTGTTATTCCGCTGCAATGTAATGTAATAGCCTAATGAGCTATGTTTGATGTAATAAACTTATGTTATTCCTGGTTATAAAGTTATATTATGACCTTTGTTTCTTGATATTACATCTTAACTGTGGATGCTAGCTATTGATCCAGGGACTAGCATTGTAAACACAGGAGGGATCAATCTTATTAAAGGTTGGGACCCCTAACACATTATCATTTTGGTGTTACGCTCTAGAAACGGCAGCTTTCACACTTAACAGGGTACCATCTAAATACATAGTTAAGACACCATATGAGATGTGCACTGGAAAGAATCCCAGTTTCTCTTTTCTAAAGATTTGGGGTTGTGATGAATTTGTCATTCGACTTCAGTCGGACAAGCTAACACCCAAATCAAAGAAGTGCATTTTCGTGGGATATCCGAGGGAAACCTTAGGGTATTACTTCTACAACCGAGAAGAGGGCAAAGTGTTTGTCGCTCGTAGCGGTGTTTTCCTAGAGAAAGAGTTTCTCACAAAGGGAACGAGTGGAAGGTCGGTGCGACTTGAAGAATTTCAAGATGAGCCAGTCAGGGATGCTTCTACGAGTGATGCTATTTTAGCAGAACAAGTTGAGGAACCCGTGGCAATAGAAGCACCACAACCACGAAGGTCGGCGAGGCTCCGCGAAACGCGGGAATTATTATTGTTAGACAATGATGAGCCTGCGACCTATGTAGAAGTGATGGTGGACCCAGACTCTGAGAAATGGCTGATCGCCATGAGATCCGATATAGAGTCCATGGGAGACAATAAGTTTGGAACTTGGTTGACCTGCCTAATGGTTTTAAAGCCATCGAGTGCAAATGGATCTATAAGAAGAAGATTGATATGGATGGAAATGTTCACATCCATAAAGCTCGACTTGTTGCAAAAGGTTTTCGACAAGTTCAAGGAGTTGACTACGACGAGACTTTCTCGCCCGTAGCGATGCTTAAATATATACGGATCATTCTAGCCATTGCTGCACATTTCGACTATGAAATATGGCAGATGGATGTCAAGACGGCTTTCCTAAATGGAATCCTAACTGAGGACGTGTATATGATGCAACCCGAAGGTTTTCTCGATCCAAACAATGCTGGAAAGGTATGCAAACTTCTAAAGTCTATTTATGGGCAAAAGCAAGTATCTCGAAGTTGGAACATTCGATTTGATGAAGTTGTAAAGGAGTTTGGCTTCATCAAAAACGAACAAGAACCTTGTGTTTACAAGAAGGAAAGTGGGAGAGCGTTGGTATTTCAAATCTTATATGTAGATGACATATTGCTGATTGGAAATGACATTCCTATTCCCGAGTCTGTTAAGACCTCGTTGAAAAATATTTTTTCGATGAAGGACTTAGGAGAAGCGGCATATATTCTGGGCATCAAGATCTATAGAGATATATCAAGGAGGCTAATTGGATTACACCAGAGTACATACATTGACAAAGTGTTGAAACGGTTCAGCATGGAAGAGGCTAAGAAGGGGTTCTTGCCCATGTCTCACGGCATTAAACTCAGCAAGACTCAGTGTCCTTCGACTACTGATGAGCGTGAGCACATGAGTAGGGTTCCATATGCTTCGGCCATTGGATCCATCATGTATGCAATGATATGTACTCACCCAGATGTTTCCTATGCTCTAAGTGTTACGAGCAGATATCAGGCTGATCTAGGTGAAGGTCACTGGACAGCGCTAAAGAATATCCTTAAGTACTTGAGCAGGACTAAGGATGTGTTCCTAGTTTATGGAGGTGAGGATGAACTCAGTGTAAGGGGTTACACAGATGCGAGTTACCTTAACGACTCAGATGACTCCAGATCACAATCTGGTTATGTGTTTGTCCTGAATGGTGGTGCTGTGAGTTGGAAAAGTTCCAAGCAAGATACGGTGGCCTCCTCTTCAACAGAAGCTAAATATATTGCCGCCTCGGAGGCTGCAAAGGAAGTTGTTTGGATTAGGAATTTCCTGATCGCTCTTGGTGTGGTTCAAGGCGCGTCCAATCCCATGGACGTTTATTGTGACAACAATGGTGCTATTGCACAAGCCAAGGAACCTAGACAGCACCCGAAGAACAAACATATTCACATGCGTTACCATCAGATTCGAGAGTTCGTTGAGGATGGTAGTGTCATGATATGAAAAATACATACGGACTCAAATGTTGCTGATCCTTTTACAAAGCCACTCCCGCAGCCTGCGCATGAGGCGCACGCAAGAGCAATAGGTATTAGATACAATCTAGATTGACTCTAGTGCAAGTGGGAGACTAAAGGAAATATGCCCTAGAGGCAATCATAGAGATGATTATATTTCTTATGTATCCATGAGTTATTGTAATGTTCCTTGAATATCCATAACAGGCAACTTGTATTGATTGGCAATTATGTGAATTGTTTGTGAAACTCTTTACTTGTATGGTTATGTAATAGTTGTCCCTAGTCGTAGTTCATGTGAGGACACATGTGAATATTAGACTAGCACATCGATTGGTTGATGACTATGTTTCGCAAGTCATAGACATGGAGATGTCAAACAAATGATTTGGACATATGTTATGAACATGGGGTTGGACTGACCCAACTTGAGACTGGCAATTAGTTGCAGCTCTCTCTCTACACATCGTGTACGTTTTTGTCCTTAGACCTGAGATTGTTGCATGTACTTGAGATGTGGATCGACATACTTTGGGGCTATCAGAGGCTACTCCGTAACTGGGTAGTTATAAAAGTAGCTTTCGGGTTTGTCCTGAAGCATGCTGCAAGGCATGGTAAATCAAGATGGGATTTGCCCCTCTCTACTTGAGAGAGATATCTCTGGGCCCCTCGAGTGATCGGATCCAGAAATGCATGGTCGTGCTACATATGGTTAAAGGTTAACCTAGTAAAGGGATTCTGAATCACAGTGTCGAGAAAGGGAGGTCAGCTTGGATCTAGACCAAATATCATGAGGCAAATGGAAAGACATGTACTAAACCTTGTGATGGTTCGTCCGATATGATCATTGTATACGTTTAGGATTTGGCACGTCTTGTTAGAGGACGATACCAACTATTGACAGAATAAGTGTACTCATGTCATGTCTATACGTATATGAACCTATAGGGTCACACACTTAAGGGGCTGGAAGGCTAATTTAGGATTGGATCCAAATTTAGACCAGGCTTAGGCTACTAATGGGCTGCTAATGTAGAAGCCCACTAGGGACACCTATATAAGAGAGGGTGGGGCGAGCTGACCAGGGTTAGACCATTCCTCCCAGCCGCCGCTCCTCACGCCTGTGTTGCACGCGCGGACCTAGCAGTCCGGTGTCTAACGCTTCCATCCTGTACGTGTGGATACCTCGGAGGCGCTTGGACAAGCCGTGCAAGGGGAGCTGCTCGTGGGATGAGAACGAGGAGGAGACGTAGATCGTCTGCACTGCCTCGACACGCTTCATCAAGTTCTGCAACTGCGCGTCTAGTGGTAATCCCATGATCTAGGAAAACAGTAATCCTGGTTTACGCGGTAGAAAATTTTGATTTGCGCTAGTGTAACCTACCCGTATCCCTTCAGTAACAACAAAGCAACAACAACAGCAACAACAACAGCGAAAGAATAGCAATAGTAATAGTAACAGTAACAGTAGGATTCGAGTGCGGTAGGCATAGGGATGGATGGACGGGCGTTGCATGGACGAGTCTAAACATGTAACTGCAAGGTCTAGGGCATTGCAGATAAAAAATAATAAGCATCCAAGTAATAAAAAATCCTAGGCATGTGCTCCAAATATAGTCATACGTGCTCGCAATGAGAACTTGCACAACATCTTCTGTCTAGCCAGCCCGTGGCAGCGGGGCCTCTAGGGAATTACTGACAATTAAGGTGCTCCTTTTAATAGAGCACCGGAGCAAAGCATTAACACTCCATGAACACATGTGATCCTCACATCACAGCCATCCCCTCCGGTTGTCCCAATTATTGTCACTTTGGGGCCTTTGGATCCGGACAATGATATGTGTACACAACTTGCAGATAAGATCACAAACAATACTATCATAATGATTCAATAATAGGTTTAGATCTGAGATCATGGCACTTGGGCCCTAGTAACAAGCATTAAGCACAACAAGTTGCAACAAAGTCAAATAGCACTAATAGAGATACTAGGCACTATGCCCTAACAGATCTTATTCGATTACATGATATAAATCATCCAATCCCTACCATCCCCAAGCCTACAGCGGAGGATTACTCACTCATGGATGAGGGAAACATCGGTGGTTGATGGAGATGCGTTGGTGATGACGATGGCGATGATCCTCTCCAAATTCCCTGTCCCGGCAGGGTGCCAGAACGGAGTTTCTAGATCCGAATCCTGGTTTCTGGTGGCGGCGGTGGAGCGGAACTCTTTCTAGAAAACTATCAAACCCCCATCTATTTTTAGGTCAAAAGGCAACTTATAGGCGCGGAGGGAGGCCGAGGAGCTGCCTGGGGTGGACAGACCTCCCCCAGGCGCGAGGTCAGTGGGCCCGCGCCTGGGGTGGGTCTGGGCCCCCCAGGCCTCCTCTCTGTCTCCCCTTCTGGCTCCGTGGATCTTCTGGTGAGAAATAGTTTTTGGCATATTTTCCGGGATTTTTCCTGATAGTTCATTTTCTGCACAAAAACAAGACACCAAGGTAATTCTGCTGGAAACATCGTCAGTCCATGTTAGTTGTATCCAAATCACACAAGTTTAGAGGAGAAACAATAGCAAAGTGTTCGAGAAAGTAGATACGTTTTGGACGTATCAGGGCTCTGAGGGCGTTGACGTTCTTTGACGGGCCACGGGTCTTCACGTCCTCGGCATGCATCATGAGGGAGTTGAAGTCGGTGGCGAGGCTCCTGGTGCAGAAGGGGCACCTGTAGAAGTCGCCGGCGAAGAAGCCGTTGAAATGGCCAGACTTCAACTTCCTCAGCACCTAACGAGTCTTGGTGTCCATGGACTCGTCGTCGCTATATGCGTTGCTGTTATTCACCTATTACAAAAAACAGTAGTGTGCAATAAGGACATGACTGAGATACCGTGATTATCGGGATTGGTTACTTGCATAAATTAATCGATTGAGATCACCTGATTATTCCCCAATCCTCAAATCTCAAACCAAATCGAATACTGATCCCAACTACAGATCGGTGCTAGTACTGATCCCAACTACAGATCGGTGCTAGTACTGATCCCAACTACAGATCAGTGCTAGTACCTCCGACCATGGGTCGGATAAGCTGGTGTGGGGGTCCCATGAAGGGAATATGCCTGAGAGGCAATAATAAAGTGGTTATTATCATATTCCTTATTTATGATAAATGTTTATTTTACATGCTATAATTTTATTAATACGGAAACGTTAATACATGTGTGTTTAATAAACAAAAAGGAAGTTCCTAGTTATGCCTCTCTTATAAACTAGCTCGTTGATTAACATGATGATCAAAGTTTCCTGATCATGGACATTGGATGTTGTTAATAACGAGGTCACAACATTAGTGTAATGATGTGATGAACATTCATCCGAAGTATAGCATTACGATCAAAGTCATTGAGTTTATATTGCTATAACAACTTACGAAGTGATCCTAATCCTTAGACCATGAGATCATGTCAATCACTAACACCGCAAGAGTTTCTCGATGACATCAAACGTCACACCATAATTGGGTGATTATAAAGATGGCTTCAGAACTACTAAAGTGTTATGTTGAGACCCATGGATTGAGAGTGGAATTTGTTCATCCCGATGACGGATAGATATGCTCTGGGCCCTCTTGGTGATATCACATTGATTAGCTTGCAAGCAAGTGATTTGATCACTAGAATGTTATATCACGGGAACGAGAAAAGAGTGCATGTCGATAACGAGATCAAACTAGGTATGGAGATACCGATGATCGAATCTCGGACATGTAATATATCGTGAAACAAAGGGATTAAGATACTAGCGTAAAAGGTTCACATGATCATAGAAGTCATCGTTGAATGTGTGGGAGTCAGTATGGATCTCCAGGTCCCGCTACTGATTATTGATCGGAGAAGGGTCTCAATCATGTCCGCATTTTTCGCGAACCGTAGGGTGACACACTTAAGGGATGCCGACACCATTTGGAGCAAATGATATGTCACAAAAGGAAAAGGAAAGCGCAGGAATTTACTTCACTGGACACCGGAACTATTTCGGTTGAAATTGCTGAAACTGGTTCTGCATGTGAAATGGAATACTAGCAAGGGGTTTTATGTGAATGTTTGTTAATTAAAGTAATTAACAAAATTCTGAACAAATAAATAAAAGAGTTTTATTTAAATGAGAGCTTGCATTAATTTTGGTGGAAAATTAATGCATGTGAGTGGAATTGTGAGTGGAGAGGTTTTTATGTGAGTGGAGCTTCCACCACATGAATGAGGGAGAGGTGGGGGCACCCTCCATGGCCGGCGGCCATGCCCCCTTGGGCTGCCCCCCTCCCCTATAAAAGGACCCCCTCCTCTCACTTGTCTCTCACACCTCCTCGCGAAGGATATCTCTCCCCCTTTAGAATTTCCCCATGGTCTCGGATCAGCGAGATACATGTTCCAGGTGGCTTTTTCTGGAAGGATTTGTTGCTTTCGCTGCTTCACTGGAGCGAGGGCGCGGAGGTTGTCGGGGTACCCGTACGTGTGTGCGATCACGGATGCACCACTGCTTTGAGGTGCTGGACCGGCTGGACCAGATGGACTTCATCACGATCTTGAGATCGGCAAGTGGTTCATCTACATCATCCACGAGTACAACCTCGTTAACGCTATTCGGTCTTCGAGGGTATGTATTCTATGGATGTATATCCACCCGTTGCTTGTATCTAGTAGATAGATCTTGGTACTTAGATGTTCCCATCGTAGGAAAATTTTTGTTTTCTATGCTGCGAACCCTACAGTGGTATCAGAGCCGGATCTATGCGTAGATGCTTTGCACAGATAGTACACATATGAGTATGTGGGCGATGATGATCATTTTATTGCTTCTTAGTTGTACTTTGGATATTGGTGGCATAGTGGGATGAAGCGGCCCGGACAAAATTTACATGTCCTCGCACATGAGACCTGTTCCACGCTTGACATGCAACTAGTTTTGCATAAGTGGCTAGCGGGTGTCTGTCTCTCCTACTATAGTCAATATCTAATTTGCAACAAGTTGTCAACAATTTGGTTATCCGCGTTGTGGTTCATGTTCGTAGGTAAGAACGGTTCTATCTTTGAAAGCCCTAAGCCACGTAATATTTGCAATGGATAAATTAGAGACGTCTAGTTTAGATTATTGCTGGGCTAGTGTTATGATATGGTGATGTTGTAAGTAGAAGTATGAGATGATACTCTTACAACACACATAACGTGTAATCTCCATAGACCTTGGACTTACACATATAGGTATGATATTGATCATACCACGGTGCACATGATAGAGATCATATGCGGGAACCATATCATTCCACTAATAAACATGTGATGTTTGATAGCATCTTATATTGCTTGTTTGGCGTTTTATTAGCATAATAAGATGATCCCTCATTTAGATATCAAGATAAAAATGTGTTCTTCCTTAAGTATGCACCAACAATGTTTCGTCGCTTCAAGACATCACGTGATGATCGGATGTACTTGAATCCACGAGCATATCTTGGGTGTAAGACAGTTACACACACGAATACTAAGGTTCTTACTTGGCGAGCCTAGCATGTACAGACATGGCCTCGGAACACAGACCGAAAGGTTAAGCATGAGTCATATGTTTTGATATGATGACCATATGGATGCTCGCTTTTGAAGCTACGCCGACTCACGTCATGATCGGACTTGGTGTAGTGGATTTGGTTCATGTAATCACCAAAAAGGCACGAGGGATGTCGTTTTTGAGTGGGAGTTCATTTCTAATTTGGATTAGTAGAACTCAATTTATCATAAATTAAATCAAAGTGAATTTGCATAATTTGTTGTAGTCATTGGCATTCGCTCACCACCTTATGCATAGTTGTAATTGAGATAATAGAACTATAGAATTCTGGATATATACTTTATGAACTGGTATCGTATTGCATTGAGTGTCAATCTAAAGTTTAAAGTCCTATTGCAAACTTTTAGCAAACTCTATTTACTCCGTGAAATTTAATAATTGGTATTAAATCGAGAGTAACAATTCCAGTGTTAGTATCTTAAGTATCATGTTTGCCTCCATGATTCTTGATTATTTTAATATCAAGTTTATCTAGGAGCTGAAAGAATTGTTTCAAAAACCATCATGTGTGGCAGATATAACACTATCTGAAACAATGTTTTGGTTGCAATATGCTACAGTATAATATGTGTTCTCATATTGGATGAGAATTTACAAAGGTTGGAGATGCTAGACATCCTAATCATCCAAAAGGGTTTTGGAAAGCAACATTATACTCACGATTCTCCTTATAAGCTACATTAGCTTGATCATGAAAGTCGTCATCATAAGGATGAATAGAGGATGTATGTAAAGTGTTTACTACACTAAAAGATTACTAAAGAATGGATTTTGAAAGAATACCGATCATTTTGATGATGGTGATCTACTTCAAAGTGCAAGTCCAAAGGTATTATGTAACATCCCTAAATTCATATTCCAAAACTCATTCATATCATCTAAGCATTCATCATCATTTAGGGTTCTCCTCAAAAACAGAAGCTTGTGCTATGATTTCATGTGAGTAAAATTCACTCATTAGGTCATCACCTTTTGAAACTTAAAATGTTAAGGAACTTGTTTGCTTGCCCCACTATTGGAAAGATTAGGTGTAAAGGTTTAACCAAAATTTTCAAATTAGAAATAATTTCAAAACCTCTATTTCAAACATTTGCAAATTAGTGCATAGTCTCTGTTTGTTTGAAATCCAAGTCTGACCAAGCCCTTGCAAGGAAGCCCCACAAGTTTTGACCTATTTCTAAGACCAATTCACCCCTACAAAACCCCAGAAGAATTTGAATTCAAATTGTATTTGAAACCATTTGAAAATATAACCAGAAAATCGAATTAGAAAAGAAAAAGGACTAGACAAAGGAAAAGGGCCGAGCGCCAGGTTTCTGGCCCAACAGAGGATCGAGCCCAACTAGCCCACCCGGGGAGTTCCTTTTCTTTTCTCACGCACGAACGCACACAGCCAGTCGCTGACAAACAGACCCCACCCCCATTTCGCACACATCGCTGACAAGCGGGCCCTGGCCACGCTGTCATCGTCTTCCTCAAACCACGCCCGCGACCACGTCGCAGCGGCAGTCACTGCCGGTAATGGCGCGGCTTAATTGGGCATTAAAACACGGGCGTTTCCTGTCGAGGCACCGGCTATAAGATCCCCACCTCCTCGTAGTCATTTTCCCCCTGTTAATTCCACACTCACGCCCCCAGGCTGCCCACGACTCGCTCAAAACCACCGCAGACAGAGCAACTCCGGCGATCGATTCAGGTGAGCTCCGTGCGCCCCTTCTCCTCTGGATTGTTCGAGACACTTCATAATCCTCTTGCGCACCTCTTAACCACAACAGAGCATCCTGTACTGTCCCAGGTCGCCGTGTTCGTTTGACGCCGTAAGCACCCGACGACCACCCCAACTCCGGCGACCAATTTCAGTAAGTTCTGTGCGCCCCTTGCTTTCTTATTCACCCGAGCGTGTTCGCAATTGTCCTTCGCATCTCCTAAACCCGCTGGTACTTGTTAGGGCGACGCAGAACCTCGGCAACGACTCCGACAACATCCACCCGACGCCAGACGCAACTCCGACGTGATCTAGAGCCCATCTCCGAGCGCCCCTCCGCAAGCCAGTACCACGTCGAGCTTCAGCAGCCTCCGGCGAACCTGGTAAGCCCCTTTTTCCCCTTGCGGACGATCTAGAACGCCGGCGCCACCGTAGTCTGATGCGTCGCCGCCAGTCAACGCCGCCAGCGCCGCCCATTCATGGCTTGATGGTTTGGTCCGTTGGATCTGCATCGTAGGGCTAGGATAGATCTAGGCCGAAGAGGTACGCGCGCATCAGGATCGTTAGATCTAAGTTAGATCCTACGGTCTGCGACTTCCGATCCGCGCGAAGCGGTACGCACCAGTAAGGTTGTGACGCGTGGCAAGGATAAATTCAAAAACAGAATTTAAAACCTGATTTAGATCCAAACTTCAAACTGCTATAACTTTTGAATGCCACGTTAGAATTTTACAAACTTTATACCGTTGGATTCAGTGAAACAAGACCTTTCTGAATATCCAATTGGTTTAACAGATAGTAACAGTTAAAATGACTTAATTTATGGAAACATGTTTAAGGCTATTTTTGAGTATAGTTTTTATATAGTAATTTATTTTGGTGTCAAATTAAGTTTAGTTGGCAACTTTGTGACTTGATAAGTTTCTGTAAACATGTGCATACTTCGTAGAGTTTTCAAAATCACCACTTAGTAAAATTCTTGCATGCATGCATTCATGATATTTTTGATTGAATATATTGTGTGTAATTGTATGCTATACTTTTTGTGTAGATTTTGCTAGTGATTGTGATTGTGAAGAGTGCTACTCTCCCCACCACCAAGGCAAGTGATATTTTCATGAATATTTCTATCCTATGTTTTGTATTAGCATTAGATATTCTTCTAAGTATTGCATGCTATTTTGTCTAGTGCTAAGTTGGGAAATCCTAAGTAGAGTAGAATAGTAGAATTGCTAGGGAATTTTCCTAAGTTAAGTTATCACAAATGCTTAGCCTAGCTACTTAGCAAACAAGGGTGGTGAACAACTATACTTATCATGATGAAAATATTTCTAAGTCAAGAGACTTATGCTTTTATAATAAAACAACTAAGTCAAATGAACCTCCTGGGTGGAATGGAAAGAATGGGTTATGTTGAGTGGTTACACAAGGCCATGGACTTGGGTTGTGTATCTCACTTGTGGTATGCCACCCAGGCACAAAGGGATTTGAAGGCCAAGTGTTGAGAAAGCTTACAGTGCAACCACTTGGCAATATGGGCTCTGCCTTGATCACATAGGTTGCTAGAACTTAGTCACTTGGACAGTTGGTGGTAGTGGGAATGATAGGATGGAACGCGTCCATTTGACTAAGGAAAGGCTTCTGAAAGGTCCTGTCTTGGGAAACCAAGTCTGGTGGGGAAAGTGCACAACCTCTGCAGATGGAAAAACCTAAGTACTTAGCCTAGTCCAAGGCAATGGACACTTTTGAGCATCAAGACATGGAAGCTACAAGAATCTCATCACTCCAACTTCTAAGTAAAATTTGAGGGTGACAAGGGTGAAGGACCCCAATGTCTATTGGTGGTTTCTTGGGAAGTTTTTGACAAAGAAAAACTTAGTGATTTCAACTAATAGGTAAAACCTATTTTCAAGCAAAGCAAGCCAAGCTACACTTAGCCAAAATGCATATAGTAAAATAGTCCACTTAAAATGTACTAAGGTATCACTTGCCAATACTATTCCAAAGTATTGACCCTCTGTGGTTGTAACTTGTGATGTTGCAGGTTACTCCGATGATGAGTAGGAGTCATGAGTCTACACTCAACATGCTTGCCTGTGGCACATGAAGATGAAGACTTATGTTTATTTACTTATTCCATAAACTCTTGTACTAGGCCTATGGCCCTGAGTTGTAAAAGACTATGTTTTATCTCTGGAATGAATGTAATAAACGACCTTTGTATCTGTGTACTTCATCTTAAACTGTGGATGCTAGCATTGATCCAGGGACTAGCATTGCAATCACAGGGATCCTTTCCTTTATAAAGGAGGGGTCTAACATATTATTATTTGAATATACACGCTTTGGACTATGTGTCATGTATATGACGCCACTTTGGTGTTGATAGATTCTTTTAAAAAGTACAAAGGAAATGCTGAAAGAGAATCTATAAAATATATTTGGCAGAAAAGAAAAGATTGGAAATATCCAATTTAGGTATATGGATGATATACATGTTATGGTTGTATTCTTTGCTTGTTAAACAATGTGGTTCTTGGGTATTGGATACCAAATTGGTTGGTATGAAATTTCATACGGAACAACGCAATTCATGAACCACAATGGCCTAAGTAACTAGCAAGAGAACCACAATGGCCTAAGTAACAACGCAATTCATGTGATGATGTTCATCGAAAACAAACAAACCGTTGTTTGTATTTCTCGTTGACATCAAAGCTTGACTTCAAGATTTGTTTTAATAATTGTTATTTGAATCAGGTATTATGAGAACAAAGGTTGTTCAAAAAATTACCGTATTCCATATAAGATGGATGATTTACAAATCTAGTTGGAGAAATCACATCCATAAAACCTAATGCTAAAATGTCGCAAGACAAATGATTGAAAGATCACTTACGAAGTGACATCGCTCTTTAAATTATATTGGAAATAAAAGATGAAGAAACTCCATTTTCATGGATTTTTGGAGTCTTTGATTTGATCAAGTGACGCTTGTGAGACTTTCCTCGGGATAATTAAAACATCGTTCAAAGGCCAAAGAAGAACGAACGACTTAAATATTGGAATTTATACATATCGATGTATGTAGTCCATTATGATGTATAGTCATAAGCGATGGATTTCAACTTCATATGCTTTCTCCGGAAATTTGAGTGAATATTCACTTAATGAGAAAGAAGTATGAAATATTTGAAAACGTCTCAAAGACTTTCAAGATGAAGTGGAAAATCATTGTAACAAGAAAATAAATGGTTTATGTTTTTAGCATAAGGGATTTGTTTGAGTTACAAGTGTAACAAGAAAATAAATGAATTATGATTTTATCATAAAGGGATTTATTTGAGTTGCAAGTTTAGCAAAACACCTAGATTTACATCCCCCGGAACACCATAGGAGTATGGAGTGTTTGAGATTTGTAATGAAACCTTGTTTGACATGGTTAGATCAAAGGTGTTATTTATAAAACTGCCATTATGTTTTAAAAGATTAAAGCTTTAGAGACTACCGCTTTTACACTGAAAAGAGCTCCATCTTGATCCGTTGAAATGACACCATGGAAGTTATGGTTTGGGGTAAAACCCAAGTTGTCATTTCTTAAATTTTGGTATGCTAAACATAAGTAAGATGTTTACAACCGAAGTCGGATGAGCATGTCTTTGTAGGTTATTTCGAATAACAATTGGTTATTCCTTCATAACACCAAGGACAAAAGGGTTTGTCGCTTGAAACGTGAAGTTTCTTGGAGAAGGAATTTTTCGTAAAAGTTAAGTGGGAGGACAATACAACTTTGATAAGGTTAACGAACCTAAGCTATATGTACTGAGTTGCGCAGCGCCGGAAATCGTTCTGAAGGCTGCCATAATGCTCATAGCTTATGTGCCTCAAAGGTTGTGGTCACGGAGATCTAAGTTCCTATTGAACCAAGTAGGTCAGTTAAACAATCAAATGCTAAGATTTTGAGAGTAAATCATTATTGTTTGACAATGATGAACCGAATACATACAAAGAAGTGATGATGGGCCCTGAATCCGTCAAATGGCTTGAAGCCATAAAATCCGTGATAGTTCCATACACGAGAAATCAAGTTTTGAACTTGGAAGACCCTCCAGAAAGGTGTAAAAACATATCGGTCGTATTTGGACCTATAAAGAAACAGACATGGATGTTTCACATCTATGAAATAGTCGACATGTCGTAAAGTATTTTATGACAAGGAGTTGACTATGACAAGATTTGATCTTTCATAGTGATATTTAGTCTGGACGGATTAAAGTAGCAACCACTACATATAATTTGGTATATGGTAGATGAATAAACAAAACAAAGTTCTTCTAATAGAATGGTTACCTAGGACGTGTACATGACACGGTCCAAAGGGTTTTTTTAAATTCAAAGGATGCTAAAAGGGCATGCAAACTTCAATGGTTGAAGTAAGCATCGCGGAGTTGGAATCTCCACCATAATGAAGGAGTTTTTCATCAGGAGACGATGAAGATGCTTGCACTTGCAAGAAATTAAGTGGGAGCGCTGAGACATATTTCTAATACATTATGTGGATGACATCTTGTTGATCAGAAATGATGTATCTTTTATTGACAAGGGTTAAGAATTTCATTTCGATGAAATACTTAGGCAAAACCCGAATATTTAGCGTGAATGTCTATAGTGGATAGACTATGACGCCAATATGGTTGTGCCAAACATACATATATGAGATATTGAAGGAGTTCAATATAGAAACGACAAGAAATAGTTCTTGATGCACGGAAAGGAATTGAATCAAGATTCAAGTGTATCGACGCTTGATAAGTGAAACAAGATTCAAGTGCTTTGACACTTGATGAGTGAAATCACGAGAATGTTTTGATCAATCATACCATGATATGTACACATCCAGATATGTCCTATGCTCTAAGTGTTATGAGCATATACCAGAATGAATCATAAAATGATCATTGGACGATAGTGAGGATATTCTTATGATATTTTTGAAAGAACAAAGAATATATTTGTGTAGAGGTGACAAACAATTACAAATAGTTCATTGTAAAGCATTACATTGATACTAGTTTTGTCACAAGATACAAATTAAATTTATCTCAATTTAAACTATGGGTGGCACGATGTAATGGAAAGAAGATTCCATGATGGATTTGGATGAAATCCATAGTTAAGACATTGTGACGAATACTACAACAAAAAGGCTAAGTATATGACTGCTATAGTAGCAGCAAAGGAGGAATTTGTGTCAAGTAGTTTGTTATCAAACTAAGGTGTGGTTCACAACGGGCTAACACTAAAGATATATTGTATGACAATAGTATCGACATGTTTTAACCCCAATGAACTAAAGGTCTCACCAAAAGACCAAATTTATACAATGCCATCTCATTGGAGAATGAGTGATGCGTGGAGACGCAAAGACATGCAAATACACACGGACCTCAAAGCATCAGATCCTTAGATTATGTTAACCACTTGCAGTTGCGTATATGGAACACCAGAAAGCCATAGGTGTTCAATACGCAAAGTTTTCAAACTAGATTATTGTCTCTAGTGCAAGTGGGAGACTGAAGGGAATATGCCCGAGAGGCAATAATAAAGTGGTTATTATCGTATTCCTTATTTATGATAAATGTTTATTTTACATGCTATAATTGTATTAATACGGAAACGTTAATACATGTGTGTTTAATAAACAAAAAGGAAGTTCCTAGTTATGCCTCTCTTATAAACTAGCTCGTTGATTAACATGATGATCAAAGTTTCCTGATCATGGACATTGGATGTTGTTAATAACGAGGTCACAAAATTAGTGTAATGATGTGATGAACATTCATCCAAATTATAGCATTATGATCAAAGTCATTGAGTTTATATTGCTATAACAACTTACGAAGTGATCCTAATCCTTAGACCATGAGATCATGTCAATCACTAACACCGGAAGAGTTTCTAGATGACATCAAACGTCACACCATAACTGGGTGATTATAAAGATGGCTTCAGAACTACTAAAGTGTTATCTTGATACCCATGGATCGAGAGTGGAATTTTTTCATCCCGATGACGGATAGATATGCTCTGGGCCCTCTTGGTAATATCACATTGATTAGCTTGCAAGCAAGTGATTTGATCACTAGAATGTTATATCACGGGAACAAGAAAAGAGTGCATGTCGGTAACGAGATCAAACTAGGTATGGAGATACCGATGATCGAATCTCGGACATGTAATATATCGTGAAACAAAGGGATTAAGATACTAGCGTAAAAGGTTCACACGATCACAGAAGTCATCGTTGAATGTGTGGGAGTCAGTATGGATCTCCAGGTCCCGCTACTGATTATTGATTGGAGAAGGGTCTCGATCATGTCCGCATTATTCGCGAACCGTAGGGTGACACACTTAAGGGATGCCGACACCATTCAGAGCAAATGATATGTCAGAAAAAAGAAAAGGAAAGCGCAAGAATTTACTTCACTAGACACCGGAATTGTTTCGGTTGAAATTGCTGAAACTGGTTCTGCATGTGAAATGGAATACTAGCAAGGGGTTTTATGTGAATGTTTGTTAATTAAAGTAATTAACAAAATTCTGAATAAATAAATAAATAAAAGAGTTTTATTTAAATGAGAGCTTGCATTAATTTTGGTGGAAAATTAATGCATGTGAGTGGAGTTGTGAGTGGAGAGGTTTTTATGTGAGTGGAGCTTCCACCACATGAATGAGGGAGAGGTGGCGGCACCCTCCATGGACGGCGTCCATGCCCCCTTGGGCTGCCCCCTCCCCTATAAAAGGACCCCCGCCTCTCACTTGTCTCTCACACCTCCTCGCGAAGGATCTCTCTCCCCCTTTAGAATTTCCCCATGGTCTCGGATCAGCGAGATACATGTTCCCGGTGGCTTTTTCTGGAAGGATTTGTTGCTTCCGCTGCTTCGCTGGAGAGAGGGCGCGGAGGTTGTCGGGGTACCCGTACGTGTGTGCGATCACGGATGCACAACTGCTTTGAGGTGCTGGACTTGATCATGCTGGACCGGCTGGACCAGATGGACTTCCTCACGATCTTGAGATCGGCAAGCGTTCATCTACATCATCCACGAGTACAACCTCGTTAACGCTATTCGGTCTTTGAGGGTATGTATTCTATGGATGTATATCCACCTGTTGCTTGTATCTAGTAGATAGATCTTGGTACTTAGATGTTCCCATCGTAGGAAAATTTTTATTTTCTATGCTGCGAACCCTACATCCCAGTCGTGCGAGATCTGCTGGAGAACGATGGGGGCCTGTACGGGGACAGGGGCCTCCCCGCCGGCGGCTATGGAGGAAGTGGGGACGCGGGTCTGGACGGGGATGGCGGCTGCCTTCAATGCCTCGACGGGGGCCTGTACAGTGATGGGGGCCTCCTCATCTGCCGCCTTGAAGGCGACGATGGCGGCCGACGAGGAGGCCCCATCGCCGGCGTGGTTGGGGTTTTCTTGGGGGTTTGCAGAAGGTGATGTGATAGTGGATATGGTTGCGTGAGTGAGTGAGCGAGTGAGTGATGAGTGAGAGTGAGGAGGCCTCTATAAAGGTGAAGGGAGGAGACGTTTCGTTGCACCACCGTGCACCGCATAACCATGTGCGCTACTGCACCGTGCACGGCCACACGCGTCCGCTACCGCCCCGTGCACCGCGACACGCGTACCATGCGTCACGTTTTGCCCCTCGTGTCTAACCTTAGCCACTTAGTTGTGCTCAGTTATACCCTCGATTGTAGCACTGGCAGTTTGGTTGTACTCAGTTTTGCCCTTCAGTACTAACACTACCGTGTGCAATATACTCACTTTTACCCTCCGATGGCTGGTCAACAGAGAGTCAATGAATGGGTTTTAGCTAGCTAATTGAGTCATTTTATGCACAAAAAATTCAAAAATATCAAAACATAGTGGCATCTACCCAAGGAGTCTTATTATGTGACCTGCCACCATAATAAATGTATATAAATCAAGTTTTAACCTAAATCACCACTTCTCAAATCACCTACTATCTATGAAGGTTCATGGCTTTCTACTCAAGCCTCTCCCCAAAACATCCCTCCCCAAAACATAATTTGTCTGAATAAGGCAATAATTGGCAAACTGATGTATATTTGAATTGCAAATAGTTTGATGTATGCCAATATATATTTTATTGTATAAAAGAAGCATTTTCAATTTTTTAAATCTCTTTTTGTTTTATATTTGAACCCCCTTGTCAGTTTTGCCCTTATTTTTTAAGTTCTACTCAGTTTCCCCCCCCCCCTCTTAGTGATAAACTCTCACACCTGTGCTCATCTTGACTGCTACTCTCTGATTGGTCGAGACAGTTGTCACGTGGATTGTACCCACCAACAGTTAATCCTCTGATTGATCCTCTGTGATCTAGCGGACAGGATAAACCCCTGTATCTATCGGGGGGCACCCTCTGTCCATGCAAAATAACGAGTTTGCCACCAATGCTTTAACTCCATAAACAAATGATTTGAATATAATTTGAAGGGAAAGTGTTCAAAGGTGTATAATTTTTGCATTATATTTCACTCCATGTCCTAAGTGCAATTTCAAAGAGTTCAAAGGTGTATAATTTTTGCCATATGCAAGTTTATGCATTACATCCCTACATTCTATGAAAATGATAATCTCTCAAGATTTTCTTAGCACATCATTATCACTTATTATGTGTGATTTCACAGTGTTCAAAGGTTTATAATTTTCGTATACGCAAGTTTAGGGATCACGTTTGACACTATAAAAATGGTGAACACCCTTTTCCTTTACATTAAGAGTTGTATAATTTTTCAATTTGAAAGTGTTCAAGAGTAATGTCAATTATAAACACTCTTTTACATTAAGAGTTGTACAATTTTTCAATTTTAAAGTGTTCAAGAGTAGTGTCAATTATAAACACTCTTTTACATGAAGAGTTGTATAATTTTTTCAATTTGAAAGTGTTCAAGAGTAGTGCCAATTATAAACACTCTTTTACATTAAGAGTTGTATATTTTTTCAATTTGAAAGTGTTCAAGTGTAATGTCAATTATAAACACCCTTTTACATTAAGAGTTGTATGATTTTTTCAATTTGAAAATGTTCAAGAGTTGTGTCAATTATAAACACTCTTTTACATTAAGAGTTGTATAATTTTTTTAATTTGCAAGTGTTCAAGAGTTGTGTCAATTGTAAACACTCTTGTATATTAAGAGTTGTATAATTTTTTAATTTGAAAGTGAATCACTAGCCATGCAAGAGTTGTGTCCATTATAGTTTCAGACCGTGCGAGAGTTTCATAATTATAAACACTCTTGCAAACCAACTAAATCGCCACTGCTCTAGGGGAATTTACCATATTTTAGGGAGATTTTATCTATCTCTAAGAGTTATGGAGGTTAAAACCACCGCTGGGAAGTAAAATCCAGAGAGATATTGTTCACAACCACGAATTACACCAGCACTGGATCAATCCTATTTGAAAAGCAAGGCAGTTAGGTTAGCACCAGCGATTCGCGTTCAAATACTGCCAATAATCAACCCACAAAAGGGAAACAATGCTTACCCAGATGGAATCCATGCATTAGATCCCTGTGATTCCACCCAATATTCTCCGTGCTCGACGGGGATGGACGGTGCACCAGCCGGAGTTGCATACTGTTCCGCGAAAGGTAGATGTAGCAGGGGCGGGATCAAAGCTAGAGGTGGAGTAGGATCCATGGCTAGGGGACGAGGACGACATAAGGTAGGAGGGCATGACGGCGGGGCAGCAGAGCGGTGGTGTGGGATCTGTTCCAGGCTCAGGGGGAAGCGAATGCTTTGGGTGAGCGAGAATGGCCGGTCCGACGTGTCTCCATGCGGCCCCACTCTTCACCATGCATACAAGACCCGTCCCAACGCGGCCTCACCCTTCACCACGTATGCAGGACCCGTCCCAACGTGGCCCCGCCGGTCAGGCATGTAACAGTCGAGGCCTCGTAACGTAACGCTCAACGCTTGACCCGCCCCAACACGGTCCCACCAGTCAGCATGTAACGGTCAAGCCTTTGACCTGACAGCATCCCTCCGTCCGAGCGCCTGCGAGATCTTCTTAACATGGCGAGGGGAAAAGTGAGGAAAAACTAAGCGGTTGGGGAAAAAGTGAGTACAACTAACAAACCAAGGTCACAAAAATAGAAATCCCAAAAATAAAATATGAATGCAAGGTTTGGAAGTTTTCAACCCCCCCCCCCCAAGCTTAGGGTGTTGCCAGGCTTAGTTGTTGCCGTCATTCGGCAACTGTTGAGGGTACTGCTGATAGTAGTCGGGGAAGTGGGTCATGAAGTGAATGAAGTTGTGAGTTAGGGCACTCACATCCTCATCCACTCCTTGAAGAGTGTTATCGATCTCCCAAACATGTTGGTTGAGCTGTAGAAAATATTGATAGGGGACATAGTAGAAACACTGCTGCTGATGTTGCTGGTTGGGCCATGGGTCCCAATTAAGATCTCTCCTGCTGTTGCGGCTGTCCTTCCCAAGCAGGGTTGTACTCCTTCTCCTGCTCCTTCTCATCATGCTTCTCTCCTTCTTCATCTTCTTCTTGGTTAGGATGGAGTGCAGCCATGATCTCCTCCACTTGATCCTTGGTGAGGATCCAGTTGTTCTTCCCTGGAATTGAGAAGGCTTGTGGACAAGGCAATGGCACCTGCTCATCCTGTGCAGCATCAAGATAACCAAACTGATATGCTCGGAGCCTCCTGTTAGCTCGGTAAACACCGAGGAAGCCACAAGCAGTTATATATTTGACGTCCATAAGTATGGAGTCGTCCACATGTTGCATAATAGGTATGGGAATGTTCAATCCTTGGACAAGGTGGGTTACCAATCCACCAATGTGAATGTCACCTTTCTTTTTGTTGCTCTGGTGGCAAAGGTGCTGGAGGAGTAGAGCCGCAGGGTTGGGGCTTTGCAGTGCATCGGCGAAGAGTGCCTTGGTGATCATGGCCATGTCTGCATTGTCCATGGAACCGAAATCTCCTCTTCCCAACAGTGTATTGGCGAGGAACAAGGCAAAGTAGCGAATTGTTGGGTTCTGGATGGTGGACATCTTCTTCTGGTAGAAGTCTCTGCCACCAGTAACAGAAATAACCTCCCAAGTTTCTCCACTTGAGACGCTATACAAATTTGTAATAGTTGACTCCCCAGTTTGAGGGAATCCAAAAGCATCGCAAAATTCTTGGAAAGTTATTTTATATTGCTGCTGGTTTATAGTGAAGCTCACCATGCACACATTACATTTCTTCTTGTAATCATCGTAGAAGGAGGTGAGGAACTTGAATGTGAGCTCAATGTAGGTGTAGTGGCTCGCATAGGCGATGAGTAATAGCCCTGCGTTTGCACACATGAGGTCGAAGTACGCCCTCAAACCTGTTGCTGTGAGAAAGCCATCATTGCCCCAACGCATGGGCATCGCCTTCCTTGCTGAAACCATGTCATACTTGTTGTCGAACTCAGTCCGGACCCTCGATCCCTCGCTACATTGGCACTTGATCTTGCGAAAATTCGACCGAGCTTGTTCATCTTGATGCACTAAAAAATTTCAATATAAAACCTTATGCATATGGTTTCTACATGATATATGAACGATTCTACATGGAGAAATTCAATCCTAACGTAAGAATCAAAAGGGAAAATCAAACAAGCTTGAGTTCATCCAAAAAATCAATGTGACAGTTTCAATCATGGAATTCTGAAAATAAAGAATGGATAGGGAGAGAAACATAACGATCTATTGATTCCCTGTAACATCCCAAAAATATAAAAAAATGATCATCAAACTCTAATCACTAAAATTAGGGTTAACAAAAAACTTTGATTAATTAAAATCATATGAATGCATGTGTGAATGAGATGATTTGATAAATGCATGAATGAACTTGTGTGATTAACCTAAATAGCAAGAAATGGTTTAAAGAGGAAAATAACATCATATAAAACATTTCCATGTAGAAACAAATCAAGAAAAAATAAAAAACAAATCAAATAAAGCAAATGGTCATTTTTGCCAATCTTGCTCACTTAGTCACTTTGAGTGTTTCTAGTCCAAGATTTCAAACAGAAACTTTCCAAATTCTTTTCACCCCTTGCTAGAACAAGTAAAAGTGAATCAAAGCCCACCTTTAAAACTTACATAAACATTTGGCAACGTTATTCAAATCACAATTCAAAATTGAATCTTTATCATATGTGAAGATCACCCATTTTCAAAACCCAACCAAACCAGTGCCCCTTGACTAATCCAACTAATCAGACACTCCCTAGTATGTGCCTAGCAAACCCACCAAGTTTGAATCCAAAATTCAAATTTGAATCTCTTGCGGCCACTTCACCAAACACCTTGCAGATACAAATCAAACAAACATCAAACACTATAGTGTGCAGTAATTTTGGCCTAACTTGTTCCCTATCTAGCTCACTCTACACCCTTAGTAGATCATCTAACTTGTTTAACCCCTCTAGCTCACTGTAAACCAGACCATGCCATTAATGGCAAGCATGCCGAGCCTCACCTTGCCACCCCATTGTCGACAACAAGCTAGGAGCAGCACCAAGCCTAGAAAGCATGTCTAGCAGGCACTCCACCGCCACTCCCTGTCCCAGCCCCGAGCACTGCCAGCCCCTGGAACACACGACAAGACCATGAGAAACCTCTCTGCGTGCGAACCGAGACCGCGCCAGTGCGCCACCCTCGACCAGCACCGACAAACCGCACGCCGCCCTCGCCGCGTGCGTGCATGATCACCACCACCCCAGAAACCGCGCAAACATGCCCGTTCGCCGCCGCGCGGACCATGCACGTTGTGCGCCATTAAAATCGCCGTCGGACCCGCCCAGAGCATCGACGTGTTCCGACCGATCAACACCACCCCACGCCTCACCACCACGCCGTTGAGCTTCGCCAGGGAGCACAACACCGCCCCTACCATTGCCCATGCCAGTAGCACTCTGTGGCATCGACCACGACGAGCTCAGACCGCGCCCGTCGGTCCCCTTCAGCCACCATAAATAGAGGCCTCCACCGCTTGTTTTATTCACACCAGTTCACTCCCCTCTCCCTCAGAACCACCCCACCCCAATCCCGGAGCAAGGCGAGCAGCGCATCGTCGGAAATTGGCCGGAGCCCGCCGCTGTGGAGGAGAAGGGAGCCGTCGATTGGAGCCGCCCTAGGAGAAGCTGCCGGTAGCAGGAGAACCGCCATCGTCGACTTCGTCATTTGCCCCCGTCGCCTACCATCGTCTGAGCCCCGGTGAGCCTCCCACGACCCCCACCTACCGCGCTAGGGTTCTGTCACACCGGCGCTGCCCGACGTGGACGATGAACCAGAGCCGTTCGATTAGAACTATACCCCACGGTTCACATTGCCCCGTACGCTTCTCCCCTCACTGTCTCACTGACGCGTGGGGACAGCCACTTAACCAGCCCGCACATGCGCTGTGCGTAGTGGTCCGGCCCAGTTAAACCTCCCGTGCGACCCAAAAATTCAAATTTACTTTTATTCATTTAATTTCAAACACAGTTTTGTACATAGACTCAAAAATCAACCCAGCTCGATTCACTGAACCAAAATGCATGAAACTAATTTTTCTAGAAAGGTTCTGAAATTCTTAATCCAAGCCCATTGGATTCAAACCATTTAGAGTTTTAGATCACCCATGGTAAAAATAACAAGGCAGAAGCTTTTCTGCATTCAAACAGTTTTCAAAATTCAACCATAAGAGCTTTTGAGTTGATTTGAACTCTCAAAAATCACATTTGACCATACCTTTCAGAATATAAAAAAGTATATAGGATTACTTACAGAAATAATGTTCAAGTAATAAAATAATGCCCCATAGGCATTTCTAGTCATTTTAATTAATTAAAATAAAAAGGTTAAACCTTATTAAGTTGTGACACCACTTTAAATCACATTCCCATGTACTGAAATATGTGGTGATGACATGTGTCAACATGATCCCATGTTTGAGTTGGAGAATATTAAATATTAAGTAGTTTTTCAATGAGTAGAAATTACTTTTCTCAAAATAAAATAAATGGGACAAGTGCTTTAATCTTGTAATGTTAATGATGATGCTAGATCACCTAGTGTGAACCTTTGTGTGATGATTAGAAATGGTTAAGTATTGTTTGGTGATTGTGTACCTCGTATTTATTTATAGACGCTACTACCGACCAAGGATACGAGGAGGAAGGAAGATACTACGAGGAAGAACCGAGGAGAACTTCAACCACTGCTCTGCAGAAGGCAAGCTATTAACTGAGCAAGCTAGCACTTGCAACTTAGCAAGCTTATATGGATATATTAGCAAGCTATTAACCGAGCAAGCTAGCACTTGCAACTTAGCAAGCTTATATGGATATATTAGCAAGCTATTAACTGAGCAAGATAGCACTTGCAACTTAGCAAGCTTATATGGATATATTTGCAAGCTATTAACTTAGCAAGCTTACACCACTTGATACCCAATCCTAGTTTTACTTGCAAGCTTAATACTTTATTTTCTTTATCAAAGATTTCTCTTAGAGTTTACTTAGTGACTTGTAGATTCTAGAAAGATAACCGAAGGTAGCATAAAGAGCATAAAATTTGGCCTAAGTTAGATAATCTTGATGTCATCCTAAGGCATGGGATTGAACTTAGTAAATCCCCACTTGTTTACCACCCCTCATTAGTCTTTACCCCCACTTATAGATGCTAGTGCTAAGCATAAAACTTGATCAACTTTAGATGGGAATACTTGGTGAAAATGGTTATGAAAACCTTAGAATGATGAGTCATTCTACTAAAATGTTTTGACATGTGTTCTTGAAAATACCAGATGATTTTGATGATGAAAATGTTGAGGCATGAGCCTTAGCCCTTTATAAAACTGATGGTTGTCTGGATGCGATATCATTCCAATTTTTACCGTACAACCACAATACCCGAAAATTGGGTAGGGCTTGACTAGAAATTTATATACCTTAGTATGGGTTCCCTTGCGACCAAGGTCTGAGCTGAGGCTACCTTGAATATTGTCCACCTATGCAGTTCCCAAGATGACAGTTGGTCATGGTTGGGAGGCCAAACTCACAGGAGAGGTGCCTATACTATGCCGCCCGGAATGCCTCAAAGAAACGGGGTCTCCGAACGGCGTAATCGAACTTTGTTGGACATGGTTCGATCTATGATGAGCCAGTCGGATTTACCATTATCATTTTGGGGTTACGCTCTAGAAACGGCAGCTTTCACACTTAATAGGGTACCATCTAAATCCGTAGTTAAGACACCATATGAGATGTGGACTGGAAAGTATCCTAGTTTGTCTTTTCTAAAGATTTGGGGTTGTGATGCATTTGTCAAGCGACTTCAGTCGGACAAGCTAACACCCAAATTGGATAAGTGCATTTTCGTGGGATATCCAAGGGAAACCTTAGGGTATTACTTCTACAACCGAGAGGATGGCAAAGTGTTTGTCGCTCGTAGCGGCGTTTTCCTAGAGAAAGAGTTTCTCACAAAGGGAACAAGTGGAAGGTCGGTGCGACTTGAAGAAGTTCAAGATGAGCCAGTTGAGGATGCTTCTACGAGTGATGCTATTGTAGCAGAACAAGTTGAGGAACCCGTGGCAACAGAAGCACCACAACCACGAAGGTCGGCGACCTATGTAGAAGCGATGGTGGACCCAGACTCTGAGAAATGACTGATCACCATGAGATCCGAGATAGAGTCCATGGGGGACAATCAAGTTTGGAACTTGGTTGACCTACCTGATGGTTTTAAAGCCATCGAGTGCAAATGGTTCTATAAGAAGAAGATTGATATGGATGGAAATGTTCACATCCATAAAGCTCGACTTGTTGCAAAAGGTTTTCGACAAGTTCAAGGAGTTGACTACGACGAGACTTTCTCGCCCGTAGCGATGCTTAAATCTATACGGATAATTCTAGCCATTGCTGCACATTTCGACTATGAAATATGGCAGATGGATGTCAAGACAGCTTCCCTAAATGGAATCCTAACTGAGGATGTGTATATGATGTAGCCCGAAGGTTTTGTCGATCCAAACAATGCTGGAAAGGTATGCAAACTTCTGAAGTCCATTTATGGGCTAAAGCAAGCATCTCGGAGTTGGAATTTTTGATTTGATGAAGTTGTAAAGGATTTTGGCTTCATCAAAAACGAACAAGAACCTTGTGTTTACAAGAAGGAAAGTGGGAGAGCGCTGGTATTTCTAACAGCAATATGTAGATGACATATTGATGATTGGAAATGACATCCCTATGCTCTAGTCTGTTAAGACCTCATTGAAAAATAGTTTTTCGATGAAGGACTTGGGAGAAGCGGCATATATTCTGGGCATCAATATCTATAGAGATAGATCAAGGAGGCTAATTGGATTATGCCAAAGTACATACATTGACAAAGTGTTGAAACGGTTCAGCATGGAAGAGGCTAAGAAGGGGTTCTTGCCCATGTCTCATGGCATAAAACTCAGCAAGACTCATTGTCCTTCGACTACTGATGAGCGTGAGCGCATGAGCAGGGTTCCATATGCTTCGGTTATTGGATCCATCATGTATGCAATGATATGTACTCGCCCAGATGTTTCCTATGCTCTAAGTGTTACGAGCAGATACTAGGCTGATCCAGGTGAAGGTCACTGGACAGCGGTAAAGAACATCCTTAAGTACTTGAAAAAGACTAAGGATGTGTTCCTCGTTTATGGAGGTGAGGATGAACTCAGTGTAAAGGGTTACACAGATGCGAGTTACCTTAACGACTCAGATGATTCGAAATCGCAATCAGGTTATGTGTTTATCATGAATGGTGGTGTTATGAGCTGGAAAAGTTCCAAGCAAGATACGGTGACCTCCTCTTCAACAGAAGCTGAATATATTGCTGCCTCGGAGGCCGTAAAGGAAGCTGTTTGGATTAGTAATTTCCTGATCGCTCTCGGTGTGGTTCAGGGCGCGTCCAATCCCTTGGATGTTTATTGTGACAACAATGGTGCTATTGCACAAGCCAAGGAACCTAGACAGCACCAGAAGAACAAACATATTCGCATGCGTTACCATCAGATTCGAGAGTTCGTTGAGGATGGTAGTGTCATGATATGCAAAATACATACGGACTCAAATGTTGCTGATCCCTTGACTAAGCCTCTCCCGCAGCCCACGCATGAAGCGCACACAAGAGCAATTGGTATTAGAAACATTATAGATTGACTCTAGTGCAAGTGGGAGACTGAAGGAAATATGCCCTAGAGGCAATCATAGAGATTATTATATTTCATATGTATCCATGAGTTATTGTAATGTTTCTTGAATATCCATATCAGGCAACTTGTATTGATTGGAAATTATGTGAATTGTTTGTGAAACTCTTTACTTGTATGGTTATTTAAGAGTTGTCCCTAGTCGGAGTTCATGTGAGGACACACGTGAATATTAGACTAGCACATCGATTGGTTGATGACTATGTTTCGCAAGTCATAGACATGGAGATGTCAAACCAATGATGTGGACACATGTTATGAACATGGGGTTGGACTGACCCAATCTGAGACTGGCAATTAGTTGCAGCTCTCTCTCTACACATCGTGTACGTTTTGTCCTTAGACCTGAGATTGTCGCATGTACTTGAGATGTGGATCGACCTACTTTGGGGCTATCAAACGCTGCACCGTAACTGGGTAGTTATAAAGGTAGCTTTCGGGTTTGTCCTGAAGCATGCTGCAAGGCATGGTCAATCAAGATGGGATTTGCCCCTCTCTACTTGAGAGAGATATCTCTGGGCCCCTCGAGTGATCGGATCCAGAAAAGCATGGCCGTGCTACATAAGATTAAGAGTTAACCTAGTAAAGGGATTCTGAATCGCAGTATCGAGAAAGGGAGGTCAGCTTGGAGCTAGACCAAATATCGTGAGGCAAAGGGAAAGACATGTATTAAACCTTGTGATGGTTCGTCCGATATGATCTTTGCATGCGTTTAGGAGTTGGCACGTCTTGCTAGAGGCCGCTACCAACTATTGACAGAATACGTGTATTCGTGTCATGTCTATACGCATATGAACCTATAGGGTCACACACTTAAAGGGCTGGAAGCCTAATGAGGATTGGATCCGAATTAGACCAGGCTTAAGCTACTAATGGGCTGCTAATGTAGAAGCTCACTAGGGACGCCTATATAAGAGAGGGTGGGGTGAGCTGACCAGGGTTAGACCTCAGATCATTCCTAGCCGCCACTCCTCATGCAAGTGTTGCACGCGCGGACCTAGCAGTCCGACGTCTGACGCTTCCACCCTGTACGTGTGGATACCTCGGAGGCGCTGCATCTGTAGCGCTTGGACGAGCCGCGCAAGGGGAGCTACTTGTGGGACGAGGAGAAGGAGGAGACGTGGAACGTCTGCACTGCCTCGACGCGCTTCATCAATTCCGCTACTGCGCGTCTAGTGGTAATCCCGTGATCTATGACAACAGTAATCCTGGTATACGCGGTAGAATTTTTTGGATTTGCGCTAGTGTAGCCTACCCGTATCCCTACAAGAATATGGCAGTGGTCGATGCCACCATGTAAGAGTTTGAGGAATGACACCGCGAAGAATTATCCTTGGGTTCATAGCCACTACTCATCAATGAAGCTCACATATCACAACATGGTATTTAGAGAATTCATTTTCTTAATGTTGGCATTATGGGGGCGAGATAGCCCAATGCATTAGGACCGCACTCCCCCTATCTCCATGCCTGCACCTAAACCAAATAAGGATCAAGACATATGTGATTATGCAAGGTGATCAAGTCAAACTCCTTAAATCTACAATATTTAGTTCATTCCTCAAATAACAAAACCTTGCTTCATCAAGTGGTTTCATGAATATATCGGCAAGTTGGTCTTTGGTTAAAACATAGGATAGCTCAATATCTCCTCGATCAACATGATCTCTAATGAAGTGATGACGAATCACAATATGCTTTGTCCTTGTATGATCCACCGGGCTATAGGCAATCTTGATAGCACTTTCATTGTCACAAAGAAGAGGCACTTTGTCACAATGGACACCATATTCCTTTAAAGTTTGCCTCATCCATAGCAATTGAGTGCAAGCACTAGCATCTGCCACATATTGGGCTTCGGCGGTGGAGAGAGATATACAATTTTGCTTCTTAGAAGACCAACAAAACAAGGACCTACCAAGGAATTGGCAAGCCCCGTAGGTTGATTTCCTATCATCCTTATCACCAGCCCAATCCAAATCTGTGTATCCACATAGAGAGAATGTTGATCCCCTAGGATACAATATACCATAGTTTGGGGTATGAACCAAATACTGAAATATTCTTTTGACCGCAATCAAGTGGATTTCTTTAGGAGCCTCTTGATATCTTGCACACACTTCTACACTCAACACAATATTGGGTCTAGATGCACAAAGGTAATGCAAAGAACCAATCATAGACCGGTATACCTTTTGATCCACATCTTTACCATTTGGATTTAGTTCAAGATGAGTCTTGGTTGCCATGGGAGTAGGAGCTCCATTTAGATATTTCATGTTGAATCTCTTGAGCATGTCTTGAGTACTTGTCTTGATTGAAGAAGGTTCCTCCTCTTACTTGCTTGATCTCAAAACCAAGAAATTGTCTCAATTCTCCCATCATAGACATCCTGAACCTATTAGTCATTATCTTTGAGAATTCATCATTAAAAGATTTGTTAGATGAGCCAAAGATAATATCATCAACATATATTTGGCATACAAAAAGCTCCCCATTGACCTTCTTAGTAAAAAGAGTAGGATCAATTTTCCCAACCTTAAACCCACGGTCTAACAATAACTCTCTAAGGTGCTCATACCATGTGCGAGGGGCTTGTTTAAGCCCATAGAGCACCTTATTAAGATTGTAGACATGGTTTGGGAAGTTGGGATCCTCGAACCCTAGGGTTGCTTTACATACACCAACTCATGCAATGGACCATTTAGAAACGCACTTTCTACATACATTTGTTGCAATTTAAAGTTATGATGTGCCGCATAAGCAAGAAGGATACGAATGGATTCAAGGCGAGCCACGGGAGCATATGTCTCTCCATAATCAATGCCTTCAATTTGAGAGAAACCTTGAGCTACCAATCTTTCCTTGTTCCTTACAACTATTCCATGTTCATCTTGCTTGTTCTTTAATATCCACTTAGTGACAATAACATTGCGGCAAACTTTAGGCTTTTCAACTAACTTCCACACTTTGTCTCTCAAAGTTGTTGAGCTCTTTATGCATTGCTTCCAACTAATCTGAATAGCCAAGAGCTTCACATACTTTCTTTGGCTCCACCATGGATATATGTGCTTGATGCTCACCAAAATGCTTCAATTGAGCTTGAGTGGACATTCTCTCCTTAGATCACCAAGCACATTCTCAAGAGTGTGGTCTCTTATTTCCAACATTCTATCCACTGTAGCTTTGTGACGAATTTCGATCTCCTTGTTGTTTCTTGTGGGGATCTCTTCATCATTTTGGTCCTTGTCTTGACCATCAAATTGACCTTGATCAACACTAGGATCATTCTCATCATCATGAGACATAGGTTGACCTTGGTATTGATCAGGCATAGTCCTATAAAGGCGTTTAGATGATCTTGTTGCTGATTGAATGATTCTGCCTTGAGCAATTGACTGAGAAGGGCTGGACAATGTAGTTAGTGGAGAGGCTGGATCATCCTCCCTAGAGTTTTTTGCCTGATAAACATGGTGAGGGTTCTCGGCTTGTCTTTGGCTCGGTTCACCATTTTCCTCAATAGTAGGAGCTTTTTGATGTTGTGAAGATGAGGTCTCCACTTGAGTAGAGCATAGTTCTTCTCGATCTGCCACAAGGTATTCCTCAACGGGGCAGATGAATCCCGTACCCATTCTTCTTATGGCATCTTGAGGTATTTTTCAACATCTACATCACAAACATCAACACACCCCGCTTGGGGACCATCATATTCTTCGAAGACCACACTACGATATCCTATGACAATCCTGGAGAGTTTATCATAGATTATATAAGTGTGGTATTCGAGACCATAGCCAACAAAAATACCCTCTAAAGCTTTGTAATCAAACTTGGACAAACGGACACCTTTTATGAGATAGAAACACTTACAACCAAACATCCAGAAGTATGAAACGTTGGGCTTGTTACCGGTAAGTATTTCATATGGATTGATCAATTCTTTGCGGAGGTTGATCCGGTTTGATGCATGACATGCGGTGGAGATTGCCTCATCCCAAAAGTTGTATAACATTTAAACTCCACCAACATGGACCTAGCCATGTCAATTAGAGTTCGATTCTTCCTCTCATATACACCATTTTGTTGAGGGGTATATGCAGCAGAATATTGGTGTTCTAACCCCTCATCACTAATAAATCCATTCAAGGTGTAGTTCATCAACCCACATCGGCCTTTACGAATACACTTGTAGTGGTTTTCCCCGAAAAGTCCACCACATACAAGTCATTTTCGACGTACCCAACGAAAGCGACCTTTAGAGTCTTGCTCCACAAGAGGATCACAATATCATCATAAATGAAGACGGAAAATCCCATCTTTCCAAGAGCACAGACTGAAAGTAAATTGTATCCAAGGGTCTCAACAAGCATGACGTCCACGAGTGTAACATCGTGAGCAACCACAACCTTTCCAAGACCCATTACCTTACACTTTGACTTGTCGGCATATGTGACGGTTATTTGATCATGATTTGGTCTTATCTCCATCATTATCCCCTTGATTCCAGTCATATGACTTGTGCATGCACTATCAAGCACCCACTTTGACCCTCCATAAGCATAATTCTACAAGAGATCAAACTAGTTTTTAGGTACCCATTTTTCAATGGGTCCTCTTTTGTTAGCAACAAGGGCCTTGGGAACCCAAATAGACCAAGCAATACAACCCTCAAATGGGCCAACATATTGTGCATAAACATCACCATAATAATCATGTATTAAAACATAGTGAGGGTTAGCACTTCCTGCAAAGTCATCTTGTGATATAGTTTTGCCACTTGTGGTCTTACTTCCCACAATGGTCTTGTCTTTGGCTTGCGTGGGATTGGCCTTCTTTTTCTTGTTCTTCTTCTTCTAGGACTTGGACACAAAGCCAATGCCTCCTTTATCATTGCTTGACCTTTGATTACTCACAAGGTAATCAATGGACTTGTTTCCTTTAGGGAATGTAGCCTTAGAACCCCCCCTTCAACCTAGCATTTTCTTCAATGGTGTTTGTACTACTAGAAGGAATGAAAATACTAGGTGAAGAAATATTAGTTAATTGAGTTTGAAGTTTTTCACGAGACTTTGTGAGCGACAAGAATTCACTTTCCAAGGCCTTGTGAGCCTTGTCAAGATTCCTAAAGTTCTCGGAAAGTTTTTCATGAACAACACCAAACTTAGTCTTATCCTTTTTAGCCTTTTATACTTAGCAATGGCATGATCACGTTCCTTAATGAGTTTATTAAAAATTTGTTAATTTGCCTCATCGAGGCCTTCAAGATTTTCTCCAAGAGACACCCTAGTATCTTGCTCTTCTTCTAAAGAATTATTTAGAGCATCCATCTCAACAATGTGCTCTCTCCCTAGTTTACATCTCTCATCGAGAAGCTCTTGTGTGTGAGAGAGTTGATTCAAGAGGTTCACAAAATGTATCTTGTGCTCCCCTTGCAAGTTAGTCATAAACACATCAAAAGCAACTAAGTCCTCCTTGACCTTAAGAGATATATCATCATCGAGTTCATCATAAATCATTGAGGTTAGGAGAGAAGATGATGATACCTCTGATCCTCTTGTCATAAGGCAAGTGACGTTCTTGTTGGAGATATTCTCATTTGGAGAGTCGAAGAGAGAGAATGCGGATGTACAAGTGGTGGTAATAGCCGCCACACCATTTGATGTTTCCTCTTCTTCATCATCATCATCATCAAAGGAGAATTCTTCATGTGCTACACCGGACTTATTGTTGGTGACATTCTTCTTGATGAAAGGCTTCTTGAAGGGGGACTTTGAATTTTTCTTCAATACAAGTTGTTCACCATTATCTTCTCTTTTCTCATAGGGACATTCAGCAACAAAATGACAGCGGTCACCATAGTTGAAGCAAGTTCTCGTTTTTGAAATACTATCTTTTCTACCATTTGGGTTGCTTCTTTGTTGCATATCCATCTTGGCATTGGCGAGGTATTTCCAAAAATTCCTTGCATAGAAGGCCATGTATTCACCATGAGCAACCTTGAAATCTTCGGGGTGTCTCATAGATAAGCCTTCATCACTTCCTTCTTCATCCCCATACTCCACAACTTTGGCTTTTAAGGCAAGGTTGACACCATTGCTCGTTCCAAGGGCTCGAGCATGGGCATCTTTGGCATTCTTGGCAGCAACCTGGAAAGCGTCCATTTCTTGCATAACTTCATTGGAGGTCATGAGATGGTAGTTATGTCTTCCTTAGAGACTCTTCAAGTCGGTGGGCTCAAAAGGCACGATGGCACTCACATACTTCCTTTTTATCCAAGCATCATCCACATGTGAGGCACCAACATTCCTAAAAGCAATGGCCATGGACTTGAGTCTTTGATACATGTCTTCATGACCCTCGCCATCCTTCATATAGAATCCTCCGGCCTCATTGCTCAATGCATCATATCGGTTTCTTCTCATACTCTCATTTCCTACAAACAACTCAACGAGAGCATCCCAAGCTTCCTTTGTGGTGTTGAGGTGTTCAATGTGAGGGAAATCTTTCGGCCCCAACCCTTGTTGTATCATGTGCAAAGCGGTGGCATTGAGTTGACTATTGACAACTTCTCTTCTTGTTAAATTGTTTGGATCCACAATTTTGATTCCATCTTCAATAATGTTCCACAAGTCAATGTAAGAGTTGCGCACATGAGATTTCATTAATACTTCCCATTGAGCAAAAGTATGTGCAGCTAGCTTAAATGGGTCACCTCTATTATTTATATGAGGGTGAGGGATAGGCGGGTCGGGAGAGTACCATCCAGGAATCGTATGGTGCTCTTCCTTCCCGTCGCCGTTGTTGGTAGATGGATTAGTGTTGTCATGATTATCCCCCACCACCACAACCGTAGGTGATGCCGAAGTGTTAACCTTTGGAAGTGGTGGAGGTTCCTCTCGAGGAGGAGGAGGAGGTGAGGCAGTTTTCTCCTTAACAAGTTGCTCAACTAAGTCATGCAACTATTTGATTTCATTGCCTAGGGAGGATATCAATCTTGATTCCAAATTCTTAAGATCCTCCATGGACACTGTGTTACTAGCCTCACTCCCTAATTCTCCATCTTTTGTACCCATAAACTCTTAGGCGGTAAAGACGGAATAAAGAGCCGAGGCTCTGATACTAATTGAAAGGATCGTACGGGCACCTAGGGGGGATAGGTGCTACTTCAAATTTTATTCTTTTTCAAGTTAGGGTTTTACACAAAAGGTAAATTCTCTAGATTATGCAACAAAGGTGAATTTACCTATATGACAACCTAGCAGAAACTACTAAGAAAGAACAAGATAAGTAAGGTGTGGTAAAGGATAGAAGTAACCAAAGTGGAGCACGCGGAGACACAAGGATTTATTTCCCATAGTTCCTTCCTTTTGAGGGGAAGTACGTCTGTGTTTGGAGAGGGGGTGGTTTCAAACCACCAACGCTACGAGAGGCCTCCCTTGTTCTTCGATGAACCTCACCCCCAAGGGGATCGATTCACTTCTTCACTATATCGGCAACCTTCGAGGTGGAAGTTGACACCTTTACAACAAGTTCGAGGCACACATCCACAACTGAATTGGAGGCTCCCGAATGCAAGCAAGCTGTCACAACAATCAAAGACAAGCTTGTAAAAACCAAATCAAGAACTAGGGTTTCCAAAGAAACACTAGAGCAAGGGGCCCTCAAGTGAATGAGGGGGAAATGAAAATGTCTCTTGGTGAAGCTGTAAATCAAGGCCTCCTCCTTCGATTATCCAAAGACCAAGGCCTTTGGATTGTTGGATAGGGAGATCTTGTTGATTTGGTGGATCTAGGGTTAGGGTTCTTCTTTCTGGAAACGAGCAGCGGGAGGAAGGGGACGAGGTCCCCTATTTATAGGCCCACTGCTCCCAAGCGTTTTCTGGCTGTTGGAGGAATTTCCACACCGAAGACTCCGGTATGGAGACCGGAGACTCCGATCTGAATTTGCCCCACACCGGAGACTCCGGACAGTCTCCGGTCCATCTCCGCACCACCATACAGAATGTCCCACGTCTGGTGTAGATGTTTCCTCCGGGTATTCTTCAGAGTTTCCATACTAGGTAACACCAGAGACTCCAGTGTTTTCGCACCAGAGACTCCGGTCTGGGTGAGTGCACCGGAGACTCTGGTATGGGTGAGTGCACCAGAGAATCCGTTCCATCTCCGTTGCACCTATCTAACTGTCCCTAGCAACTTTCTGGAAGCCCCTTCGAGGATTTTGGGGGGAAACTCCGGCCTACACCAAAGACTCCGGTGTATGCACACTGGAGACTCCGGTCTGGAATTTCCAGGAAAGTGCAGTTTCTTCGAGGACCTTTTCCAAAGGGCTATGGACTTGTCACTTTTTAGTATATCAAGCTGTAAACATCAGCACACTGTAAAATGATCTACAAGTTGTTAACGAACACCAAAACTTATTAAGACAATAAATGTCCTTTCAACTAGTGCAAACGTGTTACTTAGAGATGGTTATTGCCCATAGGCCTTAGTCGGTTTCTCGTTCCGGCTCAAGCGCATAGCCTCTAAGAGAACACCATCTGAGCCGGTTTTCTTTTGTGGCTCTAAGATACACGACCTCAGACGGTGCAAAAAGATAAACACCTCTAAGATGTACGAGCTAGAGACAACTAGTATTCTTGACCGCTTATAAGAACTCCTCACCCTCAGACGGACTCTAGTAGGGACCGTCTCCATTAGTCAGGCGCTCAGAGTCGGATTCAATTAAAAGACCGTCTCTAGAACTACAACACCTCAAAGCGGTTGGTTAAAGTGACCGTCTCTAGTGTGTATAAACCCTTTTAAATAGTACACAACATGCTAATTCAAATTCAATCATAGAATACATGACACTTAATCATGATTCAGCAGCCAGATAGACAGATGAACTCAAGTACTAGCAGCCAGTCAAAAATATATTAACAATTAACATTAGCCAGATAGTTGGGGAAATCCATATAAATTTAGCCATTACACATTATGACAAAGTGGAGTCTATAAATCAAACAACTAGCATAATTAGTACTCTCTAACAAACCAGCATTACATGTATAATGGGTCTGCCCGGTGGAAGTTGCTGAACCAGAATATGTACCTCTCCATTATCACTTTCATCAAAGCAAAAAAATAGAATGATATCCTGCTTTAAGTTGAAGATTCTCACAACCTTCTCCCATCCGGTCATCAAGATTGCATTTGACCCACCTTCCATCTTTATCCTAACCATCTTTGGCTTCTTGCTATTCATTTGCCAAACATTGATATCAATGGGTTCATCAAGGCGATTCTTTAGGTATTTTCTTGTAAACTCAGCTCCAAATTTCTGCACAAGTATAAAGAATTGAAGAATTAGCATGCTTGTGATTACGGGAGTCAAAAACTTGTTTAGGGTTTTCGGTGTTGCAATTGCCTACACCCTCCATCTCTTTATATATCAGGGGCATGACAGTACAAATACAATTATGTACGTATACGGGTGGTACAAGCACCTGCCACGCATATAGACCGATTCTAACACCCCCTGAATCTAAACTAGTGCATAAAATATTTATATTGGTTCTGAAACGGTCTAACATCTGTCGTGTGGCTGGCTTGGTAAATACATCAACCAACTGATCACCTGAAGAGATAAACCTCACCTCAAGAGCACCTACAGCGACTTATTACACACAAAATGGAATTCAATCTGAATGTGCTTGGTACGAGCATGGAACACCGGATTTGCTGAGAGATAAGTAGCCCCTAGGTTGTCACACCATAGTATGGGGACACGCTGCTATGGTACACCTAGCTCTTTGAGAAGAGACTCTACCCATATGGCCTCAGCATCTCCATTTGCTAGCGCCTTGTACTCTGCCTCTGTACTAGATCTAGAGACGGTAGGCTGCTTCTTAGCACTCCATGATACAAGGTTTGGTCCAACAAAGACAGCGAAACCTCCAGTGGAGCGTCGATCATCAACACAACCTGCCCAATCTGCATCTGTGAAAATGTTGATGCCTGTGGATGAGAACTGTTGAATGGTCAACTCAGTGTTCAGAGTACCCTTCACATATCGCAAGATACGCTTAACAGCTTTCCAGTGAGACTCAGTCGGCTGAGACAGAAACTGACACACCTTATTGACAGCAAACGAAATATCAAGACGAGTAAGCATCAAATACTGCAAACCTCCAACAATACTGCGATATCAAAAAGAGTCCTCGATACCGAATAAAGCCCCAGAATCACGATCAAGGCGCTCAGTGGGAGCCAGCAGAGTAGAGGTAGGATTGCAATTCTCCATGCTAACTCGGTGCAGAAGATCAAGAGCATACTTGCGCTGAGTCAGTTGCATCCCCCCAGAATTGTAAGACGCCTCAAGTCCAAGAAAGTATTCCAGAGGACCGAGATCCTTAATAGGAAAAGTAGCTGAAAGAGACTGCACTAGGCTCTCAACGGCAGGAGTCTGGATCCAGCAATAACAATATCATCAACATAGACCAGCATAAAAATGTGAACATCACCTTGCGAGAAGATGAAGAGTGACGTGTCAGCCTTGGAGGAAATACAACCCAGTTGGTGAAGGAGAGCGCTCAACCGAGCATACCATGCACGCAGTGGCTGCTTAAGAACATAAAGAGCACGCTGTAATTTGCAACCATGAGAAGGATATCTAGCATCCTCGAAACCAGGCGTTTGTTGCATGTACACATCCTCAGGCAGATATCCATGAAGAAAAACATTATTGACGTCAATTTGGCGAAGCACCCATCCATGAGACACAGCAAGAGATAGCACCAGATGAATGATAGCTGGCTTAACTACTGGACTGAAGGTGTCACCGTAATCAATCCCATGCTGCTGAGTGAAACCACGAGCAACCAGACGAGCCTTATGTTTATCCACTGAACCATCAGGCTTGTGCTTGGTCTTGAACACCCATTTGCTGCCAACGATGTTGACATCAGGAGGGCGTGGAACCAGAATCCAGGTCTATGTCTGCTGAAGCGCAGAGAACTCATCAGCCATAGCCGACCGCCAGGTCGGTTCCCGAAGAGCATCATGATGGGACGACGGAGCCGCAAAGAAAGCACTACGACTCGGGTTGTAGTGGACGGTGCCGTCAGTATACGAATTCTCACGCCGAGTTGCGTCACGGGTGCGCGTGACCATGGAGTGGCCGGGGGTAGTAGCCAGAGGCGTCGCAGCTGAATATAGGTCAGCAATAGGCGACACGGGCTGCTAAACTAGAGAGGGGCTAGCGGCGGGAGACACGGACGATGAGGTGGACGTGACCGAATCAGGTGAGCTAGACGGCGTGGGCGAGGCGGGCGTGCTGCGTGTGGACGAGGCGGGGAACCGGACCTCGAGCATCGTGCCCGTCGCATGCATATCAATGGCATGCACCTCGATCATAGGAGGAGGGGCAGCTGGCTCAGCGACCTCCTGAACATGCTGAAGAACAACATCATCTGAACCAGAGGAGTTAGTAGACATGTAAGATAAGTCATATTTAGCATAGTGGTATTCGTATCCGGTTCAGACGAAGGGAAAGTGATGGCCTCCTAGAGGGCAGGAAGATCGACGTTGACACCGGAAGTGGCATAGGAAAAAACAGACTCGTCGAACACGACATCACGAGCAATATAAATCCGCCACGTAGACCGATCTAGGCACTTATAGCCTTTATTCATAGCACCGTAACCGAGACACAAAGTTTAGAGCGAAAGGCTAACTTATGCTCATTATACTTGCGAAGACTAGGCCAGCACGCACAACTGAAGGTCCGAAGAAACTCATAGTTCAGCTGAATTTTGAGAAGACGAAAGATGGGTGTCTCGTTCTGAAGAACGGAAGTGGGCATGCGACTAATAAGATAACACGCTGTCAGGAAAGCCTCGTCCCAAAAACGCAGCGATGTAAACGAATGTGCGAGAAGAGCTGAACCTGTCTCGACAAGATGATGATGTTTGCGCTCAGCAATACCGTTTTGCTGGGAGGTGTGGGGGCAAGAAACTCGATGAGATATACCCGTGCGCTGAAAGTAACTATGGAGCCGATGATATTCACCATGCTAGTCAGACTGAATGGTTCTGATCTTAGCATCTAAGAGACATTCGACATGAGCCTGGAAAACATAAAAGACTTGCTCGACATCAGACTTATGTTTAAGAAGATATATCCAACAGAAACGCGAGTAATCATCAATAAAGCTAACATAATACTTGTAACCACCTGACGAGACAATGGCGAGACTCCAAATATCAGAATGAACTAATTCAAGAGACATAGTGGAAACACGTTCGTAGGAAGTATATGATAGTTGATGACTCTTAGCACACTGACAAGCATCACAAACCTACTCAGAATTCTCAAACGCTAAACAAGGCAAATCATTATCCTTAACAAGTGTTTTTACTGCTTTATTGGACGGATGAACAAGACGTTAGTGCCACTGGGAAGCTGGCACCCGAACACCAGAACCAACATGATGGGAAGATGCCGAAGATAACGCTTGACTAAACAGAATATGGTAGAGACCACCGTGACTTCTACCGTGAAGAAGAATTTTCCTCATGGCCTTGTAATTAACACAGAAAAATGACGGTGAAATTCTACAAACACGTCATTATCACAAACTAGACGATAAACGGAGAGGAGATGTTGACTAGCATATGGAACATGGAGGATTTGATTCAAGAGAAATTTAGAACCGGCTAAAGTTGAATTACCGGTATGCGAAATAGACAAACCTTTGCCGCGAATTGAACATGGTCTGTTCCACCATAGCGCTCATGCATGCGAAGACACTCGAGGTCGCTGGTGATGTGGTTGGCGCCGGAGTCCATCATCTAGGGAGCACCGAGATGAGAGGTCGTGGCGGCTTTGCTAGCATGCTGGTTGGAGTTGTCTACGCGGAAATCCTGGTTGAAGCGGTTGCGACACTGGTAGGCCTCATGCCCCTAGTACTTGCATATCTGGCAGTGTTGGAAATTGGCCCGATATGCGACGCCGTTCGTCGAATACTTTCCGACGAGGGCCGATGCGTAGCAGTAGCGGCAACTCTGATCAACTTCCGGTAAGATCGTACACAATGACAAGTCGCCGAGATACACGTACGTACTAATAAGCTGCCCTTAACTAGAATCAATCAACTAGTAGAGCTGGCTCACGAAACACACGCACGCACACGGAAACGATCGGTTATTGCCACAGGAGCATATCGCTCCTGTCTCTAGTATTTTTATTGCTTCTGTCTCTCACGGGTTGTTTTTACACGGGCCTTACACACATATATATAGCAGATTTTGTATAACTAACCTAGTAGGATTAGGACATCTAATTCCTACTCTATTCGGCTACCCGTGTCTACTCGGATACGTACCCCGTACTACGACATGCTTATTCCTAACAATCACCCCCTAAGCACGACGTGCTCTCTTCTACACCGACCTCGATTCCAAATACGCCAGCTACTTCGCGTAGGTGTTACTGTTGGCTTTACTTTCGCCACTTCAACCATCATCTTCGACAGTGCTTTCGTCGTCTCTTGTGGCACCCATGTCGCCGTCTTTGCTCTTGTCGGCTTCTCCATGGCTTCACGCCGACAGTCCTTTTTGTCCGTGCCCTTCTCCATGCCTTCACGCCGACTGTCCTTTTTGTCCGCGCCTTGAGACATTATACTTGGTTCGATGAAGTACTTTCTCATCGATGCCTCGCATATTTGATCTACTACTTGCCGGTGCTCTTGGATGCAATAAAACAAATAAGTAGGAGGTAACTCAAATTTGTTTTCTTCTAGCTTCTCTATACCACGGGAAAAGCCTTTTGATGGATCTGCACCTCCTATTGTTGGGTCTCCTCCATCTATCTGGCCACCAGTCCACACTCTTGGACCATCGCCTTCTGGCCTTGCTGGCCTGTTTGCTGGGCTCACTTCAGCTCCCCCTCCTCCTCTAATTTTTGGGCAAACAAGTGCAGGTATCGCTGCGCATGCATCTGTACACCCTTCCAGTTCCGTATCTTCTGGCCACAAACTAGCCTTTTCTTCAAACTCTTTGTCTTCTGGGAGAATCCCTAGTGCTTCTGGCCTGGTGTCCACGCTTGGAACTGCCCCTAGGCCTTCAATGTCTTCTGGGCCCGAACTTGCTGACAAGGATAAGCTCGATTGATCCATATTTTCTTCATACTCAAGATTCCACGTGACGTGAAAAGTTGAATATTCCGGTTCGTTGTAGCCCCAATTCCATGACTTGTCTTCCTCAAAGATTATGTCTCCCTTGAAAACCACCTTATTGGTATAAGGATTGCACAAGCGGTATGTCTTTGAGCCTTCATAGCCTGTCATGATCATTGGAATACGTTGCTCCGCCAATTCCGCCTTTACATGCGCCACACATCCAAAAGTACGAAGATGATCAACCGAGGGCTTCCATCCGTACCATGCTTCGTACGGTGTTGTACCAACTCCACTCTCAGTAGATTCCATGTTAAGCAAATACACAGCCGTATTGACTGCCTCACCCCAGAATTTTCCTGGCAAGCCTTTACTCTTCATCATGCTCCGTGCCATGGTCAACACAGTTTGATGCAGCTCACCCCCCTCATCAATGCGTAGGGCTCTTATCTTTGCCTCCACCTTGAACTCTTCGGCTTCCTTGATCTTCTCGAATGCTTGTTGAGCTTGATCCTTACTTTTCAGCAACACAATCCACATGTATTTACTATGATCATCCACCACAAGCATGAAGAACTTATTGCCAGACGGAGTTGCGGGTGAGATTCCAACGCATAGATCGCCATGAACAAGTTCCGATGCTTCACTTGCCTCAAACTTGGCTTCACATGGGAACGCGGCACTCTGTTCCTCATGATGCACACACGGTAGATCGTGATCCACTTGTGCCACAATCTCCACAGCCGGTGATGGAGGATCCTCCTCATCCTTCAACTCAGTTACTTCGAGCATCAGCATCATCGGTCCATCATCTCCTTCCTGGGAGATGAGAGCCCTCTCCTTTTCCTTTGGTGCTTTCCGGCAATCAGCCTTGAAGTGACCGAGCTCACCGCAGTTATGACACCTTACTTTCTTTATGTCAAACTTCCTCCGCGGCGGGGCGTCATCTTCATCCTCCTGCCCTGCGATGTACTTTTTCGCTGGACGTTGCTTCTCCTTGCCGCTCGTGGAGCCTCCTTGCTTTTCTTTTGAAAGAGTCATCCACTGCTGCTTTGTGAGCATCAGGTGCTTAACCTGTTCTGGATCACCGAAGCTGATCCGGATTCTCTCATCGTGTGCCTTGAATCTTCCGACGAGATCCTCAACCGTCAATGTATTAAGGTCGAGACATTGTTCGATCGATGTAACGATCTGCATGTAGCGCGCCGGCACCGCACGCAGGAACCTTCTGACGTTCTTGATCTCATCCAATTTCTCGCCATATCCCCTAATTGCGTTGACAAGGGTAACGAAACGGGCGGCAAACTGATCAACCGTCTCGCTCTCCTCCATCTTCAGATCTTCATAGCTTTTTGTCAAAGTTTGAAGATGCGCTTCCTTCACGCGGGCATGACCTTGGTGCAAGATCTTGATCGTCTCCCATGCATCCTTCGCCGATTTCTTTCCGACGAGGTGCTGCATCACGTCCTTCGGCACGACGGAGTAGAGCGCCGTTAACGCTTGGCGATCCTTCCGGTACTTCGCGCCTCCCTTGACGTACTCGTTGCCTCCTGGATCGACGGCCTCCCAAACCTCCTGACCCTCCATGGCCACCTCCATGTTGAGTTCCCATAGCCCGTAGTCCTTGCGATCGAGGCGCGGATACAAAGCCGCCCCCACCGTCTCTGTCACCGGTGCCGATGCCGAGTTGTCGCCAAACTTCACCATCGCCATGACCTCCTAGTACTTTCAGCAGATCACAGACGACGACCTTGGCTCTGATACCAATTGTTGGAAATTGGCCCGATATGCGACGCCGTTCGTCGAATACTTTCCGACGAGGGCCGACGCGTAGCAGTAGCGGCAACTCTGATCAACTTCCGGCAAGATCGTACACAAGGACAAGTCGCCGAGATACACGTACGTACTAATAAGCTGCCCTTAACTAGAATCGATCAACTAGTAGAGCTGGCTCACGAAACACACGCACGCACACAGAAACGATCGGTTATTGCCACATGAGCATATCGCTCCTGTCTCTAGTATTTTTATTGCTTCTGTCTCTCACGGGTTGTTTTTACACGGGCCTTACACACGTATATATAGCAGATTTTGTATAACTAACCTAGTAGGATTAGGACATCTAATTCCTACTCTATTCGGCTACCCGTGTCTACTCGGATACGTACCCCGTACTACGACGTGCTTATTCCTAACAGGCAGCGGGGACACTGCTTCTTGCTGCCGCCGTTGCGGTTCAGCCCGCCGCAATTCCAACCGTTGTTCTGACCGGGATAGCCACCCCCATAGCCACCGAAGGTGTGCTGCTGCTGGTATCCCCCGCCGTACCCGCCGTTGGTCTGGAGAGGGTCGGGACCGCGTGGTGCTAGAGGCGCAGCGGGGCGCCAACCGCCATAGGAAGCGGTGGGATAGGCCGGCGCGTGGTAGGGGCACTAAAGGGGCCCGCACGAGACGTAGCGTTGGCCGAGGACGTCCAATCGGCGGATTGAAGCTGCTGCGCCTGCAGAGACTCGAACGAGAACACGTGCGAGTAGAAGTCCTCGTAGGAGATCGAGGCGTTTCCCACGGTGAGGGAGGAGGCGATCGAGTTGAACGCCAGACAGAGGCTGCTGATGATGTAGTCGACGAGTTCGTCATTGGGAACAAGGGTACCCGCTGCGGCCATGGAATCTACAAGAGACTTCATCTTGCGCATGTACTGCGCGGTGGGGGTATCCTCTTTCCGCAGTTGCTGGAGTTGATGGTAGATGGGGCGGACGTTGGCGCGGCTTTGGGCACCGAACATGGTATGAACGGATCTCTAGACCTGCACAGCAGAGGTGCAGCCAATAAGCTGCCATGCGATGTCAGGCTCCATGGAGCCGAGGAGAACGCTGATGACGCGTTGATCCACCACCCACCATCGGGTGTACTCGGGATTGGGGACGTCCACCTTGTCATCACCCTCCCCTTGAGGTATGGTCTTTGAGGGGTTGGTGTCGTCGAGATGGCCATGGAGAGAGGCTCCCGCGATGGCAGGAAGGGTCAAGCCCTTCTAGAGCGTGAAGTTGTTGGTGGTGGCGGAGGAGGTCGAGGACAAGGTGATCGCGACCATAGGCGAGAGTTGGAGAGCGGAAGAGGTGGTCATCGCGACATCAGTGCAAGAGGGAGGCGCAGTGGCGCGGAGATCTCGCAGGGGCGATGGGTTCTCGCGGCGGCAGAGGGGCGATGAGATCGAGGGTGGCGGTTGCGGCTAGGGTTTCTCGCGGCGTTGCCCTCTGGCTTTGATACCAAGTCAAAAATGTGTTTAGGGTTTTCGGTGTTGCAATTTCCTACACCCTCCATCTCTTTATATATCAGGGTCACGACAGTACAAATACAATTATGTACGTATACGGGCGGTACAAGCACCTGCCACGTATATAGATCGGTTCTAACAACGGGAAGTATATAAATATCACATGATAGCTTGTTGATCACATGTTCAAGAATATACAGGATGTGTTTGGTTTGTGCCCACACTAGCCCTACCAAATATTTGGCAAGAATTGGCAGGCAATTGTTTGGTCAAGAAATCCTCAGCCCATATTTGGCCAAACTATTTGGCAAGAATCTGTGAGGAGGAAGGGTAGACATCCATTGGCAGCCAAAATTTTGGATACAAACCAAACACTAACCAAAATTTGGTGGCAGCCAATTTTTGGGCGGGGCTACTTGGGGAAGCAAACCAAACACACCTATAATCTTACCAGCTTGCACTTCTTTTTCATGACAGATGAATAGGGTAGCCTGTAAACATAGATTTTTGGTGGAAATTTTGGTTCACACCAGTCTAATAGAAAGTATACATGAACTTCTTTTAGATACATGTCATTCACAAAAGGCTCTGCTTATCAAAATCAGTGTCCCCTTGTGTTGAGGCCCTGATGCAACAACAAATAAAAATTTCAATGCGGTGGTATATTAATATGTACCGTCTAAACACATACAAAACAGATGGCTACAATTTTGATGTTCTTTGATACCTCTAAACTCAAGCCTCTCAATGGGCTCTTCATCTCATGATTGAAATTCAAAACTATCAAAGCTAATGCCAAAATTGTCATCGCTAGAGGACATTATTGCATCATCACTACAAGTTCCAATATATTAAATATCTACAGAAAGAGAGCATGTTAATACAGTCAAGATGCAAGCAGACTAATGAAGTAACAATTAAAATAGATACATACCAATTAAATGACAATTTAATCTCCGTTACTAGAAGGGAAACGAACAATGAGGAATCAATAAAGAATTGCAGATTTTGAGCTTTATACAAGGTGAAAAGAGCTGGGACAGATGAAGGCCGGATGGGAGAGGCTCTCTCGATGGCGCCGTCGGGTCTTTACAGCTCGGTAACCCTGAACCTTAAAATCGAAAAGCAAACTTGCAATTTTCATGGAAAATTTCTAAATTGAAGCTCTACATTAGGGTTTTTAGGGTTTGGTTTTCAAGCATACCTACCTGGACAACAAAGGTGTCCTCAGAGGCGAGGGAGAGCGTCCGCACCACAGGGGACCGGAGGCGGCAGGGGACCAGAGGCGGCGGTGGTGGAGGACATCGACGGTGATGGACAGTGGTCTGGATGGGCGGGGAAGAAAAATGTGGCACATATCAAAAATATTTGTCCAAATATTTTCACATCTTTGCCGCCAAGTACTAGCCTCATACGGCTGCAAGTGGAAAATGTCTCTTAGAACGTCCGTTCTCCAAATATTTTATATATTTTCTCCAAGTACTTTCCTAGCTAAGACGACTAGAAATTTGAAAAGAACTAATATTGGAACTCCAAATATATTCGAAACTCTGGAGTTTGTTATCCTAATTTGAGAACTATTCATGAATTAAAGACAAAAGAAGGTGTGTATACAAGCTTGCTAGTGTGAAATTATGTCCCCTAAGACTAATGAGGTTTATACTGAAGAAAAAAATTGACGTAGTACAAACCTTGGATCTTACCCTAAAAGGAATGACAACTCCTAGTGTTCATGTGCTTGCTGTAGAGAAATAAGATGCAGATGTTTTGAATTTGACTAATTAAAGTGTTTAATCACGAAGTGATATCATTTGGTTAATTAAATATGATTTTTACACCAATATAACTTTTGTATGTATTCTTTGAAGGAAGTCTCATTGAGTGAATATTCAGAACTCCGGATATATTCGAAACTCCAGATTTTGTTAATCCTAAATTTTTAGAATTATTCAAAATTTAAAGACAAAGGAATGTGTTTACACATGCTTGTTAGAGTGAAATTGAGTCCTAAGAGTAAATGATGTTCATACATTGAAGAAAATATATAGCATAGTACAAATCTTGGATCATAAGACAAGTAGTACCACTAGTATCTCCAATATATCAACGCTTTTAGTCTTGATTTTATTACTACTATTATATTCTAATAATTTTTTTGATTTTTGATCGTAAAATTTCTTGCTATTTGCATTCCGGTCGTACCGCCTCTACGAATCATGTGCTAGTTATTTTAAAGCACTCGATAGTTTATATTATTGTGTGTACTAAGCTAAATTTTGTGTCTTGGGTAACCTGAAAGGTATGACCGACTCGTAGTGTTCATGGGCTTGCTAGAGAGCAATAAGGTGCAATTGTTTTGAATTTGACTAATCCAAATGTTTAATGGCGATGTGAGATCATTTGGTTAACTAAATACAATTTTTTCAGCAATTTAAACTCTTTTTCATATATTCCTTGATAATTATAATGTAATCGAACGCTAATTTTTGGTAGTATGCATGAGCAAGATTAGTAATATAATTGAGCACTAAAAAATTAAAGGAAACTCCATATAATAAAAGTAGATTAATAACGAGGTACATATAGTAGTTCAACCACCACAGACTGCAGATATATAGATATTGTCTTACATGCAACACTAGAGGTAATAATTAACTTAAATAGAATAAGCAGGGGCATCAGCAGGAGCAGGGGCACGCAGCCGCCTAAGCAAGGGCATTAGCCTACTCGAGAGAAAGCATGTCAGTCATAACATATTCTCGGAGGAACTCGCCGTAGGGTGCGTGCTGCGCCAAAATCTTTGGCTGGTGATTAAGATCGTGGAAATGGCCGACACCCACCGAGTGATGGATCATGGCTGGTGATTATGATCATGGAAATGGCCGACGCCCACCGAGTGATGGATCATGGTTTTGTAGGGTTTCGTAGCATGGAAAAAAATTCTACCGCATACAAACAAACAAGCCAAGATCTATCTACTAGATTGTAGCAACGAGTCGATGGAATAACTCACCCTCGAAGATTCCAAAGTGTTTAACGAGAGCGGATTCTCGTGGGTGATGTAGTCGTACTCTTCCCGATCTCAAGATCGCGTAGACGATCCTTCCGGCACTGCGTTCCGGCAGCGCTCCCGCAGTCGGTCACACATTCGGTACTCGACGAAGACCTTCCTCTCCCTTGTTCCAGCAGGCAGCGGAGGTTGTAGCACTCTCCTCGCGATTCCGGCAGCACAACGGCGTGGTACCGGAAGTAGAGGGGAGATCTCGCAGGGCTTCGCCTTAAGCCGGAGCGAGTATGGTGGAGTATGAGAGAGTCCCTCGACAATCTAGGGTTTAGACACGCCGATGAGGGGGCAATCCGGCGGCTAGGGTTTAGCTAGGCAGCGGCGGCGGTTTGCCCTAGGGCCGGCGGCGGCTATGGAGGCGGCGGCGGCTTGGTACAAGGGTTTAGAGGTAGGAACTTGTGTGTCTAAGAGGGGAGCCCTGCCCCTCCTTATATAGGTGGAGGGGGCCGGCCAAGGGGAGGGGAGTCCCTCCCCAACTCGGCTTGGTGGTGAGCCGACGGTGGGAGGAGGAACTCCTCCCCCAAGTCGGTTTCCACCTCCCTGTCCACTTCCCAAAACTGGCCGTTTGACTTTCAAACTTGGCGTTTCACTTTTCAAACTAGGATTTGAATAAACCCTCTATTTTGTTCAGCGATGACACCGAGTACATGATGCAATCATATCAACTTGATATAACACATTCATGTACCCTTCCCCTCTGGAGTGCCAGACATTCCGGAACCTTCTAGAACGTTCTCGATGAAAACACCGGAACCATTCTCCAACTCCGAAACGGGACTTTCCTTATATGAATCTTATTCTCCGGACCATTCCGGATCTCCTCGTGATATCCCGAATCCTATTCGAGACTCCGAACAATATTCGGTCTCTTTCTCATCATTCCATAACTACTCAAACAACGTCGAATCCTTAAGTGTGTCTCCCTACGGTTCGTGAATTATGCGGACATGATCGAGACACTTCTCCGAACAATAACCAATAGAGGAATCTGGAAATTCATATGGCTCCCACATATTTCTACGATTACTTTGCGATCGAATGAACCACTTACATACGATATCAATTTCCTTTTGTCTCACGATAGTTTACTTATCCGAGGTTATGATCGTCGGTATCTCTGCATACCTAGTTCAACCTCGTTACTGATAAGTACTCTTTTCTCGTTCCCGTGATATGTGATCCCTTGTGAGCCAGTCACATGCTTGCAAGCTAATTGGATGACATTTCACCGAGAGGGCCCAGAGTATTTCTATCCGTCATATGGATGGACAAATCCCACTCTTGATCCATGTGTCTCAACCAATACTTTCCGAACACTCAATGCCACCTTTATAGCCACCCAGTTACGGTGTGGTGTTTGATGTCATCAAAGCATCCATCCGGTAAAGGTGATATGCATGATCTCATGGTCGAAGGAATTAGATTACTATGTATCAGAAAGCATATAGCAATCGAACTATTAAAATGACTTGATCTTTATGCTACGCTTATCTATAGGAGTATGTCCACCATATCATTCTCCTAACGATATGATCTTGTTGTTAATAACATCTCAATGTTCATGATAGGGAAACCACAATCATCTATTAACCAACAAGCTAGTATTATATAGAGGCTTTACTAGGGACTCTTATTTAGTCTACAAATCACACAAGTATTAATGTTTCCTTGTTAATAATATTATAGCATGAATGTAAATATTTATCATAAACACAAAGATATAATAATAACTATATTTATTATTGCCTCTAGGGCATATCTCCAATAGTCTCCCACTTGCACTAGAGTCATCTAATCTAGATTACATGGTAATATACCGAACACCCATGGCAGTCTGGTGCTGGTCATGTTTTGCCCTCGGGAGAGGTTTAGTCAACGGATCCGCCACATTCAGATCTGTGTGTACTTTGCAAATCTTTATATCCCCATCTTGGATATGTTCTCGAATAGCGTGAAAACGTAGCTTTATGTGCTTCAGCTTCTTGTGTGACCTTGGTTCTTGCGCATTGGCTATGGCATCCATGTTATCACAGTAGATAGACATTGGGTCCAGCGCACTAGGAACCACACCCAGCTCTGTAATGAACTCTTTCATCCATATCGCTTCTTGTGAAGCCTCCGAAGCAGCCATGTATTCCGATTCAGTTGAAGATCTCGCCACAACGCTTTGCTTTGCACTCCTCCAGCTAAGTGCTGCACCATTCAAAATAAATACGTATCCAGATTATGATTTAGAATCATCCGGATCGGTGTTCCAACTAGCATCGGTGTAACCATTAACAACGAGCTGTTCATCACCTCCATAAGAAAGAACCATATCCTTAGTTCTTCTCAAGTACTTAAGGATGTTTTTGACCGCTGTCCAATGATCCACTCCTGGATCACTTTGATATCTGCTAGTTAAACTAACAGCATATTCAATGTCGGGTCTAGTACATAGCATGGCATACATTAGAGATCCTATGGCTGAGGCATAAGGAGTCTTACTCATCCTTTCTCTATCTTCTGCCGATGTCGGACTTTCAGTTTTACTCAAGGTCGTATTGGGCAACATGGGCAAGAACCCTTTCTTGCTATCTTCCATTCCAAACCTCTTTAGAACTTTGTCCAAATATGTACTTTGTCACAATGATATTTGGCGTCTCGATCTATCTCTATAAATCTTTATGCCTAATATGTAAGCTGCTTCGCCAAGATCCTTCATTGAAAAACTATTATTCAAATATTAATTGACACTATTAAGAAGGTCTACATCATTCCCAATCAACAATATGTCATCTACATACAGTATTAAGAATGCTACAGAGCTCCCACTCACTTTCTTGTAAATACAAGCTTATCCATAAGTTTGTATAAAACCAAAACTTTTGATCACCTTATCAAAACGTTGATTCCAACTTCGTGATGCTTGCTTCAATCCATAGATGGACCGTTGAAGTTTGCATACCTTGTTAGCATCTTTAGGATCGACAAAACCTTTGGGTTGCATCATATACAACTCTTCATCAATGTCTCTATTGAGGAATGTTGTTTTGACATCCATCTGCCATATCTCATAATCATAATATGCAGCGATTGCTAACATAATCCTCACAGACTTTAGCTTCGCTACTGGTGAGAAAGTCTCATCGTAGTCAACTCCTTGAATTTGTCGAAACCCCTTTGCGACAAGTCGAGCTTTATAGACAGTAACATTACCATGAGCATCTGTTTTCTTCTTGAAAATCCATTTGTTCTCGACAGCCTTCCGGCCATCCGGTAAGTCCACCAAAGTCCATACTTGGTTTTCGTACATGGATCCAATCTCGGATTTCATGGCTTCTTGCCATTTATTGGAATCTGGGCTCATCATCGCTTCCTCATATGTCTCAGGGTCATCGGTGTTGTCCACCAACATGACACTCATAACGGGATCATACCAATCTGGAGTGGTACGAGTTCTCGTTGACCTGCGAGGCTCTATAGCAACTACGACCGAAGTTTCATGATCATCATCATTAGCTTCCTCTCTTATTGGTGCAGGCACCACAGGAACTACTTCCGGTGCTGCGCTACTCGCAAGTTCGAGAGAAGGTTCGACAACCTCGTCGAGTTCTACTTTCCTTCCAGTCACTTCTTTCGAGAGAAATTCCTTCTCTAGAAAGGATCCATTCTTGGCAACGAAGATTTTGCCTTCGGATCTATGATAGAAGGTATACCCAATAGTTTACTTCGGGTATCCTATGAAGACGCATTTTTCCGCTTTGGGTTCAAGCTTGTCCGGCTGTAACTTCTTTACATAGGCTTCGCAACCCCAAACTTTAAGGAACGACAATCTAGGTTTCTTCCCAAACCATAATTCATACGGTGTCGTTTCAACAGATTTAGATGGTGCCCTATTTAAAGTGAATGCGGCTGGTTCTAATGCATAACCCCAAAATGATAGCGGTAAATCTGTAAGTGACATCATAGAACGAACCATATCTAAGAGAGTTCGATTACGACGTTCGGACACACCATTATGCTGTGGTGTTCCCGGCGGTGTCAATTGTGAAAGTATTCCGCATTTCTTCAAATGCTCGCCAAACTCGTAACTTAGATATTCACCTCCACGATCAGAACGTAGAAATTTAATCTTCTTGTTACGTTGATTCTCTACCTCACTTTGAAATTCCTTAAATTTCTCGAAAGTTTCGGACTTATGTTTCATGAAATAGATATACCCATATCTACTCAAGTCGTCCGTGAAGGTAAGAACATAACGATAACCACCGCGCGAAGCTACACTCATTGGACCACACACATCGGTATGTATGATTTCCAATAAGTCCGTAGCTCGCTCCATCATACCAGAAAATGGAGTCTTAGTCATTTTACCCATCAGACATGCTTCGCATCTATCAAGTGATTCGAAATCAAGTGATTCTAGAAGTCCATCGGAATGGAGTTTCTTCATACGCTTCACTCCAATGTGACCAAGACGACAGTGCCACATATAGGTCGAGTTATCGCTCGATTTCAAACGTTTAGCCTCAATGTTATTAATATGTGTATTTCCACTATCGAGATTCAATAAGAATAGACCATCTATCAAAGGTGCATGTGCATAAAACATATTACTCATATAAATCGAACAACCATTATTCTCGGACTTAAACAAGTAACCGTCTCGCAATAAACAAGATCCCGATATAATGTTCATGCTTAACGCAGGCATCAAATAACAATTATTTAAGTATAAAACTAATCCCGATGGTAGATGAAGGGGTAGCATGCCGACCGCGATCACATCAAACTTTGATCCGTTTCCCACGCGCATCGTCACCTCGTTCTTCGCTAGCTTCCGTTTATTCTGGAGCACCTGATTCGAGTTACAAATATGAGCAACCGAACCAGTATCAAATACCCAGGCACTACTACGAGTACTAGTGAGATACACATCAATAACATGTATATCAGATATACCTTTCTTCTTGATGTTGCCGTTCTTCAAATCCGCCAAGTACTTTGGGCAATTCCGCTTCCAGTGACCTTCTCCCTTGCAGTAAAAGCACTCAGTATCAGGCTTAGGTCCAGCCTTGGTCTTATTCGTCGGCGTGGTAACTTTCTTACCACCCTTCTTGAAGTGTCCCTTCTGCTTAGACTTGCCTTTCTTGAATTTGGTGGTCTTATTGACCAACAACACTTGGTGCTCTTTCCTGATCTACACTTCTGCAGATTTCAACATGGCAAAGAGTTCTGGCAACGTCTTGTTCATGTTTTGCATGTTGTAGTTCATCACAAAGTTCTTGTAACTTGGTGGTAGTGATTGGAGGACGCGGTAAATCCCCAAAGCATTAGGAATCACTATACCCAAGCTTTGAAGTTTGTTTGCGTGACCAGACATCTTAAGCACATGCTCACTGACGGAGCTGCCCTCTTCCATCTTGCAGTTAAAGAACTTTTTAGAAGCCTCATAGTTTTCAATTGCCGCATGAGTCTCAAAGATCAATTTGAGATCCTCGACAATATCATATGGGTCTGAATTCTCAAACCTTTTCTGAATCTTTGATTCTAAACCATACAAGATAGCACACTGAACTGTGGAGTACTGAGTCTTCCGAGTGAGGTAAACATTATTTACTTCATCGGCAGCATCAGCTGCAGGTGGGTCACCCAGCGGTGCATCCAGCACATAGGTCAAATTACCAGCTGTGAGGACAATCCTCAAATTGCGGAACCAATCCGCGAAGTTGCTTCCATTGTTTTTCAACTTTTCTTTCTCTAGGAACGCATTAAAATTGATGGTAGGGGCTGCCATTGATCTACAACATATTTGCAATAGTTTAGACTAAGTTTATGACAAATTGAGTTCAAATTAATAATAAAATTAATCTAGGTGAACTCCCACTCAAAACAATATCCCTCACATTGTTTTAGTGATCACATGAACCAAATCCACCATATCAACACCGATCATCACGAGAGTTGATATATTTTCAATGGCGAACAATCGACATGTTCATCATATCTACTATATGATTCATGCTTTACCTTTCGGCAATCCGTGTTCCGAGACCATGTCTGTACATGATAGGCTCATCAATATCAAACCTTAGCTTCCGCATGAGCAAATCTGGCTTGCTCACGTTGTATACACTTGCAGAATCTAACACACCCGATCATCACGTGGTGCTTCGAAACAACAAGCTTTAGCAACCGTGCTTACTAAGGATGAACACTATAGAACTTGAAATTTATGTGCATGAGGGATCATCTTATAATGCTACCGTCGTTAACTAAGCAATACAAGATGCATAAAGGATTAACATCACATGCAATTCATAATATGTGATATGATATAACCTTTCTTCTTTGTGCTTCCGATCTCCATCTTCAAGCACACTAACATGATCTCCATCATCACCGGCATTGCATCAAGGTCAATGACGTTGCTCCATGGTTGTCGTCCACCGGCTTCAACTATTACAACTACTTTGAATAGACACGCGGGTCTTAACATAAATTAAAGACAACCATATGGCTCCTGCCGGTTGCCAACTTACAATAAGGAACATTGCATACATCAAATATAATCACAATCATGGCCATATCACATCACAGCACACCCCTGCAAAACAAAGTTAGACGCCTCTACTTTCTTTGCATGTTTTACGTGGTTTTGGGGCTTTCAATAAGTGTCGTTCTAACTTACGAACATGAACCACAACATTGATACTACTATTGTTAATCACCCGTTGTAAATTGGATCTTAAATATGCTAGGAGAAACAGGCACCCGCAAAGCCACTTATGCAATACAAGTTGCATGTCAAGCGTGGAGCAAGTCTCATGAACGATGTCATGTAAGGTTAGCCCAGGCCGCTTCATCCCAACATCCCGCAAGATGCAAAGTACACAATAAGCAATCGACAATAAAAGCATCAACGCCCACAATGACCATTGTGTTCTACTCGTGCAACAGATCTACATATAGACACGGCTCTGATACCAATGTAGGGTTTCATAGCATGGAAAACAAAAAATTTCTACCGCATACAAACAAACAAGACAAGATCTATATACTAGATTGTAGCAACGAGTCGATGGAATAACTCACCCTCGAAGATTCCAAAGTGTTTAACGAGAGCGGATTCTCGTGGGTGATGTAGTCGTACTCTTCCCGATCTCAAGATCGCGTAGACGATCCTTCCGGCGCTGCGTTCCGGAAGCGCTCCCGCAGTCGGTCACACGTTCGGTACTCGACGAATACCTTCCTCTCCCTTGTTCCAGCAGGCAGCGGAGGTTGTAGCACTCTCCTCGCGATTCCGGCAGCACAACGGCGTGGTACCGGAAGTAGAGGGGAGATCTCGCAGGGCTTCGCCTTAAGCCGGAGCGAGTATGGTGGAGTATGAGAGAGTCCCTCGACGATCTAGGGTTTAGACACGCCGAGGAGGGGGCAAGCCGGCGGCTAGGGTTTAGCTAGGCGGCGGCGGCGGTTTGCCCTAGGGCCGGCGGAGGCTATGGATGCGGCGGCGGCTTGGTACTAGGGTTTAGAGGTAGGAACTTTTGTGTCTAGGAGGGGAGCCCTGCCCCTCCTTATATAGGTGGAGGGGGCCGGCCAAGGGGAGGGGAGTCCCTCCCCAACTCGGCTTGGTGGTGCGCCGGCGGTGGGAGGAGGAACTCCTCCCCCAAGTCGGTTTCCACCTCCCTCTCCGCTTCCCAAAACTGGCCGTTTGACTTTCAAACTTGGCATTTCACTTTTCAAACTAGGATTTGAATAAACCCTCTATTTTGTTCAGCGATGACACCGATTACATGATGCAATCATATCAACTTGATATAACACATTCATGTAACCTTCCCCTCCGGAGTGCCGGACATTCCGGAACCTTCTAGAACATTCCCGATGAAAACACCGGAACCATTCTCCAACTCCGAAACGGGACTTTCCTTATATGAATCTTATTCTCCGGACCATTCCGGATCTCCTCGTGATATCCTGAATCCTATTCGAGACTCCGAACAACATTCAGTCTCTTTCTCATCATTCCATAACTACTCAAACAACGTCGAATCCTTAAGTGTGTCTCCCTACGGTTCGTGAATTATGCGGACATGATCGAGACACTTCTCCGAACAATAACCAATAGAGGAATCTGGAAATTCATATGGCTCCCACATATTTCTACGATTACTTTGCGATCGAATGAACCACTTACATACGATATCAATTTCCTTTTGTCTCACGATAGTTTACTTATCCGAGGTTATGATCGTCGGTATCTCTGCATACCTAGTTTAACCTCGTTACTGATAAGTACTCTTTTCTCGTTCCCGTGATATGTGATCCCTTGTGAGCCAGTCACATGCTTGCAAGCTAATTGGATGACATTTCACCGAGAGGGCCCAGAGTATATCTATCTGTCATATGGATGGACAAATCCCACTCTTGATCCATGTGTCTCAACCAATACTTTCCGAACACTCAATGCCACCTTTATAGCCACCTAGTTACGGTGTGGTGTTTGATGTCATCAAAGCATCCATCTGGTAAAGGTGATATGCATGATCTCATGGTCGAAGGAATTAGGTTACTATGTATCAGAAAGCATATAGCAATTGAACTATTAAAATGACTTGATCTTTATGCTACGCTTATCTATAGGAGTATGTCCACCATATCATTCTCCTAACGATATGATCTTGTTGTTAATAACATCTCAATATTCATGATAGGGAAACCACAATCATCTATTAACCAACAAGCTAGTATTATATAGAGGCTTTACTAGGGATTCTTATTTTAGTCTACAAATCACACAAGTATTAATGTTTCCTTGTTAATACTATTATAGCATGAATGTAAACATTTATCATAAACATAAAGATATAATAATAACTATATTTATTATTGCCTCTAGGGCATATCTCCCACAGGTTTCGAGGTCCTTGTCGATGGCTCTGCCATAGAATGGGCAAAATATTTTCCCCTTACGGTGGAAATAAATTTTACTGCACAGTAACCGCCTCAGGACATAGCGGCTCTTGCAGTCCTTGGAGTACTTGTCAGGGCTCACGTCATCAGAATCCTCCTGTTGATTTTTAAGTATATAATTAGAATTCGTACATATGTACAACTCAATAATTAACAACATATGTAAGACAATATTAAATTGATATCAAAGAGACTGTATCTCAGCAATATTTTGATCAGTTTATATATCATTTCATGTATCCAAATAAAATAACAAGTAATTGGATCAGTATTAGTTACATGTAGAACAAGTCTGGGGCCTCATAAATTTCTTTAGAGATGGCGTAAGGAAACCATGTACCATTGCACAACCTATTGTTATACATTCTCCAAGTTCACTAACCCATCGGTGAAAAAATCTGACACCAATGTGTCGGCCTTGCACTGTTTTGGGGCAAATTTGAATCATTGGTCATAATAAGAAATTGAAATGTAATCCTTCTTATACACTATGAATGCATGTGTTTTCTAAATATTATAATTATAATGACAAAAAACTAAATAATATTCACATATATGTAGAAACAACTTATGATCAAACCATGCATATACATATGCATCATATGAATCATTTGTTTCCTGAATATATAATGCAATCACATAATCACAAGAATGAAACAAATAGATTCAAATACATGTAAGAAATTAAATGTATAATCATAATTGGTTGTGTACTAGCAGAAATAATTCAAAGATCATATAGTTCCATATGAATGTACAATAAATCAGGGGCCTCATAAGTTTTTTAGAGATGGAGTTGGCGAACCAAAGTACCAAAAGTTAACCTATAATTGTTTGTGTACATTTCCTCAGGTTCACTAACCCATCCTCAAAAAACCGACACCATCAAATGTGTCACCCTTGCACTCTTTTGGGGCAAATTTCAATCATCGGCCTTAGTGGGAATTTGAAATGTAATTTTTATACACTATGAATGCATGTGTTTCCTACATATTGTAATAATAATAACAAGAACCCAATGCAAACAATATTCATAGGTGTAGAAACAACTTATGGCCAAACGATGCATATACATGCATCATATGGATCATCTGGGGAAAATTTGAATCATTGGTCTCAGTAAAAAATTGAAATGTACTCCTTCTTATAACACTATGAATGCATGTGTATGTTTCCTAAATATTGTTTGGTCAAACCATGCGTAGGTACATGTAACAAAAACTTATGATCAAATAATATTCATAGGTATATGTAGCAACAACTTATGATCAAACCAAGCATATACATGCATCATATGAATCATTTATTTCCTGGATATATAGTGTAATCATATAATCACAAGAATCAAACAAGAGATTCAGATACAAGTAACAAATTCAATGTATGATCACAATTTATTGTGTACTAGCGGAAACAATTCAAATATCATAGTTCCATATGAATGTAGAATAAATATAAGGACTCATAAGTTATTTTAGAGATGGAGTAAGTGAACCAAAATACCAAGCACAACTTATATTGTTGGTGTATATTGCCACAGGTTCACTAGCCCATCCCAAAAAAAATCTGACACCATCAAATGAGTATCCCCTTGCACTCTTTTGGGGGCAAAATTTAATCATTTGTCTCAATGAGAAATAGAAACGTAATGTACACTATGTAACATTTATGCATGTTGTGTATAGAAATGAACACTCTAATAATAGCTATCCTTAAAAATCCTAAAACCAAATATTTTACACATCTATTAAATGTACATCACAAGAAAAACCGTATGAACAACATCAAGCTAAGCAAATGTAAATTTAGTAGATGGAAGATAAGCATATCTAATCAAATCTCCAAAACAATCGACTGTTTGAACCATATATGCTCTAATATGCCTACATAAAGAAGGCGCGTGATAGAGCAAAATAATCTATAGACGATTGAGAAAATCCAACATATATGAACAGTGGAATCTCTACGGCCGCGAATAGATAAGCTAACAAAGTAGTACCTCAGATGCCTCATCGGAAACCTCCTCCTCGAACTCATCCTTCTCCTCGTTTGCTTTGAGGATTTGTTCGTTGAGGATGGGGTTGCTGATGAGGATCACCGGGTTGCCTCTGCCTGCTGCATGCCTCTTATCCAGATCTGTCGTTGGCACCACGACATTGTCGTCCACCTGCTGCTCGACAACGACGAAGAATGACTGGGTTGAGCCCAAAACATCGACGACACGGTGACGAGCGGCGTGTGTGCCCGAAGAAGCCGCCTCTGCCTGCTTGGCGACAACCGAGCCATCTGCTGTTGTGCCTCCAACTAGCTTCACTTCTGGCCTATCTGCACGGGTATGCTTCATGGCGCAGCTAAGGTTAGGGTGGTGGTGCTAGGGAAGGAGTGTCTGCACGCGCGGAAGGTGTAGATTGGATTTTTCTGACTAGAGAGATTGGGGGAAAAGGACACGAGCTCCTAGAATACGAAGGCCGGGTGACTTTATATACGCGGGAGAGGTTGGTTGTCCTTGAGTGGACACGTAGGTGTGGACGCGCGGGTGGTGGACTATTGCATGATCTCCACTTTCTAATTGCATTAATAACACACACACATGCTACCTCAAAAACATGCACTAAGCCAGTTTTCGAGATGGGCGGGATAATGGTCCGCCTCAGTAGACCCCTAGAGGCGATTAATACTTCTGACCGGCAGTGGTTCGTTGATCTAGGGAGACGATCACTATTATCGTTCGTCTATGGTAAACATTAGAAGCATTTCGTTTTAAAGACTGGCTGAGGTGGAAGTAGTACTAGAGACGATGCTAATTGCTTGTCATATAGGTTCTCTCACCTAGTTGCATATTTGGATAACCTACTTTGTGTCAAGCCTTAATTTGAAAAGAAACTAAAAATTGAGTAGCACCAATTCACCCCCTCTAGTCGCTTATACCGATCTTCCACCTACCTAGAGCGCCAACTGTCGGGGTTTTGATTCTTAGTCATAAATTTGTGGGTGTAAGGGTTTGTGATCAATAACCGATGGGCTAACAACCTCAAGATGCACAAACATTTATACAGGTTCAAGCCCCAGATGATGATCCGGTAATAACCCTATATCATGTGTCGGCTATATTATTGAGAGCATGTGAGGTGCTCGGATATTACAAAGGGGTGTTTCGGCTAGCGTTCTAGCCGGTATGTGAGGTGAACAACGGCTAGGGAATCTAGACGGCGTGTCGAGTCTCTCCCAGCTAATGGAAAAACTCCATGTGGAATGAGACTGTTGGGTGTGCTCTAGGAGCCTAAAGATGAACTACCTATGGACTACTACTACTACGGTGAGCTTCTCGCCATAGTATTATGGCTTCTCTGGATCTGTGGAAATATATGTGGGGTGTGTTTATAATGTGTGTCTTCTGTGTTTTTTGGGTGCCCTTTTGCCCTCGAGTGCTGCTCCTTTCATACCCTCTTCCATGGAAATTGGGGCATGACCAAGGATTTACCACTGTTGTTCACAAGACATAGCACCAGATGCCTTGGACGACCTGCTTCTCCTCTTAACAGGGGGATGCTGAGCGTCGACCTCATGTGGATGGCGTCGTGGTGGACTTTCGAGCCCCCGAGGATGGTCTGGCTGGCCGTAGGGTCGGGATGTGACATAGCGGGAGGTCATGCCTCACTATACTGCCTAGGGACTCGCCCGCATGGCGGGTCACCTGGTTAGATGAGTATATGTCACATCCCTGACGTGGGCATGGACTTTTTGTGAGCCCTCTCCGGTCTCTAGCTAGGTTTCTGCACTAGCCAACTATTCCTACTACTAGGAAAAAGCTTATCTGTGGCACATGGATTTTTGCATTCTGTGGTGCATATGAGATGCACCACTGTTATCACGCCACTAAATTGTAATTCTGTAGAGCATATTGATATGCGCCACAGAAATCTCAAATTTCTGTGGCGATTTTGGAAATATGCACCACAAAATTCTTGTGTCGAATTAAATAAAAGGCGGGCTAGATCCCGCCAAATCTTCAAATTTCAAAAATCTATGGCACATATTGCAATATGCGCCATAGATTTTTTTTTCGAATTTCAAAAAAAGCGGCCCAGATCTAGGCTGGAGTAGGAGATGGGTGGAGGAGGAGGGTCGCCGGAGTAGGAGGCCGCCAGTGTAGGAGGGGTAGGAGGAGGGGTCACTGGAGTAGGAGAAGGAGGAGGAGTAGGAGTAGGGGTTGCGAGAGTAGGAGAAGGAGGAGGAGTAAGAGGCCCCCGATGGAGGAGGGTCGCCGAAGTAGGATAAGGAGAAGGAGTAGGAGGCCGTCGGTGGAGGAGGGGTCTCTAGAGTAGAAGGAGGAGTAGTAGGGGGCGGTGGAGGAGGGGTCGCCGGAGGTGGTGGTGGCCATGGACGGAGGTGGAGGAGAAGTTTGCCGGAGATTGGAGAAGGAGGAGGAGGAGGAGGAGAAGGGGAGAAATAGAAGGGGAGGACGAGAATAAGGGGAGGAGAGGAGTAAAGGAGAGAAGGATAAAAGAGAGGGAGCCGGTGGGAATTCAAAATTTGAATCCGCTCAACAATTATGTGGAGCATATGGGAGATATGCGCCATAGAATTGTCTCCCCCTTTTTTATTTTTTTGCAGGAAAAAATCTTATTTTTGCTATAACTTTTTACTCTTTTAGAATTTGAAAATTTCGAGACGATCGTTTTGATGGGTAAAACATTTTTTCTGACATCGTATGCAAAAGTTATGTCCATTTGACCGTGCCATGATCTTTTTTTCAAAATACATCGAAATTCATGTTTTTTTAATTTTTCCTACAATTATACCCTAAAATATAACTAATTCTCAAAGGAATTATTTTTTTAAAGTTTTTATAATTTTTGTTTATTTTTTACAAAACTTAATGGGCGATCCGGGGGGTGCAGGGTGGGATCTGTTTTTCACTTTATGTGGTGCATATAGACATATGGGTAACAAAATTATCTCTCCCTTTGTTGATTCTGGTCCCATCAAATTTCTTTGGCGCAAATAAACATATAGGATCCATGCGCCATATAATTGGCATTTTTCCTTTGGTATTTGTGTTTATACTGTGGCGCATGCCCTTTTATATGCGCCATATAAATCATTTCTATCTATAGTTAATTTCTTAGTAGTGTTTGCTAGGTGGCCAGCCGGTATGCCTGTCAAGTGTCGTTTTGGTACTTAGCCGCTTAAGGCATTACTCAGCCTAGACGGTGTACTAGGATTTGTGCGTCTTCGGTTACCGGTTACCCATGACTCCATCAACATCATATATATGGAGTAAATCCATAATACAAATAAAACTAAAGAGAGAATGACACATCATATATATGGAGTAAATCCATAGATATAGAGGTCGGTAAATATGTGGTGTATACCTTCCTAAAAACCCCACAAGAAAACAAATAATATGACATATGATCTTATGTTAGTATTACCTCATTAAAAATCTTAACGAGAACCTAAAAGTAAATTCATTTAAGAGAAAACGTGTAATATGATGCTTTGATATTAAACAATTTAGAAAGATAATCTTCCTAATTCTTGCAAATCTCGAAGCCGTTGCACACCAATTTCATAAATATTGAATATATTTCTGAAATATTGAAGTTGGTACAGATTTTGTGAATAGATAAGCGAAATAATTGCATTATTTGAAGATAGCTTTTGAATGTTCTCCAAAGTTTTCAAATCCGCACAATTGATTTGGCAAGATTCTGGTGATGCGGTATTCTGATCCAATAACTATATTTTCCATTTGATCCAGAATTCGGGGGGTTGCAGTAGCCGATGTTAGCATAGCCCCCGCCGCCGAGTACTTTCTGACGACACCGACGAGAAAGTTCCGTCGAGACGACACACACTTACCCGATAAACGTCCACCGCGATATGCACGTACTGCTAGCTGATCGATTCTTTTGATCTAACTAATTATACTCACGCACACACACAAGAAAGACTTGATGGCCACAGGGGCGTATCGCTCCTATTGTTTGTATTGCTTCTCACAACTCATGGTGTTGTCCGGTACAAGATTACAAGGCCAGGTGTGTGCATATATATGCACTACTAGGACCTAATCAATTAGGAGTCGGTATACTACTCCAAAACCTAGTCTAACACATATACGTATACTACCTGGACACTACACCTATTCGGATAAGAACTCAAACATCACACCGTGTTTAACTCTAACAATCACCCCTTAAACACGATATGCGCTTCACTTCGACCTGGATCCCAAATGCGCCAGCTGCTCCTCGCGGACATCATCCATGACGGTGCTTTCGCCGCTCTAGGCGTCATCCTCCATGTCACCGAATTTACTTTGGTCGGCTTCTCCATGCCTTCACGCCGACAGTCCTTGTCCGCGTCTACCTTGTCCACGTCCTCCTTGTCTATGTCTTCAGTCTTTACCGGTTCCTTGATGAACAAATACTGATTTTCGTACTCTATCTTCACCAGATAATTTATCGTCCAAAATTCTTTCTTTGGATAGTAGTCCATCACGTCTCGCATGTGTGCTTGCATCGGTCGTAGTCGTCTCATCTCCAGTGCAGTCGGAGGCTCTGCGACATACTCTTCTGCGTCCGATAACGCGCTTATTTCTCCAGTTTCTGAACCTTGTGTGCCTCCACGTAGAGCTCCTAGAGCCAACGGATCTACGTGAAGTGTATCCTGCATGCCTATTTCTGAGAAAATTTCTTGACTCGCCACCACATCACATGGCCCTTGCACTTCTGGACACTCCTTTGCCCCAAGCTCTTCACGTGGATCATCACCTACTGTACTAGCAGATAATGAGCTAAACGCAACACCTTCTAGCTCTGTTTTCTCTAACCACGGACTAGCCTTTTCTCTGGACACTTTTTCTTCTGGGAGTATCTCTAGTGCTTCTGGCCTGGTGTCCACGCCTAGAGCATCCCCTAGGCCTTCAATCTCTTCTGGGTCCAAATTTGCTGACAAAGATAAGCTTGGTTGATCCATATTTTCTTCATACTCAAGATCCCACATGATGTGAAAAGATGAATATTCCGGTTCCTTGGAGCCCCAATTCCATGATTTCTCTTCCTCAAAGACTACGTCGTCCGTGAAAACCACCTTATTGGTATAAGAATTGCACAAACGGTATTTCTTCGAGCCTTCATATCCTGTCATGATCATTGGAGTACTCTGCTGGCCGGTCTTGTCATGCGCCACGCACCCAAAAGTGCGAAGATGATCAACCGAGGGCTCCCATCTGTACCATCCTTCATACGGAGTCATACCAACTCCACTCTCAGTTGGCTCCATGTTCAGCAAATACACAGCCATATTGACTGCCTCACCCAGAAGTTTCCTGGCAAACCTTTACTCTTCATCATCCTCCGTGCCATGGTCAACACGGTTTGATGTAGCTCACCCTCCTGATCAATGCATACGGCCCTTATCTTCGCCTCCACCTTGAACTCTTCGGCTTCCTTGATCTTCTCAAATGCTTGTTGACCTTGACCCTTACTTTTTAGCAACACAATCGACATGTATTTACTATGATCATCCACCAAAAGAATGAAGAACTTATTGCCGGATGGAGTTGCAGGTGAAATTCCAACGCATATATCGCCATGATCAGATTCTGAAGCTCCAGTCGCCTCAAACGTGGCTTCACGCAGAAACGGGGCACTCTGTTGCTCGTGATCCACACAAGGTAGATCGTGATCCACTTGCGCCACAATCTCCGTACCCGGTGATGGAGGATCCTCCTCATCCTTCAGCTCAGTTACTTCGAGCATCAGCATCATCGGTCCATCATCATCTCCTTCCTGGACGATGAGAGCCCTCTCCTTCGACGATTTCTTGCAATCCTTCTTGAAGTGACTGAGCTCGCCGCACTTATGACATCTTACTTTCTTGATGTCAAACTTCCTCCGCGGCGGAGCCTCGTCCTCGTCCTCCCCTGCGATATGCTTTTTCGCTGGGCGAGAATCTTCTCTATCACTCCTGCTGCCGGATGCTTTATCGCCCTTCTTATCCTTGGAGAACAACGCTCGAGCCATAAGCATGAGATGCTCATCCACTTTCGCGTCGCCATAGGTGATCTTCATCCGCTCGTCGTGTGCCTTGAACCGTCCAACTAGATCATCCATCATGAGAGTCTTGAGATCAACGCATTGCTCGATCGCCGAGACAACGGGCGAGTAACGCGGAGGAAACGCCTTACGATAGAGATCTCCTCCAGCTTCTCACCAAGTCCGCGAATCCCATTGACCAGTGTAGCGACCCTTGAAGCAAAAGCGTCTAACGTCTCATCTTCTTCCATCTCCAGATTCTCGTACTTCTTCTGCAAGGTTTGCAGGGTCGCCTCCCGGACGCGCTCGTGCCCAAGATTTAGCGTCTTGAGCATATCCCACACCTCCTTTGCAGATTTCTTCGAGATCGGGTGTTGCATCAGATCTGTCGGCACCACCGAGCAGATGGCCGTGAGTGCTAGTCGGTCTAGGTGGTACTTCGACGCGCCCCTCTTGAACTCGTCGCCGCCTGGATCGACAGCCTCCCAGAGTCTGGCGCCTTCACGCCCACTCCATCTGGACCGCCTAGACCGTGTAGTTGTCGCGGCTGTACCGCGGATACTGCATCGACACCGGCGCACCCGCAGCCGCACCGGAATACCCGCCCACCTCCTTCGTCATGACCTCCCGTTACTAGGAGATCCTCCACGAGGCTCTGATACCAATTGTTAGCACATCCCCTGCCACCGAGTACTTTCCGACGACACCGACGAGGAAGTTCCGACGAGACGACACACACGTACCTGATAAACGTCCGCCGCGATATGCACGTACTGCTAGCCGATCGATTCTTTTGATCTAACTAGTTATACTCACGCACACACACAAGAAAGACTTGATGGCCATAGGGCGTATCGCTCCTGTTGTTTGTATTGCTTCTCACAACTCACGGTGTTGTCCGGTACAAGATTATAAGGCCAAAGCCAGGTGTGTGCACACATATATATATATATATATATATATATATATATATATATATATATATATATATATATGCACTACTAGGACCTACTTCCTCCGTTAGGGATTATAAGTCCCGAGAGCTTTTTAAAAATGTTAGAAATTATAAGTCCTCTCTCATTTATTAGTCTTTATCCTCCAATGCATGTTCTCCTTTTTTTCTATCTTCTCTCATGCATGTGTAACTATTGGTGCATGTAGTAATCAAGAGGGTGAGTAATTGATTTTCTTAATCCTATTAAAAGGCCCATAGGCCTTATAATCTCTAACGGAGGGAGTAATCAACTAGGAGTCGATGTACTACTCCAAAACCTAGTCTAACACCACATCGTGTTTAACTCTAACAGCCGAGGCGTTCAATTGTCCAATTCGGACTTTTTTTTGCTAATGCTCGACAACTTCGTGTACCACTCGACCCGAAGCTACAAGTACTTGGGTGTGTTTGCAAAGTTTCCGGTTCCGACCATCGTCCATCGGAGGCATGGCGTCCGCTTGTCCAATCCTTTTTTTTTTCAAATGTTCGACAACTTCGTGTACCACCCGGCCCTACTCCCTCCGTCCGCAAATAAGCGTACTTCTAGCCTTATCTTAAGTCAAAGTTAGTAAAGTTTGACAAACTTTATAGAAAAACATAGCAACATTTATGACACTAAATTGGTACCATTAAATATGTTTTTAAAATTAATTTTATAATATGTCAATTTGATGTAATATATGTTGTTATATTTATTTATAAAGTTGGTCAAATTTGATAAAGTTTGACTAAGGCAAAAGGTAGAAGTACATTTATTTGTGGACGGAGGGAGCAAGCTACAAGTACTTGGGTGTGTTTGCATTATGAACAAGTTCATATATGTTCCATGCAACGCAATTAACTCTAAATAAATCCACATGGAGTGCACCAAAACGGAACTCAGATTACCGAGGTGGCTGTGAACGTTGGCACACCAATACACCGAAAGTAAAAGCACATGCATATGAACCTATTATTAGACGCCATTGGCTTAGGGGGGCGGTGCGGCACTCTGCTAGTAAATGCGAATAATCGGTGCAGTAATTCTGCAATTCCCCAGAAGTTGAAATAAGGGGCCGGAGAAGAGGCAGCGAGAAAAGCACAGGGCCGGTGAGTTGTTCCCCACGCCACCGTCGTCTAGGTCCATGGGTAAACATGGCGCCGGCAGCATGACCACGCAGCTGAAGGTGCTGCTGCCTGGTTCCTGCGAGCAGCTGGTAAGAAGATGTCGACGCGCACTGCTCTAGTGCTCTCTCCATCCATCCCAGACTCTGACCCCGCTGTGGCATGCTATACTGGCTGTGCAGCGCATCTCCGACGAGCTCGCTGAGTGCTTTGATTCCGGAGACGGCGGCGCCGGGATGACGGCCTTCCTCGTCAGCCCATTCGGCGCGGCGGTCTGGCATGTCGAGGTCGGCCGGGACAGCCACGGCGCGTTCCTAGGTCGACGGTGGCCGGAGTTTGTGGAGGCCCACGGCATCGGCGTGGGCTGGTTCTTGGTGCTCCGTCACGAAGGACGCGGCGTGCTCACCGTCAAGGCCTTCGACGGCACCTGCTTCATCAAAGAGTTCGGACAAACCATCACCGGTGCGTGCTCCCAATCTCTAGTATAATTCTGTGACCCTAAGGCATGTGTAGAGTTTGATTTTCGTAATTCTGTCCGCATGTATCCATTTAGGAGGAACCAGGGTGAGAAAAAAATTAAGATCAGGTATCAAGGCAACATGACCTTTACAGTTGAAGTGTTCGGGTTTACCGGATGCAGGAGAAAGGTTGAGAAACGGGGCATCATATTTGAGCAAACTGAGAACAGTGAGGATACAAGTTCTTGCAAGCAAATTGAGAACAGCGAGGAAACAAGTTCTTGCAAGAAAACTGAGCAGAATGGAGAGGCTAATTCGTCCAAGAAAACTGCACAATGTGAGTAAAGAAACCATTTTTTTTGCACTATGAATATCTTGATGGTGAATTAAAATATATGCTAAATGCCTAAATCTATCACTATTATTGTCCTCTTAGCATCTAAAGGAGTGCAGACCCAAATGGAAAATCATTTTTCCAGTAGCAAAAGGAAGCGAAGTGAAGAAACAAGAAGGCCAAAAAGCTCCATAAATCCTCTGGACAAAGTAAGGACGACAACTTATGAATATGAAATCGGGTCACAGCCTTGGATAAGGAAGAAGCTCAACACAAACGCGATTCAACGTTTTCTTGTAAGTACAAACATATGTATTTTCTGCGAGATCGTTTATATACTCTATAAGCACGTTGGGAATTTACTTTTACTAGAAGTAAGGAACATAGTAAGACATCTTTCAACATAAGGGAACAAACTAATATATATCAAATAACTTAACTTGACAGAGTATTATCAGCTTGTTTGTAACATTGTCGTCATACCCTCTTCAACTGTTACACAAATAACCTATATGATTGCAACGGCTTGCAGCCTTTACCGGGGGGCTTTTGCAAGAGGGTCGGATTCCTTGGAATTTGCACTATCAATCTCAAGTCCTCGGAGAGTAACAGGTCGTGGGAAGTGAATGGTTACTTTTACGAACCGGTCCAATGGAAACTTTCAACAGGCTGGACGACCTTCTGCCGGGATAACGAGCTCAAGGTAGGTGACGTGTGCACCTTCAATGTCATTGAAAGCACGCTGTGGCGTGTCGACATAGAACGTTGCTAAGATGGGACTTCAACCAGGTGCACTAGTAGTAGTCCCAATCAGGTTCACCATGTATCTACCGTGCCAAATAGAACACATTTAGCACTTGGTAGCAAAATTTTCTCTGGTATTGTTTGAAGATTGCCTTGTTATGCCGAACCTTTTTCCGTATGTGTTTGATGCACTTTTATGTGTTTGTTTAAACAGTTGCCTATTATAGTTAGCAAACATTATATTTTTTTTGGACTAATTTTTGAGCAATTTTCGGACTAAGTTAGCAAACACTATCAGGGATCATTCTATGGTTCCAAGTTTTGTACTTGCTACTTTCCATCCTGGAGTACCTCTTTTTATTATGCCCTTCGGCAGGGCCGGAGGTAAGTACCCCTTATCGTGCCAGGTGCTCGGGGTTGTTACCTTGTGTGATGGCCACCGAGTAAGCGTGTGAATGGTGTGATGGTCGGGCTTTGTGCGTTGTCCTGGCAGAGTGATGCTCTTCAATCTCAGTGACAACAACACACGTTACACACCATAATGCATGTCTTGTGTTTCTTCCTGCAGCAATGCTCATCGAGTGTGCTGGCTCTCGGTGGTATGTCTGACGAGTGTTTGTTGTTGCATTTTCTTTCTTTTCCTTTGTTGAAAGCCTTGCAGTGTTTGCATTGCAGTTGAGGTAGCATGTTCACTGACTATCTACCAAGAAAGTCAGGAATCTGATCTTGTGATATTTGGAGACATATGTTCATGCGTGCCATGTTGGAACCTGTCGCGTACAACAAGATAGAGATAGAATCTGTTAGCTTAAACCATGTAACCAATCTGATCTCGTTTATAAAGATCAGATTGCTATCCTCTTATCTCTCCCGTACGTTGTAACTCCTCCCTGTAATTGTGCCGATGCCTTCCATATATTAACATGTAATCGATGCGAGCTCCAAGCATCGTTCCCATCTCTGAGCGATCATATGGTATCAGAGCTAGACTTCCAATAAACACATCTATGTGCCTCGCAACTTCCTCCTCTTCGACGATGACCAACCCTCTCGCAGGCCAGGGGGTTTCCGAGAAGCTTACGAAGGAGAATTATCTCCTCTGGCTCTCCCAGGTCCTCCTGCCGATCCGAGGGGCTCGTCTCCTCGACTTCCTCGATGCGGAGAAGGCCGAGCCGTCCGAGATCGTCGTCGACAAGGATGGCAAACAAGTCAAGGAACCAAACACCGCCTACGACGCGTGGGTATCGACGGACCAGTTTGTCCTGTCGTACTTGCTGCAAACTCTCTCGAGGGAAATCCTCGTGTCCACCATCGGCATGAACACCTCGGCGGCAGTCTGGGGGGCGATCAAGGCGATGTTTGCCTCCCAGTCCAGGACGCGGGTCTCGAACCTGCGCGTCGCCCTCGCCAAGACGAGGAAGGAGAACATGACCACCACCGCCTTCTTCCTGAAGATGAAGGGACTCGCCGACGAACTTGCAGCAGCAGGCCGCCCCATTGAAGATGAGGAGCTCGTGGAGTACCTCCTAGCCAGCCTCGACGACACCTACAACCCGCTCTTCGCCGCCATCGGCGTCAACGGCGGAAAGGATCTCTTAGTGAGCGACCTATACGCTCACGTCACCTCCTACGACAACCGCATGGAGCTGCTTCAAGACTGTGGCGGCTCCTCTGCCAACATGGCCTCTCGTGGTCGTGGCTGGCCGCGTGGGCGTGGCAACCGTGGAGGGCGCCGAGGAGGTCGCGGCTACGGTCGTGGCCAAGGACGTCATCAGCAGCATGGAGGCGGCAGCGGCAGCAATGGCCGCCGTGGAGGAGGCCGTGGCGGCAAGGATCGCGACGTCACCTGCCAGATCTGCGGGAAACCGGGCCATGAAGCCTGGAAATGCTGGCACCGTTACTCTGACGGTGAAGATGAAGAATAAGAGAAGGGCGCCAATGCAGTGTCCTATGGAGTGGACACGAACTGGTATGGAGATACTGGCGCCACAGACCACATCACCGGTGAGCTCAATAAGCTTACCATGAAGGAGAAGTATCATGGCCAGGAACAAGTTCACACGGCCAATGGACAAGGTATGAGCATTAGTCATGTTGGTCATGCAATTGTTAATACCCCCTCTAAAAATTTGCATCTAAAAAATGTCCTTCATATTCCACATGCCACAAAGAATCTTGTTTCTATTCATCGTTTTACCAAAGATAATGATGTCTTTCTTGAATTTCACCCGTGGCATTTTTATGTTAAGGATGGTACTTCTCAAAGGTAGATGCACAATAGGTCTCTACCCCTTGATTTCTTCATCATCAATCAAGAATAAACAAGTCTTCAGTGCCACTAAGCCTTCAGCTTCCAGATGGCACAGTCGTTTAGGACACCCTTCATTTCGTATTGTTCAACAAGTCCTTAACAAGCATTTTCTTCCTTGATCAATAAATCTCGTAGTGAGTCTGTTTGTGACTCTTGCCAAAGAGCCAAAAGTCATCAATTGCCTTATGTAAGATCCACTAGTGTATCCACTGTCCCCTACAACTTGTTTTCTCAGATGTTTGGGGCCCTGCGCCAAGTTCCATAGGCAGATACACATACTATGTAAGCTCTATTGATGATTTTAGTAAATTTGTTTGGATCTATCTTCTCAAGAAGAAGTCAGATGTTTTCCAAATTTTTCACAATTTCCAAACACTTGTTGAACGCCAATTTGACAGAAAAATTCTTGCCTTGCAATCTGATTGGGGAGGAGAATATGAGAAACTAAACTCTTTCTTTCAAAAAATTGGCATTGAGCATCATGTATCTTGTCCTCATACACACCAGCAAAATGGCTCCGCTGAACGCAAGCATCGTCACATTGTAGAAGTAGGACTTGCTCTTCTTGCAAATGCGTCCATGCCATTAAAATTTTGGGATGAAGCCTTCTTGACTGCCACATATCTTATTAATATGCTACCATCCAAAGTCATTGACCATGACACCCCCATGGAACGTCTCTTCCACAAAACCCCAGATTATGCATCTCTTCGTATTTTTGGATGTGCTTGTTGGCCTAACCTTCGACCCTATAACAAGCACAAGCTCACTTTTCGTTCTAAACAATGCGTTTTTCTGGGCTATAGCCACATGCATAAAGGTGTCAAATGTCTCGATGTTAAATCTGGTAGAGTTTACATCTCAAGAGATGTTGTATTTGATGAAACAGTCTTCCCTTTTGCAAATCTTCATCCTAATGCTAGTGCTCTTCTTCGGCAAGAAATTCTCCTCCTACCCGAAACACTCCAAAATCCATTAGTATCATCTCATGAGGGGGAACAACATTGTACTGATCTAACACCTAATGGCTCTATAATTCCTGGTATTTTGAGTGCCTCTCAGGTACAGCAAGCAGCATGAGAAAATTCTGTGCAAAATGACGCTGGAACGAGTCAAAACGGTGCAAATATGCACCCTATCTCGTCCCGCCCAAATTCAGGCGCGAACGACACACCAACCGAGGAAGATCTGGCGACAACCTCGGACAGCAGTGGCTGGTCTTCTCCAGGATCTGCGCGCCCGTCCAATCACCAGAGAGATTCTCCCATGTCGTGTACTGCTACGCCGCAGCATCTCGCGTCACGCTGCATGCGGCAGGGGGCAGCGCCAGGCGGGCCCTCTGGTACGGCGACAGGCGAATGGTCGCCCCCCAGTGCAGGCGGGCACTCTGACGCGATAACAAGCGAACGGTCGCTCTCGCCTCATCAATCGACATCGCCCACGTCTTCAACAGCTCAGGGCCCCAGCGAAGATTCTCCTGCCTCCATGCATGGGCAGGACCACACGCGCATGGGAGACTCTGTGAGCACCGAGTTGGAGGATTCCTTCTCCTCTGGATCTTCTGCGGCAACAAATTCTACAGCTCAAACTGCATCACCAGTCCACAGAACAAGGGCAACAACCGGTAACTCAAGGCCTAAAATTTACAAAGATGGTACTATTCGTTACAGTTTGTCCTGTTTAACTAGTGAACCTGAGAACTTGAAATTAGCTCTAAATGATAAAAATTGGAAAATTGCCATGGATGATGAGTATAGGGCCCTAATGGAAAATAAAACATGGCATCTAGTACCACACAAGCAAGGTAGAAATCTTATAGATTGTAAATGGGTCTATAGAATTAAAAGGAAAGCTGATGGCACTATTGATAGGTACAAGGCTAGATTAGTAGCAAAAGGATTTAAACAAAGATATGGCATAGATTATGAAGATACTTTTAGTCCAGTTGTTAAGGCTGCTACTATCAGACTTGTTTTAGCCATTTCAGTTTCAAAAGGATGGAATTTGAGGCAACTTGATGTGAAGAACGCGTTTCTTCATGGTGTTCTGGAAGAAGAGGTCTACATGAAGCAGCCACCTGGTTATGAGGATCCTAATGCACCTTTTCATGTATGCAAACTTGACAAGTCACTTTATGGACTCAAGCAGGCACCAAGAGCATGGTTCTCCAAATTAAGCTCCAAGTTGCAACAACTTGGTTTTCTGGCATCCAAGGCAGGCACTTCATTATTTATATACAACAAATCAGGTATAACTATTTATGTGCTAGTCTATGTTGATGATATTATTGTCACTAGCTCCTCCAACAAAGCAATTACATCACTTCTTCAAGATCTTAGCTCAACATTTGCTCTTAAGGATCTTGGTGATCTAAGCTTCTTCTTGGGAATTGAGGTAAAGAAATTTAATCAAGGAATTGTATTAACCCAAGAGAAATATGCCTCAGACTTGCTTAATAGAGTTGGATTGAAGGGATGCAAATCCTTACCGACTCCTCTATCAGCATTTGAAAAACTTTCAGTCACTGAAGGAGAACCTCTAGGACAAGACGATGGTACAAGATACAGAAGCATAGTAGGAGCTCTTCAGTATTTGACACTCACTAGACCAGACATTGCTTTCTCTGTCAATAAGGTATGCCAGTTTCTTCATGCACCTACTACTGTACACTGGACAGCTGTTAAAAGAATTTTGAGGTATGTCAGTGGAACAGTAAGTCTTGGACTAACCTTTAGGAGATCATCCTCTACACTTGTAAGTGCCTTCTCAGATGCTGATTGGGCAGGATGTGTAGATGACAGGAGATCCACAGGAGGTTTTGCTGTATACTTTGGGCCTAACTTAATTTCTTGGAGTGCCAGAAAACAGGCAACAGTATCAAGATCAAGTACAGAAGCAGAGTACAAATCCTTAGCAAATGCTACTGCTGAAGTGATCTGGATAGAATCTCTATTAGGCGAACTTGGTGTGCACAGGAATAAAATCTCATGTTTGTCGTGTGATAATATGGGTGCAACTTATCTTTCAGCCAATCCTATATTTCATGCAAGAACTAAACACATTGAAATTGATTTCCATTTTGTACGAGAAAGAGTAGCACATAAGCAGTTGGAGATTCGGTTTATTCCTTCTAAAGATCAGGTGGCAGATGGATTCACCAAGGCGTTACCAACTCGGCAACTTGAGGAGTTCAAGCACAACCTCAACCTAAAAAGGTTGTGATTGAGGAGGGGTGTTGGAACCTGTCGCGTACAATAAGATAGAGATAGAATCTGTTAGCTTAAACCATGTAACCAATCTGATCTCGTTTATAAAGATCAGATTGCTATCCTCTTATCTCTCCCATACGTTGTAACTCCTCCCTGTAATTGTGCCGATGCCTTCCATATATTAACATGTAATCGATGCGAGCTCCAAGAATCGTTCCCATCTCTGAGCGATCATATGCCATTCAATGAGCAAGAAAAAATATTGTTTGAACTAGTATCTGCTAATACTAACCAAGCCAACACTCTTCTTGCCCCTTGTCCCAATGAGCGACAGCGCCTCGACCTGACGAATTGGGAGGCCACCACCGGGAGTCTCGCAAAAATATTGAAGTTGCATCGCTGTGATGGTGGAAGATGGGAACGTGTGGAGGGTGATCCACAAAGCTAAGTTTTGATCCATCCTTCATAGTTGTCCCCTTAACTTGCCTGTTTTTTTTTTGAAAATGAGCGCTTTAGAGTAATGTTTATATCCGGCCTCTGCATAACTAGAATGCACACAACCGATACTTACACACCTTGTGACCAAAACAAAAGTACGAGAAATAGAAAAACATGCAGATAGCATAACGCCCTCTAGCTATGACATATCTATCCGCAGATCACAGTGCCATACATATCGAAAGAAAATATCTCTCGTCGTGTCCTTCAATCGCAAACACCCCTCCGCAAATAAGTCATGAAACTCCATATGTTGCAGAGTAGTTCATGATTGGAGGATAGCCGTAGCTCGGAAGATAACCTACAGAGGAGAAGACGCCATGTTATTAAAAATCTTGTCATTCCTACATAGCCAAAATAATGGCAAGCGCTCCCACCCTAAACACAGTTCCATATTTATCCTCAATCACATGTAACTAGTTGCCAAAAATATTGGCTACCGAGCAAGGAGGAGATAAACCGGAGGCTACTTGGATGATTGACCATATAGCACGGGCAAATTTATACTAGAAGAATAAATGTCGAATTATCTTATTGTGATGACAAAAAACACATTGTGTACTTCCCTGCCAATTCCTCTTAACAAGATTATCTTTTGTAAAATTGACCCCTTTACGGAGGTACCAAGCAAAGACCTTCGTTTTAAGGGGTATTTTTATTTTCCAAATTTTACTGTTATCATCAACTGAAATATCCGGTTGGTTCAAATCTCTATACAAAGAATCAACGGAAAATTTACCACTCTGTAGTAATTTCCATTTGAATTAGTCCACACACTTCGACAGCTGTACCGTGGATAATCTCAATAAGAGATTGTTCCAGGATAGTAGTCTAGGACCTATAAGACTTCTTCTGAAAGATACATTAGGAGGATTGGAATCCATTACCGTGGAAAGTGTGTCCCCTTTATGCCTAACAAGAATATAGAGCAGGATATTGTTCTCTAAGGGAAGTTTGGCCAAGCCATTTATCTTCCCGGAACCTAATTTGTGATCCATCCTTGATATTGAAAACACTGAAACAGAAGAAATGTTTTTTGGATGCCATTAGGCCACCCAAAAGTGTGAATCACCGGGTTTCCAAACCACTTGAGACACATCTTTGGAACCAATATACTTCCTCCATAGAATGGTTTGCCAAATACCTTATTTTGTAAGAAGTTTGAACAACCATTTACCTAGGAGTGTAGTGTTTTTGACTTGCAAATCATGAATGCCAAGTCCATCGTATTCCTTTGGTCAGCAAACCACATTCCATCTGGCCAGCCGATATTTCCTTTTCTCATTATCCCCTTGCCAAAATAATCTTGAGTGGAAATAATCTACTTTCTTCAAAACCCCTTTCGGTAGTTGAAAGAACGAGATTATATATAGTACCATGTTTGTAAGTACTGAATGTATGAGTTCAAGTCTTCCGCCAAGGGATAATAATTTGCTTTTCCAACTATTAAGACGTTTTTGGAGCCTTTTCTCAAAGAGTTTCCATTCAGCTATCATGAGACATCGATAATATATCGGTATTCCTAGATAGTTAATCGGAAATTGCCCATGACCACAGCCGAATAACTCAGCACATAGATGGGTATCCTTGGCCTCGCCAAGATCATCTCGAGAAGGACAAGATCATCTACATAGATCTCAAGTGGAAATGCTCAAGGCAAATGTATAATCTTGATAGGTTTTCCCTTTTACCGGTCTCATGTTGTTAGTTGGGAGACCGGGTTTAGGATCGATAGCCGTACTATCAAGAGGGGATCTCGAGTGGGTATCTCAATCATATCGTTCGGAGAGAGCTCAAACCTTTGCATTCTTGCATCATCATATTTGGTTGTTATTTGGTCATATCCATGTGAGGACATAGAGCTTGTGGTAATCTTCATAACAAGCTCTTGTTCATCAAAATGGGATCTCCCTTTTATATCTTGTTGCGATTTTAATCTTTGAGGTTTTCCGGTTTCTCATGAAGGGAGGTATATCAATTTAAAATACATGAAGTATTCTCACTTAACCAATATTTTCACTTTTGTTGGGTAGCTCTTGTCGTCCTCTTTCAAACGCAATTGGATTCGGGTCAATCGGAATTACCGAACTAAAGTTATGAACATTTGAATCTTGCCTTATTTATTTGAAAAAGAAAAAGAAAAAGAAAAATCTTTTTTCTGGGCCATCCGGTACTACCGGGCGCATTTGAAGTGGCCTGCTCCCCTTCAGCTTGGCTCGGCTGTGCATGCTGGTAGTACCGGCCCATCGCGGTAGTACCGCCCGGGCGGGCTGGTACTACCAGGCCGGCCCAGCTGCCTCGCGCCTAGCAGGCCACCGCTCCACCTAGCGCACTATCGTCTGATCCCCTATGCCCCGCTCTGCTCGCATCACTGGCGCGTGTCCCGCTCGCCTCGCTAGCTTCTCTCTCACGCACGCACCTACCCTGATCCCCTTTTCCTCGCTAACTGCGCGCTCGCTTCTTCCCTGTTCACTCGCTGTGCTGCCGCTCGCCTTGCTTCGCTAGGCTATCGGGCGGTAGTATCGGACAAATCTGGTACTACCGGCCCAGGCCGAAAAAGTGGCCCAACGGGCAGTTTTTATGGGCCTGTATAAATAGCATCCCTCTTCCCTTTTTATTAGTTGGTTCTTCTTCCTCTATTTTGTCTAAGCTTTTCTCCATTTGCTCTTACTCTTTGAAGCTTGATTAATCTCTTCCCCTCCAATGATTCTTGCCAATATTTGAGAGGGAGTTAGAGGAGATCTAGATCTACAATTTGACCTAACTAATTCATCTCTTTGTGAGTAAATGTTTGGGATCTACATCTTGGGGGATTTTGTGTTCCTCATCGATTCCTCCTCTCTTGTTCCCCCAATATCTTCAGTAGCTTTGTTGGAACTTGATAGTGAGGGATTGGAGCATCTTTGTGGTGTTCTTGCCATTTGCATTCGTTGCATCGGTTTGAGTTCTCTTCGGAGGATTTGGTTCGTGATATTCATAGAGTCTTGTCCCTCTTGGGTTCTTGGAACCTTAGACGGTTGTGTGGAAGTGGTCGGTCTCGGAGCTCGGACATTTTTTGTAAAGCTTCGGGATCGTTTTGGGAGACTCCAAGTGTTGTGGAGATTTTCTCAACAAGTTTGTAAAGGTTCCGGTCGCCACCTTGAAGGCCACCGTATAATTGAGTAGGTGCTTGCCGTGCGGTGGGTGCTCGGGAGAATAGGGTGAGGCCTCTTGTGGCGTTGGTGGTCTTAGTAATGCCCACCCCTCCAACGAGATGTACTTCCATTATGGAAGGAACTCGGTAAAATATCGCGTCCCCGCATGCCTGGTTATCTCTATACTCGAGCTCTTTACTTATGTACTTTACATTGTGATAGCCTTCGTGCTTGAAGTAATCTATTTTGCTATCACATTGTTGCTTGTCTTGCTTAGCATAAGTTGTTGGTGCATCTATGTGAACCTTAGTATATAGGGATTTCTATTTTACCCTGGTTCGTTAGCTGTACTCACTTTTCCTCAGCCGCTTAGTTTTTTCTCACTTTTGTTCAGCTCCTATTATGGAACTCTCACATCGGTCTGAAACTCGCTCTCCGTCGGGTCCCGTTAGTGGACCCTCGCCGTTACGTGCTGACAAGTGGGGCCGCATTCAGGTGGGTCCCGTAGTGGATCCTCGCCGTTACGTGCTGATAAGTAGGACCCACTTTTTACATGATGACAGGTGGGGCCACGTTTAGTCGGGTCCCATAGTAGGAACCCACATGTTGTGGGATCGTCTTGTTGGAAACGCATTTTGGGGGTGTGGTTTGGGACCATGTGGGGCGCGTATGGTTGTTACGTGCGTCTTGTCGCCTTAAATTGAAAGATTTATTTTTTGTTATTTTTACGATTGGCCTTTTTAAGAGCGCATTTTCCCTTTTATGTCGCTAACAGTTGTTATTTTTGCCCAAAAAGGCAGGGAATCTAGAGCAGCTTCTCTCTTTATTCATGGTTCCTTTTGGCCCTCATATTTTCCCAATTTGGTAGCAAATCTAACCAGCACATTAAATATGTAGATAAACAGAGCAGATGTAAATAAAATAGCTAATAAAGGACTATAGAGTATGATACTTAAACCAGGTTCGACAATTAGACTGCTCAGCAGCAGCTTATACAAGTTCAACACAGACAACAAACAAAAGAAGTAGCTTTACAGCAGCAGCATCAGAACAAGATCGTGGCCCCTCCTGGCCTCCGCTAGGAGGGCCTCCGCCTCCTCCCTCTGGCGCTTCCTTCGATTCCTGCTGCCCAATCCCTTGACCTTGGGCTCCTTGGGCTTGATCGGGGGCATGCGACCCTCCTCGATGGCCACCTTCTGGAGGTTGAGAAGGTGAAAACCGAGCGCCTTGTGCTGGGCTCTGAAGGCGTTGACGTTCTTTGACGGGCCGCAGGTCTTCACGTCCTCGGCATGCATCATGAGGGAGTTGAAGTCGGTGGCGAGGCTCCTGGTGCAGAAGGGGCACCTGTAGATGTCGTCGACGAAGAAGCCGTTGAACTGGCCGAACTTCATCTTCCTCAGCACCTGACGAGTCTTGGTGTCCATGGACTCTTCGTCGCTACAGATGTTGCTGCTATCCACCTATTACAAAAAACAGTAGCGTGCAATAAGAACATGATTGAGATATCGTGATTATCGGGATTGGTCACTTGTATAAATTAACCGATTGAGATCCCCTGATTATTCCCCAACCCCCAAATCTCAAACCAAATCGAATACTGATCCCAACTACAGATCGGTGCTAGTACTGATCCCAACTACAGATAGGTGCTAGTACTAATCCCAACTACAGATTGGTGCTAGTACCTCCAACCATGGGTCGGCTAAGCTGGTGCGGGGGTCCCAGTCGTGCGGGATCTGGTGGAGAACGGCGAGGGCCTATACAGGGACAGGGGCCTCCCCGCCGGCGGCTGCGGTGGAAATGGGGACGGGGGTCTAGACGGGGATGGCGGCTGCCTTCAATGCCTTGACGGGGGCCTATACGGCGATGGGGGCCTCCTTGTCAGCCGCCTTGAAGGCGACAATGGCGGCCGATGAGGAGGCCCCCATCGCCGGCGTGGTTGGAGTTTTCTTGGGGGTTTGCAGAAGGTGATGGGATAGTGGATATGGTTGCGTGAGTGAGTGAGCGAGTGAGTGATGAGTGAGAGTGAGGAAGCCTCTATAAAGGTGAAGGGAGGAGACGTTTCGTTGCACCACCATGCACCGCATAACCGTGTGCGCTACTGCACCATGCACGACCACACGCGTTCGCTACCGCCCCGTGCACCTCCACACGTGTACCGTGCGTCACGTTTTGCCCCTCGTATCTAACCTTAGCCACTTAGTTGTGCTCAGTTATACCCTCGAGTGTGCACTGGCAGTTTGGTTGTACTCAGTTTTGCCCTCGAGTACTAACACTGTCGTGTGCAATATACTCACTTTTACCCTCCGATGGCTGGTCAACATAGAGTCAACGAATGGGTTTTAGCTAGCTAATTGAGTCATTTTATGCACAACAAATTCAAAAATATCAAAACATGGTGGCATCTACCCAGGGAGTCTTATTATGTGACCTGCCACAATAAGAAATATATATAAATCAAGTTTTAACCTAAATCACCACTTCTCAAATCACCTACTATCTATGAAGGTTCATGGCTTTCTACTCAAGCCTCTCCCCAAAACATCCCTCCCCAAAACATAATTTGTCTGAATGAGGCAATAATTGTCAAACTGATGTATATTTGAATTACAAATAGTTTGATGTATGCCAATATGTATTTTATTGTATAAAAGAAGCATTTTCAATTTTTTAAATCTCTTTTTGTTTTATATTTAAAACCCCATGTCAGTTTTACCCTTGGTTTTTAAGTTCTACTCAGTTTTCCCCTCCGTCTTAGTGACAACCTCTCACACCTGTGCTCATCTCGGCTGCTACGCTCTGATTGGTCGAGACAGTTGTCACGCAGATCATACCCACTAACAATTGATCCTCTGATTGATCCTTTGTGATCTAGCGGACAGTATAACCCCTGTATCTCACTACTAGGAAAATGGCCTTTAGTGGCGCACCTGGGAACATCATCTGTGGCGCACTAGCAATGCGCCACGGGCCTTGCGCTACGGCTATCTCTCAGCCGTGGCGCACTGCCTAGTGCGCCACGGTTGTGTAGAGATAGGAGTAGCGCACCTCCTAGTGCGCCACAGAAGTTTGGCATGGTGCGCTACCCCTGGGATCTTCTGTGGCGCACTACCTAGTGTGCCACTAAACTTCCATGGTGCGCTTTAGGTGTAGTGCGCCACAAAAGGTAGACCATGTGCGCCACAGATGTATTTTTTGTTTTTTTTAAATTTCCGAGCCAGATTATATGCAATACAGATTATATACAATATTACAGCAGATATACACACACAGATACAAGATATACAATTATATATATAAATACTCAATATAAAAAACAAGATTGAAACAAATACATATAGATAAGTCTCATACATGAATACATAGTCTAAGTTACATTGTTTCGATCATGTTACAAAGTAGTAGTTGGTGACATGCTAATACATGTGTCGATCGAACAAGTTAGAGCTCGGAAGCTCGCCTAGACATCTAAACTAACTAGCTAGACACAAACGCGGGATAAATAACCAAAGAAGATAAGCATGATCACCGCCGCGACGAAGGTGTAGGTCTTCATCCGGTTCCTTGTCCTAACTCCCGCTAGATAGCGCGTGTATCTAGCTTCCACCTCCGCCATAGTGTTGTACCCTTTGTAGCTATTGCCGCTGAAACGGTGCACCTGTCTCCGGCAGTCTTCCCAATCATCGTAGACTCCGGGAACCCGTCCCTTGTACACGACGTACCACGTCATCTATAAGTTGACAATAATAATTAACCGACTATTGAAAAAAACATATATAATTAAAGTCGCATATGAAGATACACTTATAGAAAGTACTCCTAAATCAAAAAGACCAAACTCAGAAAGCATGCCTCATATATAACTAGGTTGTTCGACACAGCAATATGCTACGATGGAATTGTTCGCCAAGTAGGATGCACAACACCTGGACCTGTGCATAGCACAAGGCGAACAATCCCATCGCAGCACATTCACATATAGTGTGCCACGACATTTCAATCATCGGCATTATTCTCGAAAAAGACCAAAGTAACTCAAAAATCATGCCTCATATATATACATAGGTCGTTGGACACAGGAATATGCTACGACGGAACTGTACGCCAAGTAGGATGCACAACACCTGGAGTACTTGTGCATAGCACAAGGCGTACAATCCCATCGTAGCACATTCACATATATAGTGTGCTACGACATTTCAATCATCGGCATTATTCTCGAAAAAAGAGTAAGGAAAAAAAGAAGGACCAAATTGAGCAAAGGACCAAAGAGTAAGCAAAAAAACCAAGCATTGATCAATATATAATAATAAGCAAAATAAGTTCACTTGTCGTCCACACACACACACAAAGGTCATCTATAGTTTGTAACTACAACTAGGCCAACATCAAGCCTTCTGGCTCGGCTTAGGGAACGGGAGAACGCCCTGTCTCGTCATGAACTTCCTATAGTCACCCTGCATCTCTAGGCGATCTTCTATGTCACGGTTATTCGGGATATTTCCTCCGTAGAAGATCCCCCCCGAAGTCATGACATCACGAAAGATGATTGCCCCAAACTGCTGCTGGATGCGATACATCTCTTGTCTAATATCCGAATCATTGATCTTGGCCTTTGCTTCGGCCCACTGTTTGAGATGATCTGGCAGCGTAGAATTCTGCTGGTCAAGTAGGAACGCCCTCATGTGATGGAGTGCGTAGTAGGCTTCCTTCTTACTGTTTTCCGGCTGCTTCACGCAGGGGAACTGCGTTACGTGGTTGAAGACGTGCCTGCCGAACTTGACCTTCTTACGCACGAAGCTGGTGCCTTCCGTCGAGGCAAAGCCAGTGAGAGCATCATCCAGAACTTCCTTGATCTTGTCGTAGTTTTTCTTCTTTTCTGGACTCCCCGAGTCAAAATACGTGGCGTGGGAATGCTTCGGCGATAAGGAGATGAGCGTGCAATGTTCATCTCTGCGCAAAAAATTCAAATGGAATGTGTTGGAAAAAGAATGATGATGATCTAATAAAGCCAATCGACGGTGGCAAGTGAATAACGACTTACTCGGGAAAGTAAGGAACGAGAATGTATTCCTTTGTCTTGTTCTCCACGAGGATTCTTTTTAGGTACGAGGCCACGATACGTCGTTCGGCGGGGGAACCCAAGCAGCCGTCACGCATGTAGTAGGGGTCCACTATAGCGATGCCCGGTGTGTTCTCTCTAATGATCTGCATGGCCAGGCTGAGAGAAAAGAGACGGACCATGGTATAGTGCAGCGGGTATAGTTGGAACATATTGAAGATGTCCTCGAACCGCAGGAAGAACAGATCCGCGGGGGCAGTGTCGACGAAGCCCAAGCCTGGTGGCACCTTAACCACGAATACTGGGTGCGAGGGATCTTTCTCCGATAGAAGGCGTCTCTCTATCGTCAGCACGCCGTCATGCACACTCTGCAGTTCCGAACTGGTGAGCTTCCGCAAATTCTTAGGTAGCATGGGCTCACCCGCCACATGAATCCTCCACATAATACCCTCGGGTCTTGGTGGCCCGTCCCGAAACCTGATCGGATTCGCAGTTGTTGACGCCACCGGCTGGCTCGAGCTGCTAGATTTTCTTTTACTGCCCTTTTTTCCTTTTGGAGAGCGAGCATGCACCGCAATCTGAGCACCGGCCGCCCTATGTAGTGTGTCAGGGCTTAGAATAAAGGGCCGGTTGGTTGTATCAGCTGGCTCTGTAAAGGCGCAAGCTGGAGGCGTCTCCTGAGAACCAAACAGACGCTTGGTGATAGTGGCTTTCTCTGTGGGGCCACCAGCTAGGTCTTCTTCGTTGCCAAACTGAGTGCTGAAGAAGTGATCATTCCAGTCTTCGTCGTCCTCGGCCGGATCCTGCGCCATGTGCATATCATCAACATGATCATCCGACCCACCGCGTGGAGGTGACGGCGAGGGCGGTAAGGGGGCCTTGCCACCGCTTGTCGCTGGCACGACAGGCGGTGCTGTTGTCTGTGGCGTGATGGCCCCCGCCGTCCCCAAACGGATCATGCTCTTTGGCCATAGCAAGAACAAGCCGAAGCAACTTCTGAGGACAAACGACTCTTCTTCATCCGCTCCTGGGGGTTGAATGGGAGGTTCCAGGTCGTCGCAGCCCCTTAGCACCCGACTAATTTTAACCCTGTGCACGCTATCTGGCATCGGCTTTGAGTGGAACGTGCGCTGCAAGGGTTGAACGATGGTACCCTTGGCAACATCCCTCAGCTCGTTGTTCACGTAGCATAAGAGAGTGCAAGGAACATCCGTCTGCGGAAAACATGTACGGCGTCGTCAGAGCGAGATGCCATAAGAGTAATATATATATAGATGGCATGAAATAAGGCGGTAATTAAAGCAATTTGTTTACCGTGATGGCGTCGAGATCGGCTAATGTCGACGCACCGCATACGGCGACGGGCGTGCAAGAGACGGAAGGGCTGCTTGATGGCGCGGTGCTGGCCGCCGGTGTATTCTCCCTACCGACGGGTGCTTGGAGCTCCGGTGCCGCCGCGACAATGGCAGGGGGCACCAACATGTACTCCGGCGCCGCGGTGATGGCAGGGGGAGTCACCAACACTTGCGGCACCGCGGTGCTAGCGGGCGGAGTCACGAACACGTAGTTCGCCTGATTCGTCGGTGCCGCGTTGTTCGAGTGGCTGCTGACCATGCTTGGAATTGGGCACGGCCCTACTCGACCACCCGCACTCCAGTTCGCTATTGACTCCACCAAGGTAGGCAGGAAGGACGTGAGGGTGATTGCCAGGTTGTCTTGGACGATCTGCGGGATCCGCGCCACTTGTGCCTTAAGTTCTTGAACCTCTCGGTTTTCCTCCTCGCTCCTTCCCGACGGCGCCACATGCGTCCTCGGCGGTGGACCAAAATGATCCACCCAATTCTTACCCCCGAGGCCGGCCAGACGGCCAGCCGACGACGGCTTCTTCGTAACCGGCTCTATTTTCTTGGCCCGGTTCATCGCCCTGTTAAAAGGGTTATCCCACCGGGTGGCCGCCGTCGACCCCTGGGATGAGGAACCCTGGGATCCATGACTAGCAACAATTTCCTCCTCCTGCAGAAGAAGTAACAGTGAATCATTTAGATCATCGATTAGATTGCAATCGTGTTGATCCGCGGTAATTAGATTATACTTACCACAATTTCCTCGAATTCCTTCACCGCAGGATCCGCGGTGAGTTGTTTGGTTTTTGGGTCCACATGGTAACGGGCCCTGATGAAGTTTCGAACCTGCCCGGGTTCGAATTTAGCAAAGGGGTTTTCTATCCCCTTGGATCTATACTCTTCGTCCTCCTTATTCCATTTGGCCTCCGCGGTTCTGTATCCACCAGATCCGAGATGGTGATGACCTATATTCATCGCCTGCAGCACCTTTCCCCGATTACTATTGGCCAGGGCTCTTTCGGATTCACACCTCTCCTTGAACTCCCGGAACTGATCTTCGGTGATCTGCGGGTCAATCTTCTGGATCTCCTCGAGACTTTTGCCTTCTTTATAGATCTTCTTCTTTATCCGGGTTCTCCAGCTGGCCAGGGCGGTGCTCATCTTTGTGAGGGCGGATTTGTTTACTTCGTTCCCATGATAATTTGTGTTCTGATACTTAGCGGGGAACTTGTATCTGGTGTGCAGCTTCTCGAAGAGGAGTGTGCGCAAGTGGCCATTATCTTTATGCCGGAGATTCTCGGTGTTGATCGAGATGGTTGTCCGGGTGATCGCCGCCACTTGCCCACCGTACCCTTTGACGACAAGGGCGGGCTCCAAAGGAACCCCTGATGGGCTCACTTCGGTAATTTCCTCCCTGACCGTGCCGACCGTGTTCGGGCGCCGGTCCTTCGGCTTCTTCTTCTTCTTAGGAGGGTTGCTACCACTCCCTATGCCCTCGCCGCCATCAGTGGTTTCATCGTCCGCCGTTCCTTCGGCTTCTTCCTCCGCGTCTTCCATCTCATCATCCTCGCTCTCCGAAGGATGGTATTCTTCATCGTCTTCTAGACGCTGGGCCGCCTCCTAGAATGTCAATTGTTTATTCGGAGGTCTGAGTTCTCCTTCAGCGCTGATGCGCTTAGAACATCCAGCCTCGTCGTTGTCACACATCTTTGCACTAATAAAAAACAAATAATTGGTTAAATGCACGGAAAAATCCGGCATGACCTTTGCTAATTTTCTTAAACTAGGAGTGCCCGATTTCTGCCAAAATGGAAGTTAATCAACATTCCGGCAAAAATCGGGACTCATTTCATACAAGAACCTGCATATATATGGCCAGCATAGCTAGCACACAATAAATGGCCATCATAGCCAGCACAACCAGAAAACAATAAATGGCCAACACAGCCAGCACATAATCTGGTCACATAGGATAATCTGGCCAACAAAGCCAGCACATAAACATCTAGGTAGAAAACACATTGGTTAAGAATGCATCAACATGCCCAGCCACATCAAGCAATGGGCATTTACAGTTATCATCTGGATTCACCAGGAACCAAGCATATGATGGAAAGAAAATAACTAAAGCCTGCTAGGTCTCTTGAAAAAAGAAAATAACACATATGAGCATACACAGCAGCAACTAAAACCCAAGCATACATGTTCTACAACCCAACTGATGTTCTACCAGAGGCATGCCTCCCTTCTGCATAGTTGTAGCTGTGTGTGCTGACAATAGAAGGCTATTTGCAAGATCTGGACTTCTGGAGCCTATGCAATGGTTTGATTAATTCAGTTCTGAAGGCCCTAGCTACTAACTCTGGTTATAATTGCATATGATCTATTCTTAAAATTTGGACTGAGAAGTTATAACTACGGGTCCTGCAGTATGGTTTTTCTTGCTAGGATAATGGAATCACTAAGTTGATAATTCTAATATCATAGCACCTAGTCTATCCTAGGCATAAGTTAGCTCTGGTCATAAGCATGCGTATCTATCACTCAAAATAGTAAATCAATAAGCTTAGCCTGATGGTTCCCTGGAAACTAAGTTCTGTTGCCAAAACTGAATATATGCTATGGTAGTGTTGTTACTTTTCTGAACTGAATGGCCAAGTAATATAGTAGTAAGATCTTTTCTACTGAAAAACAGTTCCTTTTTTTGAAAATAATGGTCCAGTGTAGTGAAATTGTGGTACCGACAGGCATTTGCTTTTTTGACAGTAGCAATCATGTGTTGTTCAGTTCCAGGTTCCAAAGCGCAGCCATCTATCGGACTAAAAGGATCATGTACTTTTTTATCTTTTTAACCACACAACACAAGAATGCAACAAGATCCTGATCTTTTAGTTCAGTTTATCTTTTTTGACAGTAGCAATCATGTGTTGTTCAGTTTTCAGAGGCAACAAACACAAATACTAGCAGCTAAGACCATGTACTATGTGTGTTCGATTCAAGGAATAACCAGGAGGAGGAGCTATAGTTCCAGGAGTTCCAGGGCCTCCTCCTCCTCCTTATAAAAATCATCTAGTTCCAGGAATAAACAGTATAACATCTATAAAAATCATCTGTCTATCATTAATCCATCTTATGAAAGTCACCATAAGCCAAATACATTAGTCACTTTCCTAAAAAATTCATTTAGGAGCCAATTTTTTTCTCTCTAAGATCATTGCAGCAAATATTTCAGGTTTACTGCTAACTGAATAAAACTTGCATAAAAAGAGAATTATTTCAGGTCTTTTACTGCTAACTGAATCTTGTTTACTGCTAACTGAATCTTGAATCTTGTTTACTACTAACAGAATTATTTCCAATTCTAGTTTACTGCTAACTGAATCTTGAAGCAGAGAGGGAGAGAGGGAGAGAGGGAGAGAGGAAGAGAGGGAGAGACAGGGGAGGGAGAGAGGGAGAGAGGGAGAGAGGGAGGGGCTACCTCTGTCGGGCGGACGACGACGGGCGGCGGCGCGATCCTCCTCCTCCACAAGCGGCGGGCCTCCTCCTCCTCCACGGATCGGCAGCGGCCTCCTCCTCCACAAGCGCGGGCCTCCTCCTCCTCCACGAGAGCGCAGAGCGGTGGCGGGCCTCCTCCTCCTCCTCGAGAGCGCAGCGCAACTCGGCGGTGGCGGCGGTGGCGGTGCAGCCTCGAGAGCAAGTTCTGTGAGATGCAGCGGTGCGTGTGGTGCGTGTCTGTGAGATGGAGCGGCCGGCGCGGTTGACTAGCTAGCGTCCAACACACATAGGCGTAGCGCACCCTGGCCAAGTGCGCTATAACCGTAGCGCACTTGGCCAGGGTGCGCTACGCCTATGTGTGTTGGACTACCAGATAAGAGGGCGGCCACCCCTTCTGTTAGCACTAGTACTGTCATAGCCCACTGGTTCTGCCCCTTAGCTCTATTCTAAACTATGAGCACCCAGGTTCGAATCCTGGTGCTCCACTTTTTTATTTTTATTTTAAAAATACTTTTAAATGTTCCAAAAAATGTCCAAAAGTGGTGATACATGCCATACAAATTTTGTTTTGTTTTTAAAATACTTTTAAATATTCCAAAAATGCCCAAAAGTGATAATATATGTCATAAAAGTGTTACAAATATGATTCAAAGTATAACTAAATTTCATAATACTTTGTCCATGAATATTACAATCTTTTTCGACCACGCGTTTTACAATATTTTTTGAGCTAGCGTTTTACAATCTTTTTTCCCTTCTTTGTCGCGGTTGAATAATTTAGCCCCGGCACTTTAATGTTTCTTCTTTCGAACGGGCTACCTTTTTTGGGTAGGGTTGTCCTTTTTCTTCTTGTGATGTATGTTGTTGCATCGTAGTCGTCGTCATCTTCAATCTTTGGATCGCCGTACTGGTCGAAGTCTTGCTCGTTGGCGACTCCATCCATTCCGATGATGTTTCTTTTTCCTCTCCTCACGACAACACGGCTAGGCTTTGTCGGGTCGGTAATGAAAAAACATTGGTCCACTTTGGTAGCCAGTACCCACGGTTCATTTTTCGCGGCCACGTTTGCACCGGCGGCCTTTGATTTGGCTGCTTCGGGTATAACCATGGTTGTGAAATACCGGTCTTCTCTTTTGACGCTCTTTGCCCATCTGACACGGAACATCGGCACCTTTTCTCCACAGTAGTCGAGCTCCCAGATCTCCTCGATTCTTCCGTAGAATCTTTCCTTCACGTTGTCATCGGTGTAGAATTCCGATGTTACACATGAGTTCTGATAATCACACTTGTTGTCCTTTTCCTCCGTGTAGAATGTGTAGCCGTTGATATCATACGCCTGATAGGTCACCAGGTTTTGCATCGGTCCCTGCGACAAGGTGAATATGATCTTTTCCGTGTCAGAAGAATGCGAGCGCGGGGGATTATCAAGGAGCGTCTGCCTAAACCAACGCGTGAAATCTGAGTTGTGCTCTTTGATTATTTCTCCCTGCGTCCTCTGTATGCCCCGGTCACTGTACTTCTTCTCGATTAACCTTTTGTGCTTCTGTACCCAAGGATCGACCAGTTCTAAATGCTGTAGCGCGACGAGGTTTGCTCGATCAAAGTCTGCGCATCGAAAATCGAAGTCTGCATGCAGTATGCGACGACCCTCTCGGTGACCAGATCCGTCGAGCTTGCCAAGGTGTCTGTTGACGGTAAGACCGACAGGGTTCTCGATGTCTAGATAATTCGTGCAGAAAGAGATGCACTCTTCGGCCAGAAAGCCCTTGGCTATGCTTCCATCTAGACGGGACCTGTTGCGAATGTATCCTTTGATGTGTCCGTTCATCCTTTCGAACGCCATCATGATGCGGAGGAACATCGGCCCGAGTTGTACGATGTCCTCCACGACATGGACCAGCAGATGCACCATAATGTCGAAGAATGCGGGTGGGAAGTAGACCTCAAGCTCACATAGTATCACCACGATCTCCTCATGTAGCCTTCCGAGCTGATTCAAGCCAATCGACTTCCTAGAGATGACGTCGAAAAACTTGCATAGGCCAAATAACGTTTCACGGACGTGCTCATCCATTATCCCTCTTAGTGCAACCGGAAGTACCTGCGTCATTAGCACGGCACAGTCGTGAGACTTCATGCCACTGAACCTCTGCTTCGCCTCGTCTAGGTATCTGCTTATCTTGCCCGCGTAGCCGTAAGGAAATTTGACTCCTAGAAGGCACTTGAAAAACTGTTTGATCTCATCCTGGCTTAGAGTGAAGCAAGAAGGAGGGCAGTAATATTCGTTCTTCTTTAACTTTTTACCCTTCCGACGACCTTGTGTCGTCTCCGACTCATGATCATCGTCATCTTCCTGATCATCAGGAGTAGTGCGTCCTCCGTGAAGCTCCTTCCGGATACCCAAGCATATCAGGTCGTGCCTTGCTTTCGGACCATCTTTCGTCCTATCTGGCATGTTGATTATGGTGGCGACCAGACTCTCGCACACGTTTTTCGTGATATGCATGATGTCGAGGCTATGAGGCGTGCGGAGAAACTTCCAGTATGGCAACTTCCAGAAAACAGACCTTGTTTTCCATACCTTCATCAGCGGCTTGTCTTGTTGCTGCCTCTTTCGCTTCTTTCCAGGCTTAGGACAATCTTTCCAGTTTTTCAGCAACTCTTCCACTTCTTCGCTGCTCCTACGCTCTGGGATTCCTCGGGTCTCTGATTTGCCATCGAACAGGTCTCCACGTTTTCTCCATGGATCATTCTTGCCGAGCCACCTCCGGTGCGCCATGAACACGGTTTTCGATGACCCTGGATCTTTCTCTAGTTGGAGATAGCTTGTGTTATCCATGCACCTAACGCATGCGCAGAATCCTTGGATAACCTGCCCCGAGATATACCCGCAACCTGGATAGTCTTGCACCGTAGTGATCAACGCGGATCTCATAGTGAAATAATCTTGTGCGACGGCGTCGTAAGTATTGGCTCCAGATTCCCATAACGTGGCTAGCTCCTCTTTCAACAGCCCGAGATATAGATTGATGTCGGTACCAGGTTGTTTCGGCCCTTGAATTAGCATACTCATTTGTATGTACTTCTTCTTCATGCACAACCATGGAGGGAGGTTGTACATCCATACAAACACGGGCCAAGTGCTGTGCGTGCTGCTCTGGCTACCGAACGGATTGAGTCCATCGGTGCTCGCACCAAGCCTGATGTTCCTCGAATCTCCACCGAATTCTGGGAATTCGAGGTCCAATGCTTTCCACTGGCTAGCATCTGAAGGGTGCGTCAGCAGCTCATCCTTTTCGGGGTCATCATCATCTCCTGGCTTCTTCCTTTCCGCATGCCATCGCATGAGCTTCGCTTCCTTAGGGTCCGCGAAATAGCGCTGCAGACGAGGAATGATAGGAAAGTACCATACCACTTTTCGAGGTGCTTTCTTCCCTTTCTTGTATCGACTCACGCCGCACACCGGACATGTGGTTTTCTCCGCGTCCTCGCCCCGATAAATGATGCAATCGTTGATGCATACGTGATATCTAACGTGCGGTAGATCGAGAGGACAGACGATTTTCTTGGCATCCTCGATACTAGTTGGACATGTGTTCCCCTCCGGCAGACGATCGTGCCAGAATGCCATCATATCGTCGAAGCTTGCGTCGCTCAATTTGTGCTTTGCCTTCATCTCCATAGCCTTGAGCGTTACATTCAACCGGGTATCATCGGGCCTGCATCCTTCATACAATGGAGTAACCGCGTCTTTCTCAAGTTGCGCAAGCTTGGCTTTCTCTCTAGCGGCAGCCCTGGCGTTACTCGTCTGCTTGAGAAGCAGCTCTTGCACATAAGGGTCCCGCACCCAGCCTGACGTTGTTCCATCGTCGTCTGCTCCTCCGGCATCTAGATCATCATCATCCCGGTCTGCTTCCGCACCTTCACCATCTCTAGGAGACTCTTCATCATCTCGCCCGTTCTCGCCGTGATGATGATCATCGTCATGTTGGCCACCTTCTTCACCATCTCCATCATCTACGTCATCGCTTATCCAACGAGTGTATCCATCCATGAAACCATGGTGGAGCAGGTGCGCCTGCAGATTCCCGGAATCTGGGTCGATCACCCAGTTGAGTTTGCATCTTCTGCACGGACATCTTATATCTGTCTTGTTATTTCGTATCATGTCGGCCGTCGCACATTTCAAAAATCTAGCCATAATGCCTTCACTCATTATGAGGACCATTTTTGCCTGCACGATGTACACGGTACAATTTTGAAGTCTATTAGAACCACATAATGAATGCATGCATGCAATGGTCGATAGAAAATTTCAGCATGACCTATCCTAAAATTAGGACCTTTGTGAAATGCCAAAGTCTTGCCAAAATGGAAATGAATCAACATTTTGGCAAAACAAATGGCAACTTGTTCACATACAAACACAAGAGAGAGAGAGAGACCGATCCATACACACATGAACATATCATTATCCTCTCCATACACACATGCATGAGCATCATCGATACTCTCCGTATACACACACATATGACCATCGATCCTCTCCACATACACACATCATGAGCATCGATCATCTACATACATATGAGCACATCATCCATATAAACATGAACACATCCTTAGATGGACAACTTACCGAGATGAGAGACCGATCGCGAGAAAGATGGAAAGGAGAGGTGCGCACGTCGACCGGAGAAGGATAGATGAGAGACCGGAGACCTCCTCTATTACTTATGTAACATCCAAAGCAAGTTTTACATGCTAAAAATGGTGAATGTGTGGAGAAATTGAGGTGGGAAGGAGAAGATCCCGACTAGATCTAAGGAGGAAGAAGAAGGGGAAAGTGAAGTGTGGGGTGGTGGATGTGGTCACACATGTGCACATAAAGTGCTGCCCTAAAGAAATCGACACATCCGTGGCGCACACGGCCCTAGTGCGCCACAGGGAGTACAAACATCTGTGGCGCACTATACCATGTGCGCCACAGATGCTCCTACTCCCTGTGGCGCACTAGGCCGAGTGCGCCACAGAAGTTTGTGGCCGTTTCAGAGCAGAGGGGGGCATGCGCTTAGGCGTAGCGCACCAGGCCCACGTGCGCCACAGATGACCCTAACAACCATGGCGCACATGACTATAGTGCGCTACAGATGTTTGGCGTGTGGCCAACAAGGCCCTGGCCCACACACATCTGTGGCGCACTATAGTCATGTGCGCCACGGTTGTTCTAGTTATTAGTAGGGCACTGCCCACAGGTGAGCCACGCCTGTTTTAGCCGTGGGGCACTTCAACCATGTGAGCCACGGATGTGCTGATTACCTATAGCCGTTTTCCTAGTAGTGTCTGCCGGGGCACCCTCTATCTATGCAAAATAATGAGTTTGCCACCAATGCTCTAACTCCATAAACAAATGATTTGAATATAATTTGAAGGAAAAGTGTTCAAAGGTGTATAATTTTTGCATTATATTTCACTCCATGTCCTAAGTGCGATTTCAAAGAGTTCAAAGGTGTATAATTTTTTCCATATGCAAGTTTATGCATTACATCCCTACATTCTATGAAAATGATAATCTCTCAAGATTTTCTTAGCATATCATTATCACGTATTAAGTGCGATTTCACAGTGTTCAAAGGTTTATAATTTTCGTATACGCAAGTTTAGGGATCACTTTTCAGACTATAAAAAATGGTGAACACCCTTTTCCTTTACATTAAGAGTTGTATAATTTTTCAATTTGAAAGTGTTCAAGAGTAGTGTCAATTATAAACACTCTTTTAGATTAAGAGTTGTATAATTTTTCAACTTGAAAGTGTTCAAGAGTAGTGTCAATTATAAACACTCTTTTACATTAAGAGTTGTATAATTTTTTCAATTTGAAAGTGTTCAATAGTAGTGTAAATTATAAACACTCTTTTACATTAAGAGTTGTATAATTTTTTCAATTTGAAAGTGTTCAAGTCTAGTGTCAATTATAAATACTCTTTTACATTAAGAGTTGTATGATTTTTTCAATTTGAAAGTGTTCAAGAGTTGTGTCAATTATAAACTCTCTTTTACATTAAGGGTTGTATAATTTTTTTAATTTGCAAGTGTTCAAGAGTTGTGTCAATTATAAACACTCTTGTACATTAAGAGTTGTATAATTTTTTTAATTTGAAAGTGAATCGCTAGCCGTGCGAGAGTTGTGTCCATTATACTTTCAGACCGCGCGAGAGTTTCATAATTATAAACACTCTTGCAAACCAACTGAATCGCCACTGCTCTAGGGGAATTTACAATAGATTTTAGGGAGATTTTATCTATCTCTAAGAGTTATGGAGGTTGAAACCACCACTCAGAAGTAAAATCCAGAGAGATATTGTTCACAACCACGAATTACACCAGCACTGGATCAATCCTATTTGAAAAGCAAGGCAGTTAGTTGAGCACTAGCGATTCGCGTTCAAATACTACCAATAATCAACCCACAAAAGGGAAACGATGCTTACCCAGATGGAATCCATGTGTTAGATCCCTGCGATTCCACCCAATCTTCTCCGTGCTCGACGGCGATGGACAGTGCACCGGCCGGCGTTGCATACTGTTCCGCGAAAGGGGTAGATGTAGCAGGGGCGGGATCAGAGCCAGAGGTGGAGTAGGCTCCATGGCTAGGGGGAGGGGCGGCTCTAGGGCCGAGGACGACATAAGATAGGAAGGAACGATGGTGGGGCAGCAGAGCGGCCGTGTGGGAGCTGTTCCAGGCTCGGGGGGAAGCGAATGCTTCGGGTGAGCGAGAATGGCTGGTCCGACGTGTCTCCATGCGGCCCCACTCTTCACCACGTATACAAGACCGGTCCCAACGTGGCCCCACCCTTCACCACGTATGTAGGACCCGTCCCAACGCGGCCCCACCGGTCAGGCATGTAACGGTCGAGGCCTCGTAACGTAATGCTCAACGCCTAACCCGCCCCAATGCGGTCCCACCAGTCAGCATGTAACAGTCAAGCCTTTGACCTGACGACATCCCTTCGTCCGAGTGCCTGCGAGAGCTTCTTAACATGGTGAGGGGAAAAGTGAGGAAAAACTAAGCGGTTGGGGAAAGTGAGTACAACTAACGAACCAAGGTCACGAAAATAGAAATCCCAAAAATAAAACATGAATGCAAGGTTTGGAAGTTTTCAAAACCTCCCCCAAGCTTAGGTTGTTGCCAGGCTTAGTTGTTGCTGTCATTCGGTGACTGCTGAGGGTACTGCTGATAGTAGTCGGGAAGTGGGTCATGAAGTGACTGAAGTTGTGAGTTAGGGCACTCACATCCTCATTCACTCCCTGAAGAGTGTTATCGATCTCCCCAACACGCTGGTTGAGCTATAGAAAATATTGATAGGGGACATAGTTAAAACCCTGCTGCTATTGTTGCTGGTTGGGCCATGGGTCCCAATTAAGATCTCTCCTGCTGCTACGGCTGTCCTTCCCAAGCAGGGTTGTACTCCTGCTCCTGCTCCTGCTCATCATGCTTCTCTCCTTCTTCATCTTCTTCTTGGTTAGGATGGAGTGCAACCATGATCTCCTCCACTTGATCCTTGGTGAGGATCCAATTGTTCTTCCCCGGAATTGAGAAGGCTTGTGGACAAGGCAATGGCACCTACTCATCCTATGCAGCATCAAAATAAGCAAACTGATATGCTCGGAGCCTCCTGTTAGCTCAGTAAACACGGAGGAAGCTACAAGCAGTTATATATTTGACGTCCATAAGTATGGAGTCATCCACATGTTGCATAATAGGTATGTGAATGTTCAATCATTGGACAAGGTGGGTTACCAATCCACCAATGTGAATGTCACCTTTCTTTTTGTTGCTCCGGTGGCGAAGGTGCTGGAGGAGTAGAGCCGCAGGGTTGGGGATTTGCAGTGCATCGGGGAAGAGTGCCTTGGTGATCATGGCCATGTCTGCATTGGCCATGGAACCGGTATCTACTCTTCCCAACAGTGTATTGGCGAGGAACAAGGCAAAGTAGCGAATTGTTGGGTTCTGGATGGTGGACATCTTCTTCTAGTAGAAGTCTCTGCCACCATTAATAGAAATAACCTCCCAAGTTTCTCCACTTGAGACGTTATACAAATTTGTAACAGTTGACTCCCCAGTTTGAGGGAATCCAAAAGCATCGCAAAATTCTTGGAAAGTTATTTGATATTGCTGCTGGTTTATAGTGAAGCTCACCGTGCACACATTACATTTCCCCTTGTAGTCATCGTAGAAGGAGGCGAGGAACTTGAAGTTGAGCTCAATGTAGGTGTAGTGGCTCGCATAGGCGAGGAGTGATAGCCCTGCGTTTGCACACATGAGGTCGAAGTACGCCCTCAACCCTGTTGCTGTGAGAAAGCCATCATCGGCCCAACGCGTGGGCATCACCTTCCTTGCTGAAAACATGTCATACTTGTTGTCAAACTCAGTCCGGACCCTCGAGCCCTCGCTACGTTGGCACTTGATCTTGTGGAAAATTCTACCAAGCTTGTTCATCTTAATGCACTGAAAATTTTCAATATAAAACCTTATGCATATGGTTTCTACATGATATATGAACGATTCTACGTGGAGAAATTCAATCCTAACGTAAGAATAAAAAGTTAAAATCAAACAAGATTGAGTTCATCCACTAAATCAATGTGAGAGTTTCAACCATAGAATTCTGAAAATAAATAATGGATAGGGAGAGAAACATACCGATCTATTGATTCCCCAACTCAAACAAACGTAATCCACGAAGAATCAAGAGTTCTAGGTGGGTTTTGAGAGGTTTGGAGAGAGAATATGAGAGAAATAATGAGGACGAGTAGAAACCCTAGCTGCCTCGGCCCGATTAAGTGGCCGCGCAGAACTATACAACAAGAGCTATACGTGCGGGATAAGTAGCCCCCGCTGTATAGTTGCGTCGGCATCGAGAATTAGGGTTCCACGCCAGATCCCAACTATACGGGTGCAACTATACGGCCGGACCAAAATGATCCCGCCGTATAGTTGGTCGTCAAACCTTTTATACCCCGATATGAAATTTTGTGAAATCGGTGTCAATAACTATAAGGCCAGAATTTTATTCCCATCGGATAGTTGGTCGTTAAAACTTCTGGAACATGCTCTTTCGCCCAAATTTTCAGAGACGCACTTTTTAATCAGGACAATGTGATTTGGCTAGTTTTTGCTGATAAAACTCAAACTTATTTTACACTAATTCTTCACCTGTTCAGTTGATATTTCTACTATATGAGACCCTGGCGCATGGCTCAATAGGATTGATAGGAAACCCATACCAACAAGTTGCAACTTCTTTTCCGGAAGCTCATTCAAAAAGAACTCTAAGGTTAAGCGTGCTTGGCCTAGAGCAATTCTAGGATGGGTGACCGACCGGGAAGTGGGTAACCGGGTGCGCATGAGTGAGGACAAAGTGCGCAGAAAAGACTAGTGTTGGTCTGTGGGGTTAGTCTAGAGATCCTATTGAGCTGCCAGAAGTGACAGCCGTCGGTCCGGAGTGACCGGGGGTGTTACAAATTGGTATCAGAGCCGACCCTCGCGGTTAAACGGGCGTGTGCGGGTCAGTGGCGGACATGTGGCGCATGGCGCGTGTGGCCCGGAGTGGACACGGCATGGCACATGTGCCGGCACTGGACGCACAGACGTGTGCCAAGAGGGGACGTTCCTGGCTTGTGGTTGATCGACGAGGACATCGATCTTCAAAGGGTGGGTGTATGTGAGACCCTGGCGCATGGCTCAATAGGATTGATAGGAAACCCATACCAACAAGTTGCAACTTCTTTTCCGGAAGCTCATTCAAAAAGAACTCTAAGGTTAAGCGTGCTTGGCCTAGAGCAATTCTAGGATGGGTGACCGACCGGGAAGTGGGTAACCGGGTGCGCATGAGTGAGGACAAAGTGCGCAGAAAAGACTAGTGTTGGTCTGTGGGGTTAGTCTAGAGATCCTATTGAGCTGCCAGAAGTGATAGCCGTCAGTCCGGAGTGACCGGGGGTGTTACATACTACTTTTCGAAAGCTGCATTTTTACGGGTGCGCTTCCGCAAGAATGTCTGTGAAAAATTTGTAGGAATGCGATGAAAATTTTATTCTTTTAGCTTATTTTATTAATGTGATGGGTTGACTCGCATTAAGCATTTTATTAAGAATGTTTGAATATTTCAACCCCTTTATCTTCTCGAATTCTTACCTTGGGTTGCCCCTTGTCAAGGGCACTTACCACATAAAATCGTTTTGCCGGCGGAATATACCTTTCTCCTGCTTCTAGCTTCTTGGGAAAATACTGGATGATTCAACATCATAAACATTGAATATTATTTTTCCCTTAGCACAATCAACTGATGCTCCTGCAGTACTAAGGAAAGGTCTTCCAAGTATTATAGATAATTTTTCATCCTTAGGCATTTCAAGAATAATAAAGTCAGTGGGAATAACATGCTCATCTATTCTAAGAAGAACTTCCTCAATCATAGCAATGGGAGTACTCCCCTAATCCTAACCTTTTATAGAGGGAAAATGGCATTACACTAACTCCTGCACCTAAATCACACAAGGCATTATGAATATCGGTTTTGCCTATTCAGCATGAAATAGTTGGTATTCCGGGATCTCCTGATTTAGTCAATAACTTCCCATTAGTAGGATGACTAGTCACCATAACAATAGTTTTAGTGATTTCTTTAATTCTATTAATAATATCACGGAGAAATTTAGAATAGGTAGGAACTTTTATTGAATCCGCAAATGGAATTTCTAGACGAAGATCATTAAGTGCCTTTGCGAAAGAATCATAGATTACCTAATCCGGTGCTTTCTTTTTGCGATCTGGATATGGAAGTTTTTTCTCACCTTTGTTACCTTTGTCTTTTACCTTTTGTGGAGGATCGGGCTCTTTAGTTGCTTTCTTTTGTTGTTGCTTATCGCTTTTCTTATTTTCTACTACAACAACTTCATCTTCATTGCTTATCTCTTTTTCTTCTCTTGGATCAATTGTCTCTACATCAGAGTCATAATGGTCATTTTGTGCATCATTTTTCTCCTCCAAGGTTTGATCTTGTGTTTCTTGAGAAGTTTCATCTTGAGGATCCACCAATGTGTCATATTCTTAGCTTGATTCGATCAAGGCTTTTTCCCTTTGATCTTTTTCAGCTTCATATTCTGGTGGTCCTAATGGTCCTTTAACAACTGCACCTCTTCTTGTAACAACATTAGTAGAAACAGGAATATCTATATCGTCTTGAAGAAAAAATTGATAACTAGATGCTATTTGTTCACATTAGGTTTCAATCATACTAAGGTACTTGTGAAATAATTTAATTTCTTGGCCAATCTCATCATAATTTTCCGTAAGTTCATCCAAAGTCTTTTTATGTCTTTGAAATTGCTTATGCAAGTTATTATTAGATTTGGTCTCTTGATGTTTTAATTCTTGAAAAACTTTTCTAGTTTCATCTTCTTCAGTAAAAGACTGCAACAGATTAATATTTTTTTCTTAACTTGTTCAGAAGGTATACCTTTTTCTTTCATTGTTTTGCATACTTTAGGCATAAGATCGGGGGTTATACGAAGTATCCCTTTTTCCAACTTAATACCAAAATTAGGATTATAAAGAGAATCATTTTTAGCTCTAGTAGACATCAATTCCAAATAGGATTTAGTGGTTAAAGTATTTATCGATCCTCCTGCTGATAAGTCTAGCAACTCTCTGCATTGAGTATTAAGACCGTGGTAAAATAAGTGGCAAACAGTGGATTCAGAGTAACCATGATTAGGAATACTATTGATCATACCAAAAAATATATCCCAAGCTTGTGGGTAGTTCTCTCCCACGTTCTGATTGAAGTTGCCTATATTCTTTCTAATTTCAGTTACCTTTGTAAAAGTATTAAATCTACTTATGAATTTAACAAAACAGTTTTCCCAACATTTAATGTAATGACGAGGAAGAGAATATAACTAGTCTAGAGCCTTACCTTTAAGAGACCAAAAAAATAATTTAAGACGGGATAAGTCTCTAGGAAAACCGTTTGGTCCAATTGATGTTATCACATCATCAAACTCTCTAATATGTCTTCTTGGGTCTTCTTCTTCCCTTCCACTGAAAGCTTTATCCTGCAAAATTTTAATAATCTCACCATCAAATCGATATTTTCTAACTCCAGGATTAGGGAATTCTATTGGTTGTTTAAGATAAGCAGAATCTGGAGCACTGTATTCTCTGAGAGTTTTCTCAGGTTTCTTTGGAGTTGTCATGTGAATGGACATGATTTTCATGAAATCACTCAGGTTTTCAACTTCAACCTTATTCGATCTCAAAAGTTTTTCAATAAGTTCTTCGCGCCTTTGGACATGCACGCGATCAAGATAATCTAGCAGATAGGTCCTACTAGAGCGTGTAGACCCTTTGTATCCTAGGGAGACCATTTTACCGTAGTAACACCTGAAATGTCAAGAGATAAAAACTTAGCGCTTATCTCCCCAGAAACGGCGCCAGAAAATAGCTTGATGGATGCAAGTGCATAGATCGTTTGTAGCTAGTTTTGAAGTTAAGATGTCGATCCCACAGGGAGCCCAAAGGTAAGTGTTTTTTGGGTGAAGTATCTGTCGCACTCAAAGTTGTCACAGGTCTTCGAGTGAATTAACTACAAGTGTTGAAAAAAGAATAAAACTTGGATTAAATGAATGTATTTAAATAAAACTAAAATGTAAACTTCAAAAATAAAAAGCATAAAAGTAAAGAACGATTCAGTTTTTTGTTGTTTTGTGCAGATGACAAAGTAGGCACAGGGAGATATAGTTGATGGTGATAGTGAATGTGCTAGGTGGATGGATGATGAATGTAACAATTATAATCTTATAAGTACATGTGTAGGCGAGCAACCCATAATTAGTCGGAACTCCTCTTGGTAGATTTCATCCCAACTTCAATAATCCTACTAATCTGTTACCAAAACCATGGCCAGTCACTAGACGATTAAGATCCTTCAAGCTTCTTAGCAAGTAAGCTACTTGGATCATACTAATGAAATAAGCACAGTGGTTCCTCGTGATCCTCGAGTCAAACTAGTTTCCCATTGATATCCCTATGTCACTCGGGGGTCACCGGTCTGCTAGAGGACAAGATCTTATCTATGTAGAACAAAGCATCATGTTGTCAGGGCCCTTAATTGGACAACAAGCATTAGGCATCCCACAGATAGTCAAGCACACATAATATAGCAATTAGAATCAATCACAAACTAATGGAAAATATATAGGCACATCACATCTCATCAATCCCTTACATCTCCCACGCCCAAAGTAACTTACTCACACATGAGAGAAGGAAACATCATTGATATAATTAAATAAAGGGAGTTCTTCTCGATATTACCGTGGAGATCCACAATAAGAATAGAAAATCAATCCAACAGAATTCAAGATAGGAAGAAACAATCTCAAACCCTAATATTGCAAGGTGAAGATCTCTATCTCTCTCTCAAGTACAAGTAATGGCTATGGGGGTGTAGTGGCTAGGAGATCGAAGATCGTGGAGCGAGATGAAGAACGTCTCCTTATTCTTCGGATCTCTTCTTTCTCCCTTCTGGATGGAATGGTGGCTGATGCGTTCTACTTTTGTCCTTAGTCTCTTCACAAAAGTTGTCCCTTTTGACAAGACGAAGGCAATGGCAACTATACAGCGGGAACTATACGGACGGAGAAAATGTTCCCGCCGTATAGTTGGTCGTTAAAGCTTCAGTATGCTGATGCATGTAAAATGCATACATGAACTTTGCACTTTGTTAACATGTTTACCCACATATTTGCATCATATATAATGTTATATCCATGTTTTACATTGATTTATGGGGATTTACCAATGATGCCCCTTATTTTGGTTATAACCCTGCAGGGCAAAAAACCCTATTTTTCATGTTTTTGATGTTTCAGGACCTATATGGAGTAAAAAAGATCTCATCTTTTGGGAACATCATTTTTTTATCCACGAGAACCACCTGAGGCAAGAATAAACACCCAAACTAGTCCCTGAAGGGCAAAAGAGACCATAGGGCGTGCCCAGCAAGGAGGGCGCGCCCTCCTACCTCTTTTCGCCCTCGGTAGTCTAATTCGCCTCAATCTTTCGCATGTAGAGTTCTTTTGACCGAAAAACCACTATATAAGGACCCCCCAGGGCGTCCTCGATAGAGAGCACACTAGAGAAAAAACACCACCAAACATAGTCACATTCATCCAAGATTGGAGGGGGAAACTCCGCCAGAGCCGCCTCTGGAGAGATCTCCATCTCCACCAACATCTCCAACATCATCACCTTGATGAAGAGAGAGTAGTCCACCTCTGGACTATGGGTTTGTGGCAGTAGCTTGATCTATTTCTCTCTTGTTCTTCATAGATTTAGTACCATATGAGCTGCCCAACATGATTATGGTCATATATGTAATTCCTATGTGGTGGATCTTTATTCTATGATTTGACCTATGATATTGGAACCTATTTTGTGTAAGATGTACTGATAGATGCATATGATCTACCCCGATCTAAATTACTTGTTTTGATCCAACTTGTATGCAAGTTCTTGTATGGGGAGAAGTGTGTATTAGATGGAGTAGCATGGTGGTAGAGATTGATTTGTGACAACTATGTTCAAGATCTACTTTTTTACCTTTATTTTGCTGCCTCACTAGGGATAAATTGAAATCATGTGCTATGATTATCATTTGGCAGTGTGATAATCTTGTTAGATCAAGGTAGCATATTTGTATTTGAAACATCATGTCATATTACTTAAGGCTATACTCCTATCTATTTCTTAATTCAATATTGCATGGAGGATTCCATTTCTTGTGGAGTATAAGTAAGATTGATATTATCTTTATGTTAGGATGTGATGCCCATATGAATGCTTATCAAAAACATGTAGAATTTCCATGATTGTTCATCATTGAGAAATTGTTTTGTGATCACTACAACTTAAAAAGAGAGTACAAAAGTGAACCCATGAACCCCCAGTCAATTTTAATCATAAGAAACAACTTTCCATTGCCATTACTATCTTTTATATTTTCTGCAATTTATTATTTCGAAAATACAAAAATACTTTCCATACTTGCAATCACTCATAAAAACCCCAAAACAACTTTATTACTTTCCCTATCATCCCATTTGCATTTAGAAACTTTATTTATTTCAATTTTGCATTGTGTTATTGTGTTTACTTTATTTAGTTACTTTTATTTACATTATTATTTCATATTACTAATACAAAACATTGTGCTCGACAACCACTTGGTGGAGTTGGGGACACAAGACATCTTATTTTCTTTTCAGATTGATTGACAAGGACAAGACGAATTAACTTCCCACATCTAGTTCCCCGAGAGTTTGATATAAACCCTCGAGTCACCTTGTGGGGAAAAGAAGCTTGCTACAACACTCTACACTTGGATTCCCAACGAAGAGCAAATATTGTTGCCATCAAGACCATTTTCTGGCGCCATTTTTGGGGAGCTAGCGGAATGACATCACAAGTGGAACAACATCATCAAGCTAAGTACATCACAAGTGTCATTATTTTCTGGAGCCAAGGAGCACCATATTCTAGGCGCCATCATCTTCATCAACTTGTGCAACAACCCAAGCTTGGGGAGGTTGCACCATTATGAGCTTTTTCTTCTCCTTTTAGATTTTTAAAGCATTTTATTTTGTATTGTTTTTAGTCTTTTTAAGTTTTCTTTAAAACACAAAAACACGTAATTTTTTTATTAACTTTTAATTGCAAACATGGGAGAAAGTAGGACAAAACTTTGTGACTACACAAACACTCCTAATGAAAAATTCATTGCTAGGACTATTACCACTCCTAAAATTACCGCTGAAAGTTTTGAAGTAAGTCCCGGTCTTTTAAACCTCATAACTAAAGAACAATTTTGGAGGGAGTTCTAGTAAGGTGCATCTATGCATTTGCATAATTTTTTCAAATTTTTATATGCAAAAAATTAAAAATGTGGAAAATGACATTGTCAAACTTTAACTATTCCCATTTTCATTAAGAGGTAGAGCTAAAGAAGGGTTATTATCACTTGCTACTGCTAGCATAAACTCTTGGGGTGATTTAAAAGAAGCTTTGATTAAGAAATATTATCCTCCTGTTAAAATTCTACAAAACAGAAATAGTATCCTGTCGTTTAGGCAAAATGATAATGAACATGTAGCAACACCTTTGGAGAGAGTTAAAAACATTATTATATCTTTACCATCACATGGGGTGAATGAATGGACCATATTACACTCATTATATAATGGTTTAAATATCATGTCAAGAAGCATTCTAGATTCCGCTAGGGAGCCTTTATGAGTAAAATTGTACCTGAAGCTAAAACTATCTTAGAAAGCATGCTCCATAATCATAGTCAATGGCATACTGAAAGAACACCAAACCCATCTAAGAAAGTTAATTCCATTGGAGAATTAGACCCCACATGAAGTAAACTAGATGCTACATTTTCCTACATATCTAAGCAAAATACTGATAATGTTCCCTTACAAGAGCTTGTAACCAACGCCAATGAAAACATAGATGTGAAATTGATAAGAAACTTTGGTAATGGTGGATATGGGAATAATAATTACAACTCCTATGGTAGGGTGCCTTATGTTCCTAATTAATATGCTAGTGGTAATAATGCATCTAATGATATGGAGAATACCATGAGATATTTTATAGCAACTCAAAAAGAACTTAATAAGGAATTTATAGCTAAATTTGAAATACAAGATGCTCTTAATGAAAAGGTTGATCTCTTAACACAAGAAGTTATATCATAAGAATCTTATTCAAACTCAAAAGCATGAAGAAACCATTAAGTATGTGCTAGAAGTAATAGATAAATCATGGGAAGCTCTTAATATGGAAGAAAATGGGACACTCATGATAACAAATGATAAACAAGTGGAAGAAGTTAAAATGCTTAGTCAAACAAAAGAATCTCTACTTGATCTTGATAAATGTAGCTTGCATGAACTTATATTAAAATTGCAAAATTTTGCACATGATCCTTCTTTTAATGTTCATCAAGCAGGTTTTGGTTCATATATTGCAAATTATGTTATAAAAGAAAAGATTGAAAGATATAATAATGAAGCTATGATACCACCTAAGCTTGGGGATGCATGGCTTCCCAAGATATTAATCACTATTGGAAAAGAGACACATCATGCTGTTCTTGATCTAGGATCTGGTGTCTCAGTTTTGTCTAAAGATTTATATGATTTACTTGACTTGAAACCTATGGAAAAATTTGCTATAGATATTTTACTTCCTGATAACCATGCTTTAGGAAAAATTAAAGATATCATGGTTGAATTGCATATGACTTTTGTGCCTGTTGATTTTAATGTAATCGACATGGGGAGCAATACCTCAAGCCCTATAATACTTGGTAGACCTTTCTTGAGAACCACAGGTGCAGTCATAGATGCAAAGGAAGGGAATGTTAAGTTTCAGTTCCCACACAAGAAATGTATGGAGCACTTTCCAAGGAAGAAGGAGGTAGCAAAGAAGCACAAGCTACCCCATGAGTTCAATATCACTTAAACAAGTAAGTAAAGCCTAGCTATATGGCTATAAAGGAAGCGCTTTTCGGAAGGCAATCCGGTCTTTATATTTGTATCTTTTGTTTACTATTAATAAGAGTCTTTTTAAGTGTCTTTGCTGTAGTTAGTAATAAAGTACCCAATTTAACCCATCTTGGATGTTAAAAGTTGTTAAAACATATGGAGTAGCAAATTTCTGCAGAACAGTTTTTAGTAGAAAAATTCTCTAAAATTCTCTGTAACTCCGTTTGTTCTCATCTTTACACACTATTTACAACTTTTCATCCTCTGTATGCATGTAAATTGTCTTAATTTTCTGACATGTCTAAGTGGCCGAAATAAATTCGTTTTGCTGATGCTGAAAATCTGGACATATTCTGCCATGTTTTGTATTGAACACTCCCAAGTGCTTCCAAATGATTGATATGAGTAATATTATATGCTAGGGATGTGTAGAAACATTATATGCTTTGTGGAACGTTTTAAAAGAATTTTTTATTTGATATATATGCAACAACTATTATACCTTTGTGCCACTAATGTCACCTCTCAGAAACGAGATGGGAGAAAAAGTTTTGTGTTGGAAGTTTTTTGACAGGGAATAGAGGAACATCACACTAAGAGTAATCCAAGGATGGTCAAAACCGTAAGCTTGGGGATGCCCAAAGGAACCCCACTGGACTTATTAAACTCTCGGTTTGCAAATCTCTAAACTTTGTTTTCCGGGCAACACAATTCTATCGCATAAACTTGGAGCGTATATTTTTCTTATTTACTTTTGTTTACATTTAATAAGACCACCACCATCATCATTATGCATGTTTACGATTGAGCTACTGAAAAGAAGTAATTATACCATATTAAAACTGAATATGAATGCCATGATATAAAAGAAAAGGGGGATAAAAGGAAAAAGTAAAATTTGTGTTGTGCCTAGTTATTAAACTCAATTACTTTATATGAACTATGATTTGTCTATGACTATTAATTTGTACATTTTACTCATACTTATTCATGTTTAACTTTAAGGAGCAAAGTGAGAAAGTAAATGTCTTGGTATTATGAACTTGAGTGCACACTTTCCTTAGATATCTTTTTGCTAAGCCTTTTCGGTTCGAGATTCCATTCCTAAAACATAGTTTAGGCACATCCACCTATTATAGCAAAAGCTATTTCCAAGTATAATATGTATGTTAATCCTGTAAACAATTAAAACCTTCATTTTTTGTATTTTAAATCTCATAAGAAAGTAAGGTTTGGGGTGATACCACTATGGAACTTTTTGTTTTTCACACCTTGCATTTTGTCTTGCTAGACAAACCATGCCTCATGGTACAAGCTCTCAGTATTTAATGATGATCATCCTTGAGTATTGATCACGTGAATGTTGAATTTATAGATTGCATCGCTGCGAAATAAAGTGTGCAAACTAGAGTAGGATAAGTTTGATGATTATAACCGGGCCGCCAGCCAAACCCATGCTTCCATGGTGGAGGCTTCACACGATGATAAGTCCTAACATAAATGGACTGAGCATGATTCCTCTGAGTATTCTTATTCCGTATAAGTAGCGGGTCCACTCCTTCTCTTTGAATTGTGACAAATACAACAGATAAAGGTAAACCAACCATCATCTTGGTCATTTACCCAAAGGTACTACAAGGGGACTGGACTTCAAAACTTGGACAAGAGGTACCCCTATGAGACATTCTATGATGACCGTCGACTATTATGAAGGGCCTAAGTTGAGTAACAGCAAAGTGTACCTCATAATTTTGGTTTTCATGGGACGCAACTTATAAGGTGTGAGAAACATAAACCATATGAATCTTTGAAATAAAAGATACTTGGAACCCCATCCTTGTTAGTATTGTTGACATGAACTGCATTACTTAAAACTTTTTCATTGGAGGTTTAACATATATATTGCAAATACTTACTTTTGGTTTGGGATGCAAAACATCTCGAGGGAATACAACCTAAACCAAGAGGCATGTTCTTCCGTCGGATACTAAACTCAAGAAGTGGACCCAAAATACCACCAAAAATCAATGAAGCAAATATACCTTGCCAAATTGTCTCCAATTCTATAGGTTCATCTAAAGTGTGCTTGAAAGTGTGTTGTGCCTTTCATTTATTTTTATTACTCCATTACTTATTGTTCAACATGCTTATGGGGGAGTAAAAGGTATGACTTGATAGTACACTTGCATATTATATTTCATTGAAACTATTTATCTTTATGAACTTTGCATGATATTAATATAAGTAGAGTAACAAACTTCAAATTTCATGTTTATTTTTGTCACCTTTATGCTCGAGGACGAGCATAGGTTAAGCTTGGGGATGTTGATGCATGTAAAATGCATACATGAACTTTGCACTTTGTTAACATGTTTACCCACATATTTTCATCATATATAATGCTATATCCATGTTTTACATTGATTTATGGGGATTTACCAATGATCCCACTTATTTTGGTTATAACCCTGCAGGGCAGAAAAACCACGTTTTTCATGTTTTTGATGTTTCAGGACCTATACGGAGTCAAAAAGATCCCATCTTCTGGGAACATCATTTTTTATCCACGAGAACCACCTGAGGCACTAAGAAACACCCAAACTGGGCCCCGAAGGACAAAATAGCCCATAGGGAGCGCCCTCCTACCTCTTTTCGCCCTCGGCCGTCCGATTCGCTTCAATCTTTCGCTTGGGGAGTTCTTTTGACCTAAAAACTACTATATAAGGATCCCAGGGAGTCCTCGATAGAGAGCACACTAGAGACGAAAACACCACCAATCAGAGTCAGATTCATCCAAGATTAGAGGGGGAAACTCCGCCGGATCCGCTTCCGAAGGGATCTCCATCTCCACCAACGTCTCCAACATCATCACCATGATGAAGAGGCAGTAGCTTGATCTATTTTCTCTTGTTCTTCATAGATCTAGTACAATATGAGATTCCCAACATGATTATGGTCATATATGTAATTCCTATGTGGTGGATCTTTATTCTATGATTTGATCTATGAGATTGGAACCTATTTTGTGTAAGATGTATTGATAGAAGCATATGATCTACCCCGATCTAAATTACTTATTTTGATCCAACTTGTATGCAAGATCTTGTATGGGGAGAAGTGTGTATTAGATGGATTAGCATGGTGGTAGAGATTGATTTGTGACAACTATATTCAAGATCTACTTTGGTTTTTATGTTTCTTTTGCTGCCTCACTAGGGATAAAGTGAAATCATGTGCTATAATTATCATGTGATAGTGTGATAATCTTGTTAGATCAAGGTAACATAGTTGTATTTCAAACATCATGTCATATTACTTAAGGCTATATTCTAATCTATTTATTAATTCAAGATTGCATGGAGGATTCCCTTTCTTGTGGAGTATAAATAAGGTTGATATTATCTTTATGTTAGGACATGATGCCCATAATGCTTATAAAACACATGTAGAAGTTCCATCATTGTTCATCATTGAGAAATTGTTTTGTGATCACTACAACTTAAAAAGAGAGTAGACAAATGAACCCATGAACCCCGGTCCAATTTTAATCATAAGAAACAACTTTCCATTGCCATTACTATCTTTTATATTTTCTTAAATTTATTATTTCGAAAATACATCCATATTGCAATCACTCATAAAAACCCAAAAACAACTTTATTACTTTCCATATCATACCATTTGCATTTAGATACTTTATTTAGTTTAGTTTTGCATTGTGTTATCGTGTTTACTTTATTTAGTTATTTTTATTTACATTATTATTTCATATTACTAATACAAAACCTGTTGGAGATATGCCCTAGAGGCAATAATAAATGTAGTTATTATTATATCTTTGTGTTTATGATAAATGTTTACATTCATGCTATAATAGTATTAACAAGGAAACCATTAATACTTGTGTGAATTGTAAACTTAAATTGAAGTCCCTAGTATAGCCTCTATACTTCACTAGCTTGTTGGTTGATTAAATGATTGTGGTTTCCATATCATGAACATTGAGATGTTATCAACAACAAGATCATATCATTAGGAGAATGATATGGTGGACATACTCCTATTGATAAGCGTAGCATAAAGATCAAGTCATTTCAATAGTTCAATTGCTATATGCTTTCTGATACATAGTAACCTAATTCCTTCGACCATGAGATCATGCATATCACCTTTACCGGATGGATGCTTTGATGACATCAAACACCACACCGTAACTGGGTGGTTATAAAGGTGGCATTGAGTGTTCGGAAAGTATTGGTTGAGACACATGGATCAAGAGTGGGATTTGTCCATCCACATGACGGATAGATATACTCTGGGCCCTCTCGGTGGAATGTCATCCAATTAGCTTGCAAGCATGTGACTTGGTCACAAGGGATCACATATCACGGGAACGAGAAAAGAGTACTTATCAGTAACGAGGTTGAACTAGGTATGCAGAGATACCGACGATCATAACCTCGGATAAGTAACATATCGTGAGACAAAGGGAAATTGGTATCGTATGTAACTGGTTCATTCGATCACAAAGTAATCGTAGAAATATGTGGGAGCCATATGAATTTCCAGATTCCTCTATTGGTTATTGTTCGGAGAAGTGTCTCGATCATGTCCGCATAATTCACGAACCGTAGGGAGACACACTTAAGGATTCGACGTTGTTTGAGTAGTTATGGTATTATGAGAAAGAGACCGAATGTTGTTCGGAGTCTCGGATGGGATCCGGGATATCACGAGGTGATCCGGAATGGTCCGGAGAATAAGATTCATATAAGGAAAGTCCCGTTTCGGAGTTCGGGAATGATTCCGGTGTTTTCATCGGGAATGTTCTAGAAGGTTCCGGATTGTCCGGCACTCCGGGGGGGGGGGAGGGTACATGAGTGTGTCATTGAATGATTGCATCATGTACTAAGTGTTCTTGCTGTTCCAAAAACATGAAAGTCAAATTGCCAGTTTGAAAGTCAAACGGCTAAAACAGGAAACTGTGGGAAACAGGAAACTGTGGGAAACAAGCAAGAGGAGTTGGAACCAACTTGGAGGAGGAGTCCCACTCCTCCAAGCCGGCGCCCAGCCCAAGGCCAACTTGGGGAGGGACTCCCCTCCCCTGGCCGCGCCTCCCCACCCATAAAAGGAGGGGCAGGGCTCCCCTCCTAGAACACACAAGTTCCTATCTTCTACCTCCGGTTTAGAGCCGTTTTGGTTTAGAGCTTCTAATTGCTTTAGCCAGCGGTTTAGAGCCTTCTAATTGGTTTAGAGCCTTCTAATTGGTGTGTCTAATTACTAGACCACTAATAGCCTCTCTCATAAGCTCCACCATACTCGCACCGGCTTAAGGCGAAGCCCTGCGGGATTTCCCCTCTACTTCCGGTACCACGCCGTTGTGCTGCCGGAATCGCGAGGAGAGTGCTACAACCTCCGCTGCCTGCTGGAACAAGGGAGAGGAAGGTCTTCGTCGAGTACCGAACGTGTGACCGACTGCGGGAGCGCTGCCGGAACGTGGCGCCGGAAGGATCGTCTACACGATCTTGAGATCGGAAAGAGTACGACTACATCACCCACGAGAATCCGCTCTCGTTAAACGCTTTGGAATCTTCGAGGGTAAGTTATACCATCGACTCGTTGCTACAATCTAGTAGATAGATCTTGGCTTGTTTGTTTGTATGCGATAGAAAATTTTTGTTTCCATGCTACGAACCCCTACAGTGGTATCAGAGCCGTGTCTATATGTAGATCTGTTGCACGAGTAGAACACAATGGTCATTGTGGGCGTTGATGCTTTTATTGTCGATTACTTCTTGTGTACTTTGCATCTTGCGGTATGTTGGGATGAAGCGGCCCGGGCTAACTTTACATGACATCGTTCATGAGACTTGCTCCATGCTTGACATGCAACTTGTATTGCATAAGTGGCTTTGCGGGTGCCTGTTTCTCCTAGCATAGTTAAGATCCAACTTACAACGGGTGATCAACAATGCTAGTATCAATGTTGTGGTTCTTGTTCGTAAGTTAGAACGACACTTATTGAAAGCCCCAAACCACGTAAAATATGCAAAGAAAGTAGAGGCGTCTAACTTTGTTTTGCAGGGGTGTGCAGTGATGTGATATGGCCATGATTGTGATTATATTTGATGTATGCAATGTTCCTTATTGTAAGTTGGCAACCGGCAGGAGCCATATTGGTGTCTTTAATTTATGTTAAGACCCGCGTGTCTATTCAAAGTAGTTGTAATAGTTGAAGCCGGTGGACGACAACCATGGAGAAGCGTCATTGACCTTGATGCAATGCCGGTGATGATGGAGATCATGTTCGTGCTTGAAGATGGAGATCGGAAGCACAAAGAAGAAAGGCCATATCATATCACATATATATTGAATTGCATGTGATGTTAATCCTTTATGCATCTTGTATTGCTTAGTAGACGACGGTAGCATTATAAGATGATCCCTCATGCACATCAATTTCAAATCATAAAGTGTTCACCCTTAGTTAGCACCGTTGCTAAAGCTTGTTGTTTCGAAGCACCACGTGATGATCGGGTGTGTTAGATTCTGCAAGTGTATACAACGTGAGCAAGCCAGATTTGCTCATGCAGAAACTAAGGTTTGATCTTGACGAGCCTAGCATGTACAGACATGGTCTCGGAACACGGATCACCGAAAGGTAAAGCATGAATCATATAGTAGATGTGATGAACATGTCGATTGTTCGCCATTGAAACTATGTCAACTCTCGTGATGATCGGTGTTGATATGGTGGATTTGGTTCGTGTGATCACTAAAACAATGTGAGGGATATTGTTTTGAGTGGGAGTTCACCTAGTTTAATTTTATTATTAATTTGAACTCAATTTGTCATAAACTTAGTCTAAACTATTGCAAATATGTTGTAGATCAATGGCAGCCCCTACCATCAATTTTAATGCGTTCCTAGAGAAAGAAAAGTTGAAAAACAATGGAAGCAACTTCGCGGATTGGTTCCGCAATTTGAGGATTGTCCTCACAGCTGGTAATTTGACCTATGTGCTGGATGCACCGCTGGGTGACCCACCTGCAGCTGATGCTCCCGATGAAGTAAAGAATGTTTACCTCGCTCGGAAGAATCATTACTCCATAGTTCAGTGTGCTATCTTGTATGGTTTGGAATCGGAGCTTCAGAAAAGGTTTGAGGATTCAGACCCATATGATATTGTCGAAGATCTCAAATTGATTTTTGAGACTCATGCGGCAATTGAAAGCTATGAGGCTTCTGAAAAGTTCTTTAACTACAAGATGGAAGAGGGCAGCTCCGTCAGTGAGCATGTGCTTAAGATGTCTGGGCACGCAAACAAACTTCAAAGCTTGGGTATAGTGATTCCTAATGCTTTGGGGATTTACCGTGTCCTCCAATCACTACCACCAAGTTACAAGAACTTTGTGATGAACTACAACATGCAGAACATGAACAAGACGTTGCCAGAACTCTTTGCCTTTTTGAAATCTGCAGAAGTGGAGATCAAGAAAGAGCACCAAGTGTTGTTGGTCAATAAGACCACCAAATTCAAGAAAGGCAAGTCTAAGCAAAAGGGACACTTCAAGAAGGGTGGTAAGAAAGCTACCACGCCGACGAAGAAGACCAGGGCTGGACCTAAGCCTGATACTGAGTGCTTTTACTGCAAGGGAGAAGGTCACTGGAAGCGGAATTGCCCAAAGTACTCAGCGGATTTTAAGAACGGCAACATCAAGAAGAAAGGTATATCTGATATACATGTTATTGATGTGTATCTCACTAGTACTCGTAGTAGTGCCTGGGTATTTGATACTAGTTCGGTTGCTCATATTTGTAACTCGAAACAGGTGCTGCAGAATAAACGGAAACTAGCGAAGAACGAGGTGACAATGCGCGTGGGAAACGGATCAAAGGTTGATGTGATCGCGGTCGGCACGCTACCCCTTCATCTACCATCGGGATTAGTTTTATACTTAAATAATTGTTATTTGGTGCCTGCGTTGAGCATGAACATTATATCAGGATCTTGTTTATTGCGAGACGGTTACTTGTTTAAATCTGAGAATAATGGTTGTTCTATTTATATGAGTAATATGTTTTACGCACATGCACCTTTGATATATGGTCTATTCTTATTGAATCTCGATAGTGGAAATACACATATCAACAACATTGAGGCTAAACGTTTGAAATCAAGCGATAATTCGACCTATATGTGGCACTGTCGTCTTGGTCACATCGGAGTGAAACGTATGAAGAAACTCCATTCCGATGGACTTCTTGAATCACTTGATTTTGAATCACTTGAAAGATGCGAAGCATATCTGATGGGTAAAATGACTAAGATTGCATTTTCTGGTATGATGGAGCGAGCTACGGACTTATTGGAAATCATACATACCGATGTGTGTGGTCCAATGAGTGTAGCATCGCGCGGTGGTTATCGTTATGTTCTTACCTTCACGGATGACTTGAGTAGATATGGGTATATCTATTTCATGAAACATAAGTCCGAAACTTTCGAGAAGTTTAAGGAGTTTCAAAGTGAGGTAGAGAATCAACGTAACAAGAAGATTAAATTTCTACGTTCTGATCGTGGAGGTGAATATCTAAGTTACGAGTTTGGCGAGCATTTAAAGAAATGCGGAATACTTTCACAATTGACACCGCCGGGAACACCACAGCGTAATGGTGTGTCCGAACGTCGTAATCGAACTCTCTTAGATATGGTTCGTTCTATGATGTCACTTGCAGATTTACCGCTATCATTTTGGGGTTATGCATTAGAAACAACCGCATTCACTTTAAATAGGGCACCGTCTAAATCCGTTGAAACGACACCGTATGAATTATGGTTTGGGAAGAAACCTAAATTGTCGTTCCTTAAAGTTTGGGGATGCGAAACCTATGTAAAGAAGTTACAGCCGGACAAGCTTGAACCCAAAGCGGAAAAATGCGTCTTCATAGGATACCCGAAGGAAACTATTGGGTATACCTTCTATCATAGATCCGAAGGCAAAACATTCGTTGCCAAGAATGGATCCTTTCTAGAGAAGGAATTTCTCTCGAAAGAATTGACTGGAAGGAAAGTAGAACTCGACGAGGTTGTCGAACCTTCTCTCGAAATTGCGAGTAGCGCAGCACCGGAAGAAGTTCCTGTGGTGCCTGCACCAATAAGAGAGGAAGCTAATGATGGTGATCATGAAACTTCGGTTGAAGTTGCTACAGAGCCTCAGAGGTCAACGAGAACTCGTACCACTCCAGATTGGTATGATTCCGTTATGAATGTCATGGTGGTGGACAACACCGATGACCCCGAGACATATGAGGAAGCGATGATGAGCCCAGATTCCAATAAATGGCAAGAAGCCATGAAATCTGAGATTGGATCCATGTACGAAAACCAAGTATGGACTTTGGTGGACTTACCGGATGGCCGGAAGGCTGTCGAGAACAAATGGATTTTCAAGAAGAAAACAGATGCTGATGGTAATGTTACTGTCTATAAAGCTCGACTTGTCGCAAAAGGGTTTCGACAAATTCAAGGAGTTGACTACGATGAGACTTTCTCACCGGTAGCGAAGCTAAAGTCTGTGAGGATTATGTTAGCAATCGCTGCATATTATGATTATGAGATATGGCAGATGGATGTCAAAACAGCATTCCTCAATGGAGACATTGATGAAGAGTTGTATATGATGCAACCCAAAGGTTTTGTCGATCCTAAAGATGCTAACAAGGTATGCAAACTTCAACGGTCCATCTATGGATTGAAGCAAGCATCCCGAAGTTGGAATCAACGTTTTGATAAGGTAATCAAAAGTTTTGGTTTTATACAAACTTATGGAGAAGCTTGTATTTACAAGAAAGTGAGTGGGAGCTCTGTAGCATTCTTAATACTGTATGTGGATGACATATTGTTGATTGGGAATGATGTAGACCTTCTTAATAGTGTCAAGGAATATTTGAATAATAGTTTTTCAATGAAGGATCTTGGCGAAGCAGCTTACATATTAGGCATAAAGATTTATAGAGATAGATCGAAACGCCAAATATCATTGTCACAGAGTACATATTTGGACAAAGTTCTAAAGAGGTTTGGAATGGAAGAAAGCAAGAAAGGGTTCTTGCCCATGTTGCCCAATACGACCTTGAGTAAAACTCAAAGTCCGACATCGGCAGAAGATAGAGAAAGGATGAGTAAGACTCCCTATGCATCAGCCATAGGATCTCTAATGTATGCCATGCTATGTACTAGACCCGACATCGCATATGCTGTTAGTCTAACTAGCAGATATCAAAGTGATCCAGGAGTGGATCATTGGACAGCGGTCAAAAACATCCTTAAGTACTTGAGAAGAACTAAGGATATGGTTCTTTCTTATGGAGGTGATGAACAGCTCGTTGTTAATGGTTACACCGATGCTAGTTGGAACACCGATCCGGATGATTCTAAATCACAATCTGGATACGTATTTATTTTGAATGGTGCAGCAGTTAGCTGGAGGAGTGCAAAGCAAAGCGTTGTGGCGAGATCTTCAACTGAATCGGAATACATGGCTGCTTCGGAGGCTTCACAAGAAGCGATATGGATGAAAGAGTTCATTACAGAGCTGGGTGTGGTTCCTAGTGCGCTGGACCCAATGTCTATCTACTGTGATAACATGGGCGCCATAGCCAATGCGCAAGAACCAAGGTCACACAAGAAGCTGAAGCATATCAAGCTACGTTTTCATGCTATTCGAGAACATATCCAGGATGGGGATATAAAGATTTGCAAAGTACACACAGATCTGAATGTGGCGGATCCGTTGACTAAACCTCTCCCGAGGGCAAAACATGACCAACACCAAACTGCCATGGGTGTTCGGTATATTACCATGTAATCTAGATTAGATGACTCTAGTGCAAGTGGGAGACTGTTGGAGATATGCCCTAGAGGCAATAATAAATGTAGTTATTATTATATCTTTGTGTTTATGATAAATGTTTACATTCATGCTATAATAGTATTAACAAGGAAACCATTAATACTTGTGTGAATTGTAAACTTAAATTGAAGTCCCTAGTATAGCCTCTATACTTCACTAGCTTGTTGGTTGATTAAATGATTGTGGTTTCCATATCATGAACATTGAGATGTTATCAACAACAAGATCATATCATTAGGAGAATGATATGGTGGACATACTCTTATTGATAAGCATAGCATAAAGATCAAGTCATTTCAATAGTTCAATTGCTATATGCTTTCTGATACATAGTAACCTAATTCCTTCGACCATGAGATCATGCATATCACCTTTACCGGATGGATGCTTTGATGACATCAAACACCACACCGTAACTGGGTGGTTATAAAGGTGGCATTGAGTGTTCGGAAAGTATTGGTTGAGACACATGGATCAAGAGTGGGATTTGTCCATCCACATGACGGATAGATATACTCTGGGCCCTCTCGGTGGAATGTCATCCAATTAGCTTGCAAGCATGTGACTTGGTCACAAGGGATCACATATCACGGGAACGAGAAAAGAGTACTTATCAGTAACGAGGTTGAACTAGGTATGCAGAGATACCGACGATCATAACCTCGGATAAGTAACATATCGTGAGACAAAGGGAAATTGGTATCATATGTAAGTGGTTCATTCGATCGCAAAGTAATCGTAGAAATATGTGGGAGCCATATGAATTTCCAGATTCCTCTATTGGTTATTGTTCGGAGAAGTGTCTCGATCATGTCCGCATAATTCACGAACCGTAGGGAGACACACTTAAGGATTCGACGTTGTTTGAGTAGTTATGGTATTATGAGAAAGAGACCGAATGTTGTTCGGAGTCTCGAATGGGATCCGGGATATCACGAGGTGATCCGGAATGGTCCGGAGAATAAGATTCATATAAGGAAAGTCCCGTTTCGGAGTTCGGGAATGATTCCGGTGTTTTCATCGGGAATGTTCTAGAAGGTTCCGGATTGTCCGGCACTCCGGGGGGGGGGAGGGTACATGAGTGTGTCATTGAATGATTGCATCATGTACTAAGTGTTCTTGCTGTTCCAAAAACATGAAAGTCAAATTGCCAGTTTGAAAGTCAAACGGCTAAAACAGGAAACTGTGGGAAACAAGCAAGAGGAGTTGGAACCAACTTGGAGGAGGAGTCCCACTCCTCCAAGCCGGCGCCCAGACCAAGGCCGACTTGGGGAGGGACTCCCCTCCCCTGGCCGCGCCTCCCCACCCATAAAAGGAGGGGCAGGGCTCCCCTCCTAGAACACACAAGTTCCTATCTTCTACCTCCGGTTTAGAGCCGTTTTGGTTTAGAGCTTCTAATTGCTTTAGCCAGCGGTTTAGAGCCTTCTAATTGGTTTAGAGCCTTCTAATTGGTGTGTCTAATTACTAGACCACTAATAGCCTCTCTCATAAGCTCCACCATACTCGCACCGGCTTAAGGCGAAGCCCTGCGGGATTTCCCCTCTACTTCCGGTACCACGCCGTTGTGCTGCCGGAATCGCGAGGAGAGTGCTACAACCTCCGCTGCCTGCTGGAACAAGGGAGAGGAAGGTCTTCATCGAGTACCGAACGTGTGACCGACTGCGGGAGCGCTGCCGGAACGTGGCGCCGGAAGGATCGTCTACACGATCTTGAGATCGGAAAGAGTACGACTACATCACCCACGAGAATCCGCTCTCGTTAAACGCTTTGGAATCTTCGAGGGTAAGTTATACCATCGACTCGTTGCTACAATCTAGTAGATAGATCTTGGCTTGTTTGTTTGTATGCGATAGAAAATTTTTGTTTCCATGCTACGAACCCCTACAAAACCTTGTGCTTGACAACCACTTGGTGGAGTTGGGGACAGAAGACATCTTATTTGCTTTTCAAATTGCTTGACAAGGAGAAAATGAATTAACTTCCCACATCTAGTTCCCCGAGAGTTCGATATAAACCCTCGAGACACCCTTGTGGGGAAAAGAAGCTTGCTACAACACTCTGCACTTGGAGTCCCAACGAAGAGCAAAGATTGTTACCATCATATGCCTTCCTCGTTTGCTTCCAAATAGAGACTTGCTTGTTTTCGCTTGAATATTGTGTTTCTGCTGTTAAAACCTTCGGTTGATGTTCAGAACCTAAAACATATATTAAAAACTAAGTTTTCTTCGCTACCGAAGTATTAGCGTTAGGTAAAGCTAGAAAACCATTTAATCCAGACAAAAACCATCAATAAAAACCATCAAAAATGTGTCAAATCTCAAAGCTATCAGCGGGCAGCAGAGGTAGTAGATCCCTCGGAATCCCAACAACACGACGACATGGTGGTGGTGGTAGAGCAGAAATCCCTACAGGGATTCGCCTAAGCGACAGCAGGGTGATGGAGGAGGGAGGCGCCTAGGGTTTAGGTGGCTCCAGGGTTTAGAGGTGAAGGGGCAAGGGACAAGGGGGTGCTCCACCACCCCTCTTTATATAGAGGAGCGACATCGAAGGGGTTCCCAGCCCAAGCTGATTTCCCCCCAACTTGGCCAAGGGAAGAGGTGGGAACTCCCCCCACCTTTTCAAACTGGAGTTTGCCCCCTTCTTTAAACTACGGTTTGACCCTAATCCCTTTGGTAGTCGGATTCTCCCACTTGGGATTTGGTGTGGCTAGACCTAGGGTTCTCCCGTGACATGCCTCAGCCCAAGTTTCCTTATATAAATCTTATTTTCTGGACCATTATGTATTTCCTCGTGATGTCCTAGATCCAATCTAAGAATCCGAACAACATTTGGTCTCCAACTCATATTCCATATGTACTTAAACAACATAGAATCCTTAAGTGTGTCACCCTACGGTTCACGAACTATGCAGACATGATCGAGACACCTCTCCGATCAATAACCAATAGCAGTATCTAGAGATCCATAATGGTCCCACATATTCAATGATGACTTCATGATCGAATGAACCATTAACATACGATATCGATTCCCTTTGTCATGTGATACTTTACTCATCCGAGGTTCGATCATAGTTATCTTTATGTCTAGTTCAACCTCGTTACCGATAAGTACTTTTTACTCATACACCAAGAGGGCCTAGATTATATCTATCTATCATATGGATGGACATATCCCACTCTTGATCCATGAGCTTCAACGCATGCTTTCAAAATACCCAATGCCACCTTTATAACCACCTAGTTACGGAAGTGGCGTTTGATGTCATCAAAGCACTCATCCGTTGATGGTGATTAACATGATCTCATGGTCGAAGGATTAGGTTACTATGTATTTGAAAGCTTATAGAAAACAAACTTAATGACTTGATATTATGCTATGCTTACTATGGATGTGTGTCCATCACATCATTCTCCTAATGATATGACCTTGTTATTAATAACATCCAATGTCCATGATGAAGAAACCATGATCATCTATTAATCAACGACCTAGTTTAACAAGAGGCATACTAGGGACTCTTTTATTGTTTACAAAATACACAAGTATTAATGTTTCTGTTTAATACAATTATAGCATGGGATGCAAACATTTATCATAAACATAAACATATGATAATAACTACTTTATTATTTCCTCTTGGGCATATATCCAACAGTTCATAAGCTCCATAGGATGGAGGGTAGTTCGTCTACCCAGGCGCCTTTTTTCTCTATTGAGTGGGGCTAATAGCCTTTTCTTGAGGCCGCTGGTGATGAGATCATTGCCTTTTTTTGACTTGTCCGTTAGTTTGCGGGTGAGCCATTAAAGCGTAGCTGACGTTGATACCCATCTCTTTGCAGCAGTCCTTGAGCTCATTGGACGTGAAATTTGTACTGTTGTCTATGATGGTTCTATGGGGTACTCCGAAGCGAAAAACTATCGACTTGATGAAGTTGACAGCTGAGGTTGCATCTTGGTTGGTGACATGTACTGCCTCAATCCACTTTGTGAATTTATCGATAGCGACTAGCAGAAAGTGTCCACCAAGCGAAGATTTGTGGAGTTCTCTGACCATATCTAGGCCCCATTGAGCGAACGGCCAAGCCAATGGTATGGGGCTAATTCTGCTGCTGGTGCGTTGGGTTTTTTCGCGAAACGCTGGCATGCCTCGCATGTTCGCAAGATGTCTTTGGCATCCTGGACCGTTGTAGGTCAATAAAATCCTGCTTGGAAGGCCTTTGCCGCAATTGCACGGCTGCTTGCGTGGTGTCCACAGATTCCATCGTGTATATCCTAGAGGATGAGCTGCCCTTGTTTGGGTGTGACACAACGCTGAAGTACGCCCGAGATGCTCATTTTATAGAGTTCACCACTGACAATTCTGAAGGCCCTAGAACGTCGGGTGATGCGCCTTTCTTCAACTATGTCTTCTGGGAGCTCGCTACGCATCATGAACGCCACATACAGCTACATCCATGTGGTTTCTATTACCATCACTTTCACAGGTTCCTCCATTTCTTTGGGGTCTTCTACGCTATTTTCTTTGGCTGGCGTATCCCCCGAGCCCTTTGATGGCTTGGATTTTTTTGCCCGTAGTTTCCGTGGTAGCTTCTTTGACCTTCCTGAGTTTGATGGAATGCTCCATGATCTCCTCCCATAAAAACCCAGGTGGTACGGGAAGGCATAAAGATCCAATGTTCGCCAGATTGTCGGCCTCCTCGTTGCTTGCTCGACTGATGTGAGACACCTCGCACCCATCAAAGTGGGCCTCCATGATGGTGTACAAGTCTCTATATGCGATCATATTTTCGCTAACAGTGTCAACTTGTTCATCACTTGTTGGGCTACGAGGTTTGAGTCGCCGAAAATTTTTAGGCGAGTTGCACCGCAGACTCCGGCCATACGCATATCATGCAACAGGGCCTCATATTCGGCTTCGTTGTTTGAAGCATTGGGAAAGATCATCTGCAAAACGTATCACATTTTGTCGCCTTGTGGAGAAATTAGGATTACGCCTGATCCTTCACCTTATGTTCTCTTGGATCCATCAAAGTACATTGTCCATGCACTGGATAGGTCTGGGGGACCCGCACATTGTATCTCTGTCCATTCCGTGATGAAATCGGGCAACACTTGGTATTTTATCGCCTTCCTCTTCTCGTACATGATATCTCGAGGGGATATCTCAATGTCCCAAAGAGAGACACGCCCTGTAGCTTCTGGATCATTTAGTATGTTGGAGAGAGGGGCTTCATTGACAACCACTATCAGATGCTTTGAGAAGTAATGGCGCAATTTGTGCACTGTCATGAAGACGCCATATGCAAGTCTCTGATAGTGAGGATGTCTTTGCTTTTAAGGCGATAAAACTTCACTGAGGTAATATACCGGCCTCTGGATGCCATGAGTATTCCCCTCTTCAGGTCTTCTGACAGCTAAAACTGTGCTAACCACATGATTCATGGCGGTGATATAGAGCAGCAGAGGTTCTTTTTCCTTTGGCGACACGACGACAAGTGACGTCGAAAGTGTTTTCTTGAGTGCTTCAAATGCTCATTTGTCCTCTTCGGTCCACTCGAATTTCTCTGCCTTTTTCATGATTTTTTTGAAGGGGAGAGCCTTTTCTCCTAACCGAGCGATGAATCTACTCAACGCTGCCACATGCCCTGCTAATTACTGAACACCGTGAAGGTTCGTCGGCTTCTTCATTGTCAGTATCGCCTGAATTTTTCCTGGGTTTGCCTCTATCCCTCTTGTTGACACCAGGTATTCAAGGAGCTGTCTTGCTGGAACTCCAAAGGAACATTTCAGCGGGTTGATTTTGATGCGGTATTTGTCGAGATTATCGAATGTTTCTTGAAGGTCACTGATAAAATTCGATTCTTGCTTGGTGGTAACAATGACGTCGTCAATGTAGACTTGAACGTTATTGCCAATTTGGCTTCCAAGAAAATTTTGCATCATACGCTGGTAGGTGGCACCCGCGTTTTCGAGGCCAAGCGGCATTGTCGTGTAGTAGAATACACCAAAGGGTGTTATAAATGCTATTTTGTCTTGGTCTTCCACTTTCATCCGAATCTGGTGGTATCCGGAATAACCATCTAAGAAGGAAATACATTCGCACCCGGCGGTTGCATCGATAATTTGATCGATTCGCGGGTGTGGAAAGTGATCCATTGGACAATGTTTGTTAAAATCGGTGAAGTAGATACACATGCGTAGCTCCTTGGTGTTTTTCTTCAGGACGCATATGGGATTGGCGACCCAAAGTGCTTTCTTGATCTCCTTAATAAATTTGGCATCCATTAGGCGATGGATTTCTTGTCCAATGGCCTTTCTTTTGGGTTCAGCGAAATGGCGGAGTGATTGTTTCACGGGCCTGGCATCAGGATACAAATTGAGTGCATGCTCAGCAAGATCCCTGGGGATTCCTGACATGTCTGATGGTACCCATGCAAAAATTTCCCAGCGCTCACGGAGGAACTCGATGAGCATGCCTTCCTATGCGAGACTAAGGTTGGTAGACACCAGGGCCGTTTTCTGCGGGTCTGTTGGGTGGACATGTACTTCCTTGTATCCTTTGCTTGATCAACCACAAGGTCGGTCATAGGACAAACTTCAGGCAAAAGCTCCACATCTGCTGATATCCTTAATTTTTCAAATTATGTCTCCATCCCGAAAGATTCGAAGATTTTGTTGAATTCCTGATCGCAATTGTCGGACCGGGAAAAGCTTCCTCTGACCGTAGTGATCCCGTTGGGCACTGGCATCTTCATTACTAGATATGCGTAGTGTGGTACTGCCATGAATCTTGCAAAATCTGGGCGCCCCAGGATCGCGTGGTACTGCGGTGGCCATTCCATAACTTCGAACTCAAGTTTTTCTCGCTTGTATGCCCCCATGTGTGGTTTTGGTAATTAATGACAATCTCTATGGACTAATGTGTAAATTGAGTTTCACTTGTAGGCTTGTCCATTGGCATCACTTGGGCCATGTGTTGGTCTCAAGGTTGGAAGATGAAGAAATGTCCAAGGGCTTTGTGCCCATTGGAATCATGAAGAAAGAAGGAGCTTGAAGGTTGATCAATACATGTGCAAAGAGTTGCATCAAGATGGATCAACCTCAAGTAGGGATGAAGAAGGGCGAGATCAAGATGCGCCATCTCTAGAAGATCTCATGCTTGAAGCTTGCCATCCTCGTGCTCATGGAATGATGAAGACAAGTTCAAAGAAGAGGTTTCCCCATGGAGTATGGGGGAGCAATTTGCAAGTCTTCATCTTCATCAAGCAAGAGATCCAAGAAAGGTGTTCCCACTATAGAAGAACAAGACGGTCTACATCAAGTTCAAGTGGGATTCTCAAGGAAAAGGTATGTTCTTGATAGGGCTTCTCTTTTGCCGGTCTCGTATTTTTAGTTGGGAGACCGGGTTTAGGATATATAGCCGTTCTATCAAGAGGGGCTCTCAAGCGGGTGTCTCGTTTGCATTTTTTGGAGAGAGCTCAAACCATTGCATTCATAGCATCATCTTTCTTGATTGTTATTTGGTTCTTGTCCATGAGAGGATCTAGAGATTGTGGTCATCATCATAACAAGCTCTAGTTCATCATCTAAGGATTTCACTTGCATATCTTATTGCGGTTTTTGATCTTGCGAGCTTTCCGGCTCCACACCTCGGGCGATACTTCACATATATATATTCATAGTATTTTCTCCCAAGGTGATACCCAATATTTAGACTTTTTGTTGGATTCTATTCGTCATTATATTTCCAACAAAATTGGTTCCATCCCAATCGGAGTTGCCAAGCTCAACTTCTTGTGTTTTGGGTTTTGGAGGTTTTACCGGTTCATCGCTTCTAGAGAGGTCATATCTTTCTCAATTTGGTTTTATACTTCCATGCTGGACTATTATGTTTCTTTGCATAATCTTGTAAAACTTTTCGTTCTCTTCAAAACGAGCCCAAGATCATCAAAAAGGGAGTCCGAGATCAAAAGTTATTGAAGTTTTCGTGCAATGTTGTCCTGTGTTTTTGCTTGAGCGGAAGTTCCGGCCCAAGTTCCGACCCAAGTTCCGGTCAGGTTCAGTAACTTGTGTTTCTATTTGCCGGAAGTTCCGGTGGGAGGCCGGAAGTTCCGGTGGGGGCGCGAATCTGGCCCAAACGGTCAGTTTTTCCTTGTCCTATTTAAGGGGGGCTTATTCCCCAATGGTTCCCCATCTTTTGAGCTCGTTTTTGCCCACCATTGTTGACCTATTTGAGCTCTCTTACTCCCTCTCCCTCCCATGATTCTTACATCTTTTTGAGGGAAAAGTGAGAGGAGATCTAGATCTACAATCCCACCAAGTCAAATCCCTTCTTTGTGAAGGAATCATTGGGATCTAGATCTTGGAGAGTTTTGTGTTCTCCTCTTGTGTTCTTCCTCCCTTATTCCCCCAATAGCTTTTGTAGCTTTGTTGGAATTTGGGAGAGAAGGACTTGCCCTTTCATTTGGTGCATAGGTTTGAGTTCTCCTCTTGTGTTCTTCCTCCCTTATTCCTCCAATAGCTTTTGTAGCTTTGTTGGAATTTGGGAGAGAAGAACTTGCCCTTGCATTTGGTGCATAGGTTTGAGTTCTCCTCGGAGATTCGGCGAGTACAAGCTTGTGGGCTTGTTACTCTTGGGTTCTTGGAACCCTAGACGGTTGTGTGGTTGGGTTGTTGACCGTTTGTGGTCTTGTTGACCTTTTGTGGTCTTGTAGCCTCTTGTGGCTTTCTTGGCCTTTTGTGGCATTGTAGCCTTTTGTGGCTTTGTTGTTGGGAGCCTCCAATTGAGTGGTGGAGTTAGCCCCAATCTTGTACGGGTTCGGTGACCGCTCTCAAGCGTCCCATAGTGGAGAAAGTGCCCGCCTTTTGTGGTGCGCACTTGGGAGAATAGGGTGAGCCTTTTGTGGCGTCGGTGAGTTGCGTGCTTCCGCATCCGGGGTGAGGCCTTGTGTGGCGTTGGGTGAGCATCGATCCACCACACCTCGAGGTGAGCCATTTGTGGCTTTTGGAGAGCATTGCGCCATCACACCTCTCCAACAGAGACGTAGCTTCTTTGGAAGTGAACTTCGGGAAACAAATCTTCGTCTCCGCGTCCATCGGTTATCTCTCAACTGAGCGCTTTACTTATGCACTTTACATTGTGATAGCCATCGTGCTTGAAGTATTTATTTCTTGCTATCACCTTGTTTCTTGTATTGCTTAGCATAGGTTGTTGGTGCACTTAGGTAAACTTAGTGGCTAGGTTTTGTGCTCAATAAATTAAACGTTAGTTTTATTCCGCATTTACTTGAGCCTAAACCGTAATATTTTTAAAAGCCTATTCACCCCCCCCTCTAGGCGACTTCCTTTGTACTTTCAATTGGTCAGAGCAAGGTCTCTCGCTTTTAGGCTTCACCGCCTCGAGAGTAAAGATGTCTCCTAGGGGTTTAGTGCACTCTCACACATTTACCTTTGATTTGCTCACATTATGATGTTTGGCGTACTCGCATGCTTAGTCATTTCCGGGCCATTGACCCAAACATTGAGCGCATTCTAGATATGGGCTTGTCTCCTCCTAAGGATCCCCAAAATCTATCTGTAGAGGGAGTGTCCCAACCTTTAAACAATATAAGGTGGAGTCCCCTGTGTTTACAATGCTAGTCCCTGGATCAATAGCTAGCATCCACAGTTAAGATGTAATATCAAGAAACAAAGGTCATAATATAACTTTATAACCAGGAATAACATAATTTTATTACATCTTACATAGCTCATTTGGCTATTACTTTACATTGCAGCAGAAGTCTATAAGCATGGGGTCCTTCATCTTCAAGTGCCACAGGCAGACATGTTGGTTGTAGACTTTGTAGTCCTAATCAACACACTTCACTAAATCAATCAAACCTGCAACATCACAAGTTACAGCCACAAGGGTCAATACCTTTGAATTGTATTGGCAAGTGATACTATGGTAGTATAGTGGAGTCTATCATCTATATGCATTTGGCTAAGTGGATTTGAGGCTTGCATTGCTCAAAATAGATTTTCCTTATCATTTTGAAAACACTAAGTTTTAGCTTGTCAAAATCATTTTTCTCAATGCTTCTCTCAATCAAAGATTGAAGATTTCAAATAACCCTTGTTCAAACCACAAGATTTTAACTTAGAAATTTGAATGATGAGATTCTTGATTGCTTCCATGTCTTGATGCTCAAATTGTCCTTTACCAGGGACATGGCTAAGTACTTAGATTTTACACTCTGCAGAGGTGGTGCACTTTCCCCACAAGACTTGGTTTCCCAAGACAAGATCTTTCAGAAGCCTTCCCTTAGACCAAAATGGATGCGCTCCAACCTATCAAACACTACCACCCACTGTCCATATGGCTAAGTTCTTGCAACCTATATGATCTAGGCAGAGCCCATAATGCCAAGTGGTTGCACTTGAAGCTTCTCAACATTTTACATCTCAAATCTCTTTGTTCCTAGGTGGCCATCCACAAGTGAGATACACAAGGTCAACCATAGACATGGGCCTTGTGAACCACTCAACCAAAATCCACCAAGCAAGTCCCATTCCACCCAGGTGATTCATTAACTTAGTTGTTTTATTAAACAAAACACAAGTCCTCAGACTTAGAATATTTTTCCATAGTGTGAATATATATTCCACCCATGTTTTATATTAGCTAGGCTAAGCTTGATAGTAGTAGGAATCCTAACTTAGGAAAAATCCTACTAAGGATTCATTCTACTAGGTTTTTCTATAGCAAGGTTTATACTTAGCAAAATTCCATGCAAGTTTTACATAGAGAAAATCACTAATGCATAGTGAAAGTAATGGGACAAAAGTATGAAGCATCACTTGCCTTTTGGTATAGGGTATAAGTTCACTCCTTGTCCTTGCAACAATCACACTCTTCAAGTCACTACAATTCAATCAAGCAAGGCACAAGTTCAATCTACCAATCAAGCAAAACATCACATAAAATGACAAAGTCAAAGTAATGCATGCAAGCATGCCAAGCTTTGTTTTGTTTGAAAAAGTGGTTCCTAATAGGTCATAAACATTTGAAAACACCTAATGGTCATTTTATCAAGTGGCAAAGTCATTTGCAAAAGGTTTCACTTCAAAAACCATTTTCAAAACAAAGTATCATTTTATGTGGTAAAAATATTTTTACTAAGGCATTAATCTATAGGGTTCACCAAATATGTTTTCAAACTATAAAACTTGGTGTTTGGGGTCAGAGAGTTTAAAACAAAACATTTTCCAAAGGTTTTCTTCCAAAATCATTTTCAATAAATAAACCACATTTCTATTTGACTAGAAATGGTTTTAAATCAAAGAATCATTATTTTGTTTCACCAAATTCATTTTTGAATCCACAAAGTTTTTCCTAATGTTAGTAGGTTCAAATCACAACATTTGCCAAAGATTTTATCCCCAAAATCATTTTTAAACAATTTTCACATCCTTAACAAGCATACAAAAGTTTCTGCAAAAACAAACATTTTCCCAGAAGCTTTTTGCTAAACAAATGGCATGGTTGGATAGGGCTTGTCTCACAGATTCCATTGGTATAAAATTTGTAATTTTTGGACGTGTGGATCAAAAGTTACAGTGGTTTCAAAATGGCATTTAAATCTGATTTCAAAATCTGTTTTAAACAGAAACTGGCCACGCGTCGCGCCGTGATTGGTCGGTACCGCTTCGTGCGGATCGATCGCTGTGGAGCGTTAGATCAAATTGGGATCGCACGGCACAGATCGCTCGATACCCCTTCCCTCACTTTCTTTCCTAATCGTCAGATTCCAATCCAACGGTCCTAACTACTCTGACTAATAATCAGCGGCGCTGGCGGCGGCGCTCTGGCGGCAGCGCTCAGGCGAGGTCATCGCCGGTGCTTTAGGAGGCAAGGGGAGCAGAGGGGTAGCTCACCAGAATCACCGAAGCCTGCTGATGCTCAACGTTGTGGCAGCTCGTCGAGGGGCGCGCGAGTTCGTCTTCAATTGCTCACCGGAGTTGATATGGGCCTCGGTGTGGTCAGACGTCGACGGGGGACGAAGCTATGGGTCCTGCGCGACTAGTTGGCGAGTACCTGGATGATCACAAGGCACAGGCGAACAGAATGGTGTGAGGCTCTGGTCAAGGCGCGCACGGGTTCAGGCGATGTGGCTTACCGGAGTTGTCTGCAGGCAGCGGTGCTGTCAGTTGAGGTCGTTGCCGGCGCTGTGAGGCACGCGCGAGCGAGCTGGGGTTGCAGAAAGATGCGCCAGGCCTTGGGGAGGATGTGAGCTTGGTCGGGGAGGCAAGGGGCGAGGTGGTGCTGCCGGAATTGGCCGAGGACTTCGTCGGAGACGGCGGCGGTGCAGAAGAAATTTGGAACAGCCTGGTGGCTCTCGAGGCGTGGTGTTTGGGGGGAATGGAAGAGGAGGAAGAGGGGATTTATCACGCGTGATCACAGCGAGTTTTAATCGCGGCATTAAGGCGAATTAAGCCTGAGGAATCAATGGCAGGGGCGGGGAAGAACGAGTCGCTGCGGGTTAGAACGATGAACAGGAGGAGTGGGGCATACCTGTCAGCGAGAAAGGAAGTGAGGGGGAGGGGTCCACTTGTCAGTGTCCTCGCAGAGTGCTTCTGCGGTGAAGAAAACGGTTCGGGGGCGAGGGAACAGGTGGGCTTGCTGGGCTGTTGGGCTGGGTCCTTTGCACTATTTTTTTTCTGTCTGAATGATTTAACCTTTTCTATTTCTATTTACTGATTTGAAATTCCAAACAATATTCAAACATTCAAACAATTCAAACATTCAACACTCTTTGCACTTGAATTTGGTTATGTTTAACAACATAAACCAAAATCCAAAATAAAATAATACTTTTATTTTAGAGTCCATTTATAATAAAATAAAATGGACACTAGTTAATAAATTAAATGGGTTTTAATTTATTTAACTCCATTTGAAATCCAAATATTTTCAAAACCAAATTAGTAGGTTTTATTTGAAAATAGATGATATTTGGAAAACTTGTTTAAAATAAAATAACATTTTATTTTAGGGTCCAATAATAATTAAATGAATAGACCTTATTCATTTAATTCAAATAGGATTTGTTTTATTAGAAACTTTATTTTGAAAATCTAAAATAAAACCAAAACACTTCAGTAGGTTTTTATTTGAGAATTTAAAATACTTAGAAAACTTATTTAAAATAAATAAGTTTTAGTGTTTATTTAAAATGGGAAAAGCCTTTACTTAAATAAAATTGGATATTAAATCCTTATTATTTTATTTAAATAAACCTTTACTATTTTTATCAAAACAAAACATTTTATTTCAAAATACTTGGCCAAGGTTTAATTTGGCTTTATAAAATAATCCTCATTTATAAATCCACCTTTTCTTTTGAAAACCAAATCCTTTTATTAAAAGATTCAAAATAGTAATTTTAAATATTCAAAATATTTTCTTTATTAATTGTTTAACTTTTCAAATCCCTTTAGGATTTGTTTGATCAAAAAGGTTTGAAGGTTTCCAATTGGAATCAAAAGTTTCTTCTCACCCTGAAAATCAACAAAGTTTTTATTTTATTCAATTATTTTTCACATTACAAGATTTGGAAAATCTTGGGATGTGACACTATCTTTGGAGGAGAAGACAAACTCTTATCTCGAAGCTCAAGCATCTAATGTGATTGTTAATGTTGTGAGCTTTGTAGTTCTTTCCTCAATCATGCCTTTCCGGAATGCTCATGATATATGGACCAAGCTTCAAGAAAAATATGATGTGTCCAAGCTTAATGAGGATGATTGTGTTCCATCCACCTCCGGCCGCGATGAGTTCTCATCTTCTTCCACTAGACCAACATGTGAGTTGTCACAAGGTAATGATATGGTGAGTGGTGATAGAACTTGCAATGTAGATAGTGAGATTTCCATTCATGATTCTTTGTCTCTATCTCATTGCAATGTTGTATCTTTGGGCATGAACACTTGTAGGACCATATGTGATTTACATCCTAGTGTTGATTGCCCTTGCATATCTTGTAGAAATGAATTGGATATATCTCATGATGATATGCTTGCTTTGCCTTGTTGCCATGATAAATGTGCTTCCATTTCCTCTAGTTCTTGTGTTGCTAACCATGTAGAGGAAAGTGAAGAATGTGTGGGCCAAGGCAAAGTTGTCATTAGAGCTTCATGTGTTCCCTCATCATCTTCTTCTTCCAATGTTCACTTGTGCCTCATGGCTAAGGGTTCAAAGGTAACCTCTCCTTTGGACTCCAATATATCTCATGATGATGTGAATGTTGATCATGTAGAAGTAGATAATGATGTTGCTTCTCTAAAAGAGAAGGGGGGGCTAGTCCTTCGTGCTCTTCATCCTAATAAAAATGCTTGCTCTACTTTCATTGAAATCTTGACTTGTGCTATTGAAAGTAGGCAACTAATATATGAGCATGAGGACAAAATAGATAAAATAAGTAGTCTTGAGCGTGAGTATGCTAATGAAATTGCCAACCTAAATGAAGCTCTTGAAGAGGAACAAGCCACTAAGGAATCTCTTGAGGAGACCTTTGCTCTAGAGCTATCTAGAGTGAAGAAATCTCATGATAGAGATTTTGAGGTGGCATGTACCCTTCAAATTAAAAATGATGAACTTGAAGTTGCTTATGCCAAACTCCTTGAGGATTTTGAGCACCATAACAATGGCTCTAGGGTCATCAAGGGGGAGCTCATCAAACTCACCGAGTCACATGAGCAACTTAAAGCTTCTTATTCTAAAGAGATTTCCAAGTTAACCTCGCCTCTTTCTTTAAATGTTGATGCTTGTGCTACTAACTCTATTTCTTGTGAAGCATCTATCTTGAAGGAGAATGTTGAGCTAAAGGCTCAACTTGCTTTGCTAACGAGCAACTATGGGAAATTAGAAGAAAGCATTCCAAGCTCTCAAGCTCGCATGAGGATCTTCTAGTCTCCCATGGTAGGCTAAGGTTAGCTCATGAGGCCATTATGTCAAAGGTAACATCTAGTGGGCCTCATGTGGACATTAGCACTATATCTACTCCAAATGTTATATTGCCATGTGCTAGTCCTTGTAATTCATCCTCTCACAACCATGCTAAATCTTGTGATGAATTGCATCCTTTGACTTGTTGCTCTAACAATGAAGCTTCTACTTCCTCTAGTATTGTTGTTGATATTAACCATGTAGAGGGAGTCAAAGAGCTCAAGGCTCAAGTCACTTATTTGAAGAATGACTTGAAAAGGTGTCATGAAGGGAAGACCACGCTCAAGAATATGTTGAGTGTGGGACGCCCCCCAAGTGACAAGAGTGGGCTTGGATTCAACTCCAACACCAAGAGCAAGTCCACTATCTCGTTGAAGCACAAGGGCAACAAGAAGAAGGGCCAAGGACAAGTGAAGAACCCGGCCAACATTGTGTGCTTCAAGTGCAAGGAAGAAGGGCATCATGTGAGGGATTGCCCATTGAATAATAAGCCTCTTAGTGAGAAGCAACGGGGGAAGCGGCCTCAAGCTCCTCCACAAGCTCAAGATGGGCCACTTCCCAAGAAGCCTCAAGCTCTTATTCATGGTGCAGCTCCTCCCAAGAAGAAAGACGACAAGAGAAGAACTTGCTACATATGTCGTGAGAAGGGACACCTTTCTTCCTCATGCACCGTGGGTATCTCCTCATCCCATCCTATCTTGTTTGATGATGCTTATTCACTTCGTAAGGATGAGGGTGGCAATGTGTTTGCCAAATTTGTTGGTGCCCAAAGTGGTGTCAAGAAAAGAACCATTTGGGTGGCCAAGCCTATTGTGACTAACTTCTTAGGACCCAACTTGGTTGGGGACCAACAAGCTAAAACTTGATCAATAGGTGTTTTTGGAGGGCATTGGAGACTTGGCTATCTTATGAAGAGTTGAGAGATCTTCATTATATTCTTGTTGTCAAAGTCAAGTCATTGGTTATCATGCTTCTATTCCTTATCCAATGTTCCTCCTTCCGGTAACTTGGGTTAAACTCCTTTACATTTATAGTTACTTGCTCCCTTGTGCATGTTTTGGTTTTGTACCTTGCATGTGCTTGTACATGTTGTTCTTCCCACTTACTTATATTTACCTATGAATTATCTTTGTGTATGTTGGTTGGCACACCATGTATTTGTGTTTCTTGGTTTTGAGCCTGTATTGTTTCTAGTAGGTATCTTATTTGGCTCTTGTGAGGGATTAATGGACTATTACATTTTGGGGGAGCGTCATGCTTGGGCATTCCACAATCCTAAAATGTGTGTACATGAGAAAAACCACTTAGTAGTCATTTTGTTGTCTCTATGTGGTTTGTCTCTCTCATGAGAAACTCAAGTTTCCATAATGTCCATTAATACCTCTAGTTTGATCTTTTTGCCTCTTGTTGAGATTTCTTGGTTTATCACATTATGGGGGAGTCATATGCTTTGTGCATATTACAAACCTAGAAAATGTGGACATTTGAGGTAGTGCCACTTAGATTTGATATTGAGAATTATCTAGTTCCTATGTGGCACATTTGCTCATACAAGTTCCAATTTGCTTAAATGTTTTTATTGCTCATCTTTTGGATCTTATTCGTGAGAGTGATTCTTGGTATGTGCTTCCTCATATTTGGATCTATATATCCTCATGGGAACCACTTGCTTCTATTTAATCCAATCACTAGTGATTGTGTGACTATTTGAAGCAATCAAGAATCTCTTTCGAAGCATCAAGTTCAATTCCTATCTTGTTATATGCTTCTTTGTGTGAATATGATCTTGGATATCCTTGCAAACTACCTCGGGAAAATTATACCTATTACTTCTTGTCCTTGGACAATTATTACTTAATATATGGTAGAATTCATTGATCATATTCATTTTGGACTTTTCCTTTTTGTCTTATCTTTGGCCAATAAAATGTTTGTCTAGTTGCTCCCAAGCTTTCCTTGCCTCTTGTGGATCTTCTTATTTTATTTATTTTCCCTTGTGTTTTACTTAGTGTAGGTAGTAGTGATGATCTCATTCGTGGGCATTTTGCATTCAAAGGCAAAATTATATATAATGCTCTACTTATGGGGGAGCTCTCCTATATTATCTAGAACATTGTTTTATGCTTCTTGATTTGATCCGTTTTTTTTTGCTTGGAAGCTCGATTATTTTTGTGTTGGTACTTTGTGTGCCATAATGAAAAGTGTGAAGAGTTTGTTTTGGTTATTATTTCCTTGCTCTCATTGGGAGTTGGCTTTATCTCATTCCGTTTCACTTGTTTTGTTCTTTTAGGATGAGATAATCCTTGAGCCTTGGTATTTTTCTTATCCTTTTTCTTTGGCTCTTTCGAGTTCATTTGTTGAACTTCTGTTCTTTCATGTGTTGATTTGGCTCTTCGATACAATTTGGACACCTTTTGTCGAGTCACAAATTTGTGTGTATCTTATTGTTTTACATGGTGTTTTTGTTCAAATTGTATCTCCTTTTGGTTCTTGAAAGCCTATGCATGCATATTTACTTCGTGTATATATTATGGCATGCTTGCTTCCTTTGATCCAATATATAGGGGAAACTCCACCAAATCCTAATAGGCTAAGATGTGCATGAAATTCAATTTCATATCAATATCCACATATTTGTGTGGGGGCTCTCCTATGTATTGTAGTTTCACTAACTACTTTGGACCCAATGTGTTTGGGGACCATAGTGTACTTAATTGTGTTTTAGGTACATTGGAGATATATATCGGGTGCTTGTATCTTGAACAAGGAAGAAGTGGCGTCTACATGTCAGTTGGATGCAAGCTAGGATGATCAACGAATTCATATCTTCTTCATCCTACCAATTATATCTCGGTAACAAGTATCTCTCTCTCATGCATACATATCTTGTTCCCAACCTTGTGTAGGTTGCTTGTTGGCATGAATTTGTGTTCTTCCATATGTAGGATTTCTTGCTTTGGCTTTGAAGAGTTCTCTCTATTGCAAATGTGTGTTTGGTGAGATGAGTGCATATAATGGGGACTATACTAAATCATGCTCATGATTCACTAATCCCAAATATGTCAATCTAGCAATTTTTTGCATATTGTTTCCTCAATATCTCTCATGTGCAATAGTGAGTATTTTTGCCAAGTTGATTTCTATCTTGTGATACTTGTTGCCTTTCTCCATATATTCCTTCTATCTTCTTCTTCCCTTGAGAATAGTTGTGTTTTATGGGGTATGTTGGTGTTTGAAGCTCATTGATGTACAATAAGATATATTTGAGCCCTTGGGCATGCTTTCAAGCAAAACATCTTATTGGTATATTCTATGACTTTTTTTTGGGTCTTCATGTGCTTTCTTGAGTATATATCTTGTGTGTGCATGTTTCTTTGTGGTTATATGTCTTTGTGATATTTTCCACCTAAAAATTTATACACACAAGAGAATATCAATATTTGGTTGTTTTTGCTTTTCTTGGAAATCATCTCTTACTTCATTTTGATTCTTCGGTGGTTTCCAAATTATTGTATTTTGTGTGCATTGTTAAATGTTTTTGGAGGAGTTAGGATTCCATGGTTGTGCACATTATTTACAAATATAATTACTATAATTGGTGCACAATTTTTGGGGAGCTTCTATAATTCATTTAATGATGCACATGTTCCTTCTTTCTCGTTTCTTGTGGTTTAAATGCTTATGGGGGAGCAAGGATTCCATATTTGTGCATATTGTATTCAATACAAGTATTCTAATCTTTGCACAAAGTTTGGGGAGCTTCTCTATTTTTATTTAAACACTCTTTTGGTTGTTGTTCCCTTTTGACATCATTTGATGGTGTTTCAATTGTTTCTTTTGGATCTTTTGATTGCTCGCTTCATTTGTTGAAGCCCTTTTCTTTTCTTTCTTTTCTTTTTGCTGTCTTTGGGTCCTCAATATAGTTTTACTTCCTCCCTAGTTCTCATAATTTGACTTGTGCATATGCACACCTTTGGAGTAATTCTCACTATGTTGACCGTCTACAACTTTTCACCCATTTTGGCAATCGATGCCAATGGGGGAGAAGTTTTGGAGGGTTTAAGGGAAGTTGGGCTTTGCTTTGAGTGTGTTATTAAGCATTTGTCTCTCATGCTCTTGCATCTTTATGTTTCTTTGCATGTTGAATATATAGAGGAAACTCAACCAACGGTAACGGTTGGCAATCTATGCAATGAAATTCAAGTTCATCACACATGCATAGATTGTGGGGGAGTTTGCTCTATATATTGTGTGTGTACCAACATCACATAATTGTGTAGTATTTGATGTTGGGGCAACCGCTTTGGTCTTTAATTGTCATATTTAAATTCTCGCTAAGGGATTGTCATCAATTACCAAAATGGGGGAGATTGAAAGGGCATGTATGCCCCCATGTGTGGTTTTGGTAATTAATGACAATCTCTATGGACTAATGTGTAAATTGAGTTTCACTTGTAGGCTTGTCCATTGGCATCACTTGGGCCATGTGTTGGTCTCAAGGTTGGAAGATGAAGAAATGTCCAAGGGCTTTGTGCCCATTGGAATCATGAAGAAAGAAGGAGCTTGAAGGTTGATCAAGACATGTGCAAATAGTTGCATCAAGATGGATCAACCTCAAGTAGGGATGAAGAAGGGCGAGCTCAAGATGCGCCATCTCTAGAAGATCTCATGCTTGAAGCTTGCCATCCTCGTGCTCATGGAATGATGAAGACAAGTTCAAAGAAGAGGTTTCCCCATGGAGTATGGGGGAGCAATTTGCAAGTCTTCATCTTCATCAAGCAAGAGCATCCAAGAAAGGTGTTCCCACTATAGAAGAACAAGACGGTCTACATCAAGTTCAAGTGGGATTCTCAAGGCAAAGGTATGTTCTTGATAGGGCTTCTCTTTTGCCGGTCTCGTATTGTTAGTTGGGAGACCGGGTTTAGGATATATAGCCGTTCTATCAAGAGGGGCTCTCAAGCGGGTGTCTCGTTTGCATTTTTCGGAGAGAGCTCAAACCTTTGCATTCATAGCATCATCTTTCTTGGTTGTTATTTGGTTCTTGTCCATGATATGATCTAGAGATTGTGGTCATCATCATAACAAGCTCTAGTTCATCATCATAACAAGCTCTAGTTCATCATCTAAGGATTTCACTTGCATATCTTATTGCGGTTTTTGATCTTGCGAGTTTTCCGGCTCCACACCTTGGGGGATACTGTAGGGGTTCGTAGCATGGAAAACAAAAAATTTCTATCGCATACAAACAAACAAGCCAAGATCTATCTACTAGATTGTAGCAACGAGTCGATAGAGGAACTCACCCTCGAAGATTCCAAAGCGGTTAACGAGAGCAGATTCTCGTGGGTGATGTAGTCGTACTCTTTCCGATCTCAAGATCGCGTAGACGATCCTTCCGGCGCCACGTTCCGGTAGCGCTCCCGCAATCGGTCACACGTTCGGTACTCGACGAAGACCTTCCTCTCCCTTGTTCCAGCAGGCAGCGGAGGTTGTAGCACTCTCCTCGTGATTCCGGCAGCACAACGGCGTGGTACCGGAAGTAGAGGGGAGATCCCGCAGGGCTTCGCCTTAAGCCGGAGCGAGTATGGTGGATTATGAGAGAGGGCTATTAGTGGTCTAGAGATTAGACACACCAATTAGAAGGCTCTAAACCGCAGTCTAGAGCAATTAGAAGCTCTAAACCAAACGGCTCTAAACCGGAGATTAGAGGTAGAAACTTGTGTGTCTCAAGGAGGAGCCCTGCCCCTCCTTTTATAGGTGGAGGGGCTAGGCGCGCCAGGGAGGGAGGGAGTCCCTCCCCAACTCGGCCTAGGGCTGGGCGCCGGCCAAGGAGGAGAGGAACTCCTCCTCCAAGTTGGTTTCAACCTCCTCTTGCTTGTTTCCCACAGTTTCCTGTTTCCCACAGTTTCCTGTTTTCCACAGTTTCCTGTTTTAGCCGTTTGACTTTCAAACTGGCAATTTGACTTTCATGTTTTTGGAACAGCAAGAACACTTAGTACATGATGCAATCATTCAATGACACACTCATGTACCCTCCCCCCCCCCCCCGGAGTGCCGGACAATCCGGACCCTTCTAGAACATTCCCGATGAAAACACCGGAATCATTCCCGAACTCCGAAACGGGACTTTCCTTATATGAATCTTATTCTCCGGACCATTCCGGATCACCTCGTGATATCCCGGATCCCATCCGAGACTCCGAACAACATTCGGTCTCTTTCTCATAATACCATAACTACTCAAAACAACGTCGAATCCTTAAGTGTGTCTCCCTACGGTTCGTGAATTATGCGGACATGATCGAGACACTTCTCCGAACAATAACCAATAGAGGAATCTAGAAATTCATATGGCTCCCACATATTTCTACGATTACTTTGCGATCGAATGAACCACTTACATACGATACCAATTTCCCTTTGTCTCACGATAGTTTACTTATCCGAGGTTATGATCGTCGGTATCTCTGCATACCTAGTTCAACCTCGTTACCGATAAGTACTCTTTTCTCGTTCCCGTGATATGTGATCCCTTGTGACCAAGTCACATGCTTGCAAGCCAATTGGATGACATTCCACCGAGAGGGCCCAGAGTATATCTATCCGTCATGTGGATGGACAAATCCCACTCTTGATCCATGTGTTTCAACCAATACTTTCCGAACACTTAATGCCACCTTTATAGCCACCCAGTTACGGTGTGGTGTTTGATGTTATCAAAGCATCCATCCGGTAAAGGTGATATGCATGATCTCATGGTCGAAGGAATTAGGTTACTATGTATCAGAAAGCATATAGCAATTGAACTATTGAAATGACTTGATCTTTATGCTACGCTTATCTATAGGAGTATGTCCATCACATCATTCTCCTAATGATATGATCCTGTTGTTAATAACATCTCTATGTTCATGATCAGGAAACCATGATCATATATTAACCAACAAGCTAGTTTAACAAGAGGCTTTACTAGGGACTGTTATTTTAGTTTACAAATCACACAAGTATTAATGTTTCCGGTTAATACAATTATAGCATGGTATGTAAACATTTATCATAAGTGTGAAGATATCATAATAACCACTTTATTATTGCCTCTTGGGCATATCTCCAACAGTCTCCCACTTGCACTAGAGTCAATAATCTAGTTTCAAACCTTTGTGTATTCAACACCTATGGCTTTCCAGTGTTGTATGTACACGATTGCTAGTGGTCAACTGATCTCCGGATCTGACACTTCCAGGTCCGTGTGTAATTGCATGTCTTTGCGTCTCTACGCATCACTCATTCTCTAATGAGATGGCTTTGTATAAATTTGGTCTTTCGGTGTGACCTTTAGCTCTTTGGGTTTAAAACATGTTGATAATATTGTCGCACAATATATCTTCATAGTATTATCCCACTGTGAACTACACCTAGTTTGATAACAAACTACTTGACACAAATGCCCTCTTTTGCTGCTATAATAGCAGTCATATACTTAGCCTTTTGTTGTAGTATCTGTCACAATGTCTTAACTTTGGAACTCATCCAAATCCATTATGGAACTCACTTTCCATTATATTGTGCCACCCTTAGTTTAGATTGAGACAAACTTAATTTGTACTTTGTGACAAAACTAGTATCAATGTAGTACTTTTACAATGAACTAACCATCTATTTGTCACTTCTACAAATAATATACTCTTAGTTCTTCCAAAAGATCATAAGAATATCCTTACTATTGTCCAATGATCATCTTACGAATCATTCTGGTATATGCTCACAACTTTTAGAGCATAGGACATATCTGGATTTGTACATATCACAGTATGATTGATATAAATACTCTTTGTGATTTCATACATCAAGTATCAATCTATACTTGATTATTTGTTTCACTTTACCAAATGTCAATACACTTGAATATATCATCAACATTGAACTCATTCAATCCTTTCTGTGCGATAAGAACCTCTCTTGTAGTTTCTATATTGAACTCATTCAATATCTTGTCTATGTACTTCTGGCACAACCATATTAGCGTCTATAGATGCCAAATATTTGGGTTTTGCCTAAGTCTTTCATCGGGATGAAATTCTTAATATGTGTTAATAAAAGATACATTATTTCCAATCAACAATATGTCTTCCATATAATGTATTAGAAACATGTCTTAGCGCTCCCACTTAATTTCTTGCAAATGCAAGCATCTTCATTGTCTCTGATGAAATTAAACTCTTTTAACAGTTTCATCATAGTGAAGATTCCAACTCCGCGATGCTCACTTCAACCATTGAAGTTTGCATATGCTTTTAGCATCCTTTGGATTAACAAAACCCTATGGACCGTGTCATGCACACGTCCTAGGTAACGATTCTATTAGAAGAACTTGTTTTGTTTATTCAACTACCATATAACAAATTATATGTAGTGGTTGCTACATTAATCCGTCTAGACTAAATATCACTATGACAGATCAAATCTTGTCATAGTCAACCTTTGAACATTGTTGTGAACTCTTTCCCAACATGTCGACTATTTTATAGATGTGCAACATCCATGTCTATTTATTTATAGATACAAACACAACTATAAGGTCTTACACCTTTCTCGAGGGTCCTTCAAGTTCAAAACTTGATTTCTCGTGTATGGAACTATCACGGATTTTATGGCTTCAAGCCATTTGACGGAGTCAGGGCTCATCATCGCTTCTTTGCATGTAGTCGGATCATTATTGTCAAATAATGATTTAACTCTCAAATCTTGGTATTTGATTGTTCATCCGACCTACTTGTTTCAATAGGAACTTAGATCTCCGTGACCACAACCTTTGAGGTACGTGAGCCATGAGCTTTGTTGCTGCCTCCGGAACACTTTTCGGCGCTGCGCAACTCTGCACATACAGCTAAGGTTCTTTTAACCTTATCAAAGTTCTATTGTCCTCCCACTTAACTTTTCACGAAAAATTCCTTCTCAAAGAAACTTGACGTTTTAAGTGACAAAACACTTTTGTCTCCGATGTTATGGAGGAGTACTTAACAGTTATTTGAAATAACATACAAAGACAGGTTCATCCGACTTTGGTTGCAAACATCTTTCTTATGCATAGCATACCAATTTTTTAAGAAAGGACTACTTGGGTTTTATCCCAAACCATAACATATGGTGTCATTTCAACGGATTATGATGGAGCTCTTTTCAGTGGAAAAACGGTAATCTCTAAAGCTTTTAATCTTTAAAATATAATGGCAGTTTTATGAATTATACCTTTGATCTTACCATGTCAAACAAGGTTTAATTACATACCTCGAACGCTCCATACTCTTATGGTGTTTTGGGAAATGCAAATCCACGGAACAATTCCTTAAATCTTAGGTATTATGCTAAACTCTGTAACTCAAATATCTTCCTTTATGATCTTTATCATAAACTATTTATATTCTTGTTACTATGATTTTGCACTTCATCTTGAAAGTCTTTGAACTTTTCAAGTGTTTCATACTTTATCCTTATTAAGTAAATATTCATATATTCACTCAAATTTTCGGAGAAAGCATATGAAGTTGAAATTCATCGCTCTTGACTACATATAATGGACTTTGTACAACAATATGTACAAGTTCAAATAAGCTAGTCTTTCGTTCCCTTTTGGCCTATGAACGAAGTTTTAATTATCTCTAGGAAAGTTTCACAAGCGTCATTTGATCAAAAATCAAAAGACTCCAAAATTCCATCCACATGGAGTTTCTTCATGTTTTCTTTCCAATATAATTTAAACGGCGATATCACTTCCTAAGTGATATTTCAATCAATTTGTCTTTCGACATTTTTAGCACTAGTTTTATGGATGTGATTTCTCCAACGAGATTTGTGAATCATCCATCTTTTATGGATTACGACAATTATTTGTACAACCCTTTTGTTCTCATAATACCTGATAAAACAAATCTTGAAGGCAAGCTTTGATGTTTAACGAGCAACACAATAACCCTTTATTTGTTCTCGATGAACATCATCACATATTCTTTTGCTAGTTACTTAGGCCATTGTAGTTCATGAATTGTGTTGTTTCGTATGACGATTCACACCAACAAATTTAGTATTAAATACTTAAGAACCACATTGTTTAATAAGCAAAGAATATAGCCATAACATGTATAACATCTATATACTTAAACTGAACAATTCTAGTCTTTTCTTTTCTGCCATCTATTTATGAGATTTTCTTTCAATATTTCCTTTTCTGTTTGAAAGAATCTATCAACATCAATAGTGGAGTCATACATATGACACATAGTCCAAAACATGTATAGTTAAATACCAATGTCTTTGGACTTGCACTTTGTAGTAGATCACCATCATCAAATGTTTGGTGTTCTTTCAAATTCCTTTCTTTAGTAATCTCTTGGTGTAGTAAACATTTTACCTACATCAAATATTCACCTTATCATGGAATCGTCCATGATCAAGCTACTTTTAGCTTATAACGATGAATTATGAGTATAATGTTGCTATCCAAAACCTTTTGGAGGACTAGGACAACAAGTGTCTACAACCCTTTGCAAATTCTCATCAAAATATGAGAACATGAACTTTGCCATATTATACTCTATCATGTTGCAACCAAAACTTCGTTTCAGATATCACAATATCTTCCACACATCATGGTTTCTGAAACAACTCTTTCAGATCCTAGATAACCTTGATATTAAGAGAATCCTTTGAATATCAAGAATCATGGAGACAAACATGATACTTATATACTAACACTTGGAATTGTTACTCTTGATTTAATACTAATTATTAAACTTCATGGAGTAACCGGAACTTACTGAAAGTTTGCAATAGGACTTTTAAACTTTAGATTAACACTTCAAAACAATACGATACCAGTTCGTAAAGTAACTAACCAGAATTCTATAGTTCTATCATCTCAATTATAACTAAGCGCAAGGTGGTAAACGGATGCCAATGACTACAACAACTATGCAAATTCACATTGATTTAGTTTATGATAAATTGAGTTCTAATTAATAATTAAATTAATCTAGGTGAACTCCCACTCAAAACAATATCCCTCACATTGTTTTAGTGATCACACGAACCAAATCCACCATATCAAAACCGATCATCACGAGAGTTGATATAGCTTCAATGGCGAACAATCAACATGTTCATCATATCTACTATATGACTCATGCTCTACCTTTCGGTAATCCGTGTTCCTGAGGCCATGTCTGTACATGCTAGGCTCGTCAAGATCAAACCTTAGTTTCTGCATGAGCAAATCTGGCTTGCTCACGTTGTATACACTTGCAGAATCTAACACACCCGATCATCACGTGGTGCTTCGAAACAACAAGCTTTAGCAACGGTGCTAACTAAGGGTGAACACTTTATGACTTGAAATTCATGTGCATGAGGGATCATATTATAATGCTACCGTCGTCTACTAAGCAATACAAGATGTATAAAGGATTAACATCACATGCAATTCAATAATATGTGATATGATATGGCCTTTCTTCTTTGTGCTTCCGATCTCCATCTTCAAGCACGAACATGATATCCATCATCATCGGCATTGCATCAAGGTCAATGACGCTTCTCCATGGTTGTCGTCCACCGGCTTCAACTATTACAACTAATTTGAATAGACACGCGGGTCTTAACATAAATTAAAGACAACCATATGGCTCCTGCCGGTTGCCAACTTACAATAAGGAACATTGCATACATCATATATAATCACAATCATGGCCATATCACATCACTTCACACCCCTGCAAAACAAATTTAGACGCTTCTACTTTCTTTGCATATTTTACGTGGTTTGGGGCTTTCAATAAGTGTCGTTCTAACTTACGAACAAGAACCACAACATTGATACTAGTATTGTTAATCACCCGTTGTAAATTGGATCTTAACTATGCTAGGAGAAACAGGCACCCGCAAAGCCACTTATGCAATACAAGTTGCATGTCAAGCGTGGAGCAGGTCTCATGAACGATGTCATGTAAGGTTAGCCCGGGCCGCTTCATCCCAACATACCGCAAGATGCAAAGTACACAAGAAGCAATCGACAATAAAAGCATCAACGCCCACAATGACCATTGTGTTCTACTCGTGCAACAGATCTACATATAGACACGGCTCTGATACCACTGTAGGGGTTCGTAGCATGGAAAACAAAAAATTTCTATCGCATACAAACAAACAAGCCAAGATCTATCTACTAGATTGTAGCAACGAGTCGATAGAGGAACTCACCCTCGAAGATTCCAAAGCGGTTAACGAGAGCAGATTCTCGTGGGTGATGTAGTCGTACTCTTTCCGATCTCAAGATTGCGTAGACGATCCTTCCGGCGCCACGTTCCGGCAGCGCTCCCGCAGTCGGTCACACGTTCGGTACTCGACTAAGACCTTCCTCTCCCTTGTTCCAGCAGGCAGCGGAGGTTGTAGCACTCTCCTCGTGATTCCGGCAGCACAACGGCGTGGTACCGGAAGTAGAGGGGAGATCCCACAGGGCTTCGCCTTAAGCCGGAGCGAGTATGGTGGATTATGAGAGAGGGCTATTAGTGGTCTAGAGATTAGACACACCAATTAGAAGGCTCTAAACCGCAGGCTAGAGCAATTAGAAGCTCTAAACCAAACGGCTCTAAACCGGAGATTAGAGGTAGAAACTTGTGTGTCTCAAGGAGGAGCCCCGCCCCTCCTTTTATAGGTGGAGGGGCTAGGCGCGCCAGGGAGGGAGGGAGTCCCTCCCCAACTCGGCCTAGGGTTCGGCGCCGGCCAAGGAGGAGAGGAACTCCTCCTCCAAGTTGGTTTCAACCTCCTCTTGCTTGTTTCCCACAGTTTCCTGTTTCCCACAGTTTCCTGTTTTCCACAGTTTCCTGTTTTAGCCGTTTGACTTTCAAACTGGCAATTTGACTTTCATGTTTTTGGAACAGCAAGAACACTTAGTACATGATGCAATCATTCAATGACACACTCATGTACCCTCCCCCCCCCCCCCGGAGTGCCGGACAATCCGGACCCTTCTAGAACATTCCCGATGAAAACACCGGAATCATTCCCGAACTCCGAAACGGGACTTTCCTTATATGAATCTTATTCTCCGAACCATTCCGGATCACCTCGTGATATACCGGATCCCATCCGAGACTCCGAACAACATTCGGTATCTTTCTCATAATACCATAACTACTCAAAACAACGTCGAATCCTTAAGTGTGTCTCCCTACGGTTCGTGAATTATGCGGACATGATCGAGACACTTCTCCGAACAATAACCAATAGAGGAATCTGGAAATTCATATGGCTCCCACATATTTCTACGATTACTTTGCGATCGAATGAACCACTTACATACGATACCAATTTCCCTTTGTCTCACGATAGTTTACTTATCCGAGGTTATGATCGTCGGTATCTCTGCATACCTAGTTCAACCTCGTTACCGATAAGTACTCTTTTCTCGTTCCCGTGATATGTGATCCCTTGTGACCAAGTCACATGCTTGCAAGCCAATTGGATGACATTCCACCGAGAGGGCCCAGAGTATATCTATCCGTCATGTGGATGGACAAATCCCACTCTTGATCCATGTGTTTCAACCAATACTTTCCGAACACTTAATGCCACCTTTATAGCCACCCAGTTACGGTGTGGTGTTTGATGTTATCAAAGCATCCATCCGGTAAAGGTGATATGCATGATCTCATGGTCGAAGGAATTAGGTTACTATGTATCAGAAAGCATATAGCAATTGAACTATTGAAATGACTTGATCTTTATGCTACGCTTATCTATAGGAGTATGTCCATCACATCATTCTCCTAATGATATGATCCTGTTGTTAATAACATCTCTATGTTCATGATCAGGAAACCATGATCATATATTAACCAACAAGCTAGTTTAACAAGAGGCTTTACTAGGGACTCTTATTTTAGTTTACAAATCACACAAGTATTAATGTTTCCGGTTAATACAATTATAGCATGGTATGTAAACATTTATCGTAAGTGTGAAGATATGATAATAACCACTTTATTATTGCCTCTTGGGCATATCTCCAACAGATACTTCACATATATATTCATAGTATTTTCTCCCAAGGTGATACCCAATATTTCGACTTTTTGTTGGATTCTATTCGTCATTATATTTCCAACAAAATTGGTTCCATCCCAATCGGAGTTGCCAAGCTCAACTTCTTGTGTTTTGGGTTTTGGAGGTTTTACCGGTTCATCGCTTCTAGAGAGGTCATATCTTTCTCAATTTGGTTTTATACTTCCATTCTGTACTATTATGTTTCTTTGCATAATCTTGTAAAACTTTTCATTCTCTTCAAAACGAGCCCAAGATCATCAAAAACGGAGTCCGGGATCAAAAGTTATTGAAGTTTTCGTGCAATGTTGTCCTGTGTTTTTGCTTGAGCGGAAGTTCTGGCCCAAGTTCCGACCCAAGTTCCGGTCAGGTTCAGTAACTTGTGTTTCTATTTGCCGGAAGTTCCGGTGGGAGGCCGGAAGTTCCGGTGGGGGCGCGAATCTGGCCCAAACGGTCAGTTTTTCCTTGTCCTATTTAAGGGGGGCTTCTTCCCCAATGGTTCCCCATCTTTTGAGCTCGTTTTTGCCCACCATTGTTGACCTATTTGAGCTCTCTTACTCCCTCTCCCTCCCATGATTCTTACATCTTTTTGAGGGAAAAGTGAGAGGAGATCTAGATCTACAATCCCACCAAGTCAAATCCCTTCTTTGTGAAGGAACCATTGGGATCTAGATCTTGGAGAGTTTTGTGTTCTCCTCTTGTGTTCTTCCTCCCTTATTCCCCAATAGCTTTTGTAGCTTTGTTGGAATTTGGGAGAGAAGGACTTGCCCTTGCATTTGGTGCATAGGTTTGAGTTCTCCTCTTGTGTTCTTCCTCCCTTATTCCTCCAATAGCTTTTGTAGCTTTGTTGGAATTTGGGAGAGAAGGACTTGCCCTTGCATTTGGTACATAGGTTTGAGTTCTCCTCGGAGATTCGGAGAGTACAAGCTTGTGGGCTTGTTACTCTTGGGTTCTTGGAACCCTAGACGGTTGTGTGGTTGGGTTGTTGACCTTTTGTGGTCTTGTTGACCTTTTGTGGTCTTGTAGCCTCTTGTGGCTTTCTTGGCCTTTTGTGGCATTGTAGCCTTTTGTGGCTTTGTTGTTGGGAGCCTCCAATTGAGTGGTGGAGTTAGCCCCAATCTTGTACGGGTTCGGTGACCGCTCTCAAGCGTCCCATAGTGGAGAAAGTGCCCGCCTTTTGTGGTGCGCACTTGGGAGAATAGGGTGAGCCTTTTGTGGCGTCGGTGAGTTGCGTGCTTCCGCATCCGGGGTGAGGCCTTGTGTGGCGTTGGGTGAGCATCGATCCACCACACCTCGAGGTGAGCCATTTGTGGCGTTTGGAGAGCATTGCGCCATCACACCTCTCCAACGGAGACGTAGCTTCTTTGGAAGTGAACTTCGGGAAACAAATCTTCGTCTCCGCGTCCATCGGTTATCTCTCAACTGAGCCCTTTACTTATGCACTTTACATTGTGATAGCCATCGTGCTTGAAGTATTTATTTCTTGCTATCACCTTGTTACTTGTATTGCTTAGCATAGGTTGTTGGTGCACTTAGGTAAACTTAGTGGCTAGGTTTTGTGCTCAATAAATTAAACGTTAGTTTTATTCCGCATTTACTTGAGCCTAAACCGTAATATTTTTAAAAGCCTATTCACCCCCCCTCTAGGCGACTTCCTTTGTACTTTCAATTGGTCAGAGCAAGGTCTCTCGCTTTTAGGCTTCACCGCCTCGAGAGTAAAGATGTCTCCTAGGGGTTTAGTGCACTCTCACACATTTACCTTTGATTTGCACACATTATGATGTTTGGCGTACTCGCATGCTTAGTCATTCTATATATGGGCTTGTCTCCTCCTAAGGATCCCCAAAATCTATCTGTAGAGGGAGTGTACCAACCTTTAAACAATATAAGGTGGAGTCCCCTGTGTTTACAATGCTAGTCCCTGGATCTACAATCCCACCAAGTCAAATCCCTTCTTTGTGAAGGAATCATTGGGATCTAGATCTTGGAGAGTTTTGTGTTCTTCCTCCCTTATTCCCCCAATAGCTTTTGTAGCTTTGTTGGAATTTGGGAGAGAAGGTGTAGAGGGAGTGTCCCAACCTTTATACAATATAAGGTGGAGTCCCCTGTGTTTACAATGCTAGTCCCTGGATCAATAGCTAGCATCCACAGTTAAGATGTAATATCAAGAAACAAAGGTCATAATTAAATTTATAACCAGGAATAACATAATTTTATTACATCATACATAGCTCATTTGGCTATTACATTACATTGCAGTGGAATAACTATAAGCATGGGGTCCTTCATCTTCAAAGTGCCACAGGCAGATGTTCGTTGTAGACTTTGTAATCCTAATCAAACAATCTTCACTAAAATCAATCAAACCTGCAACATTACAAGTTACAGCCACAAGGGTCAATACATTTGAATTGTATTGGCAAGTTTCACTACTATGTGGAATATAAGTGGATCCTACCATTACATGCAAATTTGGCGAAGTAGAGTTTTAGGCTCATTTGCATAAAACAATATTTTATCCTATCTTTTCAAAATGGTTTTGGTCCTTTGTCAAATCTCCTTTCCAAAAATCCCTTGAACTCCTTGGTAGAAACTCAAGTGTTCAAGTTCTTGTCAAAATTCCCTTGAGCTACTTGGTATCCCCAAGTGCAACAAGTTTTATCAAAATCACATGAGTTCCTTGGTAACCCCAAGTGTTCATGTTTTCAACAAAATCTTTTGAGTTCCTTGGTAACCCCAAGTACATCAAGTTTTGTCAAAGTCTCTTGAGCTCCTTGGTAACCCCAAGTGCATCAAGTCCTTAAAAGTTTTCTTTTAGAAATTAGAATGTCGAGATCTCCCATAGCTTCAAACTTTAGTTGCTCAGTATTGTCCATAACGGGGACACGTCTAAGTACTTAGATTTTATTATCTTCTGCAGAAGGAGTACACTTTACCCACATGTCACAATCCCATCCTTTTGCCACCAGTGGCCACTGGATTAGTGCTCACCAAGATGGAGTACTGGCAGACTGAGAATGTGACGAAGTCTTTCCAAAGGGTCCTCTCATACACCATTGCTAGCTTGCCTTCAGCACCCATGTAGGATTCCGGGTCCCCATGTCCAGTTAACTGAAGACAGTGCATGGGTCTTCCCAATGTAGTTGACTAAGCCAGAGCCATAATAGCATGTGGTTGCACACGAAAGCCACAATTGGAGAAACATGTTCAATCTCTAGGTTTCCTGGGTGGTTTTCCTTTGGAGCACAACACAAAGTGATTGCCATAGACATGGTTCCTTTTGTTGCCACCTTCTCCAATACTCAAAGTATCCTTGGCCACCCAGGTGGTTCATTGAGTCCTTGTTTTATTATATAAAATCACAAGTCCTTTTCTCAACTTCACAAAAATCTCAACATGTATCTCTTTTCAAAATATAGCATGGCTAAGCATGTAACAACTACATTGTTTTCACTAAGGAATGTATAGGGAATCCTATTAGGATTTAGCATAGCATAAGTATAAAATTATTTTCAAGCATGTTTTCAAAATCCACTGAGTATAAGAAAATAGTAGGACTTTAGATGATAGTGTCACTTGCCTTTTTGGTAGGGAATGGTGGTTCACTCCTTGATCTTGCTAGTCTCACACTTTTCTAACTTCACTACAATCCATCAAGCAAACACAATATCAACTAGCATTCCAAACCAATAATCAATCAACAATTCACACACACAAAACAATGGGATCTAAGTCATGCATGTAAGCATGCAAGAGGTGGTTCTATTTGCAAATATGGTCTCCACTAGGTTTCTAAACTTGGTAAGGTCCAAAGTGGTCATTTTCCAAAGTGGCAAAGTCATTTGCAAAAGGATTTTGTCCAAAAACCATTTTTAAATCCTTTCATTATTTTATGTGGTGGAAAATATTTTTATCAAAACAACAACTTTAAGTTGTTCACAAAATAAGTTGTTGTTTCTCCAAAACTTGGTGTTTAGGGTCAGTAGGTTTGATCCAAAACATTTTCCCAAAGTTTTTTTTTACTCCAAAAACATTTTCATAACAAAACCATTATTTTTATTTGGCTAGAAATGGGCTAAACCAATTAATCCATCCTAAATTTCACCAAATTCATTTTTAATTCCATGGGTTGGTTCCTAGGGTCAGTAAGTTCACAACAAACCAATTTGCAAAGGTTTTAACCCTAAAAACATTTTTGAACAATTTTTCTAATCTATACAAGCATTCAAATGTTTCTGCAAAAACAAACCATCTAACAGTTACTATTTACTAAACCAATGGCATGGTTGGATAGGGCTTGTTCCACCGATTCCAATGATACCAAATTTGCAATTTTTGGACGTGTGGATCAAAAGTTACAATGGTTTGAAAATCACAATCTAATCTGATTTCAAAAATCAGTTCTAACCAAAGTCTGGCCGCGCGTCGCGTCGTCATTCGCTGGTACCGGTTCGGCTGAATCGCGTAGTTGCAGCCATTGTATCTAATCATATCGTGCGGCATAGGACGCGTACCCCTTCGCGGTTAAGTGATCTAATCTTGCTCGCCCGATCTAGATCCTACGGCGCTGGTCTGCTTGACCAAATGTGAGCGGCGCCGACGGTGGCTAGCGGCGACGCACGGCCAGGCGGTGGCGCTACGGCGGTTTCAGGAAGCAAAGAGGTGAGGGGAAGTGCTCACCGAGGTCGTAAGGGAGTGATGATGCTCGACGTGTGGTTGGCTTTACAAGGGGCGCTCGGGGACTGCAGCAATTGCTCGCCGGAGTGGAGAAAGACGTCAGGTGGCTCTGGTTGCTGTCGAGGGCGACGCTGCAGGTCACAAGGGGGCAAACCGAGAGTAGGGTTAGATGCGCATGGTCGAGGCGAGTAAGGGAGCGTGAACGAGGAGGCGCGGGGCGGTCTGGTTTACCTGGGAGTCGTCGTCGCAGTTGAAGACAGACGGCGGCGCTCAGAGCTTGGTCGGAGTCGACGCTCAGGGACGCCCGTGGTCAAACGAGGGGCACGGACAGATGCGTCAGGAGGTGGGGAATCTCCTAGTGTGCTCAGGGAGGCACGGGGCGGTGTTGAGTCGCCGGAATTGGCACCGGACCTCGTCGGAGCAGAGGGTGGTGTTGAGTGAAATTCGGCAGCCTGAGGGCGTGTCGAGGTGGGGCGACAGAGGGGAAGGGAGGATAAGACGCTGGCGTTTTAACGTGCATGGTCAAGGCGAGTAATGGTGGCCGCGTTAAGATGAATTAGTGTCGCGGAATCACTGTAGGAAACGGCGACGGGGAAGGGAGAAGAAGTCGCGCGGGTGAGGAGGATGAATAGGAAGGTGGGGTCGGCTGGTCAGTGAGAAAAGAAGTGAGGGGAAGGGTCCACCAGTCAGTCACTCTGCGGGTCAGTTGCCAGGTGTGAAGCGTTTTCTTCGGGGAGGGGGAGCTGGGCTGTTTCTGGGCTTCTTGGGCTTGGCAACTGGGCTGGTCCAGATCCTATTTTTTTCCTTTCCTGAAACCTTTTCCTTTTCTAATTCTAATTTCTGTTTTGAAATTCAAACAACACTCAAGCATTCAAATTGTTTCAAATAATCACCAAACTTTGAAACTTTGAATTTTGTTCTGTCCAGTAACATAAACCAAAATTCCAACCCAAAAATAATAATTTTATTTTAGGTCCATTATTAATTAAATAAACAGACCTTTGTTATTAAATCAAATGGGTTTTGTTTTATTTTAAAAACCTCTTTTGAAATCTAATTATTTTCCAAACCAAATCAGTAGGTTTATTTGGAATATAAAATATTTGGAAAACTTATTTAAACTGAATAAATAAGTTTTGATGGTTAATTAGAATAGTAAAACCTTTATTTATAAAACTTGGATATTAAATCCTTATTAATTTATTTAAATAATCCTTTACTATTTTTATCAAAACAAAATGTCTTATTTCAAAAGCTTGGCCAAGGTTTAATTTGGCTTTGTAAAATAATTTCTTATTTCAAACCTTCCTTTCCTTTTGAAAACCAAAACATTTTATTTGAAGATTCAAAATAGTAGTTCCCAAAATATTTTATTTTCCTTTATTAAATGTTTATATTTATAAATCCCTTTAGGATTTATTTGATCCAAATTGGTTTGAAGATTCCTATTGGATTCAAAAAGTTTCTTCTCACTCTGAAAATCAAACAAAATTTTATTTTATTCATTTGTTTTTCACATTACAAGATTTGGAAAATCTTGGGATGTGACAGAAGGACTTGCCCTTGCATTTGGTGCATAGGTTTGAGTTCTCCTCTTGTGTTCTTCCTCCCTTATTCCTCCAATAGCTTTTGTAGCTTTGTTGGAATTTGGGAGAGAAGGACTTGCCCTTGCATTTGGTGCATAGGTTTGAGTTCTCCTCGGAGATTCGGCGAGTACAAGCTTGTGGGCTTGTTACTCTTGGGTTCTTGGAACCCTAGACGGTTGTGTGGTTGGGTTGTTGACCTTTTGTGGTCTTGTTGACCTTTTGTGGTATTGTAGCCTCTTGTGGCTTTCTTGGCCTTTTGTGGCATTCTAGGCTTTTGTGGCTTTGTTGTTGGGAGCCTCCAATTGAGTGGTGGAGTTAGCCCCAATCTTGTACGGGTTCGGTGACCTCTCTCAAGCATCCCATAGTGGAGCAAGTGCCCGCCTTTTCTGGTGCGCACTTGGGAGAATAGGGTGAGCCTTTTGTGGCGTCGGTGAGTTGCGTGCTTCCGCATCCGGGGTGAGGCCTTGTGTGGAGTTGGGTGAGCATCGATCCACCACACCTCGAGGTGAGCCATTTGTGGCGTTCGGAGAGCATTGCGCCATCACACCTCTCCATCGGAGACGTAGCTTCTTTGGAAGTGAACTTCGGGAAACAAATCTTCGTCTCCGCGTCCATCGGTTATCTCTCAACCGAGCCCTTTACTGATGCACTTTACATTGTGATAGCCATCGTGCTTGAAGTATTTATTTCTTGCTATCACCTTGTTGCTTGTATTGCTTAGCAAGGTTGTTGGTGCACTTAGGTAAACTTAGTGGCTAGGTTTTGTGCTCAATAAATTAAACGTTAGTTTTATTCCGCATTTACTTGAGCCTAAACCGTAATATTTTTAAAAGCCTATTCACCCCCCCCCCCCTCTAGGCGACTTCCTTTGTACTTTCAACTTGTACTCCAAATCACTCCAGCTTCTGATGGATTCTACGGGTAGCTGCGTGAGCCATGAGTTTGCTGATCCGCGTAAGTGCAATTGGAGGCTCTGCATTGCGGTGGCGTTAGAACCGCCCTGGAGCTTTACGGTTTGCAGGTAATCAGCCATCCATGATGCGGGTTCCTGGAATCCATCGTATTTTTGTCGGTCATGATGGAGCTTGAAATCTTTGGGCTCTGGAGTTTTTTGAACTCGACAGGTAAAGCAACTGGCCCCACAAGGTTCACGCTCGTTTCCGCTTTCTCCATCAGAATATCTTTGGTTGATGCGCTCTTTTCTAGATCTGTTCACCCTCCTTTGTGTAATGTCGTTCCTGGCATCTTCCTCGCATGAAAAGCGTACGTGGTGGGGGGAGCTAGATCGTTGGGTAGTCCCTATATGCCGAGGGCTGCTGCGACGACGTGGTGATTTGTCGGCTTGCTGCACGGTTCCTTGTTATCCTTGCGCGAGAGTGTCGCCTACCATCCCTAATCCCATTAGGGCAGAGCAATGGATAGCTGCCAGTGGATCGTTGGTTGTTGGCTGGGTTGTTAAGAGGTATGTTTGGGTGGCAACAAGAGCGGCATGTGCTATTTTTTCTTTGATGTTACCCGCAGAATCAACTGACATGAACGACAGGCCTAAGTCTCTTGCCTTCTCACGTCTTTCGGCTTCTAGAATGCGATGTAGCCGTGAGGCGCTCCTCCTGGGATGTGGTCCTCCGGTGATGCTGCCAGAACCTCAGGTAGAGCTGAGATGCGCCCGTCGCTGACTGGATTTATCGGCTAGCCTCTTCCTCTCATTTAGAGACTGCTATAATCGAAGCAGATCCCTCCTCTTGTGGTGCAATAGATACTGATAGACCATTAATTCTTCCCTTGTTGTGTCTGCTGTCATTGGTACTGCGTCTAACACATCGTCACGGGCCTTCTGCCAAGTTGTCGGAGGCAACCAAAGTGTTATGCACTCACCATTGTTTTCTCCTTCTCGTCTTGCAACACGACAGTCCTCTAGTAGCGCATTTTTGTCCTCACGGCGTCTTGCTACATCATCCAAGAAAATATCGTCAGGGTCATGATGGGGTTACCGTTGGAGTCTAGGGGTGCCAAGGTTTCTCCCTCCAGGATCATGCAGACTTGGCGGTGCCTCATGTTTGATTGATTATCGTTGCTGATGTACCCATAAGAGATGTTGAATTGTGATCCAGCAAAGTCCCAAGGGTCTTGCTCTGGATATGATTCTCCCTTCTTGATGATCGAGTCGATGCTTTCTTCGGCTTCGTCAGGAATTGAACTGGACATGCTCGGGCTGTGCTGTACCGCTGATTCAGAGATTGAGCCGAAAGAGAGGCTTCCATATGTGTCAACCAAATCTTCCAGATATGCGGGGTTTCTTTGAATTTCTTTGACGTTCATCGGAGCAGAGACGGCTTTTCCTGTTGAGCCGATAGATGATACTGGATTTGCCATAGGTGATGCTGGAGTTAGGGGTGGGCGTTCGGTCATGACCAACAATTCGGTCTTTGTATTTCAGTCTATTTTAAATTCGGTCCTTGAAAAAATAAAGACCGAATTATACTTGATAGTTTTACTACCCAAAAAATCCAGGTACCTACTAATTCGGGTTCGGGTTCAGTCATGACCGAATAACATGGTCAATATTGTCAACACAAAAGATAGACATTACTTATTAAAAATATGGCAATATTTCAACTATATTTTAATACATATGTTATCATCTAGTGGAAGAAATAAACGTGCAACAATCCTAATAAAATGTAGCAACTCTACAATAGCACTTTCATGACCATTCAACAATGCCATAATTCATGCACATCACACAAATTTGGTGTTTCGGATAGACTCATGTAAAATTCGGTCAGTTCGGTCTATTAGGTTACTTAGTTACTAAAGACCGAATAGACCAAACTAAATTCGGTCTATTAGGTTACTACCCAATTTTCTTTTCGGTCTTTTTAGTTTCGGTCTATTCGGGTTCGGTCTCGGTCTTTTCGGTTTCGGTCTTCGGTTATCTGTTTTTATGCGCACCCCTAGCTAGAGTAACCGACGAATCTGGGCTGAGAGGATCCAAAAGGCATAGGTTCTCAGGTGCTCCCACGCGAAAGTGGAAACTTCCGATCATGAGATCGGTCTACTGGTCGAACTCGATGAGGGCCGAAAAAGGGGTGGGTGGGCGTGAATCAGCGAGATCATAGTGGACCTCACCAACCTTAATCGCCGGGTTGTTGCTTGATGAAGGGGAAGCTGACGAATCCGTTGCTCCAGTGCTCAGAATTCCCACAGACAGCGCCAATTGACGAGGGGTAACCTCGGCAATGCCCATTGTTATGGACTTAGGGTTTGGTGCAAAAGAGAGCGTTGGGGATTTTGTTGGCTGATCAGACAAACAAGGAAGTTGATGTAGTCTGATTATTGAGAAAGCTCGGTTACAAAGTCACCGGTTCGCTATTTGCGGTATTGCTCACGATGGATTGCTGGAAAACTAAGGTGCCCTCTCCGTCGGGTCCTCCTAGGCTTTATATGAGAGGCTGGGTCTTGTATCCGTAGCCAGAGAGATTTCAAGTTAATATTACAATACAAACTCTACGCCGGTTCCCGATTATTCCTTAACAGACAAGGAAAGTATTTATTCCGTTGAGTGCTTCTTGGACTTCGTTGGGCCTTCGTGGGCCATACGATTTTATGCGCCTGGGGTAACTAAACATAGGGACCCGATTGGCCATATCCATGTCACTATGGGTGTTAGATATATGACTATGTAAACTAGATTATTGATTCTAGTGCAAATGGGAGACTGAAAGGAATATGCCCGAGAGGCAATAATAAAGTGGTTTTATGCTATTCTAGGTTTATAATAGATTTTTATTTTTCATGCTATAATTTTGTTAATAGGAAACATTAATACATGTGTGATTTGTAAACAGAAAAGGTTCCTAGTAAATCCTCTCTTTATACTAGCTTATTGATTAACAAATGATCAAAGGTTTCCTGATCATGAACATTGGATGTTTTTAATAACAGGGTCATATCATTGGAGAATGATAAGATGAAAAAGTAACCCACGGTAGATTTAGCAATATGATCATGTCCTCAAGTTTATATTGCTAACACATTCATAGTAACTCAATGTCCTTAGACCATGAGATCACGTCAATCACTTTCACCGGAAGAGTACTTTGATTCCATCAAACGTCACACCATAACAGGTTGATTATAAAGGTGTCTCCAGGTATTGGAAAGTGTTAGTCGAGGCTCGTGGATCAATAGTGGGATTTTTCCATCCGCATGACAGAGAGGTATACTCAGGGCCCTCTTGGTGATATCACATTGACATAGCTTGCAACCAAATGATTTGATCACTAGAATGTCATATCATGGGAACAAGGAAAAGAGTACTTGTCGGGAACAAGATTAAACAAGGTATGGATGATACCAAGTGATCAAATATGCGAGACAAAAGGAATTTGATTACAGCGAAAGAGGTTCGGACGATCATCGGATCTGCGTGGAACTAGTGGGAGTCATTATGCTCCAGGTCCCGTTAATGATTATTGATAGGAGAGAGTCTTTATCATATCTACATAGTTCTCGAACCCATAGGGAGACACACTTAAGGTTAGTCGACGCAATTGAGAGGATAGTTAACACAAGGGAATACAATGGACATCGCAGGAAATTGTTCTATAGAATATGCCGAAATGGTTTCGGGGTATCAAAACAAAGCAAGGGATCAAAATCTTAATGTGTTCATTAAATGAAGTACTCATTAAATGAAGTGTTCATTAAATTGAGTTGCATTAAAACAAGAGAATTAAAGTGCTTTAATGGAAAGACCTTTGGTTTTTTGAGTGGATAATAAATGGGAGAAAGTGGAGTTGGAAATTATGTGAGTGGAGAGTCCACCCACATGAATGTGAGGAGGGGAGGGGCACCTCCTTGGCGCCACCAATGTAGGGGGTTGACCCCCTCTCCCCTATGAAAGGAGGTGGAGACCTTCTCCCTCTCACACTCGCTTGCCCCTCTCTCATATATATGCCCTTTGGTTGGCATCTTCTCCCCCTTGCTAGCCTTGTCATTGCCACTAGAAAAGGTGCTTAGGCGAATCCCCACTCGAGATCTTCCTCTCCACCACCTTTACCATCGTGTAGCGCTGTTGGAGTTCCCGGGGACCCGCTACTTCTGTTGCCCGGCTAGAGCGAGGGTTCGGGAGTCGTTGGCACATCGCACGTGTGACCGGGTATGGAGGCGGTGCATGTTTGTGGCGCTGATCGTCTGGATGTCCTTGAGGAAGGTCGTGTACATATACATCAACCACGTTTGTTTGCGGGAATGTTATCCTGCTTACGGTCTTCGAGGGTGAGTCCATATGTAACTGTTACATACTATCGCCATGATTCGATCTTGGCAGTTGCAACCATAGGAAATTTTTTGTCTTCTATGCAATGGACTCCATCAAGGACATCCCCTCTCCGTAGGGCACGTGCTCGGCGCCCCATACGCAACGTGTTGGCGATGCCGCGAGTGGCAGGCGAGCCCTATCATTGGCATAGCGGCTGGTCAGCAAATATTTATGTCGTCACCGATCTCCCTATGGTGACTGTTGCATTGTAACACCCCGTCCACTTGGCCCCGCGGGTGTCACTCCTGGTAGCTTAATAGGATATCTAGACTGGCCCCACAGACCAACACTAGTCTTTTCTGCGCACTTTGTCCTCACTCATGCACACTCGGTACCCACTTCCTGGTCGGTCACTCATCCTAGAATTGCTCTAGGCCAAGCACACTTAACCTTAGAGCTCATTTCGAATGAGATTCCAGAAAAGAAGTTGCAACTTGTTGGTATGAGTATCCTATCAATCCTATTAAGTCATGTGCTTGGATCTCACATACACCCACCCTTTAGAAGATCGATGCCCTCATCGATCAAGCACACCCCATGAACGTTCCCTCTTGGCACGCGTATGTGCGTCCAGTGTCGGCACATGTTCCATGCCATGTCCACTCTGGGCCACACGCGCCATGCTCCACATGTCCCGCCACTGACCTGCACACACCCGACACACGCATGTGCGTCTAGTGTCGGCACATGTGTCATGCCGTGTCCACTCCGGGCCACACGCGTCATGCTCCACATGTCCCACCACTAACCCGCACACACCCGTTAACCAAGAGGATAGGCTCTGATACCACATGTAACACCCCGTCCACTTGGCCCCGGGGGTATCACTCCTGGTAGCTTAATATGATATCTAGATTGGCCCCACAGACCAATGATGACCCACAAGTGTAGGGGATCGCAACAGTCTTCGTGGGTAGTATTATTCAATTTATTGATTCGACACAAGGAGAGCCAAAGAATACTTGCAAGCCTTAACAACTGAGTTGTCAATTTAGCTGTACCTGGAAATAGTTCTTGCTCATAGAAGTTTATCAGTAGCAACAGTTTGGTACTAGCAACAACAAAGCAACAACAGTAGTAAAACAGGAGCAATAGTAACAGTAACAGTAACAGTGGGATTTGAGTGCGGTAGGCATATGGATGAATGGACAGGCGTTGCATGGACAAGTCTAAACATGTAACTTCAAGATCTAGGGCATTGCACATAAATAATAACAAGCATCCAAGTACTAAACAATCCTAGACATGTGCTCCAAATATAGTCATACGTGCTCGCAATGAGAACTTGCACAACATCTTCTGTCCAGCCAGCCCGTGGCAGCGAGGCCTCTAGGTAACTATTGGCAATTAAGGTGCTCCTTTTAATAGAGCACCAGAGCAAAGCATTAACACTCCATGAACACATGTGATCCTCACACCACAGCCATCCCCTCCGGTTGTCCCAATTATTGTCACTTTGGGGCCTTTGGATCCGGACAATGATATGTGTACACAACTTGCAGATAAGATCATAAACAATACTATCATAATGATTCAATAATAAGTTCAGATCTGAGATCATGGCACTCGGGCCCTAGTGACAAGCATTAAAGCACAACAAGTTGCAAAAAAGTCAAATAACACTAATAGAGATACTAGGCACTATGCCCTAATAGATCTTATTCGATTACATGATAGAACTCATCCAATCCATACCATCCCCAAGCCTACAACGGGGGATTACTCACTCATGGATGAGGGAAACATCGGCGGTTAATGGAGATGCGTTGGTGATGACGATGACGATGGTCCTCTCCAAATTCCCCGTACCGGCAGGGTGCCAGAACAGACTTTCTAGATCCGAATCTTGGTTTCTGGTGGCGGCGGCGGAGCGGAACTCTTTCTGGAAAACTATCGAACCCCCCTCTGTTTTTAGGTCGAAAGGCAACTTATAGGCGCAGAGGGATGCCGAGGGGGTGCCTGGGGTGGCTACACCCCCCTAGGCGCATCTAGTGTGGGCCCACGCCTGGCAGGGGTGTGGGCCCTCCCAGGCCCCTTCTCCATCTCGTCTTCTGGCTCCGTGGATCTGCTGGTGAAATATAATTTTTGGCATATTTTCCGGGATTTTTTCTAATAGTTGATTTTCTGCACAAAAACTAGACACCAAGGTAATTCAGCTGAAAACAGCGTCACTCCGTGTTAGTTGTATCCAAATCACACAAGTTTAGAGGATAAACAATAGCAAAAGTGTTCGGGAAAGTAGATACGTTTTGGACATATCAACTCCCCCCAAGCTTAGCTTATTGCTTGTCCTCAAGCAATTCAGTTAAAAACTGAGTGCGATAAAAGAACTTTCACGAACACATTTGCTTCATATGATGTATATATTCTCAGCATAGGAGTAGATTCTTAAACTATTCATAATAAAGAGTATGCAACTAAGTCTACTCAATAGCCATTGCAAGCTATGAATATAAACCAACTCAATAATAATAAGTAGCATGAAACATAAACATAAGCAACATTGCAATGCTCATAGTAAGGTATGATAGAGTGGTATCTCTCTTGCCTTTGTTTGTAGAGCACAATATAAATGCCAAGGCACCTCTGAAGTTCAAGTGAAGACTAGAAGTAAAGATATCAGAGATACAAGCATCAAAGTCATGACATAATTAATCAAGTTTTGAAACAACACAAGAATGACAACTATGCTCTCAAGAAGGTGCTCATAGAATAAGTGCTGACTCAACAAGGTTGTGAAAAGGTTTTGAAAAGTTTGAAAGGCTTCCAAATGCTGAAAGGAAGGCACTCATTAGCTTTGAGATCTCATTGCCCCTATCATAGGCATCTTCATATGGTTAAGGTGAAAGTGAGGTCCACTCTGAATCATATGCTTGATAGACCATAAACTGGAAATCCCAAGTCCCTTGAGTACGAGGGCCGCACCGCATGCTACTCAACTTTGGTTACCTGAAAGTTCTTGTCATTGTAAATACATGCATATCATAGAGAACCGCCAACGGGGTACCCCTTGCACATGATACATGAGCAATCCCGTGATCAAAATGACAAGGCAAGCAGACAATGAGCATCTCAGTGATCTTTTTATTTACTATATGCATAGCTTTTTATTGAGGATGCTTCATAGAATGCTCATTATGGTGATGCCGCAAGTTTCCACCATGATTAGGCATGGCTTAGGCTAGCGGTCCAGGCGTTTCTATAACACAATGTATAGACTCCATGAACTCACAAGCTCCCCTTTTATTTACACAAAATCGACATTCGTAAACAAAAGAGCAAAGTATCAACTGGATAGGATATCCAAAAAGTGTTGGAAGCGTTCCCCGTGATAGCACGGTTCCGCTGACTCCCAGCATATAATTAGCAAGCATATAACTTTCATGGATAAGTCACAATGGTTCAGGATTATTAAGTGCAAGGAATAAAGCATGCCATCAAGTTCTTGAGAGCTTTACTAACTAAATTTCTCAAAACAGACAAATATTTTATTTGGAAGAAAACACGGCATATTGAATAGGTATATATGGTGGACTCAGTTGGCAATATTGGTTTTTGAGAGTTGGAAGCACGGGTAGAGCTCATACCCGGTGCAAGTGAAGGCTAGCAAAAGAGAGGGAGCGACAAGCGAGAGAGCAATAATTGTCATAACCATGCTTGCAACAAAACAAGACTAATTATGGCATGAAAGTGATACAAGAACTCTGAGGCAAAATAAATCATCGAGGCTTACTGACTATTGATTAGTCATATGCATGCGTGAGCATGTGCCAAGTCGATTCACATGAATAGTCAGAGGAGGATACCACAATATCATACCAAAATATGAATAAAACAATGCAAGCAAACATTCATATGACATGCTACAAACTATTAGTAAGCTGGAGCTAATCATAGACAAGCAAGAACTACTAAGCATCCATAATGACATACACCTTACACAAACAGGCTAAACATGCTCACAATGATGAGTATATGTACAAAAATGAAACAAATAGAGTTCGCTACCCGCCTATTACCACACCTCGAGTTGTCTTAATCTTCATTATTGCCCTTCACTTGTGTGACTTGAATAATAACATGAAACCAAAATCCACTGAGGACGGCTGAACCCTGCAAAGAACTCACAAAACCAAAGAAGAACAATAAATATTTTTGGTGTTTTTGATTTTTTAAAGAAAGCAAACAAAGCAAAAACAACAAAGAAAAAACAAACAAATAAAAAACAAACTAGATAAAGCAAAATCTTTTTGGATTTTTCTTTTAAGGCAAACCAAATCAAAGAAACAAAGAAGACAAACAACGAAAATATTTTTGGTATTTTTTGTGTTTTTGAGAAAGCAGCAACAAAAACCAAAAAGAAAGCGAAACAATGGATATACAAAGAAACGGCCGAACATGATATATATGAGTGTGATGTCGGTATACCTCTCCCAAGCTTAGGCTTTTGGCCTAAGTGGGGCTCAATAGCGCGGGTAATAACCCCATGCTGGTGGGTCATCATAGGAATGATCATAGTCAGGCGCTTGCGATGAAGAAGAAGACGCACCCCAATTAATTGAGGGCTGCTGGTATGAAGACACTCCCAAGTTGGAGGGCTGAACTGAATTGTCTTCGGCATCCTCTTCAACATTCTACTCTTGATGGGAGAGATCCACCACATATGTGTCAACCTCCTCCTCCGTAAGCGACCATCCTTGCATGTTATCAAAGTTAAACAAAGCAGGTGCGGGCAAATAAACTATTTTCTCAGTCCTACCCTTTCTACGACCTTGCTAGGGAAAATATAATTCATACGGTAAACTTCTCACATTAGCCCCCAAGGAAACAAAACCATGTTGAGTCATGGATTCAAGATCAAGCCTCTCTATGGGGAACTGATAATCTGAATAGTGAGGCTCTAAACCATGGAAATCTAGCAACCTAGAAGCAATGAGACCTCCACAAATTCCACCCTTCTCGCGGTTGGTGGTGAGACGGTGAGCTATAAAAGCACCGAGGCTATAGGATCTACTCCTATTCAGAGCAGATGCGATAAAAGCTAGATCAAAAGAACAACTTTCTAGCAATCTTTCTAGCAAGAACACACTTGGTAATGAAATAGGCAAAGTATCTAATAGTTGGGAACTGAATGTTTTGAATTTTACCACTTTCCTTTGAGAAGTCGAAACCTTGGCAAATCTCAGCATATAAATCCATAAGTGACTTGGGCCTTTCCTTGATCTTCTCACAAGATCCCCACTGAGGTACTCTAATTGCTGCAAAGAAATCAGCAAAAGGCAGGTCGACAGGTATATTATATATTTTGTAATGGACCATGGGATTAGATGTAGACTAAGTGAACCAAAAGTCCTACACAAAAGCCATGGTTAGCTTAACAAATTGAAATGGTTCACCTTCAACAAAGTGTTCCAATCCTGCATTGGCAATCAAGGTTTGGAAATCCTGGGAGATTCCCGTGGTTCTAATAAATTCATGGCATGGGTATACGGAAGTAAAAACTGCCTCCTCACGATGAACCTTCATTGGCTCAGACACCATCAAGTCATATTGATTCATTGGATAGGTACTCATCTTCCTTGCTGAAATTTTTAGACAAACATCAAACCAAGTAATTTCTAAGTTGATAAACGGTGAGCAGCTACTATAGGAACTTGCTAGAGGGCTACACATGCATCAAAATAAAGTTTCTAAGCATAGAACAAGCATGCAAGATCAAACAACCTGACACCTATAGCAGCAAAATACTCAAGATACAATCAACTAATCACAAATCTAATTGGAGAAGCGGAGGAGACACATACCAAGGAGCAATCCCTCCAAAAATCAGTAGCAAAGAGGGTCTGAGCAAGGAGATCGAAAATCGCGATCAAGAACAACAAGAACTCGAGCTTCAGCAAGTTTTCCAGTGTTTTGAGGGAGAGAGAAAGAAGATGGCTTTGAGGAGGCAGCCTGGAAGGGCCTAGGTGGGCCAGACCCCCTAGGCGCCGCCCACTGGTAGGCCGCGCCTACCATGGGTGTGGTGGCCTGGGGTGGCCCCTGGGTCACTTCAGGTGTCTCTCTGCCCCTTTTTTTGAGGAAAAATTTATTTTGATTTTTTTGGGATTTTTCGGGAAACTTTATTTTTGGCCAATTTTCAGGTTATGAAAATTGATTTTCTCGCAGAAACAGTTTTTTCAGAAGAAGCAAAAGCAAACCAAAAGCCAAACTACAGGAGCTCTAAGACAAACTAACAAGCAAACAACTAACAAAACCAAAGCTAGCAAAAGAAAGGCAAAGACTAGGAAGGAGAAAAGTAAAAGAAAGAAAGTATAACCATAGTGAAAACATTATTTTGTTCATTAAAATCCTTTTGTTAACTAGGTTGATCAAGTCTTGTTACCAAAACAATCTTATATGAAATAAAACTTTGCAATCCACAAGGTGATTATGTTACCTCATACTTGATAGAAATGGTCCCAATCATAATAGTTTCAAAATTTTCTTGTGGAATGGGACAATATATTTCTCCAACCTTGATGTTCTAAATATTTTCAATGGAATTTAGGCAATAGCTTTTAGCAACCTTCTTGGGGAAATAGACAGTATGCTCTTTGTCATTAATATTGAATGTTACTTTTCCTTGATTGCAATTGATGACAGCACCTGTAGTATTAAGAAAAGGTCTCCCGAGAATAAAAGACATATTATCATCTTCAGGCATTTCAAGCACAACAAAATTAGTTAAAACCATGCAATTATGAGCTACTTGAACAGGAACATCCTCACATATACCAACAAGGATAGTAGTTGACTTATCAGCCATTTGCAAAGATATATCAGTTGGTATCAACTTTTCTAGCTAGAGTCTCTTGTAGAGAGAAAAAGTCATAACACTAACTCCAGCTCCCAAATCACATAAAGCAGTTCTAACATAATTGTTCTTAATAGAGCAAGGAATAGTTGGTATACCTGGATCACCAAGTTTCTTTGGAACCTTACCATTGAAGGAGTAATTAGCAAGCAAAGTATAAATCTCCTCATTAGGAATCTTCCTTTTATTAGAAACAATATCCTTCATATACTTTGAATAAGGAGGCAATTTAATAGCATCAGTCAAAGGAATTTGCAAAAATAAAGGTTTCATCCACTCACAAAACTTGTTGTAGTGTTCTTCCTCCTTTGACTTGTGTTTCTTACCTAGAAAAGGCATAGGTATCTACACCCAAGGTTCTCTCTCTTTACCATGTTTATTAGCAATAAAATCTTCCTTAGTGTACCTAGTGTTCTTAGTGTGCTTCTCAGGTTCTTCCTCAACTTCCTCCTTATCAGGAGCATCACTTTTATCATTACCACTCTCAGTTCAGCATCAGAGACAGATATACTATTAGGATCTACAGCAGGTTCAAGTGGTTCCTCAACTACTTTATGTTTCTTTTTATTTATCTTACGAGGACTACCACTAATCTCACCTTGCTGAGAATCCTGCTCAATTCTTTTAGGGTCTCCTTCTGGATATAAAGGATCTTGAGTAGCTACACCACTCCTAGTTCTAATTCCATAAGCATGTTTATCTCCTGAAGCATCAACTAGCATATCCTTTTGTACCTTAACAAGTTGATCAAGTTGGGTTTGAACCATTTGAAAGTGTTTACAAAGCATTTTAATATCATTAGAAGTTCTTTACAGAATATCTTTCAACTCATTGATAGCTCTAGAGTTTTCCAATAAATGATTCTGAACTTGTTTATTAAAATGACCTTGTTTTACAATAAAAATATCAAGTTCCTCTAAACATTGATCAGGAGGCTTACCATAAGGAATATCACCTTCATCAAAGTGTTGGAGAGAGTGTACCACAATAGTAGAGAATGGGGAATTGGCTTACATAATTCTTCTATAGGAGGTAGATTCTTCACATCTTCAGCTCTAATACCTTTCTCCTTTAGACACTTCTTGGCTTCCTTCATCACTTCATCATTTAATACAATAACTCCCCTCTTATTTGGTGTTGGTGTTGGAACTGGTTCAGGCACAATTGGTTCAGGTGTATTTAGCTCAGTTGAAGTCCAATCATCATAATTCTTGCTTATCTTAGTTATTAATTCTTCAGCATCTGTAGGAGTTCTTTTCCTGAAAACACAATCAGCAAAGCTATCTAGGTAGGTCCTAGAATCATCAGTTAGTCCATTATAATAAATATCAAGAAGCTCATTCTTAGGCAATGGACATCCAGGATGTGCATGAATCAAGGCACAGAACCTTGTCCATGACTCAGGCAATTTCTCTTCTTATCCCTGTTTAAAATCAAAAAGTCTCTGCAAAGCAGCATGTCTAGCACTAGGAGGAAAATATTTCTGGAAAAAAGAAGCAATCAGGGCTATCAATGGAACCATGAGGTAATCTATTAAACCAAGCCCTAGCTTCTCCTTTTAGTGAAAAAGGGAAAATCTTAGTAACAAAGTACTTACGCATCTTAAAATCATCAGAGAACAAAGCACTCATAGTAGAAAGCTCATTCATATGAGCCACGGCACTCTCATTTTCAGTCCCACAAAAAGGTTCTTTCTCAAAAATATCTAAATAAGATAATTCAAGAGAGAAATCATAATCTTTATCTTTAATATCTATGGGAGAAGTGGCAAACTTAGGATCAGAGGACAACTTAGGCATAATGGTGCGTCTAGCAAGGGGACTCTTAATAGCATACCATGTGTGTTTCGGCACTCTTCAACAAAATCATCAGTGAACTCAATGTAACCATCATTAATATCAAAACTCTCACTAGACTCAGGTGAGCTAACAGGTGTAACAGTGTCTTCGCTAGGAGTTTCAGTATTTCCTAGACTAGCCATAGTAGTATCTAGAAAATGACCTAATGAACCACTCGCATCAAGTACAGTAGAAGTAACATCATGAGCATCAAAAGCAGTTTCAGATTCAGCAGTAGTAGCAATGTGTGTAGCATGAGTATGTGGTGATGGTGTGACAAGCTTACTTATAACACACGGTGAATCAAGAGCAGCAGAGGTGTTTAGGACTGTACCTCTTCTTGTAGTGGATGGTAAAATAGGGAACTTTCCATCACGAGACTTACCCATGATGAAAGGAGTAGCAGTGAACAATAGTAGATCCAAGTGAACTTATAAATAAAGCTATGCTCCCCGTGTAGGGTTTCGTAGCATGGAAAACAAAAATTTTCTATCGCATACAAACAAACAAGCCAAGATCTATCTACTAGATTGTAGCAACAAGTTGATGGAATAACTCACCCTCGAAGATTCCAAAGTGTTTAACGAGAGCGGATTCTCGTGGGTGATGTAGTCGTACTCTTCCCGATCTCAAGATCGCGTAGACGATCCTTCCGGCGCTGCGTTCCGGCAGCGCTCCCGCAGTCGGTCACACGTTCGGTACTCGACGAAGACCTTCCTCTCCCTTGTTCCAGCAGGCAGCGGAGGTTGTATCACTCTCCTCGCGATTCCGGCAGCACAACGGCGTGGTACCGGAAGTAGAGGGGAGATCTCGCAGGGCTTCGCCTTAAGCCGGAGCGAGTATGGTGTACTATGAGAGAGCCCTCGACGATCTAGGGTTTAGACACGCCGAGTAAGATGTGCTAGAGCCGGCAGCTAGGGTTTGGAGGTGCCCAAGTCGGCGGCTAGGGGAGAAACCCTAGGGGGCGGCGGCGGCTATGGTGGGAAGCAGCTGCTAGGGTTTGGAGGTGGGAACTTGTGTGTCTAGGAGGGGAGCCCTGCCCCTCCTTATATAGGTGGAGGGGGCCGGCCAAGGGGAGGGGAGTCCCTTCCCAACTCGGCTTGGTGGTGCGCCGGCGGTGGGAGGAGGAACTCCTCCCCAAAGTCGGTTTCCACCTCCCTCTCCACTTCCCAAAACTTGCCGTTTGACTTTCAAACTTGGCGTTTGACTTTTCAAACTAGGATTTGAATAAACCCTCTATTTTGTTCAGCGATGACACCGAGTACATGATGCAATCATATTAACTTTATATAACACATCCATGTACCCTTCCCCTCCGGAGTGCCGGACATTCCGGAACCTTCTAGAACATTCCCGATGAAAACACCGGAACCATTCCCCAACTCCGAAACGGGACTTTCCTTATATGAATCTTATTCTCCGGACCATTCCGGATCTCCTCGTGATATCCTAGATCCCATCCGAGACTCCGAACAACATTCGGACTCTTTCTCATCATTCCATAACTACTCAAACAACGTCGAATCCTTAAGTGTGTCTCCCTACGGTTCGTGAATTATGCGGACATGATCGAGACACTTCTCCGAACAATAACCAATAGAGGAATATGGAAATTCATATGGCTCCCACATATTTATACGATTACTTTGCGATCGAATGAACCACTTACATACGATATCAATTTCCCTTTGTCTCACGATAGTTTACTTATCCGAGGTTATGATCGTCGGTATCTCTGCATACCTAGTTCAACCTCGTTACTGATAAGTACTCTTTTCTCGTTCCCGTGATATGTGATCCCTTGTGAGCTAGTCACATGCTTGCAAGCTAATTGGATGACATTTCACCGAGAGGGCCCAGAGTATATCTATCCGTCATATGGATGGACAAATCACACTCTTGATCCATGTGTTTCAACCAATACTTTCCGAACACTCAATGCCACCTTTATAGCCACCCAGTTACGGTGTGGTGTTTGATGTCATCAAAGCATCCATCCGGTAAAGGTGATATGCATGATATCATGGTCGAAGGAATTAGATTACTATGTATCAGAAAGCATATAGCAATTGAACTATTAAAATTGACTTGATCTTTATGCTACGCTTATCTATAGGAGTATGTCCACCATATCATTCTCCTAACGATATGATCTTGTTGTTAATAACATCTCAATGTTCATGATAGGGAAACCACAATCATCTATTAACCAACAAGCTAGTATTATATAGAGGCTTTACTAGGGACTCTTATTTTGGTCTACAAATCACACAAGTATTAATGTTTCCTTGTTAATACCATTATAGCATGAATGTAAACATTTATCATAAACACAAAGACATAATAATAACTATATTTATTATTGCCTCTAGGGCATATCTCCAACAGTCTCCCACTTGCACTAGAGTCATCTAATCTAGATTACATGGTAATATACCGAACACCCATGTCAGTTTGGTGCTGGTCATGTTTTGCCCTCGGGAGAGGTTTAGTCAACGGATCCGCCACATTCAGATCTATGTGTAATTTGCAAATCTTTATATCCCCATCTTGGTTATGTTCTCGAATAGCGTGAAAACGTAGCTTGATGTGCTTCAGCTTCTTGTGTGACCTTGGTTCTTGCGCATTGGCTATGGCGCCCATGTTATCACAGTAGATAGACATTGGGTCCAGCGCACTAGGAACCACACCCAGCTCCGTAATGAACTCTTTCATCCATATCGCTTCTTGTGAAGCCTCCGAAGCAGCCATGTATTCCGATTCAGTTGAAGATCTCGCCATAACGCTTTGCTTTGCACTCCTCCAGCTAACTGCTGCACCATTCAAAATAAATACATATCCAGATTGTGATTTAGAATCATCCGGATCGGTGTTCCAACTAGCATCGGTGTAACCATTTACAACGAGCTGTTCATCACCTCCATAAGAAAGAACCATATCATTAGTTCTTCTCAAGTACTTAAGGATGTTTTTGACTGCTGTCCAATGATCCACTCCTGGATCACTTTGATATCTGCTAGTTAAACTAACAGCATATGCAATGTCGGGTCTAGTACATAGCATGGCATACATTAGAGATCCTATGGCTGAGGCATAGGGAGTCTTACTCATCCTTTCTCTATCTTCTGCCGATGTCGGACTTTGAGTTTTACTCAAGGTCGTATTGGGCAACATGGGCAAGAACCCTTTCTTGCTATCTTCCATTCCAAACCTCTTTAGAACTTTGTCCAAATATGTACTTTGTGACAATGATATTTGGCGTCTTGATCTATCTCTATAAATCTTTATGCCTAATATGTAAGCTGCTTCGCCAAGATCTTTCATTGAAAAACTATTATTCAAATATTCCTTGACACTATTAAGAAGGTCTACATCATTCCCAATCAACAATATGTCATCTACATATAGTATTAAGAATGCTACAGAGCTCCCACTCACTTTCTTGTAAATACAAGCTTCTCCATAAGTTTGTATAAAACCAAAACTTTTGATCACCTTATCAAAACGTTGATTCCAACTTCGGGACGCTTGCTTCAATCCATAAATGGACCGTTGAAGTTTGCATACCTTGTTAGCATATTTAGGATCGACAAAACCTTTGGGTTGCATCATATACAACTCTTCATCAATGTCTCCATTGAGGAATGCTGTTTTGACATCCATCTGCCATATCTCATAATCATAATATGTAGCGATTGCTAACATAATCCTCACAGACTTTAGCTTCGCTACTGGTGAGAAAGTCTCATCGTAGTTAACTCCTTGAATTTGTCGAAACCCCTTTGCGACAAGTCGAGCTTTATAGACAGTAACATTACCATCAGCATATGTTTTCTTCTTGAAAATTCATTTGTTCTCGACAGCCTTCCGGCCATCTGGTAAGTCCACCAAAGTCCATACTTGGTTTTCGTACATGTATCCAATCTCGGATTTCATGGCTTCTTGCCATTTATTGGAATCTGGGATAATCATTGCTTCCTCATATGTCTCAGGGTCATCGGTGTTGTCCACCAAAATGACACTCATAACGGGATCATACCAATCTGGAGTGGTACGAGTTCTCGTTGACCTGCGAGGCTCTGTAGCAACTTCAACCGAAGTTTCATGATCATCATCATTAGCTTCCTCTCTAACTGGTGCAGGCACCACAGGAACTTCTTCCGGTGCTGCGCTACTCGCAATTTCGAGAGAAGGTTCGATAACCTCGTCGAGTTCTACTTTCCTTCCAGTCACTTCTTTCGAGAGAAATTCCTTCTCTAGAAAGGATCCATTCTTGGCAACGAAGATTTTGCCTTCGGATCTATGATAGAAGGTATACCCAATAGTTTCCTTCGGGTATCCTATGAAGACGCATTTTTCCGCTTTGGGTTCAAGCTTGTCCGGCTGTAACTTCTTTACATAGGCTTCGCAACCCCAAACTTTAAGGAACGACAATCTAGGTTTCTTCCCAAACCATAATTCATACGGTGTCGTTTCAACGGATTTAGATGCTGCCCTATTTAAAATGAATGCGGCTGTTTCTAATGCATAACCCCAAAATGATAGTGGTAAATCTATAAGTGACATCATAGAACGAACCATATCTAAGAGAGTTCGATTACGACTTTCGGACACACCATTACGCTGTGGTGTTCCCGGCGGTGTCAATTGTGAAAGTATTGCGCATTTCTTCAAATTCTCGCCAAACTCGTAACTTAGATATTCACCTCCACGATCAGATCGTAGAAATTTAATCTTCTTGTTACGTTGATTCTCTACCTCACTTTGAAATTCCTTAAACTTCTCGAAAGTTTCGGACTTATGTTTCATGAAATAGATATACCCATATCTACTCAAGTCATCCGTGAAGATAAGAACATAACGATAACCACCGCGTGATGCTACACTCATTGGACCACACACATCGGTATGTATGATTTCCAATAAGTTCGTAGCTCGCTCCATCATACCAGAGAATGGAGTCTTAGTCATTTTACCCATCAGACATGCTTCGCATCTTTCAAGTGATTCGAAATCAAGTGATTCAAGAAGTCCATCGGAATGGAGTTTCTTCATACGCTTCACTCCAATGTGACCAAGACGACAGTGCCACATATAGGTTGAGTTATCGCTCGATTTCAAACGTTTAGCCTCAATGTTATTAATATGTGTATTTCCACTATCGAGATTCAACAAGAATAGACCATCTATCAAAGGTGCATGTGCATAAAACATATTACTCATATAAATCGAACAACCATTATTCTCGGACTTAAACAAGTAACCGTCTCGCAATAAACAAGATCCCGATATAATGTTCATGCTTAACGCAGGCACCAAATAAAAATTATTTAAGTATAAAACTAATCCCGATGGTAGATGAAGGGGTAGCGTGCCGACCGCGATCACATCAACCTTTGATCCGTTTCCAACGCGCATCGTCACCTCGTTCTTCGCTAGCTTCCGTTTATTCTGCAGCACCTGCATCGAGTTACAAATATGAGCAACCGAACCAGTATCAAATACCCAGGCACTACTACGAGTACTAGTGAGATACACATCAATAACATGTATATCAGATATACCTTTCTTCTTGATGTTGCCGTTCTTCAAATCCGCCAAGTACTTTGGGCAATTCCGCTTCTAGTGACCTTCTCCCTTGCAGTAAAAGCACTCGGTATCAGGCTTAGGTCCAGCCTTGGTCTTCTTTGTCGGCGTGATAACTTTCTTACCACCCTTCTTGAAGTGTCCCTTCTTCTTAGACTTGCCTTTCTTGAATTTGGTGGTCTTATTGACCAACACCACTTGGTGCTCTTTCTTGATCTCCACTTCTGCAGATTTCAACATGGAAAAGAGTTCTGGCAACGTCTTGTTCATGTTTTGCATGTTGTAGTTCATCACAAAGTTCTTGTAACTTGGTGGTAGTGATTGGAGGACGCGGTAAATCCCCAAAGCATTAGGAATCACTATACCCAAGCTTTGAAGTTTGTTTGCGTGCCCAGACATCTTAAGCACATGCTCACTGACGGAGCTGCCATCTTCCATCTTGCAGTTAAAGAACTTTTCAGAAGCCTCATAGCTTTCAATTGCCGCATGAGTCTCAAAGATCAATTTGAGATCCTCGACAATATCATATGGGTCTGAATTCTCAAACCTTTTCTGAAGCTCCGATTCTAAACCATACAAGATAGCACACTGAACTATGGAGTACTGAGTCTTCCGAGTGAGGTAAACATTATTTACTTCATCGGCTGCATCAGCTGCAGGTGGGTCACCCAGCGGTGCATCCAGCACATAGGTCAAATTACCAGCTGTGAGGACAATCCTCAAATTGCGGAACCAATCCGCGAAGTTGCTTCCATTGTTTTTCAACTTTTCTTTCTCTAGGAACGCATTAAAATTGATGGTAGGGGCTGCCATTGATCTACAACATATTTGCAATAGTTTAGACTAAGTTTATGACAAATTGAGTTCAAATTAATAATAAAATTAATCTAGGTGAACTCCCACTCAAAACAATATCCTTTACATTGTTTTAGTGATCACACGAACCAAATTCACCACATCAACACCGATCATCACGAGAGTTGATATAGTTTCAATGGCGAACAATCGACATGTTCATCATATCTACTATATGATTCATGCTTTACCTTTCGGTGATCCGTGTTCCGAGACCATGTCTGTACATTCTAGGCTCGTCAAGATCAAACCTTAGTTTCCGCATGAGCAAATCTGGCTTGCTCACGTTGTATGCACTTGCAGAATCTAACACACCCGATCATCACGTGGTGCTTCAAAACAACAAGCTTTAGCAACGATGCTAACTAAGGGTGAACACTTTATGACTTGAAATTCATGTGCATGAGGGATCATCTTATAATGCTACCGTCGTCTACTAAGCAATACAAGATGCATAAAGGATTAACATCACATGCAATTCATAATATGTGATATGATATGGCCTTTTCTTCTTTGTGCTTCCGATCTCCATCTTCAAGCACGAACATGATCTCCATCATCACCAGCATTGCATCAAGGTCAATGATGCTTCTCCATGGTTGTCGTCCACCGGCTTCAACTATTACAACTACTTTGAATAGACACGCGGGTCTTAACATAAATTAAAGACAACCATAAGGCTCCTACCGGTTGCCAACTTACAATAAGGAACATTGCATACATCAAATATAATCACAATCATGGCCATATCACATCACAGCACACCCCTGCAAAACAAATTTAGACGCCTCTACTTTCTTTGCATGTTTTACGTGGTTTGGGGCTTTCAATAAGTGTCGATCGAACTTACGAACATGAACCACAACATTGATACTAGTATTGTTAATCACCCGTTGTAAATTGGATCTTAACTATGCTAGGAGAAACAGGCACCCGCAAAGCCACTTATGCAATACAAGTTGCATGTCAAGCGTGGAGCAAGTCTCATGAACGATGTCATGTAAGGTTAGCCCGGGCCGCTTCATCCCAACATCCCGCAAGATGCAAAGTACACAAGAAGCAATCGACAATAAAAGCATCAATGCCCACAATGACCATTGTGTTCTACTCGTGCAACAAATCTACATATAGACACGGCTCTGATACCACTGTAGGGTTTCGTAGCATGGAAAACAAAAAAATTCTATCGCATACAAACAAACAAGCCAAGATCTATCTACTAGATTGTAGCAACGAGTCGATGGAATAACTCACCCTCGAAGATTCCAAAGTGTTTAACGAGAGCGGATTCTCGTGGGTGATGTAGTCGTACTCTTCCCGATCTCAAGATCGCGTAGACGATCCTTCCGGCGCTGCGTTCCGGCAGCGCTCCCGCAGTCGGTCACACGTTCGGTACTCGACGAAGACCTTCCTCTCCCTTGTTCCAGCAGGCAGCGGAGGTTGTAGCACTCTCCTCGCGATTCCGGCAGCACAACGGCGTGGTACCGGAAGTAGAGGGGAGATCTTGCAGGGCTTCGCCTTAAGCCGGAGCGAGTATGGTGGACTATGAGAGAGCCCTCGATGATCTAGGGTTTAGACACGCCGAGTAAGAGGTGCTAGAGCCGTCGGCTAGGGTTTGGAGGTGCCCAAGTCGGCGGCTAGGGGAGAAACCCTAGGGGGCGGCGGCGACTATGGTGGGCAGCAGCTGTTAGGGTTTGGAGGTGGGAACTTGTGTGTCTAGGAGGGGAGCCCTGCCCCTCCTTATATAGGTGGAGGGGGCCGGCCAAGGGGAGGGGAGTCCCTCCCCAACTCGGCTTGGTGGTGCGCCGGCGGTGGGAGGAGGAACTCCTCCCCAAAGTCGGTTTCCACCTCCCTCTCCACTTCCCAAAACTTGCCGTTTGACTTTCAAACTTGGCGTTTGACTTTTCAAACTAGGATTTGAATAAACCCTCTATTTTGTTCAGCGATGACACCGAGTACATGATGCAATCATATTAACTTGATATAACACATCCATGTACCCTTCCCCTCCGGAGTGCCGGACATTCCGAAACCTTCTAGAACATTCCCGATGAAAACACCGGAACCATTCCCCAACTCCGAAACGGGACTTTCCTTATATGAATCTTATTCTCCGGACCATTCCGGATCTCCTCGTGATATCCTGGATCCCATCCGAGACTCCGAACAACATTCGGACTCTTTATCATCATTCCATAACTACTCAAACAACGTCGAATCCTTAAGTGTGTCTCCCTACGGTTCGTGAATTATGCGGACATGATCGAGACACTTCTCCGAACAATAACCAATAGAGGAATCTGGAAATTCATATGGCTCCCACATATTTCTACGATTACTTTGCGATCGAATGAACCACTTACATACGATATCAATTTCCCTTTGTCTCACGATAGTTTACTTATCCGAGGTTATGATCGTCGGTATCTCTGCATACCTAGTTCAACCTCGTTACTGATAAGTACTCTTTTCTCGTTCCCGTGATATGTGATCCCTTGTGAGCTAGTCACATGCTTGCAAGCTAATTGGATGACATTTCACTGAGAGGGCCCAGAGTATATCTATCCGTCATATGGATGGACAAATCACACTATTGATCCATGTGTTTCAACCAATACTTTCCGAACAGTCAATGCCACCTTTATATCCACCCAGTTACGGTGTGGTGTTTCATGTCATCAAAGCATCCATTCGGTAAAGGTGATATGCATGATCTCATGGTCGAAGGAATTAGATTACTATGTATCAGAAAGCATATAGCAATTGAACTATTAAAATTGACTTGATCTTTATGCTACGCTTATCTATAGGACTATGTCCACCATATCATTCTCCTAACGATATGATCTTGTTGTTAATAACATCTCAATGTTCATCATAGGGAAACCATAATCATCTATTAACCAACAAGCTAATATTATATAGAGGCTTTACTAGGGACTCTTATTTTGGTCTACAAATCACACAAGTATTAATGTTTCCTTGTTAATACCATTATAGCATGAATGTAAACATTTATCATAAACACAAAGACATAATAATAACTATATTTATTATTGCCTCTAGGGCATATCTCCAATAGTCTCCCACTTGCACTAGAGTCATCTAATCTAGATTACATGGTAATATACCGAACACCCATGGCAGTTTGGTGCTGGTCATGTTTTGCCCTCGGGAGAGGTTTAGTCAACGGATCCGCCACATTCAGATCTGTGTGTACTTTGGAAATCTTTATATCCCCATCTTGGATATGTTCTCGAATAGCGTGAAAACGTAGCTTGATGTGCTTCAGCTTCTTGTGTGACCTTGGTTCTTGCGCATTGGCTATGGCGCCCATGTTATCACAGTAGATAGACATTGGGTCCAGCGCACTAGGAACCACACCCAGCTCTGTAATGAACTCTTTCATCCATATCGCTTCTTGTGAAGCCTCTGAAGCAGCCATGTATTCCGATTCAGTTGAAGATCTCGCCATAACGCTTTGCTTTGCACTCCTCCAGCTAACTGCTGCACCATTCAAAATAAATACATATCCAGATTGTGATTTAGAATCATCCGGATCGGTGTTCCAACTAGCATCGGTGTAACCATTTACAACGAGCTGGTCATCACCTCCATAAGAAAGAACCATATCCTTAGTTCTTCTCAAGTACTTCAGGATGTTTTTGACCGCTGTCCAATGATCCACTCCTGGATCACTTTGATATCTGCTAGTTAAACTAACAGCATATGCAATGTCGGGTCTAGTACATAGCATGGCATACATTAGAGATCCTATGGCTGAGGCATAGGGAGTCTTACTCATCCTTTCTCTATCTTCTGCCGATGTCGGACTTTGAGTTTTACTCAAGGTCGTATTGGGCAACATGGGCAAGAACCCTTTCTTGCTATCTTCCATTCCAAACCTCTTTAGAACTTTGTCCAAATATGTACTTTGTGACAATGATATTTGGCGTCTTGATCTATCTCTATAAATCTTTATGCCTAATATGTAAGCTGCTTCGCCAAGATCTTTCATTGAAAAACTATTATTCAAATATTCCTTGACACTATTAAGAAGGTCTACATCATTCCCAATCAACAATATGTCATCTACATATAGTATTAAGAATGCTACAGAGCTCCCACTCACTTTCTTGTAAATACAAGCTTCTCCATAAGTTTGTATAAAACCAAAACTTTTGATCACCTTATCAAAACGTTGATTCCAACTTCGGGACGCTTGCTTCAATCCATAAATGGACCGTTGAAGTTTGCATACCTTGTTAGCATATTTAGGATCGACAAAACCTTTGGGTTGCATCATATACAACTCTTCATCAATGTCTCCATTGAAGAATGCTGTTTTGACATCCATCTGCCATATCTCATAATCATAATATGCAGCGATTGCTAACATAATCCTCACAGACTTTAGCTTCGCTACTGGTGAGAAAGTCTCATCGTAGTCAACTCCTTGAATTTGTCAAAACCCCTTTGCGACAAGTCGAGCTTTATAGACAGTAACATTACCATCAGCATTTGTTTTCTTCTTGAAAATCCATTTGTTCTCGACAGCCTTCCGGCCATCTGTTAAGTCCACCAAAGTCCATACTTGGTTTTCGTACATGTATCCAATCTCGGATTTCATGGCTTCTTGCCATTTATTGGAATCTGGGCTCATCATTGCTTCCTCATATGTCTCAGGGCCATCGGTGTTGTCCACCAACATGACACTCATAACGGGATCATACCAATCTGGAGTGGTACGAGTTCTCGTTGACCTGCGAGGCTCTGTAGCAACTTCAACCGAAGTTTCATGATCATCATCATTAGCTTCCTCTCTAACTGGTGCAGGCACCACAGGAACTTCTTCCGGTGCTGCGCTACTCGCAATTTCGAGAGAAGGTTCGATAACCTCGTCGAGTTCTACTTTCCTTCCAGTCACTTCTTTCGAGAGAAATTCCTTCTCTAGAAAGGATCCATTCTTGGCAACGAAGATTTTGCCTTCGGATCTATGATAGAAGGTATACCCAATAGTTTCCTTCGGGTATCCTATGAAGACGCATTTTTCCGCTTTGGGTTCAAGCTTGTCCGGCTGTAACTTCTTTACATAGGCTTCGCAACCCCAAACTTTAAGGAACGACAATCTAGGTTTCTTCCCAAACCATAATTCATACGGTGTCGTTTCAACGGATTTAGATGGTGCCCTATTTAAAGTGAATGCGGCTGTTTCTAATGCATAACCCTAAAATGATAGTGGTAAATCTGTAAGTGACATCATAGAACGAACCATATCTAAGAGAGTTTGATTACGACGTTCGGACACACCATTACGATGTGGTGTTCCCGGCGGTGTCAATTGTGAAAGTATTCCGCATTTCTTCAAATGCTCGCCAAACTCGTAACTTAGATATTCACCTCCACGATCAGATCGTAGAAATTTAATCTTCTGGTTATGTTGATTCTCTACCTCACTTTGAAATTCCTTAAACTTCTCGAAAGTTTCGGACTTATGTTTCATGAAATAGATATACCCATATCTACTCAAGTCATCCGTGAAGATAAGAACATAATGATAACCACCGCGCGATGCTACACTCATTGGACCACACACATCGGTATGTATGATTTCCAATAAGTTCGTAGCTCGCTCCATCATACCAGAGAATGGAGTCTTAGTCATTTTACCCATCAAACATGCTTCGCATCTTTCAAGTGATTCGAAATCAAGTGATTCAAGAAGTCCATCGGAATGGAGTTTCTTCATACGCTTCACTCCAATGTGACCAAGACGACAGTGCCACATATAGGTTAAGTTATCGCTCGATTTCAAACGTTTAGCCTCAATGTTATTAATATATGTATTTCCACTATCGAGATTCAACAAGAATAGACCATCTATCAAAGGTGCATGTGCATAAAACATATTACTCATATAAATCGAACAACCATTATTCTCGGACTTAAACAAGTAACCGTCTCGCAATAAACAAGATCCCGATATAATGTTCATGCTTAACGTAGGCACCAAATAACAATTATTTAAGTATAAAACTAATCCCGATGGTAGATGAAGGGGTAGCGTGCCGACCGCGATCACATCAACCTTTGATCCGTTTCGAACGCGCATCGTCACCTCGTTCTTCGCTAGCTTCCGTTTATTCTGCAGCACCTGTTTCGAGTTACAAATATGAGCAACCGAACCAGTATCAAATACCCAGGCACTACTACGAGTACTAGTGAGATACACATCAATAACATGTATATCAGATATACCTTTCTTCTTGATGTTGCCGTTCTTCAAATCCGCCAAGTACTTTGGGAAATTCCGCTTCCAGTGACCTTCTCCCTTGCAGTAAAAGCACTCGGTATCAGGCTTAGGTCCAGCCTTGGTCTTCTTTGTCGGCGTGATAACTTTCTTACCACCCTTCTTGAAGTGTCCCTTCTGCTTAGACTTGCCTTTCTTGAATTTGGTGGTCTTATTGACCAACACCACTTGGTGCTCTTTCTTGATCTCCACTTCTGCAGATTTCAACATGGCAAAGAGTTCTGGCAACGTCTTGTTCATGTTTTGCATGTTGTAGTTCATCACAAAGTTCTTGTAACTTGGTGGTAGTGATTGGAGGACGCGGTAAATCCCCAAAGCATTAGGAATCACTATACCCAAGCTTTGAAGTTTGTTTGCGTGCCCAGACATCTTAAGCACATGCTCACTGACGGAGATGCCCTCTTCCATCTTGCAGTTAAAGAACTTTTCAGAAGCCTCATAGCTTTCAATTGCCGCATGAGTCTCAAAGATCAATTTGAGATCCTCGACAATATCATATGGGTCTGAATTCTCAAACCTTTTCTGAAGCTCCGATTCTAAACCATACAAGATAGCACACTAAACTATGGAGTACTGAGTCTTCCGAGTGAGGTAAACATTCTTTACTTCATCGGCTGCATCAGCTGCAGGTGGGTCACCCAGCGGTGCATCCAGCACATAGGTCAAATTACCAGCTGTGAGGACAATCCTCAAATTGCGGAACCAATCCGCGAAGTTGCTTCCATTGTTTTTCAACTTTTCTTTCTCTAGGAATGCATTAAAATTGATGGTAGGGGCTGCCATTGATCTACAACATATTTGCAATAGTTTAGACTAAGTTTATGACAAATTGAGTTCAAATTAATAATAAAATTAATCTAGGTGAACTCCCACTCAAAACAATATCCCTCACATTGTTTTAGTGATCACACGAACCAAATTCACCACATCAACACCGATCATCACGAGAGTTGATATAGTTTCAATGGCGAACAATCGACATGTTCATCATATCTACTATATGATTCATGCTTTACCTTTCGGTGATCCGTGTTCCGAGACCATGTCTGTACATTCTAGGCTCGTCAAGATCAAACCTTAGTTTCCGCATGAGCAAATCTGGCTTGCTCACGTTGTATGCACTTGCAGAATCTAACACACCCGATCATCACGTGGTGCTTCAAAACAACAAGCTTTAGCAACGATGCTAACTAAGGGTGAACACTTTATGACTTGAAATTCATGTGCATGAGGGATCATCTTATAATGCTACCGTCGTCTACTAAGCAATACAAGATGCATAAAGGATTAACATCACATGCAATTCATAATATGTGATATGATATGGCCTTTTCTTCTTTGTGCTTCCGATCTCCATCTTCAAGCACGAACATGATCTCCATCATCACCGGCATTGCATCAAGGTCAATGATGCTTCTCCATGGTTGTCGTCCACCGGCTTCAACTATTACAACTACTTCGAATAGACACGCGGGTCTTAACATAAATTAAAGACAACCATATGGCTCCTGCCGGTTGCCAACTTACAATAAGGAACATTGCATACATCAAATATAATCACAATCATGGCCATATCACATCACAGCACACCCCTGCAAAACAAATTTAGACGCCTCTACTTTCTTTGCATGTTTTACGTGGTTTGGGGCTTTCAATAAGTGTCGATCTAACTTACGAACATGAACCACAACATTGATACTAGTATTGTTAATCACCCGTTGTAAATTGGATCTTAACTATGCTAGGAGAAACAGGCACCCGCAAAGCCACTTATGCAATACAAGTTGCATGTCAAGCGTGGAGCAAGTCTCATGAACGATGTCATGTAAGGTTAGCCCGGGCCGCTTCATCCCAACATCCCGCAAGATGCAAAGTACACAAGAAGCAATCGACAATAAAAGCATCAATGCCCACAATGACCATTGTGTTCTACTCGTGCAACAAATCTACATATAGACACGGCTCTAATATCACTGTACGGTTTCGTAGCATGGAAAACAAAAAATTTCTATCGCATACAAACAAACAAGCCAAGATCTATCTACTAGATTGTAGCAACGAGTCGATGGAATAACTCACCCTCGAAGATTCCAAATGTTTAACGAGAGCGGATTCTCGTGGGTGATGTAGTCGTACTCTTCCCGATCTCAAGATCGCGTAGACGATCCTTCCGGCGCTGCGTTCCGGCAGCGCTCCCGCAGTCGGTCACACGTTCGGTACTCGACGAAGACCTTCCTCTCCCTTGTTCCAGCAGGCAGCGGAGGTTGTAGCACTCTCCTCGCGATTCCGGCAGCACAACGGCGTGGTACCGGAAGTAGAGGGGAGATCTTGCAGGGCTTCGCCTTAAGCCGGAGCGAGTATGGTGGACTATGAGAGAGCCCTCGACGATCTAGGGTTTATACACGCCGAGTAAGAGGTGCTAGAGCCGTCGGCTAGGGTTTGGAGGTGCCCAAGTCGGCGGCTAGGGGAGAAACCCTAGGGGGCGGCGGCGACTATGGTGGGCAGCAGCTGTTAGGGTTTGGAGGTGGGAACTTGTGTGTCTAGGAGGGGAGCCCTGCCCCTCCTTATATAGGTGGAGGGGGCCGGCCAAGGGGAGGGGATTCCCTCCCCAACTCGGCTTGGTGGTGCGCCGGCGGTGGGAGGAGGAACTCCTCCCCAAAGTCGGTTTCCACCTCCCTCTCCACTTCCCAAAACTTGCCGTTTGACTTTCAAACTTGGCGTTTGACTTTTCAAACTAGGATTTGAATAAACCCTCTATTTTGTTCAGCGATGACACCGAGTACATGATGCAATCATATTAACTTGATATAACACATTCATGTACCCTTCCCCTCCGGAGTGCCGGACATTCCGGAACCTTCTAGAACATTCCCGATGAAAACACCGGAACCATTCCCCAACTCCGAAACGGGACTTTCCTTATATGAATCTTATTCTCCGGACCATTCCGGATCTCCTCGTGATATCCTGGATCCCATCCGAGACTCCGAACAACATTCGGACTCTTTATCATCATTCCATAACTACTCAAACAACATCGAATCCTTAAGTGTGTCTCCCTACGGTTCGTGAATTATGCGGACATGATCGAGACACTTCTCCGAACAATAACCAATAGAGGAATCTGGAAATTCATATGGCTCCCACATATTTCTACGATTACTTTGCGATCGAATGAACCACTTACATACGATATCAATTTCCCTTTGTCTCACGATAGTTTACTTATCCGAGGTTATGATCGTCCGTATCTCTGCATACCTAGTTCAACCTCGTTACTGATAAGTACTCTTTTCTCGTTCCCATGATATGTGATCCCTTGTGAGCTAGTCACATGCTTGCAAGCTAATTGGATGACATTTCACTGAGAGGGCCCAGAGTATATCTATCCGTCATATGGATGGACAAATCACACTATTGATCCATGTGTTTCAACCAATACTTTCCGAACACTCAATGCCACCTTTATATCCACCCAGTTACGGTGTGGTGTTTCATGTCATCAAAGCATCCATTCGGTAAAGGTGATATGCATGATCTCATGGTCGAAGGAATTAGATTACTATGTATCAGAAAGCATATAGCAATTGAACTATTAAAATTGACTTGATCTTTATGCTACGCTTATCTATAGGACTATGTCCACCATATCATTCTCCTAACGATATGATCTTGTTGTTAATAACATCTCAATGTTCATTATAGGGAAACCATAATCATCTATTAACCAACAAGCTAATATTATATAGAGGCTTTACTAGGGACTCTTATTTTGGTCTACAAATCACACAAGTATTAATGTTTCCTTGTTAATACCATTATAGCATGAATGTAAACATTTATCATAAACACAAAGACATAATAATAACTATATTTATTATTGCCTCTAGGGCATATCTCCAATAGTCTCCCACTTGCACTAGAGTCATCTAATCTAGATTACATGGTAATATACCGAACACCCATGGCAGTTTGGTGCTGGTCATGTTTTGCCCTCGGGAGAGGTTTAGTCAACGGATCCGCCACATTCAGATCTGTGTGTACTTTGGAAATCTTTATATCCCCATCTTGGATATGTTCTCGAATAGCGTGAAAACGTAGCTTGATGTGCTTCAGCTTCTTGTGTGACCTTGGTTCTTGCGCATTGGCTATGGCGCCCATGTTATCACAGTAGATAGACATTGGGTCCAGCGCACTAGGAACCACACCCAGCTCTGTAATGAACTCTTTCATCCATATCGCTTCTTGTGAAGCCTCCGAAGCAGCCATGTATTCCGATTCAGTTGAAGATCTCGCCATAACGCTTTGCTTTGCACTCCTCCAGCTAACTGCTGCACCATTCAAAATAAATACATATCCAGATTGTGATTTAGAATCATCCGGATTGGTGTTCCAACTAGCATCGGTGTAACCATTTACAACGAGCTGGTCATCACCTCCATAAGAAAGAACCATATCCTTAGTTCTTCTCAAGTACTTAAGGATGTTTTTGACCGCTGTCCAATGATCCACTCCTGGATCACTTTGATATCTGCTAGTTAAACTAACAGCATATGCAATGTCGGGTCTAGTACATAGCATGGCATACATTAGAGATCCTATGGCTGAGGCATAGGGAGTCTTACTCATCCTTTCTCTATCTTCTGCCGATGTCGGACTTTGAGTTTTACTCAAGGTCGTATTGGGCAACATGGGCAAGAACCCTTTCTTGCTATCTTCCATTCCAAACCTCTTTAGAACTTTGTCCAAATATGTACTTTGTGACAATGATATTTGGCGTCTTGATCTATCTCTATAAATATTTATGCCTAATATGTAAGCTGCTTCGCCAAGATCTTTCATTGAAAAACTATTATTCAAATATTCCTTGACACTATTAAGAAGGTCTACATCATTCCCAATCAACAATATGTCATCTACATATAGTATTAAGAATGCTACAGAGCTCCCACTCACTTTCTTGTAAATACAAGCTTCTCCATAAGTTTGTATAAAACCAAAACTTTTGATCACCTTATCAAAACGTTGATTCCAACTTCGGGACGCTTGCTTCAATCCATAAATGGACCGTTGAAGTTTGCATACCTTGTTAGCATATTTAGGATCGACAAAACCTTTGGGTTGCATCATATACAACTCTTCATCAATGTCTCCATTGAAGAATGCTGTTTTGACATCCATCTGCCATATCTCATAATCATAATATGCAGCGATTGCTAACATAATCCTCACAGACTTTAGCTTCGCTACTGGTGAGAAAGTCTCATCGTAGTCAACTCCTTGAATTTGTCGAAACCCCTTTGCGACAAGTCGAGCTTTATAGACAGTAACATTACCATCAGCATCTGTTTTCTTCTTGAAAATCCATTTGTTCTCGACAGCCTTCCGGCCATCTGTTAAGTCCACCAAAGTCCATACTTGGTTTTCGTACATGTATCCAATCTCGGATTTCATGGCTTCTTGCCATTTATTGGAATCTGGGCTCATCATTGCTTCCTCATATGTCTCAGGGCCATCGGTGTTGTCCACCAACATGACACTCATAACGGGATCATACCAATCTGGAGTGGTACGAGTTCTCGTTGACCTGCGAGGCTCTGTAGCAACTTCAACCGAAGTTTCATGATCATCATCATTAGCTTCCTCTCTAACTAGTGCAGGCACCACAGGAACTTCTTCCGGTGCTGCGCTACTCGCAATTTCGAGAGAAGGTTCGATAACCTCGTCGAGTTCTACTTTCCTTCCAGTCACTTCTTTCGAGAGAAATTCCTTCTCTAGAAAGGATCCATTCTTGGCAACGAAGATTTTGCCTTCGGATCTATGATAGAAGGTATACCCAATAGTTTCCTTCGGGTATCCTATGAAGACGCATTTTTCCGCTTTGGGTTCAAGCTTGTCCGGCTGTAACTTCTTTACATAGGCTTCGCAACCCCAAACTTTAAGGAACGACAATCTAGGTTTCTTCCCAAACCATAATTCATACGGTGTCGTTTCAACGGATTTAGATGGTGCCCTATTTAAAGTGAATGCGGCTGTTTCTAATGCATAACCCCAAAATGATAGTGGTAAATCTGTAAGTGACATCATAGAACGAACCATATCTAAGAGAGTTTGATTACGACGTTCGGACACACCATTACGATGTGGTGTTCCCGGCGGTGTCAATTGTGAAAGTATTCCGCATTTCTTCAAATGCTCGCCAAACTCGTAACTTAGATATTCACCTCCACGATCAGATCGTAGAAATTTAATCTTCTTGTTATGTTGATTCTCTACCTCACTTTGAAATTCCTTAAACTTCTCGAAAGTTTCGGACTTATGTTTCATGAAATAGATATACCCATATCTACTCAAGTCATCCGTGAAGATAAGAACATAACGATAACCACCGCGCGATGCTACACTCATTGGACCACACACATTGGTATGTATGATTTCCAATAAGTTCGTAGCTCGCTCCATCATACCAGAGAATGGAGTCTTAGTCATTTTACCCATCAGACATGCTTCGCATCTTTCAAGTGATTCGAAATCAAGTGATTCAAGAAGTCCATCGGAATGGAGTTTCTTCATACGCTTCACTCCAATGTGACCAAGACGACAGTGCCACATATAGGTTAAGTTATCGCTCGATTTCAAACGTTTAGCCTCAATGTTATTAATATATGTATTTCCACTATCGAGATTCAACAAGAATAGACCATCTATCAAAGGTGCATGTGCATAAAACATATTACTCATATAAATCGAACAACCATTATTCTCGGACTTAAACAAGTAACCGTCTCGCAATAAACAAGATCCCGATATAATGTTCATGCTTAACGTAGGCACCAAATAACAATTATTTAAGTATAAAACTAATCCCGATGGTAGATGAAGGGGTAGCGTGCCGACCGCGATCACATCAACCTTTGATCCGTTTCGAACGCGCATCGTCACCTCGTTCTTCGCTAGCTTCCGTTTATTCTGCAGCACCTGTTTCGAGTTACAAATATGAGCAACCGAACCAGTATCAAATACCCAGGCACTACTACGAGTACTAGTGAGATACACATCAATAACATGTATATCAGATATACCTTTCTTCTTGATGTTGCCGTTCTTCAAATCCGCCAAGTACTTTGGGAAATTCCGCTTCCAGTGACCTTCTCCCTTGCAGTAAAAGCACTCGGTATCAGGCTTAGGTCCAGCCTTGGTCTTCTTTGTCGGCGTGATAACTTTCTTACCACCCTTCTTGAAGTGTCCCTTCTGCTTAGACTTGCCTTTCTTGAATTTGGTGGTCTTATTGACCAACACCACTTGGTGCTCTTTCTTGATCTCCACTTCTGCAGATTTCAACATGGCAAAGAGTTCTGGCAACGTCTTGTTCATGTTTTGCATGTTGTAGTTCATCACAAAGTTCTTGTAACTTGGTGGTAGTGATTGGAGGACGCGGTAAATCCCCAAAGCATTAGGAATCACTATACCCAAGCTTTGAAGTTTGTTTGCGTGCCCAGACATCTTAAGCACATGCTCACTGACGGAGCTGCCCTCTTCCATCTTGCAGTTAAAGAACTTTTCAGAAGCCTCATAGCTTTCAATTGCCGCATGAGTCTCAAAGATCAATTTGAGATCCTCGAAAATATCATATGGGTCTGAATTCTCAAACCTTTTCTGAAGCTCCGATTCTAAACCATACAAGATAGCACACTGAACTATGGAGTACTGAGTCTTCCGAGTGAGGTAAACTTTCTTTACTTCATCGGCTGCATCAGCTGCAGGTGGGTCACCCAGCGGTGCATCCAGCACATAGGTCAAATTACCAGCTGTGAGGACAATCCTCAAATTGCGGAACCAATCCGCGAAGTTGCTTCCATTGTTTTTCAACTTTTCTTTCTCTAGGAACGCATTAAAATTGATGGTAGGGGCTGCCATTGATCTACAACATATTTGCAATAGTTTAGACTAAGTTTATGACAAATTGAGTTCAAATTAATAATAAAATTAATCTAGGTGAACTCCCACTCAAAACAATATCCCTCACATTGTTTTAGTGATCACACGAACCAAATTCACCACATCAACACCGATCATCACGAGAGTTGATATAGTTTCAATGGCGAACAATCGACATGTTCATCATATCTACTATATGATTCATGCTTTACCTTTCGGTGATCCGTGTTCCGAGACCATGTCTGTACATTCTAGGTTCGTCAAGATCAAACCTTAGTTTCCGCATGAGCAAATCTGGCTTGCTCACGTTGTATGCACTTGCAGAATCTAACACACCCGATCATCACGTGGTGCTTCAAAACAACAAGCTTTAGCAACGATGCTAACTAAGGGTGAACACTTTATGACTTGAAATTCATGTGCATGAGGGATCATCTTATAATGCTACCGTCGTCTACTAAGCAATACAAGATGCATAAAGGATTAACATCACATGCAATTCATAATATGTGATATGATATGGCCTTTTCTTCTTTGTGCTTCCGATCTCCATCTTCAAGCACGAACATGATCTCCATCATCACCGGCATTGCATCAAGGTCAATAATGCTTCTCCATGGTTGTCGTCCACCGGCTTCAACTATTACAACTACTTTGAATAGACACGCGGGTCTTAACATAAATTAAAGACAACCATATGGCTCCTGCCGGTTGCCAACTTACAATAAGGAACATTGCATACATCAAATATAATCACAATCATGGCCATATCACATCACAGCACACCCCTGCAAAACAAATTTAGACGCCTCTACTTTCTTTGCATGTTTTACGTGGTTTGGGGCTTTCAATAAGTGTCGATCTAACTTACGAACATGAACCACAACATTGATACTAGTATTGTTAATCACCCATTGTAAATTGGATCTTAACTATGCTAGGAGAAACAGGCACCCGCAAAGCCACTTATGCAATACAAGTTGCATGTCAAGCGTGGAGCAAGTCTCATGAACGATGTCATGTAAGGTTAGCCCGGGCCGCTTCATCCCAACATCCCGCAAGATGCAAAGTACACAAGAAGCAATCGACAATAAAAGCATCAATGCCCACAATGACCATTGTGTTCTACTCGTGCAACAAATCTACATATAGACACGGCTCTGATACCACTGTAGGGTTTCGTAGCATGGAAAACAAAAAATTTCTATCGCATACAAACAAACAAGCCAAGATCTATCTACTAGATTGTAGCAACGAGTCGATGGAATAACTCACCCTCAAAGATTCCAAAGTGTTTAACGAGAGCGGATTCTCGTGGGTGATGTAGTCGTACTCTTCCCGATCTCAAGATCGCGTAGATGATCCTTCCGGCGCTGCGTTCCGGCAGCGCTCCCGCAGTCGGTCACACGTTCGGTACTCGACGAAGACCTTCCTCTCCCTTGTTCCAGCAGGCAGCGGAGGTTGTAGCACTCTCCTCGCGATTCCGGCAGCACAACGGCGTGGTACCGGAAGTAGAGGGGAGATCTCGCAGGGCTTCGCCTTAAGCCGGAGCGAGTATGGTGGACTATGAGAGAGCCCTCGACGATCTAGGGTTTAGACACGCCGAGTAAGAGGTGCTAGAGCCGGCGGCTAGGGTTTGGAGGTGCCTAAGTCGGCGGCTAGGGGAGAAACCCTAGGGGGCGGCGGCGGCTATGGTGGGCAGCAGCTGCTAGGGTTTGGAGGTGGGAACTTGTGTGTCTAGGAGGGGAGCCCTGCCCCTCCTTATATAGGTGGAGGGGGCCGGCCAAGGGGAGGGGAGTCCCTCCCCAACTCGGCTTGGTGGTGCGCCAGCGGTGGGAGGAGGAACTCCTCCCCAAAGTCGGTTTCCACCTCCCTCTCCACTTCCCAAAACTTGCCGTTTGACTTTCAAACTTGGCGTTTGACTTTTCAAACTAGGATTTGAATAAACCCTCTATTATGTTCAGCGATGACACCGAGTACATGATGCAATCATATTAACTTGATATAACACATTCATGTACCCTTCCCCTCCGGAGTGCCGGACATTCCGGAACCTTCTAGAACATTCCCGATGAAAACACCGGAACCATTCCCCAACTCCGAAACGGGACTTTCCTTATATGAATCTTATTCTCCGGACCATTCCGGATCTCCTCGTGATATCCTAGATCCCATCCGAGACTCCGAACAACATTCGGACTCTTTCTCATCATTCCATAACTACTCAAACAACGTCGAATCCTTAAGTGTGTCTCCCTACGGTTCGTGAATTATGCGGACATGATCGAGACACTTCTCCGAACAATAACAGTAGAGGAATCTGGAAATTCATACGGCTCCCACATATTTCTACGATTACTTTGCGATCGAATGAACCACTTACATACGATATCAATTTCCCTTTGTCTCACGATTGTTTACTTATCCGAGGTTATGATCGTCGGTATCTCTGCATACCTAGTTCAACCTCGTTACTGATAAGTACTATTTTCTCGTTCCCGTGATATGTGATCCCTTGTGAGCTAGTCACATGCTTGCAAGATAATTGGATGACATTTCACCGAGAGGGCCCAGAGTATATCTATCTGTCATATGGATGGACAAATCCCACTCTTGATCCATGTGTTTCAACCAATACTTTCCGAACACTCAATGCCACCTTTATAGCCACCCAGTTACGGTGTGGTGTTTGATGTCATCAAAGCATCCATCCGGTAAAGGTGATATGCATGATCTCATGGTCGAAGGAATTAGATTACTATGTATCAGAAAGCATATAGCAATTGAACTATTAAAATTGACTTGATCTTTATGCTACGCTTATCTATAGGAGTATGTCCACCATATCATTCTCCTAACGATATGATCTTGTTGTTAATAACATCTCAATGTTCATGATAGGGAAACCACAATCATCTATTAACCAACAAGCTAGTATTATATAGAGGCTTTACTAGGGACTCTTATTTTGGTCTACAAATCACACAAGTATTAATGTTTCCTTGTTAATACCATTATAGCATGAATGTAAATATTTATCATAAACACAAAGACATAATAATAACTATATTTATTATTGCCCCTAGGGCATATCTCCAACACCCCGGCAACAGCGACAGAAAATAGTCTTGATGACCCACAAGTGTAGGGGATCGCAATAGTCTTTGCGGGTAGTATTACCCAATTTATTGATTCGACACAAGGGGAGCCAAAGAATACTTGTAAGCCTTAACAACTAAGTTGTCAATTCAGCTGCACCTAGAAATAGTTTTTGCTCACAGAAGTTTATCAGTAGCAACAGTTTGGTAGTAGCAACAGCAAAACAACAACAGTATTAAAACAGGAGCAATAGTAACAGTAACGGTAACAGTGGGATTCAAGTGCGGTAGACATAGGGATGGATGGACGGGCGTTGCATGGACAAGTATAAACATGTAACTTCAAGATCTAGGGCATTGCAGATAAATAATAACAAACATCCAAGTACTAAACAATCCTAGGCATGTGCTCCAAATATAGTCATACGTGCTCGCAATAAGAACTTGCACAACATCTTCTGTCCAGCCAGCCCGTGGCAGCGGGGCCTCTAGGGAACTACTGGCAATTAAGGTGCTCCTTTTAATAGAGCACTGGAGCAAAGCATTAACACTCTGTGAACACATGTGATTCTCACACCACAACCATCCCCTCCGATTGTCCCAATTATTGTCACTTTGGGGCCTTTGGATCCGGACAATGATATTTGTACACAACTTGCAGATAAGATCACAAACAATACTATCATAATGATTCAATAATAAGTTCAGATCTGAGATCATGGCACCCGGGCCCTAGTGACAAGCATTAAGCACAACAAGTTGCAACAAAGTCAAATAGCACTAATAGAGATACTAGGCACTATGCCCTAATAGATCTTATTTGATTACATGATAGAACTCATCCAATCCCCAAGCCTACAGCGGGGGATTACTCACTCGTGGATGAGGGAAACATCGGTGGTTGATGGAGATGCGTTGGTGATGACGATGGCGATGATCCTCTCCAAATTCCCCGTCCCGGCAGGGTGCCAGAACGGAGTTTCTGGATCCGAATCTTGGTTTCTGGTGGCGGCGGAGCGGAACTCTTTCTGGAAAACTATCGAACCCCCCTCGGTTTTTAGGTCGAAAGGCAACTTATAGGCGCAGAGGGAGACCGAGGGGGTGCATGGGGTGGCTGCACCCCCCTAGGCGCGACCAGTGGTGGGCCCGCGCCTGGCAGGGGTGTGGGCCCCCCAGGCCCCTTCTCCGTCTTGCCTTCTGGCTTCGTGGATCTTCTGGTCAAATATATTTTTTGGCATATTTTCCGGGATTTTTCCTGATAGTTGATTTTCTGCACAAAAACTAGACACTAAGGTAATTCAGCTGAAAACAGCGTCAGTCCGTGTTAGTTGTATCCAAATCACACAAGTTTAGAGGAGAAACAATAGCAAAAGTGTTCGGAAAAGTAGATACATTTTGGACGTATCAACCAACACTAGTCTTTTCTGTGCACTTTGTCCTCACTCATGCGCACTCGGTACCCACTTTCTGGTCGGTCACCCATCATGGAATTGCTCTAGGCCAAGCACGCTTAACCTTAGAGTTCTTTTCGAATGAGCTTCAGGAAAAAAAGTTACAACTTGTTGGTATGAGTATCCTATCAATCCTATTAAGTCATGTGCTTGGATCTCACATGCATGGAGGCGACCAATAATCGCAGTGGTGTGTGGCCATCACAAAGAGGTGACCCGTCGTCCCGGTGTAGTGTGGGCGACACAGAGAGTCAAATCGTCATCAAAGTGGCACATGGACGGTGCAGCGTCTAGTACTTTCGTCTCTTGTGGCGGCGTTAATGCGAGACAACGACCATGGTTCCAAATGTGATGTTAAATACCTTCCCAGAGGCCTCTCCTCTATCCATAATGCAAACCCTACCCCCGCCATACTCGCCTCCTAGTTCTCGTCACCAAGACCGTCTTTTTTGCTAAACTCATGCATCGCTGCCTACCAACCTGCAGGGCCAAGCTCCCCATGCCCGCGGCGCCAGAGTGTGTCCCACTGACGGAACCAAATCCTCTGTCCTCCTTGGATGATGATAACTCCAACCCGGTCGACTTCTCCTCCTCGATAGACGAGGAGCAGTACAACGAGGAGCTGCTTGATCTGATGCAGCTCGCCGTCATGAAATCTTATAGGAGCAAGCGGAAGAGGACCAACGAGTCCTATACCATCGACGAGACCGACCAATATCTTGAAGACCGTGGCACATAGATTTCCCTACAGAGGGCGTCAGTGGAGGAGAACACCCGCCTGCTGATGGAGAAGGATCGGCGGGCCATTCTTCGCATCAACACAGAGAATGAAGTCGATGTAGCCACTCGCGAGGATGCCTGGATTGCTCATAACGAGTACTGCTGACAGTTGAGTGAGGTGGCGCGAAATGCCCAGAGGCATGCTGCAGCCCGCCAACCAGAGGCAGTGACGCGCTACCTGTTGGTGGAAGCACGACATGTGAGGCGGACTTAGGCCGAGTGGGACGCTGGGCAGGTCACAAAAACGACGACGAGGTCGGTTCATCCGGTAGGAATGATGGTGCTTAGATTTAATTTCCGTTCAAGTTTAGTTAAATTTTCAATCAGTTTGTAAAATTTCATCGTACTTTGAATAAATTTTGATTTGTTTGTACCCTAAAAAGAGCTTTTTGGGACACATGAGTCGAAATAGACATGCCCTAAACACGACACGACTGCATCCCCAAACAACCTATCGGGCGAGCCTGTCGGACATCATTTGAGAGACACGGTCGGAGCATTCGAACGTTATTTGAGAGATGCGGCGGGAGCATTCAGACATCATTTGGGAAACGCGTCCGAAGATGCTCTAATAGCAACATATAAAAGGACAGTTATGTATAAAAGATACTAATTTATTAGTAGATGACTCATCTCACATAGTACTCACAAAGTGCTACACCCGCCTTTAATTCAGAGTCCCCTTCTCTTTTCTTTTATTTTGTTTTGTCTCGTCCAACTAAAAAAATATTATTTTAATTCTTATAACTAACACTGCGCTCTGATTTGATGGGATAGGCAGTGTAAAGTGAATACAGAGGGAGTAACTCTGCCAGAGGTTACGTGTCAGCTGCCAAAGGGCATGGGGGTTTTCCCTAGCAAACCAGTCCCCAGAGGCAGGAGAAGAGGCAAGGGAGACCAGCACAAAGCCGTTCCCCACCCGACCGTGGTGTAGATGCTCGAGGACCATGGGTAAACATGGCGCGCGCAGGCGCAGCATGGCCACGGAGCTGAAAGTGCTGGTGCCTGGTTTCTCCGAGAAGCTGGTAAGAACAACAACTCGACGGCGCTGCTCTGCCTCTGTCCATCCCAGATTGTGACCGCGCTGATGCATATTATACTGGTCGTGCAGCGCATCTCCGACCAGCTCGCGGAGTGCTTTGATTCCGGAGACGGCGGCGCCGGTATGACGGCCTTCCTAGTCAGCCCGTTCGGCACGGCGGTCTGGCACGTCGAGGTCGGCCGGGACGGCCACGGCACGTTCCTGGGTCGACGGTGGCCGGAGTTCGTGGAGGCCCACGGCATCGGCGTCGGCTGGTTCTTGGTGCTCCGTCACGTAGGCCGCGGCGTGCTCACCGTCAAGGCCTTCGACGCCAACGGCTTCCTCAAAGAGTTCGGACAAACCCTCACCGGTGCCTACTCTGCCTCTCTGTCGCTCTCGCTCTCTGATTCTGTCTGGCTGGCTGGCTGGCTGGCTGGCTGGCTGTCTGTCTGTCTGTATTTGGTGACAAAAATCAGAGCAATTTTTAGCATAGTGCTTGTGTCCAGTCTTAAAATCTCTGACGACTCATAGCTAGCTCATATATCTGTGAATTTTTCATTATCAGTTCCGGGCGTCCCAGCACCCCAGATCGAAACAGGCCGTACCCGTAAGCCGCAGTTCATCAGGCCGCTTTGGCGTAATTGGATGGAAAAGATGGTTTGCATACTCTTCTTGGCTTCTTGCTGAGATGTCCAGAATCAGTTCTTCAAAATGTACCATCCTGATGTCTACGTTCACTGCATTATGTTGTTTCATCTGTCTTTGCAGCCTATCCCCTCTGAATTTCTGAAACGGGGTTACATTTCTGATGAGGAGCTCAACGGGCGGATGGCCACCTTCGTGACCCCCTTCCGTGATTTTTGGCATATCGAACTCGAGAAGGATGGGTCGAATGTGTTCTTTGCAGGTGCCTGGTCAAAATTTCTGGAGTTCCAAGGCATCGAAGAAAGTGAAGCTTTGCTGATCAGGTACCAAGGCAACATGATCTTTACAATCGAAGTGTTCGGGTTTACCGGATGCCAGAGAAACTTGAAACACCAGGGCATCAGATTTCAGCAAACTGAAAACAGCGAGGAAACAAATTCGTCCAAGAAAACTGAGGAGAGTGAAGAGGCAAATTCGTCCAAGAGTACTGAGCAGACTGAAGAGGCAAATTCGTCCCAGAGTACTGAGCAAAGTGTCGAAGCAAATTCGTCCCAGAACGCTGAGCAGAGTGAAGAGGCAAATTCGTCCCAGAATGCTGAGCTGAGTGAGTAAACCAACCTATTTTGTGCCCTATGAATGCCCTGATAATAATTAACTAATATGCTAAATGCATTACTACTATTATTGTCCTCTTAGCATCTAAGGAAGGCCAGAGCCAAAAGGAAGCAAATATTTCAAGTGGGAAAAGGAAACAACGTGAAGAAAAAATAATGCCAAAAAGCTCCACAAATCCTCTTGACAATAGAGCGAGGAAAAATTGTGAATATGAAACCGGTTCACAGCCTTGGATAAGGAAGCAGCTCAATGCTAACTCCCTTCGATACTATCTTGTAAGCACAATCATAGATGTATTTTTTGCGAGATTGTTTATATACTCTATGAGCAAGTTAGGGTGTTTACTTTTACTATTAGTAAGCTACATAGCACGTCGTTTCATCATAAGAAAACAAACCAAACTATTAAATTTGACTAAATGTTATCAGCTTGTTCATAACATTGTCATCGTACCCTCTTGAAATGCAAATAACCTATCTGATTGCAATGTCTTGCAGGTTTTGCCGGGGGATTTCTGTGTGAAGGTCGGGTTCCTGGAAAAATGCACGATCAAGCTCAAGACCTCGGAGAGAAACAGGTCATGGGAAGTGAATGGTTACGTTTACGAACCGAACCAATGGAAACTTTCAAAAGGCTGGAGGACCTTCTGCCGGGAAAACGAGCTCAAGGTAGGCGATGTTTGCACCTTCAGTGTTGTGGAAAGCACGCTGTGGCATGTCGACATAGAACGTTGCTAAGATGGGACTTCAACCTGGTGCAGTAGTAGTAGTCCCAATCAGGTTCAGCATGTGTCTACTATACCAACTAGAATGCATATTGGCAGCAAAAGCTTATCTGGCTCTGTTTGAAGATTGTCTTGTAATGTCTTTAACCTTTTGTTCTTATGTTATTGCTGCACTTTTATGTGTTTAAACAGTAGCCTATCATAGTTACCAAGCACTATCATGGTCCATCGTATTGTTCCGAGTTGTGTACTTCCCATTCCAGATTTGCTGTTATGCTCTTCGACAACGCCGAGGAACCACTTATCGTGCCAGGTGCTCGTGACCATTCCCATTAGCGGGTGATGGTCATGCTGTGTGCCCTCTCCCGCAGGGTACTACCCTTCTAGGCTTATTACCTTACACTGATAGCACACCTTCGCTCATGTCTTGGGTTTTTCTTCCCGTGGTGACGCTGGCTCAGTGATCTATGTGGTGAGTGTAGGTTGGTGCATTTTCTTTCCCTTCACTTTGTAGTAAACCTTTCAGTGTTTGTGTTGCAGTTCACAAAGAATGATCATTGACTCTATAGAAGGGAGGGCAGGGCATCATTTTTGGGATGCTACCTCATTGTTGGGAGATTATCAAGGCCGATTTCATGGCCATGATGCATCATTTTTTCATCCTTCAAACTTCAAATATTCATTGGTTAAACTCCGCAAACATCGTCCTACACTCCTACTTCCGAAGAAGGATGGGGCGAAATGCATGTCCAACTACTGTCCCATTAGCTTTATTCATGTGTTTGCTAAAATTGTGGCCAAGATTCTCGCGACTAGCTCGCCCTCGTATGAAAGAAATTGTCTCCTCCATTCAAAGTGCCTTTATCAAAACGATGAGCATCCACGACAACTTTAGGTTCGTTCGCAAGTATGCTAGATGGCTTCATAGTAGGAAAAAAACCGGCCCTCCTATTCAAGCTTGACATCAAAAAGGCCTTCGACTCGATTCATTGGGGATACATTTTGGGTCTTCTTCATCGCATTGGCTTCCCGTAGTGGTTTCGTGATATGGTGACGACCCTACTTTCCACCTCTACCTCGTGTGTCCTTATTAATGGGGTCTCAGGAGACCCTATAAAGCACAACAATGGCTTGCGTCAAGGTAACATGCTCTCTCCCCTCCTTTTTGATATTGTCATAAACCCCCTCCAACGAATTCTTGATGTGGCCACAACTCAAAGGCGTCTTCACCTCCTCACCGGAAGGGTGCTCGATTCCGTACTTCACCTTTAAACATTTGTCAATAATCTAAGTTAAAATATGCTATTGCAAAGAACCATATTGATTTTGTTACAAATAAAAACTCAAACAGCATACATTTGAGTCCATAGTTATATCAACTTAGTATTTAGATTATTGAACTTGCTTAGGTAATATTTCAAACACTTACACATAAATGTAAGGTATTCACTTAAAAGTTAAACCATATCATCCACTTACATTGAGGGTAAATGATCTCATATTTTTGATTATGTTTAGGAAAACTCTAGAATTTGGTAATGCCATAAACATCATGTCTTAAGTCCATTTCTATTTTTATAGTTAACTTTGGTCGAATATACAATAAACTAGAAGTATAATAACTCAAGATCAATTGTACTTTATAAAAAAACCATAGTTTTAATCCTAATAACCTAAAGGGTTGATTAACTTAACATAAACAATATTTTCTCTAAATGTTATTCTTTTTGCCACTTCAAACAAACACACTATGTTAATTCTTTTAACTATTAACAACTTAAAACATGGACTTTCATAATAGTTACATGATATCAATTAACCTTAATCATATGTTGTTATTGTACTTTAGTTTTCTATTTTGTATGTTAGTTTTAAGCTTCTTGTAAATATATTTACTTGTGAAGTAAACTTAAAGATGAACCAAATCTTAAAGAAGCCGTCTAAGTTAACTCACTTATAATGTTGGGGATTTACTTCAGAGGTATTATAAAATGCATAGCATTACTTATGCATAACAACATTTTGCTTCTTTAAACATTAGTCCTTACCGTACCAACGATGTTATTTTTATATATTGGATTTATATCATCTCAAAGACCATGATTGCATAATCTTGTAATCACAAAGGCAAGTTCATACTTGCTCATGTCATTTGGTTATTTTCTATCGAGTAATTGCAATCTACTATTGTTATCGCCTGCATTTTGAAAAGGAAGAAAGAAAACACTATTTTCATAATTGACTTGAACTAGTGGTTACTGATCCAATGCGATCAGCTAATATATTATGACTGGCAATGAAACCACCATTGCACTAGAAAGTATCACCTAGGACTTAATAACCAATTTTTTTAAGATTTTGCACACTGGTCCCTAGCTACACTGCCTCGATTCTACAGTTGTGCCCTTGGCTCTTACAACCAGGTCCCTTGACCTTGAGTATGAGTCCTGCATGCCTTTTACAGCTACGTTCAATTTGATTTCTTCGCGTTGTCCAAGATTTAATACATTGGTTGTCCACTTCTTTCAATATACCCCTGGTTCCTTTTGCATCCAGGTCCTTGACCTCGAGGGCAAGTGTCAGCGATGATTCTTGCGCCTGATGGTGCTGACGTGGAGCACTTCGTTGGAAATCCCAAGAGCAAGGTGTGAAGCAGCAAGCACCAAGTCTTCCCTCAGTAGAGACCAAGGTTATCGAACCAGAAGGAGGAAGGAAACGTGTGGCGCCCCGCAAAACCACTACTAGAAAATTGCGTTTTTTTTGTGCATTGCATCATCATGACCGCATGCTCATGTCATCATGCCACATTGCATTTGAGCATCGTCATGTCATCTTGCATTTGTTTGCATAAAACTATTTTCGGAAAAAAAACCTGTTTTCGTTTTCTAAACGCCCCGTCTTGATTTTAAATTAAAACCCGGGCCTCCGGAATATTTTGTTTTGTCTACCAACGGTTTGCAAAAGCCTCGTTTTAAATAATAAAATATTTATTTTATTTTTAGGGGGCAGCCGTACCGGGCCGATCCGACCCAGTCGACCACCCCCAGTGCAAAACCAGCCTACCCAAAAACTTTTCCTACCCAATCCTAGTCTAACCAAACCCCCTCCACCTCACCCCACCCAATAGCCTGCCGCCACCTCACCACTCCCTTCCCCCTATCCTATCCCAGCCCGCCACCTCAGCCTCCCCACCTGGGCGTGCTCCCCACCCCACCGAACCGGCCACCAACCCAGCCTGTCACTCCACACCACCCTGCCGCTGGCACAGCACACACACCCGACACCAACCTTCCACCCTGGCTGTACCCCGAGCCCCACCCGCGACCCCGGGCCCACCTGGCTGCGAGACCCACCCCTCGCCCGACCCGATCCCCAGGAACCGCCCGACCCCACCCGCTCACGATCCCCTCTCTCGCCTCGCGTCGCTCCCTCCCTCCCTCGATGCAGCACGGCGCCGCCGCCGGTTCTCTCTCCTAGCATCTCCTCCCTCTCTCTTCCAGTAAGCCCCGCTGCCACGCGCCTCCTCCCCATCGCCACCTACCCTGCCTCGCGCCTCTCCCAGATCGAGTCGCAGTCGCCGCCCATCGGTGCTCCTGGCCGCCGCCCTGGGTCGACCGCCGCCGTTCCTCCGCGTTCCCCTATCCCCGGCCCGAGCGCCTCCGTCTCTGCAAGCCGCTGCCTCCCTGGAGAGCTCCGCCGTCGTCCAGCTCGCCTCCAGGCTCTGTTCCGCCGCCACCTCGCCATGGCCGGCTCCCTGCTCCGACCGCGCGACCAGTACCTCGCTGTGCCTCCCGCGTCGACCTACAACGCTGCCAGGGAGGCCTCCTCCGGTGTCCGCCCACCGAGCTCCCTCGCCATCCTCCACGCCTCCTGTGCCCGTCGCCGCCCGCGTCTGCACCCTCTGAGCCGCCATCGACCGCGTCCGCCTTCGATGCCACCGCTGCCCTTCCCCAGCATCGCCTGCCTCCGCCGCTGTCCTCCGGCCGCATGGTACCGCCAAGCTCGCCCAGGCACCCAGCCTGAGCGTGTCCTCTCCCACCATCTCAGCATCGACCCGACCTGCATGACCCCGCCCTTCCGCTCAGCGCTGGCCAGCGCGCGCCTCTGCAGGAGCCTAACGCCCCTACTACCCTGCGCGACGCTCGAGCCGATCTCCACCACACCCGCCTCTGTCCGCTGCCTTGGATGCCATCGCTGGCTGCTGCTGGTGCCAAGGCCGCATCCTCAACGTTCTGCGCCATCTATTTCTGTCCATCAGGAGGACTACAACGTCGTGTATGTGTGGGTTCCTGCGCAGATGGAGAAGGCACAAGTTGGCTGTTGGTGTTCCCGTAGGTTGTGGCAACATAGAGGCCGAACCAAGAATAAGATGACCTCGAGGCCGTTCCAAGATATTCCAGGATCCATTTACCGGATCGGTGCCAATCCAAGACCACCATCAAGTAAGGAAACAAGAACCACAACGCCAACGACAGATTACCGACAACAAGATCTTCTACACGGAACGGCAAGACCTCCTTCACGGATCCGAAGACCGAACCCGTCGAACCCTCGGAACCCCAAGATCGCCAAACCTCCATGTGTGAACCTTATCCGAGAATCCTATTTTATAAATTGTCAACGATATAAATTGTTGCATATTTAAATTGTTCATGCATGCATACTTGTCATGTGGGTTGGGGGCCTTAAGCCGATTCACCTCATAATTAAATATGGAGTGTTTATGCGGAATACCTTTGTCTTATTCCGGACTTCATTTAATTTGGCATAGCGAACCGAAGCCATGTTTGGTCTTGCTAATCCAACATTTAAAATGCAGGGTAGCTAAACAACATGAACCACCTAAATATTTGTCGGGACCCCGGTTCCGCTTAATCTTGCCTAATAGCATCGCACCTTTGCCATGTCATACATCATACATGCATCATGCCCGATTTTCTACCGTAGTATTAAATCGTGCATCCGGTGTTTATTCTAGTGTTTTGGTTCTTCGCGGATAAGGCCGATGAGTTGATGCGAGTGTCGACCCGATCTTCGGTTGAACCTTCGGCAACGTTTTCAGGCGAGCATCTCCCCCTTTCTACCTATCTTACTTTTATAGTATTTATTCCCTCCTGTTGATCTATTGCTATCTGTGTTGCGATGCTCTAGCTTTCGTACCCGTGATATCCCTTGCAGCCTTATATTGCCTTGGACACCTCCTATTACCTGTTGTTTGGTAGATAGTTGGACCTGCGCGTCGTAGTCGCTTGCTCAAGTGCTGTTGCGTGTCGTCAAGTACCACGGTTGTTGGAGTATTGCCGTGTGTTTATTGTTGGAGATGATCAAGACTTTAATTACTGTTTAACAACTAAAATTGAAGTAGGTAAATGCAGAGGCACAGGTGGGCAATAGATGTTATTTGGTTGTTAACCGTCCACTTGTGTCCCGTAGGACCCCGAGTACTTGATACCTGTTCCTTGAATATTCGCGCTATCCACATCCGGGAGGATTATGGGACCCCCCTGAGCCAGAGCTTGATTCATTCTTATTTCTTGGGGCCACAAACTAGTTTGAGGTTTTATTTACTATCCTGTACTTATGCCATGCTTTACTGCTTTATTTACGATTGTGCGAGGAGCACCTGTACTGTTTAGGATCGGGACACGTTTTCGCGGTATCGACAAGCCCAGTCACACTTTCGGGTTCCCAGTCGTTTAGAGCCGTCCACCCAAACCTTGAGTCCGTCTCGGAGTCAGCTAACTTCGTTGCGGGTAGCTTAATGGGGTGGCCCCCTGAAATATTTCTGAATCTGGTGATTGCTTTGTCGTGAAGGCCTCGTTGGGTTTTGATTTGGTTTTTCCGAGGTTGATCGAGTGTGTGTTGCTATTTGTGCACCCCTGCAGGGTAAAACTTTCTGAAAGCCGTGTCCGCGGTTATGGACGACTTGGAGCACAGTATCTCGATCATAGACAACTATAACTAAAGTAGTGCTATAAATTTGACTTTATAATGACTAGTAATCAGCTTCACTATAATGGAATGGCTAAATAAAATTGCCAACAATTGCTTGTTTGGGTTGTCGCTTGCTACCATTGTACCTGACTAGTAAGTATTGCAACTATAACGGAATGGCTAAATAAAAGTACCAACAACTGCTGGGTTTTGGGGATATCTCATGCTAATTGTATTTGACTAGTAAGTGTCGCAACTACAACGGAATGGTTAACTAAAATTGCCCACTGCTTATTATATCAGGATGATTATCTATACCTGACTAGTAATTGCTGCAACGATAACTGTATAAATAAAACTGCCAACTGTGTGAGTTCCTCGGTTGACTTCCTCGTTTGGTCTTGAGGGGGAAATACCAGGATGGGTATGTTTGGTGGTAGTATCAGGTTGGTTCCGAATAGGTCTTTCTTACCCCTCTCTGATTGCCGCTAGTTGTATCGAGTCTCTATAGGTTGTTTAGTGCATGCTGCGCTGCCGCTTCAGTCCACCATACCTATGTAGGCGAGGACCGCCGAATTCTAGCCTCGCCGTGTACTGGCCTCAGTACCGACCGCTCTCTCTTTTTTCCTTTGCCCTTTGTCGGCACCCCTTTTGTTTAAGCAGGTTTTGAGATCGACGTCGTTAGCAGGGTTACCCTTCCGGCTTGGCCTGGGCAGGGTTATGGACGCCATTGGTTATTCTTCAGGGCTCTTAGCCCCATTTGCATCTTGTCCGTACTCGGACGCTATATCGTTTTAAAGGTGATTTGGATCTTTGTATTGTACATCTGTATTCTTGACTCTTTGAGTCGCCGTTGTATATATCTGTTCTGTGGGTCCCATCGTGGACTATTGTGTAATGATATTACTTCGTTTTCCACCCGCACGAAAGTGCCTGGTGGGCACCTTTGAATCGTTTCTATGCGGGTTTGGCGGGTTTCGCTAAAACTTGCATAGGGCCGATTCTGAGGGTGTTACAAAACGTCACACAGGTGTTGCTAGCAACGCGGAGACCTGCATAACACAAACTCAAGATTTTGCCCCAACGAATCAGTGAGGTTGTCAAGCTCAACGGTTTGCTGTCACAAAGGATTAAATGCATGGAGTGGAAGGTAATGGTTTGCAACAAGTAAACAAGTAACAGTGGAAGATTTATCAATGGTAAAGATTGGACCGGGTTCCATAGTTCACTAGAGGTGCTCCCCTTATATAAACAACATGGCATGAAGGGTAAACAAATTACAGTAGGGCAATTGACATGAACTGAGCAAGGCATATCAATGCAATTACTAGTCAGAAAGATCCTACGATATTTGATTGGGCAATACAACAAGATACATAGACCGCCATCCAACTGCATCTATGACTAGAAGTCCACCTTCAGGTTATCATCTGAACCCCCTCCAGTATTAAGTTGCAAGCAACAGACAAATGCTTTAAGCAAAGTGTGTAAGATAAACAGTCCACATGTTCCATGAACAAGAGACCGTTGTTTTCTCCCTAGTGGCAACAACACATATACAACCGAAGAGATTTCTGTCACTTCCCTTGGAAACTAGAGACATGAACCCACTATCGAGCATAAATACCCCCTCTTGGAGTCACTAGCAACTACTTGGCCAAGATATCTACTAACAACGGAGAGCATGCAAGATCACAAACAACACAGACATGATAGAATCATAAATACAAAACCATTAATCAAACCAACATAATAATCTCAATGTCCATCAGATCCCCGCAAACACAATATGCATGATTACAAATAGATTCGATCTTGATCATGAACGGATCTCACAAGATCTATACATGAAAGCACAAAGGAGGAGATACAACCATCTAGCTACTACATGGACCCATAGTCCAAGGTGAAACTACTCACGCATCATACCGGAGAGAAGGCCATCGGGATGATCTCCCTTCCGGCAGGGTGCCGGGATGAACTTCAGATCCCCCTCCCCCGATCTAGGGACGATGGTGGCGGCGGCTACAGACGGTTTCGTGGAGATTTGATCGGGGTCTTAGGGTTTCTGCATCGGGGGCTTCTTATAGGCGAAGGGGGAGGCCGAGGAGGCATCCAGGGTAGCCAAACCCTAGCCATGCGCGGGGCTAGGCCCACCCGCGCCTGGGGTGGGTCTGGCCCTCTGGATCTCCTCTGGACTTCTTGTTCCCCACGGAAAGTAATTAACTTTGACGTTTGTCCCGTCCAATTCCGAGAATATTTCTTTACTAACTTTTCTGAAACCAAAAACAACAGAAAACAGACATCTGGCACTGTTGCAACTTGTTAATAGGTTAGTACCAGAAAACATGTAAAAAGCACCTCAAAGTGTAGACAAGTAAAGAAAAGTAGATACTAAACAAGCATGGAGCATCAAAAATTATAGATACGTTTCCAACATATCAGCATCCCCAAGCTTAACTCCTTCTCATCCTCGAGTAGGTAAGTGATAAAAAGAATATTTTTTGAGGTTACATGCACCCTCAATATAAAGATCCAACCATTTGCAAGCATTGAAAGTTGGGATCAAAGAACTCTAAACATGTGCATGAAAGATGGATTTCTAACAATAGGACATAGTAACTATGCATGCAACATGACAAGCTACAAACAAAGATCATGAATAACATGCATTGAAAAACGTTTGTTTGTTTCACATGCAGAAAATATAGCATAGTGGAAATCATCTTGTCCCTCATAGAGTAGCAAATAGATGCATAGGACACCTGCAAAGTTCACAAGGGTGACTAGAAACAAGTAGCACAAAAACAAGTAATAACACAATATGCATCAATTAATAAGATTTGGAACACTGCACACAGAATGACAACTATACTCTCTTAATGGTGCCTAAAGGTAGAAGGTGGAGACTCAATAGTGGTGGAAGAAAGACCTTTTTATAAAGGAAGCAGGAATTACAAATTTCAAAAAGATCTTCCAAAAATTATGGTACTTGTTAGCTTTTAGCCCTCATTGCCCCTATCATAAGCATCTTGAAGTGGTTAAGGTTAAAGTGGCAAAGCTGGAGTATATGCTTGACGAAGTATAAGTTGGCAATCTCAAGTCCCTTAAATACGAGGGCCACAACTCATGCATACTCAACTTTGGGTCCAGGTAAGTTCTTGTCACTGTAAGTATTTGCATATCATTGAGAACCGCCAACGGGGTACCCCTTGCACATGGTACAGTAGCTTTCCCATAACCAAAATGACAAGGCAAGCAGACAATGAGCATCTCATCAATCTTTTTATTTACCATATGCATAGCTTTTTATTGAGGATGCTTCATAGATAGCTAATTATGGTGATGCTGCAAGTTTCCACCATGATTAGGCATGGCTTAGGCTAGCGTCCCAGGCGTTTCTCTAACACAGGATACAAACTCCATGGACTTACAAGTTCCCTCTTTATTTCACACCGGTGACAACCATAGACAAAAGAGCATGATATCAAATGAGTACAACAAAGTACAAGTGCAATGTTGAAAACGTTCCCCGTGACAGCACGGTTCTGCTAATTCCAACTTATAAGTGCAAGCATATACAACAAAGTTGTCACAATGGTTCAAGTTTATTAGGGGCAAAGAATAAAGTGTGCCATCAAGTTCGTGAGGGCTTTAATCACTAAGTTTTCACATAACAAAATAGTTTTTAATTGAAAGATAGTTGAAAATAAGAATATACTTGGAATGGTGTAACACACCATGCGTAGGAGTTTATAGTGGACACTTTGGAATAACTTGGTTTTTTGGGAGTTGGAAGCATGAGTAGAGCTTACTCATACAAGTGGAGGCTAACAAAAGACTGGGAGCAACCAACTAAGAGAGCATAATGGCCATAATCATGCAATGCAACAAAGCATACTAATCAAAGCAAAGAGTGGTACTACAAGTCAAGGACTAAATGATCATAGAGGCTAATGGTGACTTGTCATAGTCATAGCATCGTGTGAGCATGTGCCAAGTCAACCCAAGCAAAGCATCAAAGGATAATACCACAATACTATGCTTTTGCATGCTAAAACAACGCATAATTTCTTCAAGGCACACTAAGCAATTCCAATTGTTTGGAACAAGACATGCTACAACAATAATCACTAAGCATAATGCAAAAAACAACACCTAGCATGTCATGCTAAAGTCTAAGTCACAGTCAATACAAGCTCCTCTTGCACTTCAAGCAAGAACTTACTACTCCATTCCAACACCAAGCAAACTTATTTGCAAAACAACACAGCGACAACGGGGGTCCAAACTACTTTAGAAAACTAAACAAACTAAGCAAAGCAAACGAAAACTAAGACGCTTCAAGAACAACACAACTATGCATGAAATAATAAAAACGAAGTGTCTAGACAGACCTGAGCTTTTTATTGATGAAGAAGGGGATGCCCAAGGCATCCCCAAGCTTTGACGCTTGTACCTCTTGGATATTTCTTGGGGTGACACCATGGTGGCATCCCCAAGCTTGAGATTTTGTCCATTCTTCATCTCATTGCATCATTCTCTCTCTACACCTGAAATTTTTACTTCATACAAATCTTCACACAATCTTCATTAGCAACATTAGTGTATTCAAAATATATTAGACCCCTGGCAAAGTTTTTGTGGCATCCCGCAAAACCACTACTAGAAAATCGCGTTGTTTTTGTGCATTGCATCATCATAACCGCATGCTCATGTCATCATGCCACATTGCATTTGAGCATCGTCATCATCTTGCAGTTGCTTGCATAAAACTATTTACAGAAAAACCTAGTTTTGTTTTCTAAACGCCCCGCCTTTGTTCAAAGGCAAACCCCGGGCCTCCGGAATATTTTTGCTTGTCTGCTATCGGTTTGCAAACGGTGCATTTGAAATAAATAAAATTTGGAATTATTTTTAGTGGGGCAGTCGAACGGGCCGATTCTACCCGAACGACCACCCCAGAAATAAAATCGGTCCAACCAACCGGTCAACCAAAATCCCTAGTCTACCCAACCTATTCTACCCAGCCCCTCTCCACATCACCCCCACCTATCCCAGGCCGCCACATCACCCTGGCCATTCCCCCCACCCTATCAGGCAGTGCCACCTCACCCCACCCATCTCATCCCTCTCCCTGCTGGCCCACCCCAGCACCCACCCACTCACGCACGCACCCGTCCTGGCCCCGCCCCTGTCCCCACCTGCGACCCCACCTCCCGATCCTCTCCCTCTCTGGTCCTCTTCCTCCCTCGCCCCTGCAGCCCCTTCCCCCTCTCTCTCTCTCTCCTGCGCGCGCCCGACCCCGCACAGCTCCCCCGCGACGGCGCCCGAGCTCGCCCGGCCGGCCTCCCCTCCCCTCCGGCGTGGCCGCGCCGCCTCCCCGACCCCAGGCTCCACCGCCACCGCCCTCGGCCCCGCCTCCCCCTGGCGCCCGCCACCGACCCTCGCCGACCTCCGGCCGCCTCGCCTTCGCCCTCTTCCCCGGCCCGGCCGCACCCTCGTCGCCGCCGGCGCCTCCTCGGCCGCGGCCCCGCACGCCCCTCCCCCACCTCCGCCCGACCCCGCCGGGTTTCTCCTCGCAAGCCACCGCCCCGCCTGGCCCCGGTCGCCGCTGCTCGCCTCCAACCCTCCGGCCGCGCCGCCCCTCGCCTCCGCCAGCCTCCGGCCCGTCCCCGCCTCGCCTCCTCCTCCCCTCCGCCCGGGCGTCGCCGGCGTCGCGCCACCTGAGGGCCTGCGTCCTGCGCCTCCCCTCGGCTCCGACCCGCACCGCTCCGGCCGCGGAGCCCTTCACCGCCTCCCCGTCAACCTCCGTCGCCCCGAGCCCTCCTCCCCCGTCGCCGACCTCGCCTCCCACGCGACCCCGCCCCTCCTCCTTCTCCGGCGAGCCGCCGCCGCCTGCAAGCGCCTCTGCCGCCGCCGGCCCGTGCCTCTCCCGGCCGCCCTCCTCCCTAGCTCGCCAGCAACCGCCGCCGCAGACGCCCTCCGCCCGGCCTCCTCGTCGCTCGGCTCGCCACCGTCCCCGCGAGAAACGCTGCTGCCTAGCCCCGTCCAAAGCCACACAGGGATCCTCTACGACCTGTCCGAGCAACGTCACAGGAACAGCACGCCTTGTGTTGGTTCACACATGTGTGCAGAGTTGTACGAGTTGGTGGCCGTTCAAGAGCATCGATCTAGTACCTTGGGCTTCACATGTGTAACCGACTCAAGGACTCCCTGAGCATCCAATACACCAAGTTGGACGCTTTGGTTGGATGGACCAAGAGTGCGGCATCAACAAGATCCTCCTCCCCGAACGCCGCAGTCCCTTCCACGGAACCCGAAGACATACCAAACCGATGAACCATCGACGCCGAGCCCTCGACACGACAAGCACTTCGCCGTGGAACGCCAAGTTCTACATCCCGAACGCCAGGACCGACCCAATACGCGGGCCCGATAAGATCGCCACCGACCAGGGCGAGCCCGATGCGCCCCCGGCGCCGAACCAAGTCCTGCTTCCCGGATGCGACAAGATCTACCCCAGTAACCCGAGAACGCTCCCGCCGAGACCGAACCCAGATCCGAACCCTGAGACCGAACCCCGAACCCCGGAACCCCAAGTTCGTCGAGACCCCCTAATGCGTGACCCCTTTCTCGAACCCTATTTTTTATAAATGCTATATATGAACTTGTTGCATATTAATTGTTCATGCATGCATATTTGTGTGGTTTGGGGGCCTTATGCCGATTCACCTAATAATTATATATGGGGCCCATATGCGGGCAAATCTAGTCTCATATTGGCCTCATTTAAACTTGTGTAGCGAACCGGTATCTTATTTTGCCATGTGAAAACAACATTTAAATTGCGGGGTAGTTAAATAACTTGAACCAATTAATTAATTGTCGGGACCCCGGTTCCGCTTAATATGACCTAATTGCATCACACCTTTGCCATGTCATACATCATACATGCATCATGCCCGATCTTTTGCGTAGTATTAAATATTGCATCCGGTGCTTCTTCTAGTGTTTTGCTTCTTCGCGGATTGGGCCGTTGAGTTGATGTGAGCTTCGCCCCGATCTTCGGTTGAACCTTCGGCAATGTTTTCAGGCGAGCACCTCCCCTTTCTACCTATCTTACTTTTATAGTATTTATTCCCTCCTGTTGATCTATTGCTATCTGTGTTGCGATGCTCTAGTTTTTCGTACCCGTGATATCCCTTGCAGCCATATAATGCCTTGGACACATCCTATTACCTGTTGTTTGATAGATAGTTGGACTTGCGTGTCGTAGTCGCTTGCTCAAGTGCTGTTGCGTGTCATCAAGTGCCGCAGTTGTTGGAGCCTTGTCGCATGTTTGTTGTTGGAGATGATTATGGCTTTAATTATCGTTCACTTTAATTCCTGTTTAACAACTAAAATTGAAGTAAGTAAGCAGAGGCATCGGTGGGTGATAGATAATATTTGGTTTCCGACCGCCCACTTGTGTCCCGTAGGACCCCGAGTACTTGATACCTATTCCTTGATTTATCGCGCTATCCACATACGGGGAATTATGGGCCCCCCTTAGCCAGAGCTTGATTCAGTCTTATTTCTTGGGGCCACAAACTAGTTTGAGGTTTTATTTACGATCCTGTACTTATGCCATGCTTTACTGCTTTATTTACGATTGTGCGAGGAGCACACTGTACTGTTTAGGTAAGCGGAGTGTTTTCGCGGTATCAACAAGCCCCGTTTTGGGGTTCCCAGTCGTTTACAGCCATTGACGCAAACCTTGAGTCCGTCTCGGAGCTAGCTTACTTCGTTGCGGGTCTACTCAATGGGGTGGCCCCCTGAAATATTTCTGAATCCTGTGATTGCTTTGTCGTGAAGGCCTCGTTGGGTTTTGATTTGGTTTTTCCGAGGTTGATCGTGTGTGTGTTGCTATTTGTGCACCCCGGCCGGGTTAAAACTTTCTGAAAGCCGTGTCCGCGGTTATGGACGACTTGGAGCACAGTATCTCGATCATAGACAACTATAACTAAAGTAGTGCTATAAATTTGACTTTATAATGACTAGTAATCAGCTTCACTATAATGGAATGGCTAAATAAAACTGCCAACAATTGCTTGTTTGGGTGTCGCTTGCGACCATTGTACCTGACTAGTAAGTATTGCAACTATAATGGAATGGCTGAATAAAAGTACCAACAACTGCTGGGTTTTTGGGATATCTCATGCTAATTGTATCTGACTAGTAAGTGTTGCAACTACAACGGAATGGTTAAATAAAACGGCCCACTGCTTATTTTATCAGGATGATTATCTATAATTGACTAGTAATTGCTGCAACGAGAACCGAATCAATAAAATTGCCAACTGTGTGAGTTCCTCGGTTGCCTTCCTCGTTTGGTCTCGAGGGGGAAACACCAGGATGGGTTTGTTTGATGTTAGCTCCAGGTTAGATCCGGATAGGTCATTCTTATCTCTCTCTGATAACCGCCAGTTGTATCGAGTCTCTATAGGTTGTTTAGTGCATGCTTCCGCTGCCGCTCAGTCCACCATACCTATGTAGGCGAGGACCGCCGAATTCTAGCCTCGCCGTGTACTGGCCTCAGTACTGACGCTCCTCTTTTTCCTTTGCCCTTTGTCGGCACCCCTTTTGTTTAAGCAGGTTTTGAGATCGACGTCGTTAGCAGGGTTACCCTTCCGGCTTGGCCTGGGCAGGGTTATGGACGCCACTGGTTATTCTTCAGGGCTCTTAGCCCCATTTGCATCTTGTCCGTAGTCGGACGCTCTATCATTTTCAAGGTGATTCGGATCTTGTATATTATATCTGTATTCTTGACTCTTTTTGAGTCGCTGTTATATATATCTGTTCTGTGGGTCCCATCGAGGACTGTTGTGTAATGTTATTACTTCGTTTTCCACCCGCACGAAAGTGCCTGGTGGGCACCTTTGAATCGTTTCTATGCGGGTTTGGCGGGTTTCGCTAAAACTTGCATAGGTCCGATTCTGAGGGTGTTACAGTTTTGAAATAGCAAGGCTTTTCACTAAAAACACAAGCTACTGTAGTAAATCCTTCAAAAATCTCAATTCACCTAAAGAGAACTCAAAAAGGAATCAGTAAGAAGCAAATGCAAATAATGGCACAAATCTGTCAAAACACACCAGAAGGTAGAAACCGATTTTTTCAAACATCTTCGGTTGCTCAAATCAAAAAGTGTTGAACTAACAAAATTTAACTAACATACTGGGGGATTTATTCGTAAATTGTGAGCTCAATCCGAGTTACAGAGCCTCCTCATGAATTTTTTGGTGAAGGACATAAATCTGTTTCAGGACGGCAACTCCCCAAATCTTACTTCCCTCTCATTAGAGGTCATTCTTGGCACAAAAAGCAAACAAAAAATATAATAAGAGGTTATTATTGAAGTAATAACTTCCAAGACTCAAGGAAACTCGTGGGTTATCTCCCAACAGGTACTTTTCTTTAACGCCTTTAAGTTAGGCACAAGAAGCAAGAAGAATCAAGTATTTTCAGATGAGGAAGCATTAACATCCATACTTGCAAAGTCTTCAAATATGAAAGGTATATCATCCAAATGGGTTTTGGAGGATCCCTTCTCATCCCTCTTTGGTCTACTACCTTCATCAAAAAGATTTTCAGGAGAAATCCAATCAAAATTCTTTTCAAAGGCTTTATTCATTCCAACAAGCTTCAAGGATATGTGTATCTTAAATTCTTCTCTAGGCTTAGTTTTATCAGAAATACCCATAACATATACACTTGAGCCTAGCATATTGAAACGCTCAAAAACCTTTTTGGCTTCCCTAGCAACATCATGGAATTCTTTTGATAAAGTTTCAAGGATGAATTCTCTCTTTTCAGCATTCTTTTCTTATTTTAGTTTTAGGAACAAGAATTGTATGAAGGAGTTAAGGCTAACAAACCTAGCCTCCAATATATAAACTAAAGAAGCTACAGCAATCTCATAACTAGGAGCAAGTTATGCTATAGATTTATCCTCAATATCCTCATGCTTGCTAACATAATTAAAGAATTCTTTAATATTATCTTTCCCAATTATGGAGCCACTACCTATTGCAAGATCTTTCAGGGCGAACTTGGGGAGCAACATGGTGAGCTAGAGCAGGAACTAATTTTTTTGTGTTTTTGAATAAAGCAAGCATACCAAACTAGACTAATTTTTTTGAGTTTTTTGGAAAGAGGCAAACAAAACCAAGCAAAAGAAACAAAGCAAACTAAAAACAAATTAAAGAGAAAGGAAGTGAAGGACTCCCCTTGTGAAGACGTCCTTGGCCTCCCCGGCAACGGCTCCAGAAAACTTATTGATTGTGCTGACGTGGAGCACTTCGGTGGAAACCACAAGAGCAAGGTGTGAAGCAGCAAGTCTTCTCTCAGTAGAGACCGAGGTTATCGAACCAGAAGGAGGAAGGAAACGTCACACAGGTGTTGCTAGCAATGTGGAGACCTGCATAACACAAACTCAAGACTTTGCCCCAATGAATCAGTGAGGTTGTCAAGCTCACCGGTTTGCTGTCACAAAGGATTAAACGTATGGTGTGCAAGGTAATGGTTTGCAGCAAGTAAACAAGTAACAGTGAAAGATTTATCAATGGTAAAGATTGGACCGGGGTCCATAGTTCACTAGAGGTGCTCTCCTTAGATAAACAACATGGCATGAAGGGTAAACAAATTACAGCAGGGAAACTGACATGAACTGAGCAAGGCATAACAATGCAATTACCAGTCAAAAAGATCCTATGAGATTCGATTGGGCAATACAACAAGATACATAGACCGCCATCCAACTGCATCTATGACTAGAAGTCCACCTTCAGGTTATCATCTGAACCCCCTCCAGTATTCAGTTGCAAGCAACAGACAACTGCTTTAAGCAAAGTGTGTAAGGTAAATAGTCCACATGTTCCATGAGCAAGAGACCGTTGTTTTCTCCCTAGTGGCAACAACACATCTACAACCGAAGAGATTTCTGTCACTTCCCTTGGAAACTAGAGGCATGAACCCACTATCGAGCATAAATACCTACTCTTGGAGTCACTAGCACCTACTTGGCCAAGATAGCTACTAACAACGGAGAGCATGCAAGATCACAAACAACACAGACATGATAGAATCATAAAGACAAAACTATTAATCAAACCAACATAATAATCTCAATATCCATCAGATCCCCACAAACACAACATGCATGATTACAAATAGATTAGATCTTGATCATGAACGGAGCTCACAAGATCTATACATGAAAGCACAAAGGAGGAGATACAACCATCTAGCTACTACATGGACCCATAGTCCAAGGTGGAACTTCTCACGCATCATACCGGAGAGAAGGCTTCCGGGATGATCTCCCCTCCGGCAGGGTGCCGGGAAGAACTTCAGATCCCCCCGATCTAGGGACGATGGTGGAGGCGTCTATAGACGGTTTCGTGGAGATTTGATCGGGGTCTTAGAGTTTCTGCATCGGGGGCTTCTTATAGGCAAAGGGGGAGGCCGAGGAGGCGGCCAGGGTAGCCAAACCCTAGCCAAGTGCGAGGCTAGGCCCACCCGCGCCTAGGGTGGGTCTGTCCCCCTGGCTGGCCCCTCCGGCTCTCCTCTGGACTTCTTGTTCCCCATGGAAAGTAATTGACTTTGATGTTTTTCCCGTCCAATTTCGAGAATATTTCTTTACTAACTTTTTTGAAACCAAAAACAGCAGAAAACAAGCATCTGGCACTGTTGCAACTTGTTAATCGGTTAGTACCAGAAAACATGTAAAAAACACCTCAAAGTGTAGACAAGTAAAGCAAAGTAGATACTAAACAATCACGGAGCATCAAAAATTATAGATACGTTTGCAACGTATCAGCGTCGTATAATACGCGTTAACCATAAGATCTGGAATAGGACGGTAAAGTCAATTGGATCTTCTTCCTTTCGTATGTCGACGAATGACCATATTGTGACGCTGGGATTTCCTTCGAGGACCAATACATGGGTGGGACCCCTCAGTTCCTCGTGATCTTGGTATATAGATTATCTATAAGAGGTTGTCGGAGGTATGTCTACCACTTTAGTGGGGGCTACCAGGGGCATGATCTTCTCAAAGAGTCTAAGGGGGCCTATCAGAGTTGTAGCTAGCCTAAAAAGGGGCTTAACAGAGATGCGGCTTCCCTGAAGGATCGTGCTGGCATGTGGGGTCGCGGAGAAGGGCAGAGACCGGCTTAGATTCTTGTATCGGGCCTCACACCAAAGGAAGTGTGGACGGGAAAGATCATCCGGTTGTGCAACATGGATAAGGATATATTATGGATAAAGCAACGCACCTCTGCAAAGTGTATAAAAGTATGGCATGTTACTCCCTATTCCGGAAATGAGCTACGAACACGGTAGAAAAGGAACTCCACGAAGTTCTTGTAAACATGTGAAGGCTTACAAACATACTTTTTTAGAATAAAAGGAACCTTTGAAGAAATATTTACGAAAACCTGCATAACTTATGACCTTTGGTCTGTGGTTGTAGATAGTGCATCAAACAGTCCTTTTAATGAACTTGATGGGCACGCTCGTACTCAACCGTATCTTTTTAATCCTTGCTAGATTGTCAATCTATTGAAGGCATCATCAACACCAAGTGATGCTATAGAGGTACGCCAAGAGATAGAAACCAAAAAATGAAGTCAATATCAACATCAACTGAAGTGAAGGAGAAGTTCCAAATTAGAGAAGAGTATAATCTCTAGCCATAGAACCTATTTCTATAGAGCATTGTAGTAGCCGCAAATCGCAAGCCAATTAGTATTAGAAGTTGACTTATTCTTAGAATATCTTTTGAGTAGATTCTTTTGGTTCTTCCTTGTAATATTTTTCTTTCTCTATAACTTAGAGTAGTCCTCTAGATCTTTTGTAAAAAGTTGAGTTGTAATATATATAGACATGTCTTGGGCCCACGATGCTTCTGTTGTACCACTATAAGAGATGTAATACTAGTGAATGGTGTTTTATTAGTGTTATGTCAACGACTATAATATACTATATCATCCAATGGTATGCCGGGTCACCGCACGAAATTAGGACTGTGCCACTGAATTTATTAAAATTAGGAAAGTGTCACCGCTAGCCACTAACGTTTAGGTCAAAACGCTAGCTCTGTTACTGTCGTCTCCTTTGACCCAAATTGTCGTCCGCCTATGCAGCATCTTTCCTAACTATCGACGTCTTCATTACCTAATCCCTACATACAAGTTCAAGCTCCCACATTCCACCATTCCCACACTGGACACACCCTTGCGCCGCCTGTCACCTCGATCTCTGCCACCGTCGGAGATGAAGACGCCCATGTAGACGAGTACTAGCTCTTGTCCCACCGGCCCCCATCCCTCTCCCACTTCACGCCCATGCCCGCCCGATGCCTCACCTCTGCCGGCCCCATCCGTGCCCCTGTGCCGCCTGCCGCTAGAGATGACCTTGCGGACGAGTACGAGATCATGTCCCGTCAGGCCCCATTCCCCTGCCCGCCCACTTGTGTCGCCCACCGCCTTGACTTCCGAAGCCATCGGAGACGAAGACGGCCACGTGAACTAGTATGAGGTCTTGTCCCGCCAGGCCACCTTCTCGTGCCCCTGCGTCACCCACCGCCTCGATCTTCGCCATCACAGGATACGAAGATGACCCCGCAGACGAGTACATGACTGGGAGCTACATGCTCACGAGACACGAGACTTTCAGCTCCTCCGGGCGTTGGAGCTGAGCTTAAGAAGGCGATTGGGAGCTAGCACATGGCCAGAGACGAAGACAAGTACACGCACTTGCAGCGGCGATGAATCTTTTCCTAATTTCTATGTTATTATTAGAGCATCTCTAGCAGATCCTGTAAAAGCAAAGAAAAAGCACATAAACCATAAAATAACCGCTTGTTTTCGGTTTTGGGCAGAAAAATGACGCCAAGCATATACTCCGAAAAACCAACAACCCATCCTCCATATTCAAGGTTTCCATGAGCGGACCGAATGTGCCTTGTATATGGTGGTTGGTTTGGTGCCACGGAAGTTTCAGCACAGTCCGGTGTCGTTCCATCACGGGACTCGCTGGAATCCGGCCAACTTCCACCGCACTGCCCCAAATTCCAGCGAACTTGTCCAATTTCTTGTGATTCATGGATGGTGGAGCCAATTTCACTACGGCGTCCGGAGATGGGTGGAGATTGAACTCCACCGTGGTGACCGGAGATGGACGGAGCGGGACCAGTCCAAGGACGAGCGGAGCAGGACCAGGTGGGGAGGGACCAGAGAAGGGCATGTCGGAGCGGGGTGGTGCCGGCGAGCGAGGAGGCCGCTTGAGAGGCTAGGGGTAGGCGGCCTCCTGAGAGGAGGCGAGCGTGACAACATGCAGGTGGTGGCCTAGTGGGCGGGGACGAGCACGGGAGACGACATGGCGGTGGCCAGACGCGAGCGTGGAAGAATCTTGGCGTGGGAAGATGGAGATATGAGAAAAATATAAAAAAAATGGGCTTCCCACATTTTAATGATATATTTGCAGTTTCTATTCTATACGAGATTATTTCAAACTGTACCAATTATACGTGTTTTTACACGATGATTTTTACGGTATATGCTCTTAGCTATTAGTGTCTTAACTGCATACTAGTTTTATGTTAATAACTATCCAATGGATGAGAAATTATTGTGAGATCCAAGCACATGACTTAATAGGATTGATAGGATACTTATATAAACAAGTTGCAATTTCTTTTTTGGAAGCTTATTTGAAAAGAACTCTAAGATTAAGCATGTTTGGCCTAGAGCAATTTTAGGATGGGTGACCGATCGGGAAGTGGGCAACGGGTACGCATGAGTGAGGACAACGTGCGCAGAAAAGACTAGTGTTGGTCTGTGTGGCCAGTCTAGATATCCTATTAAACTACCAGGAGTGACACTCACAGGCCCAGTGGACGGGGTGTTACAAGTGGTATCAGAGCCGATCCTCACGGTTAAAACTGGTGTGTGCGGGTCAGTGGCGGAACATGTGGAGCATGGCGCGTGTGGCCCGGAGTGGACACGGCATGGCACATGTGCCAGCACTAGACGCACATACATGTGTCGGGTGTGTGCGGGTCAGTGGCGAGACATGTGGAGCATGGCACGTGTGGCCCGGAGTGGACACGGCATGGCACATGAGCCGGCACTGGACGCACATATGCGTGCCAAGAGGGTACGTTCCTGGGGTGTGCTTGATCGATGAGGGCATGGATCTCCTAAAGGGTGGGTGTATGTGAGATCCAAGCACATGAATTAATAGGATTGATAGGATACTTATACAAACAAGTTGCAACTTCTTTGCCAGAAGCTTATTCAAAAATAACTCTAAGGTTAAGTGTGCCTGGCCTGGAGCAATTCTAGAATGGTTGACTGACCGAGAAATGGGCAATGGGTGCGCATGAGTAAAGACAAATTGCGCAGAAAAGACTAGTGTTAGTCTGTGGGGTCAGTCTAGATATCCTATTAAGCTACCAGGAGTGACACCCCCGGGCCTAGTGGACGGGGTGTTACAACTATCCGACAGATGAGTAAAGGGGTTAAAAAGAAGGAAAATGATTCCCTTCCCACGGACGATCATCGTTTGGGTCGGGGTTAGCGATAGGCTTTTTCCAAACATTAATCCCCTCTTGTCTCCGCTCTTCCCTAACCCAGCCCCAAGCATCGACGCGCACAGTGCTCTCTCCCTCTCTTCCCTGCCCATGGACGCCGCTGCCGCGAGCCCTAGGCATGCCATCGGCCACCCTGCCCGTCACCGTCCTCGTGCTCCTCCTCCTCGTCGCCGCTACACCGTCCGCCATAGGCAGTTGTGCCGGGTCCGCGGCCGTGAACGGCTACCAACTTTGCGTGAAGTAGATCCAGAAGCAGGCCTCGGACGCAACTGCCTCTGCCGCCGCGCTCGTCGCGGCCTCGCGCCGCCTCCACCTTGACCATGCGTGGCACCTCCGCCTCCTATCCACACTCCATCGCAACCTCACCGCCACGCTTTGGGACCTAGCTGATTCCTCCGTGTCCGTGTCCGAGCCAGGGCCCAAGCTAGTGCTTCCCGCGCCGGTGGTGGCGCTGCCCGCGCCGGTGGTGGGTGCTGCTACAAGGGGCAAGCTGATGACTATTTTTTGCTACCTACGGTGGTCAAATTTTCTACATACGGCTGTCGGCATTGCTATATATGACGGAATATTTTGCTACAATGTCTCCAGCGAATTCAGTTTTTGCTATATTTTTTTGCTACATTTGATTTCTAATTTTGCTATAATATCATAATTTTTTTGCTACGTGACATCTCGGTGAGGTGTCCGAGGAGGTGTCTGGAAAATTCTCCGGCGATGTCTCCGATAAAGTAGGTTTTTTGCTATATTAGAAAAACATTGTTGCTACAACCGTTCTGTTGTTTTGCTACAACAGTGTCAAGTTTTTGCTACAAGGTCTCCGGCGAGAGTCGACGACGAGTTTTTTTTGACGATGTCTCCGGCGAAATCGATTTTGCTACATTAGCACATTTTTTTACTGCGTAGTCTCTGACGAGGTCTTCGACAAGACGTTCTATTTTTGAAACGAAATGTTTCTTTTGTTTCGGAAACAAAAGCGGAAATTTATGTAAAAAACAGGTAGTTTACATTAAAAACAAGATTTTGAGCTATTTATGGAGAGACGTATCGCATAGAAAGAACAGGACGATGGGAACATTCCATCGTCCGGGGAAGGCATAGTACGGGCTTAAGAGCATCTCCACTCATTGGGCGTATTCAGGCCGAAAACTGGACCAATTTTCGGCCAGACGAAGCGTGTTTTCGGCCTGGGTACGCCTAGTTCCCACTCGCGTACCCAGGTCGAGTTTCCAAGTTCGGCTAAATTCACTTAAACTCGGCGAAATATGGGCGAATATAGGCAGAATTTCATTAAAGTAGGCAAGAGGGCACATAGTACATCGGAATTTATAACTAGAAAAGGCCGCCGCCGTGGTCGACGCCGGACGCCGCAACTACAGGCTGAGACGGGGGTTGTTGTCGGCCTCGATGTGCGCCACGACTTCGGCCAGAGTCCGCCCTGGAACGCTCCACCAGCGGCGGCGGTAAGCCATGTTGTTACGCGGCGGCGGCAAGCCCGGCGGTCCGTCGTGTCGGGCGAGTTCCTTGAGGCGCCTGTCGGCGAAAAACTGCCTCCAGAAGACCAGGTTGCCCTGATCCTCGGCGAGATTCACGTCTTGCATGGCGGCAATAGCGGCCTGGATCTCTCCAGCGAGTACTAGGTCTTGCATGGCGGCAATAGCCGCCTGGATCTCTCCGACGAGGTCCTCTCCGTCCGGCACCGACGAGTATCTAATGTATGCATTAGTATTGTTGGGATGTGCTTGGAGGCTATCAAGCTAATTATATTCTTTGGCTATAATCATAGCCCGGTGGTATGACTTTGTTTCCCAGCCCACCTTGTTTCAATTATCTTTGCTATGGAAGTTGTGTTCTCTCTAGTGTGTGTATTTGTATTCAAATGCAAATTTTAAATATGCACACATCTAGGGGGAGCGCCTTTCACTTTAAGGTGGCGTTAGCCGGTTTCATTGCAAATCCTAGTATTGTCATCTAACACCAAAAAGGGGGAGATTGAAAGAACATTTTTTAATCCCTAGTGTTTTGTGTGTTAGATAACAATATCAAGGAGTATTTTAATGTGTGTTGAAGTGTTGCAGCTCTCTCTGAGAAAAAGGGAAAAGTATCTGCCTTTGGGGGCGGATAATCCGCCGCCACCAGGGGCGGATAATCCGCCCCTCCCTCTTCCCTAGCATGCGCAAGCCCCAGAAGGGGGGCGGAGTTTTGGCCGGATTTTCCGGGCCCGCCGGATAATCCGCCCCTCAAGGGGGTCGGATAGTCCGCCCCCCTTGATCACTGCCAAGGCGCAAGCCCCTGAGAGGGGGCAGAGTTTTGGCCGGACTTTTCGGCTAGGCCGGATAATCCGCCCCATGAGGGGGCCGGATTATCTGCCCCTCCCCCCCCCCCAAGATCTTCACCAAGTTTCCACATGGTCCAGCCCCAGAGAGGGGCGGATTTTCTCCCGGAATATCCGTCCTTGGGGCGGAGTTTCCCCTAGAAAATCCGCCCTTGGGGCGGAGTTTCCCCAAGGGGGCGGATAATCCGCCCCTAGTGGGGGGCGGATAATCCGCCCCCAAAGTTGCTCAACGGCCAGATCTAGGGAGGGGGTATTTAAGCCAGCCTTCCCCCTCCTGCCAGATCTCTTGATTCGTTCGAAAAAGACAAGATCAGATCTGAAATCTTCATCCAAGAGAGCTCCACCTAGATCTACCCAAAGGCTCCGTCCTTTGGGGGATCGAAGGAGGAGAACTCGATCTTCATCATCAGCAATCAAGCGCTTCATCTCCTCTCCATTCATTTGGAGAACCACCGATCTAGTATTTCTTGCAAATACCTAGATCCTTGTTTTTGTTTGTATTGATAAACCTTGTTCTTGTGGCAGCTTGTTGTCATCTCGGGAGCCCCCAATTCGGTTGTGAGTGTGTGCCCCGATAGTGTTGTAAAAGGCACCGGTTCCCGCCTCGAAGGGATCCAATAGTGGAGAAGGTGGATCAGACCTCTCGTGGTGAGATCCATCGGAGAATAGGGTGAGGCCTATTGTGGCGTGGTGGCCTTAAAACCGCCCACCCCTCCAACGTAGATGTACTTCCCTTAACAAGGAAGGAACTGCGGTAAAACAAATCCCTGTGACTCCGCGTGCTCCACTACAGTTTCTTCGCTCCTCTCTTTACGTTCTTAGTAGTTAGGGTTGCATATAGGGAAATTCTCGTAGTTGCATATCTAGAGAATTTACTTTGTGTCAAGCCTAAAATTGAAAAAGTATTAAAAATTGGTCAGCACCTATTAACCCCCCCCCCCCTCTAGGTGCCCATACGATCCATTTCAACCAGCGGAACGGGGATCCCGCCTGCGTTGAGTTTCCAGCCTAGGGGGAGACGAGTGTCCAGCGGGGTCGTATAGCTCGCCTTGCGGAGAAGACGGGCTTCCCACGGCGACAGCGTGCGTCGGCCCGCGTCCATAGTTCGCCGGAAATAAGGAGGAAGAAAGGTGTGAATGTCCGAAGTTCGTCGAAGTTGTGGCGGTGTGAGGGACTGTGAAGAGAGACCGCGAGATGTACGGCTTTTATAGGCCGGAATAATGGCGGGAGGGGGTATAGCGGCGAGGGCGGGAAAAGGAAAACGGCAGAAAGGATGGTGGCGAGTCGGCTTCTGTCGCTGACAGGCTGGTCCACTCGCCGAATTCGCTTCGTCCGGTGTCCCCAGGACGTACCCGGGATCCTGGGTTCGGCCTGGATAGTCCGGACCAAAGTTGACCCAAATCCGGCCGAAAAAAGATCCCTAGATACGCGACTGGACCGATTTTCGGCGTCCGGACGTAATTTTGGTGTCCGGATCGACCTCCTGGGTAGGCGAGTGGAGATGCTCTAGAAAGAAAGGAAAACGCTATAGTTCAGTTATAGGCTCGCGTCCTCCTTCTCCAACTCGTGTCCTTGCGTGGACTCACAACCGCTGCCTTATCCTTTTTCATATATTTTCCTCCACTCGATCTCTCCTTCCTCACGCCCAGGTCCCTCCCTCCCCCTCGATCCCCATGGCCTGAGTTAATTGGATAAAACTACCACAATTGAGACTATCGGGACGATTCAGTACCACTTTCGGTAATTTTGGCATGTCAGTACCAATTCTGAGGTACAAGCGTTGCAAATCACACTAATTTCCTTCTAATAGCGGCTTGACATGCTTTTTGCCAGGTAGGACCCATCTAGAGAGCTGGCTAGTCAACAAAAACTGCCACGTAGCCCATTAAGTAGACCATTAACTAGATCTGACTAGTCAAAAAAATGCCACATGTACACTTTGACCTTTCCTTTCTTCTTTCTCAAATCTCATGGTCGTTGCGGGGAAGCGGAGCAGCGGGCGGCCGGTGAGGGCGCAGCTGCAGCGGAGGAGCTCGGCAGATGCACGGGAGGAGCTCGGCAGGTCGAGGGCGGTGCGGCCAGGCGAGAGGAGGCCTGAGCAGGGCAACGTAGGGTGCGGGCGCGGCATGCACAGAGGCGGAGGACGGCGACGCGGGCGAGGACGCGCAGGAGCAGGACACGGCGAGGTCGAGGCCCCGGGAGAAGTTCGGCGCAGACGAGGTGGACGCGGGTGAGCGCGAGGCAGGGCGACGACGCGTGGATGGCGAGCTTGTCCTTGCAGAGCTGGGCCGAAGGCGCACGCGAGCGCGGCTGCCGACGAGCAGCAGCCACGAGCTGCGGGCACGGGGCGGGGAGTAGCGATGAGCGGGCAGGCGGCGTCCGACGAGAGCGGGGTGGCGAGCTACAGGCCTGGGGCGGTGAGCAGCGGTCGGCGAGCTACGTGCACAGCGTCGATGAGCGCTAATGTTGCTGCTGCACGAGGCAGCCGTAGTTTTACCCCGCCCACCGTTGTTGCTACTGCTGCACGAGGCGGCGCTCGCGCCGTGGCCATTTTACGAGCCGCGTATCTCTCCAAGCACGACCTGTCGGTGTCCCTCCGTAGCCTCGGTCGATCCCGTCCCGGATCCTCCCCGCGCCGCCGCCGCCGCCTCGCGAGCCGCCGCCCTCTCCCCGTCGGCCTACCCCAGCGCACTAGGCTCCGAGCCCGCGGCCAGGTCCTCCCCTCCGCCTCTCCGGATGCACCTGCAACCTCGCCCGTCGCCGCCCTTAGCCTCCGTCGTCTGCTCAAGGATTGATTGGATTGGAGGAAGAAGAACGTGGATGGGGAAAATAGGAAGGCTGACGGGTGGGACCCACTGGCAGTAAATAGTAAAATAGGAGGAAGAAAATAAAAAATGACATAAGATATGTCTAACAGGTGGGCCCCACTTCCACCTCAGCTTCTCCAAGACACGTGGCGCCAACTCAGCACTTACAGCTGGGCCTGAGCCATCAGAAAGCGTGTCAAAGTGCTCTTAGTCGTGAATTACTCCGATTCGCAACGCTTGTACCCAAAATTGGTACTGACATGCCAAAATTACCGAAATTGGTACTGACCCATCCTGACGGACCCAATTGTGGTAGTTTTATCCAATTAACTCCCATGGCCTGTACTCCGATCGCAGCTACGAGAATGGCGGCACTACGGCTATAGATTGAGGCAATCGGTGACAGCGGGGCTGCTGCGGCCGGCGGCAGCGGGGCTACGGTGAGAGATGCGAACAACACCTTCTTCCTCATCCGAATTTGCTGCGACAGACGGCAGCGGGGGTGCTACACCCGATGACGAGGGGGCTACTGCGGCCGGCGATGGAGCACCCTGCCACCAGCGACAACTGTTGCTACGACCAATGACAACTGTTGCTACAGCCGACGATGGTTGCTATGACTGGCGATGGTTGAGCTGTGGCCAGAGTTGCTACGAGCGGCATCCGGGCGTGCTACCAGCGAGGCGTGAACCGGCGACATGCAACCTTGCTACTAGCCTTGGGGCGGTGCTACTGCAACCGGGTAACGCGGATGGGCTATGGGAGGTGCTGCGACCGGCGAGGGCGGTTGCTACGACCAGAGACGGGAGTTGATACAACCGGACAGGGCCGGTTCTATATTTTGGAGGGTCCCAGTACGAAGTCAATGTATGGGCCCCTATGGCTAACATATACATACGCATATCTAAGTATTTAGCCATATATGTGTCTCTTTTTATTTAAAAATATTAAAAGTTATCCTCTAATCATATATTTTTAGTCTAACATGTCTATAAATAATTGTTAATGACTTAATCAATGTTAGATTACGTTAGAAAAACTAAAAAAATAGCAAAATATAATAAGCAAGAAAAAAGATAGCACGCTATTTATTTTAGCGCCGCTTCTCTCCATACGCTACGCAAGTTATAGCACGCTAATAGCGTGCTATTTTTCAAAATAGCGTTTTGTAAAACAATAAATAAATTGATAGGTATAGTCTGTTTATTAAGGATCTCAACTATTTACGGGAGATCTTCGGTCGCAGCGTTGCTAGCTGCTCTCCTTTTGGTCGGGGATGTGTCGGATGGAGGCGGAGCTGGAGGAGCCTGCAGCCGCCACCACCGTCTCGTGGTGGGGAATGGGATGCGACGTGGGGCTAGAAGTTGGTTTAGCTAGGTTTGTTGAGTTGTGTGGGCTGAATAGGTCGGATGGACTGCCGATAATTTCAAGATTTTATAGCGCCGCTATAACGGTATAACGTATAACATGTTTAGCGTCATTTAACGCCGCAAAAACATGAATAGCGAGCATTTTATGCGTAACGTAGCGTCTGAATCCTGAATATGCTATAGGGGCGCTATTTTTTTCGTTGATAATAAGTAGTATTGTCGGACACTATCAAAAATTGGGCATAGTGGGTCTCTAGAACTTGAAGCAGAAAATGTCCGGCACATGTAGAATTTCTTAAGAAACAATTTTTTTGTTCTATGTAGTTTCTAACAGTTCACTTCCATATATTTAAAGGTACAACTTCAATCTAATAGTGACAGATATGCTAAGGAAATAATGTACTTCCTCCGACTCATATTAGTTGATTAGATTTATCTAAATACGTGTGTATCTAGTCTTAAGTTTAGTGCTAGATATGTTCAAATATAGATAAATTTAATTAATATGGGTCAGAGGAAGTAAAACTAACAAAAGAAGATGAATTTATTCTTAGAAAAAAAGATAAAGGAATAAATTATTTCTTTCCTATTGTAGTTGGCCGCGCGTGGCTAGCCGGCCGTGCAGCTCTGTATCAATCTGTTCTAATCTTTTATTAAAGCAGAATGGAATTGCACGTCAACTTTAATCATTACTAGCAATGAAGATTGCCAGGGCAGTACCAAGGATGGCCCCCCTAGGTGCATGGGCCCTTGGCGCCATGTTCGTGATGGGTCAGAGCCGGCCCTGCAACCGGAGCAGGTAATGCGCGGGGGCTACGGGAGGTGCTGTGACCGGTGAGGGCGGTTGCTACGAATGGAGATGGAAGTTGCTACAATGTCTTCTCCGGCGACAATGGGCTTCTCCAGTGATGACCGTGGTCGATAGAGGAGCAGTGCAGGCGCTCTGCTACAAACCATCACCGCCGATGCTACCATGGTGGACGGTCGATGCTATCACCGCGCAAGTTATCTACTGCAAGGAGGGTGGACAGCGACCTTCCCGGAGCTCGACGTGCACCTCGCCGAAGCTGGACCAAGGGCCTGGCCACCCATGGCGATGGGTCTAGTCGTGTGCCTCAGAGCGTGTTTTCCCTGTGCGTGAGGGAGTTTTCATGTGCGTGTGCATATAAGTGTTCCGACAACACGTGGCAAGCTCTGGACCCAGACGCTGGAAATTTTGGAACCTCCGAAGGACGCTCAGCACTACCAAAAAGAAAACAAAGACCTAATTTGACGACATCAAATGGAGACGATGCGCATAAGTATCTATCTATCTATCTATTTATCTATCTATCTATGTACTCATTTTTCTTGAGGTAGGTTAGTCAAGTACGTTTTTATCCGCCAAAAATACGTTTTCAACCTCCGTTCGGTCATATTACAGGCATTGCCACCACAATCAAATCTCGTTCGTCTCTCTTCTCTGCCAACAGAGATGCACCGCCCATGGGGTCTGGCTCCGCCCGGAGTTGTGCCGCTGCAGGTAACCGCTTCTGCCCTCCCGTCCTCTTTCTCCTCCAGCGAGGCAGACGACCGCAGTCCACGTACGCCCCCCTCCCCCCGTGCTTCTTCTTACCGCTAGGACCGTCCGACCTCCCGCATCCGTCGTCCCTCCGCCGCCTTGGACATCGCCCCTGTCCCGACAAACTCTGCTCCGGCCTCCGCTACGCCAGCTATGTCCACCCTAACCCTTCCTCCCGGCCTGAGTGTGGCGAGAAGGGAAGTAGGCGACAACTCTTGGTCTCCAACCGTCCGTCTCGTCGCCCCCGAGCCCTGCAGCACTAGCTGATAATCTATGGCCTCGTACTTCCCACAAGATCTCTGTGGTAAGGGGAAATTTGAGAGGAGAAGAGGAGGATTTAGATGGGAGAGGCTTTGTGCGGAGGGCACTCTCATCATGGGTTGCGTGCTGCGGCGGATGGCCAAGGAGGGAGTGGTGGTCCGGCCTCCCACCTCCCGCGGCCAAAGGCGGCCAGCGCCAAACGGGCACGAGAAAGAGCATAGGCACGACGCGCGGTCTTCCGGAGCACCAAAAAATTAATTTCTTCTTATTTTACAGCTTCTATTTGGTTTTCTGCTATGCTACTCCTACTCTCAATTCCTACGGGGGATTTGCACATTTGCCACACTTTTCTTTGCACCTTACATATTTGTCATTTTCTGTGGCACTGACATGTGGTGGTCATGTGGTAAATATGCAAATTGCAGATAATAAGTGTGGCAAATGTGCAAAAATTCCTCAATTCCTACGGAGGCAATTTAATTGCTAGGGATGGGTATACTGGGCGACGAGGTGGTGAAATCCGACATGCTGACGCCATCGGTGACCACCGTAGGCACGTTCAGCTGACCCCAAGGACCCAGGTTTCTTGCTTAAGTCAGTTGATATCTGTCAATTTTTCGTTAGTTCTCCAACAACACAAATTGGCGGATGAACTGAAGAAGGCAAATCAGTTGTTGTAATGGTGCGGGAGATGGGTTACACACACGTTTGTCTGCTACATTTTACTTTTGTTGTCTGCTACCTGGTCATGACTTGCATAAAATGAGATGTACAAAGATTTCGTACTCTGTAACAAAATTAATCTGACGTGATTGTACTAGCACTAGTGGAAAAAGGGCTATCCGTTCGCGACCCCTTAGAGCATTTGTCCCGGTTGCGCCACCAACCGGGACTAATGCTGGCACGCGTCTCGGTTGGAGCGGGCACGGGGCCAGGGGGCATGCGTCCCGGTTGGTAAGGGGGAATACGTCCCGGTTGGAGCCACCAACCGGGACTAAAGGTTTGGCCACAGCCACGTGGCGTGGCACGCACCTTTAGTCCCGGTTGCTGGCTCCAACCGGGACTAAAGACCCCCTGCCCTCTATAAATGCAACGCCCTAGCCCCCTCTGCCTCCACTCTGTTTTTTTCGAATGGTGGAAGGTGTGAGGGGGTGTGCTAGTTTTTTCTCATGCATGCATTGAAGGTGTTTGATGAAATGTTTGAGTGAATAATCCCGTTGAATTTCTCATAGAACAAAAATATAGAAGGTGTCCGAGACGCACTTGAGCTTTCTCCTCTTTATTTCCCTCGATCGAGGTTAGCAATCTTATCTTTTCTAGGTCATTGATACAATTCATGTGTCGGTGTGAATTGGTTATTTCACTATTTATGATGTCCTGTTTTTTGATAAACTTACTTATATGATGCAGATGAACGGTCGGGAATGGATGTACGGTGACCGACGCGTAGCCGGGTATATCAAAAGCGTGGATAAATTTATCGATGTGGCTACGGCAAACAAAGAGAATGGATTTATACGTTTTCCATGTGTTCAATGTCGGAACAACAAGGAGTACTCTTCCTCGAAAATCATTCGCGGCCACCTGATTATGAAAGGTTTCATGCCCAACTATAATTGCTGGACCAAGCACGGGGAAAGAGGGGTTATGATGGAAGATGGTGAAGAAGAATATGATGATAACAACTATCATCATATGTTTCCTGAATACAGTGATACTGCAATGGAAGACAATGGAGAGGAAAGAGGTGAAGAACGGGCATCAGATGAGCCGGCTGATGAACTTGGTAGGGTCATTTCTGATGCAAAGCGAGACTGTGAAACAGAAAATGAGAAGTTGAAGTTAGAGGGCATGTTAGAAGATCACAAGAAATTGTTGTACCCAAATTATGAAGATGGCAGCACAAAGCTCGGTACCACACTGGAATTGTTGCGATGGAAGGCAGAGTGTGGTCTAACTGACTCCTCATTTGAAAAGATGCTGAAAATAATGAAGCCGAAGATTCCAAAACATAACGAACTTCCCGAGAGTACCTACGAAGCAAAGAAGACTCTCTGTCCTCTAGGATTAGATGTGCAAAAGATACATGCATGCATTAATGACTGCATCCTCTACCGCGGTAAGGAGTATGAGAATTTAGATAAATGCCCGGTATGCAATGTGTTGCGGTATAAGATCAGACGAGATGACCCTGGTGATGTTGAGGGAGAGCCCCTCCGGAAGAGGGTTCCTGCTAAGGTTATGTGGTATGCTCCTATAATACCAAGGTTGAAACGCATGTTCAGAAACAAAGAGCATGCCAGGTTGTTGCGATGGCACAAAGAAGACCGTAAGAAAGACGGGAAGTTGAGACACCCTGCTGATGGGTCACAGTGGAGAAAAATCGAGAGAGACTTCCCAGACTTTGTAGGTGACGCAAGGAACTTATGATTTGGTCTAAGTACGGATGGCATGAATCCTTTTGGAGAGCAAAGTTGCAGTCACAGCACCTGGCCCGTGACTCTATGTATCTACAACCTGCCTCCTTGGTTGTGCATGAAGCGTAAGTTTATTATGATGCCAGTGCTCATCCAAGGCCCGAAGCAACCGGGCAACGACATTGATGTGTACCTTAGGCCATTAGTTGAAGAACTCTTACAGTTGTGGGGCAAACCAGGTGTACGTGCGTGGGATGAGAACAAACAGGAGCCATATTATCTACGAGGGTTGTTATTCGTAACCATCAATGATTGGCCTGCTCTTAGTAACCTTTCAGGACAGACAAACAAGAGATATAAGGCATGCACACACTGTTTAGATAAGACCGAAGGTACATATTTGCATAAATGCAAGAAGGTTGTGTACCTGGCGAATCGACGATTTCTTCTGACCAATCATCCCGTAAGAAAGAAAGGCAAGCATTTCAAAGGTGAGGCAGAACACCGGAAGAAGCCTGAACTCCCTGCTGGTGATGATGTATTTGGTATGGTCAAGGACATAGAAGTAATCTTTGGAAAGGGTCCCGGCGGTCAATCAGTTCCGAACGACGTCGCAACAGGACACGTACCCATGTGGAAGAAGAAATCTATATTTTGGGAGCTGCCATATTGGAAAGTCCTGCGTGTCCGCTCTTCAATCGACGTGATGCACGTGACGAAGAATCTCTGCGTGAACCTGCTAGGATTCCTAGGCGTGTATGGGAAGACAAAAGATACACCTGAAGCACGGGAGGACCAACAAATTATGAAAGACCCAAAGAACATGCATACACATAACAAGACGGATAAATGGCATCACTTAAGTCGTGTCAGCTATGCTCTTACCAAAGCAGAGAAGAAAATCTTTTTTGAAGTCCTTTACAGTATCAAGGTGCCGTCGGGCTTCTCATCTAATATAAAGGGGATAATAAATATGGCAGAGAAAAAGTTCCAAAACCTGAAGTCTCATGACTGTCACGTGATTATGACGCAGTTGCTTCCGATTGCATTGAGGGGGCTTCTACCGGAAAATGTTCGAGTACCCATTGTGAAGCTGTGTTCATTCCTCAATGCAATATCTCAGAAGGTAATCAATCCAGATATTCTGCCAAGGTTACAGAAGGATGTGGTACAATGTCTTGTTAGTTTTGAATTGGTGTTCCCACCATCCTTCTTCAATATTATGACGCATCTCCTGGTTCATCTAGTGGAAGAGATTGCCATTCTCGGTCTGGTATTTCTGCACAATATGTTCCCCTTTGAGAGGTTCATGGGAGTCTTAAAGAAATATGTTCATAACCGTGCTAGACCAGAAGGAAGCATCTCCAAGGGATATGGAACAGAGGAGGTCATTGAGTTTTGTGTTGACTTTATTCCTGACCTTAAGCCGATTGGTGTTTCTGACTCGCGGCATGAGGGAATACTAAGTGGAAAAGGCACGCTGGGAAAGAAAGCAATGATATGTAGGGACGGGGATTCTTTCACTAAAGCACACTACACAGTTCTACATAATTCCACCTTGGCAGCTCTGTATATCGAGGAACACAAGAATATTGTACGCTCCAAAAACCCGGGGAAGCCTGAATCATGGATTACAGATGAACACATGAAGTCTTTCGGTGGTTGGATGCGGACACATCTCTTGAATGACACCACTGTTGGATATCAGCTATACTGGTTGGCCGCGTCACCATCTTCTACTGTATTGAATTTCCAAGGGTACGAAATAAATGGGAATACATTCTACACGATCGCCCAAGATAAAAAGAGCACCAACCAAAATAGTGGTGTCCGCTTTGATGCAATAGACGAGAATGGACAAAAGGACACATATTATGGTTACAAGAGGAGATATGGGAACTAGACTATGGAGTCTCTTTTAAGGTCCCTTTGTTTCGCTGCAAATGGGTCAACCTGAATGGGGAAGGGGTAAAGATAGACCAGTTGTATGGAATGACAATAGTGGATCTCAACAATCTTGGTTATAGAGATAAACCATTCGTCCTAGCCAATGATGTGTCTCAGGTTTTCTATGTGAAGGACATGTCCTCCAGACCGAAAAAAGAAAAAAATATGCAAACGAATACATCATATGATGAGCCAAAGCGTCACATAGTTCGTTCAGGGAAAAGAAACATCGTGGGAATCGAGGACAAGACAGACATGTCAGAAGATTATAATAAGTTTGATGAAATTCCGCCCTTCACAGTGAAAACTGACCCAAGCATTCCGTTAAGTAAAGAAGATGCTCCATGGTTACGTCTGAAGCGGTCATAAGGAATGACATATGCCAAGAAGTTCATGCTCATATTATGTAACTCTAGTTCATGTCTTCCGCGGTTTGTGGCTTGACCGAAGGATATCTTTCGCAGTTTGTGGCCTTTAGTCCCGGTTTTTTAGTCTCAGTTTTTAATATTAATAAATGTCTTGAGTGTTAGTCCCGTTTTGTGGCTGGACCGGGAGTGCCTCTATGACCAGTTTCTTGGAGATGCCGGAGGACTGGGATCCGGCGGCATCTCCCTGAAACTGGTCGTAGTGGTGTCCCTGCTCTCGAAAACCATCTTGCAGCTTGTAACTTCTCTAACTAGATCAATACGCCTCGGAGCTAACTAATTTCACATATTAGGGAGTGCCTCTATGACCAGTTTCTCGGAGATGCCGGAGGACTGGGCTCCGTCGGAATCTCCCTGAAACTGGCCGCAGTGGTGTCCCTGCTCTCGAAAACCATCTTGCAGCTTGTAACTTCACTAACTAGATCAATACGCCTCGGAGCTAACTAATTTCACATATTAGGGAGTGCCTCTATGACCAGTTTCTCGGAGATGCCGGAGGAATGGGCTCCGTCAGCATCTCCCTGAAACTGGCCGTAGTGGTGTCCCTTCTCTCTAAAACCATCTTGGAGATGCCTCAAACTGGCTGGAGGACTGGACTCACAAGGATGCCTATTTATAGTACAAGCAGCTCAGCATAATATCGACACTCACGACATAATGTCGACACTCACCCCTATTATTAGTGCTGACTCATCTTTAGTCCCGGTTGGTGTCTCCAACCGGGACTAAAGGTTCATCTTTAGTCCCGGTTGGTGACACCATCCGGGACAAGGTACAAGCCGCACGACATAATGTTGACACTCACCCCTATTATTAGTGTTGCCTGGCCCACTCTGCCGCAATCCCTTCAGTCGCGGTTGGTTTCTCCAACCGGGACTAAAGATGAACCCTCTCTGTATATAGGCATTTCCCTCTATTTATTAGGTAACACTCAAGACATTTATTAATATTAAAAACCGGGACTAGCTAACACTCAGGACTAAAGCCGCTCCCTTTAGTCATAATCAAGCCTAGTCCTATAGTTCGCAGCTTCATGGTCTTCATCGTCGTCGTCATCATCATCGTCATCGTCACCTGCCACTCCGGGGATCCTCAGCCCATCCATGGCATATACCAGGGGCCATTCCAGCCTCGGATTCACGGCGGGCGGGAGAGGGGTCTCCTGGAAGACGATGCCGCTACCGCCGAGACAGTGTGGGGCCTGTGGCGGGTGGACTCGTGGGCACCGTAGGCGAGGATGGTCTCCCCCGGCGATGTAGCGCATCACTCCGATGATAGTACGGTTCGCCCACCATAGACGACGGCCGGCTTCGTTGTGGTTCACCGGTGGCAGGCCATCACCCTCGTACTTGGCGAGCTCCCTTTCCCGCCTATTAGCGAAGAAGGCATTCCAGGTGTCGTAGTTGTCGGGATCCCACTAGGGATCCATCCGCTGCTCTGGCGTGAGCTCATGGTAGAAGTGGTTTGTGATGGCCGCCTGGCGTGCGGAACCTTGAGGGGCATGAGAGACAAGAACCCCTCCAGCGCTCAGCATCCAGCCGGCGGGCGGCCGGTAGCCCGGCGGACAAGGGTAGTTGGAGGCGCACAACGCCTCGGTCTCCTCGAGGGTCAGAATGGCCCAGTAGGAGTTGTCCATTGTTCTAAGAGAGGAAGGTGTGGATGTGTGCATAGCCATGGCACGATCACCCTAAATATAGAGGGAAAGGGCGGGAAAACTTGGCGTGAAGCTTTGGGAAATGGCGGGAAATATCTTTAGTCCCGGTTAGTGACTACATCCGGGACTAAAAGCTCTAGTAGAAAGGAAAGGGCGGGAAAACTTGGCGGGAAGAGGTGGGAAATGGCGAAAAATATTTTTAGTCCCGGTTTGTGACTACATCCGGGACTAAATGTCTGCCGAATCGGCAGGAAGTTATGTGTTGAATCACGGCATAGTTTGTGATGTTGTGCTGAATCATTTTTAGACTCGCATTATGTGGTTTCTTCTGAGATCCAATGCAAGTTCTAACGATGCTCGTCCCCTATCTTCATGCACACCGGTTCGACCATAGTTAGAAATTCAGATAATTCAAAACGGGCATAATAAATTCAAAAAAAATCCGAACAATGAAAATCCTTCGCGTGGTGTCATATTTTGTTACATAGTTGAAAGGAAAAATACCAGACTTGGTATATTAATCATGTTCCGAAAAAACCTTCACAAAATGACCTATCATGTTCGAGGTTTCATGGCTTTCGGTCCAAATGACCGATGTTATATGCTGAATCACGACATAGTTTGTGATGTTGTGCCCATATTATGCATGTGTGTGGACATTGGTATGGAGAACAATGTTGCAGGAGGAAGTTTTCCTTTTTGTCGCACGGAAAAGCCCTTTTCCATTTTCCGAGCGCAAAAAACGGGTCGTTTTGTGAAGTAACCACCAAAATGCCGTTTCAGAATGCTACCGTCCCATTTTCCTAAAATACTAGACCATCTTACATGGACTATCTCCCAACCGGTACATCTCAAACCTTTTCATCCATCCCGGGTAAAAAGGACAAATGTCTGCCGAATCGGCAGGAAGTGGGTCCGGTTTGTACTACAGGTACATGATCTATCGCCCGTCATTTTTTGAAAAAATCATTTTTAGACTCGCAATATGTGGTTTTTTCAGAGATCCAATGCAAGTTCTAACGATGCTCGTCCCCTATCTTCATGCACACCGGTTCGACCATAGTTAGAAATTCAGATAATTCAAAACGGGCATAATAAATTCAAAAAAAATCTGAACAATGAAAATCCTTCGCGTGGTGTCATATTTTGTTACATAGTTGAAAGGAAAAATACCAGACTTGGTATATTGATCATGTTTCGAAAAAAACTTCACAAAATGACCTATCATGTTCGAGGTTTCATGGCTTTCGGTCCGCCTGACCGATGTTATGTGCTGAATCACGGCATAGTTTGTGATGTTGTGCCCATATTATGCATGTGTGTGGACATTGGTATGGAGAACAATGTTGCAGGAGGAAGTTTTCCTTTTTGTCGCACGGAAAAGCCCTTTTCCATTTTCCAACACTCACCCCTATTATTAGTGTTGACTCGTGTTTTGTCCCGGTTGGTGTCTCCAACCGGGACTAAAGGTTCATCTTTAGTCCCGGTTGGTGACACCATCCGGGACAAGGTACACGCCGCACGACATAATGTCGACACGCCATTTTTCCCGCCATTTTTCTTCCCGCCATTTTTTCCCGCCAGTTCTTCCCTCCAGTTCTTCCCGCCAGTTCTTCACTATATATATGTAGGGTTGGCCTCCATTGTCATTGCACATCTCTAGACTCATATCTGCAACCTCATCACTCTTTCCCATGGCTTCCACCGTAGCACTAACTCCCAGGGAGACGGAGGCGCTTTGCTCCTCGAACTACCCCTGCCCGCCGGGCTACTGTGTCCCCGTCGGGTGGATGCTGAGCGCCGGAGGCGTGCCGGTTCCCCCTGTCCCTCTAGGTGTGGCGCGTCGGATGGCCATCACGAACCACTACTACTTCGAGCTCACGCCGGAGTAGCGGAGGAATCCCAGATGGCATCCCGACTATTTCCCGACTTGGGAAGCCTTCTTCGTGGATCGACGTGAGAGGGCACTCGCCATGCACGAGGAGGAGGGCCCACCTCCTCCGAACTTCAACGAGGCAGGCCGTCGGCTGTGGTGGCACGGCCGGACTCTCCAGAGCGTCATGGCCTACGACACGGCCGCCGACTCTAGCCCCCGCCTGCGCTACCCTCAAGTCCAGCCCACTCGTACTCAACCTTCAAGGTTCAACTACGGCGACCCCGACGACGATAGCGACGACGGCCGCGGCGAGTACGACGACTATAGTGGCGAGTATTACAGGTGTAGGCAGAGCATGACTGAATTATTCCAACATTGCAAAACAAGTTCGGCCGATTGTGGCTTAATCTGGCCATGTATCTTAATTTTCAGTTCTTCTATGTAACTTTGTGTTAGTTGCGTTATGTACTTTAATTCCAGTTCTATCCTAATCAAATTTTCTTTCCGCCCATTATTTTCCGTCCTTTTTTTCCGCCCATTAAAAACAGAAAATGGTTTTGAATTACTTATTCAAATCCAAACATTTTTTATGTTTAAAGTTTTCTAAATTCCAAATTGATATTAAAAAAATATAAGTTAATTCATTTTAAATTGTAAATGGTTCATATTTTAAATGGTTACATTAATTATTTTGTAAAACAGAAAATGGTTTTGAATTATTTATTCAAATCCAAACACTTTTTATGTTTAAAGTTTTTCTAAATTCCAAATTAATATTCAAAAATATAAGTTAATTCATTTTAAAAGGTTACATTAATTATTTTTTAAAAATAGAAAATGGTTTTGGATTATTTATTCAAATCCATACACTTTTTATGTTTAAAGTTTTTCTAAATTCCAAATTGATATTAAAAAAATATAAGTTAATTCATTTTTAATTGTAAATGGTTCATATTTTAAATGCTTACATTAATTATTTTTAAAAACAGAAAATGGTTTTGAATTATTTATTCAAATCCAAACACTTTTTATGTTTAAAGTTTTTCTAAATTCCAAATTAATATTCAAAAATATAAGTTAATTCATTTTAAAAGGTTACATTTATTATTTTTTAAAAATAGAAAATGGTTTTGGATTATTTATTCAAATCCATACACTTCTTATGTTTAAAGTTTTTCTAAATTCCAAATTGATATTAAAAAATATAAGTTAATTCATTTTTAATTGTAAATGGTTCATATTTTAAATGGTTACATTAATTATTTTTTAAAACAGAAAATGGTTTTGAATTATTTATTCAAATCCAAACACTTTTTATGTTTAAAGTTTTTATAAATTCCAAATTAATTATCATTTAAAAAACAATACAAATTTAAACCCCAAAATAAAAAATAAGGCGGGAACAGAGAGAAAATACCTGAAATTTTTTGAAAATAGGGGAATATGTCCCGGTTGGAGCCACCAACCGGGACTAAAGACCCCCTGCGCGCCAACCCTTGGTCTGCTGAAAATATTGGAATATACGTCCCGGTTGGTGGCTCCAACCGGGACGTATAACCCTTTAGTCCCGGTTGGAGCCACCAACCGGGACTAAAGGTCATTTGGTTATAACTGCGCGCGCCTCCTCTTCTCCTTTCCTTCCCCATCTCACTTCTCTGCTTCACCGACGCGCGCACAACCGCCCCCGACACCGGCAGGCTGCCCGAGCTCGCCGCCCCCGACGCCGTCAGGCTGCCCGAGCCCGCGTGTTCCATCCACCAGCACCGCCGCCTCCGTCCGTGCGCGCACCAGTCGTCGCCCACGACTCCGTCTTCCTCGACCCCGACCGTGCTCGCCGGCGTCGATCCGCTCAACCTCGACCTCCCGCGCTCTCTCCGACCAACCTCACGCGCTCAGGGTGAGCAAGCGAACCTTCTGGATGCCTCCTTCCTTCCCCTCTCGCTGTAGTTCATGCCTGCGCCGTTAGATCCCGTTCGCCGCCGTCGGCCGTCGTTGTACCACCTGCTCCGGTAACCAATAGAGGGCGGCGCCGCCAATTTTGAGTCCGCCTGGATGCGCTGATTCCAGCACGCCAAGTCCCGCAGCCCCGCTTGCTCTCCTCCGCTGCCTACCATCACCGTCTGACGTGTCTCCGGCGAGCCCAACGTGGCGTCTAGGTGGCATCCGCGTGGCTCTGGTCCCACCAGTCAGCCTCTAGGGCTAGCTCCTTCTCTGGTGACAGATGACCCTGTTTCCCCTTTGCTTGCGTGGCTGCTGAGGTGGCTCCGGGCCCCTCTCAGCCACTATGGCTAGTTGGTACTATGGTGCAAAAGGTTTAAACATTTGATTTAATAATTTCAGAATTTGAATAAAACTTGTAAATTCAATAACTTTTAATCTGTAATTCAGAAAAATACAAATAATATACCAAAATGTTCAGAAAAATGAGAACTATCTATATATGCTATAATCATGCATTGTTCAACAACTTAAATGATAAGTTTAATTAGAACAGCCTAGTAACCCTAACAGGTGATTCCGGAGTTCCTTGAGTTAGGGTTTGCGCCCCTCGGAACCCCGATTAACTTGTCGATCATGCTTTAGGGTTACATTCCAATGCACATTAACTTGTCATATCATCTGTGGCATCCCGCAAAACCACTACTAGAAAATCGCGTCGATTTTTGTGCATTGCATCAGCATGACCGCATGCTCATGTCATCATGCCACATTGCATTTGAGCATCGTCATCATCTTACATTTGCTTGTATAAAACTATTTGCGGAAAAACCGGTTCATGTTTTCTAAACGCCCCGTCTTTGTTCAAACACAAAACCCCGGGTCTCCGGATTATTTTGTTTTGTCTGCTATCGGTTCGCAAACGGTCCGTTGGAAGCAAATAAAATGTTAAATTATTTTAGTGGGGGCAGTCAAACGGGCCGATTCGACCCGAACGACCACCCCAGAATTTAATCGGCCCAACCATACTTCCTAAACATACCCAACCTAGTCTACCCACCCCTCTGGCCACCTCACCCCAGCCAATGGTCTCTCGCCACCTCATCTCTCCTCAACCCTCACCCAATCCCTCACAGCCGCCTCACCCCACTCCCTCTCTCTCTCCCTCCCTTTCTCTCCCCCAATCAGTCCCACCCCACACACCCTGCACGCACGCACGCAGCCACCAACCGCCTGGCCACTCTCCTCCACCCCGGCCCCACTTCCACCTCCCCCTGGCCCCCTGGCCGTGGCCCCACCAGCCCAGACCTGCCCCGTCGCCCCCACCCTCCTTCTTCCTCCTCTCCTCCCCCCACCTCGCCGCGTCCGCTCCCCCTCCTCCCTCTCCTCTCCGGCGCTGCCTGCCGCGTGCGCCTCCGCTGGCCCCCTCCTCCCTCTGGTCGCCAGCAACCGCCGCTCCGCCGCCTCCTCCCCTCTCCGGCGCCGCGCGCCCGCCTCCTCCCCTCACCGCGCGCTCGCCGCCTGCACCACCGCTGCCAGCGCCTCCGCTCCCGCCGGCTGCTCGCCCCGCCGCCCACGCCTCCCCGTCCCCTCCAGCATCGGGCGCACCCCGCCCCCTCCCATCCGCACCGCGCGCAGCTCCTCCGCCTCGCCGGACCCCCCCCCTCCCCCCACTCGAGCTCCCGCCCGCGCGCGCCGCCCCCCTCCCGCTCCGCTCGCCGCGCCCCCACCCCGCTCGCCTGAGCGCCTCCGCGTCCCCGACCGGCCTCCGCCCTGGTCGATCTCCGGCGACCTGCCTTGCCGCCCTCCTCCGTCGAGACGAACTGGACTCCCCCAGCCCCGAGCTCCGCGCCCGAGCCCCCGACCTCGACCCCTCCCCTCTCGCCGGAGCTCTCCCGTCTTAGACGCCGCCTCGAGCGCCTGCCCCGGTTCCACCCCGAGCCGCTGACTGCTTCGGCCACAAGATCCTCCTATCGAAGCCGGCGTTCCCCTACTGCGAGAGATCCAGAGCCCGGCCGCCGGGATGGTGCTGCAACGTGGTCAAGCTCCTCAACCAGCACGGCCATGGGAGGATGCACCAGAGGTTGAATATCGTCTGTACAAGAATCGAATTAACATGGCAAGGTCATATGACTCGGCGCAGATCTTGACGATGATGACACTCCTATGGATGGTGACAAGCCAAGGCGAATCCGAAGCCGTCCCCGAAACCCGAAGATCATCGTCATGATTCGACAAAACCTTCTTCATGGATCCTCAAGTACTCCTTCACCGGTCCTCGAAGCCCGAACGACAAGGTCGTCTTCCCAGAGTCCAAAGACCGACCCGTTGAGGCCATGAACCCTTCAAGATATTTGTAACAACAAGCTCGACACCGACAATCGAGTGGAACCCCGAGTACTTCGTCGTGGGAACTAGGGGCGATAACGCCGAAACGACAAGATCTACCTCACGGAGCGGCGAACCCCCCCGGACCCGGAGCATCCCTGGACACCAAGAACTACCGGCGACCCGACCAAGACCCGAAGACCGATCCCGTCGAACCCTGAGACCTACCCCGAACCCCGGAACCCCAAGTTCGTCGAGACCCTCTTATGTGTGAACCCCTTCCCGAAAACCCTATTTTATAATATAATACAACTTGTTGCATATTAATTGTTCATGCATGCATATTGCCTGTGGTTTGGGGGCCTTATGCCGATTCACCTTATAATTAATATGGGGCCCATATGCGGGCAAATCTAGCCTTATATTGGCCTCATTTAAATTTGTGTAGCGAACCGGTAACTCATCTTGCCTTGTTAAAACAACATTTAATTTGCGGGGTATCTAAATAACTTGAACCATTTAATTAATTGTCGGGACCCCGGTTCCGCTTAATATGACCTAATTGCATCGCATCTTTACCATGCCATACATCATACATGCATCATGCCGATCTTCTGCCGTTATATTAAATAGTGCATCCGGTGTTTATTCTAGTGTTTTGCTTCTTCGCGGATAAGGCCGTTGAGTTGATGCGAGTGTCGACCCGATCTTCGGATGAACCTTCGACAATGTTTTTCAGGCGAGCATCTTCCCCCTTTTCTACCTATCTTACTTTTATAGTATTTATTCCCTCCTGTTGATCTATTGCTATCTGTGTTGCGATGCTCTAGTTTCCGTACCCTTGATATTACTTGCAGCCTTATATTGCCTTGGACACATCCTATTACCTGTTGTTTGGTAGATAGTTGGACTTGCGCGTCGTAGTCGCTTGCTCAAGTGTTGTGTCGTGTCGTCAAGTGCCACAGTTGTTGATGTATTGCCGCATGTTGATGTTGGATATGATCATGGTTTTACTTATCGTTCACTTTAATTCCTGTTTAACAACTAAAATTGAAGTAAGCAGAGGCATCGGTGGGTGATAGAAAATATTTGGTTTCCGAACGCCCACTTGTGTCCCGTAGGACCCCGAGTACTTGATACCTGTTCCTTGATTTATCGCGCTATCCACATCCGGGAGGTATATGGGACCCCCCTGAGCCAGAGCTTGATTCAGTCTTATTTCTTGGGGCCACAAACTAGTTTGAGGTTTTATTTATGATCCTGTACTTATGCCATGCTACTTTTGTATTTACGATTGTGCGAGGAGAACACTGTACTGTTTAGGAATTGTGACCCGTTTACGCGGTATCGACAAGCCCAGTTTTGGGTTCCCAGTCGCTTACAGCCGGCCCCACAAACCTTGGGTCCGTCTCGGAGCTAGCTTACTTCGTTGCGGGTAAGACTTCAAGGGGTGGCCCCCTGAAATATTTCTGAATCCTGTGATTGCTTTGTCGTGAAAGCCTCGTTGGTTTTTGATTTGGTTTTTCCGAGGTTGATCGAGTGTGTGTTGCTATTGGTGCACCCCGGCCGGGTAAAACTTTCTGAAAGCCGTGTCCGCGGTTATGGACGACTTGGAGCACAGTATCTCGACCATAGACAAGCATAACTAAAGTTTATCGCTATAAATTTGACTTTATAATGACTAGTAATCAGCTTCACTATAATGGAATGGCTAAATAATACTGCCCACAGTTGCTTGTTTGGATTGTCGCTTGCGACCATTGTACCTGACTAGTAAGTATTGCAACTACAACGGAATGGCTAAATGAAAGTATCAACAACTGCTGGGTTTTTGGGTTATCTCATGCTAATTGTATCTGATTAGTAATTGTGGCAACTACAACGGAATGATTAACTAAAAGTGCCCACTGCTTATTTTATCAGGATGATTATCCAAATCTGACTAGTAATTGCTGCAACGATAACTGAATAAATAAAACTGCCAACTGTGTGAGTTCCTCGGTTGACTTCCTCGTTTGGTCTCGAGGGGGAAACACCAGGATGGGTTTGTTTGGTGTTAGCTTCAGGTTGGATCCGAATAGGTCTTTCTTACCCTCTCTGATATCCGCTAGTTGTATCGAGTCTCCATAGGTTGTTTAGTGCATGCTGCCGCTGCCGCTTCAGTCCACCATACCTATGTAGGCGAGGACCGCCGAATTCTAGTCTCGCCGTGTACTGGCCTCAGTACTGACGCTCCTCTTTTTCCTTTGCCCTTTGTCGGCACCCCTTTGTTTCAGCAGGTTTTGAGATCGACGCCGTTAGCAGGGTTACCCTTCCGGCTTGGCCTGGGCAGGGTTATGGACGCCATTGGTTATTCTTCAGGGCTCTTAGCCCCATTTGCTTCTTGTCCGTAGCTGGACGCTCTATTGTTTTCAAGGTGATTTGGATCTTTGTACTGTATATCTGTATTCTTGACTCATGGAGTCGCTGTTATATATATCTGTTCTGTGGGTCCCATCGAGGACTGTTGTGTAATGTTATTACTTCGTTTTCCACCCGCACGAAAGTGCCTGGTGGGCACCTTTGAATCGTTTCTATGCGGGTTTGGCTGGTTTCGCTAAAACTTGCATAGGTCCGATTCTGAGGGTGTTACAGAGTGGTATCAGAGCTCAGCAGTTGCGATACCCCACAAGTCCAGCCTGTAGGATAACCTAGCTAACGGCCGAAATAGAGTGTCAAAACTATTTTTGAAAAATCGGTTGGGTAGTTCTGATTAGGTCTGATTTTACTCCTTACCCCTCTACTGTTCTCCTCTTACCTCTACGTGTTTTGAATCCGCTCTTGTCCCTTTCTTCGAGTCCAGGAATTCTCGTGGTTGGGTTTCCGTCGTACCTTCAGGGTTTCGCTTCCTTCTTTGATAACGGTGTTCTACCATCCGGTGTTCATGCTGCTTGAGGAATCCGTCTGCTGTGGTACCATTCTTTGTTCCTTGTTTGTGCCTTCCGGTGTTTTCCGATGCGACGACATCATCTACGCCAGATCCGATGCAGAGTCTGCATCACTCCTTGTTTCCGAACCTCGCTTGTCGAGATCTTCAGTCTGATTCCGAGAATGGTTGCACTCCCTTCTACTGATTGTGCAGAGTAATAGTTTGGGTGCGTGATGGATTGGCCCCCATGCCGACTACCCTTTCTATTCGCCCTTGTACATTGAAGTGGGATAGGCCGCATCTTTTCTCACCCTCTATCGAAGTTAGAGGTGGCTTTATTTGTGGATACCTCTACCTTCGTCCTTTTGTTTCCGGAGTGTTTCCTCGACGATTACGGACAACGACCTCTTGTTAGTGGTGTCGCGAGGATCTACACGAAGCGAGAAGACGCAGATCGCCGACCTTCCTTCCGGTACCATGAGGCGGATCTCGAGGGCGAGATCCATTGTTAGTGGTGTCGAATTGTGGCATCCCGCAAAACCACTACTAGAAAATCGCGTTGATTTTTGTGCATTGCATCAGCATGACCGCATGCTCATGTCATCATGCCACATTGCATTTGAGCATCGTCATCATCTTACATTTGCTTGTATAAAACTATTTGCGGAAAAACCGGTTCATGTTTTCTAAACGCCCCGTCTTTGTTCAAACACAAAACCCCGGGTCTCCGGATTATTTTGTTTTGTCTGCTATCGGTTCGCAAACGGTCCGTTGGAAGCAAATAAAATGTTAAATTATTTTAGTGGGGGCAGTCGAACGGGCCGATTCGACCCGAACGACCACCCCAGAATTTAATCGGCCCAACCATACTTCCTAAACATACCCAACCTAGTCTACCCACCCCTCTGGCCACCTCACCCCAGCCAATGGTCTCTCGCCACCTCATCTCTCCTCAACCCTCACCCAATCCCTCACAGCCGCCTCACCCCACTCCCTCTCTCTCTCCCTCCCTTTCTCTCCCCCAATCAGTCCCACCCCACACACCCTGCACGCACGCACGCAGCCACCAACCGCCTGGCCACTCTCCTCCACCCCGGCCCCACTTCCACCTCCCCCTGGCCCCCTGGCCGTGGCCCCACCAGCCCAGACCTGCCCCGTCGCCCCCACCCTCCTTCTTCCTCCTCTCCTCCCCCCACCTCGCCGCGTCCGCTCCCCCTCCTCCCTCTCCTCTCCGGCGCTGCCTGCCGCGTGCGCCTCCGCTGGCCCCCTCCTCCCTCTGGTCGCCAGCAACCGCCGCTCCGCCGCCTCCTCCCCTCTCCGGCGCCGCGCGCCCGCCTCCTCCCCTCATCTCGCCGGCTGCTCGCCCCGCCGCCCACGCCTCCCCGTCCCCTCCAGCGTCGGGCGCACCCCGCCCCCTCCCATCCGCACCGCGCGCAGCTCCTCCGCCTCGCCGGACCCCCCCCCCACTCGAGCTCCCGCCCGCGCGCGCCGCCCCCCTCCCGCTCCGCTCGCCGCGCCCCCACCCCGCTCGCCTGAGCGCCTCCGCGTCCCCGACCGGCCTCCGCCCTGGTCGATCTCCGGCGACCGGCCCTGCCGCCCTCCTCCGCCGAGACGAACTGGACTCCCCCAGCCCCGAGCTCCGCGCCCGAGCCCCCGACCTCGACCCCTCCCCTCTCGCCGGAGCTCTCCCGTCTTAGACGCCGCCTCGAGCGCCTGCCCCGGTTCCACCCCGAGCCGCTGACTGCTTCAGCCACAAGATCCTCCTATCGAAGCCGGCGTTCCCCTACTGCGAGAGATCCAGAGCCCGGCCGCCGGGATGGTGCTGCAACGTGGTCAAGCTCCTCAACCAGCACGGCCATGGGAGGATGCACCAGAGGTTGAATATCATCTGTACAAGAATCGAATTAACATGGCAAGGTCATATGACTCGGCGCAGATCTTGACGATGATGACACTCCTATGGATGGTGACAAGCCAAGGCGAATCCGAAGCCGTCCCCGAAACCCGAAGATCATCGTCATGATTCGACAAAACCTTCTTCATGGATCCTCAAGTACTCCTTCACCGGTCCTCGAAGCCCGAACGACAAGGTCGTCTTCCCAGAGTCCAAAGACCGATCCCGTTGAGGCCATGAACCCTTCAAGATATTTGTAACAACAAGCTCGACACCGACAATCGAGTGGAACCCCGAGTACTTCGTCGTGGGAACTAGGGGCGATAACGCCGAAACGACAAGATCTACCTCACGGAGCGGCGAACTCCACCCCCCCCCCCCCGGACCCGGAGCATCCCTGGACACCAAGAACTACCGGCGACCCGACCAAGACCCGAAGACCGATCCCGTCGAACCCTGAGACCTACCCCGAACCCCGGAACCCCAAGTTCGTCGAGACCCTCTTATGTGTGAACCCCTTCCCGAAAACCCTATTTTATAATATAATACAACTTGTTGCATATTAATTGTTCATGCATGCATATTGCCTGTGGTTTGGGGGCCTTATGCCGATTCACCTTATAATTAATATGGGGCCCATATGCGGGCAAATCTAGCCTTATATTGGCCTCATTTAAATTTGTGTAGCGAACCGGTAACTCATCTTGCCTTGTTAAAACAACATTTAATTTGCGGGGTATCTAAATAACTTGAACCATTTAATTAATTGTCGGGACCCCGGTTCCGCTTAATATGACCTAATTGCATCGCATCTTTACCATGCCATACATCATACATGCATCATGCCGATCTTCTGCCGTTATATTAAATAGTGCATCCGGTGTTTATTCTAGTGTTTTGCTTCTTCGCGGATAAGGCCGTTGAGTTGATGCGAGTGTCGACCCGATCTTCGGATGAACCTTCGACAATGTTTTTCAGGCGAGCATCTTCCCCCTTTTCTACCTATCTTACTTTTATAGTATTTATTCCCTCCTGTTGATCTATTGCTATCTGTGTTGCGATGCTCTAGTTTCCGTACCCTTGATATTACTTGCAGCTTTATATTGCCTTGGACACATCCTATTACCTGTTGTTTGGTAGATAGTTGGACTTGCGCGTCGTAGTCGCTTGCTCAAGTGCTGTGTCGTGTCGTCAAGTGCCACAGTTGTTGATGTATTGCCGCATGTTGATGTTGGATATGATCATGGTTTTACTTATCGTTCACTTTAATTCCTGTTTAACAACTAAAATTGAAGTAAGCAGAGGCATCGGTGGGTGATAGAAAATATTTGGTTTCCGAACGCCCACTTGTGTCCCGTAGGACCCCGAGTACTTGATACCTGTTCCTTGATTTATCGCGCTATCCACATCCGGGAGGTATATGGGACCCCCCTGAGCCAGAGCTTGATTCAGTCTTATTTCTTGGGGCCACAAACTAGTTTGAGGTTTTATTTATGATCCTGTACTTATGCCATGCTACTTTTGTATTTACGATTGTGCGAGGAGCACACTGTACTGTTTAGGAATTGTGACCCGTTTACGCGGTATCGACAAGCCCAGTTTTGGGTTCCCAGTCGCTTACAGCCGGCCCCACAAACCTTGGGTCCGTCTCGGAGCTAGCTTACTTCGTTGCGGGTAAGACTTCAAGGGGTGGCCCCCTGAAATATTTCTGAATCCTGTGATTGCTTTGTCGTGAAAGCCTCGTTGGTTTTTGATTTGGTTTTTCCGAGGTTGATCGAGTGTGTGTTGCTATTGGTCCACCCCGGCCGGGTAAAACTTTCTGAAAGCCGTGTCCGCGGTTATGGACGACTTGGAGCACAGTATCTCGACCATAGACAAGCATAACTAAAGTTTATCGCTATAAATTTGACTTTATAATAACTAGTAATCAGCTTCACTATAATGGAATGGCTAAATAATACTGCCCACAGTTGCTTGTTTGGATTGTCGCTTGCGACCATTGTACCTGACTAGTAAGTATTGCAACTACAACGGAATGGCTAAATGAAAGTATCAACAACTGCTGGGTTTTTGGGTTATCTCATGCTAATTGTATCTGATTAGTAATTGTGGCAACTACAACGGAATGATTAACTAAAAGTGCCCACTGCTTATTTTATCAGGATGATTATCCAAATCTGACTAGTAATTGCTGCAACGATAACTGAATAAATAAAACTGCCAACTGTGTGAGTTCCTCGGTTGACTTCCTCGTTTGGTCTCGAGGGGGAAACACCAGGATGGGTTTGTTTGGTGTTAGCTTCAGGTTGGATCCGAATAGGTCTTTCTTACCCCTCTCTGATTGTCGTTAGTTGTATCGAGTCTCTATAGGTTGTTTAGTGCATGCTGCCGCTGCCGCTTCAGTCCACCATACCTATGTAGGCGAGGACCGCCGAATTCTAGTCTCGCCGTGTACTGGCCTCAGTACTGACGCTCCTCTTTTTCCTTTGCCCTTTGTCGGCACCCCTTTGTTTCAGCAGGTTTTGAGATCGACGCCGTTAGCAGGGTTACCCTTCCGGCTTGGCCTGGGCAGGGTTATGGACGCCATTGGTTATTCTTCAGGGCTCTTAGCCCCATTTGCTTCTTGTCCGTAGCTGGACGCTCTATTGTTTTCAAGGTGATTTGGATCTTTGTACTGTATATCTGTATTCTTGACTCATGGAGTCGCTGTTATATATATATCTGTTCTGTGGGTCCCATTGAGGACTGTTGTGTAATGTTATTACTTCGTTTTCCACCCGCACGAAAGTGCCTGGTGGGCACCTTTGAATCGTTTCTATGCGGGTTTGGCTGGTTTCGCTAAAACTTGCATAGGTCCGATTCTGAGGGTGTTACATCATCATCATTGCTTGAGCATTGCATCGATGCCATGTGTTGATTGTTTCCCTTTCTTTCCGGTGATTTGGTTCTTCTCGATAGAATACGATATCGAGATCGAGATCGAAGACCGAGATCAAGACCATAGAAGATCGACGAACAATACTTGACCAACTATAATCAAGTCAAGTACAAGGCTTCCGAAGATCTATTTATCTTCTATCAACAGGCAAAGGCAAGCATAGCCCCACCATGATATAATCCTATGATTTCGAAAGCATTTCAATTCTTGCCATGATGCATACGATTCTATTGTGGTCTTTATCGATAGATAGAGTATCCTATCTATTGCATACTCCCTTGAGCTTATATTACCTGATCCATTGCTCCTAGCATAACTAGGTTTGGCTTGTGTACACTGCTAGAGCTTGTATCTGTGTCTGCTTAGCCATGCATAGTTGTCAGTTCTGGTCCCTCCAGATGATGTATCAGATGCAGAGAATCTAGTATGACAGGAGAACGTGATGAGCTGAGATCAGATGTGGGTATCCCCAGACCCGATTCACATTGTCAAGCAACTTAAAAGCCCTATCTTAGATAAGGAATCATTAATACCCCTTAGGTGCATGTGGGTTCGACGATGTGCCTTCGTCAGGGCATTCCGAACCCTCTTAAATTGATTCCAATATGGTATTTTGTTAGTATCTAGTGTTACCTATCTGCTGGATAGTTTCCCTTTTGTAGCCTTATACTCATGTTCCCCTCTCATATGCATCCGAGGTTTCTCCGAACTAGGTTTTACACCCCTCGGAACTCCGGAATATTGATTTTAGTTGATTTTAGCTAGAGTTACCTATCTACTACACGGTTTCCTTTTTGTAGCTAGGTTTAGGGTTTAGGGTTTCTCTTCATTTTTATTATTGTGTATGTATATATTAGGGTTTCTCTGGATTAGGGTTTATATCTCTCAACACCGTACTTAACTTTCTCCTTTAGCCGCTTTGACTTATTCGTTTTTCGACCTATGCAGAAAATATGGACCCACACGTCAGAGACGAAGAAAAGGAAGAGTTGATCCAAGGTGTGATCCGTGGGGAAGATAATTTAGACGTATCAACGTTTCTGAACAACTCCGGTGAGGGTGATCCTCTTTTTACCGGAATAGACAACTTGTTTGAGGTTGAAGGTGTTGCCTTCTGCGAGGGAGAAGGCAATGCCTTGTGTAATCGAGAAGACAACCGCTCCGGCGAGGTGCATGTAATATAATCAATTCATTAATTAATCATCTGCTATCTATATAGAAATAGTAACGACGGTCTTTATTCTTTTAGCCCTCCGGATCGAAGGAATCTACTGAAAAGAGCAGACGAGGCCCAACCAAAAAGTTGCAAGACCATGAGAGGTTCAGGATCGAAGATGTCGCTGAAGACGGCAAGCCGACGGCTCCCGAAGTTGTCGCAAACAAATTTGTGGCACAATGCGGAGTAATCGTTAGGGACTTAATCCCGATCACCATTAGAAATTGGAATAGGCCTGCTAATGCGGATGAAGAGGGAACATGTTTATTTGTCCCTAACCACGCCAAAGATTTACTGTGGAAGAGGCTCATGGTTAATTTCAAACTACCGAAGATAGAGCTGGATCCAAATGCGGAGGATCCAGTTGAGGACGCCTTACAACATGGGAGAGCCATGGAGGCTAAGGTCAGGGAGTGGGCTTTGAAGAAGATGGCCTAGTGTTTCACCAACTGGAAGAAAAGATTGCACCTTGACTATGTCGTGAAAGAGAAGACTCCCAATTTTAAGAATATTCAGTTTGAGAAGATAAAACCATTTTGGGCTGAGTTTGTGGAATACAAGACATCAGAAAAATCTAAGAAAATGTCTGCAACGAATAAGCTGAATGCTGCTAACAAGAAGTATCACCATACTGTGGGGCAAGGTGGCTACAGGGCTGGCATTTCTAAGTGGGAGAAACTTGAGAATGAACTGCGTGATAAAAAGATCACCCCAGAGACAGACGATTGGGTAGAACGTGCAAGGAATTGGTTTTACGGGCATTGGGGCACGTTGGACTCGGAAGGGAGGTGTATATATAATATACGACATAAAGAAGACCCCTTGCCAATCGAGAGGATCAGAAAAGCAGTAAAGGCTGTTAAAGATGGGAACTTCATTCCCGATAGAGAGAATGATGAGCTCACACTCGCCCTTGGAAATAAGGAACATGATGGACGAACACGAGGCACAAGAGGCTCCCAACCATGGAGGACTGGGTTTCCCGAAGAGAGGAAGAAATATCCTGATAGAAGCCGTCAGAGGAGAATTCTAATCATTACGACACTATATCGGCAACGTTCGTAAATTTTATGATATCAAGTACTTAATAACTTATTTTATTCGTTTTCTACGCCGAGCAGCGCTTAGAAACGGTTCACCAACAAGGCTGGAGGTGTTTGGAAAGAGGAGCTTACATTTGAAGCACTAGATGTAAGCACCACTAGCTATATCCACGCATCTCTTTGATTCTAGTTTTGATACAGTTATTATCATGCTTGATTATTATTTTGATTGAACTCTGTTCTCGTAAAGTGCCTGGCGCAGGGACCAGGTAACAATCTATGTGGATACTATGTTTGCGAGTTCATCCGGCAGACGTGCGATGAGAAGGGGAAGAAATTTAGAGCAACTCCATGTACGTAAACAATTTCTATAGTTTTTAATTACAATCAAATTGTGTTTAGTTTCATTCATATAGGCTGACTCCTTTTTTAAATCAGATCGAACGTCTACGGGACGGTCTTCTGCCAAATGATCGCGTACGAGCAATTCAGGAGGAATTAACGGGATTCCTGGATGCAGAAGTCCTAGACCCAAAAGGGGAATACTATTCGGCTGTGTATAGACAATAGAAATTGTAAAAATAGCAACTTTGAATAAATTGACCGGTAGTATCGAATAGCAACTTTTGTATGTAGTGCATAAACTCGATCCGTGTATTGAATATAATATTGTCATCATGATGTAATATAAGGTTCCTTTATTGATAAGTGCAAATCACTAAATAAACAATAAAACAACCTAAATGAATTCTCTGCCGCGGCACAAAAAGTGGCGAAAATGCTGCCGCGACAACAAAATGTGCCAAATAAATTCTCTGCCGCGGCAGACAAATGGGCCAAATCTCTGCCGCGGCAGAAGGTTATTAGTCCCGGTTCTTGTCACGAACCGGGACTAATGCTCCACCCCCTCGCCCTCTGCCGCTGCCACGTGTGCACCCTTTAGTCCCGGTTGGCTAAAGGTTAGGGCTTTAGTCCCGATTGCCCCGTCCCGGTTGGGCAATCGGGACTAAAGCCCCATACCAACCGGGACCTATAGCCCCGTTTCTACCAGTGTAGCTATAAGAGTTTCTGATTCTAACCTCAATTAACAAGTTTACAAGGCTTCTTTCATGACCGAGTAATGTATTACCATCTTCACTAAAGGCAAAAACCCCTCCAAGCATGGCATCGTTCTGCTGCTGCTGTCAGCATCAGTAATACCTTCAGTTAACTTAGGACAGTCATCGATTTCTTATATTTTTACAATAGCCCTCTTGGAAACACCGGGTAAACTCCCCAGAGTTGTGACTTGTGAGAACCAAGGTTTCATTTTGTCAAGAACTAACACTCTGAAACCCATTTGGGATGCCCGTCATAGTAAATGAAAAATAATGCAAAAATTAAGATACCTTAATAATAACCGGCTGAAAACTAATGAAATAGAATTTATCTATGTCTTTGGCCGATTGTAACCTTGTAAATCAATTCCTACGGATCTGGATACAGGTGGGAGCATTTGAGGAGACATATTCATGGAGCTTAGAAATTCATAGTTTCTTTTCTATTATCAATTCACATATCTGAGTATTATGCCTTCTTTCCTGCATTGTGACATTTGTTGCTGACACCGTAGCAACGTATGGGGGCAACTACAATCACTACTGTCGTTCTCATACCTTCATCACTGGAGCCGGGCAAAGCTTGTTATGCATAGTAAATTTTTTTAGGGGATAAGTACATCTTGTTATAATAGACAAACGATAAGTCGTCGAGCTAAGGCCACGAAGGTCTAGCGCACCAGAGCACCAGCCATTGTTAATAATGATTGTCATTAATTGAAAGATTGCGGAAGTATAGATTGTATTGATATTGTAAGAGGTGATTACAACGTGAGCCATTAGGCTGTTTATATAGTACTAGAAGACTTGGAGGACAAGAAGACTACTAGAGATAAAATTGGATTACAAACTTAAACTACCTAATATTGCCAAATCGTGACATACTCTAACACCCCCCTGCAGTCCGATCGGTAGTGATGCGAACACCAGGAGCATCACGGACGGTCTGACTGGAGCATAATCCGAAGTCGCGAACTGGAGAGGATGTCGATGTCGATGTAGTCGAAAGTGAGGCGCTGTAGTGGTGGTCGATGGTGTCGTTGGTGAAGTTGTCGCCGTTGATGAATTTGATGGCGTTGATGATGTTGTGTTGTGGTCGATGTCGTCGTTCAGCCTGGAGAATTCGCCGTAGTGGTTGAGGTAGACGTAGTTTGATAAGTAGCTTGACCGCAATGTTGAGCTTGCCAGACTTGGGAGCGTGTCGGGGACGAAGGCACGCGTCGGTGTTGCCAATACCGGACATGCGAAGACAGGGACCATCATGAGCCATGCTTGCCAGAGATGGATCGAGGAGCAAAGAAAATTTTCCGTAAACGGTCGGTGTAGAAGTTGTCCGCCGTGTCGGAGTAGATGAAGTGGCTACAAGAAGAAAATTAAGCACAAACTTGTGCAGATAAAAAAAAAATAGACTGCGACTCTGGCGGCAAGGTCGTGGTGGACGAAGACGATGATGGTAGTTGTCGATGGCGATTGAGTTGTTGCGGTAGTCGATTTCGGGGATTAGACCCGTATTTCCGCTTGTATGAGCGCGGCTTCGCTCGTGGAGAAGAACTTGTTGGGTTGACGATGACCATGATTGGTGGTGGCGGCGACGATGCGGCGATGTTGTTGGTGTAGATGGTTGTCGGTGATGATGACCACGGGTAATGAAGGTGCGACCCTTTTTTGACAGCGAGGCGCGTACTCGGGGACTTGCGTCCCGGTCGATGTTGGCGAAGGCGGACCAGCGTGGTGACGACATGAAGACGGAGAAGCCGATGCAACGCGTGAAGGCGTCCCTTGGAGCGTTGTGCGGAGCCTCTTTTGCACGATCGTTGGCGATGATTTGCCGAAGATGAGTCGACGCCGAGGTTGAAGTAGAGGCGCATGATGACGACATGCAGCTATGGACGACGCAATCCGATCTATGATCGGCAAAAGAAGAAGAATCCGTTCAAGCGGCCGGCGAGAAAATTTTGGTGAAAAAAGATCTAATCTACTATTGTGCGGCCCCGGCGGAGAACGATCTCCCGGGGACGGCGCGGCGGAAGAGGTGGCTAAACCCTAGGCGGAGCGAACCGCTCTGATACCATGAAAGAATGCGGAAGTATAGGTTATATTAATATTGTAAGAGATAATTACAACGTGAGTCCTTGTGCTGTTTATATAGTACTAGAAGACTTGGGGGACAAAAAGACTACTAGAGATAGAATTGGATTACAAACTTAAACTACCTAATATTATCAAACCGTGACATACTCTAACATTAATAACAACCATATATCGAAAGAGACTGACCTGAAAACACACCAACAAATATGAAAACAAACTAGATCTCGTAAAATCCTTCGGACACATGACTCCATGCGCCCTCCATCGGCGCTAGATGCACCACTAAAGGGACGATAGACCGAGAAGAAAACACTGAAAAACAGGGTAAACAAATAATAGAAAATCTCCCTCCGACGAGATATTATGGTCTGTCACACCTCTAAGGCCCGAAAGCCACCAGAGAAGAGCGTACGAGCAGCGTCGACGGTAAGAGGGGCGGAGACCTATATGGGTTTTATTTCTTGCCGACGCCTTCTCCTTGGGAGCTTCACTAACACTTAATACTACTAAAGAACATTATTTATCGACTCCTATCATCATGATTTATCCAATTTTCTCTGGTTCCTTTACTCCCTAACCCCGAGGGAGAAGGTCTCCATGCGGAGTGGGGTGAGGCGGTGATGGATGCACATGGTTCTATTGGCGCTAGCGCGGAGTGGCCTGGTTGAACCGAAGGGCAAAGGAGGGATGTAGGTGGTGTGCCTCGCGGAGCATCCCATGGAAGCCCGACAACAATACTTGGCCCCTGAGCTACTCCAACACCATGGTTCTCATTGCTGTCGAGGGTCCTGCCATTGGTGAGGCTTGAAGAACGAAGAGATTTAGAAAGTGTCGGAAGTTCGGATGAGGCTATTTGGTTTACCATGACATTTTTTGCACGCCCATTTCGGGCATATGACAGACAAATAATACAGTGCTACGCGTCTCCCGGGGATAAAAACTTCTAATCCCCCGGGTCCTCGTGCTGACACGTGTCTATCTAAATCCCGCTTTTGCTACACTCAGACCCGCTTTTGCTACATATGCCCCGTTTTTGCTACACTGTAGCAGAAAACGGTTCGGCTCAGAAATAGAAAAACGGATTGAACCTCGTCGGAGATTTCGCCGGAATCCTCGCCGGAAACCGTGTAGCAAAAAAGTTGGGCTAACGTAGCATATTCGACCTCGCCGGAGACTCGCCGGAGGCTTTCGCCGGTAAACCTCGCCGGATATCGTCTAGCAAAAACTCAACGCTATTGTAGCAAAAACTCAACGCTATTATAGCAAAAAAAATTCTAATGTAGCAAAACAGACTTTGCCGAAAACATCACCGGAGACTCTCACCGGAGACCTCGTAGCAAAACCATAGAAATCGGATGTAGCAAAACCTCGTAGCAAGAAGTTTGCGCTATTGTAGCAAATTTAGAAAACTTATATAGCAAAATAATTATGCTAATGTAGCAAAACACGACTTTGCTGGAGACATCGCCGGAGCAAAAACTTGTAGCAAAAAAATATGCCATTATAGTAGCGCCGCTCGTCGCAGGTAGGAAAACCAGAAGCCGTATGTAGCAGGTTCGATTGCCGTGTGTAGCAGGGCCTGTTGCCGCAAGTAGCAACTCTGGATGCCACGAGTAGCAATAACATACGCCTTCAAAGGCAGCGTTGCCTGCATATGTAGCAATGCTCCACCGCCGGTGTCCCCTTGTTAGCAAACACAGATATCCATGGTAGCAATGCGCCAACGCGGATACCCATGGTAGCATTGGCGGCCTTAGTTTGCCGCTCCGGCGAGCACCGCCATGCTCCATCCTTAGCTCCGGCGACGACCGGTAACAGCAGCACCCGCAGACCCTCGTAGCAATGCCTGCTCGGCTTCACAGCAAGTGTAGACAATGCTTGCTCGGCTTCACAGCAGGCGGCCTCTATGGTGCTAGGCAGTAGCGGCCAGCGGCGCAAGGCAGCGAAGGACGGCGAGCGCCGTGGAGCTCACACGGGGGAGATCGCATGGGGAGGTGGTCGTGGAGCTCGCACGGCTAGGCGGGCCCAATCACGAGCGCGCGGCTTGGCGGCACGACGACGCAGGAGAGGAGCGCCGCGGCGAGGCAGTGCCGGCGCGGCAGCCACGGCTGGACGGCGCAAATCGCGGGGATATGTGCGTAGATTGGCGGCGCGAGCGAACTAGCAGAAAACAAACGCAAAAAGCAACAAAGTCAACAAAGACATGCGTGTGCAAGACAAGGACAGGAGGCCCACTGCGTTCCGTGAACCGTCCACACCTGGGGGATGCGATCCCCCGGGGGAGTGGTATCATTTTCCATAATATATGTATACATTTTCTAAACTTTGATGGCTTCGTGAAAATTTACGTTTTAATGACACAGTAAAATAAAATAAGTTTGTTATATGCACATGTATTTTTATTGTAACGCACGAGCATTCAGCTAGTATGACTAATTTATTTACGGTCCTCGATGGTACGACCACAATTCTGAAAATCTAGTGACGTGATTTGAATATCGGAGTGAAGTATTGCCGCAGATCTAAGGGTGACATCCCCACAAAGGGCAGGGTCGACCGAAAACGTTTGAGCGGACAGCGGGGCCGATCTCAATGGTGCCCTACAAACGGAATGCAGCGCTAACTCGGTCCGTTTTGCCATATTCCTAACCACGTATTTTTAGGTTGACTTTACGGTGGTACGGATTACGGAAAACTCTTGTGTTTGTGCATGTCATTCCCTTCTTACCGCTCCCTAGTCGGTGAACCATTTTTTATTACCAATTAAAATCATTAATACATTGTACTCTGTTTATAGATCACACAAGCAAGGGTGGTTTAGTGATTTGGTGACTTTCCAAAAAAAATCATTAATACATTGACAACTAAACTAGACATGCATAGCATCACCTCTGTTGCCACCCTGGTCGTCGAGTGACGCCACCATGGCTTCCTTCACCAATTGTTCATGCTCGACGGCTGCAGATCAAAGTCGGATCCTAGAGAGGGCCACACGTTCCCTCCCCTGGCCTTCTGCTCGACCGTTGCTGCCACCTCTCCTTGATGTGCACTGGTCGTCGCTGTGAGTTGGTCCCTCGCCGCCGTCGCCAGGTGGTACAGAGCCTTCGCCTCTAGGGCCACTTAGAACATGTAAGTATCAGCCGCCATGCCTTCTTTGGATCTTTCCTCTTGCCCGCGCCGATGCCGGGTTGCTAGCATATTCACGATGCGGTCGAGATCCTCCCTCTCGGCCGACTTGTTTAGCACCGCTTCCTTGTGTTGGAGATATGCCCTAGAGGCAATAATAAAAGTGGTTTTTATTATATCTTTGTGTTTATGATAAATGTTTATATTCATGCTATAATAGTATTAACCAGAAACATTAATACTTGTGTGATTTGTAAACTAAATAAGAGTCCCTAGTAAAGCCTCTTTGTAATACTAGCTTGTTGGTTAATAGATGATCATGGTTTTCCGATCATGAACATTAAGATGTTGTTAACAACAAGATCATATCATTAGGAGAATGGTATGATGGACATACTCCTATAGATAAGCGTAGCATAAAGATCAAATCATTTTAATAGTTCATTTGCTATAAGCTTTCTGATACATAGTAACCTAATTCCTTCGACCATGAGATCATGCTAATCACCATCACCGGAAGGATGCTTTGATGACATCAAACACCACACCATAACTGGGTGGTTATAAAGGTGGCATTGAGTGTTCGGAAAGTATGGGTTGAGGCACATGGATCAAGAGTGAGATTTGTCCATCCATATGACGGATAGATATACTCTGGGCCCTCTCGGTGGAATGTCATCCAATTAGCTTGCAAGCATGTGACTGGCTCACAAGGGAACACATATCACGGGAACGAGAAAAGAGTACTTATTAGTAACGAGGTTGAACTAGGTATGCAGAGATACCGACGATCAAAACCTCGGATAAGTAAACTATCGTGAGACAAAGGGAAATTGGTATCGTATGTAAGTGGTTCATTCAATCGCAAAGTAATCATAGAAATATGTGGGAGCCATATGAATTTCCAGATTCCTCTATTGGTTATTGATCGGAGAAGTGTCTCGGTCATGTCCGCATAATTCACGAACCGTAGGGAGACACACTTAAGGATTCGATGTTGTTGTGTAGTTATGGAATGATGAGTAAGAGACCGAATGTTGTTCGGAGTCTCGGATGGGATCCGGGATATCACGAGGAGATCCGAAATGGTCCGGAGAATAAGATTCATATAAAGAAAGTCCTGTTTTGGAGTTCGAAAATGATTTCGGTGTTTTCACCGGGAATGTTCTAGAAGGGTCTGGAAGGTCCGGCACTCCGGAAGGGGAAGGGTACATGGATGTGTCATGACAATGTGGAATGGTTGCATCATGTACTAGGTCACTTGGCTGGGCAATATGAAGAGATAAATCAAATCCAAGTTTGAAAGTCAAACGCCAATTTGAAAAGTCAAATCCGAACATTGCTTGGTGGAGGGAGAGTAGGAAACCTACCTAAGGTAGGAGTCCCACTCCCTCCACCCGCCGGCCAAGGAGGAGAAGTTGGGGGAGGACTCCCTCCTCACAAACCGCCTCCCCCACCTATATAAGGAGGGGTAGGGCGCACCCCTACCCCTCACACCCAAACCCTAGCTCCTAGGCGCCACCACCTCCAAGTGCTGCCGCCGCCAGGGCCTCCTCCAAGTCGCCGACTAGGGTTTCCCCAAACCCTAGCCGCCGGCCAAGCCACCCCCCTTGGTGCCTCTAATCCGTAGATCGCCAAGGCCCTCTCTTACTCCACCATACTCGCTCCGGCTTAGGCGAAGCCCCGCGGGATCTTCCCTCTACTTCCGTCACCACGCCGTCGTGCTGCCGGAATCACGAGGAGAGTGCTACAACCTCCGCTGCCTGCTGGAACAAGAGAGAGGAAGGTCTTCATCGAGTACCGAACGTGTGACCGACTGCGGAAGCGCTGCCGGAACGCGGCGCCGGAAGGATCGTCTACGCGATCTTGAGATCGGCAAGTGTACGACTACATCACCCACGAGAATCTGCTCTCGTCAACCGCTTTGGAATCTTCGAGGGTGAGTTCTTCTATCGACTCGTTGCTACAATATAGTACATAGATCTTGGCTTGTTTGTGTGCATGCGGTAGAAATTTTTTGTTTTCCATGCTACGAACCCCTACAGTGGTATCAGAGCCGTGTCTATATGTAGATCTGTTGCACGAGTAGAACACAATGGTCATTGTGGGCGGTGGTGCTTTTATTATCAATTGCTTTTTGTGTACTTTGCATCTTGCGGTATGATGGGATGAAGCGGCCCGGGCTAACCTTACATGAGATCGTTCATGAGACTTGCTCCACGCTCAACATGCAACTTGTATTGCATAAGTGGCTTTGCGGGTGTCTGTCTCTCCCATCATAGTATAGAATCAATTTACAACGGGCACTTGATAGTTCAAACATCAACGTTATGGTTCTTGTTCATAAGTTAGAACGTCACTTATTGAAAGCCCCAAACCACGTAAAATATGCAAAGAAAATTAGAGGCGTCTAACTTTGTTTTGCAGGGGTGTGCTATGATGTGATATGGCCATGATTGTGATTATATAAGATGTATGCAATGTTCCTTATTGTAAGTTGGCAACCGGCGGGAGCCATATGGTTGTCTTTTAAATTCCGTTAAGACCCGTGTGTCTATTCAAAGTAGTTGTAATAGTTGAAGCTGGTGGACGACAACCATGAAACGGCGCCATTGACCTTGACGCCATACCGGTGATGATGGAGATCATGTTCGTGCTTGAAGATAGAGATCGGAAGCACAAAAAGAAAGGCCATATCATATCACATATTATGAATTGCATGTGATGTTAATCCTTTATGCATCTTGTATTGCTTAGTTTGCGACGGTAGCATTATAAGATGATCCCTCAAGCACACAATTTCAAGTTTTAAAGTGTTCATCCTTAGTAAGCACCGTTGCTAAAGCTCGTTGTTTCGAAGCACCACGTGATGATCGGGTGTGTTAGATTCTACGAGTGTATACAACGTGAGCAAGCTAGATTTGCTCATGCAGAAGCTAAGGTTTGATCTTGACGAGCCTAGCATGTACAGACATGGTCTCGGAACACGGCTCACCGAAAGGTAAAGCATGAGTCATAGAGTAGATATGATGAACATGTTGATTGTTCGCCATTGAAGCTACATCAACTCTCATGATGATCGGTTTTGATGTGGTGGATTTGGTTCGTGTGATCACTAAAACAATTTGAGGGGTATTGTTTTGAGTGGGAGTTCACCTAGATTAATTTAACTATTAATTAGAACTCAATTTGTCATAAACTTAGTCTAAACTATTGCAAATATGTTGTAAATCAATGGCGGCCCCTACCATCAATTTTAATGCGTTCCTAGAGAAAGAAAGGTTGAAAAACAATGGAAGCAACTTCGCGGATTGGTTCCGCAATTTGAGGATTGTCCTCAATGCTGGTAATTTGACCTATGTGCTGGATGCACCGTTGGGTGACCCGCCTGCAGCTACTGCTACCGATGAGGTAAACAATGTTTTCCTCGCTCGGAAGAATCAGTACTCCATAGTTCAGTGTGCTATCTTGTATGGTTTGGAATCGGAGCTTCAGAAAAGGTTTGAGAACCATGACCCACATGATATTGTCCGTGAACTCAAAATGTTATTTGAGGCTCATGCGGCAGTTGAGAGTTATGAGGCTTCTGAAAAGTTCTTTAACTGCAAGATGGAAGAGGGCAGCTCCGTCAGTGAGCACGTGCTTAAGATGTCTGGGCACGCAAACAAACTCCAAAGCTTGGGTATAGTGATTCTAATTCTTTGGGGATTCACCGTGTCCTCCAATCACTACCACCAAGTTACAAGAACTTTGTGATGAACTACAATATGCAAAACATGGACAAGACATTGCCAGAACTCTTCTCCATGTTGAAATCTGTAGAAGTGGAGATCAAGAAAGAGCACCAAGTGTTGTTGGTCAATAAGACCACCAAATTCAAGAAGCTAGGCAAGTCTAAGCAAAAGGGAAACTTCAAGAAGGGCGGTAAGAAAGTTGTCGCGCCGGCGAAGAAGACCAAGGCTAGGCCTAAGCCTGATACTGAGTGCTTTTACTGCAAGGGAGAAGGTCACTGGAAGCAGAATTGCCCAAAGTACTTGGCGGATTTGAATAACGGCAACATCAAGAAGAAAGGTATATCCGATATACATGTTATTGATGTGTATCTCACTAGTACTCGTAGTAGTGCCTGGGTATTTGATATTGGTTCAGTTGCTCATATTTGTAACTCAAAACGGGTGTTGCAGAATAAACGGAAGCTAGCGAAGAACGAGGTGAGGATGCGCGTTGGAAATGGATCAAAGGTTGATGTGATCGCGGTCGGCACCCTACCTCTTCATCTACCATCGGGATTAGTTTTATACTTAAATAATTGTTATTTGGTGCCTATGTTGAGCATGAACATTATATCTGAATCATGTTTACTGCGAGACGGTTACTTGTTTAAGTCCGAGAATAATGGTTGTTCGATTTATTCGAGTAATATGTTTTATGCACATGCACCTTTGATAGATGGTCTATTCTTGTTGAATCTCGATAGTGGAAATACATATATTAATAACATTGAGGCTAAACGTTTGAAATCGAGCGATGTCTGATGCGAATCACTTGATTTCGAATCACTTGAAAGATGCGAAGCATGTCTGATGGGTAAAATGACTAAGACTCCATTTTATGGTATGATGGAGCGAGCTACGAACTTATTGGAGATCATACATACCGATGTGTGTGGCCCAATGAGTGTAGCATCACGTGGTGGTTATCGTTATGTTCTTACCTTCACGGATGACTTGACTAGATATGGGTATATCTATTTCATGAAACATAAGTCCGAAACTTTCGAGAAGTTTAAGGAATTTCAAAGTGAGGTAGAGAATCAACATAACAAGAAGATTAAATTTCTATGTTTTGATCGTGGAGGTGAATATCTAAGTTACGAGTTTGGCGAGCATTTGAAGAAATGCGGAATACTTTCACAATTGACACCGCCGGAAACACCACAGCGTAATGGTGTGTCCGAACGTCGTAATCAAACTCTCTTAGATATGGTTCGTTCTATGATGTCACTTATAGATTTACCGCTATCGTTTTGGGGTTATGCATTAGAAACAGCCGCATTCACTTTCAATAGGGCACCATCTAAATCTGTTGAAACGACACCATATGAATTATGGTTTGGGAAGAAACCTAAATTTTCGTTCCTTAAAGTTTGGGGTTGCGAAGCTTATGTAAAGAAGTTACAACCGGACAAGCTTGAACCCAAAGCGGAAAAATGCGTCTTCATAGGATACCCGAAGGAAACTATTGGGTATACCTTCTATCATGGATCCGAGGGCAAAATCTTCGTTGCCAAGAATGGATCCTTTCTAGAGAAGGAATTTCTCTTGAAAGAAGTGACTGGAAGGAAAGTAGAACTCGACGAGGTTGTTAAACCTTCTCTCGAACTTGCGAGTAGCGCAACACCGGAAGTAGTTCATGTGGCGCCTACACCAATAAGAGAGGAAGCTAATGATGTTGATCATGAAACTTTGGTTGAAGTTACTACAGAACCTCGCAGATCAACGAGAACTCGTACCACTCCTGATTGGTATGATCCCGTTATGAGTGTTATGTTGGTGGACAACACCGATGACCCTGCGACATATGAGGAAGCGATGATGAGCCCAGATTCCAATAAATGGCAAGAAGCCATGAAATCCGAGATTGGATCCATGTACGAAAACCAAGTATGGACTTTGGTGGACTTACCGGATAGCCGAAAGGCTGTCGAGAACAAATGGATTTTCAAGAAGAAAACAGATGCTGATGGTAATGTTACTGTCTATAAAGCTCGACTTGTCGCAAAAGGATTTCAACAAATTCAAGGAGTTGACTACGATGAGACTTTCTCACCAGTAGCGAAGCTAAAGTCTGTGAGGATTATGTTAGCAATCGCTGCATATTATGATTATGAGATATGGCAGATGGATGTCAAAACGACGTTCCTCAATGGAGACATTGATGAAGAGTTGTATATGATGCAACCCAAAGGTTTTGTCGATCCTAAAGATGCTAACAAGGTATGCAAACTTCAACGGTCCATATATGGATTGAAGCAAGCATCCCGAAGTTGGAATCAACGTTTTGATAAGGTAATCAAAAGTTCTAGTTTTATACAAACTGATGGAGAAGCTTGTATTTACAAGAAAGTGAGTGGGAGCTCTGTAGCATTCTTAATACTATATGTAGATGACATATTGTTGATTGGGAATGATGTATACCTTCTTAATAGTGTCAAGGATTATTTGAATAAAAGTTTTTCAATGAAAGATCTTGGCGAAGGAGCTTACATATTAGGCATAAAGATTTATAGAGATAGATCAAGACGCCTAATATAATTGTGTAACACCCTCGCCTGATAAGGCTGAGTTCATGTGTATAGTGCCAATCCCTGGATCGGTTCACTGGCACACACAGTACAAAATGATACCAAATATAACTGTGCATCATAAATACAACGAATATGATCCAGAATTTACATTATTTATTCAAGTACACAGTGGAAAACGAATACAAGGTAGATCTCCATCCTTCAAATGTGCCACAGGCGAACAATTGTTGAGTGGAGTCTCGCGACCTATGAACGATCAGTCAGATACGATATAACCTGCAACATGAAACGTTGCAGCCACGAATGGTCAATACATTGAATGTATGGCAAGTAGGCTAAAGTGGTTAACAACAGATCTATCAACTACATGCTTATTTGGCCAAGTGGAGTTCAGGCTTATTTGCATAAAGCAATACAACTTTTCCCTACTTTCAAAATACTTTTCTTTCTTCAAAAACAACCTTCTAAGGACATACCAGCATAAACCCATGTAGATACAAGACAGTTCAGCTTTCGTATGCTCCTAAACCCATGTTCATCCATCAAGTTTTAAGTAATTAAGAAATAAGGATGAGTGAGAAATATCATAGCATCAGTATCGGGTCGCTCAAATTGTCCATAACCGGGGACACGGCTAAGCACTTAGTTTATACACCCTGCAGGGGTTAGTACACTTTACCCATGTGACTTGGCCAGCCCAGCTCGTACCACCACTCTCATATTGGGTGATGATAGGGAGAAGTCCAAGAAGGAACCGTTCGGGAAGTAGCTCCCCAATCCCGACGCGCACCGGTCCAACCTACACTATCTACATCTCTGGATACGCGGGTTCGAGTTACCACAACCTACTGAGTTCAACCAACCGCCCATTTCATTATTGGCACATGGTTGCACACGAAAGCTTCCAAACAAAGAAACCAATCCTGTCTCAGTGTCCTGGGCGGCATTCCCCACCAAAATCCACACTCGATGACCCAATCAATGCCATTCCGCCCAGGTGGTTCATTAAAACATGTTGGTTTGTCATTTAGCAAAACATAAGCCTTTCAAAACATATAACTTTTCATGATGTGATTCCCTTCCTCGTCTAAATAGCATAGCTAAGCAATCTACCAATACGATGGCTCATAAACAAGGAATACTAGGGAATAATATGGGATATAGCATAACATATACACATCAACTCCTACAGATGCAATTCTACAAAAGCATCTACAATGCATAGGAAAACAATAGGACATTTATGACCAAGATAGCACCACTTGCCTTTGTTGTAGATGTAGTCGATTATATAATCCTCACAATCCTCATAGATATAATGGTTGCACTCGTTATAACCACAATACTTGCAATCATAGTAGTTGCAATCACAGTAGTTGCACTCCTCGCAATCTAACGTTTGAGCACACACAAAAACACCATTCAAAACATTGCAAACATACAACAGTGCAACATTACAAGAAAATAATGATGAATAGATGCATGCATGACGATTTAATGAGTCACAATGGTTGCATTTAGTGTTCTAAACATAGTTAGATTACATGATGCACGTGGAAAGTCATTTAATGCACTAAAGCCTTTATTACTAAAGATGTATCGATTTAATATGGTGTATACCACTTTAACTGAACTAAATATGTTTATGTCGTATTAAATTGTGAACTAGATGCTACTGGATAGATAATGCAATTTAGAGACAGTGGCAATTTGAATCACCTAAAAGGAGTTATAGATATTTTCTTATGATTAAAACACTATTTCAATGGGTTTAAATATTTCTGTATGAATTTATGTTTTAACAGTACCAAATAATTTGTCATGCAATTTCTCTGTATAGATATTGTCAATACAAAACCTTAGCACTTGGATTCACCCTAATCGGAGTTATAGATCTTTTTGTATGATTTAAATAGTGTTTAATGGTTTTAAATGATTCCTATAGTTTATGTTGTCTAAAAATCAAACTAAAATTATATTTGTAATCTCCACGGAATTGTGATTTCAGGGACATATTATTTGTAATTTTCTGAATAGTATTTATTTTCTTATGAATTTATTACTCTAAATAAGCCATTAAACCATTTAAATATTCACGGCAAAACCTTACAGTAAAAGGCTGAACTAATTACATATTGATGATCTACATGGAACCAGCTTTCCAACGGTATATCATTTATATTTTTGTGACAAGCAATTAATTTTTAACGAATTTAATGATTTATAAAGCCATTAAAACTAATTAAAATGCTACGGGTTAAATAATCTGCAAAGGCTAAATCCAACCAGATATTATTAAATTACATTACAGTAGCTTCAATTTGATATATTATTCATATTTTTCGGAGTTACAGATAATTTCTTATGAATTTATTAACCTAAAAGACCATTAAGACTAATTAAATTACTGCAGTAACCACATACAGTAAAAGTTGGATCTATTCTCATAAGATGATTCTATGTGAAATTATCTTCAATTTGATATATTATACGCAATTTTTGGACATAGTATGAATTTCTAATGAATTTTACAAGTTAGATCTATAATATGCAATTTTAAATTCGAACGGAATATTCCAGGGAATATTCCGCTGACTGGACAGGTTGACTGTGCATGCTGACTGGGACTAGATGTTGACCTTACGTTGACATGGCGTTGATGAGGAAGATGACCGGGATGACGACATGGCACGCACCGGTTTGATTGGATCTCGACCGTCTGGATAGGATCCGGTGGCTAGAAGAACAGATTGACCCGATTTTGGCTCAGAATAGACAAGAAAGAGATCTGTGTTAGAGAGACAAATCCGTAGGTCAAATCGAAAAACTCAAAACATAAAAGTTGTGGGGAATCATTATTCCTACCTTCTCACCAAAGGAATTTGGATTTGAAGAAACGAGCGCGAGTACATCTTGGATTTACACCGTAAGATCTGAAATATTGCGATACGAAATTCTCCAGCTGTGGTGGATTAAAAGAAGTGAGGTTTGTCGGGATTGAAAGATTTCGACGATCCCTACAACTTTCGTGTTTTGACCGAAAGCAAACGACGAAGTCTAGATGGGTTAAAAAGCGAAACAAGATTCGGCCAGATGTAGATTCGGGATTTCGAGAGGAAAAACTTGTACAGTTGTGGCTCCATGAGTTTATAGGGAGGTTTGAGACGTTGTAGAGATAGGCCTTGGAGTAAGGAACAAGTAGAAACAAACGGAAGTCAATTCGGAGTTGTAGATAAAAAGTTATAAGAGTTTGAGTAGAGATAGGTATAGAAAATCAATTTTCGCACACGTTTTAAAACAACCAACCGATACATGGCTGGCTGGCTCGTCGGTCGGTCCGGCTGGGCCGGCCCACCTAGTTTTTTTTTCTTTTTCTATTTACTTGTTTTTCTCATATCTTTTGCATACGAACTCCAAATGACATGATTCTTGTTTCTCAATTTTTCTAAAATCGTATAGATTATTGTAGGATCAAATTTGTAATCTTTTTACTAGTTTGGAAGTAGTGGATTTATAAATCCTTGTATATTCCATTTTATTTATATCTTTATGTGTTTGTATTTATTTCATAACTTTTTCATACTAGATCCAAATGAGCCCAACTTTGTTTCTATAATTTTGTAATATTAATTGGATCTTTTTAGGCTATAATTATCAATAATTTATGCCTTACAATAGTGGGTTTTATAAAGTCAATTTAATTTCCTTTAGGAATATTTGGGCGAATCGACTATAGGATTTAGATACCAGGATTTGGATTTAGTTTGTGAGAACTTTGCATGGATGTAATGAAGTTCTTATGAATGCTTCATGATTTTCATTTTGAAATCTTGCACACCAATTCTACAATCCATAATCAATCCATGCCCTTTTGCCTATATGGCTACTTAGGTCATAACAAAATAATATAGGATTTTGAATTCAAGGTTGAGAGGATTTTCTATTCAAAAAGTTTCTTCTCTTTGAGAATTTTCAACAAAGTCAAACAATCAATAAATCTTATTTATTTATTTCACATTCCAAAATTAGAAGAATTTTGGGATGTGACAAATTGTCACATAGTACATATTTGGACAAAGTTCTAAAGAGGTTTGGAATGGAAGATAACAAGAAAGGGTTCTTGCCCATGTTGTCCAATATGACCTTGAGTAAAACTCAAAGTCCTGCAACGGCAGAAGATAGAGAAAGGATGAGTAAGACTCCCCATGCCTCAGCCATAGGATCTCTAATGTATGTCATGCTATGTACTAGACCCGATATTGCATATGCTGTTAGTTTGACTAGCAGATATCAAAGTGATCCAGGAGTGGATCATTGGGCAGCAGTCAAAAACATCCTTAAGTACTTGAGAAGAACTAAGGATATGGTTCTTTCTTATGGAGGTGATGAACAGCTCGTTGTTAATGGTTACACCGATGCTAGTTGGAACACCGATCCGGATGATTCTAAATCTCAATCTGGATACATATTTACTTTGAATGGTGCAACAGTTAGTTGGAGGAGTGCAAAGCGAAGCGTTGTGGCGAGATCTTCAGCTGAATCAGAATACATAGCTACTTCAGAGGCTTAATAAGAGGCGATATGGATGAAGGAGTTCATTACAGAGCTTGATGTGGTTCCTAGTGCGTTGGACCCAATGTCTATCTATTGTGATAACATGGGCGCCATAGCCAATGCGCAAGAACCAAGGTCACACAAGAAGCTGAAGCACATCAAGCTACGTTTTCACGCTATTCGAGAGCATATCCAAGATGGTGACAAAGATTTGCAAAGTACACACAGATCTGAATGTAGCGGATCCGTTGACTAAACCTCTCCCGAGGGCAAAACATGACTAGCACCAAACCGCCATGGGTGTTCGGTATATTACCATGTAATCTAGATTAGTTGACTCTAGTGCAAGTGGGAGACTGTTGGAGATATGCCCTAGAGGCAATAATAAAAGTGGTTATTATTATATCTTTGTGTTTATGATAAATGTTTACATTCATGCTATAATAGTATTAACCAGAAACATTAATACTTGTGTGATTTGTAAACTAAATAAGAGTCCCTAGTAAAGCCTCTTTGTAATACTAGCTTGTTGGTTAATAGATGATCGTGGTTTTCCGATCATGAACATTGAGATGTTATTAACAACAAGATCATATCATTAGGAGAATGGTATGATGGACATACTCCTATAGATAAGCGTAGCATAAAGATCAAGTCATTTTAATAGTTCATTTGCTATAAGCTTTTTGATACATAGTAACCTAATTCCTTCGACCATGAGATCATGCTAATCACCATCACCGGAAGGATGCTTTGATGACATCAAACACCACACCATAACTGGGTGGTTGTAAAGGTGGCATTGAGTGTTCGGAAAGTATGGGTTGAGGCACATGGATCAAGAGTGGGATTTGTCCATCCATATGACGGATAGATATACTCTGGGCCCTCTCGGTGGAATGTCATCCAATTAGATTGCAAGCATGTGACTGGATCACAAGGGATCACATATCATGGGAACGAGAAAAGAGTACTTATTAGTAACGAGGTTGAACTAGGTATGCAGAGATACCGACGATCAAAACCTCGGATAAGTAAACTATCGTGAGACAAAGGGAAATTGGTATCGTATGTAAGTGGTTCATTCAATTGCAAAGTAATCGTAGAAATATGTGGGAGCCATATGAATTTCCAGATTCCTCTATTGGTTATTGATCGGAGAAGTGTCTCGGTCATGTCCGCATAATTCACGAACCGTAGGGAGACACACTTAAGGATTCGATGTTGTTGTGTAGTTATGGAATAATGAGTAAGAGACCGAATGTTTTTCGGAGTCTCGGATGGGATCCGAGATATCACGAGGAGATCCGGAATGGTCCTAAGAATAAGATTCATATAAGGAAAGTCCTGTTTCAGAGTTCGGAAATGATTTCGGTGTTTTCACCGAGAATTTTCTAGAAGGGCCTGGAAGGTCCGGCACTCCGGAAGGGGAAGGGTACATGGATGTGTCATGACAATGTGGAATGGTTGCATCATGTACTAGGTCACTTGGCTGGGCAATATGAAGAGAGAAATCAAATCCAAGTTTGAAAGTCAAACGCCAATTTGAAAAGTCAAATCCGAACATTGCTTGGTGGAGGGAGAGTAGGAAACCTACCTAGGGTAGGAGTCCCACCCCCTCCACCCGCCGGCCAAGGAGGAGGAGTTGGGGGAGGACTCCCTCCTCCCAAACCGCCTCGCCCCATCGATATAAGGAGGGGTAGGGCGCACCCCTACCCCTCACACCGAAACCCTAGCTCCTAGACGCCACCACCTCCAAGTGTTGTCGCCGCCGCCAGGGCCTCCTCCAAGTCGCCGACTAGGGTTTCCCCAAACCCTAGCCACCGGCCAAGACACCCCCTTGGTTCCTCTAATCCGTAGATCGCCAAGGCCCTCTGTTACTCCACCATACTCACTCCAGCTTAGGCGAAGCCCCGCGGGATCTTCCCTCTACTTCCGTCACCACACAGTCATGGTGCCGGAATCACGAGGAGAGTGCTACAACCTCTGCTGCCTGCTGGAACAAGGGAGAGGAAGGTCTTCATCGAGTACCGAACGTGTGACCGACTGCGGAAGCGCTGCCGGAACGCAGCGCCGGAAGGATCGTCTACGCGATCTTGAGATCGGCAAGTGTACGACTACATCACCCACGAGAATCTCCTCTCGTTAACCGCTTTGGAATCTTCGAGGGTGAGTTCTTCTATCGACTCGTTGCTACAATCTAGTAAATAGATCTTGGCTTGTTTGTGTGCATGCGGTAGAATTTTTGTTTTCCATGCTACGAGCCCCTACACCTTGTGCCACTCGGTCCGTTCTGCCACGGCGAAGCGGGCAGCCTTGACCCTCGTGACGGCCATGAGCTGGCCTCCGGTCTTATCCCCCTTCAGCATATCGCAAACATAGGTGGTTGCAGCTCTGGTGCCCTCAAAGTCGAAATCTTCCAACTCCTCCTCATCCAACCCCTCATTGACCCTGTCCGCCTCATAGAGGTCGTCCCCGTCTAACATCGATGGGTGTGTAGGAAGAACGCGCGACCTCCCTCAACTGGGACGAGGTCATGGGGAGAATATGATGCATGGCTGATGGCTGTGTGTACTATGTTCCACGCCCCAACACAGGGCAGTGATCTTTTATAGGCGAAGGACAGTGCGGGAAGCGGAGGCGGAAAATGGTATTGCCAAGTGAGAAATGGCGCTCATGGGCAGGAAAGGAAGGCGCAACAACGTGAAATGCCGACCCGTTGGGTACAGTTGCTTTGCTTGGATGGACAAATACCCCAAGGTTGTCCACGGACTAATGCAAACGGACCGTCCGACACTTTCGGTGTTCGAAATACAGGAGACATTGGAGTTGCCCCTAATTTCCCTATATAAAATGGACACGTTTTGATATCCGGAAATGCTTCTCAAAAGGAAAATGGTACCGCTCCCCCGGGGGATGCCGTGATTACATCGCCCGGGACGTGTTGTGGGCCAGTAATGGGTGGGGCTACCTTCTTATCTTTTTGTCGCCTCATCCTCTTCTCTGGCTAAACACGGACAATGACTCTCTCTCTCTCTCTCTCTCTCTCTCTCTCTCTCTCTCTCTCTCTCTCTCTCTCTCTCTCTTGAGCAGCTCCGTGCCACCGCCTAGCTTGCGCCCTGCAGCACCCACCGCCCCGCGTCCCGCAGTTGCCGACGCGTCGTCGCAGTTCCGACAGTCTTCAACACGTGCCGCTGTCGGTCCCATCGACCTCCACCACTGCGAGCTCTCCCATGGGGGCTCGTCGTCGTGCATACTGCATGGCACCGTCGAGGATGGGGCCTCTCCCGCCATATGTGCTGCAAGTCATGGGGCTTGTCCCCCTTGCTTCCTGCAGGCCCCCATCAAGGACGACCGGGCCTCTCCCGCCATACATGTTGCAAGTCGAGGCTCACCCCCTTGCGTTCTACAGGCCGCCTTCGAGGATGACGAGGCCTCTCCCGCGGTACCTGCTGCAGGTGGCGTTGAGGATGACTGGTCACTGACATCGCTACAGATGACTGGCAGAGTTGCAACTTAAGGCAGTCGGACTTGCTACCGACCATGCCCGAGGGTGCTAGTAATGGTGAGGGCTGCGTTACGGGGAATTTTTTATGTGGTGGGGATTTTGTTATATACATATATTTGATTTGCTATAACTGTTCTGTGTGTTTGCTATAATATTGTAAAATTTTTGCTACAAGATGTTCTGCGAAGTAGGTTTTGCTATGGTAGAAAAAAAAATTCTATAACGTCCCGGCGATGTTTCCGGCGAAGTGGATTTTTTCTACATTTGCTATATTTTTTGCTACACATGTTTTGTGTTTTTGCTACAATAATGCGAAGTTTTGTTACAAGGTCTCCGCGATGTTTCCGGCAGTATCCGGCAAGATCGATTTTGCTGCATTAGAATTTTTTTTGTTACATAGTCTTCAGCGAAATATTGTCTCCTGGACGAACCATTTTTGTCACGTCTAGCAAAACCTAGACATTTTATAGCAAAAGGAGAACTTTTTATAAAAAGCGGGATTTGAGCATGTTTTAGAGACACGTGACGGCCTGGAGACCGAGGATCGGGGGAAATTATCCGCGGAGATGCCTAGCACTGTCCTTCTCAAAACACGTAGAGTTTTTTACCATGTGAAAAATGAATTTTTCGAATACAAAACTGCACTTTGGTTTTAAAAAAGTCGACTAACGTTGGATCAAAAGCCCCCAGTCTGTTCCCGCGCGTAGAAGAAATCCTACGTGGCAAAGCGCGAGCCAGTGGCCTCCAATCCATCCGCGGCCGAGAGGGCCCGGCCCCACCCCATGGCGACCGCCGCGACCGCTGCCGCGGCGGCCGTCCCCGCCGGCCGCCACCAGCACCAGCATCGCCTGGGCCTGGGCCTGCGCCCACGCCCCTACCCGCACCGCCTACGCCTCCCTGCCTCAGTTGCGTTTTCTTCCTCGTCCGTGCCGTCCACCTCCTCGTCGTCGTCGCTCTCGCCGCCGGCGGAGGGAGGAGGGCGGCTAGTGGCGGAGCTCGTGGGCGTATTCAACGAGCTCACTGGTAGGATGGGGGAGGGCCTCGCGACCACCTCCTCGTCGCGCCTGCTCTTCCGCGCGCTCAAGCTGGCCCTCCCCGCCCTCCGCGAGGGCGATGGCGGACGGGCCCTCACGCGAGCCCTCGCGGTGGCTGCCACCCTCGCTGATCTCCAGGTACGGCTTGTATTTCGGGTTCATATGAACTAGTAGGGTTTAGTATTTTTTTTTTACCCTGTTACTTGTGGCATTCTTGGCTCCAGTTCATGTTCTGCATGAGAGTGTCCTGTACTCCTGTTTGTAGACTGAAACAAGAATTGTGCTTATCCAGTAAACGATGGGTAGCATGATTGACCGAATTTGGTTATATGCATAATTTCATTCATAAATGCTAGTGACACCCAAATGAACTGAACTCTTTCTGAGATATATTTCCCCATAGACGTCGGTGTTTTGCTGCTGAATGCATCACAAGAAGTATCAGTTTTCCTTCCATGGAAATAATTTCCATCATTTCATATTTCACATCCGCATTCCAGTTACATCAACTATTAAACTCAGCGAAAATATGTTTGTTCTGTTTTATGTCATTGACTGTTGTTATTTGGTTCGTACTTTCCATTTGATTGCTCGTTCATACAGTTGAAGACACTAACGACTGACAGTATGATGGTCAGAACCTTTGTTGACTAGTTATCCCTTTGTTTACCATTCGGCTCCTCCATTGGTGATTCATAAGATACTTGCACTGCTTTGTGGCATAGTGCAGTTGAGCATGATTGGTTTATTTCTCTGCTCTTAAGCTTTCATGTTTATAGGGATGTTGTCTTCTGATTGTATGCATGTCTGCAGATGGATGCTGAAGTTATGTCAGCTGGCATACTGAGGAAAGCGCTTGATGCAGGAACTATAAGCATGCAGGATGTAGAAGCTCAAATTGGGACCGGCATAGCGGATTTACTGCATGAGAGCTTAAGGCTTAAGGTTGCCCCTTCAAAGGCTGACGTATTGGATGATGAAAGTGCAGGCGCATTGAGAAAGTTTTTTCTTTCGTACTATGACATCCGGGCAGTAATCTTGGAGCTTTCTCTGAAGCTGGATACAATGAGACACCTTCAGTACCTCCCCAAACATCTTCAGCGGATAAAATCTCTTGAAGTAATGAAGATATATGCTCCACTTGCTCATGCTATTGGGGCTGGTAATCTGTCACTGGAGTTAGAGGATCTTTCATTTAGGTACTTGTTTCCTCAGGCATATGACCACGTTGATCAATGGTTGAGAAACCGAGAAGCTGAGTGCAAGCTCTTGATAAAGGCATACAAGGCACAGTTGCTTCAGGCACTGAAATCAGATGATGAGCTAAACAAGATTGTGAAGGACATCTCAATTGAAGGGCGATACAAAAGCCGTTTTAGTACTATGAAGAAGTTGGTAAAAGATGGCCGGAAACCAGAAGAAGTAAATGACATACTTGGTTTACGGATAATATTGGACCTTCGATGCGATGGTGGCTCGTCTGACTGGGGCGCCAGGGCCTGTCACAGGACACATGAAATCATTCGCGCTCTGCTGAAGGAAGTGCCAGGAAGGACAAAGGACTATGTCACGCAGCCAAAAAGAAATGGCTATCAGAGCCTGCATGTTGCAATCGATGTTAGTGAACCAGGGAAGACAAGGCCGCTGATGGAGATACAAATACGCACCAAGGAGATGCACAGAATTGCTATTGGTGGAGAAGCGTCTCACTCTCTCTACAAGGGTGGTCTTACTGATCCCGGAGAGGTGAGCCATCTACCTAATTCTCAATCTGTTCCTTCCTTTACAGTATACCCAATAGGATTAGCAAGGCACGAAAAGTATCTTCCAAAACATTGATAGGTATATTGTCTTATCTAAACAAGAAGCCAAAGCATCTACAAACATAGGCTTGCTGGTTTATGTACAATACTGCTTTGCTCCAAGATACGCCTACCAAAGATCCTACATATGAGGCTTCTAACTGAAAATGTCACTGGGTCTTAACTGTTTGTTCAGAGCTCAGAACTTAGATAGTAGAAACCTGGTTTGGTTTATATTCCTAACTGATACACTTGTTGACTGATTTGATCAAAAAATGAGTTTTTAGAAAATTTGTAACATATTCATATACCTTCTCTGAGAATAAACTGAAATATTATTTTTGGGGTATGATTAAGAATCAGCATTCCTTGTATTTTCTTCCAGGGTAAGAGACTTAAGGCTATTATGTTGGCCGCGGCAGAGTTAGCAGCTCTACGTCTCCGAGACCTCCCAGCCAGTGATCATCAAGGAGGTGAATGCAAGAACCAGGCTTTCTGCCTTCTAGACAAAAATGGTGACGGGAGGATTAGCATCGAGGAGCTCACGGAGGTGATGGAAGATCTTGGCGCTGAGGGCGAGGATGCGATGGCGCTCATGCATCTCCTTGATGCAAACAGCGACGGGTCCCTGAGCTTCGACGAATTCGAGTCATTCCAGAGACAGGTGTGTGCAAGTTCTACATCGGCGACGAATTATCCTTCCACCATCGTATTCTCAAAACCGTCCATCAGGGAACACAGTTTTCTGATATATTTCAGTGCTTCTGGCTTACCAGGTCGAATTGATGAGAAGCTTGGAGGATAGGGATGACCAATACACAAAGATACTGAAGGATAAGCTGCAGACGATTGACAGCGCAGGTCTCATCCACTTCTACCGCAAGGAGCTGGGAGACAAACTGCTTGTAAGCTGAAATATTTTGACCTTACTCTGAAGGAACTGAACCAAACTAAAACAGATCGCCAACTTGTTGTAGTTTTGAGGTTGGTGCATACTGCATTGCGACGTGATTACAAACTTAATTGATTGTACATATTTTCTGTTGTATCTGGAGTTATAGAACAAGTCTGAGAAAGTTAAGATTGTTACCCACACTGAACCAGAAATTAGCTGTATTGTATATGTCAAACTTTGTACAAATGGTATGCTTCTGTTGGTGTTACTCACAACAGTACATCTGTACATGACATAAAATAAGCATAGAAAACGCATGAATCTGACATTAAATTTCGCTGTCTGCACTTCAGAACATGTCGAAAAAATAATTACTGTTAATGTCGATTTGCTTTGGCCCTCTTGTAGAAAGTGAATGAACTTGAACGAGAGTTAATTTTTTTAAGGGAAAAGGGAGTTAGTTTATCTTAAAGCTCTAGTGATTAAAATCTAACATTAGGCCATTAATATTTAGTATTACAACTCAACTGACTTCATTTCCCCAAGATTAAGTACCCCAATAACTGACTTTTCCATATGTCCTTGTAGAAACATTAGCAATCACAAGCTTGTGGTAAACTAGTGCATAACAAGCTTTGCGATGAGATCTTTGAGAAGAGAGGGGCAGCAGGAAGTTAGGTGGTCCGAGCCATCGATGGCCATAACTTTCTTCAAGTTGGCCGGACTTCAAGGAACTCCAGGCACGCCTCCTTCAACCCGAGGCAGTGGTGCTACTCGGCCAGCGCCAGGGTGGTCGTTGCTGTGCTCACGTCGATGTGATCGTACCTATCCGCGGCGACCAGCAGATGCTGCCCCATCGTCACGTCCTGATCGTGCCTGTCCTTCTCCATCTCCGTCGGGAGCGAGTCGGTGCCTCGAACACCCTCCGTGTCATGTAATTTGATGGCGCCGGAGGTCATCGTGCCTTTCTTCATGGGACCGAAGAGCTCGAACTCTGGCCCAAACTTTATGCACTTCACTGAAAAGCTGCATTAGATTATTGAGCCCTTCATTGATCAAACTGCAAGAACACCCTGGGATTCGGTACATTGCCGCTCCTCAAAGTGGACTGAACTGTCCATGTCAGCTGGAGAAGCCTCTGTCGGCACTAGACGCAAGCTCTCTTGCAGGGACTCGTCGGTAGGGTTGCAGATGCGGGATCCCGCATATCCCGCAAAATACATGGATTAATATAAATTGTACCAGAGGCCTCTATTCTCGTTTAACACTATATATCCAAATAAACTGTACTAGAGACTAGTCCCGCACCCCGCTCCGCTTGCAACCCTACTCGTCGGTGTTGATGATGCTGCACCCCATGTCTCGGCGTCTTAAAACTGGGCATGGGGTGGCGTGTTGTGGACTCACGCAGATATTAGCAGAAATCAGGCTACTACTATACAGACCGTGTTCTCATCTGCTAATTTTCTATACTCATTCATGAAGGCACTACTACACCGTAAAGACATGACCAGCAACCTGAGGAACATACCCATTTCCGAATGTTCCTCTGGGATTTACAGTTCTAGACATTTTTTTTAACAAAGAGCATATATTAATATCACGAAGATACCAATTAACAGTTCTAGACTTGTATGTTTAGCACAACGAAAACACAAAGATACGGAGGCAGAATTGCAATCCAAGCTCAGTATATAAGCACGCAGAAAGGCACATATTTCATAGCATAGGCATTTGCTGATGACGGGTAATCTAGCTACTTCATCACGGAGGAACCAACGACTGCGACCTGAGCTTCAATGCAGCACTTTGTTTTCACCAGATAACCGTCCTTGAAATCTTCCAGCGATATGAACTTGTGCCATCCCCAATTCTTGAAATTGTTCGAGTACTCGTCCCAGCCTAATAAAGAGAAAACAACGTGTAAGTCAGGAAAATGCGATAACAGTTCAGTTAGCATCCGAACTACTCCTGTTCACTGCACGAAAGAGCGAACCTTTTCCTGAGTCACGCCTGCTGGTTTCCGGATTTATGATGGATATTCTACTTTCTACCAGTATTGCGGCGTTCTTGTCGAGCCTATCATTCATGACCAGGTACAAGGAGAGGTAGTTCCCGTTCGTATCATTTCCAGATGGGTAGAGTTGCAAGGACCTGAAAATTCAGTAAGTTCTGTATATAAGACCGACCAGTAACTAAGAGATAAAATTTTCAGTCATGTTAAGAAGTGCAAATTCACCATTTGTGTCCACAGAGCTCAAACTCTGGAGAGTAGCTCGGGTTCTTGAGCGCAAAGAAGTCCTCGATGTTCCAGGTGTAGACTTGGGTGTCGGTCTTCTTCTGGACAAACAGGTCCTCTGACACATCATTAGCTTTATGAACGACAACCGAGATGAACTCGACGGCGAATACACAGCTCTTGTTAAAATACAGACCAGAGGATCTATCCTTCAGTTCCGCGAGAGGAATCATGCATGGGATCCCAGAGCATGTGCTTCCTTTCTCGTATTTGTGGCTAACTGCAAACCAAATATTCAAATGTAAGGCAGAAACAAAGAGCTGATGTGTGTTCTTTTCAGGAGAACTGTTGTTTTTGTCTCGTGAAACGGGTTACAAGTTACAGCAGCATCAATCTAGTGACCGACTAGATTTTCAGATAAAGTTGCCTTGTGAAACAGGTTATAAGTTACAGCATCAATCTAAGTGACTGACTAGGTTTTTCAGATAAAGGACACTTGGTTAAAGCATAGAAAGATGATGTATGGGACACCTGGCCTCTGCAATAACACTAAGCCGAATAGGGGTCGACTCGACTGGCAGGTTCAAGAACCTGTTTTATTTTTCAGGAATATAATTTCCTAAGGTACATACCTTGATATTCACGGTGTTTTCCATATATCTGGTCATATATCAAGAACTTGTAAGTTGTCTCCACGACCGTGTATGATCTCAATTGTGCCAGCTCAAGCCGGAGAGACACGTATTCATTCTGGTCGCCAGTCTTTGTGTCCCTTGCGTTCAGTTTCAAGAACCTGCGAATCAAATCGAGAGAAAGGTCACCTCACAATAACAATAAATCAAGAGACAGGAATAGACAAGAAACTAGTGAGAAGATATTTCTTTTTTAAAAACTGCCGGATATTAATTAGCCTGATAAAGATAGGAACAGCCCCCCAAAAAAGTAAGGGCCTGTTTGATTCATAGGATAAGAAAAGCACAGGAATAGGAAAAACATAGGATTGCAATGTCATGCCCACTTCATTCCTATAGGAACCCATATGCTAGAAAGTTTGTTTGATTCCATCAAAGGAAAAGCAAAGGATTCTTAAAAAGAGGTTTGGGTGGATGTTACATTTTCTATGCAATCTAGTGCAAAGGATTACCTAGGAAAATTTCCTATAGGAATCAATCCTACAAATCAAACAACCATTATAGAAAAAATTCCTATGGGATTTAATCCTTTAAGTTTCCTATGTAAATCCTTTGAATCAAACATGCCCTAAGAATGAATTTTGTTCATGACATTGTATGCACACCAAGCTCTCTGCTGGAAATAGTTGAAAATTAAAGGAAGAGCATGCTAATATATAGTTGTACCAGTTAAGCCCCTTTATCTGAAACACATCGGAGTAGGTCCATCTTTTATCTCTGTCAAGAAGGTTGGACAAACCATCGATCGTCCACTTGAAGGTTGTTCGCTCCGCGGGCAAAGGTGCCTCATAGAATACCTGGTTCGGTTCGCTTCCTGCCGGCGGGGGCACCACGTCAGGTCCCTGGTTCGTCCTGCCTTTCGTCGGCGAAGGTGCCACGTCGGATCCCTTGATTGATCCTCCTGCAACCACAAATTTTTCATGCATCAGTAATAGCCTCACAAGATCACAGCATATATAGCGGCTCAGATTTGCCAAGTAAGAAGAAGAAGAAGCAAGGAGAGGCTCAGAGGAAATCCTTACTGCCTGCGCCCCTAAAGCACAAGTTGCCCATGGCTAGCTAGCTCTTGCACTTCCTCTCCACAGGAATCCTCTGCAAAAAATCGAAATCGATCACTATGCCTTTTAACCAATAGCTAAGAACATACTGAGTTGTGCACTATGGAGGATAATCTTCATAGGTAGTGGAGATCTGAACCAAATAATAATTACTGCTAAGAAACAACGAAGATCAAGAGCACTACATAAAAACGCAGACTGAAAAATCGACAGACGCTTCACTCTTAACGAAGCCAGCCCGAGCCAAGAAATTGCATTACTCCCTCCGACCCATATTAATTGACTTGGATTTGTCAAAATTTGGATGAATCTAGACACTGTTTAGTATATAGGTTCATCCAAAATTTAATAAATCCAAGTCAATTAATATGGGCCGGAGGGAGTACTGCAAAACCCGAAACCGATCAGAGTCGATTGGGGTTGGGGACGGAGCGTACCTCGCAAGCGCTTTGTCTCGATAGCCAACTTTGGTGCGGCGCCTTGAACCCTGAGCAGCAGCCCAAGAGAGGGTTTTATGGAGGCGCAGGGGAGACGCGATATGGCAAGCCTCGACCCTTGCCCTCCTCGCCGGGTTCCATTTGGATGCGCAAGGCGGATCCATCCCCTGTTTCCGAGAAAAATGCCTAAAATACGGTGGCAATTTACCATGCATAGAAAGGCGACGCACCGCACGGAGAAGGCCACCGGAAACCCTAGCCGCTGCTTGACTGCTTCCCTCTATGACCCCGTTCGGAACAAAGGAGTTGCAAAGGAAATTTGGAGGTTTTAATCAAACCAGCCAAAATTTCTGTAGTTCAATCTCATTCATATTCATAAATTCAATCTAAACTTTGAAACTAGTAATGTACAAAATTTTGAACTAGCCCAAACCGGCCAAATTGGTCAAACGACAGTGTTTGCACAGGCTTAGGTTTGATTTTTGTTGGAGGATGTCCTTGTTTGTGAATGTGAGTTTTTACTAGGCTTCATATGCAAACTACCTTGTAATATAAAATAGGGGAATGGAAAAAATGGTTGATTACAATATGGTATCAGAGCTGGAGTGGGCGATTGGCCATCGTTGACAGTGAATCGACGACGTTATTGTGTGGCGGAGCTTTGGGGGCGTCAGTGTAGCTGAGGGTGAAATCCTGGCAAGGCAGCAGACCCAGGCGAAGGTGTCGTGGAGGTGTGGAGCCGGCAGATGGCAGTGTGCGTGAGGTTAGCGGGGGGCTGACGGTAGCAGAGGAACTCGGGCCGTCCAGAAGTGAAAGTACAGGTGGAGTTGCTCTGGAGGAGATACATTGGTGGATCAGGCGATGAGCTGCAGGTGAGGCTCACTGGTTGCTCGTGGTAGCAGTGGAAGGGTGGACGTGCCGACCGGCCGGCAGCGCGCGTGCGGCCAGGAGAAGGAGAAGAGTGTGCTCTGCTCCCGCACGAGGCTGCTCTAGTGGTTGAGTGCTCGTGCCTGAAGCTGTGAGGTATCCGGAGAATTGGCTAGACCGTTCGTTGAGTACAAACTCGAGGGAGGTGAAGCTAGAAATCACAGAGTACATGCAGTTGGGCAGTGAGCCAAAGCTTCCTTGGAGACCTGAAGTGAAGAGGAACAATGTGTTGTTTGATGCAAATCGCAAGCAAGGGGAGAATTCAAGGTTTGGAATAAACCTAAGAAATGTGAATTGCTTTGGATACAATCAACCTAGGCAATGGCAGAATTGGTATAGCAAAAGACATGTTGTTGGTACTAAGAAGTCTAGGCAATAATATGGGGATTGACTGTGTCCAAACTCAAGCTATAGATATGTAAATTTTGGGTTTCGTAAATTCTGTAATTGCCGTGGAGTTGCACGCCCTGTCCTGATTGGTAGAACATTGGCATGTGAGAATGGTGGAGAATCGTCAACTATCACTGTTCAAATGATCGCTGATGAATTTAAGAAATGGTGTCAGTTCAGATGTATGAGAAAGGGTGATAAAGAACCTTGTGAGCCAGCTGCTGTTTTTGCCGGTTACTACGGTAACTTCACAACTTTTTGTTAAATCTAGTTGTAATGGTACACCATGGCTGATTGACTCTAGTGCTTCAAGGCATATCGTGGGGTCTTACAAAGAATTCTCAAAGTATGATCCTAATGTAAAGGGAGGACATAGTGTTAAGTTAGCAGATGGATCTACCTAAGATGTGATTGGGACATGGACAGTTGTGTGTGGATATGATATGATCTTATCATCAGTGTTACATATTCCATCGTTTCCAATAAATCTACTATAAATTAGTTGCATCTTAAAAGAGCTCAACCGCGTTGCTATTTCTATCCAAAATGGTGTTTATTCCTGGAAATTGAGACCGGAAGAGAACTTGAGAGAAGGACCATGCATGGTGGACTATATTATCTTGACAGTGGTACACAACCTATGGCGGAAAACGCTCTGTCCTACTCTCCATTAGAAGAAGTCATGATCTTGCACCATCGAATTGGACATATGCTCTTCAATATCATGGGTCAATTTAATCCCAGTCCCTTAAATATGGCCAGCAAGGACAAACTGGTGTATAATGCTTGTCAGTACAGTAAGCAAACTCGAAGTTCATATGTCATGTCCAATAATCGCAGTAGTGTGCCTCTTGAGACTATTCATTCTGATGTGTGGGGTCCTAGTGGAGTGTCATCCTGAAGGTTATTGCTCATTTGTGACATCTATTGATTGGTGTACCAAAGTCACTTGGGTTTATGTTCTGAGTAACAAGAGTGGTGTGTTTGACTGCTTTGTCGACTTCCACAATATGATCAAAACAGTATATATTATTGTTTGAAAATATTACGTACTGACAATGACACCGAGTATGTGAACAAATAATTTGGTCAGTACTTGTCCAACTATGGAATCATTCATCAGGTAACCTGCCTAGAATTTTCGGAGCAAAATGGATTAGCAGAAAGGAAGAATGGGCATCTCTTGGAGGTAACTCGGTGCTTAGTGATATATATGGATGTCCCTAATTTTTATGGAGTGAGGTAGTAACGAGAACAACCTATCTTATTAAAATAATGCCATCAAGATTGTTGAATAACAAAAATCCCATAGAATGTCTGACTGGACAAACTTCCTATATAGTCTCACCAAAGGTATTTGGGTTTGTATGCATTTTAAAATATCACAGAACGTCTACTGGAAAACTAGACCCTAGAGGTGTGAAGTGCATATTTGTGGGATACTCCAAAAAAACAAAAAGGATATAAATGTTGATGTCCTGCTAAAAATAGGATGTTTGTGAGTATGGATGTTGTATTTAGGGAGCATGAATCATTCTACGATGAGCCAACTGATATTTATGATGTGTTCCTTGACTTTTTTCGGAATGAGGCAATCCCCGGCCTCTGCATCAATTGATGCACATGGCCTTTTTATTGCAAGTTTCAGAAGTCCCTCTTAAAAGAGAGCAAAGCATTAATGATCAATTGATGTGTTCCTTGACTATTTCACTAATGATATTATAGATGGAGATTACAGGACAAGGAGAGATAAAAGTAAATACAATGATGCAACTTCAAAGGAGATGATAGATGGGGTTATACGTAGAGAGGAACATGATGATGAGGGCATGCTAGATGTTGAGCAGGAACCTGTGCATGGGGAGAAACAAGATGAACAAAATGATGTTATGCGGTCACCAAGGGTTAATGAGGAGAAAGAATGTCAAACTAAAAGGTCAAGGTGGCCACAAAACTTTCAGGTGTACTCAAGAAGAAAGAGAACCGAGAATGATCAAGTGCAAGGGGAGGAAGATACCCCATTGAGTCGGAATCCTGAAGCTCAAATACATCCAAATTTGCATGACTCAAGTTCAAGCCCCTCTTCAAGTGATGGTACAGTCTCTACTTCATTTGATGATCTAGATATCCATATAGCCCAGAGAAAAAAATCTTGCTCCACGGCTGGGAAACTTCCATCACATTTGTCCCAATACGATATTTCTAATTTTGTCTCATGTTGTTCCGTGGGACTTCAGTATAGAACTTTTATTGTTGCATTTGACTCGGCTATACCTTTTCCTCATGATTGGCAAAAAGTCAAGAGGTGCCCCAAATGGAGAGATGTCATGCCGGAGGAATTTACAATACTTGACAAAAATAACATTTGGGTACTTACTACTCTTCCTTCTAATAAAAAAGTTGTTGGTTGTAAGTGGGTATTTACTGTAAAACAAAACTTAGAATGGAAAGGTGGAAATATATAAAGCTAAGTTGGTGGCCAAAGGGTATAGTCAAACATATGGGATGGATTATGATGAAACCTTCGCACCTATGGTGAAAATAAACACCATCGGGGCCCTTATATCGATAGAAGCAAATAATAAGTGGAAAATATACTAAATGAATGTTAAAAATGCTTTCCTTCATGGGGACTTACCGGAAGAAGTCTATATGGAAATTCCACCAGGGTTTAGTAGTAGAGAAATTGAAGGAAAGGTGTGTGAATTAAATAAATCCTTCTATGGGCTTAAATAATTACCTAGAGTCTGGTTCGGGAGGTTTAGCAATGAAGTGTGCAAGCTGGGCTATCAATAAAGCAATGCAGACCACACTTTGTTTTTAAAGCTCCATAATGACAAGGTTGCCATTTTGGTTGTTTATGTTGATGACATTGTGATTATGGGTGATGATGATGAATATATATCCAAGTTGAAGAAAGCATTGGTGCGTTCATTCGAAGTCAAGGACATGGGATATCTCCACTACTTTCTTGGGATCGTGGCTATTTATTATACACAAGGTATTTATCTCTCTCAAAGGAAGTATGTACTTGATTTACTTGTTGAGACTAGAATACTCGATTGTAGACCAGCATCCACACCCATTGAGAAAAATCTTCGATTTTTTGCTGATTCTGGTGAGTCAGTGGAAAAAGGTAGATATAAAAAATTTGTGGGGCCCTTAATTTATTTATCACATACTAGACCATATATACGTTGCATATGCGGTTAGCATTGTGAGCAGATACATGCATGACCCTAGAACCAGCCAATTGGATGTTGTATACAGAATTTTGAGGTATCTAAAAGGGTTCCCGGGTAAAGGAATTTTATTTTCTAATTATGTGCATCTTAAAATAGAAGGATATACATATGCTGATTGGGTAGATGTCTAGATGACAGAAAGTTAACCACTGGCTATTGCATGTTTTGGATGGAAATTTGGTTAGCTAGACAAGTAAAAAAATGTAGTCGCACGTTCAACGGTTGAGGATGAGTTTAGATCTATGGAATCGGGTGTCTGTGAAATGATGTGGTTAAAGATACTATTGTTGGAGCTTCGATTTCATGATACTGCACCTATTTGCCTGTATGATAACCAAGATGCTATTAACATAGTTCACAATCTGGTTCATCATTATTGAACTAAACATATCGAGATAGATATGCACTTTATTAAGGAGAAGTTGGATGAAGGTGTACTCAAAATTAATTATGTTAGTTCTTCATATCAACTAGCATATATCTTGACAAAAGGTGTGAGTGTAGCATCATTTGTGAGTATTTGTAGCAAGATGAGCATCATCTTGAGGGGGAGTGTTGGAGGATGTCCTTGTTTGTAAATGTGGAGTTTTTACTAGGCTTGATATGTAAACTACCTTGTAATATACATAAGGGGAATGGAAAGAATGATTGAGAGTGTTCGACAACCTTCAAGAAATTAAATAGATTTCTAATGGATTCTTTCCGTGGATGAACAAAGGAAACCACAACAGTGATTACTTAGGCCTTGTTTCACAGAGGTGGTTTATATGTGATTATTGAGTATGATCTACACAGGGTTTTGGTGAAAACACCTATGAAACCCAATCCCCTTGATCCCACGGTAATCCACTTCGATCCCAAACCCCTACTCCAATATGGCTGCTTTGCACACAAGGGTGTCACCGCGAGGGGGATTGGGGCAGTCGCACATGCGCTGCTAAAGACCACACAAACGCATGGGTGCACGAGCGTCTTGTTTTTGCCTTAACCAACCTGTTTTGCAGATATTGCAAGGTTGAGCCTGCTCAAAACCGGCATAAAATGTTGTATTAGTGGTTTGTTGTGCTTTCAGGCTAGGTCGGGATCAAATCCAGGGACACCCATCAAAACTCTCATGCAAAACGAGGCCTGGGAAAGGTTCCTTATTTTTTCATGATTCAAGAGGAATTCTCACATCCCCGCTCTAAGCTTCTAGGATACCATGGAGCATATTTGGCAGATCCCAAAAAAACCCCAAAACTGTAAAATAATCAAAAAAGGTTCACAACAATCTAGCAAAAACTGCAAAATCACAAAAATATTTCGAGCTCCCCAGATATTGAGGCACTGGACCAAAATACCTAGGTTTGGGATCACAAATTCCAATGAACTGGATACACCCAGAATCTTGGCGTGAGGGAAACTTTAGGTCCAACCGCCAACTACGACCAATGCCTCTGGCCAAAATCCATGACCCAACTCGATTCCGTCCATCCCATCGCTACCACCACATGGAGAGTGTGTGTCACCACTGCTAGAGCTCCCCTGTCCCCGACGAGCCCTGTTTCCAGTCTTGGCAGGATCTCTACTAAGCTCCACCTATAGGTGTTGCATGGAATAGGCACATTAACTCAGGCTGGAGGGTGAGGGGTGTAGAGCAGGTCCGTAGGACAGCCAACCTCATTGCCATGGCCGATGCGGCAGATTCTCCTGTCTCATGTAGGGTTTCGTAGCATGGAAAACAAAAAATTTCTACCGCATACAAACAAACAAGCCAAGATCTATATACTAGATTGTAGCAACGAGTCGATGGAATAACTCACCCTCGAAGATTCCAAAGTGTTTAACGAGAGCGGATTCTCGTGGGTGATGTAGTCGTACTCTTCCTGATCTCAAGATCGCGTAGATGATCCTTTCGGCGCTGCGTTCCGGCAGCGCTCCCGCAGTCGGTCACACGTTCGGTACTCGACGAAGACCTTCCTCTCCCTTGTTCCAGCAGGCAGCGGAGGTTGTAGCACTCTCCTCGCGATTCCGGCAGCACAATGGCATGGTACCGGAAGTAGAGGGGAGATCTCGCAGGGCTTCGCCTTAAGCCGGAGCGAGTATGGTGGACTATGAGAGAGAGCCTCGGTGATCTAGGGTTTAGACGCACCAAGGAGGAGGGTCTAGGGCCGGCGGCTAGGGCTTGGAGCAGCCCAAGTCGGCGGCTAGGGTTGCCCTAGGCGGCGGCAGCAGGAGGTGGCGGCGCCGGGGCTAGGGTTTGCGGGGTGGAGGTGTTGTGTCTTGGAGGGGAAGCCCTGCCCCTCCTTATATAGGTGGAGGGGGCGCGCCAGGGGAGGGGAGTCCCTCCCCAACTCGGTTTCCCAAGTGGGCCGGCGGTGGAGGGGAGGAACTCCTCCCCAAGTAGGTTTCCTACTTCCCCTCCACCTTCCAAAATAGCCGTTTGACTTTTCAAATTGGCGTTTGACTTTTCAAACTAGGATTTGATTAAACCCTTTATTTTGTTCAGCGATGACACCTTGTACATGATGCAATCATTCCAACTTGATATGACACATTCAAGTACCCTTCCCCTCCGGAGTGCCGGACATTCCGGAACCTTCTAGAACATTCCCGATGAAAACACCGGAACCATTCTCCAACCCCGAAACAGGACTTTCCTTATATGAATCTTATTCTCCGGACCATTCCGGACCTCCTCATGATATCCCGGATCCCATCCGAGACTCCGAACAACATTCGGTCTCTTACTCATCATTCCATAACTACTCAAACAACGTCGAATCCTTAAGTATGTCTCCCTACGGTTCGTGAATTATGCGGACATGATCGAGACACTTCTCCGAACAATAACCAATAGAGGAATCTGGAAATTCATATGGCTCCCACATATTTCTACGATTACTTTGCGATCGAATGAACCACTTACATACGATACCAATTTCCCTTTGTCTCACGATATGTTACTTATCCGAGGTTATGATCGTCGGTATCTCTGCATACCTAGTTCAACCTCGTTACTGATAAGTACTCTTTTCTCGTTCCCGTGATATGTGATCCCTTGTGACCAAGTCACATGCTTGCAAGCTAATTGGATGACATTCCACCGAGAGGGCCCAGAGTATATCTATCCGTCATGTGGATGGACAAATCCCACTCTTGATCCATGTGTCTCAACCAATACTTTCCGAACACTCAATGCCACCTTTATAACCACCCAGTTACGGTGTGGTGTTTGATGTCATCAAAGCATCCATCCGGTAAAGGTGATATGCATGATCTCATGGTCGAAGGAATTAGGTTACTATGTATCAGAAAGCATATAGCAATTGAACTATTGAAATGACTTGATCTTTATGCTACGCTTATCAATAGGAGTATGTCCACCATATCATTCTCCTAATGATATGATCTTGTTGTTGATAACATCTCAATGTTCATGATATGGAAACCACAATCATTTAATCAACCAACAAGCTAGTGAAGTATAGAGGCTATACTAGGGACTTCAATTTAAGTTTACAATTCACACAAGTATTAATGGTTTCCTTGTTAATACTATTATAGCATGAATGTAAACATTTATCATAAACACAAAGATATAATAATAACTACATTTATTATTGCCTCTAGGGCATATCTCCAACAGTCTCCCACTTGCACTAGAGTCATCTAATCTAGATTACATGGTAATATACCGAACACCCATGGAAGTTTGGTGTTGGTCATGTTTTGCCCTCGGGAGAGGTTTAGTCAACGGATCCGCCACATTCAGATCTGTGTGTACTTTGCAAATCTTTATGTCCCCATCTTGGACATGTTCTCGAATAGCGTGAAAACGTAGCTTGATATGCTTCAGCTTCTTGTGTGACCTTGGTTCTCGCGCATTGGCTATGGAGCCCATGTTATCACAGTAGATAGACATTGGGTCCAGCGCACTTGGAACCACACCCAGCTCTGTAATGAACTCTTTCATCCATATCGCTTCTTGTGAAGCCTCCGAAGCAGCCATGTATTCCGATTCAGTTGAAGATCTCGCCACAACTCTTTGCTTTGCACTCCTCCAGCTAACTGCTGCACCATTCAAAGTAAATACGTATCCAGATTGTGATTTAGAATCATCCGGATCGGTGTTCCAACTAGCATCGGTGTAACCATTAACAACGAGTTGTTCATCACCTCCATAAGAAAGAACCATATCCTTAGTTCTTCTCAAGTACTTAAGGATGTTTTTGACCGCTGTCCAATGATCCACTCCTGGATCACTTTGATATCTGCTAGTTAAACTAACAACATATGCAATGTAGGGTCTAGTACATAGCATGGCATACATTAGAGATCCTATGGCTGAGGCATAGGGAGTCTTACTCATCCTTTCTCTATCTTCTGCCGTTGTCGGACTTTGAGTTTTACTCAAGGTCGTATTGGGCAACATGGGCAAGAACCCTTTCTTGCTATCTTCCATTCCAAACCTCTTTAGAACTTTGTCCAAATATGTACTTTGTGACAATGATATCAGGCGTCTCGATCTATCTCTATAAATCTTTATGCCTAATATGTAAGCTGCTTCGCCAAGATCCTTCATTGAAAAACTATTATTAAAGTATTCCTTGACACTATTAAGAAGGTCTACATCATTCCCAATCAACAATATGTCATCTACATATAGTATTAAGAATGCTACAGAGCTCCCACTCACTTTCTTGTAAATACAAGCTTCTCCATAAGTTTGTATAAAACCAAAACTTTTGATTACCTTATAAAAACATTGATTCCAACTTCGGGATGCTTGCTTCAATCCATAGATGGACCGTTGAAGTTTGCATACCTTGTTAGCGTCTTTAGGATCGACCAAACCTTTGGGTTGCATCATATACAACTCTTCATCAATGTCTCCATTGAGGAATGCTGTTTTGACATCCATCTGCCATATCTCATAATCATAATATGCAGCGATTGCTAACATAATCCTCACATACTTTAGCTTCGCTACAGGTGAGAAAGTCTCATCGTAGTCAACTCCTTGAATTTGTCGAAACCCTTTTGCGACAAGTCGAGCTTTATAGACAGTAACATTACCATCAGCATCTGTTTTCTTCTTGAAAATCCATTTGTTCTCGACAGCCTTCCGGCCATCCGGTAAGTCCACCAAAGTCCATACTTGGTTTTCGTACATGGATCCAATCTCGGATTTCATGGCTTCTTGCCATTTGTTGGAATCTGGGCTCATCATCGCTTCCTCATATGTCGCAGGGTCATCGGTGTTGTCCACCAACATGACACTCATAACGAGATCATACCAATCAGGAGTGGTACGAGTTCTCGTTGACCTGCGAGGCTCTGTAGTAACTACAACCGAAGTTTCATGATCATCATCATTAGCTTCCTCTCTTATTGGTGTGGGCATCACAGGAACTACTTCCGGTGCTGCTATACTCGCAAGTTCGAGAGAAGGTTCGACAACCTCGTCGAGTTCTACTTTCCTTCCAGTCACTTCTTTCGAGAGAAATTCCTTCTCTAGAAAGGATCCATTCTTGGCAACGAAGATTGTGCCTTCCGGATCTATGATAGAAGGTATACCCAATAGTTTCCTTCGGGTATCCTATGAAGACACATTTTTCCGCTTTGGGTTCAAGCTTGTCTGGCTGTAACTTCTTTACATAGGCTTCGCAACCCCAAACTTTAAGGAACGACAATTTAGGTTTCTTCCCAAACCATAATTCATACGGTGTTGTTTCAACGGATTTAGATGGTGCCCTATTTAAAGTGAATGCGGCTGTTTCTAATGCATAACCCCAAAATGATAGCGGTAAATCTGTAAGTGACATCATAGAACGAACCATATCTAAGAGAGTTCGATTACAACGTTCAGACACACCATTACTCTGTGGTGTTCCTGGCGGTGTCAATTGTGAAAGTATTCCGTATTTCTTCAAATGCTCGCCAAACTCGTAACTTAGATATTCACCTCCACGATCAGAACGCAGAAATTTAATCTTCTTGTTACGTTGATTCTCTACCTCACTTTGAAATTCCTTAAACTTCTCGAAAGTTTCGGACTTATGTTTCATGAAATAGATATACCCATATCTACTCAAGTCATCCGTGAAGGTAAGAACATAACGATAACCACCGCGCGATGCTACACTCATTGGACCACACACATCGGTATGTATGATTTCCAATAAGTCCATAGCTCGCTCCATCATACCATAAAATGGAGTCTTAGTCATTTTACCCATCAGACATGCTTCGCATCTTTCAAGTGATTCGAAATCAATTGATTCAAGAAGTCCATCGGAATGGAGTTTCTTCATGCGCTTCACTCCAATGTGACCAAGACGACAGTGCCACATTTAGTCCGAGTTATCGCTCGATTTCAAACGTTTAGCCTCAATGTTATTAATATGTGTATTTCCACTATCGAGATTCAATAAGAATAGACCATCTATCAAAGGTGCATGTGCATAAAACATATTACTCATATAAATCGAACAACCATTATTCTCGGACTTAAACAAGTAACCGTCTCGCAATAAACAAGATCCCGATATAATGTTCATGCTTAACACAGGCACCAAATAACAATTATTTAAGTATAAAACTAATCCCGATGGTAGATGAAGAGGTAGCGTGCCGACCGCGATCACATCAACCTTTGATCCATTTCCCACGCGCATCGTCACGTCGTTCTTCGCTAGCTTCCATTTATTCTGCAGCACCTGTTTCGAGTTACAAATATGAGCAACCGAACCAGTATCAAATACCTAGGCACTACTACGAGTACTAGTGAGATACACATCAATAACATGTATATCGGATATACCTTTCTTCTTGATGTTGCCGTTCTTCAAATCCACCAAGTACTTTGGGCAATTCCGCTTCCAGTGACCTTATCCCTTGCAGTAAAAGCACTCAGTATCAGGCTTAGGTCCAGCCTTGGTCTTCTTCGTCGGCGCGGTAACTTTCTTACCACCCTTCTTGAAGTGTACCTTTTGCTTAGACTTGCCTTTCTTGTATTTGGTGGTCTTATTGACCATAAACACTTGGTGCTCTTTCTTGATCTCCACTTCTGCAGATTTTAACATGGCAAAGAGTTCTGGCAACTGCTTGTTCATGTTTTGCATGTTGTAGTTCATCACAAAGTTCTTGTAACTTGGTGGTAGTGATTGGAGGACACGATAAATCCCCAAAGCATTAGGAATCACTATACCCAAGATTTGAAGTTTGTTTGCGTGCCCAGACATCTTAAGCACATGCTCACTGACGGAGCTGCCCTCTTCCATCTTGCAGTTAAAGAACTTTTCAGAAGCCTGATAGCTCTCAATTGCCGCGTGAGTCTCAAAGATCAATTTGAGATCACGGACAATATCATGTGGGTCTGAATTCTCAAACCTTTTCTGAAGCTCCGATTCTAAACCATACAAGATAGCACACTGAACAGTGGAGTACCGAGTCTTCCGAGCGAGGTAAACATTCTTTACTTCATCGATAGCAGTAGCTGCAGGTGGGTCACCTAGCGGTGCATCCAACACATAGGTCAAATTACCAGCTGTGAGGACAATCCTCAAATTGCGGAACCAATCCGTGAAGTTGCTTCCATTGTTTTTCAACTTTTCTTTCTCTAGGAACGCATTAAAATTGATGGTAGGGGCCGCCATTGATCTACAACATATTTGCAATAGTTTAGACTAAGTTTATGACAAATTGAGTTCTAATTAATAGTTAAATTAATCTAGGTGAACTCCCACTTAGAACAATATCCCTCACATTGTTTTAGTGATCACACGAACCAAATCCACCACATCAACACCGATCATCACGAGAGTTGATGTAGCTTCAATGGCGAACAATCGACATGTTCATCATATCTACTATATGATTCATGCTTTACATTTCGATGATCCGTGTTCCGAGACCATGTTTGTACATGCTAGGCTCGTCAAGATCAAATCTTATCTTCCGCATGAGCAAATCTGGCTTGCTCACGTTGTATACACTTGCGGAATCTAACACACCCGATCATCACGTGGTGCTTCGAAACAACAAGCTTTAGCAACGGTGCTTACTAAGGATGAACACTTTGGAACTTGAAATTCATGTGCATGAGGGATCATCTTATAATGCTACCGTCGTTAACTAAGCAATACAAGATGCATAAAGGATTAACATCACATGCAATTCATAATATGTGATATGATATGGCCTTTCTTCTTTGTGCTTCCGATCTCCATCTTCAAGCACGAACATGATCTCCATCATCACCGGCATTGCATCAAGGTCAATGACGCTGCTCCATGGTTGTCGTCCACCGGCTTCAACTATTACAACTACTTTGAATAGACACGCGGGTCTTAACAGAATTTAAAAACAACCATATGGCTCCTGCCGGTTGCCAACTTACAATAAGGATCATTGCACACATCAAATATAATCACAATCATGGCCATATCACATCATAGCACACCCCTGCAAAACAAAGTTAGACGCCTCTACTTTCTTTGCATGTTTTACGTGGTTTGGGGCTTTCAATAAGTGTCGTTCTAACTTACGAACAAGAACTACAACATTGATACTAGTATTGTCAATCACCCGTTGTAAATTGAATCTTAACTATGTTGGGAGAAACATGCACCCGCAAAGCCACTTATGCAATACAAGTTGCATGTCAAGCGTGGAGCAAGTCTCATGAACAATGTCATGTAAGGTTAGCCCGGGCCGCTTCATCCCACCATCCCGCAAGATGCAAAGTACACAAGAAGCAATCGACAACAAAAGCATCAACGCCCACAATGACCATTGTGTTCTACTCGTGCAACAGATCTACATATAGACACGGCTCTGATACCACTGTAGGGTTTCGTAGCATGGAAAAACAAAAAATTTCTACCGCATACAAACAAACAAGCCAAGATCTATCTACTAGATTGTAGCAACGAGTCGATGGAATAACTCACCCTCGAAGATTCCAAAGTGTTTAACGAGAGCGGATTCTCGTGGGTGATGTAGTCGTACTCTTCCCGATCTCAAGATCGCGTAGACGATCCTTCCGGCGCTGCATTCCGGCAGCGCTCCCGCAGTCGGTCACACGTTTGGTACTCGACGAAGACCTTCCTCTCCCTTGTTCCAGCAGGCAGCGGAGGTTGTAGCACTCTCCTCGCGATTCCGGCAGCACAACGGCGTGGTACCGTAAGTAGAGGGGAGATCTCGCAGGGCTTCGCCTTAAGCCGGAGCGAGTATGGTGGACTATGAGAGAGAGACTCGGTGATCTAGGGTTTAGACGCACCAAGGAGGAGGGTATAGGGCCGGTGGCTAGGGCTTGGAGCAGCCCAAGTCGGCGGCTAGGGTTGCCCTAGGCGGCGGCGGCAGCAGGAGGTGGCGGCGCCGGGGCTAGGGTTTGCGGGGTGGAGGTGTTGTGTCTTGGAGGGGCAGCCCTGCCCCTCCTTATATAGGTGGAGGGGGCGCGCCAGGGGAGGGGAGTCCCTCCCCAACTCGGTTTCCCAAGTGGGCCGACGGTGGAGGGGAGGAACTCCTCCCCAAGTAGGTTTCCTACTTCCCCTCCACCTTCCAAAATAGCCGTTTGACTTTTCAAATTGGCGTTTGACTTTTCAAACTAGGATTTGATTAAACCCTTTATTTTGTTCAGCGATGACACCTTGTACATGATGCAATCATTCCAACTTGATATGACACATTCAAGTACCCTTCCCCTCCGGAGTGTCGGACATTCCGGAACCTTCTAGAACATTCCCGATGAAAACACCGGAACCATTCTCCAACCGCGAAACAGGACTTTCCTTATATGAATCTTATTCTCCGGACCATTCCGGATCTCCTCGTGATATCCCAGATCCCATCCGAGACTCCGAACAACATTCGGTCTCTTACTCATCATTCCATAACTACTCAAACAACGTCGAATCCTTAAGTGTGTCTCCCTACGGTTCGTGAATTATGCGGACATGATCGAGACACTTCTCCGAACAATAACCAATAGAGGAATCTGGAAATTCATATGGCTCCCACATATTTCTATGATTACTTTGCGATCGAATGAACCACTTACATACGATACCAATTTCCCTTTGTCTCACGATAGTTTACTTATCCGAGGTTATGATCGTCGGTATCTCTGCATACCTAGTTCAACCTCGTTACTGATAAGTACTCTTTTCTCGTTCCCGTGATATGTGATCCCTTGTGAGCCAGTCACATGCTTGCAAGCTAATTGGATGACATTCCACCGAGAGGGCCCAGAGTATATCTATCCGTCATATGGATGGACAAATCCCACTCTTGATCCATGTGTCTCAACCAATACTTTTCGAACACTCAATGCCACCTTTATAGCCACCCAGTTACGGTATGGTGTTTGATGTCATCAAAGCATCCTTCCGGTGAAGGTGATATGCATGATCTCATGGTCGAAGGAATTAGGTTACTATGTATCAGAAAGCATATAGCAATTGAACTATTAAAATGACTTGATCTTTATGCTACGCTTATCTATAGGAGTATGTCCACCATATCATTCTCCTAACGATATGATCTTGTTGTTAATAACATCTCAATGTTCATGATAGGGAAACCACAATCATTTATTAACCAACAAACTAGTATTATAAAGAGGCTTTACTAGGGACTCTATTTTAGTTTACAAATCACACAAGTATTAATGTTTCCTTGTTAATACTATTATAGCATGAATGTAAATATTTATCATAAACACAAAGATATAATAATAACTACATTTATTATTGCCTCTAGGGCATATCTCCAACATCTCAATATATGAAATGCAATGTTGTTGTCTTTGTAAAAAAAGAATCCTCAGTCAATTGTGCTTTTGTTAAATCTCAGTCGAGCATGTTGTAGTTTAAATTTTGTTAGTAATAGCCTCTAACTTGCACAACTTTCTTCCTTTAACCGTTTTGCTGCCTCTAGCGACTCCCGAGGCGACACCCCACCGCCACACCCAACCACTGCCTCCTTCCGGATCTCTCCTCGTGTCGACGCCACTAGCGGCTCGATACTGGCACGTGGTGGTGATCTAAACCTACCAACCTTCCATCCACGCTCTCTGGTTTGGATGCTCTCAAAGTTACAGTATCTCAAAGCATCCCATATCTGATTTAAGTTGTGATAAGGCCCAAGCCTTGGTCGTCTCCACATCAAACACCTTGTCAATCTCACAAACATATGCCAAGTTGTTATTGGCTTCAAAGTTGAATCTTATCATCTATACGAGTCCAATTATCATCCTCTTGAATGGCATGCTACTTCGTGCCCCGTCCCATGGACATGTTAGGTTTGTGACAATGATTATGGGATCATGGGATGAATATATAAGCACGAGGACTCAAGGCCGACGTCATGGAAGCATGTAAGAGAATAAATAAGAAAAAGCAGATCTAGCGGACTCTCCAGTCCTACAATCCTAGAGTCTTCGGCCCCCACACTCAAATACCGGAGTCTCCACCCCTCCGATCTTGAAATCTTCGGCCTAGATCACAATGCCCAAAGCTGCAAGCTCTATTATTGTTCTGGAGTCTCCGGCCTGCCAACCAGAGTCTTCCCCGGACCTGGGTCTCCGCTCTCACTAACCCGGAGTCCCCAACCTAAGTGGACTGCCTACGCACAACTGAGTTGGCCAAGGCCCATGTACCCCTTCTTTTTACGTACATTATCCCTACCTAGTGGTTGGCTATATATATGCCCCACCTCCATATGTGAACCCTAGACAAAGCTAAGAGAAGAATATAGGGCTTTGATATCATCCCTCCCCTTGTGGAGAATATCCTTACATTTATAACAATGCCTCTAGATTTAATCTATGAGATGTACAATATCTCTTCAAGAACTTGCTCTTTGTACTGGAACTCTATTGCTACCTTGTCTTTCCATTGGATTCTACTTGGAGCAATCTCTTCCCCTTCCTAGATTCTACCAAGGTTTTCACAATCTTTCACGAGGTATTCTACCTTTTTGTCTTTACTATTGGGTTGGTGGTTCAAAACAACAAGTGCAACCTGGAATGTATTAGGTGTGGTGTGTGTTTGTATCGTGTTCTTCATTTAGTTCATCGCGTTCTTCATCCCTCCCTCCAAATCTACCACAAATCCATGAATCGGGCCAACCCTAGAGGTTGTACCTCATCATATGGTGATAGAGCCTTTCGTTGCCATAGATCACTGCTTTCTAGCCCCATAAAAAGTATTTCCTAATTTCAAAAAATTCCACAAAAATAGACCTGATTTTATTTTGGTTCGATTTGGAGATTTATGAATTTTGGTAGGTTTTGATCCAGAGATTCGCTGCAAAACTTGTTGATCTACCTTCCTTCATGTTCTCATGGCCTAGTTCCTTGATTTCTCCATCCAATTTAAGGTTTTTATTCTAGTTTTCCACCCAAAATCATGTCTCAGGTAAGTTCTTGACTTTCTAGATCCTCCTGGCCGGAGTCTTCGCCCCAGGACCGGATTCTATGTCCCTAAGAGGCCGGAGTCTCCCCCCTCTAGAAGAGCTCACGCAGAAAACTCATATTTCAGCTTCCGAACCATTTTGAGCATAACTTTCGTATACAGAATTTGATTTTGGTGTTCTTTAGCTCATTTCGAAGAGTAGGAGGAGCCCTGCACCATCATCACATTCACAATGTTATATGCTACCATCCATTTCCGTGAGAAAGGATGGAACCAAAAATAAAGGGTCAACTTAATGTATCATGCGTCTGATACCCTTTTATTTAAAAAATATTTTTTTAAAGATATTCTCACTGCAATGTGTGGGGTATCCTTATAGTGCAAGAGACAACTTTGCACACCATTTATTATTTTTCCTACTTAATTTCACATGAAAGGAGTTGCTAAACTGAAGGAAAGGACTGAATACCATAGAAAATTCTCCATCTATGAATTCACTCTATTTTTGCTAGTGGTTTCAATGAGACAAGATTTAATGCTGATGATTTTTGTATGAAAAAATGTCATGGTGGTGTCACGGAATATGCCATGGCTATGCTAAATTTGGGGCCGCATGGACGTGGAGGAATCCGGGAGGGATGATGCAGTGAAGAACGCACTCGGAAGAACACAAAGAGATACGATATACCCGGGTTTGAGGCTCTCCTAGTGAGAGAAAACCTCTACACCTGCATCTAGATCTCATATAACTTGGTCATGCATCGTGTCTACAATGGTTCTCCTTGATCTATATTCCTTATACCTCTAATGGCTATCTTTGGAAGAGCATAGGAGGAAGAAGATGGGCTCTTATCGAGCAGAGAAGGGAGGAGCCCTTCGTGGCCTCTCCCTTGGATCGATCCCCCTGGTGCTCCTTGTAAAGGTGAGCCCAGGGGACAAGACTTGACTCACAAGCTTTGGCCTGGTAAGACATGCCAGTTGTCTTATAGTGTTTGTCCTTGGCATCTTGAGTCATTAGTCTTATCCTTTCAGCATATTTCATAGCATCTTTCTAGGATGCCCAACATACCCATGCAACGATGCTGTATGTGCCAATCTGAGCCAGGGGTGTCCCAATACTGGCACGTGGATGAAGGGGTTGATCTGGCTACCGTATGGTCGAGGCAGAGGTTAATATCAGAGTTGTACAGATGACTGCAAGAAGGGGATACTAATGACTGCAAGTGTACAGATCGTTTTTAGCTAGTTTCGAAATAAAGATATCGATCCCACAAGGCGCAGTAGGCGAAAGACTAAAATGCTTTTAACTAAAACTAAACGAAGTACTTAAGTAATAATTCTAAGATGCAAAAAAAGTAGAATTGTTTTTGGGTTTTTGGTTAAGCGAAACAGTAAAGTAAAGTGAAGTAAAACTTTATCCAGAAAGTAGTAATTGCATGTGTAAGAAATCTTGAAACTGCAATAGGGGAAAGGCGTCCTCAGGGAGTGGTGGATACACCGCTAGCAATCTAGACTAAGTGATCTTATTATAACGAATATTCTCATGATATGCATGTATGTGGAATGAGCTCCATATATGGACGATTAGGTAGTAACCACCGCTCACATCATCCTTCATAACCACAGCTGACAGATAAACGACATCAATCATATTATCCCGCTATTAAGGGATTTCTCCTGCGGCATGGACATGGCTTAATGAGTTATCCTTGCTTCCCCAAGTTAGTACGTAAAGGATGACAATGACTTTATAGTCACAGTAAGTGCTACCATCTCTCCATCTACCAACAAGTAATCCCCTTCATCAAGTCCTCGTAAGAGTCAAATATTAAGGAGGTGCACAACTCCCAACATGAAGATGAATAAAATTACACATACATATAATGATGTATAACATAATAATATTTATCTCATCTCAATCATATACTAGGGTTTCTCCTCTCCATAAGAACTAATGATATACTTAGATATGGAGGCAAACAACATCATGACAATGGGAATGGAAACAATTATTGATGAATAGTTCTTATATAAGTCCACAACTAGTGCAAGAATTACAACAAGATCTAGATGGGATGGATGGATATGATGATGATGATGATGATGATGCAGTGGTTGATGAAGATGGAGATCGATGCCTTGGCCTCCCAGATCTTCTTTGGGCGAAGATGGATCCCTAGGGAAAGTTCCCCCTCCAGATCCCTTCTGGAGGTGAGGTTTTTGGTGATTTCTGGGTGTTCTGTATGTCGTCTCTCCGATCAGTTGCACGGGGTGAAACTATTTGTGGAGGCGGTGCCGACGCCAACTATACGCGGGGGAACTATACGGCCGGAAAAGTTTTCCCGCCGTATAGTTGGTCGTTAACCCTTCTATATACTCCAATCGCTTCGGGGTTTCTTCTGGTATTATTGATATTTCCCAAATAAGTGATTTACGTTGTTTTTGGCTCCTTTTCACTCCAATATAACTGGTTCAAGAATTGTGTCTATCGGATCCATCATCTATCCCGATCCTGGTGAAAATAAACATAAAAGGTGCGTGCGAACGCCATAAAATACCAAGATCCTACCACTATAATGCAACATAATAATATAAAAACTTGATGCAAATATGTACTCATCAACTTCCCCAAGCTTAGACTCTTGCTCGTCCCGAGCAAGTTTAGCTTTAATGGATGTGATCCTCATATTCATGAAGCTAAGTCGATAAAATAAATGAGGCATTTGCAGCATGTGACTATCATATATGATACATAGGAATAAGTTCATGAATAGTACCTTACCCGAACCATCATAATAATATTAGCAGGCTTCCACACCTTAGTGATCAACAGTTCACAAAAGATAAATCTCAATATGATGTAAAGTGTTTTGGTTCGACTGAATGAGTTAGCGAGGTAGTCCCAAGTGTTTTAGGATTAACATATTCACTTGGGATTCAAAATCTCAAACGTTTCTTTGTCTTACCACAATACAATGGTGTATGCCTACTTGCTCTTTGCACATTCGCTCTTTTTCTTCTTTCTATTCTTCTCTTTTTCTTATATATATATGCTCACACTTTTGTTTAAGTGATGTGGAAAGGAGCTAGTCATACAATCCACTTTCATGTGGGGGTGCAAAGTTTAACGATCTCAATTACCAAATTCCAATTGTATATGAAGCATCTTTATGGCTTGAAGACTTTACCTCGACTTGTTCTCACTCTAATTTGATAGCACTTTTATTTTACTTTGTTTAAGATTTCTCAATTTGACTGATTAGATCATTTTATTTTTACAAATCAAACCATCAACTTACAATATATTGACTGAATTATCTTTATATGTTCCATTAATACCAATGGTGTGGAAGACTCCTATTGCTATCATTAGGTGCAAGTAAAATTATACTCAAGACATTCTTATATCCAATAATACAAACTCAAACTCAATAGTGCTCCATATATTATAATAGACTTGGAATTTCATAAATGGGATCGACTATTCCTGAAGGGAATTTTAATGATGCAAATTTTATTTATGAGCTCTAACTAATGCGAAACTAAAATAGTGAACTTATAAGATTGATTACAAGGTTTTAAACATATCCCCAAGCTTGGAATCAAGCTAGACGGGATCAAATAACTCCTTGCCGATACCTATTCCTCCTCCTGGGTAGGAAGAGTATTGCCTTCTTCTCCTGTGTTGCTAACTTTAGCAATGCTTGCGAGGTGGATGGTGAGCTCGGCCATGTCATACTGGAGCTTCAAAATTTTCCTCTGGAGGAATTTCTTATCATATGTCAAGGTCTTTGCTCATCATCTAGTAGGAGTCAATCCCTTCTCCAATAGTTTCAACATATGCCTTTGAAGCTTTTTCCAATTGATAGATCTTATCATGAATCTCATCTTGCCGCACCTTCTTGGTTTAAGAGGTGGCGGACTAAGAGGAGGTTTATAATAAGATCCTATGTTTTGACGGTAAGAATTAGGGAGATACTCATCCTTGCTCCTTCTTTGATCCGCTTGCCTCATCATCTCCATCCTTTGCGGCAACATGTCCTCCCAAATCGGGAGAGGCTTGATCTCTGATCTGGACAACAATGATGCTTCTTTTGGTTCTACCCCCTCGATCCTCTTCACGGGCTTCTCTTCCTTCTTCCTCCAAATCTTGTTGACATGGAAAGGCTGCATGGCTTCGCTGCACGAATATTGTTAGAAGGGGCTTGTATGGAGATGGCGATGGTTTTTCGAGGCTGGAGGCTGTAGCTCTACGAAAACTTAATGAAAAAGTTTAGATGCAACCAAATTTAAAAGGATAGGTCAAAAACCCTAGCCGTCTTTCGTAACGAGCAACTATACGGACGCGGCCCATATAGATCCCGCCGTATAGTTATGAACCGACTATAGATTTTTTATCTACGGTGGTACCAACTATACCGCCGCAACTATATGGCCAGAAAATTTCTTCCCGGCGTATAGTTGGTCGTTAAACCTTCTGTACCTTGGCATAAAAAATTGGAGATGCGATGAATAACTATATGGCCGCAACTATACGACTGGAATTTTAATTCCCGTTGTATAGTTGGTCGTTAAGGCTACTGTATTCATCAAAATTTATATGTTTCATTGGGAATTATTTATTATTCTAAAAAATAATAAAATACCAAGTTTTAATAGAAAAGTGACAGCTTAAAATTTCGACCAACATTAACATTCACTGAACAAGATTTTTATCATAACCAGATTTTTTCTATTTCACTAGAGCTTCAAGTGTTTCTTTATTCAATCTCAAACTTAACTAAAACTTACTTAAAAATTTAAAACTTACTCGTCCTTTTATTTCCCATGGGTAGCCTCCAATGAAGCGCTCTTTTATGACCTATATCTTGACCATAGTGTTGCTCACTTCGTCTCGATCTTATCCTTCTTCCAGTTACCATTCCTTCCATACTTTTGCTCAATCAATTCTTCTGGGGTAATTACTCATAAGGTGATTGCACTTATATATTCTTTTTCTCGATAATGCTTCAAGCGTTGTCCATTCACCACCCATGAAAGAGAGCGTGTTTTCCCCTGGAGATTCATTGCTCCTGATGCATAAGCTTCTTCAACTATATAGGGGCCTTCCCACTTTGATCTGAGCTTTCCTGGAAACAACTTAAGACGAGAATTATAGAGCAAAACCTTATCTCCACTTTTAAATACCTTATTCTCTATTTTTATATCATGCCATCTTTTTACTTTTTCCTTAAATAATCTAGCACTTTCATAAGCCTCACTCCTAAACTCATTTAAAGCATGAATGTCTAATAAACGTTTTTCTTCTGCTGCTTTAAGATCATAGTTTAAGTTCTTGATTTCCCAAAAGGCTCTATGTTCCAATTCTAAAGATAGATGGCACGCCTTACCGTATACCATCTTATATGGTGTCATACCCATCGGATTTTTAAATGCAGTTCCGTATGCCCAAAGAGTGTCATTTAGCTTGTATGACCAATCTTTTCTTGATTTATCCATCGTCTTCTCGAGTATGGTCTTTAGTTCTCTATTAGATAGTCCACTTGACCACTTGTTTGAGGATGATATGGTAAAGTAACACATTGAGTTACTCCATATTTGCAGATGATCTTCCTGAAAGTTCCTTTCATAAAATGAGAACCACCGTCAGTAATTAAATATCTAGGAACTCCAAATCTGGGAAATATGACGTCCTTAATCATCTTCATGGAAGTAGCTGCATCTCCATGGTTAGTTGGAATAGCTTCAATCCATTTAGTAACATAATCGATAGCAACAAGAATATGAGTGTAGCCATTTGATTCTATAAAGGGTCCCATATAATCCATTCCCCACACATCAAATGATTCAATTATAAGACTATAATTCATTGCCATCTCTTGTCTTCTGCCTATATTACCTATTTTTTGGAAAGCATCACAATATTCCACATACTTGTGTGCATCCTTGAACAAGGTGGGCCAATAGAATTCGGATTGAAGTACCCTTTCTCCATTTAGCTTTCCTGCATGACGTCCTCCATACGGGCTGCCATGACAAGCTTGTAAAATTGCATTCATTTCATGATTAGGATCACACTTTCGAATCATTCTGTCAGGTCCATGACGATAAATAAACGGATCATCCCAAAAGTAGTATTTAAGATCATTAAATAATTTCATTCTTTTATTTCTTGTCATACTAGGAGGTACAAATTTTCCTGCAATATAATTAGCATAATCTGCAAATCAAGGATCAATGACTTCAACATTTGCTAAGTATTCTCCCGGAAATGACTCATTTATAGGTACAATATTGATAATTATTCCCTCCATCCTAGAGAGATGATCTGCTACAAGATTATCCTTACCCCTCCTATCTACTATTTGCAAATCATATTCTTGTAGTAATAACACCCACCTAATCAACCTAGGCTTTGCATCCTTTTTCACAAGAAGGTGACGCAAATCTTGGTGATCTATATGAATTATTACTTTAAAATTAATAATGTAAGATCTAAATTTGTCACAGGAAAAAATTATAGCCAAGAACTCTTTTTCTGTAGTAGCATAATTTTTCTGAATCTTATTAAGAGTCCTACTAGCATAATGAATAACATTTAAATTCTTTCTGTCTCGTTGTCCTAATACAGCTCCTAAAGCATAGTCACTAGCATCACACATGATTTCAAAAGGTTCATCCCATTTTGGAGATTGCATGATAGGTGCTGAAACTAATTTGGTTTGAAAATTTTCAAAAGCTGCAATGCAGTCATGGTCTAAGTAGAACGAAGTTTCTTTATCAAGAATGTTAGTGAGAGGCATAACTATTTTAGCAAAATCTTTTATAAAGCGCTTGTAAAAACCTGCATGTCCTAGAAACATTTTCATGTTTTTAATGTCTTGAGGTATGGGAAGATTTTCTATAGCACTTATATTGGTCTTATCTATTTCTATACCTTTTTTTGAAACCTTATGTTCAAAAACTTTACCTTCTCTTTCCATGAATCGACATTGCTCCCAATTCAAAACTAAATTTGATTGTCTGCATCTCTGCAAAACCTTGGTTAAATTGTAGAGACAATTATCAAATTTTGTTAGGACCCACTAGGGATCTCCAACGATAACTCGAGGAAGGGAAAGGAAGGAGGAGCGCGCGGGGCTCAGATCGATACTAGCTACGAACAGGAAAGGAAATTGCAAGAGAAATAAATTTAGGGTTTCATATTAGCTGCCTCCCATCCACCCACTCCTGCTCCTTTATATCGAAGGAACAGGCCAGCTAATACAGTTTTATCGCTTAACGGCTAATGAAGATTTAATTAAGACAAAATTGGTCTCTAACTAATAAACAAACGAGATAACTGACGAATCCAGCCATTAATCACACATGCCGACAGGTGGACCGAACTGGGGTCCTGACACTACCCCCTCCTCGACTCAAGACATCATGGCTTGAAGTCAAGAAAAGTAGCTTGTATGAATGATGCGTCTTCCCATGTTGCTTCGTCTTCAGTCATGTTGGTCCAGTGAATGAGCCACTGAGGAACTGCTACATCATAGCCTCTAGTGCCGCGAGGTACCTGTCGTCGCTGGAGTACGGCTGCTGGTGCCATCTTAATCTTGCCTGAAGTTGTGACCAAAGGAAGCTTGGGATTGGGGATTGCAGATGCGCCCAAGTGCTTCTTGAGCTGATTAACATGGAATACATCGTGCATTTGTGTGCCAGGAGGAAGTTGAAGCTTGTATGCAACTGTGCCAACATGTTGGAGGACAAGGAAGGGACCATACCATTTGGATGTCAGTTTTAAGGAGTTCCTCAAGCTCATCGATGTCTCTTTGTATGGTTGCATTTTGAGGTATACAAAGTCACCTACCTAGAACTGCCTTTCAGAGTGGTTGTTGTCAGCATACTTTTTCATTCTGTTTTGTGCTTGCAATAGATTGGCTTGCAATGTTTTAATCATCTGATCCTTCTCCCTCATTGTTACTTGGGTTTTAGCTGAAACATTGCAAGGGACCGCTATCTGATGCAGTAGTGGAGGAGCATATTCATAGAGAGCTTCAAAGGGAGTCATTTTGATAGATGTGTGGTAAGAACAGTTATACCACCATTCAGCTGCTGGAAGCCACTGGTTCCATTTTTTGGTTCCTGGAAGGCCATACAATGCAGATATTGCTCGAGGCACTGATTGACACGTTCGGTTTGTCCATCAGTTTCAGGGTGGTGAGCTGAGCTGTATTTCAAAGCAATGTTGAAAGATCCAAAGATTTCCTTCCAAAGGTTGCTGGTGAAAATTGCATCCCTGTCACTCACTATACTAGCAGGAGGTCCATGCAACTTCAAATATGATTCATAAACAAGTCAGCAATCTTCTGCACATTGTAGGGGTGTGATAAAGACAAGAAGTGTGCATATTTGGTGATCCTATCAATAACCACCAAGATAACATCCTTACCTTTGTAATTTTGTTAAGCCTTCAATGAAGTCCATGCTGATATTAGTCCATTTTTGTGTAGGAATAGGTAGTGGACTAAGCAGGCCAGGATATTGGACATTTTCTGTTTTAGAGATCTGGCAGGTTGGGCACTCAACTACAAGTTGAGCAACAAACTATTTTTGTTGAGGCCAATAGAAGAGGTTTTTGATCTTGTGCAAGGTGACTCCATGTCCAGAATGTCCTCCAAAGACAGAGAGTGGAAGGCATGAAATAATTTGGTTCTGAGATGAGTGGAGTTACCAATGTAGATCTTGCCTTTCAATCTTAAGATTCCAGTTTGTAGAGTGAAGTGGGGGTGACTATCCTTGTTGATAGCAAGTCCCTGGAGTAATTTTGTGCAGTGGGCATCCTGAATATAAGAATCGACTACCTCAGATTGCTAAGTGGGAACCAAAACAGAAACTGAATTGCATTGGTCCAATGGTTGGTTTTGTGAGGTGTCCTCTTCTTGGAATTTCCTAGAGGGTGCATCAGCCACTGTATTCTCTTTTCCCTTTTTGTATTGTATGGAATAGTCAAACTCCAACAATTTAAGCATAAGCTTATGATGTATCCCTTCTAGTAATCGTTGGCTACCCAAATATTGCAAGCTTCTTTGGTCTGTTTTGATGATGACCTTGTTGCCTAAGAAATAATGTCTCCATTTTTTGAGTGCTTCCAAGATTGCTAGGGCCTCCTTCTCATAAATAGATTGTGCACTTGTTCCTGGTCCCAAACTCTTACTGAAGAAAGCCAGGGGTTTGCCTTGTTGCATTAGCACAGCTCCCAAGCCAGTGGCACAAGCATCAGTTTCTAGAGTGAAAGGTTGGGAGAAGTCAGGCAAACTCAGTAAGGGAGGAGAAGACATGGCTTCTTTTAGGAGGATGAAAGCTTGCTGTTGTGGTTCTCCCCACTGGAAGTTGTCCCTTTTCAAAGCAGAGAATAGGGGTTGGAAGATGGTGGCATATCCCTTGATGAAACGCCTGTAGTAGCCAGTTAAACCCAGAAAACCTCTTAACTTTTTGATTGTATGAGGAGTTTTCCAGTTTATGATGTCTGCTATCTTGGTTGGGTCTGTGGCTACTCCTTTGCCAGAAATGATATGGCCTAGATACTCCACTTGGTTTTGGCCAATGCTGCACTTGCTCAATTTTGCTTTCAATTCATGGTTCCTTAGTATCCTCAGAACAGTCTTCAGGTGTTGTTTATGCTGGACTATGTCAGTGATGTAGATGAGGATGTCATCAAAAAACACAAAAAAAAATTTCCTCAGGAATGGACCGAAGATGCTGTTCATCAGATCTTGGAAGGTAGCAGGTGCATTGCTCAACCCAAAAGGCATCACCTTATATTCATAATGGCCCATGTGTGTGGAAAAGGCAGTTTTGGGAATGTCTGCTGGGTGCATTCTGATCTGATGGTAGCCTGATATGAGGTCAAGTTTGGAGAAAATGGTTGCACCATACAATTCATCTAATAGGTCCTCAATGACAGGGATGGGGAATTTGTTTTTGATTGTCAAATCATTCAGGCTTCTATAATCTACATAGAGTCGCCAGGACTTGTCCTTCTTCCTTACCAGTATAACAGGGGACGAGAAGGTACTGCAACTGTGCTGGATTTCCTTGTTCTGTAACATTTCCTTTATGATTGCCTCAATGGTATTCTTCTGGCTATGAGACATCCTGTAGGGCCTGATGTTTGGAGGAGTAGCACCAGGAAGAAGTGGATTTTTGTGGCCAGATTCCCTATGGGGAGGAAGCCCTGTTGGAGGAGAGAAAATGTCCTCAAATTCTTGTAGAATATCCATAAAGACATTGGTGTTATTGTTCTAGGGCAATTTAGAGGGGCAGGTGTCCAATTCCGTGGGAGATTTTAGTAGATAACCAGCTGCTCCATGTTCTAGGAGTTGAGCACATTCCTCATCAGAAATTATCAAGTTCTCCTTTGGCACTAGTTGATCATGGAAAGTATGGGTGATGCCATCCTTAGCCAGTGATAACTTTCTGTCTACAAAATCAAAGGTGACAGGATTGTATGACTTGAACCAATTTACTCCTAGAATGATATCAGACCCGTGCAGTTTGAGGATTCTGAAATCTGCTTCGAATGTTTGTCCTTCAATTTGAAACTGGCAGTTCTTTACTACTGCTTTAGAGACTAAGGTACCTCCACCTGCTGTAGTGATTGTTCTAGGAGTGGTGGGTTGCATGCTGATGTTATGTTTGATTGCATACTTGTAATCCAGGAATGTATTGGTGCTTCCTGTGTCAGCTAAGGCTATGGCTGAGGCTCCCTTGAGTTTGAGCAGGAGAGAAATGGTGGATTCACTAGGATAATCAGTGTAGGCAGAGACAGAGATATGCATCAGATTGTCTACCACTTTATCTTGGGAAGCTAGGTTCTCTGTGTCTGTTTGTGGGGTTCCTGCACTTGGATGATTTCTTCACTTTCCTCATCCTCAGAATTTTCCTGCATTTGTATAGCATTCAAAGCTCTCTGCATTGGTTGGCATTTGTGTCCAGCTACCCAGATGTCAAGACAATACCAGCATTTTCTGGGTTCCCTTGGTCGCCCATTTGGTTCTCTTTTGCGAATTTCTCTGCCAGGAGGAGCTTTTTTTGTGGCCATGGGTAATGGAAATGACCTTCTTGCTGAAGACAGGTAGGATTTCTCATACTGTCGGGCGTACCAGTAGGAAGATAATAGGGTATCAGGTTTCTGACATAAGACGATGTGCTTGATTGTTGTCCTTGAGACCACTAATGAATCTGTCCACAAAGAAATCCTATGGTAAATATGGTCTCCCTCTCTTCATCATGGTCATCCACTGCTCGTAAGCATTAATATAGATATCCACTGTTGTTATTTGCTTGAGGTGTTGTAATTGGTCCATTGGGTCCACTGCTTGCTTTTCAGGGAATCTGTCGATCAACACTTGACAGAGTTCAGCCCAGGAGATATCCTGTAATTGTAGCCCTGAACTGCTGAGCCATGTTTTTTGCTTGGCCTCTGATATGGGCTAATCCCTAGCGCACTTTATGTTCCACTGTAATGCCTACTAAGCTGAAGAGGTCTTCACATTCCAGAATCCAGGCACGTGGACCATTCCCTTGAAAAATAGGGAGCTCGACATGAGGGGTTCTCAGGTGAGGCTCATTATAGGTGTGGTTTTGGTTGTTTTGCTGGTCTTGAATTGGTGGAGTGGTTTGTTGTTGTTGAACGTTGGCTGGTGTGGGGTTGTATTGATATGGGTTTGGTGGTGCTGGTTGAGGAAGGTATTAGGTGTAGGTAGGATTTGGGAGGTAGTATGGAGGTTGGGGTGGCATGTAGGGGTTGTAGGGGAAAGGAAAGGTGCTCGGAGAAAATTTGTGGTTGTATTTCGGGGAAGGTTGTGAATTGGTTGGGGTGTAGTGGTGTGGATGGTTTTCGGGGTTGGTGTTTTGTGTATAATTTGTTTGGGTGGATGAGGATGGAACAGTGGTCATGATTGGTTGTTTGGGGTTGTGACATGTGTGTTCTGTCGAACACTTGGTAGGCTTTGGGATGTTGGGGGAAGTGGGAGTTGATCAGGCGTCAATTTTCCTAATTGGGGTGGAAAAGGTGGCGTATTTGCTAGTGTGGTAGTGGGTGTTGGTGTTGGGGTTGCTATTTCAGGAATTGGCGAAAGACTCTGGTTTGGAAGGGGTGGATGTGTTGCGAAATGGTGTGGAATTGGTTGTGTTGTTCCCTCCGGAACGTTGTTCATGGTGTGGAAGGTTTGGAAGGCTGTGGTAATATTGCTCATCATCGTAGTGAGGTTGGACATCTCACCTTGGAGCTTGGTGAGGGACGCCGAAGAATCGGTAGCAGCACGATCGTAGCGATCGAGCCGACGCCTGATGGATCGCACCTCGCGGGGTAGTTCACATTCATCATCCGTGGTTTGCTGGTGGAGATTGGCCCGACGTGCGTGCTCGCATGAGGTCAAGCGAGATCTAGCATCCGATGGCATGGTCACAAAGGGATTTTACGGCTGAGACAGGGTGACTCGGTAACCTTGCTGCCGACTTTGGGAGGGAGGGTTGGGGTAGCCATCGGTGCGACGAGGGGAAGAAAGGGGAGGGAGGGATGGGTACTCAGGTCGACACTCTGATACCACCGTGTCAGGACCCACTGGGGATCTCTGACGATAACTCGAGGAAGGGGAAGGAAGGAGGAGCGCGCGGGGCTCAAATCGATATTAGCTACGAACAGGAAAGGAAATTGCAAGAGAAATAAATTTAGGGTTTCATATTAGCTGCCTCCCATACACCCACTCCTGCTCCTTTAAATCGAAGGAACATGCCAGCTAATACAGTTTTAGCGCTTAACGGCTAATGAAGGTTTAATCAAGACAAAACTGGTCTCTAACTAATAAACAAATGAGATAACTGACGAATCCAGCCATTAATCACACATGCCGACGGGTGGGCCGAACTGGGGTCCTGACAAATGTTGTTACACAAACAACGAAATCATTTGTTAGAACTTCCATAGTCTTCTCAACAAGATCATCAAATATTTTTAAAACACATTCTTAAAAGGTTGCAATTGCATTACATAAGCCAAACAGGATTAATCTATAAGCATAAGTACCATAAGGACATGTGAAAGTTGTTTTCTCTTGATCTTCGGGTTGTATAGCAATTTGAGAATAACCGGAATAACCATCAAGAAAACAAAAATAAGAATTATTGTTTAGTCTTTCTAAAATCCTATCCATGAACAATACATGTTTAAGCTTTTTGCTGTGTCTCACGGTTTAGTTTTTAAAATCTATGCACATGTGATACCCAACAATAGGTCATATAGGGACTAGCTCACCATCCTCATTCATAGCAGCGTCAAGACCCCCATGTCTTGGTATGCAATGAGCTGGCTAACCCATTTACTATTATAAATAGGATATATTATGTCGGCATCTAATAAGCGTATAACTTCTTTTCTTACTACTTCTTTCATTTTTGGATTAAGCCTTCTTTGTGTGTCAACTACATGTACAACATCTTAAAGCATGGTAATCTTATGTGTCACAGTGGATGGATCTATTCCTTTAATGTCACTTAGAGTATATACAAATGCTTCACGATGTTTGATCAAAATCGAAATAAGTTTATTTGTTTCAATTTCTGATAAATTTTTACTAATAATAATAGGGCATTTATTTTCATTATCTAAAAATTCATACCTCATATTGTCTGGTAGTTGTTTCAATTCAATTGGTGGCGGTTCTTCGTCTCCTTTTCTTACCAGTTCTTCATATTCATGTGGATTTTGTGCTTCCGGAATGGATTCAAGTTAATCATCCATGTCTTCTCTTTCCTCATCATCTAGTGCCTCTTCCCAATTAACTAAGCTCCTCTCTAATTCATCTTGGGGAGTGCTGAAATTAATTGCGTCTAGGTCGGCAATTTTTTCTCTTCCTTGATATCTTCCACTTCATATGGCCTCTTCTTTAGTTGGGCGAAGTGAAATGTCATTTCCTCTTCTCCAAACATCATTAAAATAGTCTCCTTCTTATTATCAATTCGAGCTTTGGTTATAGAGACAAAAGGCCTACCTAAAAGAATAGAACAAAAAGTATCTCGAGGCATATCAACAATATGAAAATCAAGAGGGTACATGAGTGATCCAATAAAGACATAGATATTTCTAATAACACCTTCTGGTTTTATATTAGTTCTATTAGATAATTTAATAGTAGTGTCTACCGGTTTCACATCTGGATTATTTAAATTGTAGCGAAGTTCCTCATAAAGTGACGAAGGCATAATATTTACAGTGGAAATCGGCTCACAAATTCCGTATAAGAAAGTTTCTCTACAATATATAGGAGTCATAGGTTTTGAAGTTTCTCTACCTCGTATCTTACCTGTAATGAAGTCTGAAGTTTCAAATTCTAGCATAACTACTTCATTCTCCACGGTTCGTGCATCCATAAGATCCTTAAATATAACAATATTTGCATTGGTAGCGTCGGGGTTCTTCTCTGGTTTTTGTTTGATCTTCTCCTTATATGTTCTTCCTCCCTGCGCTTTTTTAATATTCTCTTGAATAGGATCAGAGGAAAATTCTACCAATGATGTGTTCTCTCTTGCCCGTTTCTTTTCTTAGAGGGGTTTATAAGGTTCCCATCCCGTAGGTACATGTAGATGCCTTGCATAATTCTCAATAGTTTTATTTACCGAATAAGAATCAATACTGAGGGTTTTAATCATCGCACAAGTCCTTTCATCTGCAAGAAAGTCATTAACACAAGCATATTCAGAAGAACTATTCATATTGCTCTCCTCATTTTCATGACTTTCTATTGTCTCCCTCATTTCTATTATTAATTTCCTGGCTTCATCATAGGTATAAGATCGAAAACTACCATTATAAGCGGTATCTAGGCTCGTTCTATTTTTATTATTAAGCCATCCATAGAAAGTATGAGTGATTAACCAATCAGGCAAACGGTGATGGGGGCAATTGTCTAGATAGCTTTTATATCTTAGATATCCTTCATATAAAAACTGATAATACCTCTCATCCTATGAGCTTTGCTTTCTGAGTAATATTTTGATAGGAAATTAGTTGTCAAATCCGTCCACGTCCTTGGTGCTTCTGCAAAAAGGATCTATACCAGTTGCAAACATTATTGGATAGAGTTTGTATAAACAACTGGATTTTAACTTTATCAAGGTCACAATCATCAAATATAAAGGAACCAAAAACATCTTCAAAGAATTGTAAGTGTCCATATGGGCTCTCTTAATTGGTTCCTGCAAACTTCTTAGAGTTAAGTAATGTTGGAATTATGCCCTAGAGGCAATAATAAAGATGTTATGATTATAATTCTTGTTCATGATAAAGTTTATATTCCATGATAGAATTGTATTAAGCGGAAACTTTGATACTTGTGTGGTTTATGAACAATGCCGTGTCCCTAGTACGCCTCTATGGACTAGCTCATTGATTAATGATGGTTAAGGTTTCCTAACCATAGACATGAGTTGTCGATTAATAATGAGATCATATCATTGGGAGAATGATATGATGGACAGACCCAAATCAAGCAGAGCAATTAGATCGTGTCATCGTGTTCATCTTTGCGAAGCTTTTTCTTATGTCAAATATTGTATTCCGTAGACCATGAGATAATGAAACTCCCTGGTATCGGAAGAAAGCTTTGAGGTCATCAAACGTCATCCTATGAGAGGGTGATCATAAAGGTGTCTCTCAGGTGATCGGAAAGTACTTGTTGGGTTGTATGTATCGAGATGGGATTTGTCCCTCCCAAGTCGGAGAGATGTACTTCGGGCCCACTCGGTAATCGATATCAACACCGCTTGCAAGCACGTGGTTAAGGAGTTAATCACAAAGTGATATCGGATTACAGAATGAGTAAAGTACTTGCTGTGAACGAGATTGAACTAGGTATGCCGATACCGACGATCGAATCTCGGGCAAGTAAAATATCGCGTGACGAAGGGAATATATATGGGATTAATTGAATCCTGGCATCGTGGTTCATCTGATATGATCATCGATGAGTATGTGGGAGTCAATATGGGTGTCCATACCCCGCTGTTGATTATTGATAGATGATCATGTCTGCATATTCTCGAACCCGTAGGGTCACACACTTAACGTGCCTCGACGCTAGGATAGAATGGATAATTGGTTTATGAGTTTTTGTTCGGAGTCTCGGATGAGATCCAGGACGTCACAAGAGGTTCCGGAATGGTCCGGAGAATAAGATTCATATAAGGGAAAGCAGTTTTTGGATTTCGGAATTGTTTCGGATTGTTCGGTATTGTACCGGAAGCTTCTAGAACCTTCCGGAGTGGGACCAACATGGCCCCACTTGTCGGGAGGGGGCGTGGGCCTACGAGGGAGTGGCCTGGCCGCATTGGGCCAGGGGCACAAGGCCCCATAGGCCCAGCCGGCCAAAACCCTAGGGAAACCTTCTAGAAGGAGGGGAAAACTTGCCCCCCACTCCAACCCTTGGGCCGCCGCCCTAGGGCTTGAAGGAGGGGACAAGGGGTTCGGCCAGCCCCCTATATAGAGAGGGCAGGGGCGCAGCCCTCCCCCCACTCCTTCAACCCTAGCCGCCATACTGCTGCCCTCCAGATCTCTCTCTCCCGACTGCGCGTAGGCGAAGCCCTGCCGCAAAAACTCTCCACCTTTGCACCACACTGTCGTGTTGTAGATCCAATATATCTCTCCACCCCACTTTTTGGACCGAGGAAGGAGGATACGTCAAGGTGCCGTACGTGTGCATCTCTCGGAGGCATCGCCACTTGCGATGTTGGATCGGATCGGATCTCGAGGAGGAGAAACTAGTACGACTACATCAACCACGTTCCGTTGAACGTTCCGCTGTGCGAATCTTCAAGGGTATGAAGATCTCATCTATCTCCCATCGTTGTTTGCATCTCCTATATTATATCTTGGCTTTCCCGTTCGCATCCGTAGAATTTTTTGATTTACTATGCTGCAAAACCCTTCAGTGGTATCAGAGCTAGATCTATGCGTAGATGTGTTTCACGAGTAGAACGCAACATGCTTGTTGCGGGCGTTGATGTTTTCTGTTGCAAGCATCTTGTTTGTGTACTTCTTATGATGCGGGATAGTGAGATCGAAGCGGTCCAGGCCAACTTTACGTGACCTCGTTCGCGAGACCGGCTCCGCACTTGACGTGTGGCTTGTTCCACACATGTGGCTAGTGGATGCCAGTTTCTCTCACTATAGTTGTCATGGGATTTACACCGGATGTTGGCAACCATAATATCACCGTTGTGGCTTTTCGTAGGTAAGAATCGTTCTTAGCTTGTTACTCCCATAAGCCACGTAAAACATGCAACAACAAAGTAGAGGCGTCTAACTTGTTTTTGCAGGGAGTGTGTCTGTGATATGGTATGGCCCAAGATGTGATGTGTATGTTGTATGCAATGATCATGTTTTGTAATGTTTCACGACTTGCATGTCGATGAGTACACAACCGGCAGGAGCCATATGGTTGTCTTTATAATTGTGTATGACCTGTGTGTCAACTTCTTATACGCCATGTAATAGCTTTGCTTTATCGCTAAGTAGTTAGCAATATTTGTAGTTGCTATTCATGGTGGAGGCAATCATGGTGGAGTGATGGAGATCATGCTGGCACGCACAAGATGGAGATCATTGCGCGGAGATTGGCTATACCATGTCACATAAAATTATATGCATGTGATGTTTATCCTTTTATGTATCTTATTATGCTTAGATCGCGACGGTAGCATTATAAGATGATTCCTCACTTAAAGATCAAGATAAAACTGTGTTCTCCCCATGTATGCACCGTTGCGAAAGTTCGTCGTGTTCAACCATCACGTGATGATCGGGTGCTGCAAACTCTACGTTCACATACAACGGGTGCAAGCTAGTTTTGCACACGCGGAAATACTTGGGTTTGACTTGACGAGCCTAGCATGTACAGACATGGCCTCGGAACACACGAACCAAAAGGTTAAGCATGAGTCATATGAATGATATGATCGACACTTTGTTGTCCACCATTGAAACCACATCTCTTCTCGTGAAGATCGGATTAGGTGTGGTGAATTTGGATCATGTTCACTAAACAACTTGAGGGATGTTTAATTTAGTGGGAGTTCATCTAGTAATTTGATTAAGTTGAACTAGTTATCATGAACATAGTCTAAATTGTACTTGCAAATTTTGTAGATCAAATGGCTAAGTCCAACTTCAACTTCAACGTTTTTGCTGAGAAAGAAAAGCTTAAGAATAATGGGTCTAACTTCACCAACTGGTTCTGCAATCTGAGAATCATTCTCTCTGGCGGACAAAAGGACTATGTCCTTGAGAAAGTGCTAGGTGACGCCCCTGCTGTAGATGCGCCGGCTGATGAGAAAGCTGTTTATCAGTCGTGCAAGGATGATTATGGTGTGATTAAGAGCACCATGTTGTTTGCTACGGAATCGGACCTTCAAAATCGTTCTGAGGAGTTCCCCGGGCCCTTTGAGATTCTTGAGGAACTGAAAACTATGTTTCAGACTCAGGCCCGTTCTGAGAGATATGAGATCTCTGAGAAATTCTTTAACTGCAAGATGGAGGAAGGGAGTTCCATTAGTGAGCACGCCATTAAGATGTCGGGCTACACTCCACGCCTTGAGCAACTGGACTGCAAGATTCCAGAGGAGCTCAAGATTGATAGAGTTCTGCAATCACTCCCTCCTAGCTACAAAGGTTTTGTAGTTACTCATAATCAGATTGGTTCCACTGATACGATCACTGAGCTCTTCGCTAAGCTAAAAGCTGCGGAGGTGGACATCAAGAAAGATAATCATGTGTTGATGGTCAACAAGCCCCCCAGCTTTAAGAAAGGTAAGGGTGCAAAGAAGCCCTTCAAGAAGGGCAGCGGCAATCGCGTTGCCCCTGCAGAGAAGAAGCTCAAGTCTGGACCTAAGCCAGACACTGAGTGCTTCTATTGCAAGGACAAGGGTCACTGGAAGCGCAACTGTCCGAAGTACTTAGCGGACAAGAAGGCTGGCACCATCAAAGGTATATTTGATATACATGTTATTGATGTTTTCCTTACTATCCCTCGTTGTAGTGCCTGGGTATTTGATACTGGTTCAGTTGCTAATATTTGTAACTCGAAACAGGAGCTACGGAATAGATGGCGGCTAGCGAGGGATGAGGTGACGATGCGCGTTGGCAACGGATCAAGAGTTGATGTGATGGCCGTCGGCACGCTCTCCTTAGTTTTACCTTCGGGATTAGTTTTAAACCTCAATAAATGTTATTATGTGCCTGCGTTGAGCATGAACATCATATCTGGATCGTGTTTATTGGAAGACGGTTATTCATTTAAATCGGATAATAATGGTTGTTCTATTTATATGAGTAACATCTTTTATGGTCATGCACCTGCTGTGAATGGTTTATTTCTTCTGAATCTTGAAAGCAATGAAACACACATCCATAACATTGAGGCTAAGAGATGCAAAGTAGATAGTGATAATTCTACTTATTTGTGGCACTGTCGTCTAGGTCATATTGGTGTAAGACGCATGAAGAAACTCTATTCTGATGGACTTTTGGAGTCTCTAGATTTTGAATCATTTGACACGTGCGAACCATGCCTCATGGGCAAGATGATCAAAACCCCGTTCTCCGGAATAATGGAGCGAGCAACAGACTTGTTGGAAATCATACATACCGATGTATGCGGACCAATGAGTGTTTCGACGCGCGGTGGTTATCGCTATTTTCTCACTTTTACTAATGACTTAAGTAGATATGGGTATATCTATTTAATGAAACATAAATCTGAAACATTTGAAAAGTTCAAAGAATTTCAGAACGAAGTGGAAAACCATCGTAACAGGAAAATTAAATTTCTACGTTCCGATCGTGGAGGTGAATATTTGAGTTATGATTTTCTCACGTATCTTAAAGCAAGCGGAATCGTTTCGCAACTCACGCCACCCGGAACACCACAACGCAATGGTGTGTCTGAACGCCGGAATCGAACTCTATTAGATATGGTGCGATCAATGATGTCTCTTATAGATTTTGCGTTATCATTTTGGGGTTATGCATTAGAAACAGCTGCATTCACTTTAAATAGGGCACCATCTAAATCCGTTGAGACGACACCGTATGAACTGTGGTTTGGTGCTAAACCTAAGTTGTCGTTTCTTAAAGTTTGGGGATGCGAAGCTTACGTCAAGAAGTTGATGCCGGACAAGCTCGAACCCAAAGCGGAGAAATGCGTCTTCATAGGATACCCTAAGGAAACAATTGGGTATACCTTCTACCATAGATACGAAGGCAAAGTGTTTGTCGCAAAGAACGGATCCTTTCTTGAGAAGGAGTTTCTCTCGAAAGAAGTGAGTGGGAGGAAAGTAGAGCTAGACGAGGTTATTGAACCTTCTCTTGAATTGGAGAGTAGCGCAGCACCTGAAATTGTTCTAGTGCCGTCTGCACCAACAATAGAGGAAGCTAATTACACGGATCATGAAGCTTCGGATGATGCTACTACTGAACGTCGCAGGTCGACAAGGTCGCGTGCCCCTCCTGAGTGGTACGGCAACCCTGTCTTTACTATCTTGTTAGTAGACAACAGTGAACCTGCGAACTATGAGGAAGCAATGATGAGCCCAGACTCTGAGAAATGGCTAGACACCATGAAATCCTAATTGGGATCCATGAGCGAAAACCAAGTATGGACTTTGGTGGACCCTCCTAGCGACCGAAAGGCCGTTGAGTGCAAATGGATTTTCAAGAAGAAAACAAACGCAGATGGTAATGTTACTCCATAAAGCACGGCTTGTCGCGAAAGTTTTTCGACAAGTTCAAGGTGTTGACTACGATGAGACTTTCTCTCCCGTAGCGATGTTTAAGTCCATTCGGATTTTATTAGCAATTGCTGCGTTTCATGATTATGAAATATGGCACATGGATGTCAAGACTGCGTTCCTCAATGGCAACATTGATGAAGAGTTGTATATGATGCAACACGAAGGTTTTGTCGATCCTAAGGATGCTGATAAAGTGTGCAAACTTCAGCGTTCCATTTATGGACTGAAGCAAGCATCTCGGAGTTGGAACCTTCGTTTTGATCAAGTGATCAAGAGCTTTGGATTTGTTCCAAATTGCTACGAAGCTTGTATCTACAAGAAAGTGAGTGGGAGCTCAGTGACATTTTTGGTACTATATGTGGATGACATATTGATTATCAGAAATGACATTGATATGCTTAACGATGTGAAGAGTTATTTGAACAAATGTTTTTCAATGAAAGACCTAGGGGAAGCTGCTTATATATTGGGCATCAAAATCTATAGAGATAGACAAAGACGCCTGATAGCTTTAAGACAAAGTACATACCTAGACAAAGTTCTGAAAAGGATCAGAATGGATAAGGCAAAGAAAGGTTCAGTGCCTATGTTGTCAGGTAAGATATTGAGCAGGGCTCAGTGTCCAGCTACGGTAAACGATAGAGAAGCTATGAGCAAAGTGCCTTATGCCTCGGCCATAGGATCTATCATGTATGCCATGCTGTGTACTAGACCGGATGTGTCCAATGCTATTAGTTTGACGAGCAGATACCAAAGTGATCCAGGAGTGGAACACTGGACAGCCGTGAAGAACATCCTAAAGTATTTAAATAGAACTAAAGAAATGTTCTTAGTCTATGGAGGTGATGAACAGCTCGTCGTAAAAGGTTACGTCGATGCTAGTTTCGACACCGACAAGGATGATTCTAAATCTCAGACAGGATACGTTTATATTTTGAATGGAGGAGCTGTGAGCTGGAGAAGCTGCAAGAAAAGCGTGATCGTGGGATCTACAGTAGAAGCGGAATACATTGCTGCTGCAGAAGCGTCAAGTGAAGGAGTTTGGATCAGGAACTTCATCACTGAGCTTGGTGTGGTTCCAAGTGCCTTGGACCCACTGGAGATATTGTGTGACAACACTGGCGCCAGCACTGTCTAAGGAACCAACATATCATCCAAATACCAAGCATATCAACCGCAAGTTTCATATAATTCGAGATTATATAACAGATGGAGATCTGAAGATTAGCAAAGTACATAAGGATCTGAATGTCGCAGATCCATTGACTAAACCTCTTCCACGAGCAAAACATGATCAGCACCTTAGTGCCATGGGTGTTAGATTGTTGCCAGATGTAAACTAGATTATTGACTCTAGTGCAAGTGGGAGACTATTGGAATTATGCCCTAGAGGCAATAATAAATATGTTATTATTATAATTCTTGTTCATGATAAAGTTTATATTCCATGCTAGAATTGTATTAAGCGGAAACTTTGATACTTGTGTGGTTTATGAACAACGCCGTGTCCCTAGTACACCTCTATGGACTAGCTCATTGATTAATGATGGTTAAGGTTTCCTAACCATAGACATGAGTTGTCGATTAATAATGAGATCATATCATTGGGAGAATGATATGATGGACAGACCCAAATCAAGTAGAGCAATTAGATCGTGTCATCGTGTTCATCTTTGCGAAGCTTTTTCTTATGTCAAATATTGTATTCCTTAGACCATGAGATAATGCAACTCCCTGGTATCGGAAGAAAGCTTTGAGGTCATCAAACGTCATCCTATGAGAGGGTGATCATAAAGGTGTCTCTCAGGTGCTCGGAAAGTACTTGTTGGGTTGTATGTATCGAGATGGGATTTGTCCCTCCCAAGTCGGAGAGATATATTTCGGGCCCACTCGGTAATCGATATCAACACCGCTTGCAAGCACGTGGTTAAGGATTTAATCACAAAGTGATATCGGATTACGGAACGAGTAAAGTACTTGCTGTGAACGATATTGAACTAGGTATGTCGATACCGACGATCGAATCTCGGGCAAGTAAAATATCGCGTGACGAAGGGAATATATATATATATATATGGGATTAATTGAATCCTGGCATCGTGGTTCATTCGATATGATCATCTATGAGTATGTGGGAGTCAATATGGGTTTCCAGACCCCACTGTTGATTATTGATAGAATATCATGTCTGCATATTCTCGAACCCGTAGGGTCACACACTTAACGTGCCTGACGCTAGGATATGGATAATTGGTTTATGAGTTTTTATTCAGAGTCTCGGATGAGATCCAGGACGTCACGAGAGGTTCCGGAATGGTCCGGAGAATAAGATTCATATAAGGGAAAGTAGTTTTTGGATTTCGGAATTGTTTCGGATTGTTCGGTATTGTACCGGAAGCTTCTAGAACCTTCCGGAGTGGGACCAACGTGGCCCCACTTGTCGGGAGGGGGCGTGGGCCTATGAGGGAGTGCCCTGGCCGCATTGGGCCAGGGGCACAAGGCCCCATAGGCCCAGCCGGCCAAAACCCTAGGGAAACCCTAGGGAAACCTTCTAGAAGGAGGGGGAAAACTTGCCCCCCACTCCAACCCTTGGGGCCGCCGCCCTAGGGCTTGAAGGAGGGGCTAAGGGGGTCGGCCAGCCCCCTATATATAGAGGGCAGGGGCGCAGCCCTCCCCCCACTCCTTCAACCCTAGACGCCATACTGCTGCCCTCCAGATCTCTCTTTCTCCCGACTGCGCGTAGGCGAAGCCCTGCCGCAGAAACTCTCCACCTTTGCACCACACCATCGTGTCGTAGATCCAATCTATCTCTCCACCCCACTTGCTAGACCGAGTAAGGAGGAGACGTCGAGGTGCCATACGTGTGCATCTCTCGGAGGCATCGCCACTTGCGGTGTTGGATCGGATCGGATCTCGAGGAGGAGAAGCTAGTACGACTACATCAACCACGTTCCGTTGAACGTTCCGCTGTGCGAATCTTCAAGGGTATGAAGATCTCATCTATCCCCCCTCGTTGTTTGCATCTCCTAGATTAGATCTTGGCTTTCCCGTTCGCATCCGTAGAATTTTTTTGATTTACTATACTGCAAAACCCTTCAAGTAATTCAAATAATAAGGGATGGATCTCAATACCATCAGGGTTTATGCTTTTATTGACAGTTATAAAAGCATGCATGGGCGAACCCATATTCCTTACTGCCTCAAGATGGATTAAATGTTGAGTGTTGTCCATTATTATGGTCCTGCAACTCAGATAAAAAATTAGTACAACGAAAGTAAATAACTAAATGTAAAGTGACTTATAGCGCTAAGCTCCTCGGCAACGACGCCAGAAAATAGCTTGATGACTGCAAGTGCACAGATTGTTTGTAGCTAGTTTCGAAATAAAGATATCGATCCCATAGGGAGCAGTAGGCAAAAGACTAAAATGATTTTAATTAAAACTAAACAAAGTACTTAAGGAATAATTCTAAGATGCAAGAAAAGTAGAATTGTTTTTGGGTTTTGGTTGAGCGAAACAGTAAAGTAAAGTAAAACTTAATGCACAAAGTAGTAATCGCGTGTGTAAGAAAAACTTAAAACTGCAATAGGGAAAAAGGCGCCCTCGGGGAGTGGTGGATACACCGCTAGCAATCTAGACTAAGTGATCAAGATTATTATAACAAATATTCTCATGATATTCATGTATGTGGGAGGAGATCCATATATGGAAGATTAGGCATCAACCACCGCTCACATCATCCTTCATAACCACAACTGATAGATAAACGTCATCAATTATATTCTCCCGCTATTAAGGGATTTCTCCCGCAGCATGGACATGGCTTAATGAGTTCTCCTTTCTTCCCCAAGTTAGTACGTAAAGGATGACAACGATTTTATAGTCACAGTAAGTGCTACCATCCCTCCGCCTACCAACAAGTAATCCCCTTCATGAAGTCCTCGTAAGAGGCAAATATTAAGGAGGTGCACAACTTCCAACATCAAGATGAAGACAATTAACATATACATATAATGATGTATAACATAATAATCTTTATCTCATCTCAATCATATACTAGGGTTTCTCCATCTCCCCAAGAACTAATGATCTACTCAGACATTAAGGCAAACAACATCATGGCAATGGTAATGGAAACACTTATTGATGAATATTTCTTGTATAAATCCACAACTAGTGCAAGAATTACAACAAGATCTAGATGGGATGGATGGAGATGATGATGATGGTGATGCAGCGGTTGATGAAGATGGAGATCGATGCCTTGGCCTCCCAGATATGATTAGGGCGAAGATGGATCCCTAGGGCAAGTTCCCCCTCCAGATCCCTTCCGAAGGTGAGTTTTTTGGCGATTTCTGGGTGTTCTGTATGTCGTCTCTCTGATCCAGTTGCACGGGGTGAAACTATTTAAGGAGGCAGTGTTGGCGCCAACTATACAGTGGGAACTATATGGCCAGAAAAGTTTTCCCGCTGTATAGTTGGTCGTTAACCCTTCTGTATCCTCCAATCGCTTCAGGGTTTCTTATGGTATTATTGATATTTCCCAAATAAGAGATTTACGTTATTTTGGCTCGGCTCCTTTTCACTCCAATATAACTGGTTCAAGAATTATGTCCATCGGATCCATAATCTATGATGATCCTTGTGAAAATAAACATAATGGTGCCGTAAAATACTAAGATCCTACTACTACAATACAAAATAGTAATATAAAACATGATGAAAATATGCGCTCATCAGAGACCGAATTAGTGTTGAGGTTGGGTCGAGGAAGCACATGGGAGAGAGCCGGGGGTGATGTTGCCATGTTAATAGCAAACGATATGCAACCAGGCTGAGGTAACTCGGCCTGGGAGCTCCTAATTCGGCCAAGCAGGGGTAAACGGTCCTAGCCTGAGTGGCCCAGCTGGGGTGGCGTTGACCCGGCGTGGTGGAGACGAGCTTGTGGCCCAGCCGGGGAAGCATGCGGAGGCCTAGGCGGGGCGATGTTGAGGAAGGCCCGGGGTGGGCCGACTCTCCCGCGACAGCCCACCCAGGAATCGGTGGCGGTCATCAAGGAGATCCGGTGTGGCGTGGTGCGGTAATCCCGTTGTGGGCCGTTTCAGACTGGTGCCAACCCACCCGGGTCAAGTGGCGATGTGGAGACGATGTCTGGAAGACCCGCGGTGGGCCGACTCTGGCTTATGTCGGCCCACCCGGGGGAAGGCGTTGGCAAGGCGGCGACGTAGAGAAGAGGAAGTTTGGCGGGAAACTTGTGGCGAGGTTGGCGACGTTGACCTGGCGAGGAGGCGGGAGCGTGGCGGAAGTTCCTGGCAGGGTGAGAAGCAGTGCTGGAGCCCCGTGGTGGGCCGAACCATCCTTAGGCCAGCCCACCCGGCATGTTCCTCATTTTGGCTAGGAAGGAGCAAATCCGGCCTAGGAAGTTGTCTACCAGGCCGAGATATCTCTGACTCGGCCCATTTTGACCTTTTTCCTTAAATGTTTTCTATTTTAGTTATAATTATATCAGATGACCTTTTCTTATACACATGCTTCATTGAATTATTTATTTCTCTTGTATCACCTGATACCTCAACTCCGTGGTACCCGGGGTTACATCGCCGACAAAAAAAATGGATATTTTTTCATTAATTTCCATCTTTATTTAATCTAACTGTAGTCCAAATTAATTCCCTCGCTTGGGATTCCTGCTCTGATCGCACCTTTGAATCTTTTGAGATTATATGATCAACAACTTGAGAAACATACCCACCTTTGAATCTTTTGAGATTTACACCTTTAGCAAGTTCGACCCAAACAAACAAAATATACCAAGACAGAATTGCACTTCTGGCCAAATATGGTTCCACTCACAACAAAGATATACATGAGGGAAAGCATTTGACACACCGCAATATTTTTCGGTATTCCACGCACACCAAAGATATGCATGAGCGCAAGCATTAGACACACTGAAATATTTTTCGGTAGTTTTCTGACTATCAACATCGCTTTAGGAGATATAAGCATAAAGAGTTCAGACCCAGTCTCCGCATAATGGGATGCACACATCCTTTGCAAGACCACAAAAAGTTTGTAACATCATAAGGATGAATTATCTAGTCGACCTTGGAGGTACCAATGACTGCAAGCTGAGCTTCAATGCAGCACTTTGTTTTCACAAGATAACCATTTGAAGAATCCTTGAACTCTTCCAGCGATATGAACCTGTTGAATCCCCATCTGGGAGAATTCTTTGAGAATTCACACCGAACTATAGTTCCCCAAAAAAGGAGTGTCAATCAGTAAGTGTGATGATAATAATTTAGCATCTGAACACCAGTTCATTGGGCCAAGAAGTGTGCTACAGGGCGAACCTTTTTCTCTCTTGCTGTCTCCAGCTTCCTGGTTTTTGATGCATATGCTGAATTCTACAAGGTTTGCGGAGTTCTGCTGTAGTGTATCCGGCACCTTCATGCTCAGAAACAAGGAGATGTAGTTCCCATTCTCATCGGATGGGTCGATTGTGATGAACCTGAAAATAAGAGAGCATCACATATTTTACTGCATCATCGACAAGAAGAGGTAGAACTGCAACTATCTTCGGTACTAACTTTGGAAAAAGTATGTGGGCCTTTACGTTCAAATATGAATTCAGTAAATTCTGTAAGTAAAAGACTTGACATTAGCAGTCAATGTATTTAAACCCAAGCTGGTAAGTATATGTCACCATTTATGTCCACAAAGCTCAAACTCAGGAGAGTTGCTCCGGCTCTTCAACGCGAAGAAGTCCTCAATGTTCCATGTGTAGACTTGTGGACCACTGCAAATGTTCTTAATCTTCTGAACAAACAACACCTCTGACGCAAAATTAGCTTTAGCAGCTACAGCTTTGATCAACTCAACACCGAAAACACAGGTATTGTTGACGAGGAATCCAGAGGACTTGTCCGTCAGTGCTGCGAGAGAAACTATGCAGGGGGTCCCGGAGCATCTGCTTGCACTCTGAAAATCGTGGCTCACTGCAAACATAATATATTGAAATGTAAGGCAGAAACAAAGAGTTTCTTTTGTTATTTTTATTAGGAAATCTAATGTTTTTTGTCTTGAAAAACAGGTTATAATTTACATTATCAATCTAGTAGCCGATTAGCTGGGAAATTGAATAAGGTACCTTGATGTTGTTCATGGTGCTTTCCATGTAACTGGTCATATATCCAGAACTTGAAAGTTGTCCCCAAGACCATGTACGGTCTGACAGATTCTATGGACAGCGCAAGTCTAAGAGAAATATATTCATTTTCTTCGCCACGATTTGTGTCCCTTGGGTTCAATTTCAAATACCTATGAATCAAATCAAGAGAAAGGTCACCTCAGGAAAAAAAATCAAGTGAAAGGAATAGACAATAGAGGAGTCAGAATGAATTTTGTTCATGACATGCTCTTTGTCAGAATAGCTGAAAAGATATAGGAGCATGTTAATTGTACCATCGAAAGCCACTGATCTCAAACATCCTGGAGGTTGTCCATCCTTCACCCTTATCAACAAGGGAGGAGAAATTATCGACCCTCCACTTGAAGGTTGTCTCTCCCTCGTTTAGTTGGCCTGTAACAAGAACAATTCTTATATAGTAACAACATCAAAGGACCACAATAGCAACCCAAATAAATGCCCTTGTGCACTATATATATATAGATTCATAGTATGCTAATCCGTGCCACAATTTCCCAGCATAGGGCACTTTGAACATATGGAAAGCAAATTTGTTCTTGAACTTGGACTGATGGATAGCAACAGTATTCTGCTACTGCGAATTTCCTTTAAAGTTTGTAGGACGGTTACCTTTTGTTGTGCCGGAATTTATGATGGTTACTTAGGGAAAACAGGAGTTTAAAGGAAATGCAGAGCGTCTGCTTTTGCGTGGCATGATACATTTAGGTTTTCTTTCAGTTTACTAACTGAATTCTTGTCTATTTTTTGTTCACACAAGGAGCAGTCTGAATCAAGTAAGAAGTAAAAGATGCTCAAACGAAATCCTTACAGCCACTAGAAACAACAACGCTTGCATCAGTAACTGTGACTCAAAATATTGCACCAGGTCAAATTATCCTCCTTTTCGAAGAACAAAAAAGCAGCCAGGTCAAATTTATTATCACAAGTTACCCAGTAAGGAGAAGCAAAGAGAAGGTCAAAAGAAACCCTTACTGCTGGCGCCAGCTACACACGAGTTGTCCATATAGCCCTTGCACTTCCTCTCCACCGGAATCCTCTGCAATCGAAATCAATCGCCATGTCATGAATCGAAAATTTAATGGTAAGGCTCAAGAACAAACAGAGTTTCACACATTATTAAAAATAAAAAAAAACTTGATAATCTTCGTAGGCAGTGCATCCGCTCAACCTCAACCAGACAAGTGCATGCCGGGAAAAAAAAAGCAATAATGCTAGTCTTCCAAAAAACTGAAAAGAAAATACTACTACTACTACAGTAGCACTTTGATCTCGATCCTTGTAAACCCTCTTACAAAGAGAATCACGAACTTGCGTTGGGAAACCGCTAACACTGTCCACGGTCCACGGCGTCGCGCATACTACAATAGACAGCAGATACGAGATGGCTTGGGGTGTGGTGGCGGAGCATACCTCGCGCGCGGACGCAGTGTCTTCCTCGCCGGCGTTGGTGTTGTGCCTTGAGCCCCGATTGAGCAGCCACAAAGGAGGGAGGGTTTTATGGAGGCGTAGGAGAGATGCAAATATGGCAAGCCCAGCTCCACCCTTGACATGCTGACCGTGTTCAATTGGGTACGCAATCCTCTGCTTCAAAACATACGGACCTATTGCCATACTTGAGTAGTACAGTACAATACATTCCTAAAATAGGATATCTTTCCCACGTAGAAAGGCGACGCACCGCCACCGTCCAAAAACCATAGCCACACCTCCCCTCGGATCGTATGCATCCCACGGTTGTTTAGGATCTGTTTGCTGTTTGTTTTTTCAGGTACTTCTCCGTCTCTTGCCTTGTGCACAATACCAAGTCCTCTTTTTTGCGAAATTCCACCGATCTATTAATGATCATCAACTGTAGTACAAAGAGGATTAAAAGTAAAAAAAAAAATACAAATAGGTTGATGGACAACCTAGCGTACTAGAGCATCAACCGTTGTCAATGATGTGACATCCGTAGATTGGAAGAGACTGACCTAAAATTACACCAGCTAACACAAAAAGCCGACCAGATCCCAGGAGATTGGCCGGACACATGACTGCACGCGTCCTCTGTCAGAGCTAGACACACCGTCAGAGCGAGGATAGGGCGAAAAAGACCTTATTCTGACTAATAATTTGCCAGAGCAGCGATGATATAATCAAGCTAGCAAGAAATACTAGTTATAATTTTTTTACTCTTTCAGCCTTTTTTTCATAATATGGCATTTTTTAATTTCTTAACAATTATTTATAAATATCTGAGACTAATAATTTGTTATTGGTTGTTCACTTGTTAATATTTTGCAACTGAAAGTAGGCACATATATATAACTAAATATGCATATGTCTTATCCTTAGGGGCCCACATTATAAACTTAGCGCCAGGCCCCCGCAAAATATAGAGTCAGCCTAAGCTCCAGTGATTGAGGGCGAGGACGGCGGTGCACCTTCGGATTATGTTAGTGTTTGTAGTCATTGCTAGGTGGTCCATGAACCTATTTATATTATTTTTATTACTTTTAGGCTTCTTTGTACTACTGCTGATGATTGTTAATTGATCGGTGAAATTTTCACAAAAAAGCCAACAATTCAAATGTATGGGATTGCTAATGAAGAACTAATTTTTTTGAGTTGCCTCCGAGTGGATCTTATAGTCTAGGAGTGGATAATCCACGCATGGAAGGCTGACAATTGAAGGGGGGCGGGAGGGGGTGCTAACTATCCCTCAAAGTGGTTCCTCAGCTACAACCTACAATGGTTGGTTATTTCTGACAATTATTAGTTGGATGTCTGCCAGTTGCAAGATGATATTTTCTAACTCAATTTCCAACAAAGATGGAGCCGGAACAGATGAAACAGTTTGGTGCTTATCGTGTTCCCTATAGCTCATGCAAGCTTAGTGCAAGGATTGGACTTTGAGATCAGAAGCACTTTACATGCTACTTGAGGTGTGGGTTTTAGTTTCTGGCATTCCGGAGGATATCGCATGAGATTTTTGTTCTCTATGGGGTATTGGTACCCTATTCGGTAAAACCATGAACATAGATATGGCATATACCAGGAAGAATAAAGTGTTGCATATTGTTATAGGATGCACTAACTACAAAAGGATTCCCAAAAAGTTTGATGTCTTCAAAAAAGATGGTTTCTATAAGCTTATCTTTGAATTGGAAGAGCTTTTGCTAGCCGGAGGGGAAGATGAATTCATGGCTGAGGCAAATGATGGGAAGGATGATGATGCTCAAAAGAGGTTTTTTGGTGTTGATCATTAGGTCCTCATAAATGAGTGCTAACAAGGACAATGAGTCATAATAAGAACCAAAGAAAAACAACACAACAATTGACATTAATGGTGATGGTGAGAAAATGTCATGTGCTAACTCACCGTCCTTGTGTTTTGGATCATTTGGGATGGATCTTATTTCAGATTTTGTTATGTATGTGGTTGATCATCATGAAAAACAAGAGGTTGGGGTCATAGTGTGGTACCGATTATATCTACTGATGGCATGGTTGAGGTAGGCTAAGAATCTAAGTGCAAAATATAAAAAAGAAAAGGTTGTTTGCCATAATTCATTTGATTGCAAATGGGAAATATCGAGATAGAAGAAATTAAGTAGAAGAAAATGAAGGAACAATAGTGGGAGAGGACAATGTTAAAGTCTATATTACTGAATATTATAAAAAAATGTTTGGGGCACCGGTTCCGAATGAATTCTCTTTAGTGAAAGAGTTTAATCAATATATACCGCAATTATCATCTGATGAGAACAATGCTTTATTTGTTGACTTCATAGAGAAGGAGGCATTAGAGGCTATCTCTCAGATAAAACATAATAAATTGCCTAGACCTGATGGGTTTTTAGATGAGTTTTGTCAATATTTCTGGAGGTTATTAAGGATAACTTAATGGCTTTGTTTGTTCAACCACAAATGTGAGAGTTACCTCTATTTAAGCTAAACTTTGGGGTTGTAACTCTTCTTGCCAACAAAATAAATATGATTCAGATATAACAATATAGACCTCCTCGAAACAGGCTTTACGCCCCTATATGTCTTATAAATGTGAGCTTCAAAATTTTCACTAAGATGGCGACTAATAGAGTTTCTAGAATCACTCATAAGGTTATCGGGTCTTCTCATCCATCCTATATGCAAGGTAGATAGAGTTCTTTTTAAAATTTTACTTTGAAAAGGCTTATGATAAATTTCACTCATAAGTTAGTGTATGCCAGGTATGGGTTGGGACACTACCTGCATCGAGCCTTTGTCGGTGGATTTTTTTTGAAGTAATCATATATTCCATTAAACCAAAAGTTTATAGAGATTACACGTATAGTCACAATAAGAGAAAAACACGCTTGAACCAACTTTGCACAAAAAACCTCATAAGAAGTAAAAGAATTTCACCCTTGGAGAAACTTGTGCCTCGTCGAACCGTCGTCCACCGCTGTCCTCTGCCTCCACCATGGCAATGCCAGAAAGAGAGGCGGACAACCGCCATACCAAGATCTGGAAGAGCACCTTCGCATACAAGAATGTTTTTTGAGCCGATGAACCAGACCATCACAAGAGGCGAGACCGACACTTTGCGGCATGTAGACCGGGGATCTTCCCCGTGATCACTAGATCCTGACGACATCACCTTTATCCGATGTAGTCAAAGAAGAGGAACACCGCCACCAACCATCACCCACACGTCTAACTGCAGGACAACAAACACAACTACAACAGCCGACAAGAACGTCACCCGCAAGGGTGTCGATCGCCGACCACCATACACGAGTCTCACCGGATCCAGAGATCGACGAGACGACCGGGTCATCTACCCCTCGACACCACCGGTTGGAACGACGGCGCGATAGAGGAAGAGCAGAGGCAAATTATTCCGAGGCGACGCCATCCCCTCCATTGAAACAACACCTCTAAAAACACTAGACCAACCTAACTACAGGCCGAAGCCAAAGCACATGGGTCTCCACCCCTCACTTCGCTGGAATGGCGGACGAAGGAGGCAAGGACCGGCGGCTGGCCGATGGAGTTGGGGCAGAGGCGAGATGGCCTGGTCCGTTTTTCACAAGTAAATGGCACCGGGGGTCATACAACTTGTTCCGCGTGTGCAGATAAGTCATACTTCTTGTAAAATAGAAAAACCGGTCACACTACTTGTCAAACGCGTGCACCGCAGGTCACAAATAAGTCAACCGGACGATTTTTGACAAAAAAAAGACAACGTGAGCATCTTAAGGCAGTTAATATCTTAGGGTTCCCCTAGTATTACCAAATATTTCTAGATAGGGTTTAGATCAATTTTGCAACTAGTTGGGTTTAACCAGGTCGCTACATATGAGGTCTCAGAATCGACAATTGGCTAGCTAAATACAATTTCCAGTCAAATATATATGGTCAAGTAGCCAATTGCTGTTGTATACAAATTACAACTTTAAATTGCAAATTAACTAGCCAATTATCGATTCAGTGACGTACATAGCGGACCTGGTTAAATCCAATCAGATGCAAAATTGATTAAACCAAATCTAAAAATATGTAACAATACTAGGGGTTTCTGTAATATATTGACTACCCTGAGATACTCACGTGAGCTGCTTATGTGCCGTTTTTTATCGAAAACTGGCCGGTTGATCTATTTGTGACCTACGGTGCACGCGTTTGATAAGTCCGGTTTGTCTATTTTACAAGAAGTATGACTTATCTACACACGCGAGATAAGTTGTATGACCTTTGGTGCTATTTACTCGTTTTTCACGGAGGCGGACGAACAGCAGAACTAGTCCGTTAACATCAAAGCATGCACCACGCTTGTCGGTGGACGTTGGGATCGCGTCAGCGCCTATCAGCAAGGATATGCGGACTGACGGAGCTGCCATGGTGTTTGTGCAAAATTAAACTGCTGATTTGGGTTGGAGTGCGGGCTGAGATAGTGCAAAAATTTTGCAGCATCTGTCTAACTTGCATTTGCTTTACAAAACTAAAACATCTTATATTTTAAAACGAAGGGAGTAGGATTTTAATCTACTGGTTAAGAACGAAGAGATGCACGCTTACACGATACAACTGGGATTCATAAGATAGCCCTCTTTCTTAACCCAGCATGCCTCTAAAATTTGGAAGATCTCTGCAACAAGCCGACAACGCACAGGGTATCTTGTCATTTTTATGACATTCACCCCACGCATACACTAAACACATCATCATATATATCAACGTCATCAGGTTTAGACTTCTCGTAGGTTCAGCACAATCAAACTAATAAAGATCCAGATGCAGAATAGCGATTCAAGTTAAGTACATGCACGCAAATGAGCATTCGCAGAGGACGAGTAATCTAGCTACTCTAACTTGGAGGAACCAATGACCGCAACCTGAACTTCAATGCAGCACTTTTTCTTCACGAGATAACCATTTGACGAGTCCTTGAAATCTTCCAGCGATATGAACTTGCTCCATCCCCAACCGGGTGAATTCTTCGAGAACTGGCACCGACCTAAAGAGAAAACAACGTGTCAATCAGGAAATATGAATGCTAATAATTTAGTTAGCATTCTGCTAAAGAGCGAACCTGATAATTTCCGGTCCTTGCCAGTTTCTTGGTCTTTGATGCTTATGCTAAGTTCTACCAGGGTTGCCGAGTTCAACAGGATAGTATCCGAGACCTTAAGGCCCAGGAACAAGGAGAGGTGGTTCTCATTCTTGCCTTCTCCACATGGATTGATAGTGATGAACCTGGAAATTGGAGAGCATCACATGGTTTTGTCCATCATTGATAAAAAAATGCCAAACTCCAGTACTCTTTTAGCTTTGCTATTTATAAACAAACAAAGCATGAACAGCCTTTCAAACTGAACCAGCTAATTATGGAGAGGTGCTAACTGGGCTCTTCAACATGAACAATCTCAGTAATTAAGAATTAACGTTACAGGAATGTTACCATTTGTGTCCACAAAGCTCAAACACCGGAGAGGTGCTCCGATCCTTCAACAAGGAGAAGTCCTCAATGTTCCAGCTGTAGACTTGGGGCTCACTGCAGATGTTGTTAACCTTCTGAACAAACAGCGTCTCCGACACATCAGTACCTTTAGAAACCGCAGCTCTTATAAACTCAACACCAAAAATACAGCAATTGTTGACAACGAATCCAGAGGACTTGTCCTTCAGCGTCGTGAGGGGTATCATGCATGAGGACCCAGAGGTTAAGCTTGTAGTCTGAAAATTGTGTCTCGCTGCAAAGAACCTTTTGTTAGAACACACATGTTTTTGTCTTGTTAAACAGGCTATATAAATTACACTATCAGTCTAGTAGGCGACTAGCTGTGAAGATCAAATAACCTGCTTTAGTTTTCAGGAATAGTTTGTTAAGGTACCTTTATGTTCATGGTGCTTTCCATTCAACTGGTCATATATCAGGAACTTGAAAGATGCCTCCACAACCATGCTGGGTTTGACGCGTGGTTGGGCCAGCTCAAGCTTAAGAGAAACATATTCATTCTTGTCACCACTCTTTGTATCCATTGGGTTCAGTTTTAAGTACCTACGAAACAAGTCCAGAGAGACAACAAGCAAGTGAGAGTGAAATTTGTCCATGACATGCCCTCTGTTGGAATAGCTGAAATGAAATAGCAGCATGGTAGCTGTACCAGTTATGCCCTCTGATCTGAAATACGCTGGAGTAGGTCCATCCTTTACCCTTTTCAAGAAGGGAGGAGAAACCATCGATCTCCCACTTGAAGGTTGTCAGTGCCCTGTTGGAAACCTGGCTCTGTCCCTGGTTTGACCGGCCTGGAACAACAATGCAACAACTATTGCATCAGTAACATAACCAGAATATCACAATGTATAGCAGTTCAAATTGCAACTACAGATGATGGGACGAAGAGGCACCATGATTGATACTTAGTGCAGCCTTGTCAAGTACTATTGTGAATTAATGGTGCTCTTCTCGTTTTATACGCAATAATTTGATGCCCTTGTGCACTATATTAAGATATAGTAGAATGACAAAGCTAGATGTGCCAGAATTACTCAGTAAATGGGGTGAGATTTCTGTCATCTTCTTCCTGGGGACTTTGGACAGGGGCAAACTTTTTGGGTGAGATCTTAGACATAGGCAAATTGATGGAAGAAAGTGTACTAGTATATATGTTAATGGAAATGTTCTAGCGTCAGAATGATGGTTATTTTGGCCTTAAAGAGGTGGAGAAAAAGGCAGAACTCTGCTTCTGCGTGGCATAATACATTAGGATCATCTTTCAGTATTAGAAAAATTCAATTCTTATCTGTTTTTTGTTCATACAATGAACAGCCTGAATCTTGCTTATAAAACAAACGATCTAACCAAATTCAAGTAAGAAGCAGAAATATGCTCAGATAAATCCTTACAGCCACTAGAAACAACAATGCTCGCATCAGTATAACAGCATCAGATGGTATAGCAGCAACCGAATTATTATCATCACAAGATGCCATGCCAAGTAAAGAAGCAGAGAAGAAACCCTTACTGCAGCCGCCGGTAACACACGCGTTGCCCATAGCTCTTGCGCTTCCTCTCCCCTGGAATCCCCTGCAACCGAAATCAATCGGTCATATGCCATGTCAGTGTAGATCTCGGACGAATATTACAGTACAAACTTGAAAGGAAGAACAGGCGCTCCATAAATAAAACAGATTGAGAGAACAAAAAGTGAAGGAAGTTAAGTATTTGCTTTAGAAACCCTCGAATCGACAGTAACTCAAGAAAGATGACAAGAAGAAGACGGCGATTCGTCTCTTCCGTTTTCTTTTTCCAAGATCAAAGTACCAAACATCATGTTTGCGAACGTTAGAAACAGAGAACATGCTAATCTTCTTCAAAGGAAGTGCAGATCTAAACTGAATAATCACCGGCAAAAAAAAAAGGAAGATCGAGAGCTCTCCAAACAAAGCAGATTGAACAGAACAATTTCGCTGGACTCCCGATCGGTAAAAACCCTCGTGTAAACAAAGCCAAGAACTTGCATTCCCGAAACCGTGCGCAGCTCATGATAACAGATTAGCATGTCCATGCCTTACCTTTCCTCAACTCACAGTACTAGTAATCACAATCGCGCTTAGTACCTCAGAGAAACGATGATGGTAGATGGGGATGAGATTGGGGGCGAGTACCTTGTAGCGTAGACGTACGCGGTGTCTTCCTCGGCAAACCTTCCGTCCCACCTTGAGCCCTAAGCAGTGCGCACCACCGGAATAGGGGAGGGTTTTATGGAGGCGAGGCGAGGCGCGGCGCGGCGCAGGGGAGGAGATGCGACTCGACCCTGCCCTGCCCTGCTCACGGGGTGGGTTCGATTGGGTGGGTGCACAAGCATGGGCAAAACAGTCTTCTTTACATAGTAAGAGAGATAATAAGACTACTAGCTAAAACCGTTAGAATCACAGACCATAACTCCGATATATCCGGCATTAGTTGTTGCCGTCTCTCGGAAATCTCCTCACTCGTCGTCGCCTCCTCCCACACGCTGCACTGCACATCTTGCTAGCTAGCAGCATGCAGTTGCTTCTCCTTCATGCTACTTGGCCATAGCCCATAGTACGTACACACCTGCCCACGCCTACTTGCCCGCTTTGCTAAAGTGCTTGTGCACGCATGCCATGTGTAGCTAGTGCTCGTTTCGTGCAAATAGGTAGCACCAGTTTTTGGCACCTTCCTTGTTTTGCCTGACCTATGCATGGGCTAAAATGGTCATTTCAAACGTGATTGTTAAAGATAAACTCAGGAAGGTTGTTTCGTTATCTTTGTAAAACTAACCGAATTTGTTGAATACAAACCAACTCGAGATTATTATTTTTTGGACGTAATAATTCGTGATTAGGTTTAGTACTCCCTCCGTTTCGGTTTACAAGTCATGCACGTAGTTCTATGTCGCCAAATTAAGCAACTTGGTATGATATATATATTATAAAAAATATATTACCGAAAACTTTAGACTTTGTATTTTCCAATGATATAATTTTTATATTATATAATTCAAATTATATATATGTTAAATTGATAACCTAGATATACGTGTAGGACTTATAAACCGAAACGGAGGGAGTGACAAACTTGTTAAAAAATTATAAGGCGCACGCATGCATGCTAAAGAACACTTCCTTGCTCGTGTTGGAAGCTACCGTTTGGCGTTCGATCATGGTGCCAAGACCCTATCCGCCATCCAATCCCATGTGCCCGTCGCTTTGCGCGTTTTCTAAGCTGATGTTGCCACTTCCCTCTACATTCCTCCCTTTCGCGCGCTCCGTCTCCTCTTCCCCGTCCCGAGCACCGCCTGCTACATCCTTAACCCCATTCATCACATGAGATGGCGGTCCGAACTATAAACCACACATTATGCTACTACCATATCTACATATATGCTCTTTGTGTTGTCCTGCCACCAGTAATAATTTGGCTCCACCTCTTTATTATTAGTATGTATTGTTATGTTATATAATTATTCAGATTTGCTAATTCCTTCACGCGGAAATCGCAGTTACCTTATGAACCATTTGAATTAGAGCAAGATTCATGCAGTTATTTATTTCGATATTGATTATGTGGGGCAGCATGCGTGATTTTCTTTTTGCTGTGTGTGCGGGGGCTGCTGGCAAGAGCAACATGAGCTTTTACGCATGTGGCATTTTTTTTTGTGGATTTCCTTTTCTCTTTTACGATTTTTGTGGTTTTCCCTGTTGTTGTGTTTCGAGTTTTGGTCAATTTTGAACTAAAGGTGTATTATATTTTCTAGGTATGGTTTTTTTTTAACTATTAGGTATGGTTTTTTAAAATCGGTTTAAACTACCCAAGTAGGAGTATATGCATAATATGTAAATAAAAAAATCCGACTACTTCATATGAACGGACATGTGGTAGCTTAATTTGGCCCCATTTTAAATCCAATTAAAGGAAATGAAAAATATTGCATATGGAGTCTTATTATGTGTAATAGCTGTCGGAAAATAACAAACTTATAATCTGACAATTTCAAAGAGAAAAACATTGTTCTCTGAATTGGCTTAACTTGTTCTCTACCCAAACGACCATGGCGCCCATATTGACGGTATAGTTCGTGATAATTGGTGCAGATTGTGCGTAGAGGTGCATTTTTTGCATGGCTAACAAAATTTCAAAAGGAGTTTCCCGTTTATTGTCATAAAAATGAATTTCTATTTTTTAGTGTCAGAAATCTATTTATTTGTGACAACACTACTGAAAAAAAATACTTAGCGCTGCATTAGCAACAGTGTTAGAAAATTGAAAGTCCGCCACTCTTAATGTGAATCGACGATGAACAAGAAAAAATTGTCACCTATAGGTCACGGGATGATCCCCACATGGTTTACCGCTTACATGCAAAAGAAAAAATGAAAAAAATATGTCCTAGAGGCAAATAATAAGTGGTTATTATTGTCATATTTTAATAAGTTCGTAATATTTTTATATTATGCTATAACTGTATCAAGTGGAAACATTGCTACATGCGTGATATGAAATAGAAGTCCTAGTAGCCTCTATTAATACTAGTTCGTTGGGCAACAAATGATCAATGTTTTCTGATCATGGGTGATAGTTCCAGTTGACAACGAGGTCATATTATTGATGAATGATGTAATGGACATTACCCAAAGATTGCAACACGATTAAGTCACGAGGTTCATCGTTGCAATAGTCAGAAACATAGTCTCATTGTCCTTAGACCGTGAGATCATATTAATCACTGTTTCTTGAGATTGCTTGGACTGTATCAAACGTCACTCAGTAAAATGGTGTTTATAAAGGTGTACGTTGGGTATTTCAGAGAAACAGGTTGAGGCCTATGAATCAAGACCAGGATTTTTTTACCCAGTGACGGGTAAGATACATAAGGCTGACTTGGTGACATTACATCTATAATGTTGCAACATATGACTAGGTCACGTGGATGTAATATCGCGGTAACAAGTGAAATAGTACTTATCGGTAACGAGATTGAACAAGGTTTGCGATACCAAACGATCAGATCTCGGACAAGTCGTATAAAAACAAACAGAATTGGACTCAATGTTTACGGTTTAAATGACACCGTCATCATAAAATGTACAGGGGGTCAATATAGGCATCCTGGTCCCGCTGTTGATCATTGATAGAGATCATGTTTGTGCCATTCTCGAGCCATGGGAAGATACGCTTAAGGGTACGATGAGCTAGAGATCATCTGTAAGTTGGAAGCACGGTAGAGAAAGAGAAAGCCGGAATTGTTCCATGGAGAGATCCAAAGTTGTTCAGAGAAAGAAAAGAAAACCGGAAAAGTTCCATGAGAGAACCGGAATCATTCCGGGAAGTTCCGAAGTCCTTTGGAGAAAATCGAAGGGAAACCGAGAGGTGTTTTGGGTCAAATCGGGATTTTTTAATATGCATTTACATATTAATTAATATAATGAATATTAAATATAATATTAAAATCTAATTTTAAAGGGTATTCCACTAATGAGCCAAACTTCCTAGGGAAAAGGTCCCATGAGGGAAACCACAAGTGGGAGGGTCATGCGCCTAGGGTTTGGGGCGAAGTCCGAACCCGAACCCCTCTGAGCCCCGAGTTCTTCGATCCCAGATATGTGACCCTCCTTTTCGAGCCCTATTTTATAAAATGAAACATATACTTGTTGCATATGAATCATTCATACTCGCATGCATATTATGGTTGTTTGGGGGTATTTTGTCGACTCACCTCATAATTAAATATGGAGACCATATGCGGGATTTTCTAGTCTTATATTGGCTCTATTTAAATTTGTGTCCGGTGACATATTTTGCCTCGTTAAGACAACATTTAAATTGCAGGGTATCTAAACAACATGAACATACTAATTGATTGTCGGGATCCCGGTTCCGCTTAATATTGCCTAATTACGTCGCACCTTTGCCAGCTCATGCATCAGCCCGATCTTCTAACGTAGTATTAAATAATGCATCCGATGTCTCTTTTAGTGTTTTTCTTTTTTACGGATTAGGCCGATGAGTTGATGCGATTGTCGACCCAATCTTCGGATGAACCTTCAGCAATGTTTTCAGGCAAGCATTCTCCCACTTTCTACCTATTTTGCATTTATAGTATTTACTTCCTCCTATTGATCTATTGATATCTGTGTTGTGATGCTTTAGGTTGTGTACCCCTTTATATATCCATGTAGTCTTTATATTTAATTTTACACCTCCTATTGCATGTTGTTTGGGTAGACAGTTGGTCTTGGGAGTCGTAGTCGCTTGCTAAGGTGCTGCTTCGCATCGGCGATATTCCCTTGATGTTGGGGTTGGCATATTCATAAAGGTGAAGATGCTTATGGTTTTAATTACAGCTGGTTAATTAAATATTAAAATGGATATAATTAATGAAGAGGCATTGGTGGGTAATAGTTGAGATGTAGTTATTATCCTGCTCCCCCTGTGTCTACCTAGGACCCGAGTTCTTGACACCTGTTCCGAGACTGAGTGCGCTAACCACATGTGGGTGCGTGGGAACCCCTATCGGATTAGTACCTCATTTCAATATACTATTCTAGGGGACACAAACTAGTTCGGGCTTTACGTGTTATTACTATACTTATGCCATGTATGAGATGTTTATTACCTGTTGCTCGATGAGCGTTTATTACTGTTGCGTAGGTGCGACACTCTGTCACGGAAATATATTGTCCATGACCTCTGCTGGTGTGACAAGTGCACGCAATCTTAGGGTCCGTGCGAGGAGGATTAGCTATACCTCGTACGGGTAGCCATTTCGGGTGGCCCCCATGTACTTGCTATGGATCTGGAAAAGCGTCGTGTCCTAGGCCCCGTCGACATACCGATGGATGTATGTTAATTGATCTGGCAACAAGGGTCGAAGTGCGTGTGGAAACTTTGGTGCACCCTTGCAGGGTTAAATATTTTTAAAAAGCCGTGTCCACAGTTATGGGTGACTTGGAGTACAATGTCTCGATCATAGACAACTATAACTAAAGTTTATTGTTATAATTTGACTTGTATCTGATATAACTAGTAAGTTGGATAACCACCATGGAAATAATGGATAAAACTGCCAATCGTATGAGTTTCCTCGGCTTGACTTCCTCGTTTGGTCTCGAGGGGGAAATACCAGGATAGGTATGTTTGGTCGTAGTATCAGGTTGGATTCGAATAGGTATTTACCATCTCTCTCTCTCTCTCTGATAGCCGACAGTTTTATCGAGTCTCTATAGGATGTTAGTGCATGTTGCGCTGCTGCTTCAGTCCACCATACCTATATAGGCGAGAGCCGCCGAATTCTAAGTCTCGCCATGTACTAGCCTTAGTACTGACCGCTCTCTTTTTATTTGCCCTTTGTCGGCTCCCCTTTTGTTTAAGCAGGTTTGAGATCGTCGTCGTTAGCAGGGTTACCCTTCCGGTTTGTCCTGGGCAGGGTTATGGACGCCATTGGTTATTTTCCAGGGCTCTTAGCCTCATTTGCATCTTATCCGTACTCGGATGTTGTATTATTTTTAAGGTGATTTGGATCTTTGTACTATATATTTGTATTCTTGACTCATGGAGTCTGTTGTATATATCGGTTCTGTGGGTTTCATCATGAACTAATGTTTAATGGTATTACTTCGTTTTCCACCCATACGAAAGTTCCCGGTGGACACGTTAGAATCGTTTCTTGCGGGTTTGGCGGGAATCGCTAAAACTTGCATAGGGACGATCCGAGGGTGTTACAAAGAGGAACAAAAATACAAATAAATCTTTGAATGTGAGTCTAGTCCCTTTCCATTTAGGTATTTAGGAATACCTATACATTACAGAAAACTTAAAAAATTTGAGTGGTATCCAGTGGAAACTTGCTCTGAAGGAAAGTTGGGATGTTGGAAGGGAAATTTGTTATCATGCAGAGATCGTTTTACGTTTATCAATTTAGTTCATATAAGCGTACCTATGTTTATGCTACCTTTTCTAGAAATCTCAAAGTGGGTTAGGGAAATATTGTATTTTTATAGGTCACGGTTCTTTTGGAAAAGTGATGAGAATAAACGTAAATATCGGCCCACAAAGTGTATTATAATATGTAGGACAAAAGATCAAGGTGGTCTTGGTATTGAGGTACTTGAACTAAAAAATAAATGTCTACTAAGCAAATGACTTTTCTAATTAATCAAGAAGGGGTGTGGCAGGAGTTGCTACATAATAAGTATCCCAGTCAAAATGCACTATCCAAAATCCAAGAAAAACCAACACATTCTCCATTTTGGAAAGTACTTACGCGGGTAAAGGATGTGTTCCTTAGTGAAAGTGCAAAGGAAGTCGCCTAGAGGGGAGGGGGTGAATAGGCTTTTAAAAATATTACAGTTTAGGCTTAAGTAAATGCGGGATAAAACTAACGTTTAATTTATTGAGCACAAAACCTAACCACTAGGTTCACCTAAGTGCACCAACAACCTACGCTAAGCAATACAAGCAACAAGGTTATAGCAAGATATAAATAATTCAAGCACAATGGCTATCTCAAAGTAAAGTGCATAAGCAAAGGGCTCGGTTGAGAGATAACTGAAAGACGCGGAGACAAATATTTGTTTCCCGAAGTTTAATTCCAAAGAAGCTACGTCTCCGTTGGAGAGGTGCGATGGCGCAATGCTCTCCGAACTCCACAAATGGCTCACCTCGAGATGTGTTTGCTCTATGCTCACGCAACGCCACACAAGGCCTCACCCCGGATGCGGAAGCACGCAACTCATTGATACCACAAAAGGCTCACCCTATTCTCTTGAGTACGCACCACAAAAGGTGGGCACTCGCTCCATTATGGGACACTTGAGGGAGGTCACCGAACCCGTACAAGATTGGGCCTATCTCCACAACTTAATTGGAGGCTTTCAACAACAAATCCACAAAAGGCTACAATACCACAAAAGGCTACAAGACCACAAAAATTCAACAAGACCACAAAAAGTCAACAAGACCACAAAAGGTCAACAATCCAACCACACAACCGTCTAGGGTTCCAAGAACCCAAGAGTAACAATCCCACAAGCTTGTACTCGCCGAATCTCTGAGGAGAACTCAAACCTATGCAACAAATGCAAGAGGCATGTCCCTCTCTCTCAAATTCCAACAAAGCTACAAAAGCTATTGGGGGAATAAGGGAGGAAGAACACAAGAGGAGAACACAAAACTCTCCAAGATCTATATCCCAATGATTCCTTCACAAAGAAGTGATTTAGCTTGGGGGATTGTAGATCTAGATCTCATCTCTCAAATCCCTCAAAAATATGCAAGAATCAAGGTAAAGTGGAGAGGGAAATATCTTCAAGGTCAACAATGGAGGAGAGAGAGAAAGTCAAGAACCAAGAAAAGAGCTAGTACCCATGAAGGGGAAGAGGATCCCCTTTTAAAGGGCTCCTAGATCTACCTGTTATGGGCAATCGCGACCCTGGTCGGAACTTTCGGTGGAACACAGCCAACGGTAAGAAAACTGGGATGCGAGAGACTGAAAACGCGAGCTTGGTTGGAACTTCTGCCGGTCCACCAGAACTTCCGATGGGAGCGGAACTACCGGAGAAAATTCTGACTGAAGTTTCATCAAATAGATTAAACAGAATACAGAGGTTACAGTACATGGGCGGAACAAGAGCCAGAAATTCACTTGGTACTATCGGCGGCATTTATGCCCGAGCGGTACTTCCGGTCCCTGGCCGGAACTTCCAGTGGGGGCGGTATTACCGCTGAAACTTCCGACCCAAATTCTGTCAAATACAACAAACCAGACAGAGAGGATACAGAACATGAGCGGAAGAAGAACCGGAACTTCCGGCAAAAATAATGCCCTAGTGGAACTTCCGGTGGGTAGCCGGAACTTCCGGTCAGGGAAATTCTAGAAACCAAAACCGCAATAACTTTCGCATCCGAACTCCAAACGATATGAAACCAATTTTGTTGGAAAGATAACGACGAATAGAATCCTTATTTGATGTGATGTATCACCTAGGGAGAAAATACCATGAATATATATGTGATGTATATCCCAAGGTGTGGAGCCTAAAAACTCGCAAGATCAAAAACGCAATAAGATATGTAGATAAAATCCTTATTTGATGAATGATGTCTACGGACGCTTATATTCTTGTAGACAGTTGTTGGGCATCCAAGTGTAGATGTTTGTAGAACATTATCAAGTTTCTCTTAAGTGGATTACCCAAGGTTTATCGAACTCAGGGAGGAAGTGGTCAAAGGTATACCTCTCAAGCAACCCTGCAATCAAGATACAATAAGTCTCTTGTGTCCCCAATACACTTGTCAGGTGTATAGGTGCACTAGTTCAGCGAAGAGATAGTTAAATACAAGTAGTATGGATGATTATAAGACAACAGTGCCAGAAAAGAGCTTGACGGGGAGGAAGAGACTAAAGGCAATCTGAAATAAAGATAGCAGCAAGCAAACTGAAGGGTTTCGCGGCATAGTAAATCAAAATTTTCTACGGATGCGAACAGAGGGAAAGCCAAGATCTAATCTAGGAGATGCAATCAATGAGAGAGATTGGATTAGATCTTCATACCCTTGAAGATTCGCACAGCGGAACGTTCGTCGGAACGTGGGTGATGTAGTCGTACTCGCTTCTCCTCCTCGCGATCCGATCCGATCTAGCACCACAAGTGGCGGTGCCTCCGTGAGATGCACACGTGCAGCACCTCGACGTCTCCTCCTTCCTCGGACCAGCAAGTATGGTGGAGAGATAGATTGGATCTACAACACGACGGCGTGGTGTATATGGTGGAGAATTTCTGCTGCAGGGCTTCGCCTACAAACAGTCGGAAGGGAGAGAGGAGGGTAGCAAGGCAACTAGGGTTGGAGGCAAGGTGTAGGGGGGAGGGGGCGCACCAGCCCTCTATATATAGAGGGGGGGGCGTCCAGCCCTTGCCCCTTCTCCAAGCCTTGGGCCGGCGGCCAAGGGAGGGAGGAGTGGGGGGCAAGGACTCTCCCCTCTTCTAGAAACCCTATCTCTAGTTTAAACGATTTAAACCCTATAGGATCGGCTGGGCCCTATGGGGCCTTGTGCCCCTGGCCCAATGCGGCCAGGACACTCCCTCATAGGCCCATGACCCCTCCCGGAAGGTGGGGCCACGTTGGTCCCCTTCCGAAAGGTTCTAGAAGCTTCCGGTATAATACCGATTAACCCGGAACAATTCCGAACTCCAAAAACTGCATTGCCTTATATGAATCTTATTCTCCGGACCATTCCGGAACCTCTCGTGATATCCCGGATCCCATTCGAGACTCGGAACAAAAATTCATAAACCAATTATCCAATCTATCCTAGCGTCGAGATACGTTAAGTGTGTGACCCTGCGGGTTCGAGAATATGCAGACATGATCTTCTATCAATAATCAACAGCGGGGTCTGGGAACCCATATTGACTCCCACACATTCATCGATGATCATATCGGATGAACCACGATGTCAGGATTCAAACAATCCCATATATATATTCCCTTCGTCTCGCGATATTTTACTTGCCCGAGATTCGATCGTCGGTACCGTCATACCTAGTTCAATCTCGTTCACAGCAAGTACTTTACTCGTTCCGTAATCCGATATCACTTTGTGATTAACTCCTTAACCACATGCTTGCAAGCGGTGTTGATATCGATTACCGAGTGGGCCCGAAGTATATCTCTCCAACTTGGGAGGGACAAATTCCATCTCGATACATACAACCCAACAGATACTTTCCGATCACCTGAGAGACACCTTTATGATCACCCTCTCATAGGATGATGTTTGATGACCTCAAAGCTTTCTTCCGTTACTAGAGAGTTGTATTATCTCATGGTCTAAGGAATACAATATTTGACATAGGAAAAGCTTCGCAAAGATGAACACGATGATACGATCTAATTGCTTCGCTTAGTTTGGGTCTGTCCATCATATCATTCTCCAATGATATGATCTCATTATCAATTGACAGCTCATGTCTATGGTTAGGAAACCTTAACCATCATTGATCAATGAGCTAGTCCATAGAGGCGTACTAGGGACATGGTGTTGTTCACAAACCACACAAGTATTAAAGTTTCCGCTTAATACAATTCTAGCATGGAATATAAACTTTATCATGAACAAGAATTATAATAATAACATCTTTATTATTGCCTCTAGGGCATAATTCCAACACAAACATGTAGCAGGACTAGTTGTAAACGGTGTTTAAATTCTTAGAAACAAGGCCTAGGGATCATATTTTCACTAGTGGACACTCTCATATAAATATACTCTCTTTGTTATTCTACTCTGAACTACTCTCCGGTTGGACAACTCTAATCCATGGTAGGGCTACAAAAGCACTCCTTAAAGTTCACATTCCCCATCTAGATAACCCCACACCGTCACCTTGAGCGCTAGATCGTTCCAACAAACACCACAATTTCATAGAGACATCCAACTAAAAATATAAATCATGATAAGTATTTATGTAACCTCTAGCCTAAGTGTCACACGGTGTGCACATTGTCACCTTCACACACGTGGGGATAACCGAAGATTACAATTAAAGCACTTGAGTAGCATAGTAGATATACTTGATTACAAAGCTCATGACCACAATATGATCACGCATAGAGAGAGATGAAGACATAGCTACTGGTAGATACCTTAGCCTCGAGGGAGAACTACTCCCTCCTCATCATGGGAGTCAGCAACGATGATGGAGATGGTGGTGGAGATCGATGGAGATGGTTCCGGGGTGTAACGCCCCCGAATCGGGTCTATGCAGATCTTAGCATTTCTCGCTAAAATCCGCATAGAAGCGATTCAAAGACGCCCACCAGACACTCTCATGTGGGTGGGATTTGAATACAAGCAGTTACATCACAGTAGTTTACAACAGAGTCCACAAGAACTTATATATACAACAACGACTCGATGAGTCAAGAATACAAATGATACAATTCAAAGAGAAAGCGAAATAGTATCCGAGTACGGATAAGAACCAAATGGGACTAAGAGTCCTTAAGAATAACCAAGCGGTGTCCAACCCTGCCCAGGCCAAGCTGGAAGGGTAACCTTGCTAACGTCGTCAATCTCATACCTGTCAAACCAAAAGGGGCGCCGGCAAAGGGCAAAGGAAAATAGAAAGAGAGCGGTCAGTACTGAGGCCAGTACACGGCGAGACTAGAATTCGGCGGTCCTCGCCTACACAGGTATGGTGGGCTCAGCGGCAGCAAAGCTTGCACTATCTAACTTATAGAGACACACTACAACTTCGGCTATTACAGCGAGATAAGAGAGAACTATACGGTAACTATAGTATAACACCAAACATAACCCATCCAAAGATTTCCCCCTGAGGGACCAGTCGAGGAAGTCCCCTTGCGGAACACACACAGTGGCAATTTTAGTTAAGCAGGTGTTTAGTTGATAAGGCTAATTACTAGTCATTTTATTGGAGGCAAAACATTAATGCCGTTGTCTATGATCATGACACTGTACTCCTGAGGCGCCCATAACCATGGACACACGGCTTCTCGAAAAGATTTACCCTACAGGAGTGCACTACTGTACCCAAACGCATGCTCAACCCATCAGGCAACATATCACGCGTGCCTTCCGAATCTCACAACAAGAACTGTCCCATAACTATGCGCATATCCAGAGGCATCACCTACTGTGTTTTACCCATGGGCGGAGCCAAGGGGGGCTAGCAGGGGCTAGACCCCCCCTAACCATGAGCCCCCCCTTAATAGATATGTGCAGATTTTAGTACTAAACTAATGGCATCATAGGCTTAATTAACACTAAGCCTAAATTTAATTGATTTGTCGTGTTTCTCTATACCGAAAGCCAAATGTAGTCCATGAATTCGTTTTATTAGTCAACCATAGTAACATGTTCCAACATTCTTAATTTGTGTAACTAGACCTAATAGCTAGCATTATATGCAATTGTTCAGATCAAGTGACTGGATGTCTTCCACCATCGGTCGCTCCTACTCAGTAGCCATACGCCACGCGATGCCACGGCCATGGCGCCATGCTAGCCAGCCATATTGTTTGCCAATTTCTACCTTTGTTAATCATGCCGCAATGCCAACAATAAGCATGTTGTGCCATCGAGTGTAGGAATCAATCTTCCTCACTCTGATTGAAGGTATCAAATCGTTAGTATTTTGTCGATAGATTGCATCTAATTGATTAATTTACAAAAAAATATGGGTCTTTTGTTTGATGTTTTCTCGGTGATGACGACAACTTATTGCAAAATAATTGGGAAATAATAATAGAAAGGTCACCTGCAATGGAATTATCAGGCTTTATACTCGTAGAGATAAAGTTGATCCAATGTAAACTAATATTTTGTTTTCTATTGTCTAAGATTTAGTGATACATATTAATATCAGTTATATGCTGATACTTTGATAATATTGTTATGTTTTTTATCCAAACAGTTCTTCCAACACAAAATGATAGCTAGTTGTTGTCTTCATGAGAAAAAAATCTTATATATAATCATCAGTATCTTCGCCCCCCTCAATGTTAAATCCTGGCTCCGCCCCTGGTTTTACCCACACAAGAGATACAACTGATTCTCCAGGTGGCACAGCGTTTGAGTCTACGGCCGGGCGATGATCGGAAGATAACTTGTAGAGCTCCATCCCACCTCCGGCACGATATCCCGATTTTATGCAATGCAATCCATGGCAGTCCACCAAAATCATATCACAACTCAACCCATGTCCGAGGACATATTATGCGTATGCACCAAATGGAAAACCAATTTTGTAACCCTCTGGATATACGAATAGCGCCGGTAGTTGAGGGGGGGATCCCAGAGGCCCCCACGTTTGGTTAGCGCGATCAACTCAGAACTGGTATCGTAGAACGAAGGGGTCCTAGGTCGGCTCAAGCAGTTCCCAAAGGTGGTCCCTGCCGGGGCCTTATCATTAGGTGAAACCATAACCATAACCAACATCACCAATTTAATTATCTTTTCACCATCAATATCCGAGTATCATGTTCCACCTGTATGAGAGCGATACTAAGCACGCCTACGACTTGCAAGGACAAAGCTAGCTAATCAAACAAGGCAATAGGATAACCAAGGCAATATAGTGGAGCAGGTGATTAAAGGGGTCAGTACTAAAGCATCGACAATAAGGATAGCAATAGATCAAAGGAAGGAAGTAAAGACTAGAAATGCAAAATAGGTAGAAGGGGGAGAATGCTCGCCTGTGAGACAAAGTCGGGAAACCGGAGGCTTGTCGTATCTCACATCGACTCATCGTCCTATCCGGTGAAGAACCAAACACTAGAAAGAGCAACCGATGCAATATTTAATACTAGGCCGAAAGATCCGGCATGATTATGATATGATGCATGACATGGTAATATACGGTCCCACTTAGCAATATTAAGCGGGATCGGGATCCCGACAAATGAATATTATGGTTCGAGTTGTTTATCTACCCCGCAACTTAAATGTTGACTTAACAAGATAAATCATGGCATCGGTTCACTACTCAATTTTAAATGGAACCAGTATTAGACTAGATTCGCTCGCATATGGGCTCCATATTTAATTATGAGGTGAGTCGACAAAATTCCCCAAACAACTAAATATGTATGCGAGTACGGATGATTTAATATGCAATAAGTTGAATATGGCAATTTATAAAATAGGGGCTCGGATAGAGATCACACGTCAGGGTATCGATGATCTTGGGTGGCTTGGATGGGTTCGACTCCGGGGGTTTGGCTTGACGGGATCAGCCTTCAGATCGGGGCGTCGGGGATCTTTGGTGTTCCATGATGGCGATCTTGGCGTGGTTCCTGGGGTTTGTCCGTGTGGATGTCGATCTTGTCGTCCCGAAGATCTTGATGGTTTCAGGTACACGGATGCGACACCTATTGCCAGGATCTTGAGTCTTGGGCAGTGCCCGGCTCCAAGTTGCAGCAAAAATTCCACCAAAAGGCCACAAGGTCGTGACGCTGCAGGCTCGCACATGGGCAGCACCACATGCCCATCAACCACCTCACCATTCCTTCATCCTCAAAGGACAACACTTCCCAGGCAGAAAACGAACCCACACCGGAAAGAGGGTTTCACGGTCTTGTGCCGCTGTAGGACGCGGATCACCAGAACAAGGAGGCCGACGAGGAGCACGACAGCACTGCAGAGGGTCCTGCAGCCGACATCGGGCACGGGGGTCGGCTGCCGAAGGCGAGTAAGGTCAGGGAAGGGCGTGATTCTGGCAAAATCCTCGCTAGGCAGAGGGGGCGCTGATCTTGGGGAAAGGGCGCTCGGGCGGCGACGCGGCGAGTCCGGGGACCGGGCCGAGGTCGAGGGGGCCGAGCAGACGGTGGCGAGCCTCGGGCTGGCGAAGACGCTGCAGGGGCGAGGAAGGATGGTCGGCGTAAGGCAGACGCGGCCTGGGCAACGACGAAGGCAGCAGGCTAGCCGCGACGTCGTGGTTCAGGCGCAGCGAGGCGAGGTCGAGGCCGGAGAGGCCGACGGAGGCGCGGCGTCACGACGACCAAGGAGATAGCAGAGCTGCAGAGGGAGGAGGCGGGGCCGGCGAGCTCAGGCTCGAGGGGGTGCCAGGCGACTTGACGACGACGGGCACGAGAGGCAGCAGCTCGCTGCAGAGCTCGGCGGAGGACGGCCATGGCGGGTCGGCGACGAGAGGCCGAAGAGGAGGGTCGGCGGGGTCGACGGGGCGCAGATCGAGGGCGAGGCAGGCGGAGCGGCCTCGGATGCTGGCGGCCGGAGGAGGTCACGCGGCCACGCGCAGGCGACGGTGACCGACGCAGGGCGGCGAGGTGCTCAGGGCGCCGCCAGAGAGGAACTCGCGGGTGCGCGGCTGCCAGCAGAGGGAGAGGGGGCGGTGCGGTGGAGAGGAGGCCGATGGGACGGCGTGGAGCTCGCTGGCGAGAGGAGTACCAGGCGGCGGCGGCCAAAGGATCGAGGGGAGCGAGCCTGGGAGGCCGAGGACTGCGGGGTGGGGATTGCGTCGTTCGCGTGCGCTGTGCCATGTGCGTGTTGTGTCGTGGTGGGGCCGGGCGAGTGCGTGCCTTGTGTGTGTGGTTTGTCGCGTGTGTGGCGTGACAAGTTCTGGGTGTGTGCGTGCGTTACGTACGCCAGGGAGTTGAGTGTGGCGGCGGCCAGGGATGAGGGAATAGGGTAGGATTAGGGTTTAGCTATGGGGTCGTAGGTGGCTAGCTGGGCCATTTGGCCCGGCCGGCTGCCTCCCCCTAAAAATATTTTTATTTATTTATTTATTTTAAATAGACTTTTATAAATAGTTTTTAGACAAATAAAAGATCCGGAAAAGATCAGGGTTTGATATGAAATTAAAAGAGGGGACTAATTACAAAACAAAATAGGCTTTTGGTGAAAATATTTTAGAGCAAAAATATGCATGATGTCATGATGATGCAAAATAGAAAATAACACGCAATTTTATTCCGGAATATTTTCCGGGACATTACACGGGGGCAATTCCCCGTCCCGGCAGGGTGCCGGAATAGAGACTTCTGTCCCCTAGATCTCCTCTTCGATGGCGGCGGCGCTGCGGAACTTTTGGTGGAGATCTGATCCGCATTGGGTTTACGTCTCGGGGAGACGTATAAGTAGGCGAAAGGGCAAGGTTGGTGGAGGGCCAGGGGGCCCACACCATGTGGCCACGCGGCTAGGGGCCCGCACCACCGTTTGATGTGGCCGCCCTGGTGCCCTCCTCCGTCTCTCCTTTGGGCTCCGTGTCGTGTCGGGTAAAATATCGACTTTGGCTTTTGTTCTGTCCAATTCCGAGAATATTTCTTTTCTGGCTTTTCTGAAACCAAAAAATAGCAGAAAACAGGCAACTAGCACTACGGCATCTTGTCAATAGATTAGTTCCAGAAAATGTATAAAAATACCTCAAAGTTTAGACAAAGCATAGCAAAGTTGATACTAAACAAGCATGGAACATCAAAAATTATAGATACATTTACGACGTATCAATGAACTAGAGCTTGTTATGATGATGACCACAGGCTCTAGATCCTCTCATGGACAAGAACCAAATAACAACCAAGAAAGATGATGCTATGGATGCAAAGGGTTGAACTCTCTCCGAACGATGCGATCAAGACACCCGCTTGAGAGCCCCTCTTGAGAGTACGGCTATCTATCCTAAACCCGGTCTCTAACAACAGGTGACCAGCAAAAGAGAAGCCCTATCAAGATCATACCTTTGCCTTGAGCATTCCACTTGAACTTGATGTAGACCGTCTTGTTCTTCTCAAGTGGGAACACCTTTCTTGATTGCTCTTTCTTTCTCTTGCTTGATGAAGATGGAGACTTTAAAATTGCCCCCCCATACTCCATGGGGAAACCTCTTCTTTGAACTTGTCTTCATCACTGCATGATCACGTGGATGGCAAGCTTCAAGCATGAGGTCTTCTAGAGATGGCGCATCTTGAGATTGCCCTTCTTCATCCCTTCTTGAGGTTGATCCATCTTGATGCAACTCTTTGCACTTGTCTTGATATCCTTCAAGCTCCTTCTTTCTTCATGATTCAACCTTGAGACCAACACATGGCCCAAGCGATACCAATGGACAAACCTACAAGTGAAACTCAATTTACATATTAGTCCATAGAGATTGTCATTAATTACCAAAACCACACATGGGAGCATTGATACGTCGGAAACGTATCTATAATTTTTTATGTTCCATGCTTGTTTACTATCTACTTTGTTTTGCTTTGTCTACACTTTGAGGTGTTTTTATATGTTTTCTGATACTAACCTATTAACAAGATGACACAGTGCTAGTTGCCTGTTTTCTTCTATTTTTGGTTCTGGAAAAGCTAGTAAGGAAATATTCTCGGAATTGGACGGGACAAAAGCCAAAATCAATATTTCACCGAGGAGAACATGGAGTCCAAAGGATAGACAGAGGGGAGACATAGGACGGCTGCACCCCCCAGGCACGGGCACACCCTAGGCCGCACCTGGGCAGGGTGTGGGCCCCCTGGCCGCCCTCCTGCCTTGCCTCCTCGCCTATAAGAAGCCCCTGATGCCTAAACCCTAAGAACCCGATCAATATTCCACGAAACCGTCTGTAGCCGCCGCCACCATCGTCCCTAGATCGAGAAGATCTGAAGATCTTCCCGGCACCCTGCCGGAGGGGAGATCATCCCGGGGGCCTTCTTCTTCATCATGCCAGCCTCCAGTATGAAGCGTGAGTAGTTCCACCTTGGACTACGGGTCCATGTAGTAGCTAGATGGTTGTATCTCCTCCTTTGTGCTTTCATGTCTAGATCTTGTGAGCTCCGTTCATGATCAAGATCTCATATATTTGTAATCATGCATGTTGTGTTTTTGGGGATCCGATGGATATTGAGATTACTATGTCAGATTGATTAATGGTTTTGTCTTATTGATTCTATCATGTATGTGTTGTTTGTGATCTTGCATGCTCTCTGTTGTTAGTAGCTATCTTGGCCAAGTAGTTGCTAGTGACTCCAAGAGGGGGTATTTATGCTCGATAGTAGGTTCATGCCTCTATTTATTCTAAGGGAAGTGACAGAAATCTCTAAGGTTTTAGATGTGGTGTTGCCACTAGGGAGAAAACAACGATCTCTTGTTCATGGAACAAGTGGATTGTTTACCTTACACACTTTGCTTAAAGCAATTGTCTGTTTCTTGCAACTTAATACTGGAGGGGGTTCGGATGATAACCCAAAGGTGGACTTCTAGTCATAGATGCAGTTGTATGGCGGTCTATGTATCTTGTTGTATTGCCCAATTGAATATCATAGGATCATGATGTCTAGTATTGCATTGTTTTGCCTTGCTCAGTCCTGTCAATTGCCCTGCTGTAATTTGTTTACCCTGCATGCCATGTTTGTTTATCTAAGGAGAACACCTCTAGTGAACTATGGACCCCAGTCCAATGTTTACCATTGATACATCTTCCACTGTTACTGTTTACTTGCTGCAAACCACTATAACCTTCCACACCATACAGTTAATCCTTTGTTACAGCAACCGGTGAGATTGACAACCTCACTGTTCGTTGGGGAAAAGTCTTGATTTTGTGTTGTGCAGGTCTCCAAGTTGCTTGCAACACCTTTGAGACGTTTCCTTCCTCCTACTGGTTCGATAACCTCGGTTTCTTACTGAGGGAAGACTTGCTGCTGTGATGCATCACACCTTGCTCTTGGGGTTTCCCGGCAAAGCGCTCTCAGGCGCCATCAACAAGTTTTCTGGCGCCGTTGCCGGGGAGGCTAAGGACGTCTTCACAAGGGAAGTCCTCCTCAACCTTTATCTTTACTTTTTTTTGTTTTTCTTACTTTCTTTTGCTTGGTTTTGTTTGCCTCTTTTTATCAAAAACTCAAAAAAAATTTAGTTTAGTTTGGTTTGCTTTCCCTTATCAAAAACACAAAAAAATTAGTTCTTGCTCTAGTTGCTACTATGTCTGGTTTTGGTCCAATCCCTGAGTCACCTATGGAAAGGATCTTTACTTTCAATCAAGAAAGTGGAGAGAGTTTGAAAGAAGCTTGGTCTATAATCTCTGCTTTACAAAGGGAAACTGAGCCTAAGATGAGTCTTAGCTTGGTTATTAATAGTTTCTACCACGGTATTGCTCTTTGTTATAGATATGCTTTGGATGTTGTGGCTAAGAAAGATATTTTTCGTTGTACTAAGTATGAAGCTTTATATGCTATAAAGAGATTGATTATAATTTATAATATGCCTGGCAAGTCTGATTCTTATTTTATAGACATTTATGCTAGATTGAACACTCTTGAGTCCAGTATTGCTGCTTTGAACAATTGCTATCACACACTTAGAGAGCACCATGGTTATGTTCCAATAAACACTGAGCCTTCAAAGTGGTTTCCTACAATCAAAGTCTCTATAAATAGTGCAACTTTTGATGCTCGCTGTGATATCATGTCTGAATTTTGCCTTATGCCTAAAGATATCTATGAGTCTTTGAGTCTTTGGGGACTTTCTAAAGGAGGAGAAGAAATATCTCTTACCAATAATGCAACTTTATTACCCATTGGAATAGCCTAAGGTGTGTTTACAAAAATCTCAGGGAAAATGGTGTCTACTGATTATCTTGTTATTGAATGTGTAGGAAAAGGACAGATTACACTCGGAAGATTCCTACTGAAACACCTTGGAGCAATAATAGATGTGGGAAAAGGCATTATGCATTTTTCTCCTCCAGTAAGAAATCGTATATTCCCTAAAGACAAGAAGAAATTTAAGAAAGGTAGGATCAAGAGAGTTGATGTTAATGCTTTTTTATTTGAAAATACTTGATTCTTGCTTCTTGTGCCTAACTTAAAGGAGTTAAAGAAAAGTACTTGTTGGGAGATAACCCAAGAGTTTTCTTGATTCTTGGAAGTTATTACTTCAGTAATGACCTCTCCTTATCCTTTTTGTTTGCTTTTTGTGACAAGAATGACCTTTAATAAGAGGGAAGTAAGATTTGGGGAGTTGCTGTCCCAAAACAGATTTTTGTGCTCCAGCATACAAATTCGTGAGGAATCTATGTAAGTAGGATTGAGATGATAATTTACGAATAAATCCCCTAGTATGTTAGTTAACTTTCTTTAGTTCAACACTTTTTTATTTGAGCAACATAAGGTCTTCGAAAAAATCAGTTTCTACCTGATGGTCTCTTTTGACAAATTTTTGCCATTATTTGCATTTGTTTCTTATTGATTCCTTTTGCATTCTTTTTGGCAAATTGAGCTTTTTGAAGAAATTGCTACAGTAGCTTGTGTTTTTAGTGGAAGTTTTGATATTCTAAATCTAAACCCAAGGGTCTATTATCTTTTGAATACACTAATGTTGCTAATGAAGATTGTGTGAAGTTTTGTATGAAGGAAAAAATTTAGGTGTAGAGAGAGAATGATGTAATGAGATGAAGAATGGAAAAAAGCTCAAGCTTGGGGATGCCACCCCGGGGTCACCCGAAGAAATATCCAAGAGGTACAAGCATCAAATCTTGGGGATGCCACCCTGGGGTCACCCCAAGAAATATCCAAGAGGTACAAGCATCAAAGCTTGGGGATGCCCAAGGCATCACCTTCTTCATCAATAAAAAGCTCAGGTCTTTCTAGACACTTCATTTTTATTGTTGCATGCACTATTATGTTTTTCTTGGAGAGTCTTAGTTTTCATTTGGTTTGCTTAGTTTTCTTAGTTTGCTTGAATAAAGTAGTTTGGACCCCCATTCTCGCTGTATTGTTTCAAATAAGTTGATTGGTGTTGGAAAGGAGTAGAAAGTTCTTGCTTGAATAGTGCAAGAGGAGTTTGCTTTGACTGTGACTTAGACTTTAGCATGTCATGGTAGGTCTTGTTTTGACCTTATACTTAGTGATTATTCCGTATCATGACTTGTTCCAAACTATTGGGATTGCTAGTGTGCCTTGAAAGAATCATGCGTTGTTTTACCATGCAAAAGCATAGTATTGTGGTATTCTCCTTTGATGCTTTGTTTGGGTTGACTTGGCACATGCTCACACCATGTTATGACTATGAACAAGTCATCATAGCCTCTATGATCATTTAGTACTTGACTTGTAGTACCACTCTATGCTTTGATTAGTAATGTTTTGTCGCTCTGCATGATTATGGCCATTATTGCTCTCTTAGTTGGTTGCTCCCAGTCTTTTGCTAGCCTCCACTTGTATGAGTAAGCTCTACCCATGCCTCCAACTCCCAAGAAACCAAGTTATTCCAAAGAGTCCACTATAAATTCATATGCATGGTGTGTTACAACATTCCAAGTATATTATTGTTTTCATCTATCTTCCAATTAAAAAGTATTTTGTTATGTGAAAACTTAGTGATTAAAGCTAACTTGATGGCACACTTTATATTTCTTGCCCCTAATAAACCTGAACCATTGTGTCATTTATGGTGTATATGCTTGCACTTATACGTTGGAATTAGCAGAATTGTGGTGTCACGGGGAACGCTTTCAACATTGCACTTGTACTTTGTACACAGTTGATATCATGCTCTTTTATCTATGGATATCGTTGGCGTGAAATAAAAGGGGAGCTTGTAAGTCCATGGAGTTATGTATGTGTGTTAGAGAAACGCCTGGGCTGCTAGCCTAAGCCATGCCTAATCATGGTGGAAACTTCCAGCATCACCATAATGACATCTATGAAGCTTTCTTCTTATAAAAAAAAGAGAGACATATTGAGAAAAGAGGAAAGAGAGAAAAAAGCACCATATTTCCATGGTAAATAAGAAGATTGCTGAGATTCTGATTGTTTGATTGCCTTGTCATTTTGGTTATGGGATAGCTCATGTACCATGTGAAAGGGGCACCCCGTTGGCGGTTCTCTATGATACATATGTACTTACTATGACAAGAACTTATAGTTTACTAAAGTTGAGTAGCATGAGGAGCGACCCTCGTATTCAAGAGTCATGAGATTGCCAACTTATACTTTGTCAAGCATATACTCCATAGTTTGTTCACTTTAACCTTAATCACTTCAAGATGATTATGATAGGGGCAATAAGGGCTGAAAGCTAACAAGTACCATAATTTTTGGAAGATCTTTTTGAAACTTGAAATCCCTGCTTCCCTATATGAAAGGCCTTTCTTCCACCATTATATTGAGTCTCCACCTTCTACCTTAAGGCACCAGTTAAGAGAACATAGTTGTCATTCTTTGTTCTATATGCAGTGTCCCAAAACTTATTGATTGACACATATTATTCATATTACTTGTTCTTGAACTATTTGCATCTAGTCACTCTTATGAACTTTGAAGGTGTCCTTTGCATCTATTTTCTACTCCATGAGGGACAAGCTGAATGCCACTATGCTATGTTTTCTGTATGTGAAACAAACAAACGTTTTTCATGTTATCCATGATCTTTGTTTGTAGCCTTTCATATTGCATGCATAGTTACTTTGTCTTACTGTTAGAACTCCATCTTTCATGCTCATGTTTAGAGTTCTTTGATCCTAGCTTCAATGCTTGCAAATGGTTTGATCTTGGTTTTGATGGTGCATGTCACCTCAAAAATTATTCTTTTATCACTTACTTACTCGTGGACGAGCAGGAGTTAAGCTTGGGGATGCTTGATACGTCACAAACGTATCTATAATTTTTGATGTTCCATGATTGTTTAGTATCTACTTTGCTTTGCTTTGTCTACACTTTGAGGTGTTTTTATAGATTTTCTGATACTAACCTATTAACAAGATGCCACCGTGCCAGTTGCATGTTTTCTTCTGTTTTTGATTCCAGAAAAGCTAGTGAGGAAATATTCTTGGAATTGAACGAGACAAAAGCCAAAGTCAATATTTCACCGAGGAGAACACGGAGTCTAGAGGAGAGACAGAGGGGAGCCACAGGGCGGCCGCACTGATGACCCACAAGTATAGGGGATCGCAACAGTCTTGGCGAGTAGTATTACCCAATTTATTGATTCGACACAAGGAGAGCCAAAGAATACTTGCAAGCCTTAACAACTGAGTTGTCAATTCAGCTGCACATGGAAATAGTTCTTGCTCACATAAGTTTATCAGTAGCAACAGTTTGTAGTAGCAACAGCAGCAGCAAAACAGGAGCAATAGTAACAGTAGCAGCAAACAATAGGATATGAGTGCGTTAGGCATAGGGATGGATGGACGGGCATTGCATGGACGAGTCTAAACATGTAACTTCAAGATCTAGGGCATTGCAGATAAATAAGAATAAGCATCCAAGTACTAAACAATCATAGGCATGTGCTCCATATATAGTCATGCGTGCTCGCAATGAGAACTTGCACAACATCTATTGTCCTGCCAGCCCGTGGCAGCGGGGCCTCTAGGGAACTACTGGAAATTAAGGTGCTCCTTTTAATAGAGCACCAGAGCAAAGCATTAACACTATGTGAACACATGTGACCCTAACACCACATCCATCCCCTCTGGTTGTCCCAATTTCTGTCACTTCAGGGCCTTTGGATCCGTACAATGATATGTGTACACAACTTGCAGATAAGATCACAAACAATACTATCATAATGATTCAATAATAAGTTCATATCTGAGATCATGGCACTCGGGCCCTAGTGACAAGCACTAATCACAACAAGTTGCTACAAAGTCAAATATCACTAATAGAGATACTAGGCACCATGCCCTAACAATATTATTCGATTACATGATAGAACTCATCCAAGCCCTACCATACCCATAGCCTACAACGGGGGATTACTCACTCATGGATGAGGGAAACATTGATGGTTGATGGAGAGGCGTTGGTGATGACGATGGCGATGATCCTCCCCAAATCCCCCGTCCCAGCAGGGTGCCAGAACGGAGTTTCTGGATCCGAATCTTGGTTTTCGGTGGTGGCGGCGCAGCGGAACTCTTTCTGGAAAAACGACGAACTCCCCTCGGTTTTTAGGTCAAGGGGTAACTTATAGGCGAAGAGGGAGCCCGAGGGGGTGCTTGGGGTGGCCGCACCCCCTAGGCACGGGCTGGGCCCACCCGCGCCTGGCAAGGGTGTGGGCCCCCAGGCCTCCACTCCGTCTCGTCTCCTGGCTTTGTGGATCTTCTGGTGAAATAGGATTTTTGGCATATTTTCTGGGATTTGTCCTGATAGTAAATTTTTTGCACAAAAACTAGACACCAAGGTAATTCTGCTAAAAACAACGTCATTCCGTGTTAGTTGTATCCAAATCACACAAGTTTAGAGGAGAAACAATAGAAAAAGTGTTCGGGAAAGTAGATACGTTTTGGACGTATCAACTCTCCCCAAGCTTAGCTTATTTCTTGTCCTCAAGCAATTCAGTGTAAAACTGAGTGCGATAAAAGAACTTTCACGATCACATTTGCTTCATATGATGTATATATTCTTAGCACAGGAGTAGATACTTAAACCATTCATAATAAGAAGTACGCAACTAAGTCTACTCAATAGTCATTGCAAGCTATGAAGAGAAACCAACTCAATAATAATAAGTAGCATGAAACATAAACATAAGCAACATTGCAATGCTCATAATAAGGTATGAAGAGTGGTATCTCGCTTGCCTTTGTCTGTAGAGCACAATATAAATGCCAAGGCACCTCTGAAGTTCAAGTGAAGACTAGAAGTAAAAATGTCAGAGATACAAGCATCAAAGTTATGACATAATTAACCAAGTTTTGGAACAAACACAAGAATGACAACTATGCTCTCAAGAGGGTGCTCACAGAATAAGTGGTGGCTCAACAAGGAAATGAAAAAAGGTTTTGAAAAGTTTGAAAGGCTTCCAAATGCTGAAAGGAAGGTACTCATTAGCTTTGAGCTCTCATTGCCCCTATCATAGGCATCTTCATGTGGTTAATGGTGAAAGTGAGGTCCAATATGAGTTATATGCTTGACAGACCATAAACTGGAAATACCATGTCCCTTGAGTACGAGGGCCGCTCCGCATGCTACTCAACTTTGGTTACCTGCAAGTTCTTGTCATTGTACATACATGTATATCATAGAGAACGCCAACGGGGTACCCCTTGCACATGATTCAGGAGCTATCCCGTGATAAAATGACAAGGCAAGCAGACAATGAGCATCTCAGTGATCTTTTTATTTACTATATGCATAGCTTTTTATTGAGGATGCTTCACGGAATGCTCATTATGGTGATGCTTCAAGTTTCCACCATGATTAGGCATGGCTTAAGCTAGCGGCCCAGACGTTTCTCTAACACATATATATACTCCATGAACTCACAAGATCCCCTTTTATTTCACACCGACGACATCCGCAAACAAAAGAGCAAGGTATCAACTGGATATGTATCCATAAGTGTTGAAAACGTTCCCCGTGACAGCATGGTTCTGCTAACTCCCAGCCTATAATTTGCAAGCATATAACTTTCATGGATAGGTCACAATGGTTCAGTATTATTAAGTTCAAGGAATAAAGTGTTCCATCAAGTTCGTGAGAGATTTACTAACTAACTTTCTCAAAACAGACAAACATTTTATTTGGAAGAAAATAAGGCATATTGAATATGCACTGAAATAGCAAATGATGCTAATAGGTTGGTATGGTGGACACTGTTGGCAATATTGGTTTTGGGGAGTTGGAAGCACAAGTAGAGCTCATACTCAATGCAAGTGAAGGATAGGCAATAGAGAGAGAGCGACAAACGAGAGAGAAATAACTGCCATAATCATGCTTGCAACAAAACAAAACTAATTATGGCATGAAAGTGATACAAGAACTCTGAGGCAAAATAAATCATCGAGGCTTACTGACTACTGTTTAGTCATATGCATGCATGAGCATGTGTGATACGTTGGAAATGTATCTATAATTTTTAATGCTCCATGCTTGTTTTGTCCACACTTTGAGGTGCTTTTTACATGTTTTCTGGTACTAACCTATTAACAAATTCCAACAGTGCCAGATGCCTGTTTTCTGCTGTTTTTGGTTTTAGAAAAGTTAGTAAAGAAATATTCTCGGAATTGGACGGGACAAACGCCAAAGTCAATAACTTTCCGTGGGGAACAAGAAGTCCAGAGGAGAGCCGGAGGGGCCGGCCAGGGGGGCCAGACCCACCCCAGGCGCGGGGGCAGGTGGGCCCACGCCTGGCTAGGGTTTAGCGGCCCTGGTCGCCTCCCGGTCTCGCCCCTTCGCCTATAAGAAGCCCCCAATGCAGAAACCCTGAGTACCCGATCAGAAATCCACGAAACCGTCTATAGCCGCCACCACCATCGTCCCTAGATCGGGGGGATCTGAAGCTCTTCCCGGCACACTGTCGGAGGGGAGATCATCCCGGAGGCATTCTCTCCGGTATGATTCGTGAGTAGTTCCACCTTGGACTATGGGTCCATGTAGTAGCTAGATGGTTGTATATCCTCCTTTGTGCTTTCATGTATAGATCTTGTGAACTCCGTTCATGATCAACATTTGATCTATTTGTAATCATGCATGTTGTGTTTGCGGGGATCCGATGGATATTGAGATTATTATGTTGGTTTGATTAATGGTTTTATCTTTATGATTCTAACATGTCTGTGTTGTTTGTGATCTTGCATGCTCTCCGTTGCTAGTGGTTATCTTGGCCAAGTAGTTGCTAGTGACTCCAAGAGGGAGTATTTATGCTCGATAGTGGGTTCATGCCTCTAGTTTCCAAGGGAAGTGACAGAAATCTCTTCGGTTGTAGATGTGTTGTTGCTACTAGGGAGAAAACAAGGTCTCTTGTTCATGGAACATGTGGACTGTTTACCTTACACACTTTGCTTAAAGCAGTTGTCTGTTGCTTCAAATTAATACTGGAGGGGGTTCGGATGATAACCTGAAGGTGGACTTCTAGTCATAGATGCAGTTGGATGACAGTCTATGTATATTTTTGTATTGCCCAATCAACCTCATAGGATCTTTCTGGCTATTAATTGTATTGTTATGCCTTGCTCAGTTCTTGTCAATTGCCCCGCTGTAATTTGTTTACCCTTCATTCCATGTTGTTTATCTAAGGAGAGCACCTCAAGTGAACTATGGACCCCGGTCCAATCTTTACCATTGATATATCTTCTATTGTTACTTGTTTACTTGCTGCAAACCATTACCTTCCACACCATACGTTTAATCCTTTGTTACAGCAAACCGGTGAGCTCGACAACCTCACTGATTCGTTGGGGAAAAGTCTTGAGTTTGTGTTGTGCAGTTCTCCATGTTGCCAGCAACACCTTTGAGACGTTTCCTTCCTCCTTTAGGTTCGATAACCTTGGTCTCTAATGAGGGAAACTTGCTGCTGTGATCATCACACCTTGCTCTTGGGGTTCCAACGAAGTGTCCCACGTCAACACTGGGTGCACACATCAATGTGCCGAGTCGATTGACATGAAACTATCAGAGGAGGATACCACAATATCATACCAAAATATGAATAAAACAATGCAAGCAAACATTCATATGATATGCTACAAACTATTAGAAAGTTGGAGCTAATCACAGACAAGTAAAAACTACTAAGCATCCATTAGTAACATTCATATGATAAAGGGGAGCCCAGGGGACAAGACTTGTTCCCTACGCTTGGCATTTGTATAGCATATTCCTGGCATCTTCTTAGATGCTCATCATATACCTTGGATGCCAAGGAATATTCCCCAGCATCTTCTTTGATGCCATGGGCATATTCTTGGATGCCAAAGTATATTCCTTATTGCATGTGCCAGTCTGAGCCATGAGCGTCCCAAGACTGGCACGATACTTATTGGGCTTGTCCTGACTTGATTGTATGTCGATGTAGTGGTTGTGGGTGTTGGAATTATGCCCTAGAGGCAATAATAAAGATGTTATTATTATAATTCTTGTTCATGATAAAGTTTATATTCCATGCTAGAATTGTATTAACCGGAAACTTTAATACTTGTGTGGTTTGTGAACAACACCGTGTCCCTAGTACGCCTCTATGGACTAGCTCATTGATCAATGATGGTTAAGGTTTCCTAACCATAGACATGAGTTGTCAATTTATAATGAGATCATTTCATTGGAGAATGATATGATGGACAGACCCAAACTAAGCAAAGCAATTAGATCGTGTCATCGTGTTTGTCTTTGCGAAGCTTTTCTTATGTCAAATATTGTATTCCTTAGACCATGAGATAATACAACTCCCTGGTATCGGAAGAAAGCTTTGAGGTCATCAAACGTCATCCTATGAGAGGGTGATCATAAAGGTGTCTCTCAGGTGATCGGAAAGTATCTGTTGGGTTGTATGTATCGAGATGGAATTTGTCCCTCCCAAGTCGGAGAGATATACTTCGGGCCCACTCGGTAATCTATATCAACACCGCTTGCAAGCATGTGGTTAAGGAGTTAATCACAAAGTGATATCGGATTACGGAACGAGTAAAGTACTTGCTGTGAACGAGATTGAACTAGGTATGACGGTACCGACGATCGAATCTCGGGCAAGTAAAATATCACGAGACGAAGGGAATATATATATGGGATTGATTGAATCCTGGCATCGTGGTTCATCCGATATGATCATCGATGAATGTGTGGGAGTCAATATGGGTGCCCAGACCCCGCTGTTGATTATTGATAGAAGATCATGTCTGCATATTCTCGAACCCGCAGGGTCACACACTTAACGTATCTCGACGCTAGGATAGATTGGATAATTGGTTTATGAATTTTTGTTCGGAGTCTCGGATGGGGTCCGGGACATCACGAGAGGTTCCGGAATGGTCCGGAGAATAAGATTCATATAAGGCAGTGCAGTTTTTGGAGTTCGGAATCGTTCCGGGTTAATCGGTATTGTACCGGAAGCTTCTAGAACCTTCCGGAAGGGGACCAACGTGGCCCCACCTTCCGGGAGGGGGCATGGGCCTATGAGGGAGTGTCCTGGCCGCATTGGGCCAGGGTCACAAGGCCCCATAGGGCCCAGCCGATCCTAGAGAGTTTAAATCGTTTAAACTAGAGATAGGGTTTCTAGAAGAGGGGAGAGTCCATGCCCCCCACTCCTTATCCTTTGGGCTTGGGGGAGGGGCTAGGGCTGCGCCCCCCCTCTATATAAAGAGGGGTGGGGGCGCACCAACCCCCCACACCTCTCCTCCAAACCCTAGCCGCCTTGCTAGCTTTCCTCTCTCCCTCCCGACTGTTTGTAGGCGAAGCCCTGCTGCAGAAATTCTCCACCATATACACCACGTCGTCGTGTTGTAGATCCAATCTATCTCTCCACCATACTTGCTGGTCCGAGGAAGGACGAGACGTCGAGGTGCTGCACGTGTGCATCTCACGGAGGCACCGCCACTTGTGGTGCTAGATCGGATCGAATCGCGAGGAGGAGAAGCGAGTACGACTACATCACCCACGTTCCGACGAACGTTCCGCTGTGCGAATCTTCAAGGGTATGAAGATCTAATCCAATCTCTCTTGTTGATTGCATCTCCTAGATTAGATCTTGGCTTTCCCTCTGTTCGCATCCGTAGAAAATTTTGATTTACTATGCCGCGAAACCCTTCAGTGGTATTAGAGCTAGATCTATGCGTAGATGTGATTCACGAGTAGAACGCAACATGGTTGTTGCGGGCGTTGATGTTTTCTGTTGCAAGCCTCTTGTTTGTGTTCTTCTTATGACGCGGGATAGTGAGATTGAAGCGGTCCAGGCCAACCTTACGCGACATCGTTCGCGAGACCGGCTCCGCACTTGACGTGTGGCTTGTTCCACACATGCGGCTGGTGGATGTCAGTTTCTCTCACTATAGTTGTCATGGGATTAACACCGGAGTTTGGCAACCATAATATCACCGTTGTGGCTTTCCGTAGGTAAGAATCGTTCTTAGCATCTACTCCCATAAGCCACGTAAAACATGCAACAACAAAGTAGAGGCGTCTAACTTGTTTTTGCAGGGAGTGTTTTCTGTGATATGGTATGGCCCAAGATGTGATGTGTATATTGTATGCGATGATCATGTTTTGTAATGTTTCACGACTTGCATGTCGATGAGTACACAACCGGCAGGAGCCATATGGTTGTCTTTATAATTGTGTATGACCTGCGAGTCAACTTCTTATACGCCATGTAATAGCTTCACTTTATCGCTAAGTAGTTAGCAATAGTTGTAGTTGCTATTCGTGGTGGAGGCAATCATGGTGGAGTGATGGAGATCATGCCGGAACGCACAAGATGGAGATCATTGCGCGAAGATTGGCTATACCATGTCACATAAAGTTATATGCATGTGATGTTTATCCCTTTATGTATCTTATTATGCTTAGATCGCGACGGTAGCATTATAAGATGATTCCTCACTTAAAGATCAAGATAAAAACTGTGTTCTCCCCAAGTATGCACCGTTGCGAAAGTTCGTCGTTTCCAAGCATCACGTGATGATCGGGTGCTATAGACTCTACGCTCACATACAACGGGTGCAAGCCAGTTTTGCACACGCGGAAATACTTGGGTGTAACTTGACGAGCCTAGCATGTACAGACATGGCCTCGGAACACAAGAACCGAAAGGTTAAGCATGAGTCATATGAATGATATGATCGACACTTCGTTGTCCACCATTGAAACCACATCTCTTCTCGTGATGATCGGATTAGGTGTGGTGAATTTGGATCGTGTTCACTAAACAACTTGAGGGATGTTGAATTTAGTGGGAGTTCATCTAGTAATTTGATTAGTTGAACTATTTATCATGAACATAGTCTAAATTGTACTTGCCAATACTGTAGATCACATGGCCAAGTCCAACTTCAACTTCAACGTTTTTGCTGAGAAGGAAAAGCTTAGAAACAATGGGTCTAACTTTACCAATTGGTTCCGCAATCTAAGAATCATTCTGTCTGGCGGACAAAAGGACTATGTCCTTGGGAAAGCGTTAGGTGACCCCCCTGCTGCAACTGCGTCGGCTGATGAGAAAGCTGTCTATCAGTCGCGCAAAGATGATTATGGTGTGATTAAGAGCACCATGTTGTTTGCTATGGAACCGGAGCTTCAAAATCTTTTTGAAGAGTATCCCGGGCCCTTCGAGATTCTCGAGGAGCTGAAAACCATGTTTCAGACTCAGGCCCGTTCTGAGAGATATGAGATCTCCGAGAAGTTCTTTAACTGCAAGATGGAGGAAGGGAGTTCCGTTAGTGAGCACGCCATAAAGATGTCGGGCTACACTCAACGTCTTGAGCAACTGGAATGCACGATTCCAGAGGAGCTCAAGATTGACAGGGTTCTGCAATCACTCCCTCCCAGCTACAAAAGTTTTGTAGTGACTCATAATCAGATTGGTTCCACTGATACGATCACCGAGCTCTTCGCAAAGCTGAAGGCTGCAGAGGTGGACATCAAGAAGGATAATCATGTGTTGATGGTCAACAAGCCCTCCTTTAAGAAAGGTAAGGGAGCAAAGAAACCCTTCAAGAAGGGCGGCGGCAAGCGCAATGCCCCTGCTGAGAAGAAGCTCAAGTCTGGTCCTAAGCCCGACACTGAGTGCTTCTATTGCAAGGACAAGCGTCACTCGAAGCGCAACTGTCCGAAGTACTTAGCGGACAAGAAGGCTGGTACCATCAAAGGTATATTTGATATACATGTTATTGATGTTTTCCTTACTAGCCCTCGTTGTAGTGCCTGGGTATTTGATACCGGTTCAGTTGCTAATATTTGTAACTCGAAACAGGAGCTATGGAATAGACGGCGGCTTGCGAGGGATGAGGTGACGATGCGCGTTGGCAACGGATCAAGAGTTGATGTGATGGCCGTCGGCACGCTCTCCTTAGTTTTACCTTCGGGATTAGTTTTAAACCTTAATAAGTGTTATTATGTGCCTGTGTTGAGCATGAACATTATTTCTGGATCGTGTTTATTGCAAGACGGTTATTCATTTAAATCGGAGAATAATGGTTGTTCTATTTATATGAGTAACATCTTTTATGGTCATGCACCTCTTGTGAATGGTTTATTTCTTCTAAATCTCGAAAGGGATGAAACACACATCCATAACATTGAGGCTAAGAGATGCAAAGTAGATAGTGATAATACTACTTATTTGTGGCACTGTCGTCTAGGTCATATTGGTGTAAAGCGCATGAAGAAACTCCATTCTGATGGACTTTTGGAGTCTCTTGATTTTGAATCATTTGACACATGCGAACCATGCCTCATGGGCAAGATGATCAAAACCCCGTTCTCCGGTATGATGGAGCGAGCAACGGACTTGTTGGAAATCATACATACCGATGTATGCGGACCGATGAGTGTTTCGACGCGCGGTGGATATCGCTATTTCCTCACTTTTACCGATGACTTAAGTAGATATGGGTATATCTATTTAATGAAACATAAATCTGAAACATTTGAAAAGTTCAAGGAATTTCAGAATGAAGTGGAGAACCATCGTAACAGAAAGATTAAGTTTCTACAATCCGATCGTGGAGGAGAATATTTGAGTTATGATTTTCTCACGCATCTTAAAGCAAGTGGAATCGTTTCACAACTCACGCCACTCGGAACACCACAGCGCAATGGTGTGTCTGAACGCCGGAATCGAACCCTATTAGATATGGTCCGATCAATGATGTCTCTTACTGATTTGCCGTTATCATTTTGGGGTTATGCATTAGAAACCGATGCATTCACTTTAAATAGGGCTCCATCTAAATTCGTTGAGACGACACCGTATGAACTGTGGTTTGGTGCTAAACCTAAGTTGTCGTTTCTTAAAGTTTGGGGATGCGAAGCTTACGTTAAGAAGTTGATGCCGGACAAGCTCGAACCCAAAGCGGAGAAATGCGTCTTCATAGGATACCCTAAGCAAACTATTGGGTATACCTTCTATCACAGAACCGAAGGCAAAGTGTTTGTCGCAAAGAATGGTTCCTTTCTTGAGAAGGAGTTTCTCTCGAAAGAAGTGAGTGGGAGGAAAGTAGAGTTAGACGAGGTTATTGAACCTTCTCTTGAGTTGGAGAGTAGCGCAGCACCTGAAATTGTTCCAGTGCCGCCTGCACCAACGATAGAGGAAGCTAATGACAAGGATCATGAAGCTTCGGACGATGCTGCTACTGAACGTCGCAGGTCGACAAGGTCGCGTGCCCCTCCAGAGTGGTACGGCAACCCTGTCTTGACTGTCTTGTTGGTAGAAGACAGTGAACCTACGAACTATGAGGAAGTGATGATGAGCCCAGACTCTGAGAAATGGCTAGAAGCCATGAAATCCGAATTGGGATCCATGAGCGAAAACCAAGTATGGACTTTGGTGGATCCTCCTAGCGACCGAAAGGCCGTTGAGTGCAAATGGATCTTCAAGAAGAAAACGGACGCGGATGGTAATGTTACCGTCTATAAAGCACGGCTTGTCGCGAAAGGTTTTCGACAAGTTCAAGGTGTTGACTACGATGAGATTTTCTCTCCCGTAGCGATGTTTAAGTCCATTCGGATTTTATTAGCAATTGCTGCGTTTCATGATTATGAAATATGGCAGATGGATGTCAAGACTGCTTTCCTCAATGGCAACATTGATGAAGAGTTGTATATGATGCAACCCGAAGGTTTTGTCGATCCTAAGGATGCTGATAAAGTATGCAAACTTCAGCGTTCCATTTATGGACTGAAGCAAGCATCTCGGAGTTGGAACCTTCGTTTTGATCAAGTGATCAAGAGCTTTGGATTTGTTCCAAATTGCTATGAAGCTTGTATCTACAAGAAAGTGAGTGGGAGCTCGGTGACGTTTCTGGTACTGTATGTGGATGACATATTGATTATCGGAAATGACATCAACATGCTTAACGATGTGAAGAGTTATTTGAACAAGTGTTTTTCAATGAAAGACCTAGGTGAAGCTGCTTATATATTGGGCATCAAAATCTATAGAGATAGACAAAGACGCCTGATAGCTTTAAGCCAGAGTACATACCTAGACAAAGTTCTGAAAAGGTTCAGAATGGATAAGGCAAAGAAAGGTTCAGTGCCCATGTTGTCAGGTAAGATATTGAGCAAGGCTCAGTGTCCAGCTACGGTAAATGATAGGGAAGCTATGAGAAAGGTGCCTTATGCCTTGGCCATAGGTTCCATCATGTATGCCATGCTGTGTACTAGACCGGATGTGTCCAATGCTCTTAGTTTGACGAGCAGATATCAAAGTGATCCAGGAGTGGAACACTGGACAGCCGTGAAGAACATCCTAAAGTACCTAAATAGGACTAAAGAAATGTTCTTAGTCTATGGGGGTGATGAACAGCTTGTCGTAAAAGGTTACGTCGACGCTAGTTTTGACACCGACAAGGATGATTCCAAATCTCAGACAGGATACGTTTATATTTTGAATGGAGGAGCTGTAAGCTGGAGAAGCTGCAAGCAAAGCGTGATCGCGGGATCTACAGTGGAAGCGGAATACATGGCTGCTGCAGAAGCGTCAAGTGAAGGAGTTTGGATCAGAAACTTCATCACTGAGCTTGGCGTGGTTCCAAGTGCATTGGACCCACTGGAGATATTGTGTGACAACACTGGCGCCATAGCACTCGCTAAGGAACCAAGATATCATCCAAAGACCAAGCATATCAACCGCAAGTTTCATATAATCCGAGATTATATTGCAGATGGAGATCTGAAGATTAGCAAAGTACATACAGATTTGAATGTCGCAGATCCATTGACTAAACCTCTTCCATGTGTAAAACATGATCAGCACCTCAGTGCCATGGGTGTGAGATTGTTGCCAAATGTAAACTAGATTATTGACTCTAGTGCAAGTGGGAGGCTGTTGGAATTATGCCCTAGAGGCAATAATAAAGATGTTATTATTATAATTCTTGTTCATGATAAAGTTTATATTCCATGCTAGAATTGTATTAAGCGGAAACTTTAATACTTGTGTGGTTTGTGAACAACACCGTGTCCCTAGTACGCCTCTATGGACTAGCTCATTGATTAATGATGGTTAAGGTTTCCTAACCATAGACATGAGTTGTCAATTGATAATGAGATCATTTCATTGGAGAATGATATGATGGACAGACCCAAACTAAGCAAAGCAATTAGATCGTGTCATCGTGTTCGTCTTTGCGAAGCTTTTCTTATGTCAAATACTGTATTCCTTAGACCATGAGATAATACAACTCCCTGGTATCGGAAGAAAGCTTTGAGGTCATCAAACGTCATCCTATGAGAGGGTGATCATAAAGGTGTCTCTCAGGTGATCGGAAAGTATCTGTTGGGTTGTATGTATCGAGATGGAATTTGTCCCTCCCAAGTCGGAGAGATATACTTCGGGCCCACTCGGTAATCGATATCAACACCGCTTGCAAGCATGTGGTTAAGGAGTTAATCACAAAGTGATATCGGATTACGGAACGAGTAAAGTACTTGCTGTGAACGAGATTGAACTAGGTATGACGGTACCGACGATCGAATCTCGGGCAAGTAAAATATCGCGAGACGAAGGGAATATATATATATGGGATTGATTGAATCCTGGCATCGTGGTTCATCCGATATGATCATCGATGAATGTGTGGGAGTCAATATGGGTGCCCAAACCCCGCTGTTGATTATTGATAGAAGATCATGTCTGCATATTCTCGAACCCGCAGGGTCACACACTTAACGTATCTCGACGCTAGGATAGATTGGATAATTGGTTTATGAATTTTTGTTCGGAGTCTCGGATGGGATCCGGGACATCACGAGAGGTTCCGGAATGGTCCGGAGAATAAGATTCATATAAGGCAGTGCAGTTTTTGGAGTTCGGAATTGTTCCGGGTTAATCGGTATTGTACCGGAAGCTTCTAGAACCTTCCGGAAGGGGACCAACGTGGCCCCACCTTCCGGGAGGGGGCATGGGCCTATGAGGGAGTGTCCTGGCCGCATTGGGCCAGGGGCACAAGGCCCCATAGGGCCCAGCCGATCCTAGAGAGTTTAAATCGTTTAAACTAGAGATAGGGTTTCTAGAAGAGGGGAGAGTCCATGCCCCCCACTCCTTATCCTTTGGGCTTGGGGGAGGGGCTAGGGCTGCGCCCCCCTCTATATAAAGAGGGGTGGGGGCGCACCAACCCCCCACACCTCTCCTCCAAACCCTAGCCGCCTTGCTAGCTTTCCTCTCTCCCTCCCGACTGTTTGTAGGCGAAGCCCTGCTGCAGAAATTCTCCACCATATACACCACGCCGTCGTGTTGTAGATCCAATCTATCTCTGCACCATACTTGCTGGTACGAGGAAGGAGGAGACGTCGAGGTGCTGCACGTGTGCATCTCACGGAGGCACCGCCACTTGTGGTGCTAGATCGGATCGGATCGCGAGGAGGAGAAGCGAGTACGACTACATCATCCACGTTCCGACAAACGTTCCGCTGTGCGAATCTTCAAGGGTATGAAGATCTAATCCAATCTCTCTCGTTGATTGCATCTCCTAGATTAGATCTTGGCTTTCCCTCTGTTCGCATCCGTAGAAAATTTTGATTTACTATGCCGCGAAACCATTCAGTGGGCATATCTGGAGAGCATTTGTAGTCAAATGAGTCGACCTGGTGAAGTGAGATTCGGCCTAGGGAAGATATAATTCGGCCTGGTGGAGAGAAGGGCCTAGCCGGACGAAAATATGAAGCCTGGCCGAATTATCATGTGGCCCAGCCGAGTGAAGAGGCTCCTGAGCCGAGTCATGGGCTTGTCTAGCCGGATCCTGGAGTGGCCCAGCCGGATCAATTGATTCAACCCAGTCGCAGACCGTGCTCTGGTGCAGAGAGCTCCCGGGGTGGGCCGTTTCTTTGGACCACCCGGGTTGCTGGTGGCGGTGCACTGGTGTAACACCCTCAGAATCGGCCCTATGCAAGTTTTAGCAACCCGCCAAACCCGCATAGAAACGATTCAAAGGTGCCCACCAGGCACTTTCGTGCGGGTGGAAAACGAAGTAATAACATTACACAACAGTCCTCGATGGGACCCACAGAACAGATATATATACAACAGCGACTCAAAGAGTCAAGAATACAGATATAATATACAAAGTTCCAAATCACCTTTAAAACGATATAGCGTCCAAGTACGGACAAGATGCAAACTGAGCTAAGAGCCCTAAAGAATAACCAATGGCGTCCATAACCCTGCCCAGGCCAAGCCGGAAGGGTAACCCTGCTAACGACGTCGATCTCAAAACCTGCTTAAACAAAAGGGGTGCCGACAATGGGCAAAGGAAAAAGAGAGAGCGGTCAGTACTGAGGCCAGTACACGGCGAGGCTAGAATTCGGCGATCCTCGCCTACATAGGTATGGTGGACTGAGCGGCAGCGCAGCATGCACTAAACAACCTATAGAGACTCGATACAACTGGCGGCTATCAGAGAGGGGTAAGGAAGACCTATTTGGAACCAACCTGATACTACCATCAAACAAACCCATCCTGGTATTTCCCCCTCGAGACCAAACGAGGAAGTCAACCGAGGAACTCACACAGTTGGCAGTTTTATTTATTCAGTTATCGTTGCAGCAATTACTAGTCAAGTATAGATAGTCATCCTGATATAATAAGCAGTGGGCAGTTTTAGTTAAACATTCCGTTGTAGTTGCAACACTTACTAGTCAGATACAATTAGCATGAGATACCCCAAAACCCAGCAGTTGTTGGTAATTTTATTTAGCCATTCCGTTATAGTTGCAATACTTACTAGTCAGATACAATGGTCGCAAGCGACAACCCAAACAAGCAGTTGTTGGCAGTTTTATTTAGCCATTCCATTATAGTGAAGCTGATTAATAGTCATTACAAAGTCAAATTTATAGCACTACTTTAGTTATAGTTGTCTATGATCGAGATACTGTGCTCCAAGTCGTCCATAACCGCGGACACGGCTTTCAGAAAGTTTTACCCTGCAGGGGTGCACAAATAGCAACACACACTCGATCAACCTCGGAAAAACCAAATCAAAACCCAACGAGGCCTTCACGACAAAGCAATCACAAGATTCAGAAATATTTCACGGGGCCACCCCATTGAGTACACCCGCAACGAAGTTAGCTGACTCCGAGACGGACTCAAGGTTTGCGTCAATGGTTGTAAACGACTGGGAACCCAAAACTGGGCTTGTCGATACCGCGAAAACACTCCGCTTCCCTAAACAGTACAGGTGCTCCTCGCACAATCGTAATAAAGCAGTAAAGCATGGCATAAGTACAGGATAGTAAATAAAACCTCAAACTAGTTTGTGGCCCCAAGAAATAAGAATGAATCAAGCTCTGGCTCAGGGGGGGTCCCATAAGCCTCCCGGATGTGGATAGCGCGAATATTCAAGGAACATGTATCAAGTACTCGGGGTCCTACGGGACACAAGTGGACGGTTAACAACCAAATAACATCTATTGCCCACCTGTGCCTCTGCTTACTTACTTAAATTTTAGTTGTTAAACAGTAATTAAAGTTATGATCATCTCCAACAATAACACACGGCAATACTCCAACAACTGTGGTACTTGACGACACGCAACGGCTCTTGAGCAAGCGACTACGACGCGCGGTCCAACTATCTACCAAACAACAGGTAGTAGGATGTGTCCAAGGTAATATAAGGCTGCAAGGGATAACACGGGTACGAAAACTAGAGCATCGCAACACAGATAGCAGTAGATCAACAGGAGGGAATAGATACTATAAAAGTAAGATAGGTAGAAAGAGGGAGATGCTCGCCTGAAAAGCATTGCCGAAGATTTAACCGAAGATCGGGTCGGCACTCGCATCAACTCAACGGTCTTATCCGCGAAGAACCAAAACACTAGAAGAAACACTGAATGCACTGTTTAATACTACGGTAGAAAATCGGGCATGATGCATGCATGATGTATGACATGGCAAGGTGCGATACAATTAGGCAATATTAAACGGAACCGGGGTCCCGACAATTAAATATATGGTTCTAGTTATTTATCTACCCCGCAAATTAAATGTTGTCTTAACATGGCAAAATATAGTAACGGTTCGATGCACAAATTTTAAATGGGGCCAATATAAGACTAGCTTTGCCCGCATATGGCCCCATATTCAATTATAAGGTGAATCGGCATAGGGCCCCCAAACCACAGACAAGCATGCATGCATGAACAATTAAATATGCAACAATTTATATAGATGGCATTTATAAAATAGGGGCTCGGATCAGGGTCACACATAGGGTATCGGCGATCTTGGGGTTCGATGGGTTCGGGGTCCGGTCTCAGGGCGACGGGGAGAACGGTTCGACGGAATCGGTCTCGGATAACGGAAGTAGATCTTGTCGCATCCGAGAAGAAGGACTTGGTTCGGTGTCGGGGCGCCGCGGACCCGCCTTGGTCGGTGTCGATCTTGTCGTTGCGAAGATCTTGTCGGGACCTAGTATTGGTCGGTCTTGGCGTTCGAGGGAAGAACTTGGCATTCTGCGTCGGTGTCCTTACCGTCCGGGTTCTCGAGCATCGCATCCGGGAAGGAGTACTTGTCGTTCAGGGTTCGGCCTTCGGATCCATGAAGGAGTTCTTGACGCTTCGGGCTTCAGTCTGTGAAGTCCAAGACGAAGGCCTTCAAGTTCCATGATGAGGTTCTTGTCGGGGTTCTCGACTTGAGGGACGTCGGGCTCACACTTGCAGACAAAGGACTTGGTAGCATCACCGGGTACTCGACAGGGCAAGCTCACAGACAAAGGATCAAGGATACAGGCAGAGCTACACCAACATACAAATACAAGTATACAGCAGGTACACATGTACTGCATGCTGGAGTATGAACCTCTACGGGCAGCAAACAGAGAACGGCCACGCGTGGAGAGGAGCTCACGAGCTAGGACGTGTAAAGCAGAGAACAAGCAGCAGGCGAGAAAGGCACGCGGGGCGAACAGAGGCCGGCGAGAGGAAGCCCACGGCCAGGAGCAGCAGCTCTGACGGAGCTTGGCTGCCTCGGGGACGCAAACAGGGGCGGCGGCGGCCGCGGCCGGACTGGGAGGGGAAGACGAGCGGCGGCGGAACTCCGGGAAGGACGAATGACGGCGGCACAGAGGGCCGGGCCGGCAGCAACCGGAGGAGAGCGCGGCGACGGAGGAGAGGAGGCGTATGGCGACGGCGGGGGAGGGTCGGGCCGCAGAGAGGCGAGCCTGAGAGGAGGGGGCAGAGCCGGGGAGAGGCGGCCGACGGCGGCGCGGGGCCGGCGAGGAAGACGGGGCGGCCGGCTTGCAGAGAGGGGACAGCCAGGTGGCGGCCGGCGCTAGGAGGTGGGCTTGGAGGCGGCCTGGCGGCGAGCGCTGCGGAGGCGGTTGCGGGGCCGACGCGGGGAGGCGCGGAGGGGCGGGACCGGCCGGAGGCGGACGACGCAGAGGTGAGGGAGGCGAGGAAGGGCGTCGCGGCGGCGGAGGGCGGTGCTCCCGCGCAGAGGCGAGGGAGGGCGGCGGCTCGATGGGCGGAGGAGAAGGGCCGCGGTGGTCGAAGGGCGGCCGGCGGCGGATGAAGAGGTGGCCGGCGAGCTCGGCTTGCAGGCGGAGGGCCGGACGCAGGCGGGCGGAAGGTGGCCTGGTGGCGGTGGGGCTCGGCGGTAGGTGGGAGGAGCAGGGCCGGGTGGGGAGGAGCCCTGGCGGCACGGGGAGGTCGTCGGGGAGAGGAGAAAGCCGAGGGAGGAAGGGAGAGAGCGGGGGACCATGGGGGTGGGGCCGGGCGTGGGGTCAGGTGGTGGGGCCGGGGTCCAGGGAGTGGGGAACGCGGCAGGTGGGTGAGGGAGTTGGGGCAGCTGTGGGGAGGTGGCAAGGAGTGGGGTGAGAGATATGGGGAGAGGGGTGAGGTGGCAGCAGATAAGTGGTGGGGGGAGGGAGAGAGGTGAGGTGGCGAGAGAGGATTGGGTGGGGTGAGGTGGCTAGAGGGGTGGGTAGATTAGGACTAGGTAGGAATAGATTTAGGTGGACCGTTTTATTCTGGGGGTGGCCGACTAGGTCAGATCGGCCCGGTTGGCTGCCCCCTAAAAAATAATTAAATATTTTTATTCAATTAAAACGGGGCGTTTGAAATCTGTGGTTAGACAAAACAAAATATTTCGGAGACCCGGGTTTTGCGTTTGAACAAAGACGGAGCGTTTAGAAAACAAAAATAGGTTTTTCCGAAAATAGTTTTATGCAAGCAAATGCAAGATGATGACGATGCTCAAATGCAATGTGGCATGATGACATGAGCATGCGGCCATGATGATGCAATGCACAAAATCAACGTGATTTTCTAGTAGTGGTTTTGCGGGATGCCACAATTCGACACCACTAACAATGGATCTCGCCCTCGAGATCCGCCTCATGGTACCGGGAAGAAGGGCGACGGTCTGAATCTTCTCGCATCGTGTAGGTCCTCGTGACACCACTAACAAGAGGTCGTTGTCCGTGACCGTCGAGAGAACACTCCGGGAACAAAAGGCCAAAGGTAGAGGTATCAACCAATAAAGCCACCTCTAGCTTCCGTGGACGGAGTAAAACTGCTGGATCCACTGATTAGATGTACAAGAGCGAATGATAAGAGTAGTCGGATGGTGATCAGTCCATCGCGCACCCAAACCATTACTCTGCACACGAATAGGCGGATTATGCAACCAACTCTCAGAATTAGACTGAAGATCTCGTCAAACGAGGGTCGGAACAAAGGAGTGATGCAGACTCTGCTCAGATCTAGCGTAGATGATGTCGTCGCGTCGGAAAACACCGGAAGGCACGAGAAGGAACAAAGAGAAGTCCACCAGACGAAGGGTTCCTCGGATAGCATGAAGACCAGATGTAGCAACACCGTAACCAAAGGAGGAAGCGAAACCCTGAAGGTACGACGGGACCAAACCACGAGAAATCCTGGACTCAAAGAGAGAGAAGAGAGCGGATTCAAAACACGCAGAGGTGAGAGGAGAATAGCAAAGGGGTAAGGAGTAAAATCAGACCTAATCAGAACTATCCAACCGATTTTCAAAAATAGTTTTTGACACTCTACTTCGGCCGTTAGCTAGGTTATCCTACAGGCTGGACTTGTGGGGTATCGCAACTGCTGAGCTCTGATACCACTCTGTAACACCCTCAGAATCGGCCCTATGCAAGTTTTAGCGAAACCTGCCAAACCCGCATAGAAACGATTCAAAGGTGCCCACCAGGCACTTTCGTGCGGGTGGAAAACGAAGTAATAACATTACACAACAGTCCTCGATGGGACCCACAGAACAGATATATATACAACAACGACTCAAAGAGTCAAGAATACAGATATAATATACAAAGTTCCAAATCACCTTTAAAACGATATAGCGTCCGAGTACGGACAAGATGCAAACTGAGCTAAGAGCCCTAAAGAATAACCAATGGCGTCCATAACCCTGCCCAGGCCAAGCCGGAAGGGTAACCCTGCTAACGACGTCGATCTCAAAACCTGCTTAAACAAAAGGGGTGCCGACAAAGGGCAAAGGAAAAAGAGAGAGCGGTCAGTACTGAGGCCAGTACACGGCGAGGCTAGAATTCGGCGGTCCTCGCCTACATAGGTATGGTGGACTGAGCGGCAGCGCAGCATGCACTAAACAACCTATAGAGACTCAATACAACTGGCGGCTATCAGAGAGGGGTAAGGAAGACCTATTCGAAACCAACCTGATACTACCATCAAACAAACCCATCCTGGTATTTCCCCCTCGAGACCAAACGAGGAAGTCAACCGAGGAACTCACACAGTTGGCAGTTTTATTTATTCAGTTATCGTTGCAGCAATTACTAGTCAAGTATAGATAGGCATCCTGATATAATAAGCAGTGGGCAGTTTTAGTTAAATATTCCGTTGTAGTTGCAACACTTACTAGTCAGATACAATTAGCATGAGATACCCCAAAACCCAGCAGTTGTTGGTACTTTTATTTAGCCATTCCGTTATAGTTGCAATACTTACTAGTCAGATACAATGGTCGCAAGCGACAACCCAAACAAGCAGTTGTTGGCAGTTTTATTTAGCCATTCCATTATAGTGAAGCTGATTACTAGTCATTACAAAGTCAAATTTATAGCACTACTTTAGTTATAGTTGTCTATGATCGAGATACTGTGCTCCAAGTCGTCCATAACCGCGGACACGGCTTTCAGAAAGTTTTACCCTGCAGGAGTGCACAAATAGCAACACACACTCGATCAACCTCGGAAAAACCAAATCAAAACCCAACGAGGCCTTCACGACAAAGCAATCACAAGATTCATAAATATTTCAGGGGGCCACCCCATTGAGTACACCCGCAACGAAGTTAGCTGACTCCGAGACGGACTCAAGGTTTGCGTCAATGGCTGTAAACGACTGGGAACCCAAAACTGGGCTTGTCGATACCGCGAAAACACTCCGCTTCCCTAAACAGTACAGGTGCTCCTCGCACAATCGTAATAAAGCAGTAAAGCATGGCATAAGTACATGATAGTAAATAAAACCTCAAACTAGTTTGTGGCCCCAAGAAATAAGAATGAATCAAGCTCTGGCTCAGGGGGGTCCCATAAGCCTCCCGGATGTGGATAGCACGAATATTCAAGGAACATGTATCAAGTACTCGGGGTCCTACGGGACACAAGTGGACGGTTAACAACCAAATAACATCTATTGCCCACCTGTGCCTCTGCTTACTTACTTCAATTTTAGTTGTTAAACAGTAATTAAAGTTATGATCATCTCCAACAATAACACACGGCAATACTCCAACAACTATGGTACTTGACGACACGCAACGGCTCTTGATCAAGCGACTACGACGCGCGGTCCAACTATCTACCAAACAACAGGTAGTAGGATGTGTCCAAGGTAATATAAGGCTGCAAGGGATAACACGGGTACGAAAACTAGAGCATCGCAACACAGATAGCAGTAGATCAACAGGAGGGAATAGATACTATAAAAGTAAGATAGGTAGAAACAGGGAGATGCTCGCCTGAAAAGCATTGCCGAAGATTTAACCGAAGATCGGGTCGGCACTCGCATCAACTCAACGGTCTTATCCGCGAAGAACCAAAACACTAGAAGAAACACCGGATGCACTGTTTAATACTACGGTAGAAAATCGGGCATGATGCATGCATGATGTATGACATGGCAAGGTGCGATACAATTAGGCAATATTAAACGGAACCGGGGTCCCGACAATTAAATATATGGTTCTAGTTATTTATCTACCCCGCAAATTAAATGTTGTCTTAACATGGAAAAATATAGTAACAGTTCGATGCACAAATTTTAAATGGGGCCAATATAAGACTAGCTTTGCCCGCATATGGCCCCATATTCAATTATAAGGTGAATCGGCATAGGGCCCCCAAACCACAGACAAGCATGCATGCATGAACAATTAAATATGCAACAATTTATATAGATGGCATTTATAAAATAGGGGCTCGGATCAGGGTCACACATAGGGTATCGGCGATCTTGGGGTTCGATGGGTTCGGGGTCCGATCTCAGGGCGACGGGGAGAACGGTTCGACGGAATCGGTCTCGGATAACGGAAGTAGATCTTGTCGCATCCGAGAAGAAGGACTTGGTTCGGCGTCGGGGCGCTGCGGACCCGCCTTGGTCGGTGTCGATCTTGTCGTTGCGAAGATCTTGTCGGGACCTAGTATTGGTCGGTCTTGGCGTTCGAGGGAAGAACTTGGCATTCTGCGTCGGTGTCCTTACCGTCCGGGTTCTCGAGAATCGCATCCGGGAAGGAGTACTTGTCGTTCAGGGTTCGGCCTTCGGATCCATGAAGGAGTTCTTGACGCTTCGGGCTTCAGTTTGTGAAGTCCAAGACGAAGGCCTTCAAGTTCCATGACGAGGTTCTTATCGGGGTTCTCGACTTGAGGGACGTCGGGCTCACACTTGCAGACAAAGGACTTGGTAGCATCACCGGGTACTCGACAGGGCAAGCTCACAGACAAAGGATCAAGGATACAGGCAGAGCTACACCAACATACAAATACAAGTATACAGCAGGCACACATGTACTGCATGCTGGAGTATGAACCTCTACGGGCAGCAAACAGAGAACGGCCACGCGTGGAGAGGAGCTCACGAGCTAGGACGTGTAAAGCAGAGAACAAGCAGCAGGCGAGAAAGGCACGCGGGGCGAACAGAGGCCGGCGAGAGGAAGCCCACGGCCAGGAGCAGCAGCTCTGATGGAGCTTGGCAGCCTCGGGGACGCAAACAGGGGCGGCGGCGGCCGCGGCCCGACTGGGAGGGGAATACGAGCGGCGGCGGAACTCCGGGAAGGACGGATGACGGCGGCACAGAGGGCCGGGCCGGCAGCGACCGGAGGAGAGCGTGGCGGCGGAGGAGAGGAGGCGTATGGCGACGGCGGGGGAGGGCCGGGCCGCAGCGAGGCGAGCCTGAGAGGAGGGGGCAGAGCCGGGAAGAGGCGGCCGACGGTGGCGCAGGGCCGGCGAGGAAGACGGGGCGGCCGGCTTGCAGAGAGGGGACGGCCAGGTGGCGGTCGGCGCTAGGAGGTGGGCTTGGAGGCGGCCTGGCGGCGAGCGCTGCGGAGGCGGTTGCGGGGCCGACGCGGGGAGGCGCGGGGGGCGGGACCGGCCGGAGGCAGACGACGCAGAGGTGAGGGAGGCGAGGAAGGGCGTCGCGGCGGCGGAGGGCGGTGCTCCCGCGCAGAGGCGAGGGAGGGCGGCGGCTCGATGGGCGGAGGAGAAGGGCCGCGGTGGTCGAAGGGTGTGGCATTCCGCAAAACCACTACTAGAAAATCGCGTCGTTTTTGTGCATTGCATCGTCATCATCATATGTTGTTTGTCTAAAACTATTTTCGCAAAGCCCGATTTGTTTTCCAAACGCCCCATCTTAATTCAAATGCAAAGCCCGGTCTCCGGATTATTTTTGTTTGAGTGCTATCGGTTTGCAAACGGTGTTAATAAAACAAATAAAAATTATATTATTTTTAGTGGGGGCAGTCGAACGGGCCAGATCGACCCGAACGACCGCCCCAGGATTTTAAATCGGTCCAACCAGTCCCACCCATAATCCTACATCTACCAATCTTCCTACCCACACACCCCCAGCCACATCACCCGGGCCAATCAGCGGATGACACCTCACTCCACCCCTCACCCCACCCAACCAGAAAACGCCACTTGGCTGCCACATCACTCCCTCTCTCCACCTCTCTCTCTCAACCACACAACACACACCACAGCCACACACACGCACACGCCCACCAGCCCCCTGCCCCTGGCCCCACGACTGGGACCCACCCCCACCGCGCCTGCCTCCCTCTCTCTCTTCTTCCCTCCTCCTCGCACCCGACGCACCCCACCCTCCTCTGCGTCCCCTCCGGCCTCCCCGCCGCCTCCGGCGAGCCCCCACGCCCCGACGCCCCCGCGGCCTCGCCCCCTCCCCTGAGCGGCCCCGCGAGCGCGCAAGCCGCCGCCTCCACCAGATCCTCCACCGCCAGCTCGCCGCCCCACCAGCAGCCTCCCTCCAACCGCCCCGGCCCGCCGCTCGCTCCCCGACCCCCGCTCCTCCGTCGGGCCCCCCCTCCGCCGACAGGGCTCGCGGCCGCGCTCGCCTCTAGCTCTCCACCGCCGACCCACGGACCTCCCCCTCGCCGCGCCGCTGCGCCTCCTCTCCGCCGGCGTCGCCCGCGCGCCCTGCAGCCGCGCCATCCGCTCGCCCCGCCCTGCACCCTCTCCGGCCTCGCGCCGCCCGTCTGCGCCAGCCGTCCGCCTTCTGCCGGCCGCCGTCGCCGAGGCCACGGCCACGCCTCCCCGTCGCCCTGGTCCCGTCGCCGCCTTTGGCCGTGCAGCGGCCGTTGTCCAGCGGCCTCGCCGTGTCCTCTGCGCGTCTGCCTCGTCTCGCGAGCCCGAACCCCATCGGCATCGCGCCGACCGCTCGTCGGTGTGCCTCGCCCATGTACCCTCCTGCAAGTGTGTCTTCCGTCCGGACGATAGTTGTTGCCTATGTTGTGACCGTGTTGTGTTTTGGGTATAGTGGTGCACTAACGATGTATGTGGCGGGGTGAGATGAAGATGACCTGGTTGTGCTGCCACGAATCAAGACCTTCCCGAAAAAGTGAACGAGATGTTGGACAAGCGCATCGATGTCGTCAACAAGATCTTCGATGACCACCGGATTGGATTCAAGCTCTCCATCGTCGACAAAATCGTCCTCAAGGATCCGAAGACCCCAACTCCGAAACCCCGAAGGCCGATCCGATGCCGATCCAAGTTCTTCCTCTCGGACGCCAAGGGGCCAAACCCGAAGACCATGGAATCGCCAAGATCTACTGACGCCCGGCGCCCGAAGCCGAGGACCCCGACAAGAACCCCGACACGGACACACCGAGTTCTCCATCGAGGAAACCAAGGCCGCCGAGTGCTTCACCCCGGGCACCGAGACCCTGGACGACAAGTTCTCCTTCCCGGACGCCGAGCTCGCCGAGAACCCGGATGCGACAAGACCTCCCTCTATTATCCGAGAACGTTTCCGTCGAACCCTGGACCCTGAGACCGACCCCGAACCCTGGAACCCCAAGACCTGCCGAACCCTATGTGTGCCCATTTTCTCGAGCCCTAATTTAAAATGATATTAATTGTTGCATATAAAATTGTCATACTTGCATGCATCTTGTCTGTGGGTTGGGGGCCTTATGCCGATTCACCTAAATTAAATATGGGGCCCATATGCGGGCAAATCTAGTCTCATATTGGCCTCATTTAAATTTGTGTAGCGAACCCGGTGCTATCTTTTGCCATGTTATGACAACATTTAAATTGCGGGGTAGCTAAACAACATGAACCACCTAATTAATTGTCGGGACCCCGGTTCCGCTTAATATGACCTAATTGCATCGCATCTTTGCCATGCCATACATCATACATGCATCATGCCGATCTTCTGCCGTTGAATTAAATAGTGCATCCGGTGTTTATTCTAGTGTTTTGCTTCTTCGCGGATAAGGCCGTTGAGTTGATGTGAGCTTCGCCCCGATCTTCGGAGGAACCTTCGACAATGTTTTCAGGCGAGCATCTCCCCCTTTCTACCTATCTTACTTTTATAGTATTTACTTCCTTCCTGTTGATCTATTGCTATCTGTGTTGCGATGCTCTAGTTTCCGTACCCGTGATATCCCTTGCAGCCCTATATTGCCATAGCCACCTCCTATTACCTGTTGTTTGGTAGATAGTTGGACTTGCGCGTCGTAGTCGCTTGCTCAAGTGCTGTTGCGTGTCGTCAAGTACCACAGTTGTTGGAGAAGTGCCGCATGTCCAATGTTGGAGATGATCATGGTTTACTTTTCGTTCACTTTAATTCCTGTTTAATAACTAAAATTGAATTAAGCAGAGGCATCGGTGGGTGATAGGTGAGATTTGGTTTCCGACCGCCCACTTGTGTCCCATAGGACCCCGAGTTCTTGACACCTGTTCCGAGATCGAGCGCGCTAACCACATGTGGGGAGATATGGGCCCCCCATCGATCTAGTACCTGATTTCCAAGTATTGTACTGGGGGCCACAAACTAGTTTGAGGTTTTATTTACGATCCTGTACTTATGCCATGTTTACTGCTTTATTACGATTGTGCGAGGTACTGCACACTGTACTGTTTTGGAAGCGGAATGTTTTCGCGGTATCGACAGTCCCCGTTTGGGGATCTGCTGTCGTTTACAGCCATTGTCGCAAACCCTGAGTCCGTCTCGGAGACCGGCCGACTTTGTTGCGGGTGTACTTAGTGGGGTGGCCCCCCGTGCTTGCTTTGGGTCTGGGAAACGTCATGACTTAGGCCCCGCCGACATACCGATGGGTGTATGTTAACTGATCTGGCAAAAAGGGTCGAGGTGCGTGTGGATACTTTGGTGCACCCCTGCAGGGTTAAATCTTTTCGAGAAGCCGTGTCCGCGGTTATGGACGACTTGGAGCACAGTGCTTGATCATAGACAACTATAACTAAAGTTTACTGTTATAAATTAACTTGTATCCGATATGACTAGTAATCAGCTTCACTACAACGGAATGGCTCAATAAAAGTACCAACAACTGCTGGGTTTTGGGTCGTCTCATGCTAATCGAATCTGACTAGTAAGTGATGCCACTATAACGGAATGATTAACTAAAAGTGCCCACTGTTTACTTTATCAGGAGGAATATCTAAACCTGACTAGTAATTGCTGCAACGATAACTGAATAAGTAAAACTGCCAACTGTGTGAGTTCCTCGGTTGACTTCCTCGTTTGGTCTCGAGGGGGAAACGCCAGGATGGGTTTGTGTGATGATAGTATCAGGTTGGATCCGAATAGGTCTTCTCACCCCTCTCTGATAGCCGCCAATAGTACCGAGTCTCTATAGGTTGTTTAGTGCTTGCTGCCGCTGCCGCTTCAGTCCACCATACCTATGTAGGCGAGGACCGCCGAATTCTAGTCTCGCCGTGTACTGGCCTCAGTACTGACGCTCCTCTTTTTCCTTTGCCCTTTGTCGGCACCCCTTTTGTTTAAGCAGGTTTTGAGATCGACGCCGTTAGCAGGGTTACCCTTCCGGCTTGGCCTGGGCAGGGTTATGGACGCCATTGGTTATTCTTCAGGGCTCTTAGCCCCATTTGCATCTTGTCCGTAGTCGAACGCTGTATCGTTTTCAAGGTGAATTGGATCTTTGTATATTATATCTGTATTCTTGACTCTTGGAGTCGCTGCTGTATATATATCTGTTCTGTGGGTCCCATCGAGGACTGTTGTGTAATGTTATTACTTTGTTTTCCACCCGCACGCAAGTGCCTGGTGGGCACCTTCGAATCGTTTCTATGCGGGTTTGGCGGGTTTCGCTAAAACTTGCATAGGGTCGATTCTGAGGGTGTTACAGAGTGGTATCAGAGCTCAGCAGTTGCGATACCCCACAAGTCCAGCCTGTAGGATAACCTAGCTAACGGCCGAAGTAGAGTGTCAAAACTATTTTGCAAAATCGGTTGGATAGTTCTGATTAGGTCTGATTTTACTCCTTACCCCTCTGCTGTTCTCCTCTTACCTCTACGTGTTTTGAATCCGCTCTCGTCTCTTTCTTCGAGTCCAGGAATTCTCGTGGTTGGGTTTCCGTCGTACCTTCAGGGTTTCGCTTCCTCCTTTGGTAACGGTGATGCTACGTCCGGTGTTCATGCCGCCCGAGGAATCCATCTTCTGTGGTACCATTCTTTGTTCCTTGTTTGTGCCTTCCGGTGTTTTCCGACGCGACGACATCCTCTATGCCAGATCCGATGCAGAGTCTGCATCACTCCTTTGATCCGAACCTCGCTTGTCGAGATCTTCAGTCTGAATCCTGAGAGTTGGTTGCATAATATGGTATTCGTGTACATAGTAATGCTTTGAGTGCGGGATGGAGTCGCGACCATACCACTACTCTTATCATTCGCTTTTGTACATTGAATGGTGGATCGATGCAATTTACTCCTTCCGCTGGAGTTAGAGGTGGCCTTACCTTTAACTTCGTCCGTTGTTTGTCCGGAGTGCTCTCTTGACGAACGGGATCAACGACCTCTTGTTAGTGGTGTCGCGAAGATCTACACGAAGCGAGAAGACGCAGATTGCCGACTTTCCTTCCGGTACCATGAGGCGGATCTCGAGGGCGAGATCCATTGTTAGTGGTGTCGAATTGTGGCATTCCGCAAAACCACTACTAGAAAATCGCGTCGTTTTTGTGCATTGCATCGTCATCATCATATGTTGTTTGTCTAAAACTATTTTCGCAAAGCCCGATTTGTTTTCCAAACGCCCCATCTTAATTCAAATGCAAAGCCCGGTCTCCGGATTATTTTTGTTTGAGTGCTATCGGTTTGCAAACGGTGTTAATAAAACAAATAAAAATTATATTATTTTTAGTGGGGGCAGTCGAACGGACCAGATCGACCCGAACGACCGCCCCAGGATTTTAAATCGGTCCAACTAGTCCCACCCATAATCCTACATCTACCAATCTTCCTACCCACACACCCCCAGCCACATCACACGGGCCAATCATCGGATGACACCTCACTCCACCCCTCACCCCACCCAACCAGAAAACGCCACTTGGCTGCCACATCACTCCCTCTCTCCACCTCTCTCTCTCAACCACACAACACACACCACAGCCACACACGCACGCGCCCACCAGCCCCCTGCCCCTGGCCCCACGACTGGGACCCACCCCCACCGCGCCTGCCTCCCTCTCTCTCTTCTTCCCTCCTCCTCGCACCTGACGCACCCCACCCTCCTCTGCGTCCCCTCCGGCCTCCCCGCCGCCTCCGGCGAGCCCCCACGCCCCGACGCCCCCGCGGCCTCGCCCCCTCCCCTGAGCGGCCCCGCGAGCACGCAAGCCGCCGCCTCCACCACATCCTCCACCGCCAGCTCGCCGCCCCACCAGCAGCCTCCCTCCAACCGCCCCGGCCCGCCGCTCGCTCCCCGACCCCCGCTCCTCCGTCGGGGCCCCCCTCCGCCGCCAGGGCTCGCGGCCGCGCTCGCCTCCAGCTCTCCACCGCCGACCCGCGGACCTCCCCCTCGCCGCGCCGCTCGCCTCCTCTCCGCCGGCGTCGCCCGCGCGCCCCGCAGCCGCGCCATCCGCTCGCCCCGCCCTGCACCCTCTCCGGCCGCATGCCGCCCGTCTGCGCCAGCCGTCCGCCTTCTGCCGGCCGCCGTCGCCGAGGCCACGTCCACGCCTCCCCGTCACCCTGGTCCCGTCGCCGCCTTTGGCCGTGCAGCGGCCGTTGTCCAGCGGCCTCGCCGTGTCCTCTGCGCGTCTGCCTCGTCTCGCGAGCCCGAACCCCATCGGCCTCGCGCCGACCGCTCGTCGGTGTGCCTCGCCCATGTACCCTCCTGCAAGTGTGTCTTCCGTCCGGACGATAGTTGTTGCCTATGTTGTGACCGTGTTGTGTTTTGGGTATAGTGGTGCACTAACGATGTATGTGGCGGGGTGAGATGAAGATGACCTGGTTGTGCTGCCACGAATCAAGACCTTCCCGAAAAAGTGAACGAGATGTTGGACAAGCGCATCGATGTCGTCAACAAGATCTTCGATGACCACCGGATTGGATTCAAGCTCTCCATCGTCGACAAAATCGTCCTCAAGGATCCGAAGACCCCAACTCCGAAACCCCGAAGGCCGATCCGATGCCGATCCAAGTTCTTCCTCTCGGACGCCAAGGGGCCAAACCCGAAGACCATGGAATCGCCAAGATCTACTGACGCCCGGCGCCCGAAGCCGAGGACCCCGACAAGAACCCCGACACGGACACACCGAGTTCTCCATCGAGGAAACCAAGGCCGCCGAGTGCTTCACCCCGGGCACCGAGACCCTGGACGACAAGTTCTCCTTCCCGGACGCCGAGCTCGCCGAGAACCCGGATGCGACAAGACCTCCCTCTATTATCCGAGAACGTTTCCGTCGAACCCTGGACCCTGAGACCGACCCCGAACCCCGGAACCCCAAGACCTGCCGAACCCTATGTGTGCCCATTTTCTCGAGCCCTAATTTAAAATGATATTAATTGTTGCATATAAAATTGTCATACTTGCATGCATCTTGTCTGTGGGTTGGGGGCCTTATGCCGATTCACCTAAATTAAATATGGGGCCCATATGCGGGCAAATCTAGTCTCATATTGGCCTCATTTAAATTTGTGTAGCGAACCCGGTGCTATCTTTTGCCATGTTATGACAACATTTAAATTGCGGGGTAGCTAAACAACATGAACCACCTAATTAATTGTCGGGACCCCGGTTCCGCTTAATATGACCTAATTGCATCGCATCTTTGCCATGCCATACATCATACATGCATCATGCCGATCTTCTGCCGTTGAATTAAATAGTGCATCCGGTGTTTATTCTAGTGTTTTGCTTCTTCGCGGATAAGGCCGTTGAGTTGATGTGAGCTTCGCCCCGATCTTCGGAGGAACCTTCGACAATGTTTTCAGGCGAGCATCTCCCCCTTTCTACCTATCTTACTTTTATAGTATTTACTTCCTTCCTGTTGATCTATTGCTATCTGTGTTGCGATGCTCTAGTTTCCGTACCCGTGATATCCCTTGCAGCCCTATATTGCCATGGCCACCTCCTATTACCTGTTGTTTGGTAGATAGTTGGACTTGCGCGTCGTAGTCGCTTGCTCAAGTGCTGTTGCGTGTCGTCAAGTACCACAGTTGTTGGAGAAGTGCCGCATGTCCAATGTTGGAGATGATCATGGTTTACTTTTCGTTCACTTTAATTCCTGTTTAATAACTAAAATTGAATTAAGCAGAGGCATCGGTGGGTGATAGGTGAGATTTGGTTTCCGACCGCCCACTTGTGTCCCGTAGGACCCCGAGTTCTTGACACCTGTTCCGAGATCGAGCGCGCTAACCACATGTGGGGAGATATGGGCCCCCCATCGATCTAGTACCTGATTTCCAAGTATTGTACTGGGGGCCACAAACTAGTTTGAGGTTTTATTTACGATCCTGTACTTATGCCATGTTTACTGCTTTATTACGATTGTGCGAGGTACTGCACACTGTACTGTTTTCGACAGTCCCTGTTTGGGGATCTGCTGTCGTTTACAGCCATTGTCGCAAACCCTGAGTCCGTCTCGGAGACCGGCCGACTTCGTTGCGGGTGTACTTAGTGGGGTGGCCCCCCGTGCTTGCTTTGGGTCTGGGAAACGTCATGACTTAGGCCCCGCCGACATACCGATGGGTGTATGTTAACTGATCTGGCAAAAAGGGTCGAGGTGCGTGTGGATACTTTGGTGCACCCCTGCAGGGTTAAATCTTTTCGAGAAGCCGTGTCCGCGGTTATGGACGACTTGGAGCACAGTGCTTGATCATAGACAACTATAACTAAAGTTTACTGTTATAAATTAACTTGTATCCGATATGACTAGTAATCAGCTTCACTACAACGGAATGGCTCAATAAAAGTACCAACAACTGCTGGGTTTTGGGTCGTCTCATGCTAATCGAATCTGACTAGTAAGTGATGCCACTATAACGGAATGATTAACTAAAAGTGCCCACTGTTTACTTTATCAGGAGGAATATCTAAACCTGACTAGTAATTGCTGCAACGATAACTGAATAAGTAAAACTGCCAACTGTGTGAGTTCCTCGGTTGACTTCCTCGTTTGGTCTCGAGGGGGAAACGCCAGGATGGGTTTGTGTGATGATAGTATCAGGTTGGATCCGAATAGGTCTTCTCACCCCTCTCTGATAGCCGCCAATAGTACCGAGTCTCTATAGGTTGTTTAGTGCTTGCTGCCGCTGCCGCTTCAGTCCACCATACCTATGTAGGCGAGGACCGCCGAATTCTAGTCTCGCCGTGTACTGGCCTCAGTACTGACGCTCCTCTTTTTCCTTTGCCCTTTGTCGGCACCCCTTTTGTTTAAGCAGGTTTTGAGATCGACGCCGTTAGCAGGGTTACCCTTCCGGCTTGGCCTGGGCAGGGTTATGGATGCCATTGGTTATTCTTCAGGGCTCTTAGCCCCATTTGCATCTTGTCCGTAGTCGGACGCTGTATCGTTTTCAAGGTGAATTGGATCTTTGTATATTATATCTGTATTCTTGACTCTTGGAGTCGCTGCTGTATATATATCTGTTCTGTGGGTCCCATCGAGGACTGTTGTGTAATGTTATTACTTTGTTTTCCACCCGCACGCAAGTGCCTGGTGGGCACCTTCAAATCGTTTCTATGCGGGTTTGGCGGGTTTCGCTAAAACTTGCATAGGGTCGATTCTGAGGGTGTTACAAAGGGCGGCCGGCGGCGGATGAAGAGGTGGCCGGCGAGCTCGGCTTGCAGGCGGAGGGCCGGACGCAGGCGGGCGGAAGGTGGCCTGGTGGCGGTGGGGCTCGGTGGTAGGTGGGCGGAGCAGGGCCGGGTGGGGAGGAGCCCTGGCGGCGCGGGGAGGTCGTCGGGGAGAGGAGAAAGCCGAGGGAGGAAGGGAGAGAGCGGGGGACCGTGGGGGTGGGGCCGGGCGTGGGGTCAGGTGGTGGGGCCGGGGTCCAGGGAGTGGGGAACACGGCAGGTGGGTGAGGGAGTTGGGGCAGCTGTGGGGAGGTGGCAAGGAGTGGGGTGAGAGAGATGGGGAGAGGGGTGAGGTGGCAGCAGATAAGTGGTGGGGGGAGGGAGAGAGGTGAGGTGGCGAGAGAGGATTGGGTGGGGTGAGGTGGCTGGAGGGGTGGGTAGATTAGGACTAGGTAGGAATAGATTTAGGTGGACCGTTTTATTCTGGGGGTGGCCGACTAGGTCGGATCGGCCCGGTTGGCTGCCCCCTAAAAAATAATTAAATATTTTATTCAATTAAAACGGGGCGTTTGAAATCTGTGGTTAGACAAAACAAAATATTCCGGAGACCCGGGTTTTGCGTTTGAACAAAGACGGAGCGTTTAGAAAACAAAAATAGGTTTTTCCGAAAATAGTTTTATGCAAGCAAATGCAAGATGATGATGATGCTCAAATGCAATGTGGCATGATGACATGAGCATGCGGCCATGATGATGCAATGCACAAAATCAACGCGATTTTCTAGTAGTGGTTTTGCGGGATGCCACAGCTGGCGAGGAAGCCCCGTGATGGGCCGAGCGACGCTCACTCTGGCCCATCCGGGTGACGCGGGACCTCGGTGCTGAGGTCGATTAGCAAGGTGGTGACACAGCGCGGGAGTTTGGCGGGCGTTTTCTGGAGGGAGCGTGCAGTATGTTGGCGGGAGCGTCGAGGAAGCTCGGCAGGAGCTGGTCCTTGGTGGATCGAGCAGGCCGAGTGATCCCGGTGGTTCGGCAGGAGCTGGTTACATGGAGAGTTGCTGTGAGGTGGGTCAGTCAGAAATACTTTGTCCCATCCAATGTGATTCGGCCCAAACGAGCAGCCGTGATAATTCGGCCTGGGTGGGGTAAATTCGGTCTGGTAAGGATCTATCTGGGACGCATTTACCTTATGTCGGCCCAGTTTTTCTTTTTCTCCCCATTTCCTTTATCTATTTATTCTTGTGTTTCCTTTTACATCATTTTTCTACATAAGCTCTCTTCATATGATTATTCACTATACAAAATCTCTTTATACCGCAACTCTGGGGTACCTGGGGTCATATCCCCGACATTAGTCCCCGAGGCTGTGTGGGATTCGTAGAGTCGCACATAGGCTGTATAATCAAATGTTCCTAGAGTTGTCTTTCGACTTATAATTTCTTGGTTATATATTTCTTTATCACATAACACATTTGGGTAATTTTATGACACCTAGCCTTCATGGGCACTTGTCTTTTTTTAACCTCTTTGGGCAAGTTTTGACTTATGGCCTCTTTGGGCACTGGTCTTATAACCCTTTTGAGAAAGTTATGACTTATGGACTTCTTGGGCACTAGTCTTATAACTCTTTTGGGAAAGTCATGAGTTCCGGCCTTTTTAGGCACTGCTCTTTTAACCCTGTTGGGTAAGTGATGACTTCTGGCCTTTTTCGGCACTGGTCTTATAACCTCTTTGGGAAAGTTTTGACTTCTGGCCTTCTTTGGCTCTGGTCTTATAACCCCTTTGGGAAAGTCATGACTTATGGCCTTCTTGGGCACTGGTCTTATAACCTCTTTGGGAAAGTTTTAACTTCTGGCCTTCTTTGGATCTGGTCTTATAACCCCTTTGGGAAAGTCATGACTTATGGCCTTCTTGGGCACTGGTCTTATAACCTCTTTGGGAAAGTTTTGGCTTCTGGCCTACTTTGGCTCTGGTCTTCTAACCCCTTTGGGAAATTCATGACTTCTGGCCTTCTTGGGAACTGGTCTTATAACCTCTTTGGGAAAGTTTTGACTTCTGGACTTCTTTGGCTCTGGTCTTATAACCCTTTTGGGAAAGTTATAATCTGAGTTATCTCGTTTGGGTTGCATATTTCTAATTCGTCTTATGCTTCAAATCTGACTCAAAGTTCAAGTGATATGACTCAAATTTGAGTCATCTGATTCCTAATCTAAGCTATATGACTCAAATCTGAGTCATCTGTTTCCTTTTCCGAGTTATTCTACTCAAATTTGACTTATGTCTTAAATCTGGGTTATATGACTCAAATCCGGGTCATCTGTTTCCAAATCCGAGTTATTTTACCCAAATTTGACTTATGTCTCAAATCTGAGTCATCTGACTCAAAATCCGAGGTATATGACTCAAATCTGAGTCATCTCATTCCAAATCCGAGTTATTTTACTCAATTTTGGCTTATGTCTTAAATCTGAGTTATATGACTCAAATCCGAGGTATATGACTCAAATCTGAGTCATCTGTTTCCAAATCTGAGTTATTTTACTCAAATTTGACTTATGTCTCAAATCTGAGTCATCTGAGTCAAGTCCGAGGTATATGACTCAAATCCGAGTCATTTGTTTCCAAATCCGAGTTATTTTACTCAAATTTGGATTATGTCTTAAATCTGGGTTATATGACTCAAATCCGATTCATCTATTTACAAATCCGGGTTATTTTACTCAAATTTGAATTATGTCTCAAATCTGAGTCATCTGACTCAAAATCCGAGGTATATGAATCAAATCCGAGTTATCTGATTCCAAATCCGAGTTATTTTACTCAAATTCGACTTATGTCTCAAATCTGAGTCATCTGACTCAAATCCGAGGTATATGACTCAAATCCAAGTCATCTATTTCCAAATCCGAGTTATTTTACTCAAATTTGACTTATGTCTCAAATCTGAGTCATCTGACTCAAATCCGAGGTATATGACTCAAATCCGAGTCATCTGTTTACTGATATATAACCTGATCTGATAAGAAGATGGCAACTTGTCTTTGATATGGATCCGAGATTTAGATCCGAGATAAAGTTTTGGGATATGATAATAGGGCTAATTGCTGAGAGATGTGATTCGAGATGTAGATCTGAGATATAGATTCGAGATATGATATGCTGGCAAATAGTCATCTGAGATATGAGATAACCTGGCAAGATAGTTAACTATCAATCCGAGTCATAACATAACCTGGCAAGCTGAATTAAACTTTAGTCCGAATCAGAGATAAGCTAGTAAGCTAAGTCAGAATACAAATCCAAGTTATAATATACCCTGGCAAGCTGAATCAAATGTTAGTCCGAATCATAAATAAACTAACTCAAATTATAATCCGAATCATAAATAAACTGACTCAAACTCTATCCGAATCATAAATAAGCTGATAAGCTAAGTTAAAGGTTAATCTGAATCATAAATAAACTGACTCAAATTCTATCCGAATCATAAATAAGCTAGTAAGCTGAGTTAAAGGTTAATCTGAATCATAAATAAATTGATGCAAATTCTATCCGAATCATAAATAATCCGACTCAAATTCTATCCGAATCGTAAACAAGATAGTCAAATACTGATCCAAATCAACATAATGTTCTCTCCAAATAAATATGACTCTATGGGTATGTTGGCTAGTCCTCGGGTTGAGTTATTTTCTCCCTGGGGTGAAGGATCGAGTGTTGGTGGCAGAGTTATCTCGTACTTACAGTATGCTTGCAGAAGAGTTTGAGTCATTCTCGCTAAGTCATACCTGCCTTGCTGAGTCAGACTTGGAGACTCCTGTGCTTACCTCTCTATTCTTTGTTTGCCTGGAGGAGCTGAAGGAGCTCCATGAAGAAGAATTTGATGAAGATGCTCCCGTCCGGATGGAAACCCAACCAACTCCACTAAAAGGCCCCACAGTGGGCGCCAAATGTCGTGGTGGTATCATGGCATATGCCATGGGTAGGCTAAAGTTGGGGCCCATGGACGTGGAGGAATCCGGGGAGGGATGATGCAGTGAAGACCACACTCGTATGAACAAAGAGAAATACAACATATCTAGTATTGAGGCTCTCTTGTTGAGATAACACCTCTCTCTCTACATCTAATCTCTTATAATCTTGCCATGCTTGTGGCTACAATGATGCTCCTTGAGCTGTATTTCCTATGCCTCTATCTAGATCTCTGTGTGAGAATGGAGGAGGAAGGAGAGCTCCTAGCGAGCAGAGAGGAGAGGAGCCCTTCGGGGCCTCTCCTAGAATGATCCCCCTGGTGCTCCTTATAAAGGGGAGCCCAGGGGACAAGACTTGTTACCTACGCTTGGCATTTGTGTAGCATATTCCTGGCATCTTATTAGATGCTCAGCATATGCCTTGGCATCTTTGGAGATGCCAAGGAATATTCCCCATCATCTTCTTTGATGCCATGTGCATATTCTTGGATGCCAAAGTATATTCCTTATTGCATGTGCCAGTCTGAGCCATGGGCGTCCCAAGACTGGCACGATACTTACTGGGCTTGTCCTGACTTGATTGTATGTCAATGTAGTGGTTGAGGGCATATCTGGAGACGAATAAGGAGCATTTGTAGTCAAATGAGTCGACCTGGTGAAGTGAGATTCGGCCTAGGGAAGATATAATTCGGCCTGGTGGAGAGAAGGGCCTAGCCGGACGAAAATAATTATCATGTGGCCCAGCCGAGTGAAGAGGCTCCTGAGCCGAGTCATGGGCTGGTCTAGCCAGATCCTGCAGTGGCCCAGCCGGCTCATATGATTCGGCCCAATCGCAGAACGTGCTCTGGTGCAGAGAGCTCCCGGGGTGGGCCGCGTCTTTGGCCCACCCGGGTTGCTGGTGGCGGTGTGCTGGCGAGGAAGCCCCATGATGGGCCGAGTGACGCTCACTCTGGCCCATCCGGGTGACGCGGGACCTCGGTGCTGAGGTCGATTGGCGAGGTGGTGACGCAGTGCGGGAGTTTGGAGGGCATTTTCTGGAGGAAGCGTGCAGTACGTTGGAGGGAGCGTCGGGGAAGCTCGGCAGGAGCTGGTCCTTGGTGGATCGAGGGGGCCGAGTGATCCCGGTGGTTCGGCGGGAGCTGGTTACGTGGAGAGTTGCTGTGAGGTGGGTCAGTCAGAAATACTTCGGCCCATCCAATGTGATTCGGCCCAAACGAGCAGCCGTGATAATTCGGCCTGGGTCGGGTAAATTCGGTCTGGTAAGGATCTGTCTGGTCCGCATTTACCTTATGTCGGCCCAGTTTAGCTTTTTCTCCCCATTTCCTTTATCTATTTATTCTTGTGTTTCCTTTTACATCATTTTTCTACAAGCTCTCTTCATATGATTATTCACTGTACAAAATCTCTTTATACCACAACTCTGGGGGTACCTGGGGTCATATCTCCGACACTTACCATAAGGAATATCACCTTCATTAAAGTGGAGAGAGTGTACCTCAATAGTAGATGAGTGGGGAATTGGCTTACATAATTCTTCTATAGGAGGTAGATTCTTCACATCTTCATCTCTGATACCTTTCTCCTTAATACATTTCTTAGCTTCTTTCATCACTTCATCATTTAATGCAATAACTCCCCTCTTCTTTGGTGTTGGTATTGGAACTGGTTCAGGCACAACTGGTTCAGGAGTAATAGACTCAGGGGTATTTAGCTCAGTTGTAGTCCAATCATCATAATTCTTGCTTATTTTAGCCATTAATTCTTCAGCATCTGTAGGAGTTCTTTTCCTGAAAACACAATCAGCAAAGCTATCTAGGTAGGTCCTAGAATCATCAGTTAGTCCATTATAATAAATATCAAGAAGCTCATTCTTAGATAATGGACATCCGGTATGTGCATGAATCAAGGCACGGAACCTTGTCCATGACTCAGGCAATTTCTCTTCTTCTCCCTGTTTAAAATGCAAAAGTCTCTGCAAAGCAGCATGTCTAGCACTGGGAGGAAAATATTTCTGGAAGAAAGAAGCAATCAAGCAATCATGGCTATCAATGGAACCAGGAGGTAATATATTAAACCAAGCCCTAGCTTCTCCTTTTAGTGAAAAAGGGAAGATCTTTGTAACAAAGTACTTGCGCATCTTAAAATCATTAGAGAATAAAGCACTCTCATTTTCAGTCCTACAAAAAGGTTCTTTCTCAACAATGTCCAAATAGGATAAATCAAGAGAGAAATCATAATCTTTATCTTTAATATCTGTGGGAGAGGTGGCAAACTTAGGATCATAGGATAGTTTAGGAATAATGGTACGTCTAGCAAGGAGACTCCTAATAGCACTAGCACCATGTGTGTTTCAGCACTCTTCAACAAATTCATCAGTAAACTCAATGTAACCATCATTAATATCATAACTCTCCCTAGACTTAGGTGAACTAACAAGTGTAACAGTGTCTTCACTAGGAGTTTCAGTATTTCCTAGACTAGCCATAGTAGCATCTAGGAAAGGACCTAATGAACCACTCGCATCAAGCATAGTAGAACTAACATCATGAGCATCAAAAGAAGTTTCAGATTCAGCAGTAGTAGCAGCGTGTGTAGCATGAGTATGTGGTGGTGGTGTGACAAGCTTACTTATAACAGACGGTGAATCAAGAGAAGCAAAGGTGTTTAGGACTGTACCACTTCTTGCAGTGGATGGTAAAATAGGAAACCTTCCATCACGAGACTTACCCATGATGAAAGGAGTAGCAGTGAACAATAGTAGATCCAGGTGAACTTACAAATAAAGCTATGCTCCCCGACAACGGTGCCAGAAAATAGTCTTGATGACCCACAACTATAGAGGATCATAACAGTCTTCGCGGGTAGTATTACCCAATTATTAATGTAGCATTACTTGTTCCAAAATATTGGGATTGCTTAGTGTGCCTTGAAAGAATCATGCGTTGTTTTAGCATGCAAAAGCATAGTATTGTGGTATTCTCCTTTGATGCTTTGTTTGGGTTGACTTGGCACATGCTCACACCATGTTATGACTACGATCAAGTCACCATATCCTCTATGATCATTTAGTCCTTGACTTGTAGTACCACTCTATGCTTTGATTAGTACTATTTTGTCGCTCTGCATGATTATGGCTATTATTGCTCTCTTAGTTGGTTGCTCCCAATATTTTGCTAGCCTCCACTTGTATGAGTAAGCTCTACTCATGCCTCCAACTCCCAAGAAACCAAGTTATTCCAAAGAGTCCACTATAAATTCCTATGCATGGTGTGTTACACCATTCCAAGTATATTCTTGTTTTCATCTATCTTTCAATTAAAAAGTATTTTGTTATGTGAAAACTTAGTGATTAAAGCTCTCATAAACTTGATGACACACTATATTTCTTGCCCCTAATAAACTTGAACCATTGTGGCATCTATGTTGTATATGCTTGCACTTATACGTTGGAATTAGCAGAACCGTGTTGTCACGGCGAACGCTTTCAACATTGCACTTGTACTTTGTACACAGTTGATATCATGCTCTTTTGTTTATGGATACCATCGGCGTGAAATAAAAGGGGAGCTTGTAAGTCCATGGAGTTATGTATGTGTGTTAGAGAAACGCCTGGGCCGCTAGCCTAAGCCATGCCTAATCATGGTGGAAACTTGCAGCATCACCATAATGACATCTATGAAGCTTTATTCTTATAAAAAAATAGAGACATTGAGAAAAGAGGAAAGAGAGAAAAAAGCACCATATTTCCATGGTAAATAAGAAGATTGCTGAGATTCTCATTGTTTGATTGCCTTGTCATTTTGGTTATGGGATAGCTCCTGTACCATGTGCAAGGGGCACCCCGTTGGCGGTTCTCTATGATACATATGTACTTACTATGACAAGAACTTATAGGTTACTAAAGTTGAGTCTCCACCTTCTACCTTTAGGCACGAGTTAAGAGAGCATAGTTGCCATTCTTAGTTCTATGTGTAGTGTCCCAAAACTTATTGATTGATGCATATTGTTGATATTACTTGTTCTTGAACTATTTGCATCTAGTCACTCTTATGAATTTTGAAGGTGTCCTTTGCATCTATTTGCTACTCCATGAGGTACAAGCTGAATGCCACTATGCTATGTTTTCTGTATGTGAAACAAACAAATGTTTTTAATGCATGTTATTCATGATCTTTGTTTGTAGCCTTTCATGTTGCATGCATAGTTACTTTGTCTTACTGTTAGAACTCCATCTTTCATGCTCATGTTTAGAGTTATTTGATCCCAGCTTTCAATGCTTGCAAATGGTTTGATATTGGTTTTGATGGTGCATGTCACCTCAAAAATTATTCTTTTATCACTTACCTACTCGTGGACGAGCAGGAGTTAAGCTTGGGGATGCTTGATACGTCGAAAACGTATCTATATTTTTTTATGTTCCATGCTTGTTTAGTATCTACTTTGCTTTGCTTTGTCTACACTTTGAGGTGTTTTTATATGTTTTCTGGTACTAATCTATTAACAAGATGCCATAGTGCCAGTTGCATGTTTTCTTCTGTTTTTGGTTCCAGAAAATCTAGTAAGGAAATATTATTGGAATTGGGCGGGACAAAAGACAAAGTCAATATTTCATCGAGGAGAACACGGAGTCCAGAGGAGAGATAGAGGGGAGCCACAAGGCGGCCGCACTGATGATCCAAAAGTATAGGGGATCGCAACAGTCTCCGCGGGTAGTATTACCCAATTTATTGATTTGACACAAGGGGAGCCAAAAATACTTGCAAACCTTAACAACTGAGTTGTCAATTCAGCTGCACCTGGAAATAGTTCTTGCTCACAAAAGTTTATCAGTAGCAACAGTTTGTAGTAGCAACAACAGCAGCAGCAAAACAGGAGCAATAGTAACAGTAGCAGCAAACAGTAGGATAGAGTGCGGTAGGAATAGGGATGGATGGACGGGCGTTGCATGGACGAGTCTAAACATGTAACTTCAAGATCTAGGGCATTGCAGATAAATAAGAATAAGCATCCAAGTAATAAACAATCATAGGCATGTGCTCCATATATAGTCATGTGTGCTCGCAATGAGAACTTGCACAACATATTTTGTCCTGCCAGCCCGTGGCAGCGGGGCCTCTAGGGAACTACTGGCAATTAAGGTGATCCTTTTAATAGAGCACCGGAGCAAAGCATTAACACTCCGTGAACATATGTGATCCTCACACCATAGCCATCCCCTCCGATTGTCCCAATTACTGTCACTTCGGGGCCTTTGGATCCGGACAATGATATGTGTACAGAAATTGCAGATAAGATCACAAACAATATTATCATAATGATTCAATAATAAGTTCAGATCTGAGATCATGGCACTCGGGCCCTAGTGACAAGCATTAAGCACAACAAGTTGCAACAAAGTCAAATAGCACTAATAGAGATACTAGGCACCATACGCAAACAATCTTATTCGATTACGTGATAGAACTCATCCAATCCCTACCATCCCCATAGCCTACAACGGGGGATTACTCACTCATGGATGAGGGAAACATTGATGGTTGATGGAGAGGCGTTGGTGATGGCGATGGCGATGATCCTCCCCAAATTCCCCGTCCCGGCAGGGTGCCAGAACGGAGTTTCTAGATTCGAATCTTGGTTTATGGTGGTGGCGGCGCAGCGGAACTCTTTATGGAAAAACAACAAACCCCCTCGGTTTTTAGGTCAAGGGGTAACGTATAGGTGAAGAGGGAGCCTGAGGGGGTGCTTGGGGTGGCCGCACCCCCATAGGCGTGGGATGCGCCCACCCGCGCCTAGCAAGGGTGTGGCCCCCCCAGGCCTCCACTCCGTCTCGTCTCCTGGCTCTGTGGATCTTCTGGTGAAATAGGATTTTTGGCATATTTTCTGGGATTTTTCCTGATAGTTGATTTTCTGCACAAAAACTAGACACCAAGGTAATTCTGCTGAAAACAGCGTCAGTCCGTGTTAGTTGTATCCAAATCACACAAGTTTAGAGGAGAAACAATAGCAAAAGTGTTCGGGAAAGTAGATATGTTTTGGATGTATCACGCACTGATACGTCGGAAACGTATCTATAATTTTTATGCTCCATGCTTGTTTAGTATCTACTTTGCTTTGCTTTGTCTACACTTTGAGGTGTTTTTATATCTTTTCTGGAACTAACCTATTAACAAGTTGCCACAGTGCTAGTTGCCTATTTTCTTCTGTTTTTTGGTTCCAGAAAGGCAGAAAATCAATATTCTTGGAATTGGACGGGAAAAAAGACAAAGTCAATATTTTACCGTGCAGGACATGAATCCAGAAGACGAGACGGAGAGGTGCCAGAGGGACACCACACCCCCCCTGGCGCTTGTTAGGGTGGACCCACGCCTAGGCAGGGTGTGGCCCCCCTGGTCGCCTCCTGTCCTCGCCTCTTCTTCTATAAGAAGCCCCTGATGCAGAAACCCTAAGTACCCAATCAAAACTCCATGAAACCTTCTATAGCCACCGCCACCGTCGTCCCTAGATTGGGGGGATCTGAAGTTCTTCCCGGCACCCTGCCAGAGGGGAAATCATCCTGGAGGCCTTCTCTCCGGTATGAAGCCTGAGTAGTTCCACCTTGGACTATGGGTCCATGTAGTAGCTAGATGGTTGTATCTCCTCCTTGTGCTTTCATGTATAGATCTTGTGAGCTCCGTTCATGATCAAGATCTAATCTATTTGTAATCATGCATGTTGTGTTTGCGGGGATCCGATGGATATTGAGATTACTATGTCAGATTGATTAATGGTTTTTTCTATTTGATACTATCATGTATGTGTTGTTTGTGATCTTGCATGCTCTCTGTTGTTAATAGCTATCTTGGCCAAGTAGTTGCTAGTGACTCCAAGAGGAGGTATTTATGCTCGATAGTGGGTTCATGCCTCTAGTTTCCAAAGGAAGTGACAGAAATCTCTTCGGTTGTAGATGTGTTGTTGCTACTAGGGAGAAAACAACGGTCTCTTGTTCATGGAGCAAGTGGATTGTTTAGCTTACACACTTTGCTTAAAGCAGTTGTCTATTGCTTGCAACTTAATACTGGAGGGGGTTCAGATGATAAACTGAAGGTGGACTTCTAGTCATAGATGTAGTTGGATGGCGGACTATGTATATTGTTGTATTGACCAATCGAATCTCATAGGATCTTTTTGTCTAGTATTGCATTGTTATGCCTTGCTCAGTTCCTGTCAATTGCCCCACTGTAATTTGTTTACCCTTCATGCCATGTTGTTTATCTAAGGAGAGCACCTCTAGTGAACTATGGACCACGGTCCAATCTTTACCATTGATACATGTTCCACTGTTACCTATTTACTTGTTGCAAACCACCATCACCTTCCACACCATATAGTTAATCCTTTGTTACAGCAATCAGTGAGATTGACAACCTCACTGTTTGTTGGGGCAAAGTCTTGAGTTTATGTTGTGCAGGTTTCCACGTTGCTTGCACACTTGTGTGACATTTCCTTCCTCCTACTGGTTCCATAACCTTGGTTTCTTACTGAGGGAAGACTTGCTGCTGTGCTTCTCCACACCTTTCTCTTGGGGTTTCCCGACGAAGCGCACCTACATAAACTGGGCGCATCAACAAGTTTTTTGGCACCATTTCCGGGGAGGCTAAGGACGTCTTCACAAGGGGAGTCCTCCACTTCCTTTCACTTTACTTTGTTTTTAGTTTGCTTAGTTTCTTTTACTTGGTTTTTTGCCTCTTTTCAAAAACTCCAAAAAAATTAATTTAGTTTGGTTTGCTTTCTTTATTAAAAAACACAAAAAAATTAGTTCCTACTCTAGTTGGTGGTCCGTTATTGCCTTGCTTGGTCATGCTTTCTATCAATGGATGGTTTCTTTGAAACTAGTTCTTATTGGCAAGGTGGGATCACGGAGAAACAAAAGTATTATTATAAGGAACACCGTTTGTCACAAAAAGGGAAACACCCATGGGAACAAATTGATAAGTTGAATACTATTGCTAGAGACGTGTGCTCTATTTATAATGTTACTTATTGCTTTGATAAAGCTTGCTGTTGTAGGAGGTATAACCACCTACCCTTTCAATGTGAGTATAATGATAATGTTATCATATCTTCTTATGTTAAAGGAAATTATGATTTTGATGATGTGGAACAAACTGAAGAATTTATTGCCTTCAAGGGTGCATTTGAACTTGCCAGTTTGCTTGAAAATACTAATGATGCACCTTATGAATCTGAGGTTTTTGAGATACTGAAATTTTTCTTTGATAATTACAAGGAAGAAAATGGCTATATTCTTGAATATTTTAATAGGCGTTTTCCATAAATGGAAGAGACTAATGCCTTGCAGGAGCCTATGGAAGAAGAAATTGTTGAAACTTGAAGCTCGTTAGATGAAAAAGAGGGGGAGAGTGATGAACAAAAGGAGGAAGAATGGATCTACCCGTGCCTACCTTCTAATGAGAGTAACTCTTTATCCCTTATATTATTTGATTGTCCCCCATGCTTACCAAAGGAGGATGAATGTTGTGTTCCTGTGGATCCTTTTGAAATATCTACTTTGGATAAAACCTGTGGAGGTTTTAATCCCACTGTTTTTGAGCTTGATAGAAATTATGTGTTTGTAGATCATGAAAAGCATGCTTTATGTGATAGCTATTTTTTTAGTTTGTTCATGATGCTACTGAAAATTATTATGAGAGAGGAAAGTATGGTTGTAGAAGTTTTCATGGTACTGAAACACCTCTCTATGTGCTAAAAGTTTTGAAGTTGCTCTTGTTTCATCTTGCTATGCCTGTCACTTTGTTCTTTGTGAATTTATTTTCATACAATATTCTGATGCATAGGAATAGGGTTAGACTTAAATGTGTTTTGAATTTTCTTCTTGATGCTCTCTTTGACTTCAGGTCTGTCTAGACACTTCGTTTTTATTGTTTCATGCACAGTTGTGTTGTTTTTGGAGCGTCTTAGTTTTCGTTTGGTTTTCTTAGTTTGTTTAGTTTTCTTGAATAAAGTAGTTTGGACCCCCGTTCTCACTGTGTTGTTTGCAAATAAGTTTCTTGGTGTTGGAAAAGAGTAGGAAGTTCTTGCTTGATAAATGCAAGAGGAGCTTGCATTGACTGTGACTTAGACCTTAGCATGACATGCTAGGTGTTGTTTTGACCTTATGCTTAGTGATTATTGTTGTAGCATGTCTTGTTCCAAAAAATTGGGATTGCTTAGTGTGCCTTGAAAAAAAATTATGCGTTGTTTTAGCATACAAAAGCATAGTATTGTGGTATTCTCCTTTGATGCTTTGCTTGGGTTGACTTGGCACATGCTCACACCATGTTATGACTATGAACAAGTCACCACAGCCTCTATGATCATTTAGTCCTTGACTTTTAGTACCACTCTATGCTTTGATTAGTAATGTTTTGTTGCTCTGCATAATTATGGTCATTATTGCTCTCTTAGTTGGTTGCTCTCGGTCTTTTGCTAGCCTCCACTTGTATGAGTAAGCTCTACTCATGATTCCAACTCCCAAGAAACCAATTTATTCCAAAGTGTCCACTATAAATTCCTATGCATGGTGTGTTACACCATTCCAAGTATATTCTTGGTTTCAGCTATCTTTCATTTTAGAAGTCTCTTTGTTATGTGAAAACTTAGTGATTAAAGCTCTCACAAACTTGATGGCACACTTTATATTCTTTGCCCCTAATAAACTTGAACATTGTGACAACTTTGTTGTATATGCTTGACCTTATACGTTGGAATTAGCAGAACTGTGCTGTCACGGGGAACGTTTTCAACATTGCACTTGTACTTTGTACTTAGTTGATATCATGCTCTTTTGTCTATGGATGTCACCAGTGTGAAATAAAGAAGGAACTTGTAAGTCCATGGAGTATGTATTTTGTGTTAGAGAAACGCCTAGGCCGCTAGCCTAAGCCATGCCTAATCATGGTGGAAACTTGCAGCATCACCATAGTGAGCTATCTATGAAGCATCCTCAATAAAAAGCTATGCATATAGTAAATAAAAAGATCACTGAGATGCTCATTGTCTGCTTGCCTTGTCATTTTGGTTATGGGATAGCTCTTGTACCATGTGCAAGGGGTACCCCATTGGCGGTTCTCTATGATACGCATGTACTTACAATGACAAGAACTTGCAGGTGACTGAAGTTGAGTACCATGAGGTGTGGCTCTCATATTCAAAGGACTTGAGATTGCTAACTTATACTTTGTCAAGCATATACTCCAGCTTTGCCACTTTATAAGTAGAGCACAACTCTCTAGCAATAGAGGGACACCACACCCCCTAGGCGCGGGCTAGGGTGGACCCACGCCTGGGCAGGGTGTGGCCCCCCTGGTCGCCTTCCGGCCTCGCCTCTTCGCCTATAAGAAGCCCCCAATGCAGAAACCCTAAGTATCCGATCAAAATTCAACGAAACCTTCTGTAGCCGCCGCCACCGTCGTCCCTAGATCGGGGGATCTGAAGTTCTTCCCGGCATCCTGCCAGAGGGGAAATCATCCCGGAGGCCTTCTCTCCGGTATGAAGCCTGAGTAGTTCCACCTTGGACTATGGGTCCATGTAGTAGCTAGATGGTTGTATCTCCTCCTTGTGCTTTCATGTATAGATCTTGTGAGCTCCGTTCATGATCAAGATCTAATCTATTTGTAATCATGCATGTTGTTTTTCTGGGGATCTGATGGATATTGAGATTACTATGTCAGATTGATTATTGGTTTTATATATTTGATACTATCATGTCTGTGTTGTTTGTGATCTTGCATGCTCTCCATTGTTAGTAGCTATCTTGGCCGAGTAGTTGCTAGTGACTCCAAGAGGGGGTATTTATGCTCGATAGTGGGTTTATGCCTATAGTTTCCAAGGGAAATGACAGAAATCTTTTCGGTTGTAGATGTGTTGTTGCTACTTGGGAGAAAACAACGGTCTCTTGTTCATGGAGCAAGTGGATTGTTTACCTTACACACTTTGCTTAAACCAGTTGTCTGTTGCTTGCAACTTAATACTGGAGGGGGTTCGGATGATAACCTGAAGGTAGACTTCTAGTCATAGATGCAGTTGGATAGCAGTCAATGTATATTGTTGTATTGCCCAATCGAATCTTATAGGATATTTTTGTCTAGTATTGCATTGTTATGCCTTGCTCAGTTCTTGTCAATTGTCCTGCTATAATTTTTTTACCCTTCATGCCATGTTGTTTATCTAAGGAGATCACCTCTCGTGAACTATGGACCCCAGTCCAATCTTTACCATTGAAAAATCTTCCATCGTTACCTGTTTACTTGTTGCAAACCACCATCACCTTCCACACCATACAGTTAATCCTTTGTTACAACAACCAGTGAGATTGACAATGACAGAACATGTGGGCCCCCATGTGTGGTTTTGGTAATTAATGACAATCTTTATGGACTAATGTGTGTATTAAGTTGTACTTGTAGGAATTGTCCATTGGCATTGCTTGGATCATGTGTTGGATTCAAGATAGATGAAATGAGAAGAAGATGTGTTATGCAAGCTCAAAAAGCGCCATCTATAGAAGATCTCATGTTTGATGCTTGCCATCCTCGGTGATCATGGATCAATGGATGAGGAATCAAGAAAGGCGTTCCATCTTGAGAAGGTCAAGTTCGTCTACATCTAGCTCGAGTGGATTGCTCAAGGCAAAGGTATAGTCTTGATAGGTTTTTCCTTTTTCTGGTCTCATGTTGTGTGTGGGAGACCAGGTTTAGGATAGATAACCATACTATCAAGAGGGGCTCTCGAATGAGTAACTCGATCACATCGTTCGGAGAGAGCTCAAACCTTTGCATATTTGCATCATCATATTTGATTGTTATTTGGTCTTATCCATGTGAGGATATAGAGCTTGTGGTAATCTCCATAACAAGCTCTTGTTCATCAAAATCGGATCTTCCGTTTGTATCTTGTTGCGATTTTGATCTTGGCGGCTTTTGGGTTTCTCACCAAGTGAGGTATCTCACATTATTATACATGATACATTCTAACTTGGTGATAACCAATATTTTCACCTTTCATAGGGTAGCTCATGTCATCCTTTTTCCAACACAATTGGAATCGGGTCGATCGAAGTTACCAATCAAAAGTTATAGAGGTTTAAATTTTCCTAGGTACCTTTTAGTACCTAGAGCGGTAGTAGGTTTTGGCAAGTTGCCAAATGCCACTGCCCTCCTAGGTACGAAAATGCAGTAGTACCGCATTTTAGTACCTAGCACAGCAGAAGGTTTTTGACAAGTTTCCAAAAGCCACTGCCGGGCTAGGTACCAAAAAGCGGTAGTACCGCATTTTAGTACCTAGCACGGCAGAAGGTTTTTTACTTTGTCATTTGGATCTGTCCTCCCTTGCTGTACTATGATGTTTCTTTGCATGATCTTGTAGAGGTTGTTGTCCTCTTCAAAACAAGCCCAATATCATCGAAATCGGAGTCTGGACGCAAAAATTATGGTTGTTTTCGTTCTATGATGACCGGTAGTACCGGACCAGGATCCGGTAGTACCGCATTTTGGTACCGGGGAGCGCAGAGAAAAATGCGTTTGGAGCCCCAGGAACCCCAGGAAATGTCCGGTAGTGCCAGGAAATTCCGGTAGTACCGGAAAAAAGTCCGGTAGTACCGGGAATCGCGTTTTTGGGCTGCAACGGTTGGATTTTGGAGGGACCTATATAAGGGGCCTTCTTCCCCAATGGTTCCTCAACTATTCTTGCAAGTTTTCCCCTCCATTGTTGACCTTCTTGAGCTTGCTTTCTCTCAATCCCTTCGATGATTCTTGCATATTCTTGAGGGATTTGAAAGAGGATATCTAGATCTACAATCCCACCAATCAATCTCTCCTCTAAGTGAGGGGAACATATTGGGATCTAGATCTTGGAGTCTTTTGTGGATTTCCTCCATTGTTCTTCCTCTCTTATTCCCCCATAAGCTTTTGTAGCTTTGGTGGAATTTGGGAGAGAAGGATTTGAACACCTTTGTGGTGTTCTTGCCATTTGCATTTGGTGCATCGGTTTGAGTTCTCCTCGGAGGATTTGGTTTGTGTGACTCTTTGGAGCTTGTCCCTCTTGGGTTCTTGGAACCCTAGACGGCTTTGTGGCCTTGGTGGCATTGTGGCCTTTTGTGGCTTTTGTTGGGAGCCTCCAATTAAGTTGTGGAGAAGTGCCCCAACCTTGTGAGAGGTTCCGGTTGCCACCAACAAGTGCACCGATAGTGGAAGCGTGGATCGATCCCGTTGGGGTGAGATTCACCGGAGAATAAGGGAGGCCTTTTGTGGCGTTGGTGGTTTGATACCACCCCCTCTCCAAACGAGACATACTCCATGTTGGGAGGAACTCGGTAAAATATCGGTGTCCCCGCGTGCCTCGGTTATCTCTATACCCGAGCTCTTTACTTATGCACTTTACATTGTGATAGCCTTCGTGCTTGAAGTAATATATATCTTGCTATCACTTTGTTGCTTGTATTGCTTAGCATAAGTTGTTGGTGCACATAGGTGAACCTTAGTTGTTCTAGGTTGTGCTTAACAAAGTAAACACTAGTTTTATTCCGCCTTTGTTGAGCCACTCTAGGAAAAAAATTAATCGCCTATTCACCCCCCCTCTAGGCGACATATGTATCCTTTCAGACAACCTCACTGTTCGTTGGGGCAACGTCTTGAGTTTATGTTGTGCAGGTTTCCATGTTGCTTGCAACACTTGTGTGACGTTTCCTTCCTCCTGCTGGTTCGATAACCTTGGTTTCTTACTGAGGAAAGACTTGCTGCTGTGCTGCTCCACACCTTGCTCTTGGGGTTTCCTGACGAAGCACACCTACATCAAATGGGCGCATCACGCACCCCCCGGCACAGGCCCACCCTAGGTTGCGCCTGGACAGGGTGTGGGCCCCCTAGCCGCCCTCCTGCCTCGCCTCTTCGCCTATAATAAGCCCCTGATGCCTAAACCCTAAGAACCCGATCAATATTCCATGAAACCGTCTGTAGCCACCTCCACCATCGTCCCTAGATCGGGGGATCTGAAGCTCTTCCTGGCACCCTGCCAGAGGGGACATCATCCCGGAGGCCTTCTTCTTCATCATGCCAGCCTATGGTATGAAGCGTGAGTAGTTCCACCTTGGACTACGGGTCCATGTAGTAGCTAGATGGTTGTATCTCCTCCTTTGTGCTTTCATGTCTAGATCTTGTGAGCTCCATTCATGATCAAGATCTCATCTATTTGTAATCATGCATGTTGTGTTTGCGGGGATCCGATGGATATTGAGATTACTATGTCAGATTGATTAATGGTTTTGCCTTATTGATTCTATCATGTCTGTGTTGTTTGTGATCTTGCATGCTCTCCATTATTAGTAGCTACCTTGGCCAAGTAGTTGCTAGTGACTCCAAGAGGGGGTATTTATGCTCGATAGTGGGTTCATGTCTCTATTTAATCTAAGGAAAGTGACAGAAATCTCTAAGGTTGTAGATGTGTTGTTGCCACTAGGGAGAAAACAACGGTCTCTTGTTCATGGAACAAGTGAATTGTTTACCTTGCACACTTTACTTAAAGCAGTTGTCTATTGTTTGCAACTTAATACTGGAGGGGGTTCGGATGATAACCCAAAGGTGGACTTCTAGTCATAGATGCAGTTGGATGACGGTCTATGTATTTTGTTGTATTGCCCAATCGAATCTCATAGGATCATGATGTCTAGTATTGCATTGTTTTGCCTTGCTCAATCATGTCAATTGCCCTGCTGTAATTTGTTTACCCTGCATGCCATATTTGTTTATCTAAGGAGAACACCTCTAGTGAACTATGGACCCCGGTCCAACCTTTACCATTGATACATCTTCCACTGTTACTGTTTACTTGCTGCAAACCACTATCACCTTCCACACCATACAGTTAATCCTTTGTTACAGCAACCGGTGAGATTGACAACCTCACTGTTTGTTGGGGCAAAGTTTTGAGTTTGTGTTGTGCAGGTCTCCAAGTTGCTTGCAGCACCTTTGAGACGTTTTCTTCCTCCTACTGGTTCGATAACCTCAGTTTCTTACTGAGGTAAGACTTGCTGCTATACTGCATCACACTTTGCTCTTGGGGTTTCCCAACAAAGCGCTCTCAGGCGCCATCAGGCATACATGCCCTTTCACTTAGCAAAGGCCATTTCAAAGTTGGAGATGGTGATTCCATCAGGTTTTAGGAGGCTGATTGGATGGGAGACACATCTTTAGCGCAGAAATTAATATACATCTTTGTATAATATTGTGAAACAGAAAATGTGATTATTGCAAATTTTTTAGCCCAATTCCCGCTGAATATTGGGTTCGGGAGGGTACTAATTGGTGATAAGTGGACATCTTGGTTACACATATGCCAAAGCTCATGATGGAACAATTGTCTAACGAACTGGATAGATTTGTGTGGAAATTAACAACCTCGGGAGTTTTCTCGGTGGAACCATGTATTACAGTATTCCTTCGCAAATATTTATGAAATAGAAAATTCCACTCAAGATCAAGAGTTTTATGTGGATCCTTACTAATAAAGTTCTAATCACAAAAGATAATCTAGCAAAAAGGAATTGGGTATGCACTAGGAGTTGTTTCTGTGGGTTGCAGAAAGACGTAGAACATTTGTTTTTGTCTTGCCCCTTTGTCCGTCTTTTGTGGCGCATTGTTAATTTTACTTTTGATATTCCTCCACCAGGTAATACAATGAATATGTTTGGAAATTGATTGAATGGAGTTGATACTAACTTTAAGTATAGAATTCACATTGTTGTTTCTGCCTTATGTTGATCAATATGGAGATGCATGAATAACATAGTGTGTAACAAGAATAAACTTTCAACTTTTTACAGTTTATTCATATAGTGACACATTGGGTGCAGATATGGTCACTCCTACTACCACAGGACCAGCGGGATACTGTGACTACTGGATGCAACCGTATGTTAATGGTCTCTATGGATATCTTCAGCCAGACTGGCTGGCGGCATATTAGTAGACTAGATGATGTTTAGTTTTCATATGCTTTTTATCTTTTGCTGGTTGATTCATGTTTCAACTTTGAGCAATCTTTGATGATATAATAACTTTGGATGATAAACTTATAATAACCATGTGTATCGACCAATGCAGAGTCCAAGGTTTCATCCCCATTTCGGGGGGAAATCAGCTACCATACCCCATATCTGCACCGGTTTCTCCTTTTCATATGTACACACTACACCATGACACAAAATTGTATCAGCCATGTGAGGGTAAAGTTCAACATATGCCTACACCGTTTTGTTCGGTAACTATCCTGGCTAACAAATTGTCGGTGTTTCTTGTCCGCTCCTCCTCTCTAATCATTTTTCTTTTGACTTGGATTTGTCTAGATTTGTGTCTAGATTCATCCAAATCTAGACAAATTCAAGTCAACTAATATGGGTCGGAGGGAGTAGAAAGAACACATCAAGTTTCATCCTGTAGCTCTTACACATCAATTCTTTCTGGAAATAAAACGAATATGCTGGAAATTCGCTTGCTCGGCTTTTCTTTCTCAACCAAGTATGCCTCTAAAAATGGGAGATCTCCGCAACAATGCACTTGCTATCTTGTCATTTTTATGTGAGTCTCTCCCGTTAAGCATTTATTTATGTCTAAAGCTTCGTCCACATTAACGCACATCCTCATGCATGTCAATCTCATTAGTTTTAGACTTCTTATACGTCCAGCACAATCGAACAAGCAAACAGACAAAGTACGGGGGCATAATCGCAGTTCAAGCTAAGCACACACATGAGCATATATATGTGGAGGATGAGTAATGTAGCTACTCCGTCTTGGAGGAACCAATGACTGCAACTTGAGCTTCGATGCAGCACTTTGTCTTCACGAGATAACCATTTGCGGGGTCCTTGAAATCTTCCAGCGATATGAACTTGTTCCATCCCCAGCAGCCACCATCTATGTTGCCCGGATACGGCGATACGGATACGGATACGGATACCGCGATACGCCGATACGGCGATTTTACGAAAACACAGATACGAGGATACGTTTCTATATATATAATAATATTTATAATATTTAAAAATTACTGCTTTTTACCCAAATAAGAAATACTATATAATCCGTAGGAGTATAGAAGTATCTTGACAGGGTTGTTTGCCACAAAAGCTTGATAACTCTAGTGGTGCAGCTGTATCTCTCCCTTATCAGATATATTTTCTTTTAAAAAATAGTATAATACATATAGAATAGGTATCCATAGGTATCCGATACGTATCCGAGTATCCGACCGTATCTGATACGGATACGACACTTTTTTGCCGTATCCGTGCAACGCAGGCCACCATTCTTCGAGAACTGGAGCCGGCCTACAGTTCCATCCCAAAAAGAAACGTGTCAATCAGGAATATGATGGCATAAATTTTCAAATAAAAAAAAGTGATGGCATAATTTTTTTCCATTTCAAAAAAAATAAATTATCATCTCAAGTCAGGTCAATATCCTCATAGAACAGATCAAAGTGGCAGCGAAACTATGTTCGCTGGCTAGTAAGGGTCGTTTGGACCTCCCAGGGTCTTAATTTTGCAACCCCTTTTTTCATTTTAGAAGGATAGCTTCCTTCTGATGTTTGCTCTTGTTTTTCTAGTTTTTTTTTCTCTTTGGTTCATGCTGCCCCTGCTGTATAATTCTGTAAGACTTTTAGTCATTTCTATGGTTTTCCCTCTTCCTATATAACGCATGCAAGGCTCTTGCATGGTTCGAAAAAAAAATCTCAGGTCTATTGCGTGAAAATTCTGGTTAAGAGCGAACCTGTCATTTTCTTGTGCTTGCCAGTTTCCTGGCCCTTGATGCTTATGCTAAATTCTACCAGGTTTGCGACGTTCTCATGGAATGTATTCGATGCCTTCATGGTCAGGTACAAGGAGAGGTAGTTCCCATTCTTATCGCGTCCATATGGATAGATATTGATGAACCTGAAAATTGGAGAGCATCAATGATAAGAAGATGTCAAACTCCAAGTGTCTTCTATTTTTGTTTCTAACAAAGACAAGTTTGACAGCCTTTATGTTCAAACTGAATTCTGAAAATTTATTATAAATCATGTAACTGAGAATGAACGATATCAGTCATCTTACCATTTGTTTCCACACAGCTCAAACTCCGGAGAGGTGCTCCGGTTCTTCAACACAAAGAAATCATCAATGTCCCAGTTATAGACTTGGGGGTCATTGCAGATGTTGTTGATCCTCTGAAGAAACAGCGTCTCCGACACATCATTACCTCTGACACCCACAACTCTTATAAATTCCACACCAAAAGTACAACAATTGTTGACAAGGAATCCGGAGGTCTCATCCATCAGCTTCGTGAGAGGGATCATCCATGCGGTCCATGTGCTTGTAGCTTGAAAATTGTGGCTCACTGCAAAGAACCTTTTTTTAGGAGAGCTGATGTTTTTATCTTGTGAAACAGGATGTAAGTTACACTATGACGGTGAAGGTCAAATAACTTGCGTTATTTTTAAGGAATAGTTTGCTAAGGTACCTTGTTGTCGTACATGGTCCTTTCCGTATAACTGGTCATATATCAAGAACTTGAAAGATGCTTCCACGACCGTGCTGGATTTGACACCTGATTGGGCCAGCTCAAGGTTAAGAGAAGCATATTCTTCTTTTATGCCGCTCTTTGTGTTCCTCGGGTTTAGTTTTAAGTACCTGCGAAACGAGTCAAGCGAAAGGAAAATACAAGGAACAAGTGAGAAAAAAATACTCGTAGTTCATGGCATGCTCTACGTTCGAATAGCTTAAATGAGATAGTAGGATGGTAGTTGTACCAGTTAACCCCCCTGATCTGAAATGCACTGGAGTAGGTCCATCCGTTACTCTTTTCAAGAAGGGAGGAGAAGCCATCGATCGTCCACTTGAAAGTTGTCCTTTCCCCATTGGTTACCTGGCTCTGTCCCTGGTTTGGCTGGTCTGGAAGAACAATGCAGCAACTCTTGTATCAGTTACAGCATCAGTATGTAGGATCTCAAATTAGAACTACAGAATGCAAGACGAAGAGGTCCCCCAAGATTATTCCGTTAAATAGTGTAGTATTTTTTGCCTTTTCTCTCTTTGTAAACAATAATGTAATGTCCTTGTACGCTCTCTCTATATATGTAGATTTATAGAATGACGGCCAGTTTTTCCTAATTACTGAGCAAATGGGACTTTGGACAGAGGCGAACTTTTTTTTTTTTTAGAAAACTTGGGGACTGAGGAAAACTGATGAAAGAAAGTGCATAATATGCTTGCATCAGCACAATAGTATCAAGTGATCACATATTTGGCAGATCAAAAGAATTGTTATCACAAGTTTTCAACAAAGAACCACAAAAGAATCTCTTACGGGAACCGGTAACACACGAGTTGCCCATAGCTCTCCCCTGGTTTGACAGTTCTGGAAGAACAATGCAACAGCTCTTGTATCAGTGACAGCATCAGAAGATCACAGTATGTAGGAGATCAAATTAGAACTACAGAATGCAAGACGAAGAGGCCCCCCACGATTATTCCGTTAAATTAGTGAAGTATTTGTTGATTTTCTCTCTTTGTAAACAATAATGTAATGTCCATGTACGCTCTCTCTATATATATAGATTTGTAGAATGACAGCTAGTTTTGCCTACTTACTCAGAAAATGGGTCTTTGGACAGAGGCAAACCTTTTTTTTAGAAAACTTCGGGACTGAGGCAAACTGATGAAAGAAAGTGTATTATATGCTAGTGTGAATTTCCTAGCATCTGTATGATATTTACTTTGGCCAAACAGGACGTTACAGAAACGACAGAACATCTTCTTTTGCAGGGTATTATACATTTAGATTATCTTGCAGTAAATGATTCAATTCTTATCTGATTTTTTGTTCATACAGGAATGGTATGAATCTTGTTTATGAAACGGAACGATCTAGATGAACTCAAGTAAGAAGCAAAAAAGGTGCTCAAAATAAATCCTTACAGCCACTAAAAACAGCAATGCTTGCATCAGTATAATAGTATCAAATGATCACATATTTGGCAGATCAAACGAGTTGTCAACAAAGAACCACAAAAGAATCTCTTACCGGAACCGGTAATACACGAGTTGCCCATAGCTCTTGGACCTGCTCTCCCCTGGAATGCTCTGCAATCGAAATCAGTCACAATCCATGAATCAGTAATATATACTCGTGTTAAGAACATAACCTACAGAGAGGGTTGTGTACAGTAGAACACATGATAATCTTCAGTCAGTGTGGATCTCAACCAGAGAAACGAAAAAGGAAAAATAAGGGCTCCACAAATGAGATTGAAAGAGAAAAGGAGCACCTCTCTCTTGATCGGTAAAAAAAAACTCATGTAAAGAAAGCCAAGAACTTGCACCTCAAACAGACCACAACTCATGAAAGATGGCATGCCTTCCACAAAAAAAAAGATAGCAAGTTTGTCCCTTTCCTTTTCTTCTCCCAGCTCACAGTACCCCATTAGATTTGTGCACAATTTTTAAAACTTAGATCTGTGCACATTAGAAACAAAAGAACATGCTAATCTTCAGTCAGTGCGGATCTCAACCGACAAAATGAAATGAAGAACATGAGCTCCATGAAAAAATACCAGATTGAAAGAGAAAAATAGCACCCCACTCTCAACCGATAAGAAAAACCCCATAGGAGTATAAAGAAAGCCAAGAACTTGCAGCAGTGTCCTGCTGGTTCCCCCCAAGAAAACAAGAACATGCACCTCAAACAACAACGCATGGAAGATGGCAGGTAAGCCTTCCAAAAAAATATGGCAAAAGCCAAAAGATAATGATCTTCAAAGGCAGTGCAAATCTCAACCAAATAATTACCGTAAAAAAATCAAAAACAAAATTACAGGCAAAAAGAAATGGAAGATCAAGAACTTCCCAAAGAAAGAAGGTTGGAAACAAAAGAGAAAACTACTTCTCTGAAGTGTTTGCTCGCTACAAGACCCTGTTATAAACATAGCCAAGAACTTGCGGTACAAAACCCCAAAATCGACCACAGCTAACGAAACAGTCAAATTCATCCCTTTCCTTCTCATCTCCCCAGCTCACATCATCCCATTAGATTTGTGCACATTATAGGAACAAAAAGAAAAGATAATCTTCGAAGGTTGTGTGCAGATCTCAGCCAAATAGTTACCGCGCAAAAAAAAGAAAAAAAAAAGGAAGATCATCAAGAGCTCCCGAAACAAATCAGACTGAAAAGAAAAGTAAAATAAACACTTCACTGGACTCTTGATCGGTAGAACCCTTCCTATATAAACAAAGCCAAGAACTTGCAGCACGAAACCCCAAGCTGTGCACAGAACTGTTCATGAAAGATTTGCAAGTTATTCCCTTTCTTTTTTCCTCTCCTCGGCTCACAATATGTCAGAGAGACCAAAGGGGTGGGATGGGGCGGGGCGGGGCGTACCTTGCCGACGCGTTGCCTTCCTCGCCGACCTTGAGGCTTGAGTGCTGAGAGTGAGCACCAACGAAGGAGGGGAGGAGTTTTATGGGGAGATACGATGTGGGCTCGGTCGACCCTGCCCTGTTCACTAGGCTCGAAGATTGGAGCTAACCGGGAGTTTCGTGCTCATTGCTAAGGACAGGACAGTCTTTTCGGACGGGTTCAGAGATGAAAAACAGCGAAAACTGAAAATGAAGTTGGAGAAGGGTTAATTATAACACCATGTGATTTTTTTTTTTGTGAAAAATAACAACATGTAAACTAATCAAATTTTTAGGTCCTGGTAAATTTGGGCTTAGATTGCAATTTCTGAATAGGGCTATTACCCTATATATGTTGGGAACATGATGCATTCCTCGTCCACGAGATCGGTTATCTTTTTTGTTCCTTTATTATAGGGAGAGAGATATTACTTCAACCCTTACAATTGTTTACGCGCTATTTCTTTCTTTAGATATTATATCTTTATGTTGAAATATATATACTATCACAAGCCCTTCTCTAATAGTTTGGACTTTTGGATGAACCGGCTAGCCTATCAATTCAATATGGTATCAGAGCCATCGGGTTTCAAGTTTAAGACCCGGATAATGCACTATTAATCTAAAATAAAATAATTGCGACATTTCTTCGATCCCACGTCTAAGGTCTTTGTACTGCTATAGTCTACTCGTATGTTCTGCCTTGACGTGAGAGGGTGTGTTGAAATATATATATAGTACCACCAGCCATTCTCCAACCGTTCAGACATTTGGATAAACTTGCTGGTCTATCAATTCAATACTTTATAACCATCCAAACCAGTAACCCGTTTAATCTATGCAAGAGTAGAGTTGCTATCCCGAGATGTCGATCTTTAGACGGGCCTCTACCTTTCGACGTTAAATATAAATGTGGCGAATAGATATGTCTTCTACAACAAAGATGAATATTGCTTGATGCATGCCGCATTGCCTCTCCTCCTCACTTTCCTCACCTTCAATTGTAGATCGCGTCTGAAGATAAAGCCATCTTTTTTGTCGAAATGGGGTTGGACCCGGCCTCTGTATCCATGGATACACACAACCTTTTATTATGAAGTATCATGTACGTACTTATTATAGCTCATGGGTCAGAGAGGGTTGATATAAATACCAATCATCTGAAAACGACAAGAAGTCTGAAACAGCAAAACAAACAATAACTAGACATCTCTCAATCTACTAGTATGTCGCCACGAAGCCTGATAATAAATACCATGTGCGACCATCACCAGATGGTTGGATCCAGAAACCATCATTGTGCGTTGATGCTCTTGAAGTAGAAAAGTCCAGAGTTAAATCCAATAAGATGCCAACGTAATAACCTGAAAAAAAATTGAACTCTAGCCTTGTTAAAAATAATATCATTGCAGCATTTTTAAATGGACAAACATAAAGCCGATACACCTATACGTATTCTAGCTTTGTTATCCCTATCCATTCCATTCAACCAATTTCCAAACATATTAGTAATATTGGTTGGTGGTGGAAAATCATAAGTAAGGAAAACAATGCATCATATAATTTTAGCAAAGGGGCACATAAGAAAGAGATGTTCAATAGTTTCTTCTCATAAACAAAATTTCTTGCACCCATTTCAATTCCTTCTTGCAAGATTTTCCTTAGTCGGCAATACTTTTTTTATTTAAAAATCACATAAAGATCTTGATCTTTAGTGGTATTTTAAGCTTCCATAGGTATTTTGTAGGGAGTCTCTGATGATCATTCATAAGATCCTTATACATCGATTTGACTATGAAAACCCCATCCAGGATTAACTTCCACCTAAACAAATCAGGTTCATCAGTCAAGTTAACTTGCATTAATCTTTGACATAGATGCAATCATGCATCTCATTCCGTCCCAGTTAAGCTCTTCCTAAAACTAATATTAAGATGATTTTGAGATAAGACTTCATGAATAGAGACATGTTTTTTCTGAAGAATATTATATAGCGAGGGATATTGTTGGGCCAGGAAAGTCTCTCCGAGCCAAACATCCTCCCAACTTTTTAAACCATTCCCGTTTTCAAAAAACCCTCCGGTAAATAAACCATGCTTTTATTTGCATTAAGCCTTTCCAAAATGGGGAGTCGATCGATTTAACTTGAACTTAAGAAAGCGTTTTATTTTTCAGATACTTGTTTTGTAATAACTCTTGTCATACCCCTTGCCCGGTTAACAATTTATAAAGCCATTTACTTAATAAACACTTGTTTTAAATTTCTAGCACCTCAATTCCCACACCACCCTGATCCTTAGGTCTACAAATTATATTTCACCGAGTTAATCTATATTTCTTCTTATGTTCGTCACTTTGTCAAAATAACCTTGAACAAAGAAGTCCAATCATTTCCTAACACCCTTTGGTATTTTGAGAAAAGATAACATAAATATAGACATACTCATTAAAATAGAGTTGATTAACACTAATCTATCTCCATAAGACAAAATCTTGCCTTGTCAACATTCTAATTTTCCTTCAAAATGGTTTTCTACGGGGTCCACTCAGATTTCCTTAATCTCATGTGGTCAATAGGTATCCCAAGGTATCTGAAGGGCAACAAGCCCGACGTGCAACCAAAAATATCCATGTAATCGTGCTCATAATCCTTTGCATTTCCAAAACAAAATATCTCGCTCTTATGGAAAAATTATTTTAAGGCCTGATAATTGTTCAAACGTATACAATATCAGTTTCATGTTAACTGATTTTAACAAATCATGTACTGAAGGGACTGAAGGATGGATACTTTCCCCTTGGTCCTTGGCCGCTTTACTGAAGTGGAGAGGAAAGGGACGGTGCCGTGTGACACTGACGCCCCATGCCATGCCAGGCCAGGCCATGTCGATTGTTCGTTTCGTGTAAATAGGCAGTATCCATTTTCGGCATTGCTGCCTGCTCCTTGAGGAACTCCACGGCTCTTGCGTGTCGACGCTCCACTGGTGTGGTGCGCTCTGCTTTTGTTGGTTCGGCCGATTGGGTAAAATGGTCTTCTCATATTTCAAAACAACATGAAACTAATTTACAATTAGGACGCGGCAAGCCGGCAAATTATTACCTAATAGCTTAAGCGTGGTGAGTTCTGAGCGATCCGAGGGCATTTCGCGGGGCTTTTTGCCGTTCTTCTGCGCACGTGAGCCTCCCTCACTTTCGTTGTTGCATGTGGGCCTATGGATTCACGTTTTCATTGCGCTGTGTGCTGCTCTGGCAGGGACATGGCGACTCGGCTTGCCCACGCCTTGGCTTCTGGGCCGTCTAAGTGTGCCGCATATTTTTTTCTCGGCAGCGGTGTGGTCTTTTTTGCCTGCGGCTGCGTCTTTGGTTCCTGCGGCCGTGGGCTGCTGCCTCCCTCTTTCCGATTGCCTCCGTGGTCGCCCGCTGGAAAGTTTAGGCCTAGTTTTTTCACGAAGCCGTCCTACCCGCAGCTTTTTGGGGAAGCCGGTTCCAAAATTCTGTGAGGCTTCCAAGTTAGTTTAGCCTTAACCACTTTAAAAGTCTTGGAATTTTTTTGAACCGGCTTCCCTAGAAAGCTGGGGTAGGACGGCTTCTCCGAGAAGCCGCCAAAAGAACTGGGCCTTATTCGGTTTGGTCTCATTTGGTTGATGCTTTTTATTTAGGTTTTAATTTGGTTTGTGATCTGCGTTGTTCTTTGTGTTTCCGATTCCTCATTGTTGTTCCCGTGTTGCCTGGATGTGCGTTGTTCTTTTGTTCAGAGGTTGCTTGGTGTGGACACCGTCATTGTTTGGTGTTGGATTTGCCTTAGTGTTGCTGCTAAGAGCATCTCCACTCGCCTACACAGGAGGCCGACCCGGACGTCGAATTTTAGTCCGGACGCCGAAAATCGGCCCAGTCGCGTATCCAAGGACTTGTTTTCGGCCGGATTTCGGCCATTTTTGGTCCGGACTATCCAGGCCGAACCCAGGTTTCCGGGTACGCCCTGGGGACGCCGGACTCAGCGATATCGGCGAAAAAAATCAATGCGGCGCGTGGATCCGCCGAGTCAGTGATGGAAGCCGAGTCGTCGTCATCCTCGGAACCACGCGACGACCGCCGGGCAATAACTGCCCGTCGCGTCGACCACGCGTCGCCGATTTACGGCGCCACCGTCGCCGCCTCGGCTCCCGCGACGGACCGGCGGTCACTAACTTCCCGTCGTTTCCACTTTTCCCGCCCTCGCCGCTACACCCCTCCCGCCATTTTTCCGGTCTATAAAAAGCCGTACATCTCGCCGTCTCTCTTCACAGTTCCTCACACCACCACAACTCCGGCGAACTTCGGACATTCGCACCTTGCTTCCTCGCCAACTCCGCCGAGAAGCCATGGCCGGCCGCCGCACGCTGTCGCCGTGGGAAGCCCGGCTCCTCAGGGAGGCGCGCTATACGGTCCCGCCGGAGACTCGCCTCCCCCGAGGCTGGACACTCAGCGCCGACGGGATCCCTGTTCCGCCGGTGCCTGACGGGCAGGACCTCGCCAAAGAGATCCAGGCGACCATCGCCGCCATGGAAGACCCAGACCTCGCCGGAGAGATCCAGGCCGCTATCGCTGCCATGGAAGACCCGGATCTCGAGGATCAGGGCAACTTGGACTTCTGGAGGCAGTTTTTCGCCGACAGGCGCCTCGAGGAACTCGCCCGACACGACGGACCGCTGGGCTCGCAGCTGCCGCCACGTAACAATATGGCTTACCACCGCCGCTGGTAGAGCGTTCCAGGGCGCACTCTCGCCGAAGTCATGGCGCACATCGAGGCCGGTAACAACCCCCGCCTCGGCATGTAGTTGCGGCGTCCTTTCCTAGTTAAACCGATGTACTATGTTCCCCTCGCCTAATTTAATGAAATTCCGTCTATATTCGCCTATATTCGCCGAGTTTAAGTGAATTTAGCCGAACCTGGGAACGCGGCCTGGGTACGCGAGTGGGCGCCTGGGCGTACCCAGGCCGAAAACGCGATTCGTCCGGCCGAAAATCGGTTCTGGATACGTCCAATGAGTAGAGATGCTCTAAGTGGTTTCCTGTTGGCCAAGTTGCTCGTGGAGTCGTCCGGGAAGAACGAGGTTCGTACAGACGTTGTCATCTCCATCGTTGATTCCTTCGACAGCCGCCTCTACAAGATCGACTTAGCCACGCTCCCCATTCAGCTCAAGATGAAATCAGACAATCCTTGCAGACCACTCTGTTAGAGTATATGATCTGTTAGGGATAGACTAGGTTACTTGTCTTATACTCTAAGTATATTACTTGTCTTGTACTTCAAGTTGGTCCCTGTACGTCTATATATACTCGCCCGAGAGGCTCAATAGTACAACCATCATATTCCGCAATCTCTCTCTCCCTTTACCCTTCAACATGGTATCAGAGCGGCACGGTCCTTGACCTAGCCGCCGCCTCCGCTTCCGCACCGCGCCGCCCTTGGGGAGGTCAATCTTCATGATCTTCGCCGGGGGCTGCGCGACCCGTACGCAGGGTTCGTTCGCCGATCCGTGATCGGCTGCCCTATAAGTATTTTTTTTCCGATCTCTTGATCGGTTTTCTTTTTTTGTTTACCGATCTTAGATCGGATTGAGTCGCCCATCGTCGTCGTCATCGTCGCGCCGCTACTCCGACCATCGGCATCGACGATCTACACCGCGCCCGTGCGCCTGTCACCTGCGCCGCTGTGCCTTCCTCGGTAGGCCATCGCGGCCTCATGACAGGCTGCCGCACACCACGACCGGCTGCTGCGGCTTCCTCGGGAGGCTGTCGCGGCCGACCCCCCCCCCCTCGGATTGTCTTCGCCGTCATCGTCCGGGATTGCACCGACAACGACGCCGCAGATTCCGATATGTCGTCGTCACGGACTTGGCGCGTACAGCGTCGCCGTCGGTCTGATCAACCGATCTGGCGCTCGTCTCCGCCGAGTACGTCCCCGAGCACGCGCCTACCACCGATCGAGCATCGGGCTGCCGCTGCGTCGCCCCTTCGGGCCGTAGCGTCGCCGCCTTTGGTCCCCGCCACCGGCTACCAACGCGCCTTCTCAGGCGTGACCGTCGCTGGTGGTTCTCACACCGCTGCACCGACTCGCGCCATGCAGCTACGCCGCCCCATCGGGCAGTAGCGTCGCTGCACGCGGTCATCGTCGTCACCCCGCAAGGACGTCGCAGGCTTCCACCGCGCCACCTCCCTCGGCGCGGGTCGCCGCCGTCCGCGCATGGTCTTCGTCACATCGCCGTGTTCTTCCTCGCCTACTTCGAGCACCGCCGCCGCATCTCCACAGGTAGCCTGCATGGCCACTCCTGGCGGTCGTAGGTCCCGCCGACTGCCCCTCCGTCTAGGCATCCAGTATGACCACTTTTGGTCGTCGCTGGTTCGCCGCATTCTACGTCTTCGTCCAGCACGACTTCGTCGCCATCGTCCTCGCCTCGTCCTCGACCACACCTACTTGTCTACTCCGACAACCGCGGCCTGCATCGGTACTTCGCCGATCTGCGCAACGCAACCGTCGTAGAGTCCTCCTCTGCTAGTCTCCTCTCCGACATGGCATGAAGTTGTTTCTACTGGTCCCGTTCTTCGCATGCCTGGTATTGGCAACACCGGTGCGTGCCTTCGTCCTCGACGCGTTCCCGAGTCTGGCAAACTCGGCGCCAGCGCCTCGTCTTCATCGGCCTTGACAACGTCTTCTTCGGCATCGACTACCTTCTCTACGTCTGCAAAGACCGCGTCACCGATTTCGTCTACGCGTACTCGGTTCTGGCAAAACCGGAGTATGCCTTCGTCCCTGACGTGCGTCTGGTTCTGGCAAAGCCATGGCCGCACCTCGTCCTCGACGGTTCGGACTGCATCGGCTTCGGCATCGCTCTCTCCGACGACTGCCCTGACGCGTCTCCGTCCTTCTCCTGGCTGCACTATGCGCACGCGGCTTAATATGCGGCTACCTCGACACCGGCAACCCTGACCACGACATCGACCACGGTGACCCCTCGCGCGGCTACCTCGACCAAGGTTGCAGCACCCACCGCTCTCGGCTCACTCGACACCGGCACAAGGGCTACCACCTCGCATGAGCTCCTCACCAGCATCCTCTACGGTCCAAGCTTCTGCGACGTGACACCGTCCACGACGTTCCCGCTACCACTGCGGGGGGATGTCAGCACACTGGTCTACTTCGGCTCTCCAGTCTGACCGTTCGCGATGTTCCAGTTGTTCACGATGCTACCGCTACGACTGCGGGGGATGTTAGAGTATACGTATCTGTTAGGGATAGACTAGGTTACTTGTCTTGTACTCCAAGTAGGTTACTTGTCTTGTACTCCAAGTTGGTCCCTGTACGCCTATATATACTCGTTCGAGAGGCTCAATAATACAACCATCATATTCCGCAATCTCTCTCTCCCTTTACCCTTCAACACACTCGTCATGACGTCGACCTTACCCTGTGATAACCCGACGCGAGAGAGGTATGTGTGCGAACTCCCAATCTCGAGTCCCTTTGATGTTTGTGCTTTGACACCGATTCGGATCTGCTTGCATTTGGAATTTAGCCTTACCTATAGCTGACCAGTGTAGGGAACATTTTGTCTTGTGAGTACGGACGATTTTTTTTCGAAATGGGGATTACCCCGGCCTCTGTATCGATAGCCTTTATTACTTTATTGAAAAAAAGTTTACATCATGGGTCACACAGTTTTCACATGGACCAGCCAACAAAAAATACAAAATCGCATGATATGCATCTCTATCAAAGTGCTATACCAAAATCAAAATGCCAGTGAATGAGTACGGACGGTGAAGCATGATGTGAAGTTTGCCGGTGAATGGAGTAGGTGAATCATAATGTACCTCTTGGTAACTGAATTTTTCACTTGCGTGGATTTTCCTTTTGATCGGAAATTAGAGACCCTTAGTTAAGCAAGTGTCACGAAAGCTACCTTCAATTTTATCAGTGCAATAATACTTCTCTTGATAGCAAGATATAGCTTCAACTGATATTGAATGTGTTACAGACGTGGTTGATCGGTCGAGGAGCATCATTCTGTAGCTCAAATAGGAGTTACAGGCTACTCAGCCATGTGACTGCACTCCCCCTTGTGAACATGGAGGCCGGGTGAGTTTTAGAGTCAGTTGACTCAGTGCGAATCTGTATCTCATGAAAAAATCAATATACTAATATTAACTTCATGTTCTCTGTTGGTATTCTTTAACAAGGTTGTTAATTTATACACCTTAGGATGCCAAAGCCAATGCATAAAGGTCAAAACTCCACCACACTTCTTGTGCCATGGATGATTTGAAAACACCGCAATGATCGCTTGTTCAACCATGCGCAGCCCTCGGTCAGCGTCATGGTGACAACAATCAAGGAGGAAGCCTCCCTTTGGATCAAGGCCGGTGCCAATGGGTTGGGGGCAATTGTGCCAACGTCATGGGACGTTCACTGATGTATTTTCCTCTTCTTTTTCTCCCTAGAGAGCATGTAAACAAAACTATCCACCTTTTCAATCAATGAAACACAAAAGTCTTTTTGCTTTTTCTCGAAAAAACAACCCTGGCTGCCAAACTATGTCTCGGAGTATTAGTACTTCTGTTTTATCTGGCTTCTTCCTGGAAATAAGAGAGAACACAATAAGTTTGATCATGTTGTAGCTATTACACTACCCATGACAACTTTCTTTTCTTCGCAACCCAATATACCTCTAAAAGTCAAAGATCTCGGCAACAATGCACTGGCTATCTTGTCCTCATATTTATGTGAGTCTCTCCCATTAAGCATTTAGTTTTATCTAAACCTTCTTCAACATTAAGACATATAATCATACATGTCAATGCCATTAGTTTTAGACTTCTTGTACGTAATAGAAATTCAAGCTAAATACAGAGACACACACATGATCATATGCCAAGGACGATTAATCTAGCTACTCCATCTCGGAGGAACCAATGACTCCAACTTGAGCTTCGATGCAGCACTTTGCCTTCACGAGATAACCATTCGACGGGTCCTTGAAATCCTCCAACGATATGAACCTGTCGAATCCCCATCTGGATGAATTCTTTGAGAACTGGCACCGGCCTAAAGAGAAAACAATGTGTCAATCAGGAAATGTTTATGATAATGATCTATTTAGCCTTCCTCTAAAGGGCGAACCTGATAATTTCCGGTGCTTGGCAGTTTCCTGACTTTTGATGCTTATGCTAACTTCTATCAGGCTCCCGGAGTTCTCGTGGAGCGTACCCGGCACCTTCATGCCCAGGAACAAGGAAAGGTAGTTCCCATCGTTTTTGCATCCATATGGATAGATAGTGATGAACCTGGAAATTGGAGAGCATCACCTAGCTTAGTACATCATAGATAAGAAAAGGCCAAACTCAAGCAGTCTTCTTTTCTGCTTCTAAAAAAGCAAAGCATGGCAGCCTTTCAAACTGAATTAAGCTAATAATTCTGGAGAGATGTTCCGGTTCTTCAACACGAATATAATCCACTAATTAAGAATTAAAATCATCAGTAATGTTACCATTTGTGTTCACAAAGCTCAAACTCTGGAGAGTTGCTCGGGCTCTTCAACTCGAAGAAGTCATCGATGTTCCAGTTGTAGACTTGGGGGTCACTGAAGGTGTTACTAATCTTCTCAACAAACAGCGTCTCCGACACATCATTACTTTTAGCAGCAGCGACTCCAATAAACTCCTCATCATTACTTTTAGCAGCAGCGACTCTAATAAACTCCACATCATTACTTTTAGCAGCAGCGACACTAATAAACTCTACACCGAAGACGCAGCAGTTGTTCACCAGGAATATAGAGGACTTCTCCTTCAGCGTCGTGAGGGGGATCATGCATGAGGTCCCAGAGGTTTTGCTTGTTCTCTGAAAATTGTGGCTCACTGCACAGAACCTTTTTTTCAGGAGAACTGGTTGGTTTTGTATTGTGAAACAGGATGTAAGTTACACTATGATAACCTGCTTTATTTTTCAGGAACTTACCTTGATGTTGTTCATGGTCATTTCCACATGACTGGTCATATATCAAGAACTTGAAAGATGCCTCCACGACCGTGCCGGATGCTACATATGGTTGGGCCATCTCAAGCTTAAGAGAAACATATTCTTCCTTGTCTCCATCTTTTGTAACCCTTGGGTTCAGTTTTAAGTACCTGCGAAACAAATTTCAGAGAAATGAAGAGACAACAAACTAGTGAGAATGAATTTAGTTCATGACATGCTCCCTTTAGGGATAGCTGAAATGAAATAGTAGCGTGGTAATTGTACCAGTTAAGCCCCCTGATATGAAACACCCTGGAGTAGGTCCATCCTTCACCCTTATCAAGAAGGGAGGAGAAACCATCGATCCTCCACTTGAAGGTTGTCTGCCGTGGCTCGGAGGTCGTCTGCAGCGCCTCCGAGGTTGTCTGCGCTACAGGAGAAGGTGACTCGATGAGTTTCTGGTAAATACCTTCCTGGCTCTGTCCCTGGTTTGGCCGTCCTGGAACGAAAACAATTTCTTGCATCAGTAACACCATCAGAAGATCACAGTATATAGCAGATGAATTTTAACTTCTGACCGTGAGACGACGAATTTATGTCTATGTGCACTATATACAGATTTGTAGAATGATAAAGCTACCTATGCCAGAGTTTCTAGGCAAAAACAAATATTGATAAAGGAGAATATATTAATATCAAGTTGATATCAAGTACAGACGGCCTCTAGAATGATACAATGTCAAGAACTATCGAGATATCGAGGATGTACACACCCAAATTATTAAAATAAAATAAATCGCCCCAAAATTTATCGAGTGATCAACCAGAGTTACTCGGCAAATGAGTTGAGGTTTCTGCTAGCTTCTCCCCAGGGACTTTAAACCAGAGGCAAAACACTATTTTGAGATCTTGGACAGAGGCAGGTTGATGGAAGAAAGTGTACTAGTATATGTTACTGTGATTTTCGTAGCGTCTGTATGATAGTTACCTGGCCAAACAAGCAGGTGACGCAAAAGGAAGAACATGTGCTTTTACATGGCATAGTAAGTACATACATTAGTATTGTCTTGCAGTAGAACAATTCAATTCTTATCTGATTTTTGTGCATACAAGGAACAGTCTGAATGTTGCTTATCGAAATGAATGATCTAGAATATTTCAAGTAAGATACAAAAAAGATGCTCAAACGAAATCCTTAAAGTCACTAGGAACAGAACAACAATGCTTGCGTCAATGTAGCAATGTCAAATGATCACAATATTATAGCAGCTCAAACGAACTATTAATCAAGTTGCCAAGTAAATAAGCACAAAAGAAACCCTTACCGGAACCGGCAACACACGAGTTGCCCATAGCTCTTGGACCAGCTCTCCCCTGGAATGAATTCTCTGGAATTGAAATCAGTCACACAATGTCATCAATCTTTAATGTGTATACTCGTGTTAAGAACATGGCATACATGGCGTGTGCACAGTAGCAACAAAAGAACATGATAATCTTCAGTCTGTGCATATCTCAACCAGAGAAATGGAAAAAGGAAGAACAGGGGCTCCATAACAAATGAGACTGAAAGAGAAAAATAGCACCCTACTCTCAGTCATTAAAAAAAAACCTCACAAAGAAGGCCAAGAACTTGCGCCTTAAACAGAACACAACTCATGAAAGATGGCAAGTTCGTCCCTAGATCTGCTGACGTTAGAAGAGAAGGAAAGTGATCTTCAAAGCCAACACGATAAATTACTGGCAAAAAAAAGAAAGGGAAGATCAAGAACTTCCCAAACAAAGCAGATTGAAAACAAGAGAGAAAACCACTTCGCTGAAGTCTTGCTAGGTAAAGATCCTCTTATAAACATAGCCAAGAACTTGGATTCGCGAAACCCCAAACTGAACAAAGCTCAGGAAACATGTCAAGTTCGCCCCTCTCCTTTTCATCTCCCCAGCTCATGACAGCATCCCATTAGGTTTGTGCACATTAGGAGGAACAAAAGGAAAGATAATCTCATGTTTCTTCAAAGGATCTCAGCCAAAGAAGTACGGGCAGGAAAGAAGCAAAAGGAAGATCAAGAGCTCCCCAAACAAACCAAGCTGGAAAGAAAAGAACCACTTCGCAGAAATTCTTGGCCGGTAAAAACTCCTCCAGTATAAACAAAGCCACGAACTTGCATTACGAAACCCCAAACCGTGCACAGCTCATCGAAGATTCGCACGTTATTCCCTTTCCTTTTTCCTCTCCTCGCTCACAGTATATTTGCTAATCATAATTCACAATCGCGCTTAATACGTCAGAGAGAGACGAGAAAGGGGTGGGGATGGGCGGAGCGTACCTCGCCGACGCGATTACCTTCCTCGCCGGCCTTCCTACCTCGAGCCCTGAGCAGTGAGCACCAACGAAAATGGGGTTTTGTGGAGGCGCAGGGGAGAGATGCGATGTGGCTCTGTTCACTGGGTTTGATTGGGTGCGCAAGTCGGAGCCAGCCGGGGGTAGACTGACTAATTTGGTGCGCAAGGGCAAAATAGTCCTTTCGGAATGGATCCAACATGATCCTTTCGGAAGGGATCCAACATGAAAATCCAGCAAAATTTTCGACATAGAGTTGGAGAAGTGTAAATTTACCTTGCAACTTTGTGGGGCCTATTAGCTTGATTATCTCTCTTGAATCAGGCTACAAAGTTCAGCAAGCATCCACCACGGCCTAGGCCAAATGAAAAAAGAAAAAGGGTGTTCACACAACAGCTGGGGCCACAGCACAAGCATGCCCAAACATAAACTAAAACCGCAACGAGAATGCGGGAGGACTCAGGACGCCTGGGCCGGGGAAGTCAGAGCAGATAGGGGGATCGCTACCGTCCTCAGGGCCCGCATAGAGCTGTCGAAAGCCGTCCGATCACGCTGCCTCACCAGGGGAGACCACTGCTGGAGAAAGGCAAGAAAGGAAAACACAGGGTCAGACACGCGGGAAGGATAAACCTTCTCAATCACCATCTTATTCTGCACGTTCCACAAAGACCACGAGATGGCCGCAAACACGAGCCAGAAGAGACGGAGACCCCCTCCGGCCCTGTTAGCCTGGGACTGCAGGAACTCCCCAAGTTCCTGCGCTCCCCAGACAGGCCCCAGCGCCTCTCTGACAAAGCACCAAAGAGCCTGGGCCGCCGAACAGGAGAACATAATATGGGCACAGGTCTCCAGAGTCCCACATAGGGGACACAAGCCATCGCCCGGGCCGTTACGCTTGGCCACCTCCACCCCCGAGGATAGCCGGTCCCGCAGCAGCTGCCACACGAAGATGCGGATACTAAGCGGTAGGAGGGCCTTCCACAGAGGAGCCGTCCAACCCAACTCAGGGCCCTGGAAGAGGGCGCGATAGGCCGAGTTCACAGTGAACTCGCCAGAGGGATGCAGTTGCCATGCTGCCGAGTCTGTGGCCTCGGATAAGGCCCCAGGGAGGGAGCGTAACAGCTGCTGGCGGTCCGCGTCCTCTGCCGCACTAAGGTGCCTCCGGAACAAGACGTTCCAGTGACCCTCCAGGAAGGCCTCCTGCACAAGAATCTCGGGGGAAGCGGAGATAGCAAAAAGGCTGGGGTAAAGGACCCCCAACGGGATCGGGAGCAGCCAGGGATCAAGCCAAAATCGAATCCTCTGTCCGCAACCAACCTCAAAGGAGAGGCCCAGCCCGATGAAATGCTTAATCTCCTGGAGGGCTCTCCAGAACTGAGAGCCCTCCCTCCGCTCGCAAGCCAAAAGGGGGCGGCCCTGAAGATACTTGGCTTTGATAAGCTGAAGCCAGAGTCCGCCATCGTCTCTAAGAATGCGCCAGACCCACTTCAACATCAACGCCACATTAAAGCGGCGAGAGTCAAGGATACCTATGCCCCTAAGCTCTTGGGGGCGCAGACGTCCGCCCATTTGACCATGTGGTATTTCTGATGGCCATCCCTCGCCGCCCAAAAGAACCTAGACAACTCCTTAGCGAAGTCGGCATGCGTCCCTTCGGGCAGCAGGTACAGCCCCATCTGGTACATGGGTAGACTCGAGAGACACGAGTTAATCAGCACCGACTTGCTCCCCTTAGACGTGAGGCGCGCTCTCCAGGGTTCCGCCCTCGAGCGCACCCTTGCGACCAAAGGGGTCAGGTCTCTGATCAACACACGCGTCTCCCTGATGGGCATCCCCAGATACGTAATCGGGAAGTCCGCGAGTCTACAATTCAGCCCATCCGCGATCCGCTGACGCTCCTCCTCGGGGTACCCAAAAACCATAACCTCACTCTTGTCAAAATTGATCGTCAGACCTGACATGGACTCGAAGCAGAGAAGCAGGAACTTCAGGTGAATGATGTCCCGGTCCGAACCCTGCACCATGATCATGGTGTCATCCGCATACTGGAGATGGGAGATCCCACCCCCAGGGATCAAGTGCCCCACCACCCCGAAGATGTGCCCCGAGCGTTGGGCTCTATCCAAAATCTCTGCCAGGGCGTCCACCGCAGCGTTAAACAATATAGGGGAGAAATGCACGATGAAGAATGATTGTACAATGCACAAGGTATGATATATGATGAGTCCAAAATTGAAGCATATTTACCTTTTATTTTTTCACAAGTAGAGTAGGATTTGGAATTTTACTGCACTCGCGCGCACCTTTTGTCCTTGTTTCAATAGGATCCCGAATTACTAAGTCTTTTATGAACATATCAATTGAGACTGTCATATTATGTAGTAATATGATATTTCTAAGTGATAAAAGTCATTTAATTGATTTTTCCTCGCGCCTGGAAGATTGGCAAACGCAGAGGAAAGCTCCAAGGAGCTTAACAACCACTGGTACAGACGGAGTTTGCCCGTACCACCCGTCCGTACCATGTGGCAGCGTGTCCGCCTCGTCCAATACTCTCACATTGTGAAGACAGATCTAAGATCCGACATTCACAAAAACTTACAGCCTCAAAATACCACACCAGAGAAGGATCTGGAGGAGAAACTTAGAGAAGGGCAAATTCTTGCTGCTTCAAGGATCATTGGAGGACATCGCATCATCCCCTTCATTATCAACCGCTGCATCTTCATCACCATTGCTACCCCCATCTTCCATACGTTAGATCTTGTTGTAATTCCAAATTCAATTATGGTTTGCACTAGATTCATCCCCGTACTTTTATTCATCCATTTGATTATGATAATGTTGTTGATTGCTTTCATGTATGAGTAGTTCCTTTTGTTCTTGGAGAGATGGAGAAACCATAGCACTATTATAAAATGAAATAAAGATGATCTATTATTTGTATCCATAATCTATTGGTTTATGATATTGTGTTTGATCTCTCTCTTTAGATGGTATGTGTAGTCGGTCATATATCATTTGCCTCTAGGACTAAAGAGAGGGTGATATCCTTAGTACGTGTATGGGAGTATGTCCAGTGTTACTTTTGTGGCTACAAGCATTGGCTTATAACCTGCACGGTCAAAGGGAGGAATAAAGAGAGATTCACTAAGCTAATTATGATATCCATGGGGAAACCCTTAATTGGTGGTCTTTATGAGTTACTGCTCTCAGGCATCGCAGTGGTTATTCAGAGATGACCTCATTACCTGGCTCAAGAAAGCGACTATCCACGAGTCTTGTACTGAACATCTTATTATGAAATTCTCTCCGCACGTGTCATGACATAAGAAATAGGTTATCCTAATTATGATTAGTTACAACATGCTAGTGGTGTATCCTACATTCACGAGAACGCTTTAGCCTTATTGAGTTCCAACACCGTTTCCAACGATTTCATTTTGTATTTTCATTTACTTGTTTTATTTACTTTTCTGCATTCAACCAAAAACCTTTTAACACCTTTACTCAAAATCAAAGACATATTAAAAGTATCTTTTGGTAGACAGTGACGAGGGGCATAAAGACCTTAACCAAATAGCTCTTTATGAGTTTGACACTCTTATTTCTAAACTAGCTACAATCGATTTGTACACTTGCAGGCATCAATAGAATCATCCATGCACCAATATGGTGCCAGATTTTAATCATCAGCATATCATCTCAATAATGCAAGTGTTAGATTTTTATCATCGGCCTAAGTAAACAGATAACTAGGGCCTCATTTAGTTATCAAGGAGCATTGTTAGAGTTGGAGTTAGCGAATCAAGGTGCAATCAAGGTATATGCACTACATTTTTGGTTAGACATAACACTTGGTTCAGTAGCACCATCCCTTTAGTACTGTATAATCATTGGCTAAAGAAGAAAATGAAAAATAAAGATCACAATGAACTAACTAGAATGCCTCATAAGATAATATATGAATGAACTTACATGGAACCAAGTATTTACTAAGATAATTTGACATTTAGCAAATGACATGCACTACAAATATGGTTGTACGGACCACATGCCCCATAAGTTCGCCCACGCGCCTTTTCGCTTCAGCCGACGCCCCGCTCTCCCACCCCACCCAGCATGCAGGGTTCGTCAGATTAAGTTTCAGCCTAATCTAACGAAATACTGGCATTTAGGAGGGCGGCTAGGAGATTTTCGCATCGCCGTCGAAAAAAGTGCTCCTGGGGCTCTTGGGGGGCGGCTGGAGATGCTTTTATGCCGCAGCTCAAAGGTGCTCCAACATGTATGGTATGTCTCTCGTCTCCTCGTATACCCCGGTCTCCGTGTATAAAGTTTTGGTAAAGTGTCAAGTAGGATCCCACCAAAATCTCACCTTTAGTTTATTTTTCAAATTCTAGTGTAAATTTTTTGGCACTTTAGTGGATCCCACTTGACACTAGTGTTTGGTCTTTTCTTTTCTTTCTCCCAGGAAGGGTAGAATGATACTGGCTTATATGCTCCTTAGCACCATACTCGGTTTTTTTTTTTCGCTGGGAACCATACTCGGTTGTTGATCTAGTAAATAGAATGTCAGAGATTTCTAGAAGAAACAAATGACTTTGGTTTATAGACTACAAGAGAGAATCGGCAGACCTTGTCTTACCCAAAAAAGGCATCAGGGCATGTTTGATTTAAAGGATTTTAAAAACACAAGAATAGGAAAATCGTAGGAATGATATGTCATGATATGTAAAATTCTGCAGAAACTAAAAACATAGGAATTAACTGTAGAAGTCATTTGATTACATCATAAAAAACGCAGAAATTTTGTATATAGATTGTGTACATGGCATAGTTGTCATAGATATACAGGAAATTTTCCAAGAGATCTAACATCTTGTTAAAAATCCTATGGAATTGTACTATAGGAAAGAAATGCATAGGAATTTTGAAGGGTTCAATCCTTTAAATCAAATGGTCTCTATAGGAAAAAATCCTATAAGCAAAAATACTATAAAATTCCTTTGTAAATTCTTTAAATCAAACATACCCTGAGATGCTAGGACTGGGATGGTTCCATTTTTTCCATCATAGACTAAAGTATCATGTGTGTTGTGCATGTCAGTCGAGTTATCCTTCTCTATCTTTTTTTGACGGAACTATTTCACATTGCATACAAAAGGTCCAAGTTGCATTGGGCATATAAATGATAATCTGCCACGCAATTGCACCAGTTAAGGAAACAGTTACCCCGTTACCCGCATAAAATTAGCGGCAACCAGATGATGCACATTTTCGTTATCACAAATGAATGTAAGAAAGAAAAAAGGAAAAAACCAATTCGACCACAGTGGGAGTCGAACCCACGACCTTCTGATCCGAAGTCAGACGCGCTAATCCACTGCGCTATGCGGTCTTTGATGCCACTTTACGCAGATTTTCTCTAGTATACTACAGTTCTGATCCAATCAGGGTAATAATGTCTCCACAACTGTTTATCAGTGTGGCACGATCGTCATAACGTCAAGACGAAGACTGAGGTTTAAGCAGAGAGGGTTGGAACACGGTAATTGTTTGCACCATGCATGGGAAGGGTGCTAGATTTGTAAAAACAAGAATCTCATGGAGCCGATGAAGCATAAGCCATCTGGATGAAGAAGTTCTGGTTTCCAAAATTCCCTACATGTTTGGTACTACAGTTTACCCAATGCTTTACTGTCAGCTATAGTGTTGGGTTCAGATGGCAGAAAGAGAGATGTGAATCTAATCTAAACTTACTGGTTTGCAGTTGGAAGCTTATCAGCACATCTAACTATATATATTCCATGGAAATTCAAGCATGTAAACTTACTGGTTGCAGACTTTTGTTGTTGTTTTCTTATTTTTAGGTCGTCAGCTGAGATGCCATCCATGTCTAGAAGCATTGCTATTTTGATGTAGTACATGTCTATCTCAGAAACTAAAGATTTTGATGCAATGTTGGTCTGCCGATCTTGTATGTTGAAGTTGTAATTTTTTTATGCTTATTCAGGGTACATTTCTAGGAGTTATAGTTGTGTTGGCAGCCAAAATTTGAATATTATATGAATCATGTCACATAAAAATATACCTTTGGAAAAAAATGAATACATATTAACTTCGATATGATTTTTGTGGCACATAGCCCAAGTTTAATCATCATATGTCTAAATTTTCCCAGATATGTACAGCATCTAGCTTTGGAAAAGCAATACGCCTTTAATTGAAGATCATTCAAGAGAGTGGTGAGTTCGGCAACAGAAAAGGTGTGCAGCTATTAATCAAAGCCTCAATCCCAATGTATCTCTGTGTATATTAGAAACAGTCCAAACTTGTGAAGTCTTAGGGCAGTGTTGTTCAGTAATCAGTACACCTGTATATCGCAACATGGTCATGGCAAGAACAAACAAATAGCAACTGCCTTGCCAAGGTTGCTGATCAATCGCACAATCTGCATACAAAGTGATGATGCAATCGAACGACGATGCTATATACATCCAACCCTACACATTTCTGTGGCACGCCGAAACTGGAGAAATACATGTTAGTGCAGGTGCTCAATTCGGATGATGAGTCGGCGCTCAGTTATCATCTTCGAGCTCATCAAACTCCCACCCACTGATCTCCTCACCTGAGTAATCTTTGTCATCCTTCCCAAAATCTGCTCCCAGGTCTGCAAGTTCAGCATCAGGATCCAGCTGCTGCTCAGGCTTCATGGGAGATTTTGGGGAATCAACATGCGCGGCTTTTGGGGTAACAGGCGCTTGGATAGGTGAAGGGCTCAAGTCAGATCTTTCCTCCGGTAGTGGCTTTGATTTGTGGTCTTCTACTCTTAGTGTTGGCCTTTCTATAGATTCAAATGCTTCCCTCAGTTTCTCAATCTCATCAATTAGCTTCTTGACCTCTGGGTCATCTCTCCTGAATAAATATGTAGAGTTCAGTGATCCACTTCCAGGGAATGCACGTGGATGCAAATTTGAAAATAATTCATTGAGAGAATAGCCGACAATACCTAGAATTAGCGCCATGTTCAGAATAGAACAGCTTCTTTATGTGATCAGCGATGCTGAAAGCAATTATGATCTGAAAAAAAATATGTTACTATCAGCCAGCAACATCCAGTTTTTCTATGAAAAGCTGAACAGATTTTGAAGCTGTAAAACTAAACACAAATAAGAAAGCATCAGCATTTCAAAGCACTTTGGAGGCTGCTGCAAGTGTGTTCAATAACATTGTGAAAAAGAGATGTGAAAGAACATGCAAGAAATCAACTGTTAAAAGAAAAATAGCTATCGGAATTTGTAAAACCAAAGCTTAAGCTAAGTTGCCGAGTAAAACCTTCTTTTCAGTTTCCAAATATTCCTCCTCAAGGGATTTAAGTGGGTTTGCCTTCTCTGATGATTCATCATCGTCATGTTCTTTTGTCTCTTCCCTACAAGAGAAATCCAACTATAATTACGACGCCACTTGGACACCTCAAGTATGAGAATCAAGAAATACAAAATAGGGACTGAAGCACCTTGAGTTCAAGACTGCCAAATTATCCACGTATGTTTGGATACTCTCAATCAACGGGCTTAGGACTTCCTGATAAATACAAAAAAATTGCAGATGACACGGAACAAAATGGAGACATGATATCCAAGTGCATGGATGCTATAGTAAATCAAAATACTTACCTTGAAGGCTCAAAGGTGATGTTTGGTCAGCTTCAGAAAATCACTCACGCATCTCTCCAACTCATCACTGTGAAGTCCATAAATATTATATTACAGAAGGGTAAAACAGGCCGGCGACTTTCATGCACCATAGATTGGATAGTGAAACACTTTCCTAACTAGAAGTTTTACATGAGAAGGAGAATCAACAAAAAGAATCAATCAGGGTACAGCAACAAGTGCTACATACCTTGTTTTCTTTTCCTTCTGTTCATTGTATGAGGACTGGAACTGCCAGGTGTTCTCAAGGAAATTGATCCAGGTCTTGACTACATTGGCTTCAACATTACATAAGGCAATGGATTTCGAGAGGTCATCCTCCTGAGTTGACGTGGAAAGAAAATGAGTCAAGCAACATCTGGAGTAACAACTATGTTACAACGAACTTAAAGACACCGTTCACAGCATGACAAAAAGATTATTGTTGAATGTAGTTCCTCAATAAAGCTAAATCCACCACAAACAGGAAAGCATTAGCACCTTTGTTTTTAAACTAAATATAATTTGGCTGTTTGCTTCATCAAATTGCTCTCTTTCTTCCCTGGTTGTCTTGAGCCGCACAGAAGCAGCCTTTATTGATATATTGACCTGCCAATGATAAAAAGAATATTCCGGAGCTAGTGTGAGGTGCTAAAGTCTCAATTTTACTGCACTTGTTATAGAGAAACAACACGTAAACTTCTAAAGCAAGTGTAACAGAATGAGGGTACCACTTAATGGTGGATAGTGGTTACTAACTGGATCTCCTGTTTCAGTTATGATCTCTACACCCTAGCAGTTTTTGCTATCTCTCTTTCTCTTTTCGCATCAGTTGCTCAGATGACAGCCAGATAGATGACTGATTGTTTTTGGCACATAATCAGTTATTTGAGTCACCAGTCAGATACACACATAGACTTAGCATACTGCATCTTGCACACTCTAGCATACAGAAAGAGAATCTCGTCTCAGGCTGCATTACTTCATTACCCACAGTTTAACCATACTAATGAATCATTATAGCTAGATCAACAGAAAAGTTAGTCAAGTAAAGTTCAAGCAACTTGTTGCCATACCACAATATATGTATAAGATCTGCATTCAGATTAGGAGATTAGGAGGATAAGGTGTGAGTGTAACTAAAATATGCAAGGCTCAATCAAGATATATCTTTTAGGAACCTTAATTCAAGGGGAGAGAAGATACCTTTTTCAACTGAGCCTCAAGTTCATCTCTTTGCTTCTCCAGTTCAGTAATCTCAGAAAGCAATCCCTTTATCGGGACATAGAAAGAAAAGAACAGTAAGGATGCCACATTTTATTACAGAACAAGCAGGGCGGAAGACATATAGAAGCACTTAACATAAACATAACTTTTGGTGTTGTAGCATTTCTGCGTATAGATGAAAACATGAGATTATGTGCAATGAAAAGTGCATGTTCAGTGGGGACCATGGTAAACATGCATAACTAACATCATAGCATGCAAGTTCTAGGAAATAGGAAGCTACAATAGAAGTATATACACAACTATTGGATATAAGTATAAGTCAAGGTAATTAGCAGTTGAAAATTGGGAGGATGGCCCTATTGGGGAACAGAATTATGTAGGGATTACGGAGGGGAGCAAACATCTAGATCATTAGATCTGGCATTCCCTACGGAATCCAAATGAGTTTGGTTTCAAAATGGGCATGTATTTCAATTAATTCATGAAATTTAAGTCCCAAATATGCACTGATGTATGTCAGCAATACATCTAGCAAACTTACCTTTTCAGCCGCATTCACTTCATTCTCTTTTTTCACACGAAAGTTCAGAGCATCTTCTTTCTGACGCCTGGTATGAGAACAAAGGTTAAACATGATAGTAGACCAAGAATTTCTGGCAAACAATGAACAATAAGAAGCATAAACCTGTATACATGCAAATGGAATCAATAATTAACATAGCAAATGTATTTCATATAAAAAATATTTCCAAGAAACTAGAAAACAAAAATATTCTCAGTGCCAAAACCTGTGGTCCATAATATGCTGTTCTGCTTTGGAGGATGAACTAGCAAGGGAGTCTGCCAGGACCTTAAGCTTATCAACCTGCACAATTTTGTGAAGATGGTGAGTATTTGAGACCACATATTTGCAGGTCTAAGAATTATGATGAAGCTACTAAAACAACTAAGCTGAAAAGTTTACATGGTTGCTGCCAGTCACCAAAAGGTAAATAGCACACTATTTTGAGCTACACAAATCCTACTTGCTATTTCTCAGGGTAGAACTATATTGTCATTTTTTGCAAGTATATCGACTATCCCATGAAAAGTAGGGACTACCTAACATTTCAAAGAATGTAAGGCTCCATAACTCAACATCAAATAAAGTTATAAACATAAAGCGTATGCATGCCTTCTGAGAATGAATCTCCATCGAGTCACCAGGAGCAATTGACTTCTTCTTTAGTAGAAGTTCTTCCACTCTAGAGCAAAAGCGGACTTCGGTAAGTGCCTCTTTCAAAGCCTGGAGAAAAACAAAAAACAGTGTTATCTTCTTTATAAGCCTTGAAAAGAAATATCATCAGAAAAAGATGAAAAAGATCCACAAAATTTTGCATAAGTATTGGCCAAGAATAAATTAACTCAATATTCATGTACAGTAAGGAAAGAATAAACAAATGGCTGTAATCAATACAGAGTTAATTCAGACAGCACACCTCTCATATGCATAAGAATGTATATCTAGTCAGCCAAAAACATAGCCCTCCTTTTTAAAATAAATGTTTTTGGATGCATGGAGTCAAAAAATAATAACTTTGACCATAAATAGCTATGTAGACTGCTGACGGTACCTTTTTTTGCGGGATGTACCTTTTTGAGGTATGATACTAATACCTTTTTTGCAGGATGATACTGATACCTCTTTTTGCGGGATGATACCATTAAATTTGTTATGAAATGCATTTCATTACATATTATTTTATGCAAACACATTACCATAAAATATTAAATATGACTGCCAAACCTATATGGGAGACCATGTCATGTCCAAAATGAAATATAATTTTTAACAGAGTAGCACAGGGACATAGATTTTATGGAGGCAAAAACCATTTAGAAACCTTTGTGAAAATTTTGCAGATTGAATTAATCGATTATGAATTCATCACTGCAACTGATACAAAAAAAATTCCAAAGCCAGAGAGAAATTATCAATACAGAACCCCTTGGAACATCTAGCCACCGAGTACTGGACACTAGACAACAAACTACTCCATCCGTCTCGAAATAGATGTCGAAGATTTGTCTAGATTCACATGTATCTAGACGTGTTTTAGTGTATAGGACATGCGAATCTAGACAAATCTCCAACATCTATTTCAAGACGGAGGGAGTATGATAAATAAGAAGGGAAGTAAGCACAAAGTCATAATATATATAGCTAGGTAGCACCTCAATATTAGCAACAACAATCTTCTCTGATGCTTTATCTTGATCTTCAGTTGATTCAGATCGTGAGTTCTCCTTCCCTTCTAGTTTTCTCCACAACTCAAGGGTTTCAGCATCTATCCTGAAATGTAATACAATGTGCAAACTAAGAAGCTAATCTAGCTTGAAACCATAAATAAAAGCATCACAGATCAAAATGTATTGACCTTGATGTTGCAGGAAGGCACATGATAGCTGTATTACTGATGCGCAATATTTGATATTTTGAAAATTATGTAGAGGCCTTCACATTAGTTTAGTTTGTTCTTGAGGTGTTATTACTTCAGAAAGTAGAAAAGCAAACACCATTTGAATTTATTTTGTTGTTCTGCTTAAATTAAGCCACAAGCTAAAATATCTGGCGAAGACATATTGCAGTTTCTGGAGGTAACAGATACTCTGAATATGAGATATGTAATTAGTAGATTAAGTAATTCACCTCATAATATCAGCATTTCTCTTCAGTCCTGAAATGACATTTCGTGTATATTCAAGTAGCTCTTCACGCTTCACCTGATCACACAGATACAATGCATTATTGAGGTTGGACGAAATTTTCCCATTTATAGAGCTTCGTAATATGTGCATCAGTTCAATTTTTCACCTTAGAAAATGCTTCCAGAAAATAAAATAAATTGTAGCAAGAAGTTATCTGTTCTTGCTTAAGAACAGTTTTTTAAGTTTCTGCCTTGTTGTAAACGAAAACAGGCACCGCATAAGCACTTCCCTAATGTTGATTCTTGGAGACAGGGTAAGCACAGTTCATAGTCTGGAGTCCAATCAAATGGATTTAACACGATTCACTTAAATGTCTTCATGAAAAACACATCTAATTTAAAGTACGGAGTACGCACAATAATTATTGGAGGGAATGTCCCTATAGCCATGTAAGGTGCCACAGTAAGCAAGCAAGCAACACTTAAACTCAGTTTGTTCTTGACATAAAATTAGGCAGTGATTTGGAAGAAGAAAAGAATGCCAATGGGCGGTCAATTCAGAAAATTCAACCACTTCAAGAGTAAAAAGGTAGCAGATCAGGTTAGATCCAAAAGGCCCAGTTCATAAGGAAAAGCTTCATCTATTTGTTCTAACCAATTACACAAAAGTTCTCTCTATGACAGTCATGGTTACGACATGTACGAGCTACATGAGTAACAGAATACAGGTACCATTATGCTGAAATCTCTAACAATCATAACCTAAAACCAATAAGGTTTTGATAAAACATATGCGATTATAGGCAATAGGGAACTTACCAGGACTTCATCTTTGTAATTTGAGAAGGCATTGGCCAGATCTTGCACACTCTTCACGATTGTCTTGTTGACTTCTTTCCCACCAGTGAGACACAGGCTGCAAAACCCAACATTAGTTGCAAGAAAATGTGGTAAATTATAAAACATTTCACTGGTAAGAGAAGAGTAAATAAAGATAAGGCGTAAACATGAACTGTGAACTGTTGAAGTGCCCGAAATAAACTCTGCTGGCTGAGAAAAGTATAACTACATTGAAAAAGCAAGAGAAGCAATTATATTATCAGGTTAATTTCGGAAGTAACTGACCCAAAGATTTCCAAGAGAAGTGAAACTTCTTCCTCAGATGGAGCTTCAAGAATCTGTTAATAGAAAAGATTAGTAGTGTTTAGCATCAATCTGAGTAAAAACTATCAGTAGCATTGTACAATTGGAAGTATGGACTTGTTTAGAAAAGAACAAAATCTCAGGTATATTATTAACTATAACTATGTGAACAGGCAGGATGGTTGGGCCAACTCACCATGGATTGTGTAATATCTTCAAGTGCCTGGCTATACAGGAACACATCACGGAAGTTCATAGGTGCTCCTTCAATATCAGGATCATAAAACAAAGCCTGCCCACAACAGTTCAGTTTATATGACTATGAACTCAGTTCAAAATATAACTAAGGTATGTACAAACGAAGATAGAAGGACTTTGACTAAAATCAGTCTCTTCTGAAAATAACTACGCAAAACAAAACAAAAAAACATGCACATGAAACACGAACTCACCAATGGTGGTTTTAAAGCATCCAGTTCAGCAGAAGAATCATGATCTTCAGCATCCTTCAAATCTGAGCCAGCAAGTTCGGCCTCAACGTCCTGTAATGCTCCCAACCAGCGCCTTAATAATTCAACTCTTTCACCCCCACAACATGAAACTGCTGCCTCTTCCAAGCGCATTACTGTTTTCTTGAAACTTTTGAAGCTCTGTGCGCCCTGAGAGTTACACAGTAGCACGTCTTACAAAGTGGAGGCAGATGAGCATGCAGGTTATAGTAGGCAATCTATACTTCACATTCTAATACCAAAGTCTTCAGTTGTATGCGTAAAGACGGAGATTTGCATGAACCTTGCAATTAGCAAATCTAATCTGCAACTAATGGCCCTCTAAAATTGCTCCGAGTATAAAATGCCACTCAGGAACCATGGTTGCTCCGAAGAACAATATTCTTGTGTGGATGGAACCAAAAGGCATAAGCAAAAGCTAGCAAGAGAAAACTCATTGACACAACGAGAGGCATCGCATACTCGTACTGAAGCTCTTCCCAGCCCTCTAGTTCGAGGCATACACAAGCTAGGGCACTGACCGCAGTGGTGGCACGGCACAAATTAAAGACTGAATTCATAACTAGTGCACCGCGTACATCACATTGGCGTGCGGATGCAACGAATTAGCCCCTCGGACAACCCCCACCCGCGCTTCACGCTGCCAGAAGAAGCCGAATTTGGATTGGGCCATCCGGGGAGACCGAACAGGGTGCCGGCGAGAAGAGGCAAGGAAGAGGAGGAGGGGTCCGTGAGCTCACCCCGCGGTCGTGGAGGATGTCGGAGACGGCCTGGCCGGCGTGGTGCGCAACGGCGTCCGCGTATCCCTTGACGGCGCGCGCGACGCCGCTGCGGCCGCCTGCCTCCACCGCCCGGCTCACCGCGCTGCGCAGCCACGACGACATCTCCGCTCCGTTCCTTTCCTCGCGCGGAAGCTAGGGCTAGGGCTAGGGCAAGGGGCACGGGCGCCGACCACGAGGTAGGACGGCGACGACGACGACGACTTCAACTGGAGTGGGGACTACGGCGAGAGCGGGGAGGGCGACGTGCTCCCTGGATTTGGGTTTTGGAGTCTTCTCTCCGCGTGGTTTACTCTAGGCATTCCTTTTCAGTGACGTCAGCGGGTTAACATTTTCCTTCTTTCGGAATTGCTAGTTCGAGGACAGCCTCCCGAACGGTCACCGCATCATCAGGGGCAGGGGCAAAGAGCATCTCCACTTGTTTCCGAAATCCAAACCAAACTTTGGCAGGACGACTCAAATTTCGAATTGGGTACGCTCAGTTTTCCACTCGTATATCCAGCCCGAATTTCTGGGTCGTCCGTTTTCGCTCAAATTCGGCTCAAATTTAGCTCAAGTTTATTCAGATTTCGGCATAGTTCGGCATATAATGAATACAGAACAAATTACGTCCAAAGTTCGGCGAAATTTAAACATAGTTCGGCCTGCAGTGAAAGTATAACATATTTCGGCCAAGTTCGGTCAGTTCATGCTCGGCATCTACGTCGTGTTGCCCTTGCGCATCCATAGGTGCTCAACAAGATCATTCTGTAGTTGTTGATGCACCGCCGGATCTCGGATCTCCTGACGCATGACGATGAATGCAGCCCGGGTTGGAGGCACGATGATCAGGCTCGGCAAGAGGACCATGTTTGTAGTATGGCTCGTCCTCCTCGAGCAAATTCACTGGATCCTTCCTCTCATCATCGATGATCATGTTGTGCAAGGCCACACAATAATTCATCACTTCCCACATCTGATCTTTCGATCAGGTCATAGCAGGGAACCGGACAACTGCAATCCTCTGCTGGAGCACACCGAATGCCCGCTCCACGTCCTTCTTGTAAGCTGCCTGTTCCTTAGCAAGTGAAGATGCTTGGGGAGCATTGGACTTGAGATAGTCTTCACAAATGTTGGCCATCTTGGATAGATGCCATCTGCTAGATAGTATCCCTTGTTGTAGTGGTGTCCACTGATCTCAAATTTCATAGGGGGAGCATGACCCTCAACAAGCTTGGAAAAGACAGTTGAGGAGTTGAGGACGTTGATGTCGTTGTTCGATCCTGCCATGCCAAAGAAGGAGTGCTAGATCCAAAGATCATGTGTAGCAACTGCCTCAAGTATTAGAGTGCATCCTCCTTTGTGGCCTTTGTACATTCCTTGCCATGCAAATGGACAGTTTTTCCACTTCCAATGCATGCAATCTATGCTTCCAAGCATACCAGGAAATCCTCTACTTTCATTGACTGCGAGGATCCGAGCAATGTCTTCAACAGTGGGTGATCTCAAGTACTGTTCCTCAAACACTGCAATCACTGCCCTGCAGAACCTATACACGCAATTAATGGCGGTGGACTCGGCGATGCGGATATAGTCATCGGCACTGTCAGCCGGCGCTCCATATGCAAGCAACCTCATCGCCATGGTGCACTTCTAGAGCGAGGAAAACCCAACCAAGTCGGTGCAGTCCTTCTTGTAAAGGAAATAGGGGTCGAACTCCCGGATGGCATGCACGATCTTGAGGAAGAGCTTCCGGCTCATCCTGAAACGGCGGCGAAACACGTCCTCTTCATGGAGTGGCTGGTCGGCGAAGTAGTCGGCGTACAACATGCAGTAGCCCTATATCCTTTGTCTCGCCTTGCACTTCCGGCGACCTGGCGCCGAACCACCGTGCTACGGCTTCGCCATCTGCATGTACAGTTGGGCGAGCGATGCAAGGATCTGCAAGTGCTCTTCACCTTCGGCGACCTCGGCGCTCTCCTCCTCCAGGAGTACGGCGAGCATCTCCTCGTTGTCGGAGTCCATGGCGAGTATCCCGTCCTCGTCGGAGTCAATGGCGAGTATCTCGTCGTCGTCGGAGTCCATGGCCGAATCCGGCCAAATGCCGAACACTTGGCGGGCGTGGTGGTGGGAGCACGTAGCGAAGCAAAGCTACGGCGAGGCTAGGTCGGCGAGAGCGGCGGCAGAGAAGGCGTCGTGGTGGGCGGCAACTACGGTGAGTGTATCTAGAGGCGTGGCCATGTTTCGGCGCGGTAGAGCTCCGCCTGTGAAGTCATGGCGACAGGGGGCGCTTGGAGCTCTTCGCGGCAGTCTGGGCGAGTGGAGTAGGTGGGAATGAGACTGTCTCGCCGACAGAGCTGGCCCACGCCCTTTTTTGCGGCGTCCTGCGTCTCCAGGGCGTACCCGGGAACCTGGGTTCGGCCTGGGTAGGCCGGACCAAAATACGCCGAAATCTGGACGAAAACAGGTCCCTGGTACGCGAGTGGGCCGATTTTCGGTGTCCGGACCTAATTTCGGCGTCCGGATCGGCGTCCTGGGTAGGCGAGTGGAGATGCTCTAAGGCTAGTTAGGCTGGTCATAGTGCATAGTAACTTAGACTAGTAACATGCACATGTTACTACTTCAAGTTACTACCTTCATAGTGGGTAGTGTCATAGAGATAGTAACATAGAAAGCCTCGTTTATTGTTTTATAGACTCGTCTTTTATTGGTAAGTGTGATGTTACAGTAACATACTACCTCTGTTTGGGATTATAGGTCATACGCGTATATCTAGATCGTTAATTTGACTAATAAAATATAAGTTATATTGCATAAAAATTATATCATTAAAAATATAACAACTAAAGTTTCTAATGGTATAATTTTTGTGTTATTTTATTTATATTTTATTGGTCAAATTGGCAACCTAATTAACCGTGCGTGACCTATAATCCCAAACAGAGAGAGTATTATGTTACTCTAATTGACTCTCTCCTCATTAATTACATGTCACATCATCTTTTTTGCCTAGTTGGCATGCATGTTACCACTGAAGTTACTCCCACTATGACCAGTCTTATAGTGGGAGTAACATGAGTAGTAATATGCAAACCATATGCAATGCCACATAAGCATTTAGGTGACGTATCAAGTCATTAATTGAAGAAAGAGAGTGAGGTAGTAACATATTATGTTATTGTAACATCACACAAACCAAAGTAAAATGAGTCTATCAGCTAATAAATGAGGTCTTGCATGACACTACCCTTATGTTATTTGCCACTATAGAGGTAGTAACTTAAACTAGTAACATATGCATGTTACTAGTCTAAGTTACTATGCAGTATGACCATCCTAAGAGCATGTCTAGTAGAGCCCGTAAACCCCTATCCAACCGCCTTTTGCAGTTTTGAGGGTCCAATTCCTGTAGAATAAAACCCTTAAACCCTCAAAAAAATTAAGGGTCGAGCTCTCAACCCCTCCCCCAGCCTATAGAAGTGAGGGTTGGAGGAGCCAACCCCTACCCCGACCCAGCCTCACTTCACCGCGAGGGCGCGAAGGAAAATCCCCACCCGCCTTCCACCCTGCGCCTCCCCCGCCGCCTCCGCCCGCCCTAGCCGCCTCACGTCGCCGTCGAGCTGCCCTGGCCTCCTCCCGTCCTGGCCGCCTCCCGCTTCGGCTCCTCCCGCCCTCGGCTGCTCCCGCCCCGCCATGGAGCCGTCGCCATGGACCGGGCCGACTCCTGCTCCCGCCCCGCCATGGAGCCGTCGCCATGGACCGGGCCGACTCCGGCCCCCGCCTCCTCGGCCTCCCCGGTGTTGGGAATATGTCCTAGAGGCAATCATGTATGATGATATTTCCCATTGTATTCATAAAGTTATTAAGCTGTCCTTGTATAAACATCTGATGTGTATCATTGAATATGTGATTTGTTTGTGGAACTATACATTCATGTTGTTTGCACTAAATATCCTTGGTCATTGAGGTTGTGTTGGACACACAACTTAGACCAGTGTGAAAGTCGGCTTGATGACTCGGTTCCACTTGTCATGGGCATGGTGATGCTATTCCGACTTACACAGATTCGGCTAAAGAGTTTAGCGAGTCGAATTGACCCATATTGAGGTACAACGAACAAGTTGTCATTTGTATATCTCAATCAATGTAATCCTTAGACCTGAGGTTATTGCATAGTCCGAGTTGAGGATCACCAACTTAGGTTCTGTCAAACGCTGATCCGTAACTGGGCAGTTATAAAGGTAGAGTTCGGGTCGACTGAGAATCAAGTTGCGTGATGTGAATAACTAAGATGGGATTTTTCCCCTCCACTCGGAGAGATATTCTCTGGGCCCTCTCAGATGATATGATTCGGAAAGCATGGCCATGCACGACTCGGTTAAGTGTTAACCGAGGCGATCGACTAAGAGTTAGTCGGGTGAATCACTTATCTTGGATCGAGAAGAGAGTCGGACTATTTAAGAGATGATAATTATTCGCCTATAGTCTGACAAGGCATATCGTGAGGCAAAAGGGACTTGACGTAAGTCGCATTGGAAAGGCAAGTCGTCATGCCTCTTTGGTACTTGGGAGTCGGCACGTTCTGCTAGGAGCCGCTACCGACTGATCGATTGAGAGTCGGACTCTAATCGTGTCCAAGTAGCCATGAGCCTGCGGGGTCACACACTTAAGAGCGGGAGCAAGTTCGGATTGGATCTGAACTGGAAATCTGGTTGGGTTGGACCCGAGCCGGATTTGGACTGAGTCAGTGAGTCGGACTCACAGAGACTGGTATTATATGGGCTTTAGTGAATGAGCCATGAGAGAGGAACCCACGTTCACTCCCTATATATAGTGGAGCGCAGTAACCCAGTTGGGTTAATCGTTGATCGGTTAGATCATTCCATGTGTTGGAAACCCTAGCTCCACAGCATTCCTGCCGTCGTACCGAACCTAGCAGTTCACCGTCGGCGCTCCTCCTTGTACGTGTGGATACCAGCAGAGGTGTTGTATGATCAGCATCAGGACGATTGTATCGTGAGGATTGCACTGCATCAACTGACGCGTTTCATCAGTAATCCACAACTGCGCGTCTAGTGGTAAACCTTGTGGCCTTCTACCTCAGCTAGATCTTGGGATCACCACGTTAGAGGGAAAAGTTTTGTTTTATCTCTACGTGGCCCAACGGTGGTATCAGAGCGATAGCTTCTGGTTTTAGGCTCGAGATCTCGCATATGTGATATGCGGTAGGCTGTAGATGAGATCTATGTGATGTTTGGTGGTCGATCTACGAGATAGATCAGTTTTGTACGAGGTTGATTGGATCAACTATACTCGGGGAATGGTAGATCTAATTTCCGTGATCATACTGCTGAGGTCGTGGAACGACATACCCCTATCGGTCGGCTTCCGCCATCGGGATATACTGTGACACGTAAATCCAGAAGCGGTGATTGAAGATCAAAGAGTTTGATCGAATCGGAAAAATGGTCGAAATCCATGTTCAGATCGTAGATGAGATCTACGTTTTTGGAAAAATCGTCGGGCGCTGCCCCTTCGATCCCCGCCCGCTATCCGGCTAGCGGGACCGTTGGCTTCGCCCAGTCGTAGCACCTTAGATGTTGTTGTGAGTTTCACAACGCCGGTAGATATTGTATCTATGCATAACTTGTTTTTGCAGGAAGTTGTGAATGGTATAGTTCATGTGCATGTGATGTATATGTGTAATCCATACGTGATCTGCGAATCACGGTTTTGCCAGCCGACTGGTGCTGTCATTTTATTGTACAACGACCTGCGTGTCGGATTCTCTATGTAATTTACTTTACTAAGATAGTGTAGCTGTTTGGAGAATCCGGATGACATGCAAGGCGATGTACATGTCGGCAACATGGAGTAAGACGGCAAGTGACAAGATTTGGCACGAGTCGGATTACAGACTTTGTGGAGATGGAGATCACCATGAAGGGAGCCATACCATTTCACATTATAATTGCTTTATTTTGTGTTATTGTTATGTCTCTGTTTTACCTCTATTAGATAGTTGGTAAAATTTAATCCCTCAAATAAGGTCCAGTCGGTTTTTCCGCCAGTGTTTGCACCATCACAAGTCGGACATTTTTGGTAGTGGGCTCATAAAATTGAGGTGCTGCCAATTCTTTTCGACTAGGTGGGTTCGAGTCGGACTCTTACTGCGGAAACACTTGGTAAGCTAGACGGGTCTATCACAACGGTTGTGGGGCTCGGGGAAAAGTCGGATGGGAGCCGGGGCATATGATGCCACCCATCCAACAGGAGTCGTATGAGATATGATTGACAAGGAGTTGTCTACCTAGATCACTTGGCGGCTAGCGGTGATGCTAAAGCTCACTAGCCGACTTGCTTATTTAGGATCCTGAATCACTAAGTAACCATCGGAGGGGTGTTGGTTCTAGTAGGAGCACAAAATATTAAAATGTTTAAGATGCTTGCTCTTTTATGAATACATGTCTTAAGTGTTTTGCATAATTTCTGTTGTAGATCATGGCACCAAGTAGCAGTCACTCTCAGATATCCGGTTTTGCATTGAGAACCATTCTTGAGAAAGATAAACTGAACGACACTAATTTTACCAACTGGTATTGAAATCTGAGAATTGTTCTCAAACAAGAAAAGAAGGACCATGTCCTAGACAACCCACTTCCAGATGAGCCGAATGAGAATGCGACTGTCGCTGCCACCAATGCCTACCGTCGGGCTAAGGATGAGTCCATGGATATTAGCTGTCTTATGCTTGCTCACATGGAACCGGACTTGCAAAAGCAGTTCGAGCATGTTGAGGCCTACGATATGATCGAAAGCCTCAAAAGTATGTTCCAGGCTCAAGCGAAGACTGAGAGGTATCAAGTCTCCCAGGCTTTGCTGAGTTGCAAGCTTAAGGATGGTGATCCTTTGAGTCCGCATGTGATCAAAATGGTTGGTTACGTGCAGTCTCTGGAGAGGCTTGGCTGCCCCATTAGCGAAGAGTTCGCTACGGATATAATTCTGAACTCTCTTCCTAGTGCATATGGACAGTTCATTTCGAACTACCACATGCATGGTATGGATAAGAATCTCACTGAATTACATGGGATGCTCTAGCAGGCAGAGACGGATCTCAAGAAGGGCGCCAGTAAAGTGTTGATGGTGCAGAATAAGGCTAAGTTCAAGAAGATTTCTTGGACTAAGAAGAAGGCTAAGTCAGGAGGAAAGCAGGCTCAGGGCCCGGTCCCAAGCGCTTCCTCAGGGACTAAGCCATCTCCTTCAGCCGGATCCACTTGCTTCTATTGCAAGGCGGATGGCCACTGGAAGAGGAACTGCAGCAAGTATTTGGCCGACAAGGCCAAGAGTGGAGGTATGACTTCCGACTCAGGTACACTTGTTTGCAATGTTATAGACATATATCTTGCTGATGCACCTAATAGTTCTTGGGTATATGATACCGGATCAGTTATTCACATCTGCAACTCGTTGCAGAGACTGGTAAGAACTAGGAGCATAGCAAGAGGCGAGGTTGATATTCGAGTCGGCAACAAAGCAAGAGTTGTTGTGTTGGAAGTCGGCACGATGCAACTTCATTTACCTTCTGGATTCATTATGGAACTGAATAATTGTTATTATGTTCCAGTGCTTAGTCGAAACATTATTTCTGCTTCATGTTTGATGAGGCAAGGCTATGAGTCGAATATAAATAATAATGGTTGTTCTTTGTATTTGAATGATATGTTTCACGGCTTTGCACCCGTCCAGGATGGGTTATTTATTTTGAATCTTGATGGTGAGTCGGTTTATAACATAAATGTTAAAAGGTTGAAACCAAATGATCTGAATATGACTTACTTTTGGCACTGTCAGCTTGGTCATATAAGTTGGAAACGTATGAAGAAGCTCCATGATAATGGACTCCTAACTTCGTTCGACTTGGAGTCGTTCAAGACATGCGAATCTTGCCTACTCGGCAAAATGACCAAGACACCTTTTGCAAAGAGTTGCGAAAGGGCGTCCGACTTGTTGGGGCTAGTACATAGTGATGTATGTGGACCAATGAGCACGACAACCAGGGGTGGATATGAGTACTTAATTACCTTCACTGATGATTTGAGTAGGTATGGATATATCTACTTGATGAAACATAAGTCGGAAGCCTTTGAAAAGTTCAAAGAATTCTATAATGAAGCACAGAATCAACTCGGCAAGAAAATAAAGTTTCTTCGGTCGGACCGAGGAGGCGAGTACATGATCCATGAGCATCTGAAAAGTTGTGGAATAGTTCCTCAACTTACTCCGCCAGGAACGCCACAAAGGAATGGTGTTTCGGAAAGGCGGAATCGGACCTTGTTGGACATGGTATGATCAATGATGAGTCGGACAGATCTGCCTTTATCATTTTGGGGTTATTGTCTAGAAATAGCGGCGTTCACACTAAACAGAGTACCATCAAAATCGGTAGAGAAGACACCGCATGAGATGTGGACAGGCAAAAAGTCGAGTTTGTCTTTTCTTAAGATTTGGGGTTGTGAAGCATTTGTCAAGCGACTTCAGTCAAACAAGCTTATGGACATGTCGGATAAGTGTATTTTTGTGGGGTATCCGAGGGAAACCTTGGGTTACTACTTCTACAACCGAGAAGAGGGCAAAGTGTTTGTCGCTCGGAATGGTGTCTTCCTTGAGAAAGAGTTTCTCGGTCGGGGAGTAAGTGGGAGCACGGTGCAGCTCGAAGAAATTCGAGAGTAATCGTCTAGTAGCGAGTCAGCAAAAACCTTGGAGGTTGATCCGGTCGTGGTAGCTGAGCCGGCAGCAGCACCTGTACTACGAAGATCGGCGAGATTACGAAGTGTTCGTGATGTGTTACTGTTAGGCAGTGATGAGCCGGCGAATTATTCAGAAGCGATGGTGGGATCTGATTCCGAGTCATGGCTTGGAGCCATGATATCCGAGTTAAAGTCCATGGATGAAAATCAAGTTTGGAACTTGGTTGATCTGCCAGACGATGCAAGACCCGTCGAGTGCAAATGGGTCTTTAAGAAGAGAACTGATATGGATGGAAATGTTTCCGTCTATAAAGCACGTCTTGTCACGAAGGGGTTCCGAAAAGTTCAAGGAGTTGATTACGACGATACTTTCTCTCCCGTAGCGATGCTTAAATCAGTTCGGATCATGTTAGCTATAGCAGCCTATTTCGACTATGAGATATGGCAGATGGATGTCAAGACGACTTAACTTAACGGAAATTTAACCGATGATGTGTATATGATATAGCCCGAGGGTTTTGTCGATCCGGCTAATGCTGACAAAGTGTGCAAACTTCAGAAATCCATTTATGGGTTGAAGCAAGCATCTCGGAGTTGGAATATTCGTTTTGATGAGGTAGTCAAATCGTTTGGCTTCATCAAGAGTGATCATGATTCTTGTTTATACAAGAAGTTTAGTGGGAGCAAAGTAAACTTTCTAATCTTATATGTGGATGACATATTATTGATTGGAAATAATGTCCAGATGTTGCAAGAAACCAAGGAATCATTGGAAAGGAGTTTCTCAATGAAAGACTTGAGGCAACATATATTCTTGGAATCCGGATCTATAGAGATAGATCAAGACAGCTCATTGGATTGAGTCAGAGTACTTATTTGGACAAAGTGTTGAAGAAGTTCAACATGGAATCGTCTAAGAAGGGGTTCTTACCGATGTCCCATGGTGTAAAACTTAGCAAGACTCGGTGTCCTTCGACAACTAATGAGCGAAGTCGGATGAGTGCGATTCCGTATGCTTCTGTAGTCGGATCCATCATGTATGCCATGATTTGTACTAGGCCGGATGTTTCATATGCTCTAAGTGTTGTGAGAAAATACCAGGTTGGTCCTGGAGAAATCCACTGGACAGCGGCTAAAAATATCCTAAAGTACTTGAGAAGGACTAAGGATATGTTCTTGGTTTATGGTGGTGAAGATGAACTCAATGTAAAGGGTTACACGGATGCGAGTTATCTTACCGACTCTGATGATTCTCGTTCGCAATCCGGATACGTGTTTATTATAAATGGAGGTGCTGTGAGCTGGAAGAGTTCCAAGCAAGAGACTGTGTCTACATCTACAACAGAGGCTGAGTATATTGCCACCTCGGAGGCAGCAAAGGAAGCTATTTGGATGAGGAATTTCCTCATGGATCTTGGTGTGGTTCAGGGCTCATCCAATCTGTTAGACGTGTATTGTGACAACAATGGTGCTATTGCACAAGCCAAGGAACCTAGACAACACCAGAAGAACAAGCACATACTCTTGCGGTACCACCTGATTCGCCAGTTCATGGATTAGGGTGATATCAAGTTATGCAAGGTACACACGGATGCAAATTTTGTGGATCCGTTGACAAAGCCGTTACCACAGCCGAAGCACGAGGCACACCTGAGAGCCATGGGCATTAGATGCCTAGACATGTGATGTCGGAAGATTGACTCTAGTGCAAGTGGGAGACTGTTTGCAATATGTCCTAGAGTCAACCATGTATGATGATATGTCCCATTGTATTCATAAAGTTATTAAGCTGTCCTTGTATAAACATCTGATGTGTATCATTGAATATGTGATTCGGTTGTGGAACTATACATTCATGTTGTTTGTACTAAATATCCTTGGTCATTGAGGTTGTGATGGACACACAACTTAGACCAATGTGAAAGTCGGCTTGATGACTCGGTTCCACTTGTCATGGGCATGGTGATGCTATTCCGACTTACACAGATTCGGCTAAAGAGTTTAGCGAGTCGGATTGACCCATATTGAGGTACAACGAACAAGTTGTCATTTGTATATCTCAATCAATGTAATCCTTAGACCTGAGGTTGTTACATAGTCCGAGTTGAGGATCACCGACTTAGGTTCTGTCAAACGCTGATCCGTAACTGGGCAGTTATAAAGGTAGAGTTCGGGTCGACTGAGAATCAAGTTGCGTGATGTGAATAACTAAGATGGGATTCTGCCCCTCCACTCGAAGAGATATTCTCTGGGCCCTCTCGGATGATATGATTCGGAAAGCATGGCCATGCACGACTCGGTTAAGTGTTAACCGAGGCGATCGACTAAGAGTTAGTCGGGTGAATCACTTATCTTGGATCGAGAAGAGAGTCAGACTATTTAAGGGATGACAATTATTCGCCTATAATCTGACAAGGCATATCGTGAGGCAAAAGGGACTCGGACGTAAGTCGCATTGGAAAGGCAAGTCATCATGACTCTTTGGTACTTGCGAGTCAGCACGTTCTGCTAGGAGCCGCTACCGACTGATCGATTGAGAGTCGGACTCTAATCGTGTCCAAGTAGCCATGAGCCTGCGAGGTCACACACTTAAGAGCGGGAGCAAGTTCGGATTGGATCTGAACTGGAAATCTGGTTGGGTTGGACCCGAGCCGGATTTGGACTGAGTCAGTGAGTCGGACTCACAGGGACTGGTATTATATGGGCTTTAGTGAATGGGCCACGAGAGAGGAGCCCACGTTCACTCCCTATATATAGTGGAACGCAGTAACCCAGTTGGGTTAATCGTTGATCGGTTAGGTAATTCCATGTGTTGGAAACCCTAGCTCCACAGCAGTCCTGCCGTCGTACCGAACCTAGCAGTTCACCGCCGGCGCTCCTCCTTGTACGTGTGGATACCAGCAGAGGTGTTGTATGATCAACACTAGGACGATTGTATCATAAGGACTGCACTGCATCAACTGACGCGCTTCATCAGTAATCCGCAACTATGCGTCTAGTGGTAAACCTCGTGGCCTTCTACCTCAGCTAGATCTTGGGATCACCACGTTAGAGGGAATTTTTTTGTTTTATCTCTACGTGGCCCAACACTCGGCCCCCGTCCCGAGCGCCCCCGCCACCCGCCCCCGGCTCCGCTCCCGCCGTCGGCTCCGCGGCGCAAGTGGTGACGGTGGTGGCCGCCACCCACGTCGGGTCCAAGCGGAGGCGTGCGGGACAGCACGTTGTCGCCTCGACCGTCGCCTCGCCCGTCGCGCTGCTGCCTCCGGCCCGTCGCGCTCGTAAGTCGTCGGTGGTTGGGCTGAGGAGCGCTGCGGCCGCCAAGAATTCCTTGGGAGGGACTGTGGCCATGAAGAAGGTGGCCTCCCGGAAGAAGCCTGCGCCTCCAATCGCCGACCCTCCGCCCGTCGTTTACGAGGTGGTCGACGGAATGCCCGAAGGGGCGACGTTGTTCATGGGGCTTCTCGAAGATGCGGAGGTGGACATTGGGGCTCCTCCTCTCGAACCCTTTGGGTTTGGTGATGACTTGGAGGAAGAGGAGGAGGGGAAGGAGGAGGAGGAAGGGGAAGAAGAGGAGGAGGAGGTGACCGAGATAGAGGAGGAGGCCTTCACCACCGTTTACCGCCCCACCATACGCGCGACAAACTATAGTGAGGCCGAAGATATTCTCTTGGTTCGTTCTTGGGCCTCCGTGGGGATGTATGCTTGCACCAGTACTGATCAAACCGGCAAACGATATTGGAAACGCATAGAGGGCGCCTATTGCAAGATCAAGCCAAAGACCGGCGGGTTCGTCCCTCGAACATACCGTTCGCTTCAAGGCCGGTGGGAGTTGATGAAGCCCCAATGTGCTTGTTGGAGTGCGGCAATGGAAAATGTGATCAATGCACCGCCTAGTGGAAGCGTGCCGAGTGACTATGTGAGTATATATGCATGTTTTTACATCTACTTTACTATGCACCTCCTATGCTATATGTGTGTTTACTATGCTATTGGTGGGTTTGTAGGAGGGCATTACCGACAAGATGTACAAGGAGATGGCCGCTTACAATGGCAAAACATTTGCATTTAAGCATGTTTGGGAGCATCTTAAGGATTTTGACAAGTGGAAGTTGAGGTATCAAGAGACCGCACCCAATAAGGCGGCAATGCTTAGGATGGATGATAGTGATAAGGAGGAAAGGAACGTTGGCAAGCCCGAGGGAACCAAGAAGGCAAAGCTTAGGATGAAGATGGAAGGAGAGGCGTAAAGCTTGAGGGAGAAGATGTCGAGCATGATGAAGGCAAGGGAGACATTGACAATGAAGACATTGGAGACAAAGCTTCTTACCACCAAGAAGAAGAAATAGGTGAAGCTTGCACAAGTTTAAGAAAGGCGTGAAGAAGCCAAGTGCAAGGCCGAAGAAAGGGCGCGCAAGGCCGACTTGGAGGAGAGGATGATTGTGGTGAAAGAAGAAAATGCATGGAAAGAACTCATGGTGGAAGAGAGGGAGCACATGATGATGTCCAAGAAGGAGTACAAGGAGGACATCACGGAGAGGAAGAGGATATTCTGTCGTGCCTCCTCTTCTCTTCAATGTGACACTCCGATGAGTGGTGGTGGCGATGGCGGTGTGGAGGACTCCACCACCGGCGCCTATGGAGGTGCTTGATGGCGCCGAGGTGGAAGTGCTCTAGGAGATGGCGCCGTGTTGCAACTTTTTGGTGATGGTGCCGACGAGAGGGGTAAGATGATGATTTTGTGATGTAAACTATTAAACTATGCATCTATGATCTTCATTTCATAGTTTGTTTGAAGTGACGATTGTGATGAATTGTGTTTTCCTAGTGATATTTGTGATATGTGCAATGATATTGTGATGAGGGTTCGAGGGTTGAGGCAAATACTAGAACCCTTAAACCCTTAGTTTTAAGGGTTTGAGGGTTCTAGTCTCTGCCATCGACCCTCAATTTTAAGGGTTTGAGGGTTCTAGTTTATGACCCCTGTTTTTCACAGCTCACATGTGCACAGAACTGCCAATTCTTGACCCTTAAACTTTTAAGGGTTTAAGGGTACTACTAGTGATGATCTTAGAGCATCTTCACTAGCATTCCCAGGAAGCCGATTCGAACGTTAAAATTAGGTCCGAACGCCGAAATTCGGTCCAGTCGTGTTCCTAGGAACCTCTTTTCTTTCGGATTTGGGACAACTTTGGTCCGGACTTTCCAGACCATTCCCAGGGTCCCGAGAACGCCCTGGGAACGCCGGAAGAAGCGAACTCGGCAAAAAAAGGAAGCGGTGTGTGGACCCGTCAAGTCAGCGACGGAAGCCGAGTCGTCATCATCCTCGGAACCACGCGGCGACCGCTAGAAAATAACTGCTTGTCGCGTCGGCCACGGGTCGCCGTAGTGCCGCTCCACCGCAGCCCCCTCCACTACTAGGAAAATGGCCTTTAGTGGCGCACCAGGAAACATCATCCGTGGCGCACTAGCAGTGCGCCATGGGCCTTGCGCTACGGCTATCTCTCAGCCGTGGCGCACTGCCTAGTGCGCCACAGTTGTGTAGAGACAGGCGTAGCGCACCTGCTAGTGCGCCACAGAAGTTTGGGATGGTGCGCTACCCCTGGGATCTTCTGTGGCGCACTACCTAGTGCGCCACTAAGCTTCCATAGTGCGCTTTAGGTGTAGTGCGCCACAGAAGGTAGACCATATGCGCCACAGATGTATTTTTTTTAATTTCCGAGCCAGATTATATGCAATACAGATTATATACAATATTACAGCAGATATACACACACAGATACAAGATATACAATTGTATATATAAATACTCAATATGAAAAACAAGATTGAAACAAATACATATAGATAAGTCTCATACATGAATACATAGTCTAAGTTACATTGTTTCGATCATGTTACAAAGTAGTAGTTGGTGACATGCGAATACATGTGTCGATCGAACAAGTTAGAGCTCGGAAGCTCACCTAGCCATCTAAACTATCTAGCTAGACACAAACGCGGGGTAAATAACCAAAGAAGATAAGCATGATCACCGCCGCGACGAAGGTGTAGGTCTTCATTCGGTTCCTTGTCCTAACTCCCGCTAGATAGCGCGTGTATCTATCTTCCGCCTTCGCCACAGTGTTGTACCCTTTGTAGCTATTGCCGCTGAAACGGTGCACCTGTCTCCGGCAGTCTTCCCAATCATCGTAGACTCCGGGAACCCGTCCCTTGTACACGACGTACCACGTCATCTATAAGTTGACAATAATAATTAACCGATTATTGAAAAAAAACATATATAATTAAAGTCGCATATGAAGATACACTTATAGAAAGTACTCCTAAATCAAAAAGACCAAACTCAGAAAGCATGCCTCATATATAACTAGGTTGTTCGACACAGGAATATGCTACGATGGAACTGTTCGCCAAGTAGGATGCACAACACCTGGACCTGTGCATAGCACAAGGCGAACAATCCCATCGCAGCACATTCACATATAGTGTGCCACGACATTTCAATCATCGGCATTATTCTCGAAAAAGACCAAAGTAACTCAAAAAGCATGCCTCATATATATACATAGGTCGTTGGACACAGGAATATGCTACGATGGAACCGTTCGCCAAGTAGGATGCACAACACCTGGACATGTGCATAGCACAAGGCGAACAATCCTATCGTAGCACATTCACATATATAGTGTGCCACGACATTTCAATCATCGGCACTATTCTCGAAGAAGACCAAAGTAGCTCGAAAAGAATGCCTCATATATAACTAGCTAGGTCGTTGGACACAGGAATATGCTACGATGGAACTGTACGCCAAGTAGGATGCACAACACCTGGACTTATGCATAGCACAAGGCGTACAATCCCATCGTAGCACATTCATATATATAGTGTGCCACGACATTTCAATCATCGGCATTATTCTTGAAAAAGACCAAAGTAGCTCGAAAAGAATGCCTCATATATAACTAGCTAGGTCGTTGGACACAGGAATATGCTATGATGGAACCGTGAGCCAAGTAGGATGCATAAGACCCGGACTTGTGCATATCACAAGGCTCACAATCCCATCATAGCACATTCACATATACATTGTGCCACGACATTTCAATCATCGGCATTATTCTCAAAAAAGACAAAAATAACTCGAAAAGAATGCCTCATATATATACATAGGTCGTTGGACACAGGAATATGCTACGATGGAACGGTGAGCCAAGTAGGATGCACAAGACCTGGACTTGTGCATATCACAAGGCTCACAGTCCCATCGTAGCACATTCACATATATAGTGTGCCACGACATTTCAATCATCGGCATTATTCTCGAAAAAAGAGTAAGGAAAAAAAGAAGGACCAAATTGAGCAAAGGACCAAAGAGTAAGCAAAAAAACCAAGCATTGATTGATATATAATAATAATAAGCAAAATAAGTAAGCGATGATTCATAAACCTAATAAGATAAGTACACTTGTCCACACACACACAAAGGTCATCTATAGTTTGTAACTACAACTAGGCCAACATAAAGCCTTCTGGATCGGCTTAGGGAACGGGAGGACGCCCTGTCTCGTCATGAACTTCCTATAGTCACCCTGCATCTCTAGGCGATCTTCTATGTCACGGTTATTCGGGATATTTCCTCCGTAGAAGATCCCCCCCCCCCCGAAGTCATGACATCACGAAAGATGATTGCCCCAAACTGCTGCTGGATGCGATACATCTCTTGTCTAATATCCGAATCATTGATCTTGGCCTTTGCTTCGGCCCACTGTTTGAGATGATCTGGCAGCGTAGAATTTTGCTGGTCAAGTAGGAACGCCCTCATGTGATGGAGTGCGTAGTAGGCTTCCTTCTTACTGTTTTCTGGCTACTTCACGCAGGGGAACTCCGTTACGTGGTTGAAGACGTGCCTGCCGAACTTGACCTTCGTACGCACGAAGGTGGTGCCTTCCGTCGAGGCAAAGCCAGTGAGAGCATCATCCAGAACTTCCTTGTTCTTATCGTAGTTTTTCTTCTTTTCTAGACTCCCCGAGTCGAAATACGTGGCGTGGGAATGCTTCGGCGATAAGGAGATGAGCGTGAAGTGTTCATCTCTACGCAAAAAATTCAAATGGAATGTGTTGGAAAAATAATGATGATGATCTAATAAAGCCAATCGACGATGGCGAGTGAATAACGACTTACTCGGGAAAGTAAGGCACGAGAATGTATTCCTTTGTCTTGTTCGCCACGAGGATTCTTTTTAGGTACGAGGCCACGATACGTCGTTCGGCGGGGGAACCCAAGCAGCCGTCACGCATGTAGTAGGGGTCCACTATAGCGATTCCCGGTGTGTTCTCTCTAATGATCTGCATGGCCAGGCTGAGAGAAAACAGACGGACCATGGTATAGTGCAGCGGGTATAGGTGGAACATATTGAAGATGTCGTCGAACCGCAGGAAGAACAGATCCGCAGGGGCATTGTCGACGAAGCCCAAGTCTGGTGGCACCTTAACCACGAATACCGGTTGCGAGGGATCTTTCTCCGATAGAAGGCGTCTCTCTATCGTCAGCACGCCGTCATGCACACTCTGCAGTTCCAAACTGGCGAGCTTCCGCAAATTCTTAGGTAGCATGGGCTCACCCGCCACATGAATCCTCCACATAATTCCCTCGGGTCTTGGTGGCCCGTCCCGAAACCTGATCGGATTCACATTTGTTGACGCCACCGGCTGGCTCGAGCTGCTAGATTTTCTTTTCCTGCCCTTTTTCCTTTTGGAGAGAGGGCAGGCACCGCAATCTGAGCATCGGCCGCCCTATGTAGTGTGTCAGGGCTTAGAATAAAGGGCCGGTTGGTTGTATCAGCTGGCTCTATAAAGGCGCAAGCTGGAGGCGTCTCCTGAGAACCAAACAAACGCTTGGTGATAGTGGCTTTCTCTGTGGGGCCACCAGCTAGGTCTTCTTCGTTGCCAAACTGAGTGCTGAAGAAGTGATCATTCCAGTCTTCGTCGTCCTCGGCCGGATCCTGCGCCATGTGCATATCATCAACATGATCATCCGACCCACCGCGTGGAGGTGACGGCGAGGGCGTAAGGGGGCCTTGCCACCGCTTGTCGCTGGCATGACAGGCGGTGCTGTTGTCTGTGGCGTGATGGCCCCCGCCGTCCCCAAACGGATCATGCTCTTTGGCCATAGCAAGAATAAGCCGAAGCAACTTCTGAGGACAGACGGCTCTTCTTCATCCGCTTCTGGGGGTTGAATGGGAGGTTCCAGGTCGTCGCAGCCCCTTAGCACCCGACTAATTTTAACCCTATGCACGCTATCTGGCATCGGCTTTGAGTGGAACGTGCGCTGCAAGGGTTGAACGATGGTACCCTTGGCAACATCCCTCAGCTCGTTGTTCACGTAGCATAAGAGAGTGCAAGGAACATCCGTCTGCGGAAAACATGTACGGCGTCGTCAGAGAAAGATGCCATAAGAGTAATAGATGGCATGAAAGGCGGTAATTAAAGCAATTTGTTTACCGTGATGGCGTCGAGATCGGCTAATGTCGACGCACCGCATACGGCGATGGGCGTGCAAGAGATGGAAGGGCTGCTTGATGGCGCGGTGCTAGCCGCCGGTGTATTCTCCCTACCGACGGGTTCTTGGAGCTCCGGTGCCGCCGCGACGATGGCAGGGGGGCACCAACATGTACTCCGGCGCCGCGGTGATGGCAGGGGGAGTCACCAACACTTGCGGCGCCGCGGTGCTAGCGGGCGGAGTCACGAACACGTAGTTCGCCTGATTCGTCGGCGCCGCGTTGTTCGAGTGGCTGCTGACCATGCTTGGAATCGGGCACGGCCCTACTCGACCACCCGCACTCCAGTTCTCTATTGACTCCACCAAGGTAGGCAGGAAGGACGTGAGGGTGATTGCCAGGTTGTCTTGGACGATCTGCGGGATCCGCGCCACTTGTGCCTTAAGTTCTTGAACCTCTCGGTTTTCCTCCTCGCTCCTTCCCGACGGCGCCACATGCGTCCTCGGCGGTGGACCAAAATGATCCACCCAATTCTTACCCCCGAGGCCGGCCAGACGGCCAGCCGACGACGGCTTCTTCGTAACCGGCTCTATTTTCTTGGCCCGGTTCATCGCCCTGTTAAAAGGGTTATCCCACCGGGTGGCCGCCGTCGACCCCTGGGATGAGGAACCCTGGGATCCATGACTAGCAACAATTTCCTCCTCCTGCAGAAGAAGTAACAGTGAATCATTTAGATCATCGATTAGATTGCAATCGTGTTGATCCGCGGTAATTAGATTATACTTACCACAATTTCCTCGAATTCCTTCACCGCAGGATCCGCGGTGAGTTGTTTGGTTTTTGGGTCCACATGGTAACGCGCCCTGATGAAGTTTCGAACCTGCCCGGGTTCGAATTTAGCAAAGGGGTTTTCTATCCCCTTGGATCTATACTCTTCGTCCTCCTTATTCCATTTGGCCTCCGCGGTTCTGTATCCACCAGATCCGAGATGGTGATGACCTATATTCATCGCCTGAAGCACCTTTCCCCGATTACTATTGGCCAGGGCTCTTTCGGATTCACACCTCTCCTTGAACTCCCGGAACTGATCTTCGGTGATCTGCGGGTCAATCTTCTGGATCTCCTCGAGACTTTTGCCTTCTTTATAGATCTTCTTCTTTATCCGGGTTCTCCAGCTAGCCAGGGCGGTGCTCATCTTTGTGAGGGCGGATTTGTTTACTTCGTTCCCATGATAATTTGTGTTCTGGTACTTAGCGGGGAACTTGTATCTTGCATGCAGCTTCTCGAAGAGGAGTGTGCGCAAGTGGCCATTATCTTTATGCCGGAGATTCTCGGTGTTGATCGAGATGGTTGTCCGGGTGATCGCCGCCACTTGCCCACCGTACCCTTTGACGACAAGGGCGGGCTCCAAAGGAACCCCTGATGGGCTCACTTCGGTAATCTCCTCCCTGGCCGTGCCGACCGTGTTCGGGCGCCGGTCCTTCGGCTTCTTCTTCTTCTTCTTCTTAGGAGGGTTGCTACCACTCCCTGTGCCCTCGCCGCCATCAGTGGTTTCATCTTCCGCCGTTCCTTCGGCTTCTTCCTCCGCGTCTTCCATCTCATCATCCTCGCTCTCCGAAGGATGGTATTCTTCATCGTCTTCTAGCCGCTGGGCCGCCTCCTAGAATGTCAATTGTTTATTCAGAGGTCTGAGTTCTCCTTCAGCGCTGATGCGCTTAGAACATCCAGCCTCGTCGTTGTCACACATCTTTGCACTAATAAAAAACAAATAATTGGTTAAATGCATGGAAAAATCTGGCATGACCTTTGCTTATTTTCTTAAACTAGGAGTGCCTGATTTCTGCCGAAACGGAAGTTAATCAACATTCCGGCAAAAATCGGGACTCATTTCATACAAGAACCTGCATATATATGGCCAGCATAGCTAGCACACAATAAATGGCATCATATCCAGACATTCAGACAAGAACATAAACAAACACCCTAACCAGCATGGCCAGCATTGCACCCACAGACTCACAGCTAGCACCCACATATGGTCGACCACACACAGTAATCCATCCAGCCAAAATATAGATGAAATAGAAACAAGAGAGGCATTTGGTCAACACAAACAACAATAATCCAGTAGGAAAAAGGTATCTAAGCAGCTTAACAGAACACTCCACTAATAGTCCACTAATAGTCACCTTAAACTATATTATTATTTAGACCTGTTTGAAGTTTTGGTACTGCTATGATGTGGCTGGTTCTGCTTCTAGGAGCTGATCTGTCATAGTTGAAAGTTAGTTGCTTTTTTGTGATTCAACGGACACAGTGCTTACTGCCTCCAAAAGATAAATCAGTATGGAAAATGTTGCAATTCCTTGTGTCAATAAGAAAGAATATTGGAACCAGAGCAGTTCCTGGTTGCTTTAACTTGAGGCTCGACAATGCTCACTGGATGTACCTTGTATGCTTGACACTGGTACAATATTGTTGTTGTATAATCTATGCTATGTACTTGGCTCTAAAGAATATGCAGGAGCATTTGGTCTCCATTTTATTTTGCTTTATTATATTTTCTCTTCACCTGGGCATATCTATATCATTTCTAGCTAGCTATCTACACAAAATGAACTAGCTAGCTGCTTGGTGCTAGCTAGTTGTATATACTAAGGTTGTACAGACAATAACCCAGACAATAATGCCAAGCCATATGGATCTTCACTAGTCAGACCAAGTAAGAGGAAATGGAACCAAGGAATATGCCACAGTTTCAAAACACTTGTAGAAACACCACCAAGTAGATAAATGGCAGAAGAGGGTCGAGTGAATATTTGCACACCTAGCTTGCATAGACTTTGAAGGCCAGTGATGTGCTCATGGTAATTTAACTGAACATGACTCAGAGAATGCACTAAAAGTCACCTGAATTTTGTCACTGACAAAGGAAAACAACCACTGAATATCAAATTCCCTGCTCATTCACGTTCTGCCATCCAAAAATAGGGCCAAACAACTAAGCAAAACCCACTGCACTGCTTGCCACAGACCATCTGAACAAGAACTCCTCTGAACTCTAACCTCTAATCCTATGAACCCTAACCTAATCCTCTGAACCCTAACCTCGAGCAGCAGCGGCGGTTACCTCTAAGATGGAATGGATGCAGAGAGAGGCGAGAGAGGGAGAGAGGGGAGGGGCGAGGCTCACCTCTAATATGAGGACGACGGCGGGCTCCTCCACGGCCTCCTCCTCCTCGAGCAGCAGCGGCCTCCTCCTCCTCGAGCGACGGGTGCGCGGGATCCTCCTCCTCGAGCGCACGGCCTCCTCCTCGAGCGCACGGGCAAGGTGGCCTCCTCCTCCTCCTCCTGGCGTGGCTGGGATGCGGCGGCGGTGGCGTCGTCAGAGATGCGGCGGTGGCGTCGATGCGCGGTGTCGGAGGACGATGGGGATGGGATATGCGGCTAAGGACGATGGAGTTGTTGACTAGCTAGTCATACTCACTTAGGCGTAGCGCACCCTTGGCAAGTGCGCTACAGATAACCGTAGCGCACTTGCCCAGGGTGCGCTACGCCTAAGTGGGTACGACTATTTAGATAAGAGGGCTGCCACCCCCTTTGCTAACACTAGCACTGCCTTACCCCACTGGTTCCGCCCACTGGTCTATTCTAAACCTGTTAGCACCCAGGTTCGAATCCTGGTGCCCACATTTTTTATTTTTATTTTAAAAATACTTTTAAATGTTCCAAAAAATGCCCAAAAGTGGTGATATATGCTACAAAAGTGGTGAAATACCGGTCTTCTCTTTCGATGCTCTTTGCCCATCTGACACGGAACATCGGCACCTTTTCTCCACAGTAGTCGAGCTCCCAGATCTCCTCGATTCTTCCGTAGAATCTTTCCTTCACGTTGTCATCGGTGTAGAATTCCGACGTTACGCCTGAGTTCTGATAATCACACTTGTTGTCCTTTTCCTCCGTGTAGAATGTGTAGCCGTTGATATCATACGCCTGATAGGTCACCAGGTTTTGCATCGGTCCCTGCGACAAGGTGAATATGATCTTTTCCGTGTCAGAAGAATGCGAGCGCGGGGGATTATCAAGGAGCGTCTGCCTAAACCAACGCGTGAAATCTGAGTTGTGCTCTTTGATTATTTCTCCCTGCGTCCTCTGTATGCCCCAGTCACTGTACTTCTTCTCGATTAACCTTTTGTGCTTATGTACCCAAGGATCGACTAGTTCTAAATGCTGTAGCGCGACGAGGTTTGCTCGATCAAAGTCTGCGCGTCGAAAATCGAAGTCTGCATGCAGTATGCGACGACCCTCTCGGTGACCAGATCCGTCGAGCTTGCCAAGGTGTCTGTTTACGGGAAGACTGACAGGGTTCTCGATGTCTAGATAATTCGTGCAGAAAGAGATGCACTCTTCGGCCAGAAAGCCCTTGGCTATGCTTCCATCTGGACAGGACCTGTTGTGAACGTATCCTTTGATGTGTCCGTTCATCCTTTCGAACGCCATCATGCTACGGAGGAACATCGGCCCGAGTTGTACAATGTCCTCCACGACATGGACCAGTAGATGCACCATAATGTCGAAGAATGCGGGTGGTAAGTAGACCTCAAGCTCACATAGTATCACCACGATCTCCTCCTGTAGCCTTCCGAGCTGATTCACGCCAATCGACTTCCTAGAGATGACGTCGAAAAACTTGCATAGGCCAAATAACGTTTCACGGACGTGCTCGTCCATTATCCCTCTTAGTGCGACCGGAAGTACCTGCGTCATTAGCACGACACAGTCGTGAGACTTCATGCCACTGAACCTCTGCTTCGCCTCGTCTAGGTATCTGCTTATCTTGCCCGCGTAGCCGTAAGGAAATTTGACTCCTAGAAGGCACTTGAAAAACTGTTTGATCTCATCCTGGCTTAGAGTGAAGCAAGAAGGAGGGCAGTAATATTCGTTCTTCTTGAACTTTTTTACCCTTCCGACGACCTTGTGTCGTCTCCGACTCATGATCATCGTCATCTTCCTGATCATCAGGAGTAGTGCGTCCTCCGTGAAGCTCCTTCCGGATACCCAAGCATATCAGGTCGTGCCTTGCTTTCAGACCATCTTTCGTCCTATCTGGCATGTTGATTATGGTGGCGACCAGACTCTCGCACACGTTTTTCGTGATATGCATGATGTCGAGGCTATGAGGCGTGCAGAGAAACTTCCAGTATGGCAACTCCCAGAAAACAGACCTTGTTTTCCATACCTTCATCAGTGGCTTGTCTTGTTGCTGCCTCTTTCGCTTCTTTCCTAGCTTAGGACAATCTTTCCAGTTTTTCAGCAACTCTTCCACTTCTTCGCTGCTCCTACGCTCTGGGATTCCTCGGGTCTCTGATTTGCCATCGAACAGGTCTCCACGTTTTCTCCATGGATCATTCTTGCCGAGCCACCTCCGGTGCGCCATGAACACGGTTTTCGATGACCCTGGATCTTTCTCTAGTTGGAGATAGCTTGTGTTATCCATGCACCTAACGCATGCGCAGAATCCTTGGATAACCTGCCCCGAGATATACCCGCAACCTGGATAGTCTTGCACCGTAGTGACCAACGCGGCTCTCATAGTGAAATAATCTTGTGCGACAGCGTCGTAAGTATTGGCTCCAGATTCCTATAACGTGGCTAGCTCCTCTTTCAACAGCTCGAGATACAGATTGATGTCGGTACCAGGTTGTTTCGGCCCTTGAATTAGCATACTCATTTGTATGTACTTCTTCATGCACAACCATGGAGGTAGGTTGTACATCCATACAAACACGGGCCAAGTGCTGTGCGTGCTGCTCTGGCTACCGAACAGATTGAGTCCATCGGTGCTCGCACCAAGCCTGATGTTCCTCGAATCTCCACCGAATTCTGGGAATTCGAGGTCCAATGCTTTCCACTGGCTAGCATCTGAAGGGTGCGTCAGCAGCTCATCCTTTTCGGGGTCATCATCATCTCCTGGCTTCTTCCTTTCCGCATGCCATCGCATGAGCTTCGCTTCCTTAGGGTCCGCGAAATAGCGCTGCAGACGAGGAGTGATAGGAAAGTACCATACCACTTTTCGAGGTGCTTTCTTCCCTTTCTTGTATCGACTCACGCTGCACACCGGACATGTGGTTTTCTCCGCGTCCTCGCCCCGATAAATGATGCAATTGTTGATGCATACGTGATATCTAACGTGCGGTAGATCGAGAGGACAGACGATTTTCTTGGCATCCTCGATACTAGTTGGACATGTGTTCCCCTCCGGGAGACGATCGTGCCAGAATGCCATCATATCGTCGAAGCTTGCGTCGCTCAATTTGTGCTTTGCCTTCATCTCCATAGCCTTGAGCGTTACATTCAACCGGGTATCATCGGGCCTGCATCCTTCATACAATGGAGTAACCGCGTCTTTCTCAAGTTGCGCAAGCTTGGCTTTCTCTCTAGCGGCAGCCCTGGCGTTACTCGTCTGCTTGAGAAGCAGCTCTTGCACATAAGGGTCCCGCACCCAGCCTGACGTTGTTCCATCGTCGTCTGCTCCTCCGGCATCTAGATCATCATCATCCGGGTCTTCTTCCGCACCTTCACCATCTCCAGGAGACTCTTCATCATCTCGCCCGTTCTCGCCGTGATGATGATCATCGTCATGTTGGCCACCTTCACCGTCTCCATCATCTACATCATCGCTTATCCAACGAGTGTATCCATCCATGAAACCATGGCGGAGCAGGTGCGCCTGCAGATTCCCGGAATCTGGGTCGATCACCCAGTTGAGTTTGCATCTTCTGCATGGACATCTTATATCTGTCTTGTTATTTCGTATCATGTCGGCCGTCGCACATTTTAAAAATCTAGCCACAATGCCTTCGCTCATTATGCGGACCATTTTTGCCTGCACGGTGTACACGGTACAATTTTGAAGTCTATTAGAACCACATAATGAATGCATGCATGCAATGGTCGATAGAAAATTTCGGCATGACCTATCCTAAAATTAGGACCTTTGCGAAATGCCAAAGTCTTGCCAAAATGGAAATGAATCAACATTTTGGCAAAACAAATTGCAACTTGTTCACATACAAACACAAGAGAGAGAGACCGATCCATACACACATGAACATATCATTATCCTCTCCATACACACATGCATGCATGAGCATCATCGATACTCTCCATATACACACACATATGACCATCCTCTCCACATACACACATCATGATGAGCATCGATCATCTACATACATATGAGCACATCATCCATATACACGTGAACACATCCTTACATGGACAACTTACCGAGATGAGAGACCGATCGCGAGAAAGATGGAAAGGAGAGGTGCGCGCGTCGACCGGAGAAGGAGATGAGAGACCGGAGACCTCCTCTATTACTTATGTAACATCCAAAGCAAGTTTTACATGCTAAAAATGGTGAATGGGTGGAGAAATTGAGGTGGGAAGGAGAAGATCCCGACTAGATCTAAGGAGGAAGAAGAAGGGGAAAGTGAAGTGTGGGGTGGTGGGATGTGGTCACACATGTGCACATAAAGAGCTGTCCTAAAAAAATCGACACATCCGTGGCGCACACGGCCCAGTGCGCCACAGGGAGTACAAACATCTGTGGCGCACCATGCCATGTGCGCCACAGATGCGCCTACTCCCTGTGGCGCACTAGGCCGAGTGCGCCACAGATGTTTGTGGCCGTTTCACAGCAGATGCTTAAGCGTAGCGCACCCCCCATGTGCGCCACAGATGACACTAACAACCGTGGCGCACATGACTATAGTGCGCTACAGATGTTTGGCGTGCGGCCAACAGGGCCCTGGCCCACACACATCTGTGGCGCACTACTGTCATGTGCGTCACGGTTGTTCTAGTTACTAGTAGGGCACTGCCCACAGGTGAGCCACGCCTGTTTTAGCCGTGGGGCACTTCAACCATGTGAGCCACGGATGTGCTGATTACCTATAGCCGTTTTCCTAGTAGTGCTCGGCCACCATGACGGACCGGCGGGCACTAACTTCCCGCCGTTTCCCCTTTTCCCACCCTCGCCGTTATACCCCTCCCGCCTTCTGTAACACCCCCAGAATCGGCCCTATGCAAGTTTTAGCGAAACCCGCTAAACCTGCATAGGAACGATTCGAATGTGCCCACCAGGCACTTTCGTGCGGGTGGAAAACGAAGTAATAACATTACACAACAGTCCTCGATGGGACCCACAGAACAGATATATATACAACTGCGACTCAATGAGTCAAGAATACAGATATACAGTACAAAGATCCAAATCACCTTGAAAACGATAGAGCGTCCGACTACGGACAAGATGCAAATGGGGCTAAGAGCCCTGAAGAATAACCAATGGCGTCCATAACCCTGCCCAGGCCAAGCCGGAAGGGTAACCCTGCTAACGACGTCGATCTCAGAACCTGCTTAAACAAAAGGGGTGCCGACAAAGGGCAAAGGAAAAAGAGGAGCGTCAGTACCGAGGCCAGTACACGGCGAGACTAGAATTCGGCGGTCCTCGCCTACATAGGTATGGTGGACCGAGCGGCAGCGGCAGCTTGCACTAAACAACCTATAGAGACTCGATACAACTGGCGGTTATCAGAGAGGGATAAGAATGACCTATCCGGATCCAACCTGAAGCTACCACCAAACAAACCCATCCTGGTGTTTCCCCCTCGAGACCAAACGAGGAAGTCAACCGAGAAACTCACACAGTTGGCAGTTTTATTTATTCAGTTATTGTTGCAGCAATTACTAGTCAGGTGTAGATGATCGTCCTGATAAAATAAACAGTGGGCAATTTTAGTTAACCATTCCGTGATAGTTGCGACACTTACTAGTCAGATACAATTAACGTGAGATAACCCAAAACCCAGCAGTTGTTGGTACTTTTATTTAGCCATTCCGTTGTAGTGAAGCTGATTACTAGTCATATCGGATACAAGTCAATTTATAACAATAAACTTTAGTTATAGTTGTCTATGATCAAGCACTGTGCTCCAAGTCGTCCATAACCGCGGACACGGCTTCTCGAAAAGATTAAACCCTGCAGGGGTGCACCAAAGTATCCACACGCACTTCGACCCTTTTTTGCCAGATCAGTTAACATACACCCATCGGTATGTCGGCGGGGCCTAAGTCATGACGTTTCCCAGACCCAAAGCAAGCACGGGGGGCCACCCCACTAAGTACACCCGCAACAAAGTCGGCCGGTCTCCGAGACGGACTCAGGGTTTGCGACAGTGGCTGTAAACGACAGCAAATCCCCAAACGGGGACTGTCGATACCGCGAAAACACTCCGCTTCCAAAACAGTACAGCGTGCTCCTCACACAATCGTAAATAAAGCAGTAAAGCATGGCATAAGTACAGGATAGTAATAAAGCCCCAAACTACTTGTGGCCCCCAGTACAATACTTTGAAAGCAGGTACTAAATCGATGGGGGGCCCATATCTCCCCACATGTGGTTAGCGCGCTCGATCTCGGAACAGGTGTCAAGAACTCGGGGTCCTACGGGACACAAGTGGGCGGTCGGAAACCAGATATTATCTATCACCCACCGATGCCTCTGCTTACTTACTTCAATTTTAGTTGTTAAACAGTAATTAAAGTGAACGATAAGTAAAACCATGATCATCTCCAACATTGAACATGCGGCACTTCTCCAACAACTGTGGTACTTGACGACACGCGAAAACACTTGAGCAAGCGACTACGACGCGCGGGTCCAACTATCTACCAAACAACAGGTAATAGGATGTGTCCAAGGCTATATATGGCTGCAAGGGATATAACGGATACGAAAACTAGAGCATCGCAACTCAGATAGCAAAGATCAACAGGAGGGAATAAATACTATAAAAGTAAGATAGGTAGAAATGGGGAGATGCTCGCCTGAAAACATTGCCGAAGGTTCAACCGAAGATCGGGTCGACACTCGCATCAACTCAACGGCCTTATCCGCGAAGAACCAAAACACTAGAATAAACACCAGATGCAATATTTAATACTACGGCAAAAGATCGGGCATGATGCATGTATGATGCACGGCATGGCAAAGGTGTGATGCGATTAGGTCAAATTAAGCGGAGCCGGGGTCCCGACAATTAATTAGATGGTTCAAGTTATTTATCTACCCCGCAAATTAAATGTTGTCTTAACATGGCAGGAGATAGCACCGGGTTCGCTACACAATTTTAAATGAGGCCAATATGAGACTAGATTTGACCGCATATGGGCCCCATATTTAATTATTAGGTGAATCGGCATAAGGCCCCCAAACCACAGACAAGGATGCATGCATGAACAATTCAATATGCAACAAGTTTATATTTCATTTATAAAAAATAGGGCTCGAGGAAAAGGGGTCACACATTAGGGGCTCGACGGTCTTGAGGTTCCGGGGTTCGGGGTCGGTCTCAGGGTCCGGATCTGGGGGTTCGGGGTTCGACGGATTCGGTCTCGGACAACAGAAGTAGATCTAGTCGCATTCGCGGTGGTCGGGCCATGTTGTCGGTCTTGTCGTCTCACGCGGAGATCTTGTCGTTCCGGGAGGAAGTACTTGGTCTGGCGTCGGGGCATCGGACTCGCCCTGGTCGGTGTCGATCTTGCCGTCGTTGGCGGACTTGAGCGGATCGGGTACCAGGGTCTTCGGATCCGTGAAGTAGATCTTGTCGCACGGTGTCCGGGGTGCGTCCGTGATGTAGATCTTGTGATACCGGCGTCATCGGGTTCCACCTCACGCATAGGTCGACGAAGCCCGTAGCGATGCAGATCTTGGTTTACAGCTTGAAGGAGGTCTTGTCGGTGTCGATCTTGGGGTTCTCGCCTCAACCATCGATGGCATACTTGGATCAGCGCCTCAGTACATCGGGATTATCTGGGTCACTGATAGAACTTGACAAACTTCCGATAGCTTCTATCATCTATAACAACCGTCCTTGCCACAAGTGGCCGTCACACATGGCCAAGGCCGGAGCAGCGTGGCGGTTGAGGCCCGCGAGGAGGGCCCTAGGAAGCGGACAGCAGAGGCTCCCGGCGAGGTCGGCGCGACGGGGCCGACGCGGCGGCGCCGGTGAGGAGCTCGGCTCGGCGGCGGCGACGGAGGTTGCTGGCCGCGAGGCGGCGAGGCGCGCGGGAGGCTCGAGGGCGCGCGGCGGGGAGAGAAGGTGGGGAGGTGAGCCGGCGAGAGGGGGCGTGCGGGGCCAGGCGGGCGGCGGAGCTCGCGGAGGAGGGTTCCGGCGAGGTGAGGACTGGGGGGAAGCGGCGGAGGCGGCCGGAGCTCGGGCGGCCGGGCGGCGGAGCGCGGTGGAGGGAGGCTGCTGGTGGGGCGGCGAGCTGGCGGTGGAGGGAGGTGAGCGACGCGGGGCGCTGGCCGGAGAAGAGGGCGAGGGCGAGGAGGTGAGGCGGCAGAGCGGAGAGCCAGGGAGGCGGAGGCGGCGCGGCCACGCCGGAGGGGAGGGGAGGCCGGCCGGGCGAGGGAGAAGGGGGCGGGACGCGCCGTCGGGGAGGAGGATGAAGACGGGGTCGTCGGGTGAGAGAAGAGAAGAGAGAGAGGGGCGGGACAGGTGGGGAGCGTCGGTTCTGGTGGGGCCACGTGGGTCCAGGCGGGGTGGGGCACTGGCATGTGGGGTCGGCGGCTGGTGGAACCGGTTGGAGGCAGGGGCATGCGTGCTGGGTGAGTGGGGGCTGTGGGGAGAGAGAGAGAGGTGGGGAAAGGGTAGGATTAGGTGGCAGGGTTTGATTGGCTAGGGGGAAGGGTGAGGTGAGGTGTCGAGAGGGGGTTGGTTGGGGTGAGGTGGAGGGGGCTGGGTAGAATAGGACCGGGTAGAAAAGGGTTTCTAGGTTGGACCGATTTTATACTGGGGGTGGTCGTTCGGGTCGAATCGGCCCGTCCGACTGCCCCCACTAAAATAATTTAATGTTTTATTTGATTAAAACAAAGCCTCTGCAAACCGATAGCAGACAAAACAAAATAATCCGGAGACCCGGTTTTGGTGTTTGAATAAAGATGGGGCGTTTTAGAAAACACAAAAATAGGTTTTCTGCAATTAGTTTTATGCAAGCAAATGCAAGATGATGTCGATGCTCAAAAGCAATGTGGCATGATGACATGAGCATGCGGTCATGATGATGCAATGCACAAATACAACGCGATTTTCTAGTAGTGGTTTTGCGGGATGCCACACCTTCGCCGCCCATCTCGGCCTATAAAAGTCGTAACCCTCGCCGAAGCTCCTCGCACTCTCTCATAGCTCCCCAGCCCCCAACTCCGGTGAACCAAACACTCCGGCGAACTCACCGCTCTCCCTCCCCAATTTCCCGACGACGGTGCGGCGGTGAACAGCTTTGGCCATCGCACGCTCCAGCCGTGGGAGGCGCTAATGCTTTACGAAGCCGGCTACATGGCGCCGCCTGACATGCGGAACCCTCCGGGCTGGAAGCTTAGTGCCGGCGGCATCCCAATCCCGCTGGCGCCGACGCCCGACGAGCTCCCTGACGAGATCCAGGCCTTCATCGCAGCCATGGACGATCCCTCCGCCACCGAGAGCCTCGACAATGTCCTCTACTAGGAGACCTTCTTCGCCGACCGCCGCGCCTAAGAACTCGCCCGCCACGAGGGGCCGCCCGACTCTCCGCCGAAGCGCAAAAACGCGGCGGGTCGTCGGCGTTTTTGGAGCACGCCAGGCCAGACGCTCGTGGCGGTGCTGCAGCACATCCGCGATGGTGATGGCGTGTTCAACGCCTCGTTGGGAGACCCCAAGAGCAAGGTATGATGAGCACAGCATCAAGATTCCCCTCAGTAAGAAACCAAGGTTATCGAACCAGTAGGAGGAAGGAAACGTCTCAAAGGTGTTGCAAGCAACGTGGAAACCTGCACAACACAAACTCAAAACTTTTCCCCAACTAACATTGAGGTTGTCAATCTCACCAGTTGTTGTAACACAGGATTAACTGTATGGTGTGGAAGGTGATGATTGTTTGCAGCAATTAAACAAATTACAGGACTGAGAAAGGCATAACAATGAAATACTAGACATAAAGATCCTATGAGATTCGATTGGGCAATACAACAAGATACATAGACCGCCATCCAACTGCATCTATGACTAGAAGTCCACCTTTGGGTTATCATTCGAACCCCCTCTAGTATTAAGTTGCAAGCAACAGACAACTGCTTTAAGCAAAGTGTGTAAGGTAAACAATCCACCTGTTCCATGAACAAGAGACCGTTGTTTTCCCCCCTAGTGGCAACAGAACATCTACAACCTTAGAGATTTCTGTCACTTCCCTTGATTAAATAGAGGCATGAACCCACTATCGAGCATAAATACCCCCTCTTGGAGTCACTAGCAACTACTTGGCCAATATAGCTACTAACAACGGAGAGCATGCAAGATCACAAACAACACAGACATGATAGAATCAATAAGACAAAACCATTAATCAATCTGACATAGTAATCTCAATATCCATCGGATTCCCGCAAACACAACATGCATGATTACAAATAGATGAGATCTTGATCATGAACGGAGCTCACAAGATCTAGACATGAAAGCGCAAGGAGGATATACAACCATCTAGCTACTACATGGACCCGTAGTCCAAGGTGGAACTACTCACGCTTCATACCGGAGGCTGGCATGATGAAGAAGAAGGCCTCCGGGATGATCTCCCCTCTGACAGGGTGCCAGTAAGAGCTTTAGATCCCTCAATCTAGGGATGATGGTGGCGGCGGCTATAGACGGTTTCGTGGAATATTGATCGGGTGCTTAGGGTTTAGACATCGAGGGCTTCTTATAGGCGAAGATGCGAGGCAGGAGGGCCACCAGGGCGGCTACACCCCTAGGCGTGGGTGGTCCCACCCGCACGGCCAGGGGGTGTGGCCCCCTAGTGAGTCTCCTCCGTCTTGTATTCCAGCTTCGTTTTCTCCATTGTAAAATATTGACTTTGGCTTTTGTCCCATCCAATTCCGAGAATATTGATTTTCTGCCTTTCTGTAACCAAAAACAGAAGAAAACAGGCAAATGGCACTGTGGCATCTTGTTAATAGGTTAGTACCAGAAAACATATGAAAAGCACCTCAAAGTGTGGACAAAGCAAAGCAAAGTAGATACTAAACAAGCATGGAACATCAAAAATTATAGATACGTTTCCGACGTATCAAGCACCCCCAAGCTTAACTCTTGCTTGTCCTCGAGTAGGTAAGTGATAAAAGAATAATTTTTGAGGTGACATGCACCATCAAAACCAAGATCAAACCATTTGCAAGCATTGAAAGCCGGGAACAAAAAACTATAAACATGTGCATGAAAGATGGAGTTCTAACAATAATACAAAGTAACTATGCATGCAACATGAAAGGCTACAAACAAATATCATGAATAAGATGCATTGAAAAACGTTTGTTTGTTTCACATACAGAAAACATAGCATAGTGGCATTCAGCTTTTCCCTCATGGAGTAGCAAATAGATGCATAGGACACCTTCAAAATTCATAAGAGTGACTAGATACAAATAGCACAAGAACAAGCAATATCAACAATATGCATCAATCAATAAGTTTTGGGACACTACACATAGAACTAAGAATGACAACTATGCTCTCTTAACTGGTGCCTAAAGGTAGAAGGTGGAGACTCAATATAATAGTGGAATAAAGGCCCTTCATAAAGGGAAGCAGGGATTTCAAGTTTCAAAAAGAGCTTCCAAAAATTATGGTACTTGTTAGCTTTAAGCCCTCATTGCCCCTATCATAAGCATCTTGAAGTGATTAAGGTTAAAGTGAACAAATTATGGAGTATATGCTTCACAAAGTATAAGTTGGCAATGTCATGTCCCTTGAATACGAGGGTCACACTTCATGATACTCCACTTTAGTCACCTATAAGTTCTTGTCATAGTAAGTACATGTGTATCATAGAGAACCGCCAACGGGGTATCCCTTGCACATGGTACAAGAGCTATCCCATAACCAAAATGACGATGCAAGCAGACAATGAGCATCTCAACAATCTTTTTATTTGCTATTTGCATAGGTTTTTATTTAGGATGCTTTACAGATTGCTCATTATGGTGATGCTGCAAGTTTCCACCATGATTAGGCATGGCTTAGGCTAGCGGCATAGGCGTTTTTCTAACACAAAATACATAACTCCATGGACTTACAAGCTCCCTTTTTATTTCACACAGGCGACATCCATAGACAAAAGAGCATGATATCAACTGTGTACAAAGTACAAGTGAAATGTTGAAAACGTTACCCATGAAAACATGGTTCTGCTAATTCCAACGTATAAGTGCAAGCATATACAACATAGATGACACAATGGTTCAAGTTTATTAGGGGCAAGGAAGATAAAGTGTGCCATCAAGTTCGTGAGAGCTTTAATCACTAAGTTTTCACATAACAAAATACTTTTTAATTGGAAGATAGATGAAAGCAAGAATATACTTGGAATGGTGTAACACACCATGCATAGGAGTTTATAGTGGACACTTTGGAATAACTTGGTTTTTTGGGAGTTGGAAGCATGAGTAGACTTACTCATACAAGTGGAGGCTTAGCAAAAGACTAGGAGCAACCAACTAAGAGAGAAATAATGCCCATAATCATGCAGAGCGACAAAACATTTCTAATCAAAGCATAGAGTGGTACTATAAGTCAAGGACTAAATAATCATAGAGGCTATGGTGACTTGTTCATAGTCAAAACATGGTGTGAGCATGTGCCAAGTCAACCCAAACAAAACACCAAAGGAGAATACCATAATACTATGATTTTGCATGCTAAAACAACGTATGATTCCTTCAAGGCACACTAAGCAATCCCAATTGTTTGGAACAAGTCATGCTACATAAATAATCACTAATCATAAGGTCAAAACAACACCTATCATGACATGCTAAAGTCTAAGTCACAATCAATGCAAGCTCTCTTGCACTTTCAAGCAAGAACTTTCTACTCCTTTCCAACACCAATCAACTTATTTGAAACAACACAGCGATAACGGGGGTCCAAACTACTTTATTCAATCAAACTAAACAAACTAATCAAAGCAAATGAAAACTAAGACGATCCAACAACAACACAACGGTGCATGAAATAATAAAAATAAAGTGTCTAAAAAGACCTGAGCTTTTTTATTGATGAAGAAGGGGGTGCCTTGGGCATCCCCAAGCTTTGACGCTTGTACCTCTTGATATTTCTTGGGGTGACACCGGGGTGGCATCCCCAAGCTTGAGATTTTGTCCATTCTTCATCTCATTACATCATTCTCTCTCTACACCTGAAATTTTTTCCTCGTACAAAACTTTACACAATCTTCATTAGCAACATTAGTGTATTCAAAAGATAATAGACCCTTGGGTTTAGCTTTAGAATAGCAAAACTTTCACTAAAAACACAAGCTACTGTAGCAACTCCTTTAAAAAGCTCAATCTACCAAAAAGAACCCAAAAAGGAATCAATAAGAAGCAAATACAAATAATGATAGAAATCTATCAAAACAGACCAGCAGGTAGAAACCGATTTTTTCTAAGACCTTCTGTTCCTCAAATCAAAAAGTGTTGAACTAAATAAAGTTAGATAACATACTGGGGGATTTATTCGTAAATTTTCAGCTCAATCCGACTTACAGAGACTCCTCACGATTTTTTATGGTGGAGGACAAAAATCTGTTTCGGGACAGGAACTCCGCAAATCTTAGTTCCCTCTCATTAGAGGTCATTTTTGGCACAAAAAGCAAATAAAAAGGATAAGGAGAGGTCATTACTGAAGTAATAACTTTCAAGACTCAAGGAAACTCTTGGGTTATCTCCCAACAAGCCTTTAAGTTAGGCACAAGAAGCAAGAAATCAAGTATTTTCAAATGAAGAAGCATTAACATCAATACTTGCAAAGTCTTCAACTATGAAAGGTATCTCATCCAAATGAGTTTTGGAGGATTCCTTCTCATCTCTCTTTGGTTCACTACTTTCATCAAAAGGATTTTTAGGAACAATCCAATCAAAATTCTTTTCAAAGGCCTCATGCATCCCAACAAGTTTAAAGGGTATGGGTATCTTAAATTCCTCTCTAAGTTTGGTTTTATATGAAGTACCCACAACATCTACACATGAGCCTAGCATATTAAAACGCTCAAAACCCTTTTTGGCTTCCTTAGCAACATCATGGAACTCTTTTAGTAAAGTTTCAAGAATAAATTCTCTCTTTTCAGCATTCTTTTCTTCTTTTAGTTTTAGGAACAAAATTTGCATCATGGGGTTAAGGCTAACAAACCTAGCCTCCAACATATGAACTAAAGAAGCTGCAGCAATTTCATAATTAGGAAGAAGTTCTGCTATAGATTTATCCTTAATATCCTTATGCTTGCTAACATGATTAAAGAATTTTTCAATATTTTCTTTCTCAATTATAGAGCCACTACCTATCGAAAGGTCCTTCAGGGCGAACTTGGGGAACAACATGGTGAGCTAGAGCAAGGTGGCAACTAGAGTAGGAGATAATTTTTTTATGTTTTTGATAAAGAAAGCAAACCAAACTAAACTATTTTTTTGGAGTTTTTGATAAAAAGAGGCAAACAAAACCAAGCAAAAGAAACCAAGCAAACTAAAAACAAAGTAAAGAGAAAGGTTGAGGAGGACTCCCCTTGTGAATACGTCCTTAGCCTCCCCGGCAACGGCGCCAGAAATAAGCTTGATGGCGTGTTCAACGCCTCGTTGGGAGACCCAAAGAGCAAGGTATGATAAGCACAACATCAAGATTTCCCTCAGTAAGAAACCAAGGTTATCGAACCAGTAGGAGGAAGGAAACGTCTCAAAGGTGTTGCAAGCAACGTGGAAACCTGCACAACACAAACTCAAGAATTTTCCCCAACTAACAGTGAGGCTGTCAATCTCACCGGTTGCTGTAACAAAGGATTAACTATATGTGTGGAAGGCGATGATGGTTTGCAGTAAGTAAACAGTAACAGTGGAAGATGTATCAATGGTAAAGATTGGACCGGGGTCCATAGTTCACTAGAGGTGTTCTCCTTAGATAAACAAACATGGCATGTTTGATAAAAAAATTACAACAGGGCAATTGACAGGACTGAGAAAGGCATAACAATGAAATACTAGACATAAAGATCCTATGAGATTCGATTGGGCAATACAACAAGATACATAAACCGCCATCCAACTGCATCTATGACTAGAAGTCCACCTTTGGGTTATCATTCGAACCCCCTCCAGTATTAAGTTGCAAGCAACAGACAACTGCTTTAAGCAAAGTGTATAAGGTAAACAATCCACTTGTTCCATGAACAAGAGACAGTTGTTTTCCCCCTAGTGGAAACAACACATCTACAACCTTAGAGATTTCTGTCACTTTCCTTGATTAAATAGAGGCATGAACCCACTATCGAGCATAAATACCCCCTCTTGGAGTCACTAGCAACTACTTGGCCAAGATATCTACTAACAATGGAGAGCATGCAAGATCACAAACAAGACAAACATGATAGAATCAATAAGACAAACCATTAATCAATCTGACATAGTAATCTCAATATCCATCGGATTCCCGCAAACAAAACATACATGATTACAAATATATGAGATCTTGATCATGAACGGATCTCACAAGATCTAGACATGAAAGCACAAGGAGGAGATACAACCATCTAGCTACTATATGGACCCGTAGTCCAAGGTGGAACTACTCACGCTTCATATCGGAGGCTGGCATGATGAAGAAGAAGGCCTCCGGGATGATCTCCCCTCCGGCAGGGTGCCGGGAAGAGCTTCAGACCCCCCGGATCTAGGGACGATGGTGGCGGAGGCTACAGACGGTTTCGTGGAATATTGATCGGGTTCTTAGGGTTTAGGCATCGGAGGCTTCTTATAGGCGAAGAGGCGAGGCAGGAGGGCCACCAGGGCGGCTACACTCCCCAGGCGTGGGGTGGGCCCACCCGCGCGGCCAGGGGGTGTGGCCCCATGGTGAGTCTCCTCCGTCTCGTATTCCGACTTCGTGTTCTCCACAGTAAAATATTGACTTTGGCTTTTTTCAAAGTGTGGACAAAGCAAAACAAAGTAGATACTAAACAAGCATGGAACATCAAAAATTATAGATACGTTTCCGACGTATCAGCCGGGAACACTCCACATCTCGGCTTCCCGCGCACATCCACGCCGGCGTCCAGGTTGGGGCGGTGCCCTACGGCCAACTGGTTGTCGAGGAGGATGGCCAGCCTGAGCTCCTCCTCCTCCGCCTCGGCCTCCCACTCCTCGATCTCCATGCCGGTGCCTTCGCCGACGCCGCGCTCAGTCAAGCGTGAGGCGGTCTCGCCGGTCCGCTCGCCACCGTGGACACGCTCGCGGGGGATCATAATCAGCGAGCCACGCGTGCCGGCGCAGTCGGCGCCCACTAGACGCCTTCGCCTTCGCCGACCGAAGGCTGAGCCGGCGGACTGGCTGGCACCGTCCGGCGAGGATACCTCAGCCATAAGGATGGCGATGGAGTAGTCACTCCGCGACTCGGTGCCGCAGCCGCCGGTGGAGCCGTTGTCGCCGGATATCCTGGCCTGGTCTAGGACGGGTTGGGAGGAGCAGGAGCGCCTCCACGTCCAGCGCCTGCAGTAGGCGGCCGAGAGGCAGGCGTGGTCCGGGCGCACGCTCGCCTATTAGGGTGCCCCGCTCTTCGTCCTCGATGACAACGAGGAGGACGGCCCCTCCTACCAGCCCTAGAGGTGCGGCGACGCCCGCCACAGCCGCCGAGCGACAACGATGACGACAGCGGCGAGGACGATGGCAGGGCCGACCCGGGCTACACGTCCTTCTACGGCAACTTCGGCATGTAGAAGCGGCGACGGCATCAGTGAAGGCGATGGCGGTGGCCTTTTTTTAATGTTTTTAGTTTATTATCTAATAATGTAGTTTAAATTCGATGTAATCCGCCTATATTCTCCCATGTTTAATAAAATCCACCTGAATTTGCCAAACTCGTCTGAATTTAAGGTGAACGCGGAAACTTGTCCTGGGAACGTGAGTGGGAAACTCGGTGTTCACAGGCCGAAATCAAGTTTTGTCCAGCCAAAATTTGGTCCGGATTTCGTCCTGGGATCGCCCAACGAGTGAAGATGCTCTAAACACGGCAGTTTAGCTCGAGAGTGTTTTGTCTGCTGCTTTTTTTCTTTTCATGAAAAATGCAGAAACGCGTTGCTTTTTAGTAGACGTTCCAATTTTTGTTGCCATAGTTATGTGCATTTTGGGTATTGCATAATCACTTTGTTGAGATTGGGGTTGCTCATATGTAAATCGAAAGAAAATAGTACTCCCTCCTATAACCAGATGTATTTGTATCTAAATAAAATGAGAATATTAATATGGAGATTCAGATCTAGGGAGATACCATACTTGTGTAAGTATTCAACAGATTTCCCTCGAACCCTAGGCAAAATGCAAGTTCTTATAACACTAGTATAAAAATTACTCCCCATGTTCACTAATATAAGACATTCTAGCATTTTTTTAAACACATATATATAGACATGTTTTAGTGTCTAGGTTCACTTATTTTGAATTGTATCTAGCTCATTTTGAAATATCAAAAAGGTCTTACATTAATAACGGAGAGAGTACTCCATATAAAATCATAACAAAATCACACAATTGATATAGAATTTGAACATTAATCTTAGTTGATCTAGCGAAAGTACATAATAACATCTTGCATTATCCAGCTTTGGATAATTGAACATAATACCCTCTCCATCTGAAAAGGATGTCAAGGATTTCTCTAGATTTGCATATACCTTGCACTAAGATGCACATAGATACAAGTGGATTTAGACGAATCTGTGACATCCTTTTTTTAAGGAGGAAGTATTATTTTTGGGTTAGTCTAATGGTGATAAAAAATACTTCTTCTACTATGGATCATGTATGATTAAGCATGACTTAAAAATTAGATTTGGGGAGTATAAGCGGTTGGGTAATGCCATACTCCAAAAACGATATCCACCTTTATATAACATTGTGTGTCACATGGACGATACTATTGCTACGATTTTGGATTTTTCTTCACCAAATGTGATGATTAGATGCGATTTAATTATTTCATACTTGCATCATGAAATGCTCTATTGGAGCTATCGTCAATGGTCCAACTGTCGCAATGGACTGGTGGTTTTCTATGGATTTAGCGTAAGAATAGAAAATTTTCAGTAGACTCAATTTGTAGAGCACTGATCAAGCCAAAGTTGTTAGTGATAATAAACAAAAAAATTGGAAAATGAAGATACCCTAATTTTTTTTAAAAGAAGTGTGGTATCATCGCAAAGGAGTAATCCGTACCAAACAAAACTTTGTAAAATGCATTTGGCATGAAAGTACAAAGTGCATGTTTTGTCATGACGAGAGAATCAAACAATTATTCTTCTGTTACAAATTTGCTCGTTCAATATCCAAATAGTTTCTGACTTGTATCTGACACAAAATGTTGCAAATGTATTTGGCAACGGGTTATATGGTATCGATCACAAGTTTAGAATTCTTAGTATGGTGAGAGTGTTTTTTGTTATTTTGTCGCTTTGGCTATACATAAATGATAAGGTTTTTTATGACAATAATTTTTCTATGCGGGTCATCTACTAGTGTACAAGTTTACTTCGTTCATGGTCGTCACTACAACGTATAGAGGATCGATACCTATTTATAGAAGCATTTTTTTAGAAATGGACGCTTTATTACTTAACAGTAAGTTTACATCCGGCCTCTGCATAGCTAGGATGCACACAGCCGATCAACCACACAGTCTCAGAACAAAGCAATAAAAACAGGATTACAAAATAATATAAATCAAAACACAGTTCTCCAAACTAGTTAAGGAAGATCTATCCGCAGCGCTTGCTGCCATCCATGCCGGGAGAAGATATCCCGCGCCGTATCCTCCAACCGTCTATAGCCCTCCACAAACAAGTCGCGGAACTCCATACGTTGTAGAGAAGTCCATGATTAGAGGATAGCCGTGACTCGATAGATAACCTGCAAGGGAGAAGATACAACGTTATTAAAAATCTTGTCATTTCTACATAGCCAAAGCGACCAAATAATGGCAAGCGCTCCCACCCTAAATAATATCCCATATTTATCCTCAATCTCATTCATCCAGTTGCCAAATACATTGACTACCGATCGAGGAGGAGATAAACCAGAGGCTATTTGGATGATTGACTATATAGCACGAGCAAATTTACAATGGAAGAATAAATGGCGTATTGTCTCATTATGCTGAAAAAATACGCATTCAGTGCTACCATGCCAATTCCTCCTAACAAGATTATCTTTTGTGAGAATCACCCCTTTACGGAGATACCAAGCGAATATCTTCGTTTTAAGGGGTATCCTTATCTTCCAAATTTTACTATTGTCATCGACTGTAATATTAGGTTGGATCAAAGCTCTATAAAATGAATCAATAGAAAATTTACCACTATGTAGTAATTTCCATTTGAATCCGTCCATTCCCTCAGATAGATGTATCCTGGATAATCTCACTAAAAGATTATTCCAAGACACAAGTCTAGGACCTAAGAGACTTCTTTTGAAAGATATATTAGGAGGATTGGTTTCCATTACCTCAGTGAGAGTATCCCCTTTGTGCCTAACGATCGAATATAGAGCTGGATATTATTCACGAAGAGAATTTTGGCCAATCCATTTATCTTCCCAGAACATAATCTGTGAACCATCCTTAATATTAAAATTGCCAAATCGGAAGAAATGCTTTTTGGAAGCCATTAGCCTAGCCCAAAAGTGTGAGTCACCTGGTTTCCAAACCAGTTTAGACACCGCTTTTGAGCCAACATATTTCCTCCATAGAATTGTTTGCCATACCCCTTCTTTGGTAAGAAGTTTGAATAACCATTTACCCAGTAATGCGGTGTTTTTGACTTCTAAATCATGTATGCCCAATCCACCATATTCTTTGGGTCGGCAAACGACATTCCATTTGGCCAGTCGATATTTCTTTTTTTCACTATCCCCCTGCCAAAAGAATCTTGAGCGGAAATAGTCCACTTTTGACAAGACACCTTTTGGTAACTGGAATAATGAGATCATATATAGTACCATGTTGGTGAGTACTGAATTAATGAGTACCAGTCTTCCACCCAGGGATAGCAATTTACCTTTCCAACTATTAAGACATTTCTGGAGTCTTTCCTCAACGAGTTTCCATTCAGCAATCGTGAGACGCCGATAATGTATCGGTATTTCCAGATAATTGATTGGAAATTGCCCCTGACCACATCCAAAGAGATCGGCATACAGGTGGGCCTCGTCTTTAGCCTCGCCAAAACAATACAAGTCACTCTTATGGAAGTTTATTTTCAATCGACAGAGCCGCTCAAATGTTGATAGTATTAATTTTAGAATCTTGGCTTTCTCTAGATCATGTTCCATAAATAGTATTGTATCATCGGCGTATTGAAGAATAGATAGTCCACAATCAACAAGATGTGGAACCAATCCTTCAATTTGGCCATCAGTCTTTGCTCTCTCAATAAGGATAGTCAGCATATCTGCCACTATATTAAATAGTATAGGCGATAGTGGATCCCCTTGTCTCAGCCCTTTTTTGGTCTGGAAGTAATTATCTGTGTCATCGTTGACATTTTTGGCAACACTTCCACCAGACACAAAAGACTATATGAGAGCACACCACTCTTCTGAAAAACCTTTCATATGGAGTGTTTGCTGTAGGAAAGACCAATTAACTTTATCATATGCCTTCTCAAAATCAATCTTGAACAATACACCATTTAGTTTTTTTGAGTGCAGTTCATGTATCGTTTCATGCATGATTACAACTCCATCTAAGATGTTTCTCCCTTGCATGAAAGCAGTTTGAGAAGGGCGAACAACATGATCAGCCACTGAATTCAGTCTAATCGTAGCAACCTTTGTAAAAAAATTAAAACTAACGTTAAGGAGGCAGATTGGACGATACTGTTGTATACGTTCTGCGTTGTTAACCTTAGGTAGTAAAATTATGTTGCCAAAATTTAACCTGAAGAGGTCCAGCAGACCAACTTGCAAAAACTCAAACAAGCGCATCAAATCCACCTTGATAACTTCCCAGAATTTTTGATAAAACTCTGCTGGAAAGCCATCAGGCCCTAGCGCTTTGTTATGTTCCATTTGGAAGACAACCTTCTTAACCTCCTCCTCAGTATAAGGAGCAGTCAGAAAATTATTTTCCCCGATAGAAACCTGAGGAATATCCTCTGTCCGGGACTCATGCAACAAAAAAGAATTTTCTGATGGTGCCCCAAACAAGGATTTATAGTAGTTGGTAATATAAGATTTAAGATGCTGCTATCCTTCAATCATCCCTTCATCCTGAATCATAGAGTGAATAAGTTTCTTCTTATGCTTGCCATTTGCAACAGCATGGAAGTATCTTGTATTCACGTCTCCTTCAAGGATGAATTTAGCTTTAGAACGTTGGTACCACTTGAGTTCTTCCTCACGCAGAAGTCTAGGAAGCTCAATCTCTTGTGCAGTCAATAACCTAACCTCCGATGAAGCCTCCAAGTCATTAATAATAGCAGAAAGGCGTATTTTTTCCTTTTTAAGAGTACCAGCAGTATGTCTAGCCCAACCACGTAGGAATTTGCGCAAGATGCGCATTTTGTTGTCCCAACGTTGTATAGGTGTGCGTGTAGGGGTTCGTAGCATGGAAAACAAAAAATTTCTACCGCATACAAACAAACAAGCCAAGATCTATCTACTAGATTGTAGCAACGAGTCAATAGAATAACTCACCCTCGAAGATTCCAAAGTGTTTAACGAGAGCGGATTCTCATGGGTGATGTAGTCATACTCTTCCTGATCTCAAGATCGTGTAGACGATCCTTGCGGCGCTGCGTTCCGGCAGCGCTTCCGCAGTCGGTCACACGTTCGGTACTCGATGAAGACCTTCCTCTCCCTTGTTCCAGCAGGCAGCAGAGGTTGTAGCACTCTCCTCGCGATTCCGGCAGCACGACGACGTGGTACCGGAAGTAGAGGGGAGATCTCGCAGGGCTTCGCCTTAAGCCGGAGCGAGTATGGTGGACTATGAGAGAGGCCTCGGTGATCTAGGGTTTAGACGCACCAAGGAGAGAGGGCTAGGCCGGCGGCTAGGGCTTGGGGAAGCCCAAGTCGGCGGCTAGGGTTTGCCCTAGGCGGCGGCAGCAGCAGGAGGTGGTGGCGCCGGCGGCTTAGGGCTAGGGTTTGGAGAGGGCAAGGTGTAGGTCTTGGAGGGGCAGCCCTGCCCCTCCTTATATAGGTGGGAGGGCGCGGCCAAGGGGAGGGGAGTCCCTCCCCAACTCGGCCTCCTTGGCCGGCGGTGGAGGGAGAGGGACTTCCTCCCCAAGTAGGTTTCCTACTCTCCCTCCACCAAGCAAAATAGCCGTTTGACTTTTCAAATTGGCGTTTGACTTTTCAAACTAGGATTTGATTTATCCCTTTATTTTGCTCAGCGATGACACCTAGTACATGATGCAACCATTCCAACTTGTTATGACACATTCATGTACCCTTCCCATCCGGAGTGCCGGACATTCCGGAACCTTCTAGAACATTTCCGATGAAAACACCAGAACCATTCTCCAACCCCGAAACAGGACTTTCCTTATATGAATCTTATTCTCCGGACCATTTCGGATCTCCTCGTGATATCCCGGATCCCATCCGAGACTCCAAACAACATTCGGTCTCTTACTCATCATTCCATAACTACTCAACAACGTTGAATCCTTAAGTGTGTCTCCCTACGGTTCGTGAATTATGCGGACATGATCGAGACACTTCTCCGAACAATAACCAATAGAGGAATCTGGAAATTCATATGGCTCCCACATATTTCTACGATTACTTTGCGATCGAATGAACCACTTACATACGATACCAATTTCCCTTTGTCTCACGATAGTTTACTTATCCGAGGTTTTGATCGTTGGTATCTCTGCATACCTAGTTCAACCTCGTTACTGATAAGTACTCTTTTCTCGGTCCCGTGATATGTGATCCTTTGTGAGCCAGTCACATGCTTGTAAGCTAATTGGATGACATTCCACCGAGAGGGCCCAGAGTATATCTATCCGTCATATGGATGGACAAATCCCACTCTTGATCCATGTGTCTCAACCAATACTTTCCGAACACTCAATGCCACCTTTATAGCCACCCAGTTACGGTGTGGTGTTTGGTGTCATCAAAGCATTCTTCCGGTGATGGTGATAAGCATGATCTCATGGTCGAAGGAATTAGGTTACTATGTATCAGAAAGCATATAGCAATTGAACTATTAAAATGACTTGATCTTTATGCTACGCTTATCTTTAGGAGTATGTCCATCATATCATTATCCTAACGATATGATCTTGTTGTTAATAACATCTCAATGTTCATGATAGGGAAACCACAATCATTTATTAATCAACAAGCTAGTATTATGAAGAGGCTTCACTAGGGACTTCAATTTAAGTTTACAAATCACACAAGTATTAATGTTTCCTTGATAATACTATTATACCATGAATGTAAACATTTATCATAAACACAAAGATATAATAATAACTACATTTATTATTGCCTCTAGGGCATATCTCCAACAGTCTCCCACTTGCACTAGAGTCAACTAATCTAGATTACATGGTAATATACCGAACACCCATGGCAGTTTGGTGTTGGTCATGTTTTTCCCTCGGGAGAGGTTTAGTCAACGGATCCGCCACATTCAGATCTGTGTGTACTTTGCAAATCTTTATGTCACCATATTGGACATGTTCTCGAATAGCGTGGAAACGTAGTTTGATGTGCTTCAGCTTCTTGTGTGACCTTGGTTCTTGCGCATTGGCTATGGCGCCCATGTTATCACAGTAGATAGACATTGGGTCCAGCGCACTTGGAACCACACCGAGCTCTGTAATGAAATTTTTCATCCATATCGCTTCTTGTGAAGCCTCCGAAGCAGCCATGTATTCCGATTCATTTGAAGATCTCGCCACAACGCTTTGCTTTGCACTCCTCCAGCTAACTGCTGCACCATTCGAAGTAAATACGTATCCAGATTGTGATTTAGAATCATCTGGATCGGTGTTCCAACTAGCATCGGTGTAACCATTAACAACGAGTTGTTCATCACCTCCATAAGAAAGAACCATATCCTTAGTTCTTCTCAATTATTTAAGGATGTTTTTTACCGCTGTCCAATGATCCACTCCTGGATCACTTTGATACATGCTAGTCAAACTAACAGCATATGCAATGTCGGGTCTAGTACATAGCATGGCATACATTAGAGATCCTATGGCTGAGGCATAGGGAGTTTTACTCATCCTTTCTCTATCTTCTGCCGTTGTTGGACTTTGAGTTTTACTCAACGTCATATTGGGAAACATGGGCAAGAACCCTTTCTTGCTATCTTCCATTTGAAACCTCTTTAGAACTTTGTCCAAATATGTACCTTGTGACAATGATATTAGACGTCTCGATCTATCTCTATAAATCTTTATGCCCAATATGTAAGCTCCTTCGCCAAGATCTTTCATTAAAAAACTATTATTCAAATATTCCTTGACACTATTAAGAAGGTCTACATCTGTAACATCCCAAAAATATTAAACTAGAATCATCAAACTCTAATCATCAAATTTAGGGTTAACAAAAACTTTTCTAATTAAAATTATGAAGGCATGCATATGTGTATGCATTGAATTTGAAATTCTTTTGAACCACCTTGTTTGTGTGTTTATTTGCTTGTAGAATGTTTCTTAGGTGAAATAAACATCATCTAAAACATTTCCCAAACTTGTCCTAAAGACAAATAAATCAAAACCAATAAAATAAAGGAATGGTCATTTTGACCAATTTAATTCCCATGCCTACTTTGGCTGTCTCAAACTTTCAGAACCTAATGGAAACTTTTCTGGATCTTTGCACCCCTTGAATGTACTCATAACAAGGTATCAAGGCCCACTTTGTGATCATCCAGAAACTTTCAAATGCATAGTTTAAATAACAATTCAAAATTGAATATTTATCATATGGGAAGATCCCACTTTTTCAAAAACCACTCAAACAAGCTCAACTTTCAAAACCCAAGCATCTGCAGACTCACCAGCACCAATCTAGCAAACCCACCAAAAATCTTTTCAAAATTCAAAACTTGATTTTATGGGGCCATTTCATCAAACAGGTTGCAAACACAAATCATAAAAATCCTAAACACTATAGTGAGCAGTGATTGAAGCCTAACTTGTTCCCTCTCTGGGCACCACTAGCCTTAGTAGATCATCTAACAACCTAAACTAACCCTTAGCATCACTGTAAGCTTGGCATTTCCATCAATGGTGAACAGCCGAGCACACCCATGTCACTCCCATGTCGATAGCAAGCTAGAAAGAGGAGCAAGCCTAGCAAGCATGTCTGGGAGGCAGCCCACCGTCCACCGCCACTCCCTGTCCCAGCCGCGAGCGTGGCCAAGCCCTGGACCACACGCACGAACCATGCCAACCTCGCTAGCAACCATGCCGAGCGTGCGCCAGAGCGCCATCCTCGACCAGCGCCCACAGACCGCGCGCTGCCCTCACCGCGTGCACACACGATCACCACCGACCCAGGAGACCGCCAGACATCCTCGTTCGCCGCCCCGTGACGCATAGCCACCGCTCGCCGTCGAAGACACCGCCTCTGCCGCGCAGAGCGTCGCATGTTCCAGACCAAGCCGCACCGCCCCACGCCTCAAAATCATGTCGTTGAGCATCGCCGGGGAACACCGCACCGCCCCTATCTTCGCCCATGCCAATAGCCGTCTGTACCATCGCCCCCGACGAGCTCACCGTGCGCCCCGTCGGTCCCCTCGCTCGACTATAAATAGAGGCCACCCCCGCTCGATTTCTTCACACCATCTCACTCCCCTCTCCTCACTGATCGTGCCACACGTTCCCGGAGCAAGGCGAGCACCACCTCGCCGGAATTTCACCGGAGCCCGCCGCCTCTGGAGAAGAAGGGCGCCATCGATTTCGTCCACCCCAAGAGCTGCCGCGACCACCCTGGAGTTCGCTGTCGTCGACTTTGTCGTTTTCCCGCCTCGCCGACCCTCGCCTGCACCCCGGTGAGCCCCCAGCACCCCTCACTGGCCGCGCTAGGTTTCTTTCTCGCCGGCGTTGCTCAACGTCGACGATGACTCTCAGCCGTTGGATTAGAACTAGATCAAACAATCCATGTTTCCCCGTACCGCTTTGCACCCCCTGTCTCACTGACGAGTGGGGACACCCACTTAAGCAGCCCGCGGGAGCACTGCGCTTAGCAGGCCGTCCCGTTAACTTTTCCCGCGCACCCTAGTTATTTGAATTAAACCTTTTCCATTTTATTTCAAACTCACTTCTGTACCCAACTTCAAAAATCAACCAGATCGATTCAGTGCACCAAATTGAATGAAACCAATTTTGTTAGAAAGGTCTGAGAATGCTGAATCCAAGCCCGTTGGATTCAAGTCATTTGGATCTATAGATCACCCATGGTAAAAATAACAAGGCAAAAGCTTTTCTGCATTCAAACATTTTTCAAATTTAAACCATAATAGCTTTTGAGTTGATTCCAACTCTCAAAAATCACATTTAACCATACCTTTCAGAATATATAAAAATATATAGAGGTTTACCTTCAGAAATAATGTTCAAGTAATAAAATAATGCTACATAGGCATTTCTAGCCACTTTAATTAATTAAAATAAAAGGGTAAAACCTTATTAAATTGTGATACCACTTTAAATCACATTCCCATGGACTACAATATGTGGTGATGAAATGTGTCAACATGATCCCATATTTGGTGTGGAGAATATTAAATCTTAAGTAGTTTTTCAATGAGTAGAAATTACTTTTCTAAAAATAAAAGGAATTAAACCAAGCTTTAATCTTGTAATGTTAGTGATGATGTTAGATCATCTATAGGACCCTTGTGTGTGATGATTGCCAGTAGTTAAGTATTTTTTGGTGATTGTGTACCTCGTATTTATTCATAGACGATAGTACCGACCAAGGATACGAGGAGGAAGGAGGATTCTACGAAGAAGAAGCCGAGGAGAACTTCAACCACTGCTCTGCACAAGGCAAGCTGATACTATGCCTATGCAAGCTAAAAATTGCAAGATACTCTACTTTAGCAAGCCTAATACTACTAGTGAATGTGCAAGTTAACACTTGCAATTTAGCAAGCCTTACTACATCAATTTACCTATGCAAGCTATTAACTTAGCAAGCTTATACCACTTGATAAACCATCCTAGTTTTATTTGCAAGTCTATTACTTTATTTCTTTATCAAAACTCTTACTTAGAGTTTACTGAAATAAATGGTAGATACTAGAAGGATATTTGAAGGTTGCATAAAGAGCATAAAATTTGGCCTAAGCTAGATAATCTTGATGTCATCTTAAAGCATGAGATGGAACTTAGTTAGAACTCCACTAGTTTACCACCCCTTATTATTGCTTACCCCCACCTGTAGATGCTAGTGCTAAGCATAAGACTTGATCAACTTTAGATGGGAATATTTGGTGGAAAAATGGTTATGAAAACCTTGGAATGATGGATCATTCTATTGAAATGTTTTAGACATGTGTTTCCAAACACCTGATGATTTTGGTGATGAAAATGATGAGGCATGAGCCTTAACCCTTTATAAAACTGTTGGTTGTCTGGATGCGATACCATTCCAATTTTATCGTACAACCACAATACCCGAAGATTGGGTAGGGCTTGACTGGAAACTTATATACCTTAGTATTAGTTCCCTCACGGACAAGGTCTAAGCTGAGGCTACCTTGTGAAGATTGTCCACCTGTGCAGTACCCAAGATGACAGTTGGTCATGGTTGAGAGGCCAAACTCACAAGAGAGGTGCTTATACTAGGGCGTGTAATTGAAAGGTTAGGATTGATTGTCCGCATATTGAGTATGGTGAGTTCAGGATTTGTTCCTGACGGATGTATCGAATGTTGTGGTGAAAGTGTACAATCTCTGCAGAGTGTCAAACTATTCGAATAGCCGGATCCGCGGTTATGGACAGTTGGAGTGGCCATACTGTTCCCCCGTCAGACTTTTCAAAATGACTAGTGAAATGATTGGAAACTTTGACTTGACCACAACAGAGTTGTGATATGAAATACAAATTCCCACTTAGGATTTATAAAATTGTGACGAGCATTCGTTGCTTCTAAACTTAGTAGAGATAAATCTAGCTTTTGCAAAACAACCCTAGAGCCTAGTGTCCTATTATCCAAAAACCCCTTTACCTGTTAGTATTAGTTTGCGAGTACTTAAAGAGTACTCATGGCTTTGTCCCTGGCTATTCCCATGGCCAGACTATGAAGAGGAGTACCTTGAGGATGGACCCCAGGAAGGTTACGACAACTAGGATCATCTCCCATCGTCAGCATTGCCTGTGACCCCGAAGATGGAGTTTCGCCTACGCTACCGTTATTATTACGTATTCCGCTACTTGATGTTGTATTAAGAACTGGATCATGAGATCCCTATTTGTGTAAGAACCTATGTATCATTTGTAATGGATGATGTACTATGGTATCCAATTCTGTTATGTCTCGCAAAAATGGTAATCCTGGGATTGCGATGTATGGCATAACAGGCATCTGGGATTAAAAATCCGAGTGTTGACAACATCATTCCCAATCAACAATATGTCATCTACATATAGTATTAAGAATGCTACAGAGCTCCCACTCACTTTCTTGTAAATACAAGCTTCTCCATAAGTTTGTATAAAACCAAAACTTTTGATCACCTTATCAAAACGTTGATTCCAACTTCGGGATGCTTGCTTCAATCCATAAATGGACCGTTGAAGTTTGCATACCTTGTTAGCATCCTTAGGATCGACAAAACCTTTGGGTTGCATCATATACAACTCTTCATCAATGTCTCCATTGAGGAATGCTGTTTTGACATCCATCTGCCATATCTCATAATCATAATATGCAGCGATTGCTAACATAATCCTCACAGACTTTAGCTTCCCTACAGGTGAGAAAGTCTCATCGTAGTCAACTCCTTGAATTTGTCGGAACCCTTTTGCTACAAGTTGAGCTTTATAGACAGTAACATTACCATCAGCATCTGTTTTCTTCTTGAAAATCCATTTGTTTTCGACAGCCTTTCGTCCATCCAGTAAGTCCACCAAAGTCCATACTTGGTTATCGTACATGGATGCAATCTCGGATTTCATGGCTTCTTGCCATTTATTGGAATATGGGCTCATCATTGCTTCTTCATATGTCGCAGGGTCATCGGTGTTGTCCACCAACATGACACTCATAACGGGATCATACCAATCAGGAGTGGTACGAGTCCTCGTTGACCTGCGAGGTTCTGTAGCAACTTCAACCGAAGTTTCATGATCATCATCATTAGCTCCCTCTCTTATTGGTGCAGGCACCACACGAACTTCTTCCGGTGCTGCACTACTCGCAAGTTCGAGAGAAGGTTCGATAACCTCGTCGAGTTCTACTTTCCTTCCAGTCACTTCTTTCGAGAGAAATTCTTTCTCTAGAACGGATCCATTCTTGGCAACGAAGATTTTGCGTTCGGATCTATGATAGAAGGTATACCCAATAGTTTACTTTGGGTATCCTATGAAGACGCATTTTTCCGCTTTGGGTTCAAGCTTGTCCGGCTGTAACTTCTTTAGATAGGCTTTGCAACCCCAAACTTTAAGGAACGACAATTTAGGTTTCTTCCCAAACCATAATTCATACGGTGTCGTTTCAAAGGATTTAGATGGTGCCCTATTTAAAGTGAATGCGACTGTTTCTAATGCATAACCCCAAAATGATAGCGGTAAATATGTAAGTGACATCATAGAACGAACCATATCTAAGAGAGTTCGATTACGACGTTCGAACACACCATTACGCTGTGGTGTTCCCGGTGGTGTCAATTGTGAAAGTATTCCGCATTTCTTCAAATGCTCGCCAAACTCGTAACTTAGATATTCACCTCCACGATCAGAACGCAGAAATTTAATCTTCTTGTTACGTTGATTCTCAACCTCACTTTGAAACTCCTTAAACTTCTCGAAAGTTTCGGACTTATGTTTCATGAAATAGATATACCCATATCTACTCAAGTCATCCGTGAAGGTAAGAACATAACGATAGCCACCGCGCGATGCTACACTCATTGGACCACACACATCGGTATGTATGATTTCCAATAAATCCGTAGCTCGCTCTACCAGATGGAGTCTTAGTCATTTTACCCATCAGACATGCTTTGCATCTTTTAAGTGATTAGAAATCAAGTGATTCAAGAAGTCCATCGGAATGGAGTTTCTTCATACGCTTCACTCCAATGTGACCAAGACGACAGTGCCACATATAGGTCGAGTTATCGCTCAATTTCAAACGTTTAGCCTCAATGTTATTAATATGTGTATTTCCACTATCGAGGTTCAATAAGAATAGACCATCTATCAAAGGTGCATGTGCATAAAACATATTACTCATATAAAACGAACAACCATTATTCTCGTATTTAAACAAGTAACCGTCTCGCAATAAACAAGATCCCGATATAATGTTCATGCTTAACGCAGGCACCAAATAACAATTATTTAAGTATAAAACTAATCCCGATGGTAGATGAAGAGGTAGCATGCCGACCGCGATCACATCAACCTTTGATCCATTTCCCACGCGCATCGTCACCTTGTTCTTCGCTAGCTTCCGTTTATTCTGCAGCACCTGTTTCGAGTTACAAATATGAGCAACCGAACCAGTATCAAATACCCAGACACTACTACGAGTACTAGTGAGATACACATCAATAACATGTATATCGGATATACCTTTCTTCTTGATGTTGCCGTTCTTCAAATCCGGCAAGTACTTTGGGCAATTCCGCTTCCAGTGACCTTCTCCCTTGCAGTAAAAGCACTCAGTATCAGGCTTAGGTTCATCCTTGGTCTTCTTCATCGGTGCGGCAACTTCCTTACCACCCTTCTTGAAGTGTCCCTTTTGCTTAGACTTTCCTTTCTTGAATTTGGTGGTCTTATTGACCATCAACACTTGGTGCTCTTTCTTGATCTCCACTTCTGCAGATTTTAACATGGAGAAGAGTTCTGGTAACTGCTTGTTCATGCTTTGCATATTGTAGTTCATCACAAAGTTCTTATAACTTGGTGGTAGTGATTAGAGGACACGGTAAATCCCCAAAGCATTAGGAATCACTATACCCAAGCTTTGAAGTTTGTTTGCGTGCCCAGACATCTTAAGTACATGCTCACTGACGGAGCTGCCCTCTTCCATCTTGCAGTTAAAGAACTTTTCAGAAGCCTCATAGCTCTCAATTGCCGCGTGAGTCTCAAAAATCAATTTGAGTTCACGGACAATATCATGTGGGTCTGAATTCTCAAACCTTTTCTGAAGCTCCGATTCCAAACCATACAAGATAGCACACTGAACTGTGGAGTACTAATTCTTCCGAGCGAGGTAAACATTCTTTACTTCATCGGTAGCATCAGCTGCAGGCGGGTCACCTAGCGGTGCATCCAGCACATAGGTCAAATTACCAGCATTGAGGACAATCCTCAAATTGCGGAACCAATCCGCGAAGTTGCTTCCATTGTTTTCAACTTTTCTTTCTCTAGGAACGCATTAAAATTGATGGTAGGGGGCGCCATTGATATACAACATATTTGCAATAGTTTAGACTAAGTTTATGACAAATTGAGTTCTAATTTATAGTTAAATTAATCTAGGTGAACTCCCACTCAAAACAATATCCCTCACATTGTTTTAGTGATCACACGAACCAAATCCACCACATCAAAATCGATCATCACGAGAGTTGATGTAGCTTCAATGGCGAACAATCGACATGTTCATCATATCTACTATATGATTCATGCTTTACCTTTCGGTGATACGTGTTCCGAGACCATGTCTGTACATGCTAGGCTCGTCAAGATCAAACCTTAGCTTCCGCATGAGCAAATCTGGCTTGCTCATGTTGTATACACTTGCAGAATCTAACACACCCAATCATCACGTGGTGCTTCGAAACAACAAGCTTTAGCAACGGTGCTTACTAAGGATGAACACTCTAGAACTTGAAATTTATGTGCATGAGGGATCATCTTATAATGCTACCGTCATTAACTAAGCAATACAAGATGCATAATGGATTAACATCACATGCAATTCATAATATGTGATATGATATGGCCTTTCTTCTTTGTGCTTCCGATCTCCATCTTCAAGCACGAACATGATCTCCATCATCACCGGTATTGCATCAAGGTCAATGACGCTGCTCCATGATTGTTGTCCACCAGCTTCAACTATTACAACTACTTTGAATAGACACGCGGGTCTTAACAGAATTTAAAGAAAACCATATGGCTCCTGCCGGTTGCCAACTTACAATAAGGAACATTGCATACATTAAATATAATCACAATCATGGCCATATCACATCACAGCACACCCCTGCAAAACAAAGTTAGACGCCTCTGATTTCTTTGCATATTTTACGTGATTTGGGGCTTACAATAAGTGTCGATCTAACTTACGAACAAGAACCACAATGTTGATGTTTGAATTATCAAGTGCCCGTTGTAAATTGGATCTATACTATAATGGGAGAGACAGACACCCGCAAAGCCACTTATGCAATACAAGTTGCATGTTGAGCGTGGAGCAAGTCTCATGAACGATGTCATGTAAGGTTAGCCCAGGCCGCTTCATCCCATCATACCGCAAGATGCAAAGTACACAAGAAGCAATTGATAATAAAATCACCACCGCCCATAATGACCATTGTGTTCTATTCGTGCAACAGATCTACATATAGACACGGCTCTGATACCACTGTAGGGGTTCGTAGCATGGAAAACAAAAAATTCCTATCGCATACAAACAAACAAGCCAAGATCTATCTACTAGATTGTAGCAATGAGTCGATAGAATAACTCACCCTCGAAGATTCCAAAGTGTTTAACAAGATCAGATTCTCGTGGGTGATGTAGTCATACTCTTCCCGATCTCAAGATCGTGTAGACGATCCTTCCGGCGCTGCGTTCCGACAGCGCTTCCGCAGTCGGTCACACGTTCGGTACTCGACAAAGACCTTCCCCTCCCTTGTTCCAGCAGGCAGCGGTTGTAGCACTCTCCTCGCGATTCCGGCAGCACGACGACGTGGTACCGGAAGTAGAGGGGACATCTCGCAGGGCTTCGCCTTAAGCCGGAGCGAGTATGGTGGACTATGAGAGAGGCCTCGGTGATCTAGGGTTTAGACGCACCAAGGAGAGAGGGCTAGGTTGGCGGCTAGGGCTTGGGGAAGCCCAAGTCGGCGGCTAGGGTTTGCCCTAGGCGGCGGCGGCAGCAGCAGGAGGTGGTGGCGCCGGCGGCTTAGGGCTAGGGTTTGGAGAGGGCAAGGTGTAGGTCTTGGAGGGGCAGCCCTGCCCCTCCTTATATAGGTGGGAGGGCGCGGCCAAGGGGAGGGGAGTCCCTCCCCAACTCGGCCTCCTTGGCCGGCGGTGGAGGGAGAGGGACTTCCTCCCCAAGTAGGTTTCCTACTCTCCCTCCACCAAGCAAAATAGCCGTTTGACTTTTCAAATTGGCGTTTTCCTTTTCAAACTAGGATTTGATTTATCCCTTTATTTTGCTCAGCGATGACACCTAGTACATGATGCAACCATTCAAACTTGTTATGACACATTCATGTACCCTTCCCCTCCGGAGTGCCGGACATTCTGGAACCTTCTAGAAAATTCCCGATGAAAACACCGGAACCATTCTCCAACCCCGAAACAGGACTTTCCTTATATGAATATTATTCTCCGGACCATTCCGGATCTCCTCGTGATATCCCGGATCCCATCCGAGACTCCGAACAACATTCGGTCTCTTACTCATCATTCCATAACTACTCAACAACGTCGAATCCTTAAGTGTGTCTCCCTACGGTTCGTGAATTATGCGGACATGATCGAGACACTTCTCCGAACAATAACCAATAGAGGAATCTAGAAATTCATATGGCTCCCACATATTTCTACGATTACTTTGCGATCGAATGAACCACTTACATACGATACCAATTTCCCTTTGTCTCACGATAGTTTACTTATCCGAGGTTTTGATCGTCGGTATCTCTGCATACCTAGTTCAACCTCGTTACTGATATGTACTCTTTTCTCGTTCCCGTGATATGTGATCCCTTGTGAGCCAGTCACATGCTTGCAAGCTAATTGGATGACATTCCACCGAGAGGGCCCAGAGTATATTTATCCGTCATATGGATGGACAAATCCCACTCTTGATCCATGTGTCTCAACCAATACTTTCCGAACACTCAATGCCACCTTTATAGCCACCCAGTTACGGTGTGGTGTTTGATGTCATCAAAGCATCCTTACGGTGATGGTGATAAGCATGATCTCATGGTCGAAGGAATTAGGTTACTATGTATCAGAAAGCATATAGCAATTGAACTATTAAAATGACTTGATCTTTATGCTACACTTATCTTTAGGAGTATGTCCATCATATCATTCTCCTAACGATATGATCTTGTTGTTAATAACATCTCAATGTTCATGATAGGGAAACCACAATCATTTATTAATCAACAAGCTAGTATTATGAAGAGGCTTCACTAGGGACTTCAATTTAAGTTTACAAATCACACAAGTATTAATGTTTCCTTGATAATACTATTATAGCATGAATGTAAACATTTATCATAAACACAAAGATATAATAATAACTACATTTATTATTGCCTCTAGGGCATATCTCCAATAGTGCGACCACTAACTGGTTTTTCCCAAATAGCCTTCACCAGGTCATAAAAACCATCACGATCAATCCATCCCAGTTCAAACTTGAAACTATTTTTGGATTTTCGTGGTGGTGTTCCGACAGATAACAGTAATGGAGCATGATCCGACAAAGCCTCAATACGCTCTAGAGCGCGAACAGTTACCATAGGAAATTTATCTTCCCATTCGGTATCCATAAGCACCCCATCTAATTTTTCGTATGTAGGCTCCGGAAGACTATTAGCCCAAGTAAACTGTCTTCCTAACATTGTAACCTCTCTTAAGTCCAAGCTGTCAGTGACAACATTAAACATGAAAGGACAATGTTCATCAAATCGACCCCGACTTTTCTCATGAGGGAATCTTAGCAAATTGAAATCCCCACCTATAAGGATAGGATAGGGATTGTCCTTAGCTAGATTTACCAACTCACGTAAAAAGTCAGCTTTATAAACATCCTAGACAGCCCCGTATACGGCGACTAGAGACCAAACGAAATCATCAGCCTTGTTCCGGATATGAAGTTTAATAAAAAAATCTCCAATCGAACTAGCTAAGATTTCCATAGTCTCATCTCTGATGCCTAACAGGATTTCCCCGGATCTCCCCTGCGGTGGACGTGATACCCATGTAAAATCCACTCCACCAAAAATGCGAATGAGTTGACTTTGTGAGAAATTACGTCTACTAGTCTCAGAAATACCCAAAAAATCCAACTTATAATCACTCACACAATAGGCAAAGAACAAATATTTAGCCAAGTCACGAAGACCTCTGCTATTTGAGAACATGCCATTCATTGAGAAACAATTGGAGATTTGGATACACGTGACCTCTTACGAGACCTTTGGCTCTTTGATTTTCGACTAGAAGCTGTAAGATCATATAATGAATCCAGCCCAGTCTCATCAAAGCCCACTTATGATACTTCACCAACTAAGTGAGATAAGAGTTGACCATCTACTGTGGCATGCAACTCCTCCTCCTCCTCCATTGGTGAAGTGTCAGGAACAACAGAGATTTTAGGAGTAAAGAGTACCTTATTAAAATCGATGGTTGATCTAGTATAAAAAAAGAGTACCTTATTAAAAGAGTACCTCTAAAAAAATATAGAAGCATCTACACATGTGGCTGATCTAGTATGAAATCGGTGGGGGTGCCAAGCATAAAGAGTACCTTATTAAGCTTTGTATTTAACCATGATTAGTACAAAAATTAGTAGCTAAAAGAAGATTTGTACTTTTGAAGCACCCCAGTGGATACACGGTTGGAGGCCATGGCCTAGCATATTGTTTATCCAATATGGATAGTAGCATGATCTTCAAATTGGTCATCCACCAGTTTTTTCTTTTTTTTTGTTTGCGGACCTATTGAAGTTGTGCGCACCTTATTTATGCACGCATATTTTAGACTTCATGTCACACATATATCTAGTGGTTGATCAAGGCCTGATGGATGTAGGTCTATATATTATAGAGCTCACAGCAGATGCCGCCTTCCCGAGTACTAGTCGAGGCTATGGCGGCCAACCCAGTCGTCTTTAGTTTGTGGTTGTATCGAGCTTGTGCGCTACAACTCTAGGCCAGAATGGACATCCTCTTCTCTAGGCACCTCGCTACGCCGATATTATACCACCGCGAGATCTATATCACCTCTAGTAAATGACACCTGAAAAGTGTTTCACGGGATGTGTCAAATGCTTTTTTATTTTCATTTTTATGCCCAATTCCTATTGTAGGTTCCGATGATTTGATGGTTTGTTTCGGTACACAAATGAGGCCTCTTGTCAAGGTTTTTTTATTCGATTCATTGATGACCCACAAGTATAGGAGATCGCAACAGTCTTTGAGGGTAGTATTACCCAATTTATTGATTCGACACAAGGGGAGCCAAAGAATACTTGCAAGCCTTAACAACTGAGTTGTCAATTCAGCTGCACCTGGAAATAGTTCTTGCTCACAGAAGTTTATCAGTAGCAACAGTTTGGTAGTAGAAACAATAATGTAACAACAGCATTAAAACATGAGCAATAATAACAATAGTAGCAAACAGTAGGATATGAGTGCGGTAGGCATAGGGTGATGGACGGGCGTTGCATGGACGAGTCTAAACATGTAACTTCAAGATTTAGGGCAATTGCAGATAAATAGAATAAGCATCCAAGTACTAAACAATCATAGGCATGTGCTCCATATATAGTCATGCGTGCTCGCAATGAGAACTTGCACAACATCATTTGTTCTGCCAGCCCGTTGCAGCGGGGCCTCGAGGGAATTACTGGCAATTAAGGTGCTCCCTTTAATAGAGCACCGGAGCAAAGCATTAACACTCCATGAACACATGTGATCCTCACATCACAGCCATCCCCTCCGGTTGTCCCAATTTCTATCACTTCGGGGCTTTTGGATCCGGACAATAATATGTGTACACAACTTGCAGATAAGATCACAAACAATACTATCATAATGATTCAATAATAAGTTCAGATCTGAGATCATGGCACTCGGGCACTTCCTTGTAGGCTCTTCAAGTAGGTGGGCTCAAAGGGCATGAGTGCACTCACATATTTCCTTTTTATCCAAGCATCATCCACATGTGAGGCAACCACATTTCTAAAAGCGGTGGCGGTGGTCTTTGCGGGGATACGGGTAGGCTACACTAGCGCAAATCAAAAAAATTCTACCATGTATACCAGGATTACTGTTGTCATAGATCACGGGATTACCACTAGACGCGCAGTTGCGGAATTGATGAAGCGCGTCGAGGCAGTGCAGACGTTCCATGTCTCCTCCTTGTCCTCGTCCCACGAGCAGCTCCCCTTGCGTGTCTCGTCCAAGCGCTACAGATGCAGCGCCTCCGAGGTATCCACACGTACAGGGTGGAAGCTTCAGACGCCGGACTGCTAGGTCCGCGCGTGCAACACGGGCGTGAGGAGTGGCGGCTAGGAATGATCTGAGGTGTAACCCTGGCCAGCTCGCCCCACCCTCTCTTATATAGGCGTCCCTAGTGGGCTTCTACATTAGCAGCCCATTAGTAGCCTAAGCCTGGTCTAATTCGGATTCAATCCTCATTAGGCTTCCAGACCCTTAAGTGTGTGACCCTATAGGTTCATATGCGTATAGACATGACACGGATACACTTATTCTGTCAATAGTTGGTAGCGGCCTCTAGCAAGACGTGCCAACTCCTAAACGCATACAAAGATCATATCGGACGAACCATCACAAGGTTTAGTACATGTCTTTCCTTTTGCCTCACGATATTTGGTCTAGCTCCAAGCTGACCTCCCTTTCTCGATACCGTGATTCGGAATCCCTTTACTAGGTTAACTCTTAACCATATGTAGCACGGCCATGCATTTCTGGATCCGATCACTCGAGGGGCCTAGAGATATCTCTCTCAAGTAGAGAGGGGCAAATCCCATCTTGATTAACCATGCCTTGCAGCATGCTTCAAGACAAACCCGAAAGCTACCTTTATAACTACCCTGTTACGATGCAGCGTTTGATAGCCCCAAAGTAGGTCGATCCACATCTCAAGTACATGCGACAATCTTAGGTCTAAGGACAAAACATACGCGATGTGTAGAGAGAGAGCTGCAACTAATTGCCAGTCTCAGGTTGGGTCAGTCCAACCCCATGTTCATAACATGTGTCCACATCATTGGTTTAACATCTCCATGTATATGACTTGCGAAACATAGTCATCAACCAATCGATGTGCTAGTCTAATATTCACATGTGTCCTCACATGAACTCCGACTAGGGACAACTCTTAAATAACCATACAAGTAAAGAGTTTCACAAACAATTCACATAATTTCCAATCAATACAAGTTGCCTGATATGGATATTCAAGGAACATTACAATAACTCATGGATACATATAATCATCTCTATGATTGCCTCTAGGGCATATTTCCTTGAGTCTCCCACTTGCACTAGAGTCAATCTAAAATGTATCTAATACCAATTGCTCTTGTGTGCGCTTCATGCGCGGGCTGCGGGAGAGGCTTAGTCAAAGGATCAGCAACATTTGAGTCCGTATGTATTTTGCATACCATGACACTACCATGCTCAACAAACTCTCGAATCTGATGGTAACGCATGTGAATATGTTTGTTCTTCTGGTGTTGTCTAGGTTCCTTGGCCTGTGCAATAGCACCATTGTTGTCACAATAAACGTCCAAGGGATTGGACGCGCCCTGAACCACACCGAGAGCGATCAGGAAATTCCTAATCCAAACAGCTTCCTTTACTGCCTCCGAGGTAGCAATATATTCAGCTTCTGTTGAAGAGGAGGTCACCGTATCTTGCTTGGAACTTTTCCAGCTCACAGCACCACCATTCAAGACAAACACATAACCTGATTGCGATTTCGAATCATCTGAGTCGTTAAGGTAGCTCGCATCTGTGTAACCCTTTACACTGAGTTCATCCTCACCTCCATAAACTAGGAACACATCCTTAGTCCTTTTCAAGTACTTAAGGATGTTCTTTACCGTTGTCCAGTGACCTTCACCTGGATCAGCCTGGTATCTGCTCGTAACACTTAGAGTATAGGAAACATCTGGGCGAGTACATATCATTGCATACATGATGGATCCAATAGCCGAAGCATATGGAACTCTGCTCATGCGCTCACGCTCATCAGTAGTCGAAGGACACTGAGTCTTGCTGAGTTTAATGCCGTGAGACATGGGCAAGAACCCCTTCTTAGCCTCTTCCATGCTGAACCATTTCAACACTTCGTCAATGTATGTACTCTGGCTTAATCCAATTAGCCTCCTTGATCTATCTCTATAGATCTTGATGCCCAGAATATATGCCGCTTCTCCCAAGTCCTTCATCGAAAAACTATTTTTCAATGAGGTCTTAACAGACTCGAGCATAGGAATGTCATTTCCAATCAGCAATATGTCATCTACATATAAGATTAGAAATACCAGCGCTCTCCCACTTTCCTTCTTGTAAACACAAGGTTCTTGTTCATTTTTGATGAAGCCAAACTCCTTTACAACTTCATCAAATCGAATATTCCAACTCCGAGATGCTTGCTTCAGCCCATAAATGGACTTCAGAAGTTTGCATACCTTTCCAGCATTGTTTGGATCGACAAAACCTTCGGGCTGCATCATATACACGTCCTCAGTTAGGATTCCATTTAGGAAAGCCGTCTTGACATCCATCTGCCATATTTCATAGTCGAAATGTGCAGCAATGGCAAGAATTATCCGTATAGATTTAAGCATCGCTACGGGCGAGAAAGTCTCGTCGTATTCAACTCCTTGAACTTGTCGAAAACCTTTTGCAACAAGTCGAGCTTTATGGATGTGAACATTTCCATCCATATCAATCTTCTTCTTATAGATCCATTTGCACTCGATGGCTTTAAAACCATCAGGCAGGTCAACCAAGTTCCAAACTTGATTGTCTCCCATGGACTCTATCTCGGATCTCATGGCGATCAACCATTTCTCAGAGTCTGGGTCCACCATCGCTTCTGCATAGGTCGCAGGCTCATCATTGTCTAACAATAATAATTCCCGCGCTTCGCGGAGCCTCGCCGACCTTCGTGGTTGTGGTGCTTCTGTTGCCACGGGTTCCTCAACTTGTTCTGCTACAATAGCATCACTCGTAGAAGCATCCCAACTGGCTCATCTTGAACTTCTTCAAGTCGCACCGACCTTCCACTTGTTCCCTTTGTGAGAAACTCTTTCTCTAGGAAAACACCGCTACGAGTGACAAACACTTTGCCCTCCTCTCGGTTGTAGAAGTAATACCCTAAGGTTTCCCTCGGATATCCCACGAAAATGCACTTATCCGATTTGGGTGTTAGCTTGTCCGACTGAAGTCGCTTGACAAATGCATCACAACCCCAAATCTTTAGAAAAGACAAACTGGGATTCTTTCCAATCCACATCTCATATGGTGTCTTAACTACGGATTTAGATGGTACCCTATTAAGTGTGAAAGCTGCCGTTTCTACAGCATAACCCCAAAATGATAATGGTAAATCCGACTGGCTCATCATAGATCGAACCATGTCCAACAAAGTTCGATTACGCCATTCGGAGACCCCATTTCTTTGAGGCGTTCCGGGCGGCATAAGTTGTGGAACAATTCCCAACTCTTAAGATGATCGCTAAATTCGTGACTTAAATATTCACCTCCACGATCAGATCACAAGGCCTTTATTTTCTTGCCACGTTGATTCTCTACTTCACTCTAAAACTCCTTGAACTTTTCAAAAGTTTCAGACTTATGCCTCATCAAGCAGACATAACCATATCTACTGAAATCATCAGTGAAAGTAATGAAGTAGTGATATCCTCCTTTGGTTGTCGTTCTCATTGGCCCACATACATCAGTATGTATGAGTTCCAACAAATCTGTCGCTCTCTCGGGTAAACCCGAAAAAGGCGACTTGGTCATCTTTCCAAGTAAACAAGCCTGACATGTCTCATATGATTCAAAATCAAAAGAAATTAGAAGACCATCACCATGGAGCTTCTTCATGCGCTTTTCACTTATATGCCCCAAACGACAATGCCATAAATAGGTAGGACTCAAATCATTAGGCCGAAGCCTTTTAGCACTAACATTGTAAACAGATGCATCATCAAGATTTAAAATAAATAACCCATTCACAATGGGAGCATTAGCCATAAATATATCATTCTTAGAGATTACACAACCATTGTTTGCACTCGTGAATGAATATCCATCCCTCATCAAACATGAAGGTGATAAAATGTTTTGACCCATACTAGGAATGTAATAACAATTATTTAACTCCATAATAAATCCTGACGAAAGGTGAAGTTGCATGACGCCGATGAACAATGCAGCAACCCTTGCTTTATTTCCGACGCGAAAATCCACTTAGCCTTTCTGCACTTCTCTAGTCCTTATTAGCCCCTGCATCGAATTACAAATATGAGCAACCGATCCGGTATCAAATACCCAAGAGTTAACATAGGAATTAGCGAGAAGAATGTCCACAACATTTACAACAAGCGTACCTGAGTGGGAAGTACTCTTACTTCCACTCTTCTTCAAAGAAGCCTGGTACTTGCTGCAGTTTCTCTTCCAGTGGCCATTATCATGACAAAATAAGCACTCAGTGTCTTCTACAGGTCCAGCCTTTTGCTTGGGTGCAGACTTAGGGATCGTATCCTTAGCCTTGCCCTTCTTCTTCCAATAAGTACCCTTGTTCTTGAAGCTAGGCTTGTTCTGCACAGCCATCACATGGCTATGCCCTGCACACTTCTTCATGTCACTTTCTGCTATTTTAAGCATCCCACATAATTCATTAAGGCCCTTCTCCACCCCATGCATATGGTAGTTCGAAATGAACTGCCCATAGCTGGATGGAAGAGACACCAAAATGAAGTTAGTGGCCAACTCTTGGCCTAGTGGAAAACCAAGCTTTTCCAAAGTCTGACTGTAACCAACCATTTTGATCACATGGGGGCCTACAGCTGCTCCCTCAGCTATCTTGCATTCGACAAAGGACTTGGCAACATTGTACCTATCAGTCCTTGCCTGATCTTGGAACATGTCCTTAAGCGCTACGATCATATCGTACGCTTCCTGATCCTCAAACTTCTTTTGGAGTTCAGGTTCCATGCATGCAAGCATAAGACAGCTAACCTCAAGAGAATCATCCCATGCTCTATTGTAGGCGTTCTTTAGGGCAGCAGATGCATTATCAGCAGGTTCATCGGGGTTTGGGGTATCCAGAACCGTTTCCTTTTTATCGGACCTGAGAACAATTCTCAGGTTACGGACCTAGTCCGAATATTTTGTTCCATTTAGTTTATCTTTATCAAGAATCGAACGCAAAGATAAAGGTGATGTAGTGTTCGGTGCCATTGATCTACAACAGAAAACATGCAAAATACTAATCCATGTAACCATGAAAGAGTAAAACATATTAAACAATTTAATAGCATATACTCCCACTTAAATCAATATCCCTCTATTGATACCAGGTGATTCAAGATCCACAATTAACAAGTCGACTAGTGAGCTTTAGCATCACTGCTAGAAGACAAGGTAAATCGGTAAGCAACACTTGCTAATCATATTACATATGACTCTTGTTGTTGAGTGACATCTCTATATCAAAACTAGGCGCCCAACCTTTATGCCCCAAGGTCCTTAACTGTTAATATGACCTTGTCAACCTCACCAACCCTTATGCGTGTAGGTATCCGATACAAACCATCCAGCCAAGGATAACCGCGGCACCCTAATTTCATAGGCCCACCAACGATTGTACAGGGCATAGGATGGTGCAACGGTTGGTTGGGAGGGCATGGTTTAACTTAAAATTTGTGAGGGATCATTCTACTTCTATCATCTAAGCATGCATAGTAGTAAAACACATAAGAATAGCATTCATATAGATGTGACACAGTATGGCCCATTTTCTCATGGTGATCTCCATCGCCATAGAACCTGTCCACCATGATGATCTCCATCTTCATGTTCCATGTGAGCCATCTTCCAAGTGATGAGTCCTCCAAGAACTAATACAAGCTATTACTCCTAACAGCTAGTAATCAAAATTACATAGTATTGGGATCACCACAAGTTGGCACGCAGGCCATTACAATAAATGACAACACATATGGCTCCAGCCGTGTTGCCCTACTCACGACACGCAGGTCATGCAAAATTTCATACATGCATCACATACATATATGGGCCATACTGATCACATACATCCTGCAAAAACAAGTTATGCATAGAATCGCATTCTATCGGATCATGTGACATCGCAGCACCTAGTTACCTTAACGAGATACAAAAGGGGCTACGATTAAGGGGGGTCTAGGGGGTATCCCCTCTGCGGGGTTCGAATTGGGCAACAAACTCCTTCGATCAATCAAAAATGAGAGATCGAATCTACACAATTTTCTTTAAGGATTTTGATTGGCAAATCAAATTTACCATAAACCGACTCCTGTCCCGATTCAATCAAACTCCTTTGATCATGGTACATCTATTTTAGATCTAGGTTCCGATTCGATCAATCATATTGATCTTCGCGTGATTCAACAGGATTTATGTGTCACTGTCTACCCCGATGACAGAAACCAACCGGTAGGGGTAAGTCGTTCAACAACCTCAGAATTACGATCACGGAAAGCAAGATCATAGATCAATCCTGAACCACCGCCATATAAACGATCACATCATTCATATCAATCTGCATATCACCATATGCAAACATCCCTAACCTATAACTGAACAACATCGGCTCTGATACCACTGCGGGGATACGGGTAGGCTACACTAGCGCAAATCAAAAAAATTCTACCGCGTATACCAGGATTACTGTTGTCATAGATCACGGGATTACCACTAGACGCACAGTTGCGGAATTGATGAAGCGCGTCGAGGCAGTGCAGACGTTCCACGTCTCTTCCTTGTCCTCGTCCCACGAGCAGCTCCCCTTGCGCGTCTCGTCCAAGCGCTATAGATGCAGCGCCTCCGAGGTATCCACACGTACAGGGTGGAAGTGTCAGACGCCGGACTGCTAGGTCCGTGCATGCAACACAGGCGTGAGGAGTGGCGGCTGGGAATGATCTGAGGTCTAACCCTGTCCATCTTGCCCCACCCTCTCTTATATAGGCGTCCCTAGTGGGCTTCTACATTAGCAGCCCATTAGTAACCTAAGCCTGGTCTAATTCGGATTCAATCCTCATTAGGCTTCCAGCCCCTTAAGTGTGTGACCCTATAGGTTCATATGCGTATAGACATGACACGGATACACTTATTCTGTCAATAGTTGGTAGCGGCCTCTAGCAAGACGTGCCAACTCCTTAATGCATACAAAGATCATATCGGGCGAACCATCACAAGGTTTAGTACATGTCTTTCCTTTTGCCTCACGATATTTGGTCTAGCTCCAAGCTGACCTCCCTTTCTCGATACCGTGATTCGGAATCCCTTTACTAGGTTAACTCTTAACCATATGTATCATGGCCATGCATTTCTGGATCCGATCACTCGAGGGTCCCAGAGATATCTCTCTCAAGTAGAGAGGGGCAAATCCCATCTTGATTGACCATGCCTTGCAGCATGCTTCAAGACAAACCCGAAAGCTACCTTTATAACTACCCTGTTACGGTGCAACGTTTGATAGCCCCAAAGTAGGTCGATCCACATCTCAAGTACATGCGACAATCTCAGGTCTAAGGACAAAACGTACACGATGTGTAGAGAGAGAGATACAACTAATTTCCAGTCTCAAGTTGGGCCAGACCAACCCCATGTTCATAACATGTGTCCACATCATTGGTTTGACATCTCCATGTCTATGACTTGCGAAACATAGTCATCAACCAATCGATGTGCTAGTCTAATATTCACATGTTTCCTCACATGAACTCCGACTAGGGACAACTCTTAAATAACCATACAAGTAAAGAGTTTCACAAACAATTCACATAATTGTCAATCAATACAAGTTGCCTGATATGGATATTCAAGGAACATTACAATAACTCATGGATACATATAATTATCTCTATGATTGCCTCTGGGCATATTTCCTTCAGTCTTGAGCCTACGGTACATGTTTTCATTATTTTCACCTTCCTTCATGTAGAAGCCTTCGAATTCATTGCTTAGTGCATCATACCGGATCCTCCTCATGCTCTCATTCCTAACAAACAACACTGTGAGAGCATCCCAAGCTTCCTTGTCAATGTTGAGGTGCTCAATGTGTTGGTAATCCTTTGTACCCAATCCTTGTTGAATCATGTGCAAATCGGTGGCATTGAGTTGACTATTGACAACTTCTCTTTTTGTCAAGTTGTTTGGATCCCCAATATAGAGTCCTTGTTCGATGATGTTCCATAGTTCAATGCAAGAGCTGCGCACATGAGTTTTCATTAGAGATTGCCATTGAGCAAAAGTAGTAGATGTTTCAATCTTAGGTGGGTCACCTCTATTGTTTACATGAGGGTGAGGAATTGGAGGGTCAGGAGAGAACCATGCATGAGAGTCATGATGCTCTCCCTTCTCACCAACCCTTTTTATGGAGGAGTTAATGTTGCCTTGATTATCCCCCACCACCTTATTCGTGGGAGATGCCGGGGCATTCTATTTGGATGAAGGCGGTAGTTCCTATTGAGGAGAAGGGGATGATGAGCCTACCTTATCTTTAACAAGTTGCTAAATTAACTTTTGCAATTGTTTGATCTCGTTGGCCATGGTGGAGCTCAATCTTGTTTCCAAGTTATTGAGATCATCCATGGTCACCGTGGTATGCTCACCACCACCTTCCCCATCATTGCTACCCATATACTCTTAGGCAGTAAAGCCCGAATAAAGAGCTGAGGCTCTAATACCAATTGAAAGGATCGTATGGGAACCTAGAGGGGGGGGTGAATAGGTGCTACTTCAAATTTTATTCTTTTTCAAATTAAGGTTTGACAAGAAAGGTAAATTCTCTAGATAATGCAACTAAGGTGAATTTACCTATATGACAAACAAGCACTAGCTAACACAACACTAAGCAAGAACAAGTAAGTAAAGTACGGTAAAGGATAGAAGTAATCAAAGTGGTGAACACGGAGACACAAGGATTTGTTTCCCGTAGTTCCTTCCTTTTGAGGGGAAGTACGTCTACGTTTGGAGAGGGGGTGGTTTCAAACCACCAACACCACGAGAGGCCTCCCTTGTTCTCCGATGAATCTCACCCCTACGGGATCGATCCACCTTCCACTATATCGGAAACCTTCAAGGTGGAAGCTGGCACCTTTACAAAAAGTTCGGGGCACACATCCTGTCACATCCCAAGATTTTCCAAATCTTGTAATGTGAAAAATAAATAAATAAAATAAAATTTTGTTTGATTTTCAGGGCCAGAAGAAACTTTTTGAATTCAAATGGAACTTCAAACCCATTTGAATTAGATAAAATCCCAAAGGGAATTAAAGAGTTAAACATTTAATAAAAGGAAATTAAAATATTTTGGAAATACTATTTTAGATATTTTAAATAAAAGGATTTGGTTTTCAAAGAAATAGAAGTTTTATAAATAAAGATTATTTTATAAATCCAAATTAAACTTTGACCAAACTTTGGAATTAAAACATTTTGTTTGGAATAAAAATAACAAAGGGTTATTTAAAATAAATTAATAAGGATTTAATATCCAACTTTATTTAATAGAAGGTTTTACCAATTTAATTGAAACATCAAAACTTATTAAATTATTTTAAATAAGTTTTCCAAATATTTTATATTCTCAAATAAAACCTACTAAAGTGTTTTGTCTCTATTTTAGATTCAGAATAAATATTTTAAATAAAATAAATCCTAGTTGATTTAAATAATGAAAGTCTATTGTATTTAATTAATAATGGACCCTAAAAATAAAAGGATATTTTGTTTTAAACAAGTTTCCAAGTATTCTTTATTTCTAAATAAAACCTACTGAATGGTTTTGGTACTATTTTAGTTTAAAAAAAATAAATATTCTAATAAAACAAATCTTATTTGAAGTAAATGAATAAGGCCCATTTTATTTAATTGATAATGGACCTAAAATAAAATGTTATTTTATTTTATTTTAAACAAGTATCTCAAGTATCTTATATTTCCAAATAAAACCTACTGATTTGGATTTGAAAGTGTTTGGATTTCAAATGAGGATTTTTATTAAATAAATCTAGCCATGTTAAATAAATAAAGGTCCATTTTATTTAATTAAAGAATGGATCAATAAAGTTATTATTTTATTTTATTTTGGGCTTTTGTCCATATTACTAAACAGAACCAAAAACTTGATACAAGTGTGGTGATTGTTTGAACTATTTGAATGTTTGTCTTGTTGTTTGAATTATGAATTGAATTTCAAATCAGTAAATAGAAATAGAAAAGGCAAAAGTTTCTGTACAAAAAAAAAAGAAACAACAGCAGCCCAATAAGGCCCAGCCCAACAGCCCATCTTCCCTCTCCCCGAAAGAAAATAATTTGCACCCAGATTCTGACCCACAGAACCAATGACCAGTGGACCCTCCCCCTCGTTTCTTTTCCCACTGACCAGCGGACCCCACTCCTCCTGTTCTTCTTCCCCACCCGCAGACCACGCCTTCCCCCTCGCTGCCGTTGCTGCCTTTAATCCACGGATTCAATACGCCATAATGCCACGCCTTTACCTCGCCTTGACCAAGCTCGATAAAACGCCAGCACTCCTTCTTCATTTCCCCTCTGCCCCTTCCCCAAAGCACGCCCCCAGGCTGCCGTATTTCGCCAGACACTCCCCCTGTCTCCGACGACCTTTCTCGCCGATTCCGGCCAGCACACGCCCCCTTCTGCCTCCTCGAGCACACAGCCGTGATCAGCATTCACCAGCGGACCATTCTGCTGTCACAGCTCGCTCGCGCGTGCCTCCCAGCGTCGGCAACATCGACGACCTGCAGCACCGCCGTCTGCCCTCTTCTCCGACGATGCCCACAGGTTGTATCCGACCGCCCCTCCTCTTCTCTTTCATGCACGCGTCACCGCCTCGACCTTGCGCAGCTAACCTTGCCTTCTGCTTGCCTTGGCGTGATCTCCAGCGACGCCCTCAACCTCGACCGCGCGCGTCCGTCGCCAGAACTAACTCCGGCGAGGAATCCTGCCCGTCCCCGTGCGCCCCTTGCCACGACGACCACACGAACAGCATCACCTCATCCTCGCGACCTCGGTAAGCTTGCTCCCTCCCTGTTTCGCTTCCTGCCTCGCCAGCGCCGCCGCCAACTGGCCGCTCCGCCGCTCGCCGTTGACATTGCGCCGCCTGAGTTTGGCCTGTGCGATGACAGCCGTTCGATCTAGTTTGAACGAGTAGGATTAGATCACTTAGTCGCGAAGAGGTACGTTTTCTGGACCGCACGATCTGACTTAATCCAACGCGCCACAGCCGCGATCCACACCGAACTGGTACCGACCAATCACGGTACGCCGCGTGTCCCTGTTCTGATTAAAAACAGAATTAGAAACCAGATTTAAAAGCCATTTTCAAACCTCTGTAACTTTCAAACCACACGTCCAAAAATTACAAATTTTATATCAACGGATTTAGTGGAGCAAGCCCTAGCCAACCATGCCCTTGGTTTAGAAAATAGTATCTGTTAGCTTGCTTGTTTTTGCAGATTCTTTTGTGAGCTTGTTTAGAGTATAAAAATTGTTTAAAATTTATTTTAGGGTTAAAACTTTTGCAAATTGGATTGTTGTGACCTTAATGACCCTAGGAACCAACCCTTGGTGTTAAAAAATGATTTTGGAAAGATTTAGGTTAGATTACTTGACTTAGCCATTTTCTAGCCAAATAAAAAGAATGGTTTTTGTTATAAAAATGTTTATGGAAAGAAAACTTTAAGAAAATGGTTTGATCAAACCCACTGACCCAAAACACCAAGTTTTGCAAATTAGCAACTCATTTGGTGAACAACTTAAGAGTTTTACCTTGATAAAAACATTTTTCACCACATGAAATGATGAATGGATTTAAAAATGGTTTATGGATAAAACCCATTTGCAAATGACTTTGCCATTTTGGTAAATGACCAATTTGGATCTTACAAAGTTTAGAAACCCAATAGAGACCCTCTTTACAAAATAACACTATCTTGTGCATGCTCCCATGCATGCTTAGATCCCATTGTTTTGTGTGTGTTAAATTGTTTGATTGATTTATTGGTTTGGAATGCTAGTTGATTTTGTGTCTACTTGATTGACTTGTAGTGAAGTTAGAAAATGTGAGACTAGCAAGATCAAGGAGTGAACCACCATTCCCTTCCAAAAAGGCAAGTGATGCTTCATACTTTCTATCCTATTACTTTCACTATGCATTAGTGATTTTTTCTAAGTAAAACTTGCATGGATTTTGCTAAGTATAAACCTTGCTATAGGAAAACCTAGTAGATGAATCCTTAGTAGGATTTTCCTAAGTTAAGATTCCTATTACTATCAAGCTTAGCCTAGCTAATAGAAAACATGGGTGGAATATATATTCACATTATGGAAAAATATTCTAAGTCTGAGGACTTGTGATTTTGTCTAATAAAACAACTAAGTTAATGAATCACCTGGGTGGAATGGAAGGATTGGTTTATGTTGAGTGGTTACACAAGGCCATGGACTTGGGTTGTGTATCTCACTTGTGGATTGCCACCCAGGAACAAAGAGATTTGAGATGTCAAATGTTGAGAAGCTTCAAGTGCAACCACTTGGCAATATGGGCTCTGCCATGATCATATAGGTTGCAAGAACTTAGCCATATGGACAGTTGGTGGTAGTGTTTGATAGGTTGGAGGGCGTCCATTTTGGTCTAAGGGAAGGCTTCTGAAAGATCTTGTCTTGGGAAACCAAGTCTTGTGGGGAAAGTGCACCACCTCTGCAGAGTGTAAAATCTAAGTACTTAGCCATGTCCCTGGTAAAGGACAATTTGAGCATCAAGACATGGAAGCAATCAAGAATCTCATCATTCAAATTTCTAAGTTAAAACTTGTGGTTTGAACAAGGGTTGTTTGAAATCTTCAATCTTTGATTGACAGATGCCTTGTAAAGGATCTTCAATCTTTGATTGAGAGAAATGATTTTTGTCAAAACAAAAACTTAGTATTTTCAAAATGATAAGGAAAATCTATTTTGAGCAATGCAAGCCTCAACTCCACATAGCCAAATGCATATAGATGATAGACTCCACTATACTACCATAGTATCACTTGCCAATACAATTCAAATGTATTGACCCTTTGTGGCTGTAACTTGTATATTGCAGGTTTGATTGATTTTAGTGAAGATTGACTGTTTAGGATTACAAAGTCTACAACCAACATCTGCATGTGGCACTTTGAAGATGAAGGACCCCATGACTATAGTTATTCCGCTGCAATGTAATGTAATAGCCTAATGAGCTATGTTTGATGTAATAAAATTATGTTATTCCTGGTTATAAAGTTATATTATGACCTTTGTTTCTCGATATTACATCTTAACTGTGGATGCTAGCTATTGATCCAGGGACTAGCATTGTAAACACAGGAGGGATCAATCTTATTAAAGGTTGGGACCCCTAACAGATGGTATCAGAGCATTGTGTTGCCTGTAGGATTTGTAAACCTAGGATTGGATAAAACCCCTTAGAAAAATAGGAGTGTATTTGTTCCAAAAACTTATGTACAAAAACACTTGTAAACTCTTTCCTTAACCATTTTGGTTTCAACTCTACATCTCTTCTACTTCAACTTGCTGGAAAAACCTACCCCATGGCCAAAGACTACACCATGTGCAAAGAACTTCTTCAACTTCTTAACCTCTAATGACTTCAACTTCTTCAACTCTAATGACTTCAACATCTTCAGCATATTCCCCAAGGACTTCCAACTTGGAAACTACTAAGGACCACAAGTGAAACAAGGAAATCTTGCTCAAGAGTTAGAGACTGAGGGAATGCAAAAGTTAGAAAGAGCCTACATCACTTGAAGTTTTGAGACCAAGAAATTCTCCTAAGGAAGCCATGATCTCATGTAAGAAGAAGCAACCAAGAAGGATGGAAAGATCACAAGTGAACCATATAGATGGACCACCATATTATGGTTAAGTCAAAACACACCAACCTGTGTGGTGTAACAAAAATATTTTTGTTGACTAAGTATGTGCTTGAACCTTGTTTGAGTGAAATGTTTGGTTTGTGATTGCTTGCACATTGCTTGTGTGAAATATGATGTGTGTGACTAGAATTGACTCCTTAGAAAAACCTTTTGCCTATTCTAATCTCCCTTCAAACCCAAACAGATGACTACTCCAAGAAACTCCAACATCAAGGTTGATGACAACCACAACCAAGAGGACAACATGAGAGAACTTATAGTAACCCAAAACCAGTTGAGCCAAGAGACAACTCAGCTATTAGCCAACAACAACGGACTAGACCCAGCCATACAAAGGATTTTGAAACTTCAATCCCAATTGTTGCAAGGAATGGTTACTCAAATGATCAACATGGGAGAAAACTTTTCCCAAAGAGCTAATGACAACAAGGATGACCAAGATGCTATTCTAGAAGGAACCCAAGCTAGCAATACTTGTGAAGACAAGGATCATGCATCCAAGGAACATGAAGGTCAATGTCCCAAGAAGAGAGAAAGATCTCCCACCTATGAAGAACATGAACTAGAAGAACTCCTAGCTTTGGAGAGACCCAAAAAGAAGAAGAAAGACATAAGCCAGTTGCAATGTTACAATTTCAAAGAGAAGGGACACTATGCCAGTGACTGCCCAGAAAAGAAGAAGGACCAAAGAAAGAAACAAGAGGCAATGATACCAAAGGAAAAGAAAGATATCAGCCAAGTGAGGTGTTTCAACTACAAAAATCCAGGACATTATGCAAGCAACTGTCCAGAAAAGATGAAGAACAAGTTGAACAAACCTATGGAGAAACTCAACCTTGGCCCATGAGTCAAGTATGGACACCAAGGACACCATGCAACTGTTTGCTTAGAGAAATTTCCCCAGGATCCCAAGAAGGACAAGATGTAATTTTTTGTTTGAATTTTTTTTAAGGGTGGTAGTACCCTAGTTGTTTTTGAACATGCTTGTAACCCCAGCCTCCCTAAATCTCGGGACGAGATTTATTTTAAGGGTGGTAGCCTGTCACATCCCAAGATTTTCCAAATCTTGTAATGTGAAAAATAAATAAATAAAATAAAATTTTGTTTGATTTTCAGGGCCAGAAGAAACTTTTTGAATTCAAATGGAACTTCAAACCCATTTGAATTAGATAAAATCCCAAAGGGAATTAAAGAGTTAAACATTTAATAAAAGGAAATTAAAATATTTTGGAAATACTATTTTAGATCTTTTAAAGAAAAGGATTTGGTTTTCAAAGAAATAGAAGTTTTATAAATAAAGATTATTTTATAAAGCCAAATTAAACTTTGACCAAACTTTGGAATTAAAACATTTTGTTTGGAATAAAAATAACAAAGGGTTATTTAAAATAAATTAATAAGGATTTAATATCCAACTTTATTTAATAGAAGGTTTTACCAATTTAATTGAAACATCAAAACTTATTAAATTATTTTAAATAAGTTTTCCAAATATTTTATATTCTCAAATAAAACCTACTAAAGTGTTTTGTCTCTATTTTAGATTCAGAATAAATATTTTAAATAAAATAAATCCTAGTTGATTTAAATAATGAAAGTCTATTGTATTTAATTAATAATGGACCCTAAAAATAAAAGGATATTTTGTTTTAAACAAGTTTCCAAGTATTCTTTATTTCTAAATAAAACCTACTGAATGGTTTTGGTACTATTTTAGTTTTAAAAAAATAAATATTCTAATAAAACAAATCTTATTTGAAGTAAATGAATAAGGCCCATTTTATTTAATTGATAATGGACCTAAAATAAAATGTTATTTTATTTTATTTTAAACAAGTATCTCAAGTATCTTATATTTCCAAATAAAACCTACTGATTTGGATTTGAAAGTGTTTGGATTTCAAATGAGGATTTTTATTAAATAAATCAAACCATGTTAAATAAATAAAGGTCCATTTTATTTAATTAAAGAATGGATCAATAAAGTTATTATTTTATTTTATTTTGGGCTTTTGTCCATATTACTAAACAGAACCAAAAACTTGATACAAGTGTGGTGATTGTTTGAACTATTTGAATGTTTGTCTTGTTGTTTGAATTATGAATTGAATTTCAAATCAGTAAATAGAAATAGAAAAGGCAAAAGTTTCTGTACAAAAAAAAGAAAGAAACAACAGCAGCCCAATAAGGCCCAGCCCAACAGCCCATCTGCCCTCTCCCCGAAAGAAAATAATTTGCACCCAAATTCTGACCCACAGAACCAATGACCAGTGGACCCTCCCCCTCGTTTCTTTTCCCACTGACCAGCGGACCCCACTCCTCCTGTTCTTCTTCCCCACCCGCAGACCACGCCTTCCCCCTCGCTGCCGTTGCTGCCTTCAATCCGCGGATTCAATACGCCATAATGCCGCGCCTTTACCTCGCCTTGACCAAGCTCGATAAAACGCCAGCACTCCTTCTTCATTTCCCCTCTGCCCCTTCCCCAAAGCACGCCCCCAGGCTGCCGTATTTCGCCAGACACTCCCCTGTCTCCGACGACCTTTCTCGCCGATTCCGGCCAGCACACGCCCCCTTCTGCCTCCTCGAGCACACAGCCGTGATCAGCATTCACCAGCGGACCATTCTGCTGTCACAGCTCGCTCGCGCGTGCCTCCCTGCGTCGGCAACGTCGACGACCTGCAGCACCGCCGTCTGCCCTCTTCTCCGACGACGCCCACAGGTTGTATCCGACCGCCCCTCCTCTTCTCTTTCATGCACGCGTCACCGCCTCGACCTTGCGCAGCTAACCTTGCCTTCTGCTTGCCTTGGCGTGATCTCCAGCGACGTCCTCGACCTCGACCGCACGCGTCCGTCGCCAGAACCAACTCCGGCGAGGAATCCTGCCCGTCCCCGTGCGCCCCTTGCCACGACGACCACACGAACATCATCACCTCATCCTCGCGACCTCGGTAAGCTTGCTCCCTCCCTGTTTCGCTTCCTGCCTCGCCAGCGCCGCCGCCAACTGGCCGCTCCGCCGCTCGCCAATGACATTGCGCCGCCTGAGTTTGGCCTATGCGATGACAGCCGTTCGATCTAGTTTGAACTAGTAGGATTAGATCACTTAGTCGCGAAGAGGTACGTTTTCTGGACCGCACGATCTGAATTAATCCAACGCGCCACAGCCGCGATCCACACCGAACCGGTACCGACCAATCACGGTACGCCGCGTGTCCCTGTTCTGATTAAAAACAGAATTAGAAACCAGATTTAAAAGCCATTTTCAAACCTCTGTAACTTTCAAACCACACGTCCAAAAATTACAAATTTTATATCAACTGATTCAGTGGAGCAAGCCCTAGCCAACCATGCCATTGGTTTAGAAAATAGTATCTGTTAGATTGCTTGTTTTTGCAGATTCTTTTGTGAGCTTGTTTAGAGTATAAAAATTGTTTAAAATTGATTTTAGGGTTAAAACTTTTGCAAATTGGATTGTTGTGACCTTACTGACCCTAGGAACCAACCCTTGGTGTTAAAAAAATGATTTTGGAAAGATTTAGGTTAGATTACTTGACTTAGCCATTTTCTAGCCAAATAAAAAGAATGGTTTTTGTTATAAAAATGTTTATGGAAAGAAAACTTTAAGAAAATGGTTTGATCAAACCCACTGACCCAAAACACCAAGTTTTGCAAATTAGCAACTCATTTGGTGAACAACTTAAGAGTTTTACCTTGATAAAAACATTTTTCACCACATGAAATGATGAATGGATTTAAAAATGGTTTATGGATAAAACCCATTTGCAAATGACTTTGCCATTTTGGTAAATGACCAATTTGGATCTTACAAAGTTTAGAAACCCAATAGATACCCTCTTTACAAAATAACACTATCTTGTGCATGCTCCCATGCATGACTTAGATCCCATTGTTTTGTGTGTGTTAAATTGTTTGATTGATTTATTGGTTTGGAATGCTAGTTGATTTTGTGTCTACTTGATTGACTTGTAGTGAAGTTAGAAAATGTGAGACTAGCAAGATCAAGGAGTGAACCACCATTCCCTTCCAAAAAGGCAAGTGATGCTTCATACTTTCTATCCTATTACTTTCACTATGCATTAGTGATTTTCTCTAAGTAAAACTTGCATGGATTTTGCTAAGTATAAACCTTGCTATAGGAAAACCTAGTAGATGAATCCTTAGTAGGATTTTCCTAAGTTAAGATTCCTATTACTATCAAGCTTAGCCTAGCTAATAGAAAACATGGGTGGAATATATATTCACATTATGGAAAAATATTCTATGTCTGAGGACTTGTGATTTTGTCTAATAAAACAACTAAGTTAATGAATCACCTGGGTGGAATGGAAGGATTGGTTTATGTTGAGTGGTTACACAAGGCCATGGACTTGGGTTGTGTATCTCACTTGTGGATTGCCACCCAGGAACAAAGAGATTTGAGATGTCAAATGTTGAGAAGCTTCAAGTGCAACCACTTGGCAATATGGGCTCTGCCATGATCATATAGGTTGCAAGAACTTAGCCATATGGACAGTTGGTGGTAGTGTTTGATAGGTTGGAGCGCGTCCATTTTGGTCTAAGGGAAGGCTTCTGAAAGATCTTGTCTTGGGAAACCAAGTCTTGTGGGGAAAGTGCACCACCTCTGCAGAGTGTAAAATCTAAGTACTTAGCCATGTCCCTGGTAAAGGACAATTTGAACATCAAGACATGGAAGCAATCAAGAATCTCATCATTCAAATTTCTAAGTTAAAACTTGTGGTTTGAACAAGGGTTGTTTGAAATCTTCAATCTTTGATTGAGAGATGCCTTGTAAAGGATCTTCAATCTTTGATTGAGAGAAATGATTTTTGTCAAAACAAAAACTTAGTATTTTCAAAATGATAAGGAAAATCTATTTTGAGCAATGCAAGCCTCAACTCCACATAGCCAAATGCATATAGATGATAGACTCCACTATACTACCATAGTATCACTTGCCAATACAATTCAAATGTATTGACCCTTTGTGGCTGTAACTTGTATATTGCAGGTTTGATTGATTTTAGTGAAGATTGACTGTTTAGGATTACAAAGTCTACAACCAACATCTGCCTGTGGCACTTTGAAGATGAAGGACCCCATGACTATAGTTATTCCGCTGCAATGTAATGTAATAGCCTAATGAGCTATGTTTGATGTAATAAAATTATGTTATTCCTGGTTATAAAGTTATATTATGACCTTTGTTTCTCGATATTACATCTTAACTGTGGATGCTAGCTATTGATCCAGGGACTAGCATTGTAAACACAGGAGGGATCAATCTTATTAAAGGTTGGGACCCCTAACACATCCACAACTTAATTGGAGGCTCCCAAATACAAGCAGGTTGTCAAAACAATCAAAGACAAGCTTGTAAGAACCAAATCTAGAACTAGGGTTTCCAAAGAAAACACTAGAGCAATGGGGCCCACAAATGAATGAGGGGGAAATGAAGATCTCTTTTGGTGAAGTAGTAGATAAAAGCCTCCTCCTTCGATTCTCCAAAGATCAAAGACTTTGGATGGTTGAGTGAAGAGATCTTGGTGATTTGGTGGCTCAAATGGACGTGGTAGTCTTCAATGCAACGAGCACTTTGTACCAAGGTAGGTGAAGGGGTATTTATAGCCTTTCGAGCAGATCTGATCGTTGAGCATTTATTGCAGCGGTAGTATCGGATTCTCAAGCGGTAGTACTGTAAAACATCGGTACTACCGGCCTGGTACCGAAAATGCGTCAACAAGGCACACAGACCCCAACCTCCAATGGTACCAATGTGGTGCTACCACAAAGCGGTAGTACCACACCTAGGGCACAGTACTACCGGACACATGCGGTAGTTCCGCGTATTGGTACCGAGGAGGGGAGTGGCATTTGCCAACTTGCCAAAAACCCTCTGCTGTGCTAGGTACTAAAATGCGGTCCTACCGCATTTTGGTACCTAGGCAGGTAGTAGCTTTTGACAACTTGCCAAAACCTTCTGCCGTGCTAGGTACTAAAATGCGGTACTACCGCTTTTTGGTACCTAGGCGGGCAGTAGCTTTTGGAAACTTGCCAAAACCTTCTGTCGCGCTAGGTACTAAAATGCGGTATGGCAACTTGCCAAAACCTTCTGCCGCGCTAGGTAGTAACATGCGGTACTATCGATTTTTGGTACCTAGCCTGGCAGAAGGTTTTGGACAGTTTGCCCAAACTCTCTGCCATGCCTAGTAGCAAATTTCGGTACTTCCGGTACATCCGGTTCTCTGCAAACCTCTTTTTGGGAGGAATGAGCCCAGGATTTCTTGATACAACCTGTGGTACACTTGGCAAATAATTAGTCTGATATGTGTGTTGATATAAACACCAAAATCACTTGGGATAGGAAATGCTCTTTCAACAGTGCTCGTCGGGGTCAGGGTTACAGCGAGCTACGGGCATGGCTGAAGGTATGGGACGGTGCGCGGTCTCCTGGCGGTCCTCAACGGCTTGATGGCGCGACAAGGGGCGGTGCGGTTCGGTCGGAACGCGTTGGTGCTCTGAGCGGAACCGACGGCGGTTTTGATGACGCACAGTGGCTACGGGTCGCGCGGCGGCGAACGGGGATGTCTGGATGGTTCCTGGAATGGTGGTGATCACAGGAACGGGCGGCTGGGGCCAGGCGCGGTATGTGCGAGCGTGTCGAGCGCGGCGAGCTGGCGCGCTCTGGACATGGCAGAGACAAACTGAGTGTGCGTGTTCTCGGTGGTCCACTGCTTGGCAAGGCTCCAGGGCTGTACATGGGGTGGCGGTGGATGGTGGCGTGCTTCCTAGACACGGTGGCTAGGTGCGATGCTTGCTCCTGCTAGCTAGCCATGGTCGGCTGGCCGGGGTTGGCTCGGTCATGCATGGCATGGTGCATTGGGTAGGGGCTAGGTTGGTTCAATGCGATGGTTGTCACTAGGGGAGACAGGGGCAATCAATGTTGAACAATGTTTGGGGTGATCACTGCTCAAAACAGTGAAGTTTGGCCAAATTTGTTTTCTGTCTCCAAGTGTTTGATGAAATGGCCGAATGAATTTCATATTTGATTTTTTGGTTGAAACTTGGTGGATGTAATGGTCACATACTAGGTAGTCTCTGGTTGATTGGATTTGTCAAGGTGCACTGGTTTGGTTGGGTTTTGAGAAATGGTGATCTTACCATATGAATTAGATTCAATTTTCAAATGTCATTTGAATAGGGTTGCTAAATGTTTCTGTGGGTTTGCAAGGTGGGCTTGGGTTCACTTTTAATTGGTCTAGCAAGGGGTGAAAAGAATTGGATTTGTTTCTGTTTGAAATCTTGGACTATAAACACTCAAAGTGGTCAAGTGAGCAAGATTGGTAAAAATGACCATTTGCTTATTTGGTTTGTTTTTGAATTTCTATTGATTTGATTCTGCTCGGAATTTATTTAGATGATGTTGTTTTCATCTTTAAATCAATCCTTGCCATTCACATTAATCAAACAAGTCCATTCATGCATTCATCACATACACACATGCATTCATAATGATTTTAATTAACAAAAGTTTTTGTTAACCCTTAATTTGAGTGATTGGAATTTGATAAACTTGATTGATATTTTTGGGATGTTACAAACCTTCTCTCCTTAAACAAAATCTCATCCCGAGATTTGAGAAAAATAAAACTAGGATTTAAAGAGATCCGGAAACTCCGTCCTAATGTAATCTTCTCGCTCCCAGGTAGCTTCTTCTTTAGTGTGGTTACTCCACTGGATCTTTAGAAACTTGATACTCCGGGTCTTGGTGGTTCTAAAAGCTTCCTCCAAAACACGAATGGGTACTTTGGGATATGTCAGGTCATCATTGATCTCTATGATTTGGTGATCGATATTCTTGAAAACTTCGGTCTTCTCCGGGACTTCTAGGCACTTGCGAAGTAACGAAATATGGAACACATTATGCACGGCTGACATCTCCTCAAGCAGTTCCAGTTGATACGATACTTCTCCTCGACGATTCAAAATCTTGAAGGGTCCGATATATCTGGGGGATAACTTTCCTTTGAGTTGAAAATGTTGCATTCCTTTCAAAGGTGACACTTTGAGATACACAAAATCTCCGATATTGAAGGCTAGGTCTCGACGTCTCTTGTCGGCATAACTCTTCTGTCTGGATTGGGCGGTCTTGAGGTGCTCACGGATCTTGTGAACTTTCTCTTCGGCTTCTCGTAGTATGTCGGGTCCGAAGATCTGACTCTCTCCTACTTCCGACCAATTCAAAGGGGTACAACACTTCCTTCCATACATGAATTCAAATGGGGCCATTTACAAACTAGCTTGGTAACTGTTGTTGTATGAAAACTCTGCGAAAGGCAAACAGTCTTCCCATTTTGATCCATATTCTATCACACAGGCTCTCAACATATCTTCGAGTATTTGATTTACTTCCTCCGTTTGTCCATCAGTCTGAGGGTGATAAGATGTGATGAAATCCAGTCGGGTTCCTAATCCTTCTTGGACTTTCTTCCAAAATCTCGAGGTAAACTGGGTTCCTCGATCCGACACAATGTTCTTGGGGACTCCATGCAAACTGAATATTCTAGCAATGTACAACTCTGCTAGCTTTGAAATCTGATAGGTGGTCTTGACAGGTAAGAAATGGGCGACTTTGGACAGTCTATCAACTATGACCCAAAATAGAGTCATTTCCCCTACTAGATGTAGGCAAACCGGTGATAAAATCCATTCCAACAGAATCCCAATTCCATTATGTAATCTGCAATGGTTGCAACAGTCCTGCGGGTCCCTGATGTCCCGCCTTGACTCTCTGACAAATATCACACTTGGCTATGTAGCTTCCGATTTCTCTCTTCATCTTATGCCACCAAAATTGCTCCTTCAAATCTTGATAAATCTTTGTTCCTCCAGGGTGGATAGAATAAAGAGTATCATGGGCTTCTTTCAAAATAGCTTGCTTCAACTCTGAATCTGCTGGCACACAGATACGTCCTTTGTACCACAAAACTCCTTCTTCATCTTCGGTGAATTCGGGTACTTTCCCTGTACCGATACGACGTTTGATTCTATCAATACTAGCATTTCCTTTCTGCGCCTCCTTGATCTGACTGATCAAAGTGGGTTAAAGTTCTATGCTAGCCCAAAATCCTTCACTTACTAGCTCCATTCTAAAATCTTCCAACTCCTTGTGCAAACTTGGTTGCTCCTTCAGAATCATGGAGTTCAAGCGACACGACAATCTGCTAAGGGCATCTGCTACCACATTGGCTTTACCAGGGTGATAGTGGATGTCCAGATCATAGTCCTTGATTAGCTCTATCCATCTCATTTGCCTCATATTCAGCTCCTTCTGAGTGAAAATATACTTCAGGCTCTTGTGATCCAAATAAATCTCACAGCAGTTTCCCATGAGGTAATGCCTCCATGTCTTCAAGGCTAAAACTACGGCTGCTAGTTCAAGGTCATGGGTAGGATAATTCTGCTCATGATGCTTTAGTTGTCGGGATAGATATGATATACTTTGCCTTCTTGAATAAGCACACATCCGAGACCGATCTTGGATGCGTCACAAAACACATCAAAAGGCTTCATGATATCCGGCATGATCAAGATTGGGGATGAGATCAATCTCTTCTTGAGCTCTTGGAAACTTGCTTCACATTTGTCCGTCCATTCAAACTTCTTATCTTTCTTCAACAATTGGGTCATTGGTCTGGCGATGCTCGAGAATCCTTCTACGAACTTGCGGTAATATCCCGCTAATCCAAGAAATGCACGAACTTGGGTTTGAGTGGTTGGGGCTTGCCATTCTTCAACATCCTTAACCTTGGTAGGGTCAACGACAATTCCTCCAGCCGACATAATATGTCCGAGGAATCCTACTTCCTGTAACCAGAACTCACATTTGCTAAACTTGGCATACAACTGATGTTCCCTAAGGGTTCCAAGGACGGTCCTTAGATGTAGCTCATGTTCTTCTTCTGATTTGGAATAGATCAGAATGTCATTGATGAAAACAACGACAAACTTATCCAGGAAGTCCATAAAAATCTTATTCATGAGGTTCATGAAATAAGCGGGGGCATTGGTTAATCCGAAGGACATGATAGTGTACTCATACAGTCCATATCTGGTGGTAAAGGCAGTCATTGGAATATCCTCTGCGCGAATCTTGAGTTGATGATAACCAGTTCTAAGATCAATCTTAGAAAACACTTCGGCACCGGTCAACTGGTCAAACAGGTCTTCTATCTTTGGCAGTGGATACTTGTTCTTAGTGGTGACATCATTCAGCTTCCGATAATCCATACACAAACGATTACCTCCATCTTTCTTGTCCACAAACAAAATAGGTGATCTCTATGGCGACGCACTTGGTTGAATCAGTCCTATCTCCAGCATAGCATCCAGTTGCTTCTTTAGCTCCACTAATTCAGATGGGTTCATACTATAAGGTCTCTGGGCTATTGGTCCGGTTCCAGGGATTAGTTTAATGATAAACTCGATATCCCGATCTAGGGGCATACCGGGCAAAACATCTGGAAATACGTCAGGGTATTCATAGACTACTCTGACCTGGTCAATGGTTGGTTGGGCTAGACTCTTGTTGCACTTGAATTGACGGGGCAAGGTTTTAGATACATGCTCTACTGATACTCCGGTGGTACTGGTCATGGTTATGGCTTTCTTGGCACAGTCGATTAATCCTTTATGTTTCGACATCCAATCCATTCCTAGTACTACTTCAAAACCTTTTGTTCCGAGTACTATTAGATTAGCATAAAAATCTATGCCATGGATTCTGATAGGTACGGCCTTGCAAATTTGTCTAGCTTTGGTGGTTGAACCAGGTATTTGAACTATCATAACATGCTTCAATTTTGTTGGTTGAATCTTACTAGTGCATGCAAATTCTTTTGTAACAAATGAGTGCGATGCTACAGAATCAAACAACACTCTTGCAAGTACCGAGTTAACAGAAAACATACCCAGCACGACATCTGGCGCTTCTTGGGCTTCTTCAGCATTCATGAGAAACAAACGACCATTGAGGTTGAGCGAATTCCCTGGGGCAAATCGTCTTCCAGGCTGAACACGATGCTGCTGCTGAGCTAGGGCATTCACATTGGGGGCTGCTACAAGCTTCTTGGGGCACTCATTGGAATAGTGACCCTTGGTTCCGCATTCATAACAAGTCACGTGAGACTTGTCCTTTCCTGCAACAGGCACATCATTGCTTCTAGTCCTTGGGGCAGTATTGGTGTTGGTGGCGACATTGTTGTTGTTGAACTTGGGAGGTGCACGGTTGAAATTGTTGGAGTTTCCAGGGTTGTTGTTGTTGTGGTTTGCTCCGGGCCTTAGGTTTCCTCCTCCACGGTGGGGATAGGTTGGACGGTTCATCGGGGGTCTATTGTTTCTTGGGGCAAATCCTGTAGACGGGTTGGGGTGATACTTTGGGGTATGGTGGGTTCCTGGTTGATGCATCATTCGACGCTTGCGATTCTCATTGGCTTGGTTGATCTTGCCTTCCATCTGAATGGCAGAATCCACTAAGGCTTCAATGTCAGCAAACGGAATATTGACTAACATTGTCTGCATCTCATCATGCAGGCCATTCAAGAATCTCTCCTTCTTCTTGGCTTCAGTGTCAATCTCATCGGGTGCATACCTAGCTAATGATAGAAATTTGTCACGGTACTCAACTACTGTCATCCTCCCTTGCTTCAATTCTCTGAATTCATCTCTCATCCTCTTGATTAAACCCGGTGGCACATGGGTCCTGCTGAACTTGAGTTTGAATTCATCCCAACTCATCATCTATCCTCCAGTCATGGCGTGAACGCTATTCCACCAAGATCTTGCATCTCCTGCCAGGTAGTGGGTGGCGAACAGTACTTTCTCGTTGGCCTCCACTCCTGCAACTTCTAAGTTGTTCTCCATGGTCTGCAGCCAATCATCCACGTCTAATGGCTCCTCAGACTTACTAAATATGGGTGGATTAGTGTTCTGAAAGTTCTTGATCTTGGATCCATGGTTTCCCTAGTTTCCATGGCCTTGGCTATTGTTGGCCATCTGAGCTATGTGTTGAAGGGTGTCTAGGTTGGCTTGATGTTCGGCTCCTTCAGCTTCGCGGTTCGAAACCAACATTTGCAAGATTTGCAACATTGGGTCTGGGGATGAACTTCTCCCTCCGCGAGGCATCTGAAGGTTGAGATAGATCATGAGACAAGAGGGAAATTTCTAAGGTTCGGGGTTTTGTTTTTGAAAAGTTTTCAAAGTTTGACTCAGGACTTGCTACTAGCAACTTGCTTTTCATTCATTCATAGCACACAGTACAAACACACACCACAACAAGGAAACAAATGGTTTTAAGAACCATTATGTGAAACTACGATATAGTGGGACCGGATACATATTCACTAACGCTAGTGCTCAGGTGCTACGACTCCTCGGAATCGGTGGCTTCATCATCCTCATCATCATCAATGAAGGCAAAGTCATCCTCATCATCATCAATGAAGGCGAAGTCATCCTCATCGGTGAAGAAGTCTATGGCTTGATCCTCCAGGAAGTCATCATCATCACTGAGGTAGGAGTAGAGGTTTCCATAGATATCTTCCCCTGCATTCTCCCTCTCCTCAAGCTGCATGTCCCGCTCGTGGATGGTCTCCTCTAAGTTTGTCACCTTGTGACGAAGGAGAGCAATAATGCGATCCTTCTTGTCAAGATGACGGCGACGAGACTGACGATCCTTCACAAGCATGGCAATGGTCTGGTCCTTCTTGACTGTGATGGCATAGTTGTGGTTGGCGTAGGAATGGGCATTGTCCAATTCCTTCTGCATGCCGTACATCATGAAGCTGAGATGGTCCACTTGATGCTTCAGCTCTGGGTGACGTGGTACCTCCAGTGGCTGTCCCATAGCATCACGCCTTGGGTAATACTCAAAGTGGCTTCCCTTGATTTGATTAATGCTTTGCCCACACAGACGGGCAAGAGCTTCCTGCATGGCCCTGGCGAGTCCATCTAGCAAGTTGTTCTCTCTTAAGGTGAACTGGACTCCCTCTGAGGTGGGGGCTTCAATCTTCCCTCTGAGACTTGCAACAATCAGCCATTGCAATTCTCCTCCTTCCTAATCGTTGAGCTTGGCTCCAAAGAACTTGGGGTGCAGGCACTCCAGAAGTTCCGAGAGTTGATCCAAATCACGCTCAAAGATGAGATCTCCTCCATTGCCCAACTGGTAGAACTTTCTATACTTCACGTCCATCTATAAGAATGTAGGATGAGTAAGTTAGTAGAGTGATCAAGTGTGTCAAATTTTATGTAAGTTTGCAAGAATTTTTGAGGAACTTGAATTTTCATGAAAGAATCTAAGTTATAAGAATGAGAATAGGTTTTTATAAATACTCACTTCTTTTGTTTTGAAACTAAGTTTTTGATTCAAGCGTCCATTCTAACTAGGGTCTCCTATAGTCAGGATGACTCTGATACCAACTTGTCAACACCCGGATTTTTAATCCCAGATGCATGTCATGCCATACATCGCAATCCCAGGATTACCATTTTTGCGAGACATGACAGATTGGTACCATAGTTCATCATACACCCCCTTGGCACTAGGGTTTGACCCTCCCCTCCCACCTATAAATAGAGGAGCCCCCTCCCCTCTATTTGCGCAACAACAAGTTATCTCCTCTCCCTCTAAACCCTAGAGCTCTCTCCATTAGATTGGATCTAGTTTTTGGGATTAGATCTCCACCTTCGCACTACCGTCGTGCGTAGGACGGTCTGGATTCCATCTTCTTCTGCTGCTTGGCTGGATCGGAGCCCGGGAGACGTCCCTACACCAGATGTGTGCAGAGCTTCGAGGCGCAACACTTGGGGAGCTTGTCTTCATTGCTATATGCCTACCCGCGTAAGGTGTGCCATGGTATTGAAAGGGTATGAACTTCTTCCTTCCTCTCTATTACTTATGTCTATATAGATTAGATCTTGGTTGTCGTGTTCGTGTAGCTAGAAATTTTGTGTTTCCTGCTGCGAACCCCAACACAATTGTCATAAGAGCACTTACATATTTTCTCTTGATCCAAGCATCATCAACATGTGTTGCGCCATGATTTCTAAATTTGGTGGCACTAGACTTGAGTCTTCTATACATATCTTTGTGGTCCTCACCATCCATCACATAGAAACCTCCATCTTGATTGCTTAGAGCATCATACCTATTTCTTCTCATGCTCTCATTTCCAATGAATAACTCGGTGAGAGCATCCCAAGCTTCCTTAGCGGTGCTGAGATGTTCAATACGTGGCATGTCCTTGGGACCCACACCAAGCTGAATCATGTGCAAGGACGTCACATTGAGTTGACTATCGACAACTTCTATTCTTGTCAAGTTGGTTGGATCCCCAATGTGAAGACCATCTTCTATGATTTTTCATAACTCAATAGACAAGTTGCACACATGAGGGGCTGTGGAAGATGGATGAGGGGCTGTGGGTGGCGAGAGACGCGCTATCGTTCCACGCATCTCTTGCATTTGGGTCTCCATGGTTTTAATCAAGGTTGTTTCCAACATATTGAGATCATCCATAGTGACCTTGTCCATAGCCTCACTACCATCTCCCCTAGTACCCATACTCTCTTAGGCGGTAAAGCCCGAATAAAGAGCCGAGGCTCTGATACCAGTTGAAATGGATCATATGGGCACCTAGAGGAGGGGTGAATAGGTGCTAATCCAAATTTTAATTCTTTTTCAGATTTAGGCTTGACGCAAAGGTAAATTCTCTAGATATGCAACTAAGATGAATTTCCCTATATGTCAACCAATCTATTAAGCGAGTAAAGGCAGTGAGAGGAACGAGGTAACCGTAGTGGAGCACGCGGAGACACAAGATTTATTTTACCGTAGTTCCTTCCTTGTTAAGAGAAGTATGTCTGTGTTGGAGGGGTGGGCCGTTCTAAGACCACCATGACACAATATGCCTCGCTGTGTTCTCCAATGGATATCGCCACAAGAGGACTGATACACCTTTCCACTATTTGGTACCCTTCGAGGCGGGAACCGGTGCCTTTACAACACTACCGGGGCACACACCCACAACTGAATTGGAGGCTTCTGAAATGACAACAAGCTGCCATAAGAAACAATTCTATCAATAAATGAAATAGAAATCTAGAGATTCATAAGAAATTGTAGATCAAGAGGCCCCCAAGTGAATGGAGGGGAAATGGAGATCTTGATTGGTGTCGATGAAGATCAAAACCTCCTCCTTCGATTCCCCAGAGATCGGACCCTTCGGGTGGTTAAAAGTGGAGATCTCGCAAGGATTGGTATGAACAAAGACTGTACTTTTTTGTAGGATCCAAGAGATCTTAAATGAGGATCAAATGGGGTATTTATACCCCCTGCCTATTAGCTACCGTTGGAAGGAGGGGCCGGTTAATCCGGCCTAAGTGGGGGCTAGATAATCAGTCTGGGACAAACACCCAGCCCGGAAACAGAAAATCCGGGCCAAATGTTTGCCCCTATACCGCTTGATGTGCCTTGGCTTCCTTGTGAAAAATCCCTAGGAGGGCGTTTCCGCCCCCTTGGAGGGGTAGATTATCCGGCTCGGGCAAAAGCTCTGGCCCTGGCCAGAAAATCTGGGGAAAACACATCCCCCCATACATCATGACGCGCCTTGGCACCTTTGGTGATCGAGGCAGGGGCGGATAATCCGCCCTCCAAAACTCTTGTTTAGCTGCATTTGGGGGAACATAGTCTACAAAACTCAACACACAATTAAATAATCCTTGACATTGTTATCTAACACATAAAACACTAGAGATCATGAAATGTTCTTTCATCGGGAAGCTAAAAATAAGAATGGTGAGAGAGATTTTTGGTTGTTGCAAGCTTGCTTTGCAATTGTTCCTGAATCAGCTATGTACTGTCATGCGAACATATTGTGGAGGATTATGCCCGCATGTGTGATAAAAAAGATGGATTTAAAATGTTGTTGAAGCATGTGTGCAATACATATGGCGCAGTTTAAGTTAATATGATGTTGAAATAGTGTTTGGTATGGTCACTAGGTGAGGAATAGGAGAAAGAAAAGTTTGAGAAGTTTTTTTAGATAAACATCAGGAATCCATTCCGGAGCTTTATTAATCAAATAATAGATACATCGTCTAGCAGCAAAGAAACTATAAAGTTCGATGGTTCATCTACCCAAAAACGTGGTAGTGAAACCATCTCTCTCGATAAAAACAATCAACCACAAAATTTGCTTTCCTATTAAAAAACTAAACTCGTAGCAAGAGAACTTTGAGTCTTGAACATAAATATTATCAAACAAAACTGTTTTTGTTGTCGATGGAAAGTCATCTGAAAGAAGTGTTTCAATCACCTGCAAACAATCAGACTGGATAATGATTTTGGCACAACCAACCTCGTTAGCTAGTGCTAACCCTCTGCTGATAGCTTGAGCTTCCATAGTGTTTGCATCTATGGCATAAATGAATGGATCACTGAAATCGGCAATAAAATTTTCTGAAATGTCTCGAATTACCGCCCCAACTCCTCCCGTGAGACTTGCCACATCAAAACTTGCATCCACATTTATAAGCATATAATTTTCCTTTGGCTTAGTCCAAGTACTCTTCTTCTTCACTGATTTTTTCCCTCATCGACCTTATATTATTTTCAGTAATAATACGAACTGACATTGACTTACGAACTGACATTGACGCAATTGGAGAAGGCAGGACTAGCTCCTCATGCACCATTTCTCTTCTCAACCACCAAATATACCAGGATGCTTTGAGGGTTAACTCTTTGACATCATCATCATGTTGTTTCATCAAGAGTTTCTCCAAAACAGCACTACCCGCTCTATCCACTTGTGATGCCTCTTCATTGGTTGTTAAAATACCCAATTTAGTCCATATTTCCTTTGCATGTACACAGCCAAAAAGAATGTGTTTTATGTCCTCACAATGTATAGCACACCGAGGACATTGGCTTGAAATAGGCAAATGTCTATCAGCTAGAACACTATTGCAAGGTAGTATTCCATGCAAAGATTTCAACGCAATTTTTTTACCTTTATCGAAACCTAAGTCTTCCATAATGAATCCTAAACCCCATTAATCATAGAATGTCCTGAAGCTTTTATATTTCTCTCCTTCTCCCCAAACTGATGCTTCCACTCTTCATAGTATGCGGGTCTAACTGTAAAAATTGAGTTATTATTATGTCTCCATGCTACAAAATCTTTCATACCGTTTGATGATATATGGTATTCACAGAATTCTGTTTGCATCGATCAAAAAGAAGTTCTCACGAATAAACTCTTCATCCCATGCTCTAGTTATTGGACTAATCAACTCATGCACTCTTGGAAGAATTAAATTCCCTTTTGGTGTTATCACCCTCCCGTCTGGATTATTTGGGATCCAAGGATCATCCCATATGTTGATTTGAGAGCCATCTCCCACTCGCCAAAATACATCCATCTGTTAAAACATTAGATGCCAGCTAGAATGCTTCACCATATGAAGGAAGATCAACTCTTCATCTTAGCTTTCAGTACAAAGAGCCAGGATCGCATAATAACCGTCACGCTTGCTTTGCCAACATTGCCAAGTTAAAACAATGATGATCTTGAAATCCCAAACTGAAGGGAATATGCCCTGAGAGGCAATAATAAAGTGTTTATTATGTGTATTCCAAGTATATGATAGATGTTTATTTTGCATGCTATAATTGTATTAATATGGAAACGTTAATACATGTGTGTTTAATAAACAAACAGAAAGTTCCTAGTTATGCCTCTCTCATAAACTAGCTCGTTGATTAACAAGATGATCAAGGTTTCCTGATCATGGACATTGGATGTTGTTAATAACGGGATCACAACATTAGTGTAATGGTGTGATGAACATTCATCCGAAGTATAGCATTACGATCAAAGTCATTGAGTTTATATTGCTATAACAACTTACGAAGTGATCCTAATCCTTAGACCATGAGATCATGTCAATCACTAACACCGGAAGAGTTTCTTGATAACATCAAACGTCACACCGTAACAGGGTGATTATAAAGATGGATTCAGAACTAATAAAGTGTTATGTTGAGGCTCATGGATCGAGAGTGGAATTTGTTCATCCCGATGACGGATAGATATACTCTGGTCCCTCTCGGTGATATCACATTGATTAGCTTGCAAGCAAGTGATTTGATCACTAGAATGTTATATCACAGGAATGAAAAAAGAGTGCATGTCGGTAACGAGATCAAACTAGGTATGGAGATACCGATGATCGAATCTCGGACATGTAATATATCGTGAAACAAAGGGATTAAGATACTAGCATAAAAGGTTCCGACGATCACAAGAAAGTCATCGTTGAATGTGTGGGAGTCAGTATGGGTCTCCAGATCCCGCTTCTGATTATTGATCCGAGAGGGGTCTCGATCATGTCCGCATTATTCACGAACCGTAGGGTGACACACTTAAGAGACATCGACATCCAATTGGAGCAAATGTTTCATACCGAAAGAATGAACAAGCGCATGAATTTATTTCACTAGATACCGAAACAGGTTTTCGGGTGAAATTGCATAAAGTGGTTATGCATGTGAAATAGAATTTTAGCAAGGGGTTATTTGTGAATGTTTGTCATTAAAGTAATTGAAAAAATTCTGAATAAAATAAAAGAGTTTTATTTAATGAGAGTTTGCATTAAATTTGGTGGAAATTTAATGGGAATTTGAGTGGACTTTTGAGTGGAGGGATTTTAAAGGGCATTTTGTGAGTGGAGTGTCCACCCACATGAATGAAGGAGGGGAGGGGGCAGCCCCCATGGCCGGCGGCCACCCCCTTGGGTGCCCCCCCCCTCCTATAAAAGGAGCCCCCCTCCTCACTTGTCTCTCACACCTCCTCGTGAGGATCTCTCTCCCCCTCTAGAATTTATCCCCCATGGTCTCGGACTAGCGAGATACATGTTTCCGGTGGCTATTCGGCAAGAAAGAGTTGTGCTTCCGCTGCATCGCTGGAGCGAGGAGACGGAGGTTGCTCGGTGCCTCGAACGTGTGTGCGAGCACGGATGCGCTGCTGATTTGCGGCGCTAGGACTTCCTCTCGATCTTGAGATCGGCAAGAGATCGTCTACATCAACCACGAGTTGAACTCGTTAAGCTTTGTCGGTCTTCAAGGGTATGTTCTCTACGGATATACATCCGCCCGTTGTTTGTATCTAGTAGATAGATCTTGGTATATAGTTCACATCGTAGGAAAATTTTTGTTTTCTATGCTGCGAACCCTACAGTGGTATCAGAGCCGAATCTATGCGTAGATACTTTACACGGGTAGTACACATATGAGTATGTGGGCGATGATGATCATGTTGTTGCTCCTTTGTTGTAATTTTGGATATTGGTGGCATAGTGGGATGAAGCGGCCCGGACAAACTTTACATGTCCTCGCACATGAGACCTGTTCCACGCTTGACATGCAACTAGTTTGCATAAGTGGCTAGCGGGTGTTTGTCTCTCCTACTATAGTCAATATATATTTTGCAAGCGAGTTGTCAACAATTTTATTATCCTCGTTGTGGTTCATGTTCATAGGTAAGAACGGTTCTATCTCGAAAGCCCTAAGCCACGTAAAACTTGCAATGGATAAATTAGAGGCGTCTAGTTTAGATTGTTGCTGGGCTAGTGTTATGATATGGTAGTGTTGTAAGTAGAAGTATGAGATGATACTCTTACAACACACATAGCGTGTAAAATCCATAGACCTTGGATTTACACATATAGGTATGATAGTGATCATACCACGATGCACATGATAGAGATCATCTGCGGGAACCATATAATTTCACTAATAAACATATGATGTTTGATAGCATCTTATATTGCTTGTTTAGCGCTTTGTTAGCATAATAAGATGATCCCTCATTTAAATATCAAGATAAGAATGTGTTCTTCCTTTAGTATGCACCGATTATGTTTTCGTCGCTCCAAGACATCACGTGATGATCGGGTGTTCTTGGATCCACGACCATATTTCGGGTGTAAAACAGTTACACACGCGAATACTAAGGTTCTAACTTCGCGAGCCTAGCATGTACAGACATGGCCTCGGAACACGGACCGAAAGGTTAAGCATGAGTCATATAGTTGATATGATGCCCATTTGATGCTCGCCTTTGAAGCTATACCGACTCACGTGATGATCGGACTTGGTGTAGTGGATTTGGTTCATGTAATCACCAAAAAGGCACGAGGGATGTCATTTTTGAGTGGGAGTTCATTCGTAATATAGATTAGTTGAACTCAATCTATCATAAACTTAGTCTAAACTTTACAAATTCTGTTGTAGATGGCACCACCTGCTTTTAATTTCAATGTGTTCATGGAGAAAGAGAAACTAGCAACGAACGGTAGCAACTTTACCGAATGGGCCATGAATTTGAGGATTCTCCTCTCTGCTGCACAAAAGCAATATGTGCTAGAAGCGCCGTTAGGCCCCCCACCTTTAGATGATGCCCCTGACGAGGAGAAGAATGTCTATCAGACTCGTCAGGAGGACCACAACTTAGTTCATTGCGGCATATTGTATGGGCTAGAGCCGGAACTTCGAAAGCGTTTCGAAAATGGCAATGCATTTGATACAATGGGTGAGTTGAAAATGATTTTCGACACACATGCTGCTGTAGAGAGCTACAACGCTTCAGAAAAGTTCTTTAGCTGCATGATAGAAGAGCACAGCTCCGTTAGTGAGCATGTACTCAAGATGTCGGGTTACGCCGATAAGCTTGTGTCCTTGGGAATATCGATTCCCATTGACTTAGGCATCCATCGTGTTCTGCAGTCTCTGCCACCTAGCTATAAGAGCTTCGTGATGAACTATAATATGCAAGGCATGAAGAAGTCTCTCCCCGAGCTTCTGTCAATGCTTAAAACTGCAGAAGTGGAGATCAAAAAGGAACATCAAGTGTTGATGATCAATAGGAACACTGGTTTCAAGAAAGACAAGAAGGGAAACGGAAGGGAAGTAAGGGCGGCAAGCCTATTGCCGCGCCTGAAAAGAAACCCCGAGTTGGACCTAAGTCTGATTCCGAGTGCTACTATTGTAAGGGGACTGGCCAATGGAAGCGCAACTGCCCCAAGTATCTGGCAGACAAGAAGGCCGGCAAGGCAAACAAAGGTATATATGATATACATGTTATTGATGTGTACTTGACTAGTGCTCGCAGTAGCACCTGGGTATTTGATACCGGTTCAGTTGCTAATATTTGTAACTCGAATCAGGGGCTGCAGAACAAGCGACCGCTAGCAAGGGGTGAGGTCAAGATGCGTGTCGGCAATGGATCAAGCGTTGATGTGATCGCCGTCGGAACGCTGCCTCTCCACTTGCCGTCGGGATTAGTTATAAACTTGAATAAATGTTACCTGGTGCCTGCACTGAGCATGAACATTGTATCTGGATCGTGTTTGATGCGAAGTGGTTATTCATTTAAATCCGAGAACAATGGTTGTTCCATTTATATGAATGAAATCTTTTATGGTCATGCACCGATGATGAATGGTTTATTTCTATTAGATCTCGATGATAATGTTACACATATTCATAATGTTGATGCTAAAAGGATTAAACTTAATGATGATATATCCGCATATATGTGGCACTGCCGTCTAGGTCATATTGGCGTTAAACGCATGAAGAAGCTCCATTCGGATGGACTTTTGGAATCACTTGATTATGAATCATTTGATACATGTGAGCCATGCCTTATGGGCAAGATGACTAGAACGTCGTTTTCCAGTTCAATGGAACGGGCGACAGATTTACTGGAAATCATACATTCTGATGTATGTGGTCCAATGAGTGTGTCGGCGCGAGGTGGATATCGTTATTTTGTTACTTTCACGGATGATTTGAGTAGATACGGTTATATCTACTTGATGAAACACAAGTCTGAAACCTTTGAAAAGTTCAAGGAATTTCAGAATGAAGTGGAAAATCATCGTAATAGAAAGATCAAATTTCTACGGTCCGACCGTGGAGGTGAGTATCTAAGTTACGAGTTTAGCACTCACATGAAAGAGTGTGGAATTGTTTCACAACTCACACCTGCCGGAACACCACAGCGAAATGGTGTGTCGGAACGTCGTATTCATACTTTATTAGATATGGTTCGATCTATGATGTCTCTGACGGACTTGCCGTTGTCATTTTGGGGTTATGCACTAGAAACTGCTGCATTCACTTTAAATCGGGCACCATCTAAATCCGTTGAAAAGACACCGTATGAATTGTGGTTTGGAAACAAACCTAAGCTGTCATTTCTTAAAGTTTGGGGATGCGATGTTTATGTGAAGAAACTTCAACCGGATAAACTCGAACCCAAAGCGGAAAAATGCGTCTTCATAGGATACCCTAAAGAAACTATTGGGTATTCCATCTATCACAGATCCGAGGGCAAGGTTTTTGTTGCCAAGAATGGATCCTTTCTAGAGAAAGAGTTTCTCGCGAAAGGTGTGAGTAGTCGGAAGGTAGAACTCGAAGAGGTTGTGGAACCTTCTCTTCAAAGTATGGCGAGTAGCGCAGCGCCGGAAGTTGTTCCGGAGTTGGCTCCACCTGTTGAAGAGGGAACTAATGATAATGATCATGAAACTCCGAAAGAGAGTACTACCGAACCTCGCAGGTCAAACAGGACGCGTGCAGCTCCCGAGCTGTACGGAAATCTTGTCATGAATTTCATGGTTGATGAAAATGATGACCCTGCGACGTATGAAGAAGCGATGATGAGCCCGGATTCCAACAAATGGTTAGAAGCCATGAAATCCGAGATGGAATCCATGTATGAAAATCAAGTTTGGAACTTGGTGGAATTACCTCACGACCGAAAGGCTGTGGAGAACAAATGGATTTTCAGAAGGAAAACTGATGCTGATGGTAATGTGACCGTCTATAAAGCTCGACTTGTCGCAAAGGGGTTTCGAAAAATTCAAGGAGTTGACTACAATGAGACTTTCTCTCCCGTAGCGATGCTAAAGTCAGTTAGGATTATGTTAGCAATTGCTGCATATTTCGATTATGAGATATGGCAGATGGATGTCAAAACCGCGTTTCTCAATGGTAATATTGAAGAAGAGTTGTATATGATACAACCAAAGGGTTTTGTCGATCCTAAGGATGCTAACAAGGTGTGCAAGCTTCAGCGATCCATCTATGGATTGAAGCAAGCATCACGAAGTTGGAATCTCCGCTTTGATGAGGTGATCAAAGAGTTTGGATTTGTCCAAACTTATGGAGAAGCTTGTATTTACAAGAAAGTGAGTGGGAGCAATGTGGCATTTCTGATATTATATGTGGATGACATATTATTGATCGGAAATGATATAGATCTTTTAAAAAGTGTTAAAAGTTATCTAAACAACAAAATTTCAATGAAGGACCTAGGTGAAGCGTCATACATATTAGGCATAAAGATCTATAGAGATAGATCTAGGCGCCTAATAGGGCTATCGCAAAGTACATACCTTGATAAGATTTTAAAGAAGTTTAAAATGGACGGAAGTAAGAAGGGGTTCTTACCTATGTTGCAAGGCAAGACATTGAGTAAGACTCAAAGTCCGGCTTCGGCGGAAGAAAGAGAGATAATGGACAAAGTCCCCTATGCTTCAGCCATAGGCTCTATAATGTACGCCATGCTATGTACAAGACCGGATGTGGCACATGCTATTAGTTTGACTAGTAGGTACCAATCGGATCCAGGTTCGGAACACTGGATAGCGGTCAAGAATATCCTTAAGTACTTACGAAGAACTAAGGATATGTTTCTTGTATACGGAGGTGAAGAAGAGCTCGTCGCTAAGTGTTATGTCGACGCTAGCTTTGACACCGATCCGGATGACTCTAAGTCTCAATCCGGATACGTATTTCTCATGAATGGCGGAGCGGTTAGTTGGAGGAGCTCCAAACAACCTGTGGTAGCGGGATCAACAACGGAGGCCGAATATGTTGCTGCTTCAGAAGCGGCTCAGGAAGCAGTTTGGATGAAGGAGTTCATATCCGAACTAGGAGTGGTGGCAAACGCGTTGGACCCAATGGTGATCTATTGTGACAACAATGGTGCCATTGCCAATGCCAAAGAGCCAAGGTCTCACAAGCATTCCAAGCATATTAAGCGCCGGTTTCACTCCATCCGCGAGCATGTCAAGGATGGAGATATAAAGATTTGTAAAGTACATACGGATCTCAATGTAGCAGATCCGTTGACTAAAACTCTCCCTAGAGCAAAACATGATCAACACCAGAACTCAATGGGTGTTAGATTTATCACTATGTAACTAGATTATTGTCTCTAGTGCAAGTGGGAGACTGAAGGGAATATGCCCTGAGAGGCAATAATAAAGTGTTTATTATGTGTATTCCAAGTATATGATAGATGTTTATTTTGCATGCTATAATTGTATTAATACGAAAACGTTAATACATGTGTGTTTAATAAACAAACAGAAAGTTCCTAGTTATGCCTCTCTCATAAACTAGCTCGTTGATTAACAAGATGATCAAGGTTTCCTGATCATGGACATTGGATGTTGTTAATAACGGGATCACAACATTAGTGTAATGGTGTGATGAACATTCATCCGAAGTATAGCATTACGATCAAAGTCATTGAGTTTATATTGCTATAACAACTTACGAAGTGATCCTAATCCTTAGACCATGAGATCATGTCAATCACTAACACCGGAAGAGTTTCTTGATAACATCAAACGTCACACCGTAACAGGGTGATTATAAAGATGGATTCAGAACTAATAAAGTGTTATGTTGAGGCTCATGGATCGAGAGTGGAATTTGTTCATCCCGATGACTGATAGATATACTCTGGGCCCTCTCGGTGATATCACATTGATTAGCTTGCAAGCAAGTGATTTGATCACTAGAATGTTATATCACAGGAACGAGAAAAGAGTGCATGTCGGTAACGAGATCAAACTAGGTATGGAGATACCGATGATCGAATCTCGGACATGTAATATATCGTGAAACAAAGGGATTAAGATACTAGCGTAAAAGGTTCCGACGATCACAAGAAAGTCATCGTTGAATGTGTGGGAGTCAGTATGGTTCTCCAGATCCCGCTTCTGATTATTGATCCGAGAGGGGTCTCGATCATGTCCGCATTATTCACGAACCGTAGGGTGACACACTTAAGAGACACCGACATCCAATTGGAGCAAATGTTTCATGCCGAAAGAATGAACAAGCGCAGGAATTTATTTCACTAGATACCGAAACAGGTTTTCGGCTGAAATTGCATAAAGTGGTTATGCATGTGAAATAGAATTCTAGCAAGGGGTTATTTGTGAATGTTTGTCATTAAAGTAATTGACAAAATTCTGAATAAAATAAAAGAGTTTTATTTAATGAGAGTTTGCATTAAATTTGGTGGAAATTTAATGGGAATTTGAGTGGACTTTTGAGTGGAGGGATTTTAAAGGGAATTTTGTGAGTGGAGTGTCCACCCACATGAATGAAGGAGGGGAGAGGGCAGCCCCCATGGCCGGCGGCCACCCCCTTGGGTGCCCCCCCCTCCTCACTTGTCTCTCACACCTCCTCGTGAAGGATCTCTCTCCCCCTCTAGAATTTATCCCCCATGGTCTCGGACTAGCGAGATACATGTTCCCGGTGGCTATTCGGCAAGAAAGAGTTGTGCTTCCGCTGCATCGCTGGAGCGAGGACGCGGAGGTTGCTCGGTGCCTCGAACGTGTGTGCGAGCACGGATGCGCTGCTGATTTGCGGCGCTAGGACTTCCTCTCGATCTTGAGATCGGCAAGAGATCGTCTACATCAACCATGAGTTGAACTCGTTAAGCTTTGTCGGTCTTCAAGGGTATGTTCTCTATGGATATACATCCGTCCGTTGTTTGTATCTAGTAGATAGATCTTGGTATATAGTTCACATCGTAGGAAAATTTTTGTTTTCTATGCTGCGAACCCTACACAAACCTCCTCTCTTCTTTGGAATACATAGCTTCCACCATACAAACCAATGCATCTTCTTATCATTGACATCATCACCCCATCAGATCTGTGACATTGCATCTGTTATTCCTTTGCAAATGTTTTTCGGAATTTGAATACATACGTCGTCGCAAATGTTTTTCGGAATTTGAATGCATCTTCTCAACATCATCTCCTTGAGAAATTCCGATTCAACTCTATCATATGCCTTATGCATATCCAATTTAAATTCGCATAACCCTTGCTTTCTCATCTTCCTCTTGATTGCACGAACACATTCATAAGCTATCAAGATGTTATCGGTGATCATTCTTCCTAGGACAAAAAAGCTGATTGGTTTCTCCCCTATAATATATGACAAAATACTCGTCAGCCGATTCGCAAGTAATTTACCGACCACTTTACATATAACATTACAAAGGCCGATCTAGAAAAGTTTGAGGAGTTAAGTTCAAAGAATCCGGTAGATGGCATCTCCTTTTAACTCCTCCATCCGATACATATTGATGGCCTCAACTTTGTTTAGAAACGAATGTATCTAATCTAAATACTTAAGTAGATATATACGAATCTAGATACTCTCTTTGATCCATATTAGTTGACTTAAATTTGTATGTATCTAATCTTGATGCATTTGTATCTAGACAAAGTTGCTTGATGTTTTAGCTCGCTCCCGCTCTCCGCATGTGCTATGTCCACATCTGTCAACATGTCGTTTCTCGACCCACATACTACCTCATATGTTTATCTCCTCTACCAACTTCGATGATATCGACACTCTTCATCACAATTTGATGCCATTCACCGCCTCTCCATCTTTATCCTTTTCTATCGTATACATTCTCTTGTGAGATCGATTTTTCCCGACTCCAGACCGATTGTTGCCACTGTCACCATTTCACGGCCGGCCTTTTGCTTCCGCATGCTTCATTTTATTTAGACCCGTTCCATTTCTTCCTTTCCACCTGCTTTATCATTTTTTTTCTTCGGTGCCGTGTGGAAGATTAACAAGACCAAAGTAAGCGCAAGGAAGAAGGAGAGCGACATGAGGATGAGGCGTCCATTTTTCACCCTCTTCAATGCATCTGGCCACCAACATCCCCATCTCTGCGCCGTGGGCCCGCCCGTAATCAATGGCCCGCTCCCCCACCACCTGTCCCAGAAAACCTCCAAACCCGCCTGCCGTTCTCACTCACAAGTCGCGAGAGCGAGACCCTTTCTTCCCCCACACTGTCTTCCAGCCGGAAAATCTCGCCAAACCTCGGGCCATCGGCGTCACCCCGATCACCGCGTGTCCGGTCCGTTTGGCTCCTTCGCTTAAAAGGGCCGGACGCGGTGCCTTTTGTTCGCTTCCGTATTCCGTATTCCGCGTGCGCACGCACCGTCTTGTTCTTCTTGGCTTCGAGAGAACTCTGCTTTCCGTAGCAGAGGTGTGGTTCTTGCTCTTCCCCGGCCAACCGCCTGGTCGGAATTTCAATTCCGGCGACGTTTCTGATTTGACGCAGGGGGGGGAGAAGCCATTTGACCTGCTGGGACCCGGAATCAACCAAAGGTAACCCCGTCATCCTCTCCGGTTGGGGGAATCGTCCTTTTACTCCACGGATTTTATTCTGATTCCCGCATGCATGCATGTCTTGTGGAACTGTCGTGCAGATCCAGCTTCTTGGTGCCGTGTTCTTCAGCAGCAGGTGCTCTCTTGCTTGCTTGCTTGCCTGATAAGGAAGGTTTCTGGCCCTTCCTTGCGGTGGCTTTCCCCTCCTGCCCTGCCGCCGGCCACGCAGACAAATTGGGCGTCTTGTGCTGGTCCCGGAATTCCTGAGTGGCCTTGCGGCCTGAGAGATGGCCTCGGTTTTGATGGATTGCATGCCGTGGGCTCTGGAAGAACATCATCATCCATACCAGCAGCCTCTTCAACTGCTCTAGCTCCAGCTCCCCCCTTTCACTACCACTGTCTGCCTGTCTGAAATCTGAATCCCTGTGCAATTCATGGCCATTTTTTCCCTCTAGCCCAAACTCCCATTTGGATTCGTCATGGGGGCAGAGCAAAAGTCAGCTCTGCTCCTTCTCGGGAGCATCATCATCTGGGTGCTCCTCCTTGGCACTCCCTGCAACGCTAAATTCACCCCTGCAGACAACTACCTCATCAACTGCGGCTCCACCGCCGACGCCACCGTCGGCCAGAGGGTCTTCGCGGCCGAAACCTCCGGGTCGGCCATACTGACATCTCGCAAGAGCGTCGCCGCGAGCGGCTGGGCCCCGGGCTCCGACGGCGCCACGCTGTACCAGACCGCAAGGGTGTTCAGCGAGCCGTCGTCCTACTCCTTCAGGATGAGGAGCCGCGGCCGGCATTTCGTCCGGCTGCACTTCTTCGGGTTCAGGTACCAGAGCTACGACCTCGCCGCGGCCAGGTTCAAGGTGTCGACGCAGGAGACCGTGCTGCTCGACGATTTCACTCCGCCGGCCAACGACTCGCCGACCGTCAGGGAGTATTCGCTGGATGTTACCGATGACATGCTGATCCTCACATTTGTGCCACTGGGGAACAGCAGCACGTCTTTCGTCAACGCCATTGAGGTGATATCGGTTCCTGATGATCTGGTAGGGGATTCGGCGCAAACCGTGAATCCTTCGGGGCAGTATCTCGGCCTCGCGGCGCAGCCATTTCAGACCTTCTACAGGGTTAATGTGGGTGGAAGGAAGGTGACCGCGGACAACGACACGCTCTGGCGATCATGGGACACTGACGAGAGCTTCTTCCTGAACTCCACTGCCACTCAGCTGGTTCCTTACCAAGGGAAGCTGAACTACCAGGAAGGAACGGCCACCGAGGAGGATGCGCCGGACAGCGTGTACAACACTGCGAGGCAGCTGGTTGCGCAGAATGGTACCAGATCAGCATCCAACATGACATGGCAGTTCAATGTCGACGGGGGTTCAAGCTATCTGATCAGGTTCCACTTCTGTGACATAGTGAGCAAGGCAACGTATTCCCTCTACTTCGATATTTATGTGGATGGCTGGCCAGCGACGCAAGATCTTGATCTCTCGGAGAAAGGTTTTGGTACCTTGGCCGTGCCGTACTACACGGATTTCGTCTTGAGATCAAGTGATCCTTCTGGTAAGCTAAGTGTCAGCGTGGGGCCTTCCAGCTTGCCCAATGTGACGCAAGATGCCATCTTGAACGGCCTGGAGATCATGAAGATGAACATCAGTACTGGAACTGTTGTGGTTGTGCGGCCACCAACCCCAAAGAACAAATTGGCCATCATATTGGGCACCGTCCTCGGATGTGTTGGTGCTGCTATCATTGCAGCTATTCTCTGCTTTGTCCTGAGAAGAAAGAAGACGAAGAAGCCGCGGCGGGCACCGACAAGTCGACCTTCAAGTGCTTGGTCACCACTCACTCTTAATGGCCTTAGCTTCCTAAGCACAGGTACCCGAACAACCAGCCGGACATCTGGGACTAACAGTGATGCAAGCTACCGGATTCCTCTCGCGGTGCTGCAAGCGGCGACAAACCACTTTGATGAGCAGATGGTCATCGGAGTTGGAGGCTTTGGGAAAGTATACAAAGCAGTTCTGCAGGACAGCACCACGGTCGCGGTGAAGCGGGGCAACCACAAGTCCCACCAAGGGATCAAAGAGTTCCAAACAGAGATCGAGCTGCTGTCGGGGCTGCGACACCGTCACCTTGTGTCGCTCATCGGGTACTGTGACGAGCAGGGCGAGATGATCTTGGTGTATGAGTACATGGAGAAAGGCACCCTGAAGAGCCACCTCTATGGCAGTGACCTGCCTCCTCTCAGCTGGAAGAAGAGGGTGGAGATCTGCATAGGGGCTGCAAGGGGGCTCCACTACCTGCACACCGGCTTTGCAAAGTCCATCATCCACCGCGATGTCAAGTCGGCAAACATCCTCCTCGACGGAAACCTCATGGCCAAGGTCTCTGATTTCGGTCTTTCGAAGATGGGGCCTGAACTGGACCAGACGCATGTCAGCACGGCAGTGAAAGGGAGTTTTGGGTACCTTGACCCCGAGTACTACCGGAGACAGAAGCTGACCGACAAGTCGGACGTGTACTCGTTTGGCGTGGTCTTGCTGGAGGTGATCTGCGCGAGGCCGGTCATCGACCCGACGCTTCCAAGGGACATGATCAACCTCGCGGAGTGGGCTACCAAGTGGCAGAAGAGGGGAGAGCTCGGTCAGATCATCGACCAGCTGATCGCCGGGACGATCAGGCCCGAGTCCTTGAGGAAGTTCGGCGAGACGGTCGAGAAATGCCTCGCCGAGTACGGCGTGGACCGCCCTACCATGGGAGACGTCCTGTGGAACCTGGAATTTGTGCTTCAGCTGCAGGAGGCTGCCCCCGACATATCCAACATCGACAGCATGAACCAGATCTCCGAGCTCCCTTTGGATGCTAGGAGGGTAGGCGCCCTGGAGATCGGCGCTGCGGACGAAAGCCGCGTGAACATCGATTACTCTCAGACTCAGATGTCAACCAACGATGCCTTCTCGCAGCTAATGAACACTGAAGGGAGGTGAACTGGACTGAATTGTACTATTTTTTTTTTTCCTTTTGACAGCTGAGGAAGTTGTAAAAGCATATATTGAGCTAGAGAAAGAGATGTTCGTTGCTTGTCCATACCGTGTATTGTCTTCTCCCAGATACATAACTGTGCACGTTCTGAATTCCGCTAGAGCCTTCTTTGATTGAATAGATGATCTCCTTTAATGTGTCATAATATTCACAAAGTGTTAAATGAGATTGTCGATGAGTTTCACTAAAAAATTCACCTTGAATTTGGAAGGAATTGTCCTAGTATGGAATTCAACACTTTGTGAATATGACAAATTAAAGGAGATCATCTATTAAGCGTTGATGATGGTGATCATTTGTTCTTCAAATGCAAGGACACTGAACCAGTGCTTGTCCTTGTATCACTATCTGAACTAAACAAACGGAATCACAACTAAAAGAGAGCCGAGAGGAACGAGTTTCTGTGCTCATAAGTCTGAAGATTTAATCCAGCATACAGCATTTCTGATCCTGATTAGTGACAACGAAGTACCTACATTCCAGTAGAAAAATAAGCAAACAAATTCATGAAAAATAGTTGAGTCTTGGTAACGTAGTTACTGTCACAAAAAACGTTGTCTGGTGAAGGCAAAGCCGGCACAATGCGCGTCAAAATACCGCAAACACGAAGTTTCATGCCCTGACATGGTCTACCAATTCAGGAGAGTTTGCTCCATGAGACACACAGCAACAAGATTTCAAGTTCAGGGGGCAGTGGGGCCTTCGCCACCGTGCCTAGGGGCTGGGGCTCCGGCCGTTCGTGGTGTCGGGGCGGCTATCACGGGCCGGACTCTGGCTGTTTCCTCTCGGACTGTGATATGAACCATTGCCTTCAGCTTGCTCCATTGGTGGGTGGCTCTTGCCATTTGGTGCTGGGCTGCGAGCAGGTGAAGCACTCCTCCTAGGGCTGTAACTGGAGCTTTTTGGCCTTCTTTCCTCGCGGCCATCCCTCCCTGGAGAAGGCGTCTCCGCACGGCCATTCCTCCTTGGAGAAGGCGAGCGACTGTTGATAAGAAAACCACAAAGTTGATGATTAGTAACATAATAATATAGAAAAACAACTCAACAGGGAAGAATGAAAAAAAAGGACTTGCACATGTTGTACAAAGTAACAGAGAGCACTCCTGGAGCAATTCTACTGCAGCAGTCAATTAATTTCTATATATATGTGAGTAGCATCCATGAATACCGGACTCATCACCAACAAAGGACAGATTTATTGTCCAGCAGAGCATAACCAGAACTTGGTTACTACATACTCACTAACCATGTATCATTATAAAAACAGGTAACAGCCATGATTATAGCAGACAATCAGAGGTAAGGATCCTGCTATGTGGCTGAAACGTAAACCTACTGCAATTGACTAAATCTCTGGTGGGACAATTCTCATTTGATAAGAGTATTTCATACGTCCAGTCTTAATGCTAGCAATAGTAAACAAGACATTCGTCCTTGACACCACAAAGTCATCATTGAAACAAAGTTCAAATCAATGAGAACACTGATCATGCTTCATACCTGTAACTCTTACGACCCCTGCTGTAACTCCTGCTACGGCTCCTTTCACGATGAGGTGATGGGGAACGAGAGTAGCTTCTTCCCCGCCTGTATTTGCAAAAACTACAAATCAAATGTGCACTAACAAAGGTCAACTCACAAGGAAGCTCACTAAAGAAAGCAAAGACTTACTTGAGATTCCTAGGACTGTTCTTGCAGTCTCTTTCTATATGACCCTTTTCTCCACAGCGATAGCACTTATTTTTCCAGTCGCCAGCATTACAGTCACGGGCCCAGTGCCCATCAATCCCACAGTTAAAGCAGCGGCCAGAGCCAGGAGGGGGTCCTCTGCCCGTGTAATCGCGGGAACCTCCTGGACCACGCGGGGTCTAGAAAAATAACACACGCTTATCAATTGAAGCTGGGAAGATAGCAACAGTAAAAATTACAGAAAAGGTGCAACAAACAAATAAGGGAAAAGTACATCCTAGCCTGTATGAAAGAATCTATAGTAATTTAGCGGCAAAATAGGTACATAGCACTTAGGCAGATGTTACAGTAGTAAAGAACATACAGCAAGAGCTTACCCCTTTCGCAAACTCAACAATGATGCGGCTCCCATCAACCTCTCGGCCATCAAGCTCATACCTTGCATCATCTGCGTCCCGGGGATCGCTAAACTCCTGCAACATAAGCCAGCAAAAAGAACAATAGGGGTGGGCTTAATATGATCTAATGTAGATAACTATCCTTATTCCAAGGAAAGAACATGGAAACCAGATGTGTAAGAAGTTCTACTTACAACAAAGCCATAATCATACTTCAGGTCCACGTATCGCACTCTGGAAAGGGTTGACAGAAACACGTAAGTAACAAAAATGCATCACCAGTCGCCACTTGTCTGTCAAACTAAACATCTACTCATCAAAAAGAAAACATATTTTTTTTCAAAAGAATCGCCAAAATCTTCTGTGAACTTTGAAGCAACAGACACCAATTTCCACCAAAGACCCCCTCCAACCATGGACACCGAGGTTGGTTAATAGCCCCTCAATACCTTCAACAAGATTATCCAAGTCAAAAATCTAAAGGTTTGTCAACATGTGATGGCAGATTGGCAACACCTTATAAGCTTGACATCATGACACGATAATATGCATTCATTACATAACCTTGGTGAAAACCCTTTTTAGAGGGAACATAAGAAATAAATCATAGAAACTTGCAACTGAGAATTTCAAATTGCTAGTAAAATATCTGTAATATTTGACTGAATTTAGGACCCAATCCACCAAGGACACTGCCGTCGCATAGATTTTAGGGATATGTACCTAGTACGGGGTGTGAGAGAATCTGCTAACACTATTTTCTAATAAGCCTGTACTAACCAACTTATACCTTCTTTGTTCTACAGCCATTAAAAATTGTAGCCAGCACATGTTTTGGTCGTCGCATAATAAAATTGACCAGCATCCCTCTGGTAAAACAATACAATGTACAGCATGTTGAAATATTTTCGTACTGGCCCATTTTTGTATGGGAAACTTTAAAAAACATATATCTTCTATCATCTAGAACGAACAAATATTCCCACTTCTAAATATTGCTTGTAATAAGACAAAAATATTCCATATGAAAAACATTTTTAAAAGTTGTTAAACCATCAATGAAACATTGTTCATGTATTTAAGAAAAATGTTCAGTGGCAAGATAAAACTATTTGATATTTTATTAATAAAATGGATGAACTCTTTTGTTGTAAATTTTATTTTTTTATCAAAAACATAATATCACCATATCAAAATTATGTGCTGTCTGTCTATTTCTATCTGAGTAATGTATTGCTCCTATGCTATTGTAGCACTTAAGTTTCTTTGAACTGACCCCTAAATGTTTTTGGACAGTTGGACTTTCGTATTTTCTCAGATCTCCATATATGCGTTTAGCATCAATCGGACAGAAGCTGGCTTTGGTGCTGCTGCACCTCCATCCAGAAACTCACTTCTCGTAAAACAATTACTCCCTCCAATCCATAATAAGTGTCGCTGATTTAGTACAAAAATATTACAAGGAAGAAAAACGATGTTCGAAAGACCAGCAATAAACACATTATGAAGCGTTGATGTAGCTAAGTGGCACCGGTTCCAAAAGAGACTAAGGCTGTACAAATTTAAGCAAGCTAGGTTCAGCAAGTACATGTTTTTCAGATTCCACAAGAAAACTTGTTAAATCAAGGGGTGCACAAAAGCGTAAAGTTCATATCCAATTTCCTCACCTCCCATATTTGCCGAAAATGAGCTCAACATCCTGGGTCCGGGTGTGCTTAGAAAGATGGCCCACATACAATTTGGTGTTACCACCGTAACGATCATACCGATCGTAGCGGTCAGCATAACGATCGTAACGGTCATCATAGCGATCATAGCGGTCATTGTAGCGATCGTAACGGTCATCATACCGAGCCATCTTGGACTGCAAAACAAAACTGAGCGCATCAAGGCATGCACCAAGAACATCACACAACATAAACCTATGTAAGCATGAAAATTCACCTATACACATTGCTCAATATTTTCAGCGAATAACATGAACACACTTCAATAAATTTCCATACGAAAGGTAGGGGAATCGCATGGAAATAAACTTTTTGTTGTATATCTGAAGGGGATGGAACACACCAGATAACACAAAAATTACTCCAGTACAGGGTTGCATTACAAAATTCGCATACAAGCAGCAGTGGATTCAAATTGAAACGAACTATTCCATGTATATCAGGAGGGGGCGAATACACTAGTCAACAGCAGAACAATTCCATTACAAAAACGCAGTTTCATTGTTTTGCAACAGCATATTAACTCTGACCCCTCTTCCTGTCTCCTGTTGGGTACTGTTTGGTTACGGGGCCTGCTACTGTTATGCACTGGTGATTGTAAGCGCGTTGCCGTTTGAGGGTTTATCTATAAAAAGCCAGGCCTAGGGCCGTCCGTTTAAAAAATTTCTCACATTGAACAGAAAGATGATTGATCACATCTCGTCAGGGCGAAAATACACAAAAGCATGCAACAAAAATGCTGTATAAACATATCGACAGAGAAACATGTCTAAACATGCAAATGCACCTAACTTTTTATTACCAGCTGCATTATCATTATCTCTGTACATTAGTATATTTGTTCACAAACCAAGACACTTCTATGGAATTTCCAAGGCAGTGGAATTTTACGGATGCAATTCCTACTGGAATTAATCTCCAGTACGAATTTCTATAGATGAAAGAGGAGCAGGGGACTGGAATTTTACGGATAACACAAAATTAATTCCTACTGGAGATCACAACACGCTTCGCAACAGTATAGAAACTCAAATGACGAACTTTTCTTGCATCCTACTAAGAGAATCTGTTGAACTTTTAGTTAGAGATGATCATTCAGAGCACCACCAATCAAACGGCACAAAAACCGTAATACCCTAAACCCTAGCGCGAATCTTTCTCAGACATCTCGAAATCCTACCATACGCAAAGGAGGACCCCCTCTACAAATTCCTCACGAAGAACAACTCTTTGGTCGTTTCTACCATGCATGATCACAGCAACGCAAAAACTGCAGCCGGAAACCGCACAGCTAGAGAACAAAATCAAGCCAAGACACGCGAATTCCAGAACTCCCGTAACGCCCCCGCGGAACGGGAGAACACCACGCGAAATCCGAGAAGCAAGGACGCAAGTTAAAACGCAGGCGGCAACCCGAACACCTGGGTAGATTAGCGTGAACCGAGCGGGGGAGGAGACGAACGGAGAATTGCACGAAAGAGAGGCTACTGTGGCATTGTCTACTTACCCCGTGAAGCGAACGGTGGCGAAGGTGGCGGCGGCGTCGCGAGAACCCTAGCCCGGCGACGAGACGGAGACAGGGACGGAGAGGGAGAGCTATCGGCGGCGGTGGTGGGGTACTTATTATGGCCGTGTGGGCTTGGGCCTTTTCGACGTTGGAGATTGGGGTAGTTGAGAGATGGACGGTTTGGGTGAGGCCTATGGTACCGGTGGTCTAGTTGTCATTGTGTTTTTTTTTCCAATTGTCATTGTGTTGGTATGGGTCCGACCTGCAGGGTCACCTTCTTTGCATCGCTTTTACCAACAAGGGCTCCTTGTTTATCATGATTTCCAAAACACATGAATATTGATTACTGACATATATTGAAGCCCACAAAAAATTTAAAGCAATGTGTTTTAGATGTCACGGCACACGAAAAGTACTATATGAAAATTTCATAACAATATGTTATAGCCGTGAAACAAAGGAAAATTTTCTTGCGTCAAACTTCCATTCAACCAAAGAGGCTCGCAGATTCCTAGTCTGGCTAAACTAAGGGCAAACCCTTTTCCGCTATGGCAATTCTTGAGGTGTCGCCAAGTCGGCGTCGACATAGAGGGTGGAGTTGCTCTAGACTGAGTCGTACTTGGAGGCGAGGAGGAGGATGGGTCGGATCTGCTCCTCCGAGAGCAGTTCTCGCGGAGGCGATCCGAGGCTGGTGGCTAATCCGGCGGGATTCGTCTGGTCGATGGCGTCGGTGAAGCCGACGAAGAGATTGATGGAGCCGATTGGTATCATGGCGGCGTGCGTGACCGGACGCAAAGACGGCACGTAGCTACTCGACAGGATCTAGAAAAATACGTCGGTAGCGACCATGCGAGGATCGACGAGTTGGAGTGTAGGGTCTCGCCGCAGATTTGAGGCTTGACTCACCATGCCCTACGGTAGGTGCCACTGTCGTGGGAATGGCCACGGTAGTCGCTACCAGGGGTAGCGATTGAGTCGAAGTAGGCAAGAGCGAGTCGCCATCCGCGGATCGAGATTGGGGCAAGACACAGGGTTTACGCAGGTCCGGTTCCCCATAGGGTAAAGACCTACTTCATGCTTGCTTGTATTACCGGCGAATGAGATTAAAAGGTGGGCGAACTTGGCGTATGGGCAGCGAGTCGCAAGGATGGGGTAGCTAATAGCTCGTGAGTATAATGGGAACCCTAGGGAGGCTTATATAGGGGTTTTTACAAGATATCAACCGAAACAGTAAGGGTTTCGGGAGGTTGACCTAATCCGACTGGGCCTAGTTACGGTCTTGGGCCTTCGCGTTCAGTCGTCAATCTTCATTAAAGCCTTCTTTCCAGTCGTTATCATTGCTGGCCCGCTCGACATCGTCTTGTGCCAGTCGCTTCCTGCCTTCGTGGATACCCCGATTGACATATCCCCATCACAAACGGGCGACCCAAACGGTCTGTTTTAGTCCGTTTGGGTCGAGGCGCCGACGCTATTAGGTCGTGGTTCGACCTGTCCGGCCAGCCGTGCGACCCAAACGGATAAAATCGGACATGCCAGCCCAGGAGAGAGGAGAGAGAAGAAGGCTCATTGCGTGACTGCAACTGGGCTAGTCTTCTACAAAACCGGATAGGCCAGCATCCGTGTGTACCCATTCGGGCATCAGGGTATCTCCACCGAGGAGACCCAACCCGTCTGAGCATGTCCTAAATTGGTCTGCGCGGACGCTCGGGGCGTGCACGACGTCCTAGCGGGACGACGCATCTGGACTAACCCAGGTCGGACCGACTCATCCATGACCCAAATCTGATGCCCAAACGGGTAGACGAATGGGCGCGGCTGGCCCAGTTGCAGTCACTCAATGGGCCTTCTTCTCTCTCCTCTCTCTTGAGCTGGCCTATCCGATTTTGTCTGTTTGGGTCGCGCTGCTAGGCGTGGCTGGCTGGACAGGTCAGACCACGATCCAATAGCGCCGATGGCTCGACCGAAACGGACTAAAATGGACCGTTTGGGTCTTCCCGATGGAAATGCTCTCAGATTTGGATCACGAATGGGTCAGTCCGGTCTGAGTTAGTCCGGATAGGTCGTCCCGCTGAAATGTCGCGCACGTTCGGCGCGTCCATGCGAACTAATTAGGACGCGCTTGGACATGTTTGGTCTCCCGGTAAAGATGCTCTAAGAACACCGGACACGACCAGCAATTCGAGCTCCAGATCAGGGCCATGGATGTCGAGTCGCCCCCTTTTTTTGTTGAGTAACTTAGATCTTACACCCATGGTACTGGCAGTGGCAACCTTACAACTACGGCTGCCCTCTGCCCCCACCTCCAGCTGAGACCTGCGATTTTTCTACACCAATGGCCTACATGATTTGGCGCTAATCAATAAAATATTTGCATCCTAGCTTTGTTTACAGATTTTTCTTTATTGTAATTGATCTACTCCATGCACAATTATCTTTGTTGTGTTTGCTATGAAATGTTTATTCCTGTTTTATACAGTATATGAATTTGGCTTCATCAGGACATTTGAGGAAGTGCATTTACATGCATGAATTACAAAGAGGCTCCTGAAACTCTAAAATTATTACAGTACACTTCTCTCTTGGTTTTGAAGAGCGAGGCCTCAGGCTAACATGATCCCCACTACAGCATTAGAGGACCACATTTTATGCCTATACAGTTGCACAGCCGAGCAAATTGGAGAAGTATACACATAACCACTCTTTTATTGTTGATGACATGCCGCAGACCAACAACTACGGAACTAGTACCACACAAGCAAGCGGTACCAAACAAGGATCGATCAAAGGGGTTCACCAGAGAGTCATCTATCAGTCATAGCTAGACACCCCCTAGGCATATACTCAGGAGCTGTGTGGCCAGCACCCTACAAGAACATTAACCAATCAATCCATTTGCTTCATTATATATATTACGTCCAACAGAGAGCAGTCAAGCATACACCATGTACCTTCACGGTTGCGTATGTGAAATTACTGGAGTAAGTTCTTGTAAATCTAAGCAAAAATAAGAAAAAGAAAGGCAATGCATAAGACATCCAAACAATATATAGTTCACAAATATAATTAGCTAAGAATGCCATTCCGCTAATTAGCACAGCAATACTCTCTCCTAACACGAATAAATATCATTCTGAACATTGCACATAGTCAAGGTTATTCTAACTAGAGTCTATCGGATCCTTTGTTAGTAGTACGTTTTGTGAGTGAATCCATTGTACATATGTATAACAACAGTGTCTCGGTTCTTACCGTGCAACTTGGCTGTCCACATACCATGGCCGCCAATCATCTGTGATGGAGAGGTTAAGGTATCTAATCCATGCTTGGGTGCCAACCAAAGATATTGCGCTATCATTATCGCCGCTACAGCATTGAAGGAGCACACACTTGATCAATATATAGTTGCATGGCAAAGCAATTGGGAGATAATAAACTAACCTGAAAGTGATATAGCACTGAGCATGCATATTAGTTGCCCTGTCCTAATAGTTAGATGTTCAGTTATCTGATTACCGTGCCAATAGCGCTAAGAGCAACTCTAACAGATACCTCAAAATCTACGCCCTACAATTTGTTTTACCGTATCTCCCAAAAACTTCTCTGACTATTTAGGATATATAAGGCCCTCCACAGCGTTGGTCGATGCCCACTGCATGAAAAAAATGTCACGTCAGTAGCGATGCCGAGTGAGAGAAATCTGACACCGGTCTCATAACGTAACTGATGCTCGTAAAATAAATGTAGGACCCACTTATATAGCTATACAATCTTGACCAAGCCACGCCCTGGTTTCCAGCTGAGGAGAAGTCGTTGTTCACTGTTCAAGATATGCATTGTTTATTAGTGATTGGAACTGGAAATCGGAGCACCCAGTTGCTCCGATGCCTTGAATTTTTGATTGGAGCACCGCTCTCACAGTGTGCACACACTGGCCATAGATGTCTAAAACGAATAGGGCACCGCCGTTTTGCAACACTGTGAGAGGCCTAAGCTTCTAGAAACTCTCGTACCCACAGAAAAAAAGTGGAGCCCATTCCTCGCCATGTTAGTAATTTTTTCCATCCCCTCTCCTCGGAGCTCCTGCAGTCTTCCACCCCTTTCCACTATGGATGGCCAAAGATGACAGCACAACAGTGGCGGCTTTGGGGGCAAGGGCGTCGTCATTGAAAATTTCAGTTTGGGTATGGAGATGCTGTTTATAGGGTACATCCCCAATACTTGTAGGGATTTTATACCCTAATAAATTATGGCGAGCACTGGGACTGGAGAATTTGATAGAAGAAGCTTCGCAGGAGGACAAGGAAGGATCGGCTATTTTGAAGGCTCTGATCCGTCTAGATGATAATGTCCAGGTGTTGGAAAATGTTGGACGAAGAGAACTAATAGTGGTCGCCTCTTGGTATCTATGGTGGATTAGGAGGAGACGTACGCACAATGAAATTGTGCCCCCGCTGGCACACTGCAAGATGTCCATATTAGCAATTGTAGCAAATGCTTCAAAGATATCAAAAAGTATCACCATAGATGAAGCAAGTAAATGGAAAAGACCGGAGACACAACAACAGAAGGTAAATGTTGATGCGACCTTCCATATTGATACCTTTTCTGGGGCTGTTGGGACTGTTGTTCGTGATTTCTAGGGAAATTTTGTGGCTGCTACTTGCAAATTCCTACCGCATGTTGCATCAGATCATATGATAGAGGCCGTGGCAATGAAGGAGGGCCTTAACCTTGCAAATAGATTGGGATGCAATAATATTCTTGCGGAAGGTGATTCTCTTGAGATTATCAATGCATGCAATGGCCAGGACTCATGGTGGTCGTAGTCGTCGGCTATTATGGCTGATTGTGTGGATATCTCGGCTGCAATTGGACAAGTCAAATTTCAACACTGCTCGAGGGATGCAAGCAAAGTTCATAAGATAGCTAGATTTTCTTTCAATAATAAACTGTCTTGTAACTGGGACGATGATGCCCCTAGTTTTTAGCTATTTCCCTCATAAACGATGTAACGATTGTTTGAAGGGCTGCAAGTTTCTAACGCACTCTTTTTTCTTACCAGAATATCTAAGGGGACTGAAAGATTTTAATGAGATGGCTTGGATACCTAATATATGATGTTTTAAAAAAAAACCTTTGGCAAAAAAAAAAAATTCGTACATGTCTTAAACGGGACTCGTTGTCTACACCTAGCCGCAAGGGATGACTTGGCGGGCCCGATAAGGTACCAGCGAAAACCCTCGCGAGCTCTTCCCTTGCACGCGGCGTGGGAGCGTATTTATTCTCGAACGATGCGGGCATTCACGGCAGCAGCAACAGCAGTGGCGGCGCCTTACCCCGCGCGACTTCTCCTCGTCTCCGCGCGCCCGCGATTCGGTGGGTCCTCGACTCTTCCTTCCCCAATCCCGTCCGGTAAAGTTCCGCCTCTGCTCCGGTCGCTCGTAGCGCTGCGCCGTCGCCTTGTCGCCCGGAGTCGCGAGGTTCGATTTGGCCGCAGGATTTCCGGGGGTTTAGAGTTTGTGCCTACGTGCTCTGGAGATTTAGAGGGAATGGCGGACTATCTAGTGGACCTGTTGAGGGATTCAGAGTTTAGGAGTCTATATATGCTTGAATATACTTTCCCCTAGTTTGGGTTTACCCCCTCTAAACCAAATTTCTTCTGCGCGAATCTCATCTGGCAGCGGTAATCCTTTCGCGGCAGGTCGATTTGAGGGCTAGGAGCCTGCGAAGTACACAACTTTTGGAATGGGGGAGATGTGAAATAGGCTGCTTTTTATTCTCTACTGTGCTCAATTTGACTTAGGTTTAGGTTGTAGCTAAAGGATTCGTAGAACCTTTTGGTTGCTGAGTATAGTCCTGTTTGCTAATTTTTGTGCTGCCTATCTAGCTAGGTCACTGTAGAGCATCTCCCTCCGCAAGGCTGCTGAGGAGCTCCTGCTACGCTTCCACCACCATGGGAGACGAGACCTCCACTTCCACCTCTGCCCAGGCGCAGGACCCAGCACCACTGGTGAGTATTGTATTGAATTGCTGGTTCTGGGCATGATAGTGTTGATTGTGTTTTGCCCGTACCCACTCGATTGAGATTGTGACCGAGTCAAAACATATTGCTAGGCCGTGCAGGGAGCTGGGAGTGTCAAGCAACAGATCTCAAACTTAGCGGCTCTGTCACTCCGTGCGACGGTGCCTGAAGTGGATGTAGAACCAGTGGTTGAAGTTTGCACAACAAAGTTCGGTGACTACCAGTGGTAGGTGGTTGACTCCTTGCCTTGTCTGCTGTGCCTCTTCGATGTGCTCAACAAATAATCATATGTCAACCATATGCAGCAATAACGCAATGGGCTTGTGGTCAAAAGTTAAAGGATCCGGGACAAGTTTCAAAAACCCCAATGCAATTGGACAGGTTAGAGCGATCCTATCCTTTTTGAGTGCTGATGGTTTACTTCCAAGATCTCATGGAGTAGGAGAATTCTTTCATAGGGGAGCCGCTACCATTATTTCCTTGTTTGTTCATTTTTCTTTTCTCATACATGCTGAATTTTTTCACAGGCCATTGCCAAGAATTTGCCTACCTGTGATGTTATTGAATCAACTTCTGTTGCTGGTCCTGGTTTTGTGAATATTTCATTATCCAACAGCTGGGTTGCAAAGGTCTGGTTTAGATGTTTTACCTGCAAGTTTTGCATCTATAGGCACTATAATAATTCTTTCATGCTAAGCGCCAATGAACTACAATGCTGCAGAGAATACAAGATATGCTTGTAAATGGTATCAAAACTTGGGCACCAGTTCTTCCGGTTAAGAAGCTAGTGCTTGATTTTTCATCCCCTAATATTGCAAAGGAAATGCATGTTGGGCATCTGAGGTCAACAATCATTGGAGATACCCTAGCACGCATGTTTGAGTTCTCAAATGTCGATGTTCTCCGACGCAATCATGTTGGAGACTGGGGTACACAGGTAACAGACTACTTGATGCTTCTTGCTGCTGAAATTTCTGGTACAAACGTATGATGCTTTAATCTGCCTACCCATTTTGGCTCATAGACAATGTGGTTAGGCACACCAACTCATCCTTATTTCTCCTCGGCAGGGCCCTTTTTTTGGCCTGAATCCGTTACCTCACGTACCTTTATTTTTGGGACACATCAATGCTGTACTATTATTATCTAGGCTTTCATGTCTACCATACAGCAAAAACTGAAAGTTTCACTTGTGCTGTGCTGGAGAAAGTGGTGCCTTGAATATTGCATTAGCAGAAATATCTTCTTCTGTTTGTTCTTTAGGCACTAGTAACTGCTAAACTGTTTGGTTATGTGGAGGCCTTATAAGTTAAACGGAATTTTCGCTTTGCGAACTAAACCATGTTTGTCTTTGTCCATGCAGTTTGGAATGCTCATTGAATTTCTGTTTGAAAAGTTCCCGGAATGGGAGGAACTTGGCAGCCAGGCCATTGGTGATCTCCAGGTAAGGTTTTGTTCTATGCATTGATGGTACTATTGTAGTATAATAATGTGGCATAAAAAGCTTATAAACACATGTCTATAGGTATTGTTGACATATTCAATTAGGCATATAAGCATGCATGGACTTTTGTACTACATATCCATGTAAATAGCTACATGGTTGAAAGAAAACTGAATTATGAGTTAAGAGTTACAGGGTAATTTGTTGCGGTAAAAATATATCATACAACCTCTGTTCACAATTATAAGATGTTTTAGATATTTCATGTGGACTATATACAGACCAAAGTAAGTGAACCTAAACACTGCATGTCTAGATACATGCGTTTCATAAAAAAGCTAAAACATCTTATAATTGTGAACGGAGGGATTAATTGTTTGTGTTATTCTTGGTAACATTCATATTTACTTTTATTCTCAGATAGTCATTTATGTGGTATCCGTAATTTCTTAATCTATGCATCAGTATTATCACCGTAGTGGTTTATGACTTAACCAATTCCAGTAACATACAGATGATTTTAGCCAGGCATGTAATGCTATTGTTTTGGATGCTATGTTTAACTGGATTGCTTTTTTTATCGCCTAACTTGAGCAGTAAGGGCCATGATGTTGGATTTCCCTCTTGGTTGCTTGTTCTCAACTACCCACTTACCTGCTAACCTTCCTCAAAGTCCTTCAAAATACATTTCTGAAATTTAAATAATTGGAGCCCATGAAGCTGTGCACAGCAGCAAATCTGAGTTAGTTTTCATTAGCATACAGTCAGGATGAAATGACTGTAAATAATCTGAATAGCATATTATCTAGATATGGGTTTCCTCTAGGTGTATGTGCATGCATGCTCCCGATTGATCTATATCTTGCGAAGGTTGAAAGAAGTGCTTATTTTGCTTCATGTTAGAATTTCTGATTCGGTAAACAAAAGATCATGTTTCATTTTGGTTATTTGCTGCAGCTTTTCTATAAAGCGTCCAAAGAAAAATTCGATAATGATGCGGAATTTAAAGATAGGGCTCAACAAGCTGTCGTTCGCTTACAGGTAAGTTGACCATTCATATATGTGGATTCTGGGAAGATTGCAGTCTTCTCTCATTCTCTTCTAACTTCTAAGCAATATATACTATGTAGGGAGGGGATGAGAAGTATCGTTCTGCTTGGAAAAAGATATGTGAAATCAGCAGGAACGAATTTGATCAGGTTTACAAGCTCTTAGATGTACAACTTGAAGAAAAGGTAGTATCACTTTCTACTGATATTTGACTTATTATTCTAAGTTACCTAGCAAAATTATCAACAGAATATATCTGCTATCTGAAAAGAATTATGTTAATTAGACTTTAGATGAACGCGGAAATGTCTTTTTCTAGAATGTTTGCCCTTTTGCCCTAAAGCAAAATGAACTATTGTACTTTGTGAAACTGAAACCTGTGCAATGTTTGTTGACTAGCGATTTTCGCTCAAAGGCTTTGGACTTTCTTCCTCTCATTTGAACCATAATGAAGAAGGTTCTGTCAAACATCCGAGTTGATTCACCTTGCTGTATTTTCTCATTGTCATATGAAGTCTCAAAGATTGGAACTTTTACGACTGCTACCAAATTTTACAATTAGGTTCACTTATTAATTGGTGCGTGTCAGTTTCCCAGCGAAATGTATCGAATTCCTGATTTATTGAGCTTTTCGTATTACCAGCTAATATTTCTGGAGATACTCACAAGACTTCAGAAATATCTTTTTCTTAATGGAAGTTATTTTTGTACCTTTTTTTGCTTTCTTGTAGTTCATCTGAAATCATTCTGATCAAGCATCCGTAACTTGCTATTGAATGCAACCCAAGAAGGTTATTGATTTATGTTTACGGTGAGAGGCAAAGCTAATTCTTTCCTAATTACTTACCTTTCAGGGGGAGAGCTTTTATAATCCTTATATTCCACAAGTTTTGGAGGGATTGAGTAACCAAGGTTTCATTAAGGAAAGTGAGGGTGCTCGGGTAATTTTCATTGAAGGTCACAAAATCCCTTTGATTGTGGTTAAAAGAGATGGTGGCTTCAACTATGCCTCAACAGACTTAGCTGCTCTTTGGTTAGTTACTGAATAATAATTGACTTGTTTTTTCTCCTCATCTTTCTGGGTTCTTATTTAGCTGTTATCTGTAATCTAAGACTGTTTCATATTTGATGTAGTCTGGTTTCTTGAGGTGATAAGAGTTTGTGAAATTCGACCTTTCTTTTTGTCTTTATGAAGGTACCGGCTAAATGTTGAGAAAGCTGAATGGATAATATATGTAACAGATGTCGGTCAGCAGCAGCACTTTGATATGTTTTTCAAGGCAAGTGCAAAGTATCATTTATCTTTACAAGAAATATATTATTGTGATTTTTGATAATAGTTCATTCTTAATATCAAGAGAACCGTTTTAGATCTTTATTGCTTATCCTAAAAAAAAATCTGTACTTGCATTGATGGGATTTCATTTTGTCTTGTGATGCAGGCTGCCAGGATGGCTGGTTGGCTCCCAGATCCGAAGGAGAAGAAGTTCCCAAAAACAAGTCATGTTGGGTTTGGCCTTGTTCTTGGAGCAGATGGCAAGCGCTTCAGAACTCGTAGTACTGAAGTTGTTCGGTTGGGAGATCTACTTGATGAGGCCAAATCACGAAGTAAATCAGAACTTGTCCAGCGTCTCAAGGACAATGGTAAGCGATATAATTATGGAATTTCGTTTGCTTCTTTTAATAACCTTTCAGGTTAAATATGATATCGTTTGTTTCAGGTAAAATTGTTGACTGGACTGAAGAGGAATTAGAGAAAACATCAAAGGCAGTAGGATATGGTGCTGTCAAGTATGTAATTTTTCTTTGAAGACAAATTTATTGGACTGAAATTAAATAAATAAGCCTTTTAAATCTTAATCTGATAAGTATTCTACCTTCAATATAGGTATGCAGATCTGAAGAACAATAGACTGACTAATTACACATTTAGCTTTGATCAGATGCTAAGTGATAAGGTACTTCCAAACTACAGTATTTATTTACTCAATTATTTGGCAATCTTGGCATTCTTCACCATTTCTGTTCTCAACTGTTCAAATACCATATCTGTATAATACTATATGCTCTGTCTTCAATCTTGTACTGATTTGTTTTGTGTTTCCTTTTACTGGCATAACTTTATGATCATCCTTTTGCATGAATGGAAATTTATTTTCTAAGCCATTCATCTTTTTGCCTACTCTCGTTAATTGTTATTTACATCCTAATTTTCTTTTGAACAGGGAAATACTGCTGTCTATCTTCAGTATGCTCATGCTCGTATTTGCTCCATTATACGAAAATCTAACATGGAAGTAGAAGAGCTAAAGATGGTAATACTTCTTAAATTTATGTGCTAATGCTATCCATACTATAAAGTTTCACCCTGAGATATTTTTGCCATCAGGCACGTATTAAATTGTGATTTTTCTTTTTCTCAGAATGGGAAAATTTCTCTTGACCATCCAGATGAGCGTGTCTTGGGACTGTATCTTATCCGTTTTGCAGAGGTATGATTGACACTGTTAACTAATCTTATACATTCGATGGACTAAGAGCATCTCTAGCAGACCCCGGAAAAACATCAAAACTGCAAAATAACCGCTATTTTGCAGTTTTGGGCCAAAAATACGTCCAGATCAGATCCCGCAAAATCGGCAAAACTGGAAGAAAAAAAATCCATCTCCTGGTTTTGAGCCCCTTGTCCTCCAGATACCTAGGTTTGTGACCAAAATTTCCAGCAACCCCGATAGCAGAAAACGGTTGGCGGGAGGGAAGTTTCAGCCCAACTGTCACTGGACAATGGACGGACTCACCGGAATCTGATGAAATTTTTCCACCGCGCTCTGATTCCGGCCAAATCTCTGCCGTATTTTACCACGGTGTCCCGATTCCGGTCGTAGCATAATAGCACCTCACAGCAGACAGCCGAGCTCATACGGGCGAGGTTGCCATGGCTGCCCCGCCAGGGCAGCGAGGAGGCGCTCCTGGAGACAAACGTGGATGACCCCATGCGCAGGAGCGGACTGGGCGGCTTGGTCATCACACAGGAGGCTGCGGCGGCGAGGAGCAGCTAGGGCCGGCTGCCTCGTCTTCTCCCCGAGACGCGGCCTGGGGGAGGCAGGGCTGGGAGTGGTGAGGCACGACTCTGCACGGCTGGGCGCGGGCGGCGAGGTCGGGGGTTGGGGCAGGACAGCAAGCTCTCCTCGAGGAAGATGACGGGAAAATAATGGAAATGAGAGAAAAAAATAGAAAAACAGAAAATGAGAAAAAAACGTTTTGTGGTATCACTTTAGGGTATCTGTTCGGGGAGAGCACAATTTTGTAATGCAAAACATTTTGCAGTGTGCCCGAAGACACTTCCGCAGTACCGGGATATCTGGTATCTGCTAGAGATTCTCTAACCCAGAATCAGCTCAAAACTGTAATGTGGCCTATTGTGAGCAGTTAGCATTAGCGAACATTTTGGTTGTGAGCAGTTAGGAGCATATGAAGTACTCCCTCTGATCCATAATAAGTGTCGCTGATTTAGTACAACTACAGACATCTTATCTGAACCCAGAAAAGTTGCTCAAAAATACTACTCCCTCCGATCCATAATAAGTGTCGCTGATTTAAGGTTGAGATAAGATGTCCGTCACTTGATATGATGCTGTTTGTATTCAAGTTAAACAAACAAGTCCTACATTTTCATTTGTTAACCGTGCAACTTGCTTCTCCCATCAGCCACCAAGTAAAGCATTGTCTCACTTTATTGTATTTCTAAGGCAATTCCTGCATGGCATTGTACATGAAGAATTAATACATCAGTGACGACGATGGCTTATAATTGGGAGGGATCTCGTCCTCCCTTTGTATTGATTCACGTGCTGCTATCTCTTTCAGGTTGTTGAAGACGCGTGCACCAATCTCCTTCCCAATGTTCTGTGTGAATACCTATACAACTTATCTGAAATGTTCACCAGGTTCTACACCAATTGTCAGGTACGCCTGTCTCTGTTTCCATCTTTTAATTCATTCGGAGTTCGGGGTGAGAAGATGGCAGCAACTTCCACATGTACTAAGCGCTAAGCCTGCCACCCGCTTAGCTCATGAGATTTAACCGCTTTTTTTTGTTATTTCCACCAGGTGGTAGGATCACCGGAGGAGCCAAGCCGTCTGCTGCTCTGCGAAGCGACCGCGGTCGTCATGCGCCAGTGCTTCCAGCTGCTCGGGATCACACCGGTTTACAAGCTGTGACGGGCCAATGTTTTGATCTTTTACATCATACACCAGTTTTCATGCTTGTGACCTCTACTAAATCTGTTCCATAATGTAGAACTACATTATGGAACGGAGGTAGTAGTAGTTTGCATCGCTAACACACTGAATTGATTGCCCCATTTGAGGATTCAAGCATATTGGAACTCTGTAGCGCAAAGGATAGTTGAAGCATCTTTTTTTGCGTGCCCCTTGCCTCGGTTGTCTGCTACTGTGCCTGCCTTCCATATTTGTTTTGTGGCAGCTTCTCGGCTTCTGCCGGTCAGCGCAGCAGCGTTGTCGACGCGCCCCCGTTGGGCTATTTCTGTGATGTGCTTGTGTTGGTTTTCACTTGCTGGGCTGGCGAGGCATGGCCGCGGTAGTGCTATGGTGGTGTGCTCAGGTTTGGCCTAACTTATCGCCCCCTCTGTCGGCCTAACCAGCGTTACCGAAGTGAAGCAAGCTGGAGCTCCCAAAGCCGTGTACCTTATTGGGGCACGTGTTACTGTGAGCTCAGCCTGATTCATTCCCATGTTGAGCACGTGTGGTCTTGCTGTTTCCTGGTTTGCAATAACATATTGCACGTGCCGCCTGCCTCACACGGCTTCGGTTCTAGCTTCTCCGGCTGTCGACCGAACACTACATATACGGCCGCGCTAGCTACCTTTGCGCTTCATTCATTCGCTGCAGTCCGACGCCTCGCCACTCGATACGCTCTTCACTGTTGTGACTGCCGTCTCTGCTCCTGCGCGAGAGAGGAAGAAGAGTGTGGAAGACGATGAGAGGCGTGAGGATGCCGGCGGCGCCGTCCCCGGCAGCAGCAGGGAGGAAGAACAAGCTCCGGAAGCCGTACACGATCACGCGGCCGCGGGAGAGGTGGACCGACGAGGAGCCCTCTACCTGTGAGTCGCCCGTCTCCCCCTGTCTCACCTGCTCTGCTCTGCTCGCACTCACTCGGAAGTCGGAACTCTCAACTGACGAGGCCCCATTTCTCTCTTCCTTCGGACCGCAGGTTCGGTCGCGACTGGAAGATGATCGAGGCGTTCGTGTCGACAAAGACGAGCGTGCAGATCCGCAGCCACGCGCAGAAGCACTTCCTCAAGGCGGAGAAGCTCGGCCTCGCGGCGTGCCTGCCGCCGCCGCTCCACCCTCGCCGCGCCGCCCTCCTCCGCCACCACCACCAGCAGCCGCCGCCGTCAGTGCACCCCGACGCTGGCACGATGGTGCCGAACATGCACTGGCCGCCGTACGCGTCTCGCGTCCCGGACGACCTTCACCACGACGCGCGAGCCGGATCATGGCCGAGCGCTTCCCAGGACGAAGAAGAAACCATCGAGCTCCCGCTGTCCCCGGGCGACCTGCGCTTCGCCCAGGTCTACCGGTTCGTCGGCGACGTCTTCGCCTCCTCCGACGCGGGTGTCCCCGTGGAGGCGCGTCTCCAGAGGCTGCAGCTGCAGGGCGCGGATCCGCTCGTCGTGGACACGGTAAGCACTTCGGCAACTCCCACATTGCCATATTCTATCATCGCTTTGCTGACCCGATGTGTTCCATTCCATCTTATCTAACTTTTCTTTTCTCGTGCTTGATTTGAGCAGATCATACTGGTGCTAAGGAATCTGGAAGCGAACATGTGTGCTTATTAGGGCTCGTCGATGGCACGGTGTAGTACTAACAGTTGTGGGTGTGGGGCTCAAGAGTTCTTACAGATGAACATACAATTTCGTAGGCAATGTTAATTCCTAGTTTCGTTGAATTGGTTCGTTTATGATGTACTCCCTCTATCCTAAAATAGATGTCTTAGATTTATTAAAATTTGAATGAATCTAGACACTATTTAGTATATAGATTTATTCAAATATTAAAAAATCTAAGACATCTAGTTTGGGACGGAGGGAGTACAAAAATAATTCATGGTGGAAAAAAGATGCCCATGTTCATGTATTACTCCCTCAGTTCTAAAATTTAAGACGTCTATCTAGATGTATTTTTGTGTGTAGGTTCGCTTATTTTGTTTCGATCCTACGTACAATACATGCATTTTAAAAAGCTAAAGCATCTTATATTTTAGAACAGAGCATCCCAGTTTGTGCATTTATATTTCCAAAATAGGTACATGTCTCACGGTCGAAATAGCGTAGGCGCTTCGGGAGAAAATCGAACTAAGAGCATCTCCAGCCGTCCTCTAAACAAGGTCTCATAGGGGCATTTTTTTCACCCGTGTTGGGGGCATCGGACAGGTCTCATAGGGGCATTTTTTTCACCCGTGTTGGGGGCATCGGACGAATATTTAGTATTGCGCGGAGAGCACGTAAAGTTATGTGTCTCATGGATCTCAAGTGATTCAAATGGGTGAAGGAATCGGTTCCACACATTAGTAGGGCATTAGCTCATAAGTTCTAACAAGAAAAGGGAACCAATATGGTTCGGTTCTTTGCATGCATTCGTGGGTTCTTTGGCAGAGATGTGAGGGAAAAAGGCTAGAAAGAGATTAAAAATTGTTATAAACATGACAAAAAGATAACGAAAAACGAAAAGGGATCACGGCAAGGGGACACAGATTTAAGGTGGAAAAACCTCTTCAATAAAGAGAGAAAAAAAACACGTGCGTCGGCCAGCAAAACTTCACTATATCGAGAAATGTTTACAAATGCCGAGGATTTTCACAAATACAACTACTCCTAGCCGGCGGCTTATAAGACATTTATATAGCGATGGAAACTTAGGTGTTCAAGGATCCATCCCGCGAGCCCAAGACTCCGGTGATGGGCCTCACTTCGCTCGTCAGAAGTTGGTCTTTACTTTATAAAATTTGGATCAACATATAACAAAAATGACTAGTTATTTATTTAAAAATGGGACCCACGGTCGATTCAACATATAGCAGAAAAATTGCTACCTAGTCCTACCCTGACATATTTTTTGTTGAATCGGATCAACATAGTGCATGGTCTTAGTCTCTTCCATACATTTATCATCATTAGCGGTAGTTGTTGCTATTGTATGCTGGTCCTTTGAGGACCTAGCACGATAATTTTATGTCTGTCTATTACCACAAACTCTACTATGATAAACTTCGCCAAGCTTCGGTGATGGAGGGCGAGGACGGCCGCGCGCCTTCGGCTTGCGCTAGTGTATAGTCTTCGCTAGGTTTTCCAAGGACCTAATTATTATTTCTATTACTTTTGAAACTATTGTACTATTATTGATGATTATTAGTAGATCGATGGTATTTTAAAAAAACTAACATTTGTAAAAATGCAATCTTTATTATTAAAAGCAGTTTCTATTCTCCAACTGACATCATTCTAACTAATCGCGAGGTCACGCATCCTTGCCCCATGATAACCATTGCACGGCACGCACGATGATTCAAGTGGGACGGCGTGGACAATGAGTTAATTAGTGACAATTTCTAGACCCAAAGGTCTCGTACCCATTTTGTCTCTTCCTAATCAACGCACTACTCCACTAATGACTCGCTCCTTCGTCGGTCTAGAGAGATAGAGAGCTGGGGGAGGGAGAGGGAGAGAGAGAGAGGGAGGGAGGGAGAGAGAAAGAGTCGCGCCTCGCCACCGAAAGATTAGGGGATAGAGTTGCGCCTCACCACCGGGAGTTTGGAGTAGAATTAGCCTCGTAGCCGTATAACATCCCATGTAGCACCTAGAAATAGTGAGACCACATGTGTGTGCATTGTATCCATGCATAAGAAAATCGAAGGAATTTTCACGCAAAACTAAAGAGCTATAGAGGGATCGAGATCTCTCTTGTTCTGATAGGAACACCGGGATAAGCGCGACATATTTCGACATGACCTCTATCATATCTTTGGGTTCATGGAGAAAGAATTCAAATGAGCATTTGAATTAGGAATTTGAAATTTGAATTAGTTTAAAGCTTATATTAGATTGTTAATGATTTGAATATTGGATAATATTATATGACCTTATAATAATAAGTAACACAAAACTAATGGTATAACAATAAAGAAATAAAAGGGAATTCTTAATTATAAGATGAAACAAGTATTACAATGTTTCTTTACAAAATAAGGATGAAGAAAGATTACAAAAGAAAAGGATTTTTTATTACAATATTACACTGGTTTTATAAATGTTTAAGCTAAAAAAAGTGATGAAAGATTACAATAATAAATTATAAATGTAAAATGAATTACATCAATAAATAATAATTGAATTCATATCTAAAAACAAGATATAAATATTACAAGATTCTAATTACAAAAAGAAAGAAAATTTAACTTTAGTAATATTATACAAAATTACATTGTCAATTACATTATTCAAAGTAAAAAAGAATTGCAAAAATAATAAAAAAGTACTAAACTAAAACTTCATGTCTTGAAGATTTCCTTCTTGGTCTTGTATACCTGCAAAATAACTCAAAATAACACCAAAAAAAGAAAAGGAATAAGGGGGTTAGAGTATAAATTGAGCCCTTAGATATCAACACTGAAGTGCACTTTTTGTCTCATCATTGAGCTTAATTTGAAGGGGTAAGTTTTACCAAATCACAATATCTGTTCTTAATCAGATAGTTGCATCAGTACAATCTCATTGCCAGTGAATTATGGGACAAGTTTCACCAGAGTGGTAGAAGTAAAAAGGAGTATCAAGATATTTGGTCTTGCACTCATCCAAAACAGCGTAAGCAGCACACACACACCTAACTGCATGTCATGAACTGTCAACACATGAAGCAGCCAAGGAATGTATGGATAAGAGGAGGGAACCGTAGCACCACCTCTCTCTGATCATTCTTTCACCACAAGCACAACTTTCATCTTATCATCAACACAAGAACACCATTGTTCTTGTTAGAACACTACCAAGATCTTCATAGTTAATTCCAGATCATCACCCAAACTTCCACTACACAGTCAGGGACACCACTGCCTTGTCCCTGATCTATCCACACAAATCACCAACCAATATCACATGGATTTCTAGATAAAGATCTAGCACAAGAAGTACCAAGAAGATCAGGACATGATCATAAGCTAGCTCAAGAGGAGGAGCAGGCCAGTAGCTAAGAAGAAAAAGCCAAGATCCACAACAGATCAAGGTGGAACAGTTCAAGCCTAAGAGTAAGAAGATCTAGCTGATCAAAAGTAAACAAAATCCCAGTCATCTGTTGACTCTACAGTAGCAGGTTGAATTTAACAACCCAAATTCTAGTAGTTACTTTTATCATCTCAGCTAGAAAGGGTTGGTTGAGAGATTATATCAGACTTGCATACAAGTGGTATGCAAGACTCATCATTGAGTATTTAGGGGCTGATAGCAACAAATCATGCTACTTAGGTCTACTGTTATGCACACTCCACATGGGAGGCACCACAACAACAGATCTCATAGCAGCAGAAGCCACCTAGTTGTTTAAACACTAAACATCCAGCACTAAATCTGTTTTTCTTAAATAGTGGCCTCAACCTTTGCATCATAAGCTGAAACTTGTTACACACATAAATCATCAAGAACAAATGAACATTAACTAGATATATTAGTGAAAGTAGTAGCAGATCATATCCACTATGATCATGCTGTTGTGCGCACTTTGTAAAGGCCCCATAATAGCAATCTTATAGATAATAATGCCACTATAATTAACTAAATCACCTCACCATCAAAGAGACGGATTTTAAGCTCATCTGCAAACAAGTACAAATATCACATAAATCATTTTCCTAAACAAGTAGTCTAGGAATAATTTATAAGGTCATCTTATTTACACAAGCTACATATGCTTCTAAGGCTCAACCTGCTTGCATCACAGGCTGCACCACAATCCACACAAAGGTATTCTAACATGATGTTTCTATCCACCAGTTAGCTCTAATGACAGTAGATCATGCTAAAAATGATCATGTGGCTGAGTACCCTCCAAGGAGGCATCACGGTAACATGACCATATTAACAAGAAGCCATAAGGTACGATATCATCCAAGTAATCAAACAGTTAATCATATGAAGATATCATCTTCCTAGTTTATAAATATAGGAATCATTCTTGAAGCTATTCTCTTTTATATTAACAGTGTCAAATTCTAAACAATTCTGGATACAAAGATTTAGTAAAGCATGGACAATATCACAAATATCAACTAAATTGTTTGCACAGTTTGTATATATGTTTCCAAATCAATTCTCTAGATAATTGTCGCAAGAATCTTTAAGTGTATCTGATACCAAACCTCCAATATGAAAATGATCTTTTTAGTTCCCCAACTTTGGAAGATAGCTATTCTATTGCTTATGATGATACCAAACCTCCAATATATGATGATTACAATGATGAATATGATATTTTCAGTCCACCTACTATTGAGGAGGAAATTAATTGTGATTACAATATGCCTCCTATATTTGATGATTATGGTGATGAGAATAATATTGATAGCTACTTTGTTGAATTTGCTCCCACTATGATTAATAAGAATGACTATGCTTATGTGGAGAGTAATAATTATTATATGCATGTGGCTCATGATAAGAATGTTTTATGTGATGGTTATATTGTTAATTTTATTCATGATGCTACTAAAAGTTATTATGAGAGAGGGAAACATGGTTTTGTGTATCTCAACAATATTAAGTTTCCCCTCTTTATGTTGAAAATCTTGAAGTTGCACTTGTTTTGCTTTCCTATGCTTGTTGCTTTGTGCTTTCATGACTTGTTTCTTTACAAGATTCCTATGCATAGTAAGTAGGTTAGACTTAAATGTGTTTTGAATTTACTTCTTGATGCTCTCTTTACTTCAATTCATATTTCTTATGTGAGCATCTTCTTAAACTATCAAGCCTAACTTAAAGGCGTTAAAGAAAAGTACTTCTTGGGAGATAACCCAATAGTTTTATTGAGTCTTGGAAGTTATTAATTCTGTAATAACCTCTCCTTATCCTTTTTTTTTATTTTTGTGCCAAGAATAACCTCTAATGAGAGAGAAGTAAGATTTGGGAAAGTTGCTGTCCCGAAACAGATTTTTGTTCTTCACTGTAAAAATTCTTGAAAAATCTCTGTAAGTCGGATTAAGCTATAATTTTCTGAGTAAATGCCCCTGGTTGTTATCTAACTTTTGTTACTTCAACACTTTTTGATTTGAGCAACATAAGATCTTAGAAAAAATCGATTTTTACCCGCTGGTTTGTTTTGACAGATTTCTGCCATTATTTGCATTTGCCTCTTTATTGATTTTATTTTGAGTTATTTTTAGTAAATAGAGCTTTTTTAGGGAATTGCTACAGTAGCTTGTGTCTTTAATGAAAGTTTTGCTATTTTAAACTAAACCCAAAGGTTTTTTATCTTTTGAATGAACTAATGTTACTAATGAAGATTGTGTGAAGTTTTGTATGAAGGAAAATTTCTATGTGTAAGGGAAGAAAATCAATATTCTCGGAATTGGACGGGACAAAAGCCAAAGTCATTATTTTACCCTGCATGACACGGAACCACGAAGCAGAGATGGAGGAGGACAATAGGGTGGCCACACCCTAGGTGGGCGCGGGCCAGCCCTGGTGGCGCCCACAAGGGGTGTGGGCCCCTAGCCCTCCACCTTGCCTCCTTCACCTATAAGAAGCCTCCGACCCAAAAAACCTAAAGAATTTGGTGGAAATCCATGAAAACCTCCACAGCGCAGCCGCCACCAAAGAGGAGATTCGGGAGACAGAAAGTCTCTATTCCGGCACCCTGCCGGACGGGGAAGTGCCCCCGGAGCCATCTCCATCGATCTCCTTCGCCATCTTCATCACCGTTGCTGATTCCCATGATGAGGAGGGAGTAGTTCTTCCTCAAGGCTAAGGGCTCTACCAATAGATATGTGTTCATCTCTCTCTATGTATGATCATATTGTGATCATGAGCTTTGTAATCAAGTAGATCTGCTCTGCTATTCAAGTGCTTCAATAGATCTCTGCTCTTCCCACGTGTGTGAAAGTGACAGCGTGCACGCCGTGGTGGCACTTAGGCTAGAGTTCATAAATTCTTATTATGAGTATATTTGGAGTTGGATGTCTTTATGAAATTGTGGTGTTTGTTGGAACCATCTAGCGCTCAAGGTGATAATGTGGGGTTATCTAGATCGGGAAGGCGGACTTTGAGGAGTGTTGTTATAGCCCTACCATGGATTAGGGTGTCCAACCGGAGAGTAGTTCAGGGTAGTATCATGAAGAGAAGATATTTATATGAGAGTGTTCACTAGTGAAAGTATGATCCCTAGGCCTTGTTTCTAAACATTGAAACACCGTTTGCATCTAGATCTGTTACATGTTTGCTTGCTTCCATCGTTTTGCCTTTAGTATTTTCCTGTAGGGGTTCGTAGCATGGAAAACAAAAAATTTCTATCGCAAGTCATAGACATGGAGATGTCAAACCAATGATGTGGACACATGTTATGAACATGGGGTTGGACTGACCCAACTTGAGACTGACAATTAGTTGCAGCTCTCTCTATACACATCGTGTACGTTTTGTCCTTAGACCTAAGATTGTCGCATGTACCTGAGATGTGGATCGACCTACTTTGGGGCTATCAAACGCTGCACCATAACAGGGTAGTTATAAAGGTAGATTTCGGGTTTGTCCTAAAGCATGCTGCAAGGCATGGTCAATCAAGATGGGATTTGCCCCTCTCTACTTGAGAGAGATATCTCTAGGCCCCTCGAGTGATCGGATCCAGAAATGCATGGCCGTGCTACATAAGGTTAAGAGTTAACCTAGTAAAGGGATTATGAGTTACGGTATCGAGAAAGAGAGGTCAGCTTGGAGCTAGACCAAATATCGTGAGGAAAAAGGAAAGACATGTATTAAACCTTGTGATGGTTCGTCCGATATGATCTTTGTATGCGTTTAGGAGTTGGCACGTCTTGCTAGAGACCGCTACCAACTATTGACAGAATAAGTGTATTAGTGTCATGTCTATACGCATATGAACCTATAGGATCATACACTTAAGGGGCTGAAAGCCTAATGAGGATTGGATCCGAATTAGACCAGGCTTAGGCTACTAATGGGCTGCTAATGTAGAAGCCCACTAGGGACGCATATATAAGAAATGGTGGGGCGAGCTGGCCAGGGTTAGACCTGAGATCATTCCACCCAGCCGCCACTCCTCACGCTTGTGTCGCGCGCGCGGACCTAGCAGTCCGGCGTCTGACGCTTCCACCCTGTACGTGTGGATACCTCGGAGGCGCTGCATCTGTAGCGCTTGGACGAGTCACGCAAGGGGAGCTTCTCGTGGGACGAGGACAAGGAGGAGACGTGGAACGTCTGCACCGCCTCGACGCGCTTCATCAATTCCTCTAGTGGTAATCCTGTGATCTGTGACAACAGTAATCCTGGTATACGCGGTAGAATTTTTTTGATTTGCGCTAGTGTAGCCTACCCGTATCCCTACAAGATATGCATCAACTAAAGTAAAGACGAAGTTTCTGATTAGATATGAGTATGATCTCTAGTCATAGAACCTAATTCTGTAGAGCATTGCAATAGCCACAATGACAAGCGTAATAGTTAAATACTAGTCTTATTAGTATGATAGTTTTGAGTTTTTATTTATGGTTCTTCTTCCTAATAAGTTGCTTTCTCTCTCTTTAACCTAGAGTGTTTTTTGGATCTTATGTAAAGAGTCGAGTTGTAACCTATAATCATGTCTTGGACCTGCTATGTTTTTGTTGTACCACTATGAGAGATCTAATACTAGTGAACGGTATTTCATTGGTGTTATGTCAACGACTATAGTGTACTACATCATGCAGTGATATTATGGTCACTGCAAGCCAGGAGTTTAGGGGAGGAGGGCAAAGCCACCTCTCGTTGTCGGTAGATTGGGGGGGGGGGGGAGTCGTGCCCTGTCACCCAGAATTTTGGGGTGACATATGAGTGCCTCAGCCAGGATTTTGGGGTTAGAGAGTCGCGCCTTGCTGCCGTGCTTGTCCACATGATGAACATGAACAATTCTCGCTATGTAAGAAATAGTTACAACAATAGAAGATAAATATTAAGTATGCACTTGAAAAGTACAACGAGAAGAATTTTTAGTCATGGAAAGCTTAACACAAATTTCTAGTCACATACCCCAACTCTAACTCTATCTAGGCCTATCAACCTAACAAAAATTCATACCCTAACCTACAAATCTTAAGTATAATGTTTCATAGCCATCATCCAAGCCACCATTAGCCAATGCAACAAAAATCTGTCGTGCATTTTAGGTCAATTTGAAATTCTAGGGTTCCTAATATTTGAATAAATTCCACCAAAATACAAGATTTTAATTAGACAAAACCAAGAGAATGGGTGAGGATACCTCTATGCAATTTGGGTGAGGGGTTTAAAAGGGGAGCCACTAACCTTAAACCCTATCTCACTTCTGTTCTTCTCGAGAGAAATGGGTGTAGCTGAGTAAGACTGGGCCGTACTGCACGGTTCGCTCTTTAGAGAGACGCTATACCCTAGTGTAGCGCCTTTGAGACACTACATAAGCATGAGTAGAGCCCGATAAGAACCCGTCAATCCACCCACGGCGACAAATGTGTAACGCCTACCAATAAGACGCTACTCTAGAGAACATAGCTCACTTTCTTTCGTATTATATAAATTGATATAAAATTATTTTTTGTTTCTTTTTTTTACATGTTTTTTGTTTCGTACTTGACGTACGGGGTTGCAAAGTCCAGTCTAGACTCGCGCACACAGCATACCTTTCCTTCCCGCACCACGATTTCGAAACGTGGGCCCGTCAACTCCGGGCACGAAAAGCACACTGCCCACTGCCCACCAATTGCTTGTCCTCTCGTCCACACCAACAAAATACTAAAATCTCTCGCTGACCGGCGGGCCCGCCCCTCACCCAATTAAATATTCCACCCTCCCGGCCCCTATAAATACCGGCGACGCTCTCCCCCTTTTCCCTCGAAGACGCAGACACCTCCCCCTTCAATCACCCAGTCCCCATTTACTCACAGGGGCAAGGGCGGAAGCGGTTGCGTGTTCGCGGAGAAGAACAGAGACCAAACCCTCCTCCCCCCTCGCGCCGGCGGAGAGAGGGAGGGAGGACAAGGCGCGCGCAGGAACGAGGTCGCGTAACCGCGCCGCCCGCGAAGGTAACGGCGCCTCCTCCGATCCCCAAACCCCGCTCAATCCCGTCGCGTGCGTGTGTCCGATTCGGTGGGTGGAGTCGGTCTGATCGGGGGCTTCCTGGCCGGAGAGGCCCCGTTTCCGGCGGGGTGATCGGTGTACGCAGGTGGATTTCGGGGGCGCCGCGGGGGACGAGAGGGATTCGAGGTCGGATTGATTGATTGATTGGGGGATTTTGAGGCGGTGGGTCTCCGTCGATGTCGCTTTTCTAATTGGCGGGATGGGTATGGGTTCGAGCGGCGCCGCTGGTTGATTCTGCTCCCGGATTGGACCGAGGTGCCCGTGATCGTGCGATGTAGGCGGCGAAGCAACGTCCGTGTCAGTTAATGCGACATGTCCCCCTTATTGCGCTGTAGGCTCTCTGCCGCAGCTTGTTTGGTTCTGTACTCGGGACCTGGTGGCCTCCAACATGCTGTGAACTCTGATCACCAATTATCGGCACAATGGACCTGCACAATATTTGATTAATTGAATTGAAGCCGCATCTCCTCCCTTCTACACGTATTTGACGGTAGTGCTATGTTGTATGACATTTTGGTGAATTGATCGTTGTGAAGAACATCACCGTGCTTCAGCTTCAAGTTCTGTTGATAGGTTCCTTCCCTATTGGACTTCAGGCCATTGGTGTGACTTCCGATCTGTGACCCTATTGGACCAGTCTCATAAGATCAGCCGGTGCACACAAACACGGTCCCCATAAACGTGAAATGCTCCTAACCTGTTCTGACCTCAGTGCCTAAGCTTGTTTTGTTCTGTAGTAATCATTGGTTTATGTCAAACATGCTGTGCTGTCCGATAATCTTTGATTGCTCAATGGTTGCTCTACGGTAGTCTCACTCAACAATTGTATTTATTATACCCTTTTGGTGGATTCACCATTACTCATGTCACAGATGTGTTTCAGCTTCTTTGTATAGGTTCCGCCCGGTTGGTGCTTCCGGACACTAGTTGATCCTGTTCAATGAGTTCATCATCTTTTCTCCTAATCTTACTTCTTAGTTCCTACTCTTGTAGTTCTCAAAAGTCAAAACCCTTATACTTTTGACCTGCCAAAGTGCCAATTGAAACCTTTGGACCCTTTTATTGTTTTCTAACTAGAAATATATCCATTAGGTGAGTTATTTAAGCTCCAGAATTTGTAGTCAAGAGAACTCTTACCCGTGTGGCGGGGGTACATCTACTTCCCTGGTCCCAACTAACAGTCTCTTTGTTTCTATCTCCTTGTTCTCTTTGTTTGCAGTTTTATCATTTTCAATCTCAAAGCATCCACACCCACTATTTAATCTGAACCTGATCATTTAGGTTGAACTTTTGTGTGCACCATGCATTTGATCTGTTCAGTGGTCACAGTTAATTGTATATGTCAGCGGAGAATAAGAATACTCATACTCACATGAAAAATCATATTAATGGGAATGTAGTTCATGTGATGTGTATAACTCGTGATATATCTCAGCCTTCAAGTGTACCCCTGTCCTGCAATGCTTCGACCATTAGATCATGGAAGGCACTCTTTGATCCTGCCATCCACGCTGGTTGTTTATAAGCTCCATCCAACAGAGCATACAAGTTCTACATCCTCAGCTCTTCCTTAGAAGCAGAACAGTTCTATATGTTAAGGGCACACCACTGTTGTCCTTTGCTTTGATGATTATGCATGAAATTCTACATCACTTACACCAACATGTCTTCCGCATCTTCAGGTATTTTTTGTTGAAATTTTTGAAGACCATCTATACAGTATTTTATGTCAGATATGGCACACAAATCGTTATTTCTTATGGAAATGCAGGTTATAGTGAGATTTGGCTTCCGAAATAGCCCACGTCCTTGAAAGCAGTGACTAAGATCCGTTAGAGTTGGAGTTCAATCTGTGGGGACATGATTCAATTTCATTGTTTGTTTGACTTCGAATTGGGCAAATGCGGGGATTAGGTTGGGTAAGCAATTGTCATTTCCTCCAATTATCCAATGGTCAGGAACCCAGGTTAGTGAATAGTTTCAGAAGTACTATACGAGTAAGTTGGAAGCTACCACTGCCAGCTGCTAAACTTTATTCCATAGGTACTATCATCTTCTCTTGGGGATAGTCCCTTTCCTTTCATCTCCCTTGACTTTTTTCGATGGGTTTGTCGTTGGCCTTCCTTTTCTCTAGCTTCTCTAGATTATTGCTGTTCTGACTAATCCTGAAACAAGGGAAGTTGTATTTATTCTGAAAGGATTATAGCTTACAGATATTAGTGTAATCTGAATATTTCCCCCCTACTTTTTAGTACTTCTTCCATTTGGACTGAGATATCAATAATATTGCAGGTACTAATTGATCTTTCAAAGTAATGGAGATTTTTTATTTTCTTGTTTGACTTCTTGATTTACCAAAATGAAGCTATGGTCAAACAAATGGCATTTTTGGGCTTCTTGATTCATTTTGCCAGTGCTATGTACTGACTGCAGCAGCAGCAAATGGAAGAGCTCTTCCACTTGATTTATGCCATTTGAGGACCTATTTGGCCTCAGAAAGGGCATATGCTCAAAGTCATTGTATGTTGACCTTAGGGTGAGAGAAGGTTGGCACCCCTTGCAAGACTAACGGCAACAATATTCTTAAGCATACAAGTCAGGCCCCAATGTGGTTTTTGGAAGTGGCGCCCCTTTTGGGAACTGGATAAGCGTACCCAACTGCTGCCAGACATGGCGCATAGTGCATTTAGCTTATTGTGGTTTGTTTGGTGAAATTCATGGACCAAGTATGTTGGTGACGGTATATGAACCAATGGCCACTGTTAATATGTGTAGAAGGATTTCGTGATCGATTTGAGTATTAATTGGAGCAGTGCAAGCATGCACTTCATACAAGAACCATCAATTTGCTCGTCATGGTTTGGATGATTAATTTACCAATAGAATGGTTTAAAATCTGGAAAAGTAATGTAAGATCTAATGGTCCCTACCAAATTAGTTGAATCGAAGGTCCTTTTCCAAGATGAATTCAGCTTAAGATTTAGAACTGGCTGTGTGATGAGGGTATCTGGACCCTTGAAAACAAGCTCAGTTCTTATGGTGTTGAGAGAATGCATTTGCAGATAGTCATGATGAGAATTGAAAGGAGAAAAAGGATATTCAAACATAGATCAATTGATGGGGCTGGAAGAAGATGCATGCGCACATAAACAGAACAAAAGGGCACACCAATTTCATGGAGGAACCTTACCAATATCACACATCTGGTATCTATTTAAACGGGCCATGTTTCTACCTGGCATGCTATGACCACCTCCACCTGACTTGACGATATTTCTGGGTCGTCTGAAGCTGATAGCTAGCATTACACCTGTGTCTTAGACATCAAATTATGTTACTTTGTTTATAGCATTGTGTACACTATCTATCTCTCCATGTGCCATAGCTCATTGTGATAAGAGCTCATCTCATACTATGTAAATGTTCAATTTTCAGTCAGATATTTCTTATACTTGCTAGAATGTAAATAATAGTTCACTATGGGAAGAGTGCTGTCACCAAAGTTCAGTGTAGATCAGTTCCAACTTCAATGACTATTTATTGTATTATCATGATTACATATGCTTATCATAGTTTTTTTTGTCTATTTGAGTTGGTTATTTTACCTACCGTACACCCGAGGTTCTGGTGTTATCTTTCTTGCCTGGCTTTGTTAAAATATATTTTGTGAAGGCAGTTTTTCATGGCTCGAACTCAAGTATTTATTATTTATGTACAGCATTATCCTAAATTCCTAATATTTTTGATGTGTAACTAATATCATGGGTGTCTTATCACTTGGTGAAAAGATGAATGTAGTATTGGTATGCTGCTTAGTACCTATTTTTGTCAAAATCCTGTCTGAAGTTGGAAGTATATATGTATAATCATATAAAATTGTACACAAAGTGGAAATAGTTGCTTTTGAATTTTCAGCATGAAGTCAAAATATCTTCAAAAAGATATGTTTGCATAATTTGTGCATGAAAAATCACCAAAACATTTAGGCACAATAGTTCAAATTTCTTAAGTTATCAATGTCACGGACTGTACTATATGTTTCTTTATCAGTTTGTATTATGTATCATATCTCAGTATGTTCTGTAGCACAATCAACTTACAGAAAGCTGTAGTCAATTTTATCTGTACAACTTTAACATGGATAGCAGATGTAGTTTATTTTTTGGTACCTAGAAAAACTTAAGGTGGATAATGTTTTTTAGAGTAACATTATCAGCATAAGGTGTGTATCCTACAAAGATGTTCTAAAATTCTGGTGACTGAAAATTCAGACGCCATAAATTAAGTTTCAAAAAGAAGAAAATTTTGAACTTTGGAGAAGTCCTGTAGTCTATTGTTACTTTCTAGCCCCTGGTGCTTCCTTTAACAAACCTATGTCATTATACTTTGCTACTTAAATTGAGCAACTAGCTTTTCCAGCAACAAATATCGCACAGAAGATTGGTACGCAAAACCATTGGCATTGGCTTGTCTGGTTCTGATAGGCAAATCATAGTTTGTGGTCAAAGTATTTTTTTGCTTTGGCTTTATTATCTTAGTACCATTTGAACCTTTTTTACTTTACATACATTCGTGTCAGATGTTCTCTGCCAAATTGATAGAGAAAATTTGCTTAGCACCATTTCAGAGAGATATGTGGCTATACATGAGAAAATATCATCTACTGCCAAGATATCTTGTGGGGTCTGAGGACATTCTCGTTACGCATTGGATATTTGAATTGTATTTTCCAACTTAGTGATCTTTGTGATGGGACGGAACAATAATGCCCAACTAAAGGTTGTGGGGATTGCCATGAGGAGTAGCTATGTGTGCATGTGTTGCTTGTGTTTGGTCTTGTTGATCTTTGATCTTGGCACATGCTCCTTAACTCTTGAATCTATTTGCTTCTTCTCTTGAGGTGTGCAAACACTTGTTTGCACATTCTCCAAAAAATCAAATCCCAGTTAAATAACTGCATATGACTGAATAATTTGACTTTGGGCATCTCTGGTCTCCATGATTCTAGTCTCAAATCTCACAGTTGTAAGGTTTGAAATGGTCGTATTTGCCCCTGAAGTTTATGCATTTTTATGCTGCATATAGTCACTTCACCTTTAATTTTCCTTCTTCTAGATTTGCAGCTCCAGCTTGTTTAGATGAAATACTAATCTTGAGCCTCAAAATTCCAGATTAAGCAAACATCTGATCAGACTGTACATGTGTCATGGCTGGGCATCAGTATAACAATCCCCAGATGTCCAGGATGGATCATATGAACCAGCCACGCAATGAACCTCCGCCTTTTGGTGCAAGAACTTAACTCACATAGTGTTTTAGTATTATTCATGTATCTCAATTATGGCCAACTCATTCAATTGTACCTTGTTTATCTCAGGTCAAAAGTTATTTATGCATCCTAGAAGTGATACAGCTAATGGAGCTGGGCCGTCTGGTTATGGGGATACAATAATTAGATCAAATGACCTCCCATCTTCAAGCTATGCCGGTCAGTCTTATAGTCAGCAGAGTGGAGCCCCTGGAACCTTTCATGCTTCCCATGCTGTTTATCCTCCTGCTGGAAGCTCTAGTAGCGGCTATACACCACACAATACTCAACAGCATCTAAGTTATCCACATAGACCTGAGGATAATTTTATTCCTGGAATCCATGTGGATGACAGAAGGGTTTCACTGAAGCGAAGAAATCCAATCACCCATCCTGTCGACGGTGTCAGTGCCAGAGGCTACTATCCTGGCAGTTCTTCCAGCAATCAATTTTCTGGTTACATGCCTCCGAATCCAGTTCCTACTCCTGAATCCCGCCTTCCACAAATAACATCAAGCATGGGTTCAAACCACTGGAATGATCATCACTTTATAAATCATGAAGGATCTCAGAGGAATGTGAGGGGACGCCACGATCATAATTCTATCCATTCAGAATACAATCCACCTACAGCTTGCCCATCAAGCAGCAGCATTCATGTGCCACCTTACCGTCCAAATGCAAATGCTCCATTCAGAAGTGCACCAGTACAACGGGATAGAGCTCCTTTATCTCTACCTCCAAGAATTGTTCCCCCAGGTTAGTTTCAATTTCTGTCTTTCAAGCAGTAGCCTTTGCTTTAATCAGATGTGTTTCAACAGTGTTTCATTACACTGTTCATAGTGATGTAGTACAATACTTTGGGTAGTCGTGAACTAGTCATATATTACTCCCTCTGTCCCAAAATAGATGTCTCAAATTTGTCAAAATTTGGATCAATCTAGACACTATTTAGTATAAAGAATCATCCAAAATTTAAAAAACCTAAGACATCTATTCTTGGACGGAGGGAGTAGATGGTAGAGGATGGAATAATAGTCGTGGTACGTCGATATCATGTTTGAAGAAAATAGACTCTAAGGAGATATGCCTCATCAGTGTATTCTTAAGGAAGCGAGAAGCAATGGTTCATTCATCCCACAGGGATCAAACCAAGGCCAACTCAAAGTACACACAGTGGTCTCACCACTGAGTAGCTCAGTTCTCAGGATATTATATTTGGGTCTATCTTATACTACTAAGCATAATATTTGGTACCCAATTTCAACTCTTACAGATTTTAATAAAATATGGGTTACCTTCCTGGTAAGGTGGTTTCTCATTTATTTGAATTTAATATTATTTCAGATTATCGCTATTCAAGAAGCTAAGAGATTTTTCTTCTATTCACCAGGAACAGATGGAAGCACTAGCATAGCATTCAGAGAGAGGCAATACTATCCTGCTCCGCAGAGCACCAACATAGGTGCTCCTGTGCCAGCACTTCCTGGTTCTTCTGACAGTGCACCATTTGCTCATGGTGGATATGCTCCTAGATCAGCTCACCATACCACTGCCCGCAATTATCCTCCGCCAGCTTTTCCGACTTCTTCCAACTCTGCGGTACTCCGGTGTGAGGCTGCTACCCCCCGCTATCAACCTGCAATCCCCAGCTACCCCCCTGCAACATCTGCAGCATCATCAAGTGTCCAGCCATTACATGCTGAAGCTGCTGCATCTTTGAGACATCCAAGGCATGTATCTGTAGGGCACGCTGGTAACGCAAGGAGTAGAAGGATGAGGGATTCCTATCATTGTTTACATCCTTTGATGATTGAGGACAATAACTTGGGAAGGTCGGCAGCCGAGGTAGACAATGTTTTCTTCTCTCATTATTGTTTGAAAATACTATGCATTTTGACATTGTATCTAATTTAGCTGCTCTATTTTTGAAGCGGTTTATGATGCTGGACCAGTTAGTCATCCACGAATCGAGAGAAGCCTTTGATCCTCACTGGGACATGAGACTTGACATTGATGACATGAGCTACGAGGTAGGAAAAACTAATCTATCCTCTTATTGCCTTTTGGCCACCGTAGCATCAATTTTTTTTTTGAAACAAATGGGATTTTCTATGCTGATGTACAGGAGCTCCTGGCTTTGGAAGAAAGAATAGGCAATGTGAACACTGGCCTGGCGGACGAGAAAATCTCAGGCTGTGTGATGGAGCTAGCCTGCCACAGCTCTTATGCCAACACACATAATGATCAAGACAATGAAAGATGCGTGATTTGCCTGGTAAGATGATACCCCTATGTAACATGATCACCAGCAATGCCATATCAGACTCCACTTTCCTTGCTATAAGCTTGTTCACCCATAACTGCTTGCTGTAGGAGGATTACAAGCACAAGGATTCACTTGGGAGGCTGAAATGTGGGCACGATTTCCACAAGGGCTGCATCAAGAAGTGGCTGGAGGTGAAGAACGCCTGCCCGGTTTGCAAAGCTGATGCCGCAAAGGACACCAAATGAGGGAACACCAAACGGTGCACCCTCTCACCATTTATCCTAGTTCAAGGCCAGATTTCATTTATGTCTGCTCAAGTCTGCTGTGTAAATAAGTAGTGTCAGTTTCAGAATTATTTTGTGAGTTGTCTGTGAACTCTTAACACCTCAAGATATCCAATGTAAGTATAAATCTTTAAGCAAGGTATCAGTTAGCTGTCCATAGCATCTAATTCCCCGGGATTTGGGCCTACCGCGTTTGATGTTTTTCTTTTCTGGAAGGTTTTCTTTCTACACATCTTGAGTTTCTTCTCATGATTAAGCAGCCGGCCGTTAGGAGGTTGTTCTCCTGCCAGCTTTGCCTCTGCTAGCAAACGGAAACGGTTGGGTGTTCAGAATCAGTGATATCACGTCCGATCTCATCGAGCTGCTGGCTTGCTTGTGATTTCTTCGTGCTTTGCATGGCTGATGGATGCGCCACCCCCTCTTGACCCAGATTGTTGGGTCCGGTGTTAGCATCTGCAAGGTGATGGCCACAGCGTCCATCCGATCAGACGGCCCGTCCTCACGTGAGAGCCGTGAGATAATTGCTCGCGTTACAGCTCGGAAAGGCGCTTCCAGGCTGCACTGCTGAGTGTGACCTTCCAGCCAACGATGGATGGATCACCGTGCTAAGATAAACAGTCGTTATGTCTCCTCGGAGAAATCATCTTATGAATATGAGATCCCAACCCTTGGGTAATGATTGTATGCTCCTAATTGTATTTTCCAAAACTGGGTTTACATAAAATAATTCCTGCCACAGTAGGTGTATACCTAACAACTAATTAACATTTTGTCACGCTATTTGTAACTACACGTGCAAATATGAACATTTGGCAAGGCAGAGAGTGCAAGTATTTGTTTCATGATTACCTTAGTATGGAACTAATGGATACTCCTCGATGTTATAGGAATGAGTAAAAGAGGTTCCGAACTGGATGTTAAAAGTTCTACAGAATTATGTCATAGAAAAGAAATCCTACTATGAAGGAAAAATTTGCTATTATTTTCTGGGTTTGCCAAAACAAAAGTAATCCACATAAAGGTTTAATCAAAAGCCCACTAATTAGCACTTAGCTGCTCCATGAAGCAACCAAAGCAATCCACCTGTTAATGTTCCATCCATCCATCCATCGATCTACTTCCATCTCACCCTACGTACAGCCTCTTCCATAATTAACCTTCTGATCCCACTCCCATTAATTGCAATCACCCTATATATATAGCTAGCACAGCAAGCTCCAAGTAGGATCACACGGAACAAGCTAAGAAGCACAGCTGCACAAGGCAATGGAGAAGCAAATGCGATCCATGGCGGCTCCCATTCTCCTCGCGCTCCTCTCCCTCTCCTTAACCGTCCCCTTGGCGCATGGGCAGACCGTGGCGGCGGCGCCGGCGCCGGCCGCGGCCCCCGCGAAGTCGATCAGGGCGGTGCTGACCAAGGCCGGGCAGTTCACCAAGTTCCTCCAGCTGCTCAAGTCCACGCAGGAGGAGGACCAGATCGACAGCCAGCTCAAGGGCAAGGCCTCCTCCGGCGCCGGCTTCACCATCTTCGCGCCGACGGACAACGCCTTCAGCGCGCTCAAGTCGGGCTCCCTGAACGCGCTCTCCGACCAGGAGAAGACGTCGCTGGTGCAGTTCCACGTGCTCTCCCAGCTGCTCCCCATGTCGCAGTTCGACACGGTGAGCAACCCGCTGCGCACGCAGGCCGGGGACACGGGAAGGGGCAAGTACCCGCTCAACGTCACCGCCGACGGCGGCGGCAGGGTGAACATCTCCACCGGCGTCGTGAACGCCACCGTCGACGGCACGCTGTACACCGGCGACAAGCTGGTGGTGTACCAGGTGGACAAGGTGCTGCTGCCGTGGAAGCTCTACGGGCCGCCCGTGCCGCCCGCGCCCGCGCCGGCTCCGGTGGCGGATAAGGACAGGAAGAAGAAGGCCGGGCCGGTGGCGGTGGCCGACGCGCCGGAGGCTGATACGGACACTGCGTCGGAGGCGGCGCCCCGCGGGATGCGGGGCCTCGGCGGCGCTCTGTGCGGGGTGGCCGTCGCCGTGGCAGCCGCGTGGTGTATGTGACGAGGAAAGTGATGGAGAGCCGGATGCTTCCGTGTCATGATGCATTCGGATGTTTTTCTCTTCTTTTATTATTTTCCTCATCGAGAGACGGGAGGTTCTAAATTTTCTTCGTTTTCGTCTTGTTTCTGTACGATTGTTGGAGTACTTGTACTATTTCCGAAGTTTTGTAACGTTTGTGCTGGCTGTCATCACTCTCTGCAAATCGACAACATCGAGTTCACGTGTATTAATCACTGTTTGCAAATTGGCAATGTCGAGTTCACTCGGTACCACGATGGCTTTGCGCTTCGTCCCTAGAGCATCTCCAATGAGTATTTCCAAATTTCTTTCCTTTTTTATCTGATTTTATCCGTTTAGAAAGGTGGACATGTGTTCGGGCATTGTTCGTATTTAGCATCCAATTGTGCCTCTCAAACGGACATTGTCCGTACCTAGCATCCAATTGCGCCTCTCAAACGGGCAAGCCCATTGCAAAATTAGCATTCAAATTCGATAGGTTTGTATTAGAGTATAGGCCGGTTAGGGTTAAGCCCATTCGATTCGGCCTCCCTCTCTCTTTGAGTTGTAGTTTATCTCTATTAGTCCTTGAAGGCTAAGTCTTGTAATCTATATAAACAACCCTTCGAGGCCTCAATCAATACAACTATTATTCTCTCAATATCTCAAAATATTATGGTATCAGACGCTTAGGTTTTTCGCACCTGGCATGGCACCGCCGCCCGTGCCGCCGCCCCTGCCGACTCGGCCCCTCTTCTCCACGGTCGAGTTCCGTGCCACCGGTGCCCCTCCTTCTTATCCTTCCTCCACAACTACCCAAACAAACCCTCCCCAAATCCCAATGATCTCCCTAGTTGACACCATTGCCGACGTCTCCCCCTTCATCCCGATCTCGTTAGATCTCGGCATCCACAACTACTACCATTGGCGCCACCTCTTCACCATCCACCTCAGCCGCTGCGGTCTCCGCTACCACATAGATCCATCCTATCCTCCACAGCCCGCCGATCCTCGCTAGCTGAAAGATGATCTCACCATCATCCAGTGGATTTACACACGCATCTCTACGGAGCTCTTCAATATGGTCTCCTCCGACGACGCCACCGCCGCCGAGCTCTGGGCCTCTCTTCAACAGCTATTCTAGGACAACTCCGATGCGCGCATCAACGCGCTCAACACCGATCTATGCACCACAACTCAGGGCGATGCCTCGGTCGCCGTCTTCTGCTAGAGGATCAAGGCCATTGGCGATGAACTTCGTGAACTCGGCGATCACGTCGAGGACCGCACCCTCATCAACGCCCTTCTCGTCGGCCTCGGTGATCAGTTCGAGAAGCAGTAGTCCTTCATACCCATGAAGCCCTACCCCACCTTCAAGGAGGTCTGCTCCCTCCTCCAGCAAGAAGAAAAGAACCAGGCTTGCAAGGCGCAATGGGCACCGCGGGTGTTTCACGCCGCCACCCCCTCTGTCGCGGAAGCGCTTCATGCCCCTGGGCTGCCGCGCCTCCACCTCCTGCCGCGGCCGCTGCGGCTCCCCAACCGCCCCCAGGCTGGCGCCCGAGCCCCAACTACAAGGGCAAGAATCCGATCTATCGGCCTCCTCAACCTCGCCCTTCCAACCCTGCAACTGCTCCGCCATCGACCGCTCCGTCGCCCCCAGCTCCAGCACTGTGGCCTCCTCAGCATGACCCCTGGACTGTCCTTGTGCAGGCTTGGTCGATGCCCTGGTAGGCCCCTTCGCCGTACGGCGCCCCTCCTGCATACACGGGCACGTGGAGCCCCGGTCTTCGTCCAGCCACCGGCTCCCTCCCGCCTCCTCGGATCCCGGCCATCGGCGCACGTCTACACTGCCATCGCTACACCACCTCCCGGCGCACCAGGACTCCCGCCAAACTACTACAACATGCAGGATCCGTACGCATACAACCAGCTATAGCCTCTCCCCTACGTCAACATGCAAGCTCCTGGCCCCTCTGCTCCACAACAGCCGGCCTGGGACCAAGCTGCCTTCATCAACACCATGAACAATTTTACCCTACATAATGAAGGTATGGATTGGATTTTCGATTCTGGTGCATCCTCGCATATGTCTTTAAATATAAATTTGTTGTGAGCTTGTTTTCCCTCTACCTTCTCCATAATAACTATTGGCGATGGCTCCACAGTCCCTGTTTCTTGCACTGGTCATTCTTACATACCTTTCCCTTATGCCAACTTTCTTCTTCGCAATATTCTTGTTGTCCCCTCCTTAATCAAAAATCTGATTTTTGTTCGACAATTTTATATTGATAATAAAGTTATCCAATCTTTTGACCCCTTTGGTTTGTCTGTGAAGGATCTGAAAATGGGGGAGGTTCTCGCTCGGTACAATAGCACCTGCGATCTTTATCCGCTTCATGGCATGCCCACATCCATCCCCGCGCCATGCTTGCATCAGTTGACCTGTGGCACCGTCATCTAGGCCACCCCAATAAAAACACTATGTCATCTATGCTTCAAGATTTTTGTATCCCTAGTTCTACTACTACTCATGATCCCTCTCTATGTAATGTCTGTTAATGCGGCAAACATATTAGATTACCCTTTGAAACCTCCACTACCATTAGCACTTTTCCTTTTGAGTTACTTCATTGTGATCTATGGACCTCTCCAATACCTAGTGTTTCTGGTTATAAATATTATCTTGTGATCTTGGATAATTATTCTCATTATATTTGGACTTTTCCTGTTCATGCTAAATCTGATGTGCATGCAATTTTTAGCAATTTTCGGCAGTATGTTCTTACCCACTTTGGCTTGCCTATTAGATTTATTCAGTGTGATAATGGTGATATGTTGTAAACGTATCTATATTTTTTAATGCTCCATGCTTGTTTAGTATCTACTTTGCTTTACTTGTCCACACTTTGAGGTGCTTTTTACATGTTTTCTGGTACTAACCTACTAACAAGTTGCAACCGTGCCAGATGCCTGTTTTCTGCTGTTTTTGGTTTCAGAAAAGTTAGTAAAGAAATATTATCGGAATTGGACAGGACAAAGGACAAAGCCAATTACTTTCCGTGGGGAACAAGAAGTCCAGAGGAGAGCCGGAGGGGCCGGCCAGAGGGGCCAGACCCACCCCAGGCGCGGGTGGGCCCAACCCCGCGCCTGGTAGGGTTTGGTCGCCCTGGCCGCCTCCTCGGTCTCCCCCTTTGCCTATAAGAAGCCCCCGATGAAGAAACCCTGGGGAACAGATCAAATCTCGATGAAACCATCTGTAGCCGCCGCCACCATCGTCCCTAGATCGGGGGGATCTGAAGTTCTTCCCGGCACTCTGCCGGAGGGGAGATCATCCCGGAGGCCTTCTCTCCGGTATGATGCGTGAGTAGTTCCACCTTGGACTATGGGTCCATGTAGTAGCTAGATGGTTATATCTCCTCCTTTGTGCTTTCATGTATAGATCTTGTGAGCTCCATTCATAATCAAGATCTAATCTATTTGTAATCGTGCATGTTGTGTTTGCGGGGATCCGATGGGTATTGAGATTATTATGTTGGTTTGATTAATGGTTTTGTCTTTATGATTCTATCATGTCTGTGCCGTTTGTGATCTTGCATGCTCTCCGTTGTTAGTAGCTATCTTGGCCAAGTAGTTGCTAGTGACTCCAAGAGGGGGTATTTATGCTCGATAGTGGGTTCATGCCTCTAGTTTCCAAGGGAAGTGACCGAAATCTCTTGGTTGTAGATGTGTTGTTGCTACTAGGGAGAAAACAACGGTCTCTTGTTCATGGAACATGTGGACTGTTTACCTTACACACTTTGCTTAAAGCAGTTGTCTGTTGCTTGCAACTTAATACTGGAGGGGGTTCGTGTTGGAATTATGCCCTAGAGGCAATAATAAAGATGTTATTATTATAATTCTTGTTCATGATAATGTTTATATTCCATGCTAGAATTGTATTAAGCGGAAACTTTAATACTTGTGTGGTTTGTGAACAACACCGTGTCCCTAGTACGCCTCTATGGAATAAATCATTGATTAATGATGGTTAAGGTTTCCTAACCATGGACATGAGTTGTCAATTAATAATGAGATCATATCATTGGGAGAATGATATGGTGGACAGACCCAAACTAAGCGAAGCAATTAGATCGTGTCATCGTGTTCGTCTTTGCGAAGCTTTTCTTATGTCAAATATTGTATTCCTTAGACCATGAGATAATACAACTCCCTGGTATCGGAAGAAAGCTTTGAGGTCATCAAACGTCATCCTATGAGAGGGTGATCATAAAGGTGTCTCTCAGGTGATCGGAAAGTATCTGTTGGGTTGTATGTATCGAGATGGGATTTGTCCCTCCCAAGTCGGAGAGATATACTTCGGGCCCACTCGCTAATCGATATCAACACCGCTTGCAAGCATGTGGTTAAGGAGTTAATCACAAAGTGATATCGGATTACGGAACGAGTAAAGTACTTGCTGTGAACGAGATTGAACTAGGTATGACGGTACCAACGATCAAATCTCGGGCAAGTAAAATATCACGAGACGAAGGGAATATATATATGGGATTGATTGAATCCTAGCATCGTGGTTCATCCGATATGATCATCGATGAATGTGTGGGAGTCAATATGGGTTTCTAGATCCTGCTGTTGATTATTGATAGAAGATCATGTCTGCATATTCTCGAACCCGCAGGGTCACACACTTAACGTGTTTTGACGCTAGGATAGATTGGATAATTGGTTTATGAGTTTTTGTTCGGAGTCTCGGATGGGATCCGGGTGTTGGAGATATGCCCTAGAGGCAATAATAAATGTAGTTATTATTATATCTTTGTGTTTATGATAAATGTTTACATTCATGCTATAATAGTATTAACAAGGAAACATTAATACTTGTGTGATTTATAGACTAAAATAAGAGTCCCTAGTAAAGCCTCTATATAATACTAGCTTGTTGGTTAATAGATGATTGTGGTTTCCCTATCATGAACATTGAGATGTTATTAACAACAAGATCATATCATTAGGAGAATGATATGGTGGACATACTCCTATAGATAAGCGTAGCATAAAGATCAAGTCATTTCAATAGTTCAATTGCTATATGCTTTCTGATACATAGTAACCTAATTCCTTCGACCATGAGATCATGCATATCACCTTTGCCGGATGGATGATTTGATGACATCAAACACCACACCGTAACTGGGTGGCTATAAAGGTGGCATTGAGTGTTCGGAAAGTATTGGTTGAGACACATGGATCAAGAGTGGGATTTGTCCATCCATATGACGGATAGATATACTCTGGGCCCTCTCGGTGGAATGTCATCCAATTAGCTTGCAAGCATGTGACTGGCTCACAAGGGATCACATATCACGGGAACGAGAAAAGAGTACTTTTCGGTAACGAGGTTGAACTAGGTATGCAGAGATACCGACGATCATAACCTCGGATAAGTAAAGTATCGTGAGACAAAGGGAAATTGGTATCGTATGTAAGTGGTTCATTCGATCGCAAAGTAATCGTAGAAATATGTGGGAGCCATATGAATTTCCAGATTCCTCTATTGGTTATTGTTCGGAGAAGTGTCTCGATCATGTCCGCATAATTCACGAACCGTAGGGAGACACACTTAAGGATTCGACGTTGTTTGAGTAGTTATGGAATGATGAGAAAGAGACCGAATGTTGTTCGGAGTCTCGAATGGGATTCGGGATATCACGAGGAGATCCGGAATGGTCCGGAGAATAAGATTCATATAAGGAAAGTCTCGTTTCGGAGTTGGGGAATGATTCCGGTGTTTTCATCGGGAATGTTCTAGAAGGTTCCGGAATGTCCGGCACTCCGGAGGGGAAGGGGTACATGAATGTGTCATTAAAAGTTGGAATGATTGCATCATGTACTAGGTGTCATCGCTGTCCAAAATAAAGGGTTTATTCAAATCCTAGTTTGAAAAGTCAAACGGCAGTTTTTGGAAAGAGGAGGAGAGGTGAAAACCGAGTTGGGGAGGAGTTCCCTCCTCCAACCGGCGGCCCACCTCCAAGCCGAGTTGGGGAGGGACTCCCCTCCCCTTGGCCGTGCCTCCCACCTATAAAGGGAGGGGCAGGGCTGCCCCTCCTAGCACACAAGATCCTCTCCTCCAAAACCTAGCCCCAAGCCGTCGCCGCCTCCATAGTCGCCGCCGACCCTAGGGCAAACCGCCGCCGCCGCCTAGCTAAACCCTAGCCGCCGGCTTGCCCCCTTCCTTGGTGTGTCTAAACCCTAGAACACCAAGGACTCTCTCATACTCCACCATACTCGCTCCGGCTTAAGGCAAAGCCCTGCGAGATCTCCCCTCTACTTCCGGTACCACGCCGTTGTGCTGCCGGAATCGCGAGGAGAGTGCTACAACCTCCGCTGCCTGCTGGAACAAGGGAGAGGAAGGTCTTCGTCGAGTACCGAACGTGTGACCGACTGCGGGAGCGCTGCCGGAACGCAGCGCCGGAAGGATCATCTACGCGATCTTGAGATCGGGAAGAGTACGACTACATCACCCACGAGAATCTGCTCTCGTTAAACACTTTGGAATCTTCGAGGGTGAGTTATTCCATCGACTCGTTGCTACAATCTAGTAGATAGATCTTGGCTTGTTTGTTTGTATGCGATAGAAATTTTTTGTTTTCCATGCTACGAAACCCTACAGTGGTATCAGAGCCGTGTCTATATGTAGATCTGTTGCACGAGTAGAACACAATGGTCATTGTGGGCGTTGATGCTTTTATTGTCGATTGCTTCTTGTGTACTTTGCATCTTGTGGTATGTTGGGATGAAGCGGTCCGAGCTAACCTTACATGACATCGTTCATGAGACTTGCTCCACGCTTGACATGCAACTTGTATTGCATAAGTGGCTTTGCGGGTGCCTGTTTCTCCTAGCATAGTTAAGATCCAATTTACAATGGGTGATTAACAATACTAGTATCAATGTTGTGGTTCTTGTTCATAAGTTAGAACGACACTTATTGAAAGCCCCAAACCACGTAAAATATGCAAAGAAAGTAGAAACGTCTAACTTTGTTTTGCAGGGGTGTGCTGTGATGTGATATGGCCATGATTGTGATTATATTTGATGTATGCAATGTTCCTTATTGTAAGTTGGCAACCGGCAGGAGCCATATGGTTGTCTTTAATTTATGTTAAGACCCGCGTGTCTATTCAAAGTAGTTGTAATAGTTGAAGCCGGTGGATGACAACCATGGAGAAGCGTCATTGACCTTGATGCAATGCCGGTGATGATGGAGATCATGTTCGTGCTAGAAGATGGAGATCGGAAGCACAAAGCAGAAAGGCCATATCATATCACATATTATGAATTGCATGTGATGTTAATCCTTTATGCATCTTGTATTGCTTAGTAGACGACGGTAGCATTATAAGATGATCCCTCATGCACATGAATTTCAAGTCATATAGTGTTCACCCTTAGTTAGCACCGTTGCTAAAGCTTGTTGTTTCGAAGCACCACGTGATGATCGGGTGTGATAGATTCTGCAAGTGTATACAACGCGAGCAAGCCAGATTTGCTCATGCGGAAACTAAGGTTTGATCTTGTCGAGCCTAGCATGTACAGACATGGTCTCGGAACACGGATCACCGAAAGGTAAAGCATGAATCATATAGTAGATATGATGAACATGTCGATTGTTCGCCATCGAAACTATATCAACTCTCGTGATGATCGGTGTTGATGTAGTGGATTTGGTTCGTGTGATCACTAAAACAATGTGAGGGATGTTGTTTTGAGTGGGAGTTCACCTAGATTAATTTTATTAATATGAACTCAATTTGTCATAAACTTAGTCTAAACTATTGCAAATATGTTGTAGATCAATGGCAGCCCCTACCATCAATTTTAATGCGTTCCTAGAGAAAGAAAAGTTGAAAAACAATGGAAGCAACTTCGCGGATTGGTTCCGCAATTTGAGGATTGTCCTCACAGCTGGTAATTTGACCTATGTGCTGGATGCACCGCTGGGTGACCCACCTGCAGCTGATGCTCCCAATGAAGTAAAGAATGTTTACCTCACTCGGAAGACTCAGTACTCCACAGTTCAGTGTGCTATCTTGTATGGTTTAGAATCGGAGCTTCAGAAAAGGTTTGAGAATTCAGACCCATATGATATTGTCGAGGATCTCAAATTGATCTTTGAGACTCATACGGCAATTGAAAGCTACGAGGCTTCTGAAAAGTTCTTTAACTGCAAGATGGAAGAGGGCAGCTCCGTCAGTGAGCATGTTCTTAAGATGTCTAGGCACGCAAACAAACTTCAAAGCTTGGGTATTGTGATTCCAAATGCTTTGGGGATTTACCGTGTCCTCCAATCACTACCACCAAGTTACAAGAACTTTGTGATGAACTACAACATGCAGAACATGAACAAGATGTTGCCAGAACTCTTTGCCATGTTGAAATCTGCAGAAGTGGAGATCAAGAAAGAGCACCAAGTGTTGTTGGTCAATAAGACCACCAAATTCAAGAAAGGCAAGTCTAAACAGAAGGGACACTTCAAGAAGGGTGGTAAGAAAGTTACCACGCCGACGAAGAAGACCAAGGTTGGACCTAAGTCTGACACTGAGTGCTTTTACTGCAAGGGAGAAGGTCACTGGAAGCGGAATTGCCCAAAGTACTTGGCGGATTTGAAGAACGACAACATCAAGAAGAAAGGTATATCTGATATACATGTTATTGATGTGTATCTCACTAGTACTCGTAGTAGTGCCTGGGTATTTGATACTGGTTCGGTTGCTCATATTTGTAACTCGAAACAGGTGCTGCAGAATAAACGGAAGCTAGCGAAGAAGAGGTGACGATGCGCGTTGGAAACGGATCAAAGGTTGATGTGATCGCGGTCGGCACGCTACCCCTTCATCTACCATCGGGATTAGTTTTATACTTAAATAATTGTTATTTGGTGCCTGCGTTGAGCATGAACATTATATCGGGATCTTGTTTATTGTGAGACGGTTGCTTGTTTAAATCCGAGAATAATGATTGTTCGATTTATAAGAGTAATATGTTTTATGCACATGGACCTTTGATAGATGGTCTATTCTTGTTGAATCTCGATAGTGGAAATACACATATTAATAACATTGAGGCTAAACGTTTGAAATCGAGTGATAACTCGACCTATATGTGGCACTGTCGTCTTGGTCACATTGGAGTGAAGCGTATGAAGAAACTCCATTCCGATGGACTTCTTGAATCACTTGATTTCGAATCACTTGATAGATGCGAAGCATGTCTGATGGGTAAAATGACTAAGACTCCATTTTCTGGTATGATGGAGCGAGCTACGGACTTATTGGAAATAATACATACCGATGTGTGTGGTCCAATGAGTGTAGCATCGCGCGGTGGTTATCGTTATGTTCTTACCTTCATGGATGACTTGAGTAGATATGGGTATATCTATTTCATGAAACATAAGTCTGAAACTTTCAAGAAGTTTAAGGAATTTCAAAGTGAGGTAGAGAATCAACGTAACAAGAAGATTAAATTTCTACGTTCTGATCGTGGAGGTGAATATCTAAGTTACGAGTTTGGCGAGCATTTGAAGAAATGCGGAATACTTTCGCAGTTGACACCGCCGGGAACACCACAGCGTAATGGTGTGTCCGAACGTCGTAATCGAACTCTCTTAGATATGGTTCGTTCTATGATGTCACTTACAGATTTACCGCTATCATTTTGGGGTTATGCATTAGAAATAGCCGCATTCACTTTAAATAGGGCACCGTCTAAATCCGTTGAAACGACACCGTATGAATTATGGTTTGGGAAGAAACCTAGATTGTCGTTCCTTAAAGTTTGGGGATGCGAAGCCTATGTAAAGAAGTTACAGCCGGACAAGCTTGAACCCAAAGCGGAAAAATGCGTCTTCATAGGATACCCGAAGGAAACTATTGGGTATACCTTCTATCATAGATCCGAAGGCAAAATCTTCGTTGCCAAGAATGGATCCTTTCTAGAGAAGGAATTTCTCTCGAAAGAAGTGACTGGAAGGAAAGTAGAACTCGACGAGGTTGTCGAACCTTCTCTCGAAATTGCGAGTAGCGCAGCGCCGGAAGAAGTTCCTATGGTGCCTGCACCAATAAGAGAGGAAGCTAATGATGGTGATCATGAAACTTCGGTTGAAGTTGCTACAGATCCTCGCAGGTCAACGAGAACTCGTACCACTCCAGATTGGTATGATCCCGTTATGAGTGTCATTTTGGTGGACAACACCGATGACCCTGAGACATATGAGGAAGCGATGATGAGCCCAGATTCCAATAAATGGCAAGAAGCCATGAAATCCGAGATTGGATCCATGTACGAAAACCAAGTATGGACTTTGGTGGACTTACCGGATGGCCGGAAGGCTGTCAAGAACAAATGGATTTTCAAGAAGAAAACAGATGCTGATGGTAATGTTACTGTCTATAAAGCTTGACTTTTCGCAAAAGGGTTTCGACAAATTCAAGGAGTTGACTACGATGAGACTTTCTCACCAGTAGAGAAGCTAAAGTCTGTGAGGATTATGTTAGCAATCGCTGCATATTATGATTATGAGATATGGCAGATGGATGTCAAAACAGCATTCCTCAATGGAGACATTGATGAAGAGTTGTATATGATGCAACCCAAAGGTTTTGTCAATCCTAAAGATGCTAACAAGGTATGCAAACTTCAACGGTCCATCTATGGATTGAAGCAAGCATCCCGAAGTTGGAATCAACGTTTTGATAAGGTGATCAAAAGTTTTGGTTTTATACAAACTTATGGAGAAGCTTGTATTTACAAGAAAGTGAGTGGGAGCTCTGTAGCATTCTTAATACTATATGTAGATGGCATATTGTTGATTGGGAATGATGTAGACCTTCTTAATAGTGTCAAGGAATATTTGAATAATAGTTTTTCAATGAAGGATCTTGGCGAAGCAGCTTACATATTAGGCATAAAGATTTATAGAGATAGATCAAAACGCCAAATATCATTGTCACAAAGTAGATATTTGGACAAAGTTCTAAAGAGGTTTGGAATGGAAGATAGCAAGAAAGGGTTCTTGCCCATGTTGCCCAATACGACCTTGAGTAAAACTCAAAGTCCGACATCGGCAGAAGATAGAGAAAGGATGAGTAAGACTCCCTATGCCTCAGCCATAGGATCTCTAATGTATGCCATGCTATGTACTAGACCCGACATTACATATGCTGTTAGTTTAACTAGCAGATATCAAAGTGATCCAGGAGTGGATCATTGGACAGCGGTCAAAAACATCCTTAAGTACTTGAGAAGAACTAAGGATATGGTTCTTTCTTATGGAGGTGATGAACAACTCGTTGTTAATGGTTACACCGATGCTAGTTGGAACACCGATCCGGATGATTCTAAATCACAATCTGGATACGTATTTATTTTGAATGGTGCAGCAGTTAGCTGGAGGAGTGCAAAGCAAAGCGTTGTGGCGAGATCTTCAACTGAATCGGAATACATGGCTGCTTCGGAGGCTTCACAAGAAGCGATATGGATGAAAGAGTTCATTACAGAGCTGGGTGTGGTTCCTAGTGCGCTGGACCCAATGTCTATCTACTGTGATAACATGGGCGCCATAGCCAATGCGCAAGAACCAAGGTCACACAAGAAGTTGAAGCATATCAAGCTACGTTTTCACTATAATAAAAAAGGGTAAGTGTAATATTGGATCATGTCACATGACTTATTCCATTTCTACTCTATGGGATCTTACGGAGCCTGTTCATGGATGACATGGTGGGGTATGATCATAGAAAATATTCTCCTCAAGTGAACCAGCCTATCCTTCCTAGGTAGGAGACTTACGTGTTGATTGGATGCGGAGACACCTTTGATTGTGAATTCTAATGTGGCAGATCCAATTCTTTATCTGCATGGCCAAACCAATAATTCAAGTCACACACTCCCACCAAAAAAGTTTAATAAAATTAATTACTAATTAATTTTATTACTATATTAGAATTAGATTAGCAATATATTTTTTACGTAACAAAAAAAATTAACTATTAACTAAAAAAGTATTCCAATGAAAAGATTGAAAGTTTTTGGTAGTTATAGAATTCTCGTACTTCCATACTTCTTCGACCCGAATACAAAAAAAAAGTAAGAAAAAAATATGACTAAGTAAATAGCGTAGGCATATCCTGAATGTGCCTGATAGACACAATTTTTTCATAAAATAAAGATATTCAATTTGATTGGACTTAAGACTTTATTATGTTTTCTGAGAAAGAAAATGAATGCTTAGAAATGCATCTAATCTAAGAGTTCATAAGATATCATTATTCTCTTTAATAAACTTTTGTCTCGTGTAGAGTACTGTACTATCCGAAACAATCTGGGACGGAGGCCCTCCGTTTGCTGGTCGCCCTACGCTACTGGCGCTTCCAAAGGCGAAGCTCTCGTCTTTCAAAGAGCAAACGGAGGGCTAAAACCTGTAGTTTTGAAGCAAGGGAAAGCCGTTGCGCGTTAGCGCATACGTTTTCTTGCTGGGGCGGACACGGATTTCTCTCTAAAGGCGAAGACTCTGAAGTGGGCGAACACTCGGCCTAAGGGCGAACAAAAAAGCTCCGGCTCCGCGCACCTGCTGACACCTTTCGAAGCACTTTCACGTGTGAACCGAAGTCGTCTTGTCCTTCCTTTCTCATTTCAGTCCTCGCCTTTTTCATCTTCCGTAGGGGCCTTTAGTCTTTTGATTAGAGATGACATTTCGAATCTCAATTAAGTGAAAGTATCCGCAAAGCAGAAAATGGCTGCCATCATGTTATGTACTTGCAGCGGGGACCAATCCAACTTACTGTCTACTTTACTCTATGCAAGGATCCTCACTTATCTCAGCTTTGCCTTGACCGCTTTGTGTGAGTCATTATCCTATACTAATTTTCACAACAAACAACAGTTCATGTACAGGAACAAGTAATTCCAAGCTTGCCTTTATTGGTGTAGTCTCTGATGCTGTTTGACCTGAATCTGTGCGTAGAGGAGCTCGTTCCAGGAGTCCGGTACTCCTGGAAGGCACCAGTGGCTGCAGTCCAGGTATAACTCAGGCGACTTCCGCTCCTGCTCAGTCAACTTCTGCTTCCGATAGACTGAAGGGTGTGCCTCCTTCCTGTAGTCCGTCATCCTTGTTATGTTCTAAACAACAGGTGTTTTCTTCCCATGGAGCACATCCTCCAGAATGCTCATCCTCTGTGGATATGGTCCAAGGTACTGCTCATTTGTTATCGGCTCAGTCTGATGGTCGCAACTGCCACCTGAATTCCATTGCCCCCGCTGCACAAATCAAAATTGCATGAATTCTGAAAAGGCTCTGCGGACCTGAAATGGGATGCTGAGTAGCCTCTGAAAAAACACTGTTGTTTTCTTGGAATTTACATTGGAATCAACCCACTTGGCCCAGGTGTTAAGAGCTCTCCGATAAGCATCATGGGCATTCAGTTCACTGTATACACGGTTGCCCTCTTTAGAGTAATCTTTCCTTTAGGACGTTTTAACATACTTGGAACAGTAAGCAACACTTGAAATGCAGAACAACATAACATGTAAATCTCTAATGAATCAGACGTTGCCGTCAATATCTTACCCCAGAGAAGCGTCCTACCTGAAACAAGAAAGAGTAAGATCCCTCGGCCCTGAATTTGCGGTTCCCGGATACCTCAAAGACCTTCCTATTGTCTTTGATAGAATTCCTAAATATACAAACAAGGGCGTCTGGAGCAGACGAAACGTCTTTTGTTTGGCCTTTGGCCTTTTCATTTCAGTACCGAAGCTGAGTAGATCAATCAGATGACCATGGGTATGGGTCTCTTGTTTCACCTTCAGGTGTCCCATTTCTGCATCCGTTCTTGTAAGCGATAGCGATCCGTTGACAAGAAATCACTTAGATTAATAAGGTTTTGTGACTACGAGTTGCAGAAAACGGCGCAGCCAATGGCCTGGGCTTTGAGTGGTATGAATTGAATAAAATATCATAATAAGCACGGTCGATCAACATTGGGGTCAGCATTAAGAAAGAGAAACCATGGGATATGGCCACGATGGACTTTTTTGAGGGCCGGGCGGGGCACTCGACGAAAGGGGGGCACGCTGAGCAAGTACGCAAAATTGGCCCCGCGGAGCTTTCAAAAAGAAAAGCAAGGACCACTACGGGAGGTCGAACCACGGACCGGAGGTAGTAGAACGTGATCCGCACCGGTCAATATTGGATCAAACAATAGGGGACCGTAGCACTTACTTTTTTTTCAAGACAATAGGTACTGTTCCCTACCGAGACAAGGGACACTCTCAACGGATCCTCCACGCGCTGGGCATACCATAGTTCTTCCGTGTGTCTTTATCGTGGCGGAAACAGAACAAGAGGGAATAAAACCTGTATTTACCCCGGAGAACACGGCTCCACAACGTATTTGGTAGCGGATCCACTTTTCCTTATCTGTTAACGAGACTATACCTTTCCTCTGCCTATGAGCTAGCTAAAGATCCATCGTTATCCTTTCCAGCAATGGAGGCGGAATCAATGGTCATGTCAGGTTTCAGATTCAAAGAGAGATGTCAAGCTAAAAATCTGAGTACTCAACTTGCCCGACCCGCCTCTTCCACTAGACCTCGTCTTTCAAAGAGCAGCAGCCCTGCAAGCCTAATAGAACCTTGTTTCCTGGGCCAAGTCAGCCTATAAGTAATCCAGGCTGAAGACAATTTGTTTGTTAGTTTTTCAATCTTCTTCCAATCTTACACTCGCGGAGTCTCGTGGTCAAACTCCAGCCACACCAGACAAAAGTGGAATGAATAAGGGGCAGGCAGATACCTGAAGCCATCTTGTAGTGCGTGACTCAACCGCTCATCGCACCTTAGCTCACTGCTCAATTACCAAGCGGGAGCAAACAAGGATAGGCTACTACTTGAAAGCTGCCAAAGCATTTGACGATTGACACATTAGAATATAAAGGACTAGTAAATAAAATTCTAGATAGGAAGTGGGTTGGTCTCAAAATAAATGAGTTGTTAGTTGTAGAATATTACTCTCGTCAGACTTGAACTTAACGAAAAAAAGGCCCCCTTCTGACAATGATTATTTTATACAGAATCTGTATAATATCAACGTTCGCAAGATCGTGCTGATGGGCCTTCCTCTTGTTGGCTGTGCACCTCACTTCCTTTCGGACTATGGCAGCCAAATGGGGAATGCATCGACTACATCAACAACGTTGTGATCGAGTTCAACTATGGCCTGAGATACGTGTCCAGCGAGTTCATCCGCCAGTACCCAGATTCCATGATCAGTTACTGTGATACATTCGAGGGCACCCTAAGGGGCTTCTGGCTGGTGCTTCTGCCAAGTTTTTGTTCTGGCTCCAGCAATAACATCGAGGGTTCTCTCCCAAAGCGCTTACTTGTAGCAGCCCTAAGGAGTCTTTTGAAGTGCTCGCATTCGTAGGCTCCGGCTGCGGCTAGAAGGCAGTTCTCAGAATTTTAGGATGATGGATTTCTTATTCACAAGCTAGATCGTATTATAAAGGAACGAGGCGCATCTATAGTAGGTGGGTCCCAGCTCTTCACGAGGGTCAGTGCGGCTTTAAAGCTCCTAAGTCGTCCACTATACAATAAAAGAATCGCGTCGAAATCTGTCAAACCAGGCCCGAGGTGATAGCTTTAATGCATACAAGGAGCGATGTAACCGAAGTACCTTCCCAGTGGTCTGGTCAGTCTCAAACCCATGTGGGCTAGGGTTGTTAACTTGCCATTCAATCTTCTGCGCCCACCTTGGGTGGAGAAGATAGCTTATTTAGTTGGTGATGTGAGAAAAGTGGACGCCGATGCAAAAGGATGTGCATGGGGCGAGTTCTTGCGAGTAAGGGTTTGGGTTAATGTTGCCGAACCGTTGAGAAGATGGTTGAAGATCAACTCAGTGAGGAGGAAGGTTGAGGAGCTGTACGACATACAATATGAGAACTTGCTGTATTTTTGTTTTTCCCGGGTACTCGGGTTCAAATACCCATGGATTTTTTGTTTCTTTACTGGCTTCATATAATTCTGAAAACACAAGTTTTCTTGAAGCCTCTTGCTCATATCTCTCATCAAAGGGTGCTATTCTATAATGTTTCTTTAGCAGATCCCCCGCTAATCCGAGCGAGCTTTCAAATATTTGTCCCACATTCATTCGGGAGGGTACTCCTAAGGGCCTTGAATGCTGCCTCTATCCGCTATTCTGATATATAAATTCGATGTAGATGAAATTGTATAAGCGAATTTTTTGTATTTCCTTAGACTTAGACCGCGCAAGACAAGAATTTTTTGTTATTTACGATTTCATATTCTTGTTACTAGATGTTCTATAGGAATAAGAAGAAACCGCAACTCCTTTCCGCTACACATAAAAATAGATTTAGTGCGATGTGAGGTGCCCCGCGCGTGATACTTTCTGAGGTTAATAAAATAATAACAGGGCGGCTTTCTGCTCTATAGCACTCTTTGAGTAAGTTCGTTAACGAGGTAGCAGTTCTACACGAATGAAAACAGACCTATCTTCTCTTTCTTGGCTGTGTCCTCCTAGCTCCTTGCCTGTTATTGGAGTGGGTAAACGCCCTAGGGTGGAAAACATAGCATTTCTAAGATTCCCTTCTGCATGGACACCTATGAGTTTAGGTTTCCTGGCTCTGCTGCTGCTCTCTTCTTCAAATAGGGTAGGATCTTTCTTTAAGCCACTACTTGAATCAGGGTTGGCCAACTCGTGCCAGCTGCTTACTTTCTCTCGAAGGAACCGAGGGACAGGCCCTGAAGCGAAGGACAGGAACGAGCGGAATCAATGTGTTCCAATTTCTGGCCTTGCACCGACCATCCAACGGACCATGGACTAAACGGCCACTGCCTGAAAGGACTATGCTATGTCCAGGGGACCGCCGCCCTCCACAAGGTACATCTTGCGCCTATGGGCCGCTATAACTATCCAAGAAGACACTCGAAAAAGGAAGGATAAACAAACCTACCCGGTGGACTGCCGAGCTACAAGTCCTACGGCACAGGAGCGGGATTCTCTAAAAAGCCAAGGTCTTGGGTGGCCAAGAGGGCCCACTTGGAGACTTGGGATCTCAGCAGGAAATGTGAAGGTTGCTTAAAGCCGGCCGATAGGCGAAAGAGAATCCAAAAGTTTTGTTCTGATCTGAGTAGGCTCAACATAGGGAATACCCTAACCCTGGGAACCGGGGCATATAAATCCGCTTATGGCATTCACCCAAGCTTAAGAAGAAGTGAAAGAAAGAAAAAGTAGCTCCGCAGCTCGCCCAGAAGAAGAAAGACCCGCCGCTAACGATTTGGAAATCCCTGGTGGGTTGGGCCTGAAAGACACAAATAGCACAGTTGAAAATGCAATCCATAAGTCATGCTGGTCAATCAATGACAATGATAAGCTCTATAAAAAACAGAGTCTATTGCTCTTCGACACGTTTTATATCGACTTCAGTCATGCTTTATTGGAGTTATCTGACGCCAAGGAGGAAGGAATATAGATTAGGATCCTAGCCGTTCCTAAGAGAGGTTACAAAAGAAAGGGACCAAGGATTTGGAGTCTTATTAGTGCATCAATCTACAGAAAGATAGGTCAAACTGTGGACTGAGGTTCAGTCAGGAATTAGCGTATAACGATCTGAAGATAGTTTCATCTTTCTAAAACTAGGTGTTGATTTTCTCTCAGTTCGAGGCTACTAAATAGTTATAGGGTCCACCCCTTCCTAGTAAAGCTAACGGTCCGCCGCATGGCGTAAAAGATATGTGAGAGAAGGAGTTGCACATGTAAACTGAAGAAATGAGGGATTCATACCAGAATAGTGGATCTACTACCAACACGAGTTCAACTGCCCGATTTCTAGAATGATTGAGACTGAGAAGGGGAAGCATGCGCCCGAAAGGGGTACCATTGCTCCATTGTGTCAACACTTGCTCCACAGACTTGTTACCTTTACGGTGCCAGCCTCGATCCAAAACGGTTTAGGAAACTGACCCCACATTTTCTGATTTCTCATATCCTTCTTGTACAATCAGCCACAGGCCTCCCCTCATACGATCTGCGGCCCATTGGGATTCTACTTGGATCTCCTTTTCCTTCAGCTTCTCTCTGTCAATGAGTCAACGTTTCCCAACTCAGGTACTACACTAGTTAAGGATGCGTTGCCTTACGTTGAAGCTGCTTATAACTCTCCATATTCTTTTTTCCTTAGCCTCAATTAACATAACGGCATTTCATATTTTATATGTCTCGCTTCGCATCCGCTTTTCGCACTATTTTTAGCATACCGCTCCTAAGGTTTGCTGATGAATAGCGTATTGGGGTGGGGGGATGAACAATTCACTATTGGTGGACAGGAATCAGTACCGATGGGAGGAGGTGGTTTACGGAAGTGAGACAGACTTCGTGGACACATAAACAAGTAGGACTACGATGACCCTACATAGCAGTTCCAATGCTACGCCTTCAACCGCTCGGCCATCTCTCCTACAATAATCTTATTATGGAAAATAAACTGAGTGAATAGCGAGTTTTCTTATTCCTGCAGTACAGGTACAACCGCAACCACTCGGAGGTTCCATAGTTCTATTGGAAAAATTCCTTTTGCTGTAAGTGGAAGGATCTTAGGTTTTTTTTACCAGGAATTGCGCTCCCTATAAAAGTTTTAGTTTGGGTTTTCCCGCAACCAAAGAAAAAGAGAATGGAAGAATTCTTCTTTTCTTCTTATTGCATAATCAAATTTATTGCATAATAAAATAAAGAAACCTTAAAATTCCGTTTGCATAAGGTACGCTACACCATACTGTCGAAATCCAAAATAGGGTATGAGACAATTAATGACTTTGCAAACACAAAATAGCTGATGAGAGAAGTTATTGTTGAGAAATAGGGGGCATCCCGACAATTATATACCTGCTAATCCGATGCCCACCCCGCCTCATATTGTGCCGGAATGGTATTTCCTACCGATCCATGCCATTCTTCGCAGTATACCTGACAAAGCGGGAGGTGTAGCCGCAATAGCACCAGTTTTTATATCTCTCTTGGCTTTACCTTTTTTTAAAGAAATGTATGTGCGTAGTTCAAGTTTTCGACCGATTCACCAAGGAATATTTTGGTTGCTTTTGGCGGATTGCTTACTACTAGGTTGGATCAGATGTCAACCTGTGGAGGCACCATTTGTTACTATTGGACAAATTCCTTCTGTCTTTTTCTTCTTGTTCTTTGCCATAACGCCCATTCCGGGACGAGTTGGAAGAGGAATTCCCAAATATTACACGGATGAGACTCATTGCACCGGATCAGTCTCTTAGACGGATGAGACTGATCACACCTGATCAGTGATCAATTCTGGCACAATGAATTTACGAGTTATTTTACACAATGAATTTACAAGCAGATGAGTTTGCAACGGTAGACCTATCTCCTGAAAAGAGTTCAGTAAACAAGGGAACGAAGCGACCGATAACGTCCCCTCGGGGAGGAGTGTTTTAAGGGATTGACTTCGGCTCCTATTATATTTTGTTTACCAATCTTCAAATTGGTTAATAGGAAGTGCGCACTAGCACGCTTCATATTTCTATACACAAGGGCCCTTAGAAAAGCTTGTTTGGCCGTCCGAAAGCAGATACAGATATCGGGGAGCTATATATCTCTTTAGATGGTCGATCTCGGTTATTTGAATTGATCCTGGCCTATCTCCATAGCGCTCACCCAGAGGGAATTCACTCAGCTCTGGGCCGCATCCATCTGGTTGGCATGTTGAATAATCAAATTCCTTCCTTGGGTCAGATCTCCGTTCCGGGATTCCAGATCAAAATGACCCCAAACGAATGGATTTAGCTTGCCGAAATCATTCAATCGGTACAACCCAGGAATATTTGGACAATGTTATCTTATTAAAAAGAAAGGAAATGTTTGTTCGGTAGATCGCCTTGCTTTTCTTTCACATTGGGGTTTAGTGGCAGCAAGAGGCAAGCAACTCTCTTCCGGCAGAAGCTAGCTTTGTTTACACGCTTACCTTTCTCTCCATGAATGTAATCTAAAAATGGAGTAAGTGGGGCAAGTCAGGCAGTAGATAGCTAATATGAACGGATCTTGCAATTTCATATGCCAGAGTGAACTATTTCATCTTTTTATTGTAATTCAAAAAGCATTGGAAATACGCATCATCGATGTGAAAAGCCATTTAAAGTGACTCACACAAGTCCTTTCTTTTTGAATGAGGAAAAGAGGCGCATAATCGATTCCGGATTTAAGGTGCCGACTTCCTTTCTTAAGCCAATGCACGCGGGACAGCTGCGCGAGCTCGAGGGCTTTCCCTTTCCTACTCCGACGATTCTCCTTATTTTAGAGCTGTGGTGAAGGTAAATTGAGCTCTGGCCTGTGGGGAAGGAAAAGGCTCTGACGAAGCTCCAGGGATTACAGGAAGGTTTAGGCCTTGTGAGCAGCTCCAAACGGTCAGAAAAGAAGATGGTCCCGCCCTTACTTCGGCTTGAGGAGTCGTTTTCTCGCTATCTTCTTCGTCTGGATTAGCCAGCCTAGTAGGTTGTTTGAGTTTCAGGAAAGGCAGAGGTGCTTTCTAAAACAGCCGTTACCGCTATGTTCTCAGTCCAAGATCAAATCCCTATCTATGGTTGGGGGAGCTCGGTATGCCAACGCTTGCCCCTGTGTTAATGGATCAAATCCAGCAATCATGTTTTTCTTCAATTCCTGAGTTCCTCTTGTATCGGAGGGATATTAAGGAAAAAGGGAGGCTTTATGTGGGGACCGCTGGAAATGCAAGAGCCAGGATAGCGCAAGAACTGCATGGGACAGCTACCGGAGGCCATTCAGGTATACTAGCTTCCTATAAGAGAACTAATAGGAACTTTGTCTGGCCAGGAATGGATGCCTCTCTTGAGGACAGACTGTGACGGTAAAGCAACAACATCAACTCGCAATGGCCCTCGTGCCATGAGACATGGATTTTAGTCGACGTAGATACCGAGTGTGGATCTCTCATTCTATCTCTGACCATCTTGAGATAGCAACCTTTCTATTCCCTTCCACTGCTTAGTTAGAATGATACGGAAGACTACATGATCAAATGCTGGATCAATCCGTGAATTCGATGATCTTCACAGAGCAGATCCGTAGTTTATCAAGGTCTTGAGAAACCAGAAACGAGTGAAGGTTAGAGCCCTCATTCCTATTTCATTCACCGCTTGACTGACCACATACAGGAAGGCTCCTTATCAAATCTATAAGTAAGTAAATCCGATATCGCATTTCACTAAGCGACAGAGATAGGGGACCTCTCTTCTCAATCAGCTGCTGATTGCCTATTCAGTTGCATCTAGCCCTTACTTTGAAGGAGAAGATAAGATACCTGGTACGAGCTACTAGGAGACGTACACTTAGGTGTTCCGGCTAAACAAGACCCATACTACCAAAAGGCAGGTATAGAACACATATAGGGAAGACAGACACAAATGCACAAACACATTATCCGGGGGTGTCACCGTTTGCATCGTATCAGTATCATAAGAAAAGATTGATTGTTGTGAGTGATTTTACTACCCTTCCAGACTTAGCAGGTAATGAAGCTGCTGACGAGGGAGGAAATGTCCGTTGAAAATAAAGCGAACCAGTGGGGCTTAAAAGTCACTCTTTTAATAGTTTTTCAGACCGTTAAGTTGTCAATCTTTCCAGCTCCAGGAACTACAGTAATCTTGAATAGGGATCCTACAGCGATAAAAAGAATCCCCATAAAAATACCACTAGATCGAGCACCAGTGATTTCGTATCCGGTCAAAATCTTGGCTAATTGATCGAAGTGGGTAGCTCCAGTAGACCCATAGATCATGGAACAAATAGGGTGGGTAGGCCCAACCACCACACTACACGTATAGACGCGAACCCCCCTCCTTACCGTACGTGCGACTCTCACCGCATACGGCTCGCACAAAGACTCCAAAATCCATCCCGAGCTTTTTATTCCACCTCTCCCTCCTCTCCAATCCTCGATCAAACTAGCCTTCCCCAGCAAGAAAACGCTATTCGAGAACATATCCAAGATGGGGATATAAAGATTTGCAAAGTACACACAGATCTGAATATGGCGGATCCGTTGACTAAAACTCTCCCGAGGGCAAAACATGACCAGCACCAAACTGCCATGGGTGTTCGGTATATTACCATGTAATCTAGATTAGATGACTCTAGTGCAAGTGGGAGATTGTTGGAGATATGCCCTAGAGGCAATAATAAATGTAGTTATTATTATATCTTTATGTTTATGATAAATGTTTACATTCATGCTATAATAGTATTAACAAGGAAACATTAATACTTGTGTGATTTGTAGACTAAAATAAGAGTCCCTAGTAAAGCCTCTATATAATACTAGCTTGTTGGTTAATAGATGATTGTGGTTTCCCTATCATGAACATTGAGATGTTATTAACAACAAGATCATATCATTAGGAGAATGATATGGTGGACATACTCCTATAGATAAGCGTAGCATAAAGATCAAGTCATTTCAATAGTTCAATTGCTATATGCTTTCTGATACATAGTAACCTAATTCCTTCGACCATGAGATCATGCATATCACCTTTGCCGGATGGATGATTTGATGACATCAAACACCACACCGTAACTGGGTGGCTATAAAGGTGGCATTGAGTGTTCGGAAAGTATTGGTTGAGACACATGGATCAAGAGTGGGATTTGTCCATCCATATGACGGATAGATATACTCTGGGCCCTCTCGGTGGAATGTCATCCAATTAGCTTGTAAGCATGTGACTGGCTCACAAGGGATCACATATCACGGGAACGAGAAAAGAGTACTTTTCGGTAACGAGGTTGAACTAGGTATGCAGAGATACCGACGATCATAACCTCGGATAAGTAAAGTATCGTGAGACAAAGGGAAATTGGTATCGTATGTAAGTGGTTCATTCGATCGCAAAGTAATCGTAGAAATATGTGGGAGCCATATGAATTTCCAGATTCCTCTATTGGTTATTGTTCGGAGAAGTGTCTCGATCATGTCCGCATAATTCACGAACCGTAGGGAGACACACTTAAGGCTTCTAGAACCTTCCGGAAGGGGACCAACGTGGCCACACCTTCCGGGAGGGGGCATGGGCCTATGAGGGAGTGCCTTGGCCGCATTGGGCCAGGGGCACAAGGCCCCATAGGGCCCAGCCGGCCAAGAGGGTTTAAACTCTAGATAGAGCTTCTAGAAGGGGGGGTTTCCTTGCCCCCCACTCCTCCTCTTTGGCCGCCGGCCTTGGCTTGGGGGAGGGGGCTAGGGTTGCCGCCCCACCCCTCTATATAAAGAGGGCTGGGGGATCACCACCCCCACACCTTCCCCTCCAACCCTAGCCGCCCTGCTGCCCTTCCTCTCTCCCTCCCGACTGTTTGTAGGCGAAGCCCTGCTGCAGAAATTCTCCACCATATACACCACACCGTCATGTTGTAGATCCAATCCGTCTCTCCACCATACTTGCTGGTCCTAGGAAGGAGGAGACGTCGAGGTGCTGCACGTGGAGGCACCGCCACTTGTGGTGCTAAATCGGATCGGATCGCGAGGAGGAGAAGCAAGTACGACTACATCACCCACGTTCCGACGAACGTTCCGCTATGCGAATCTTCAAGGGTATGAAGATCTAATCCAATCTCTCTCGTTGTTTGCATCTCCTAGATTAGATCTTGGCTTTCCCTCTGTTCGCATCCGTAGAAAATTTTGATTTACTATGCCGCGAAACCCTTCAGTGGTATCAGAGCTAGATCTATGCGTAGATGTGTTTCACGAGTAGAACGCAACATGGTTGTTGCGGGCGTTGATGTTTTATGTTGCAAGCCTCTTGTTTGTGTTCTTCTTATGACGCGGGATAGTGAGATTGAAGCGGTCCAGGCCAACCTTACGCGACGTCGTTCGCGAGACCGGCTCCGCACTTGACGTGTGGCTTGTTCCACACATGCGGCTGGTGGATGCCAGTTTCTCTCACTATAGTTGTCATGGGATTAACACCGGAGTTTGGCAACCATAATATCACCGTTGTGGCTTTCCGTAGGTAAGAATCGTTCTTAGCATCTACTCCCATAAGCCACGCAAAACATGCAACAACAAAGTAGAGGCGTCTAACTTGTTTTTGCAGGGAGTGTTTTCTATGATATGGTATGGCCCAAGATGTGATGTGTATAATGTATGCGATGATCATGTTTTGTAATGTTTCACGACTTGCATGTCGATGAGTACACAACGCCATATGGTTGTCTTTATAATTGTGTATGACCTGTGTGTCAACTTCTTATGCGCCATGTAATAGTTTCACTTTATCGCTAAGTAGTTAGCAATAGTTGTAGTTGCTATTCGTGGTGGAGGCAATCATGGTGGAGTGATGGAGATCATGCCGGAACGCACAAGATGGAGATCATTGAGCGAAGATTGGCTATACCATGTCACATAAAGTTATATGCATGTGATGTTTATCCTTTTATGTATCTTATTATGCTTAGATCGCGACGGTAGCATTATAAGATGATTCCTCACTTAAAGATCAAGATAAAAACTGTGTTCTCCCCAAGTATGCACCGTTGCGAAAGTTCGTCGTGTCCAAGCATCACGTGATGATCGGGTGCTATAGACTCTACGCTCACATACAACGGGTGCAAGCCAGTTTTGCACACGCGGAAATACTTGGGTCTAACTTGACGAGCCTAGCATGTACAGACATGGCCTCGGAACACATGAACCGAAAGGTTAAGCATGAGTCATATGAATGATATGATCGACACTTCGTTGTCCACCATTGAAACCACATCTCTTCTCATGAAGATCGGATTAGGTGTGGTGAATTTGGATCGTGTTCACTAAACAACTTGAGGGATGTTGAATTTAGTGGGAGTTCATCTAGTAATTTGATTAAAAGTTGAACTAGTTATCATGAACTGTAGCATCCCAATTGTCTAACATTTGAATGCTACTTGGTTTAGTAATATAATGGCTACTTCCTACATATAATTGTTGCATCATCATTTTATCATGCTCATGTCATCATGCCACCTTGCATTTGAGCATCATACAAAAACCCTTTTTGTTTGGTTCTTATCTCATATGCATTATTATTTGTATTTGCCTATTGATATTGTATTTGGTTCTTGATATATTGTTAAATGCCCAAGTTGAGTTGGGGGCATATCTTTTATTCAACTCCACCACCTTTCTTTCACCACCTTACAATTCCACCATCCCATTATCCATGAGCTTGTAATTATTTTTCTTTTGATGTTTAATCTGGCTCATGGGAGATAGGGTGGTTCCAATTCTACAAATCCTTTTGCTTGGTCCTTACTCCATCTTTTGAGGATGCAAATAAATAAATGTCATGAGATTTTATTTTGTTTTCACAAGATTAACACATGGCATTCAATACTTGCATGGGCCATGCAACCATCACCCATTTGATCTCTTTTGGTCTTTCTTTGGTTGTTGAGTGAATCATCCTCTATCCCTCCCTACCACTCCTTGTGTTTGACCATGTGTGTCCTTGATCACCTCACCCCTCTTCTCCCTCTCTCATCTCACCTTCTCTATTAAACCCTAGTCCCTCTCCCTAGTCCCACACCTCTCTCTCTAATCCCCCTCCCTTCTCTAACCTAGTTAACCCTAAACCTAGTCTTCCTCTAACCTAACACTAGATACACCATATCCCCCTCTCACTAACCCGAGCCACCCCTAGATAAAACCCTAACCCGAGGCTACCCTCTCTCTCTCGGCCTCCCTCCTCTCTCTAGCTCTCTCCCTGCCTCAAGGCCCCACCATCCCCACCTGACCACCCTGGATACCCCTCTCTCCCAAACCCTAGATCTAACCCGAGCCACCCCTTCCCCCTTTTTGCATAAAGGTGGCACCCCCCATGTGCCTTCCCCCTCTCCTCCCTTATCCCCTCAACCACCCCAGCTCCCCACCACCTCAGATCAAGATCTGGTGGCTCCCAGGTTCTCTCCATCCTCCCTTCTTCCTCCCCCTCCCTACCATGATCACGCCATGCCCCATATACCCTAGCCTCGGCCATCTTTTCCTCTAGCCGTTCTGGAGCGCGTCGAGCGGAGCCAGGAGTACCAGGGCCTCCCTCTGCTTCCTCTTCGACGCCCAGGACGCGGGGCAGCCGCTGGACTTCGCCGGAGCCGCCTAACGCCGCCGTGCACCGCCAAGATCAGGAGCTCCAGAGCCCCAGCTACGCGCCCGATCGTGACCACCCCGGGCTCCTCCGACCACACCGACGAGCTCCTGGTGAGCCCCTCCACCCCCCAGACAAGGTCCCCACCCCTCTCTTGCTACGTAGCGTCGCCGCCGTCCGTCGAACACCCCGCGTGCGCCGCCGCGCGCCGCGCTCTGGCAACAGCAGCAGCTACTACAGCTTTTACCTCTGTTCCTCGTCGAAGCCCGCGCGTTGTAGTCCTCCCCCGTAGCTACTCTCTGAATGAAAATCGTAGGCCGCATCACCCTCTCCAGTTTTCGTTTTTGCGGCATCAAGAAATCCCCAGTGGTTTGCTCGCCATCGTCGACCAAACTCCGGCGGTCCTCTGAATCCTGCAGAGAGGCGCGCAGCAGCAGTTCCGACAGCCGCCGTCGTTTTGCAAAGACAACCCCGCAGTATTTCCCGCCTGAACCCGCAGCCCCCACGACCCCACCTGCCAGCCTTCCAGTTAATTTTGTAGAGACACCCCCGCAGTTCTGAGCCCCTCAACCCGCAGCCCCTGGATCCACCACGTGTCGCCCACCGATAGCCGCGCGCGCGCTGTGGCCCCGCCCCCTTGCTGGCCCACCAGTCAGCGAGTGAGGGTAGGTTAACCCTGGGTGACAGAAGTGTTTCTGCGTGCGAGTTGCCCAGTCAGCACCCTGGCCCATTTGTCAGTGACAGTGGCTAGCTCAATCTGAGTAATAAAAGTATTTGCTGGAATCTGATTCAAATTCAAATCTTTTCAAATTAATTCAAATTCAACTAAAATTTCAAATCTATTTAAACCTAAATGAATTCATAACTTTCAAATGGTTTGGAATTTGAATTCAAACTTAATATGAAAAATGTTTTATTTTTGAATGTTAATTCAAATCTTTAATCAAATATTTTCAGAATTAATTTAAATAGTCAACCTTTGACTTTGACCCTATTTAATAATTTTGACTTTAAAATAAATTTAAAACCATAATTCCAAATAATACAAATAATATATGTTTTCAAATCAGAAAAATGTGAGGATTTCAAATATGCCATTCAAAATATGATTTGAACACTTTAAATTTCCAAGTTGATTAAAATTACAACAAAATGCCCTTTTCTTAATTAATTAATAACTTTTGATTTATAACTCCAAATTTCACAAATGATATGTCTAAAATGATCAGCTCGACGAGACCTTTCTGTTTATGCATTCCATGTTCTGTTTTGCAGCATGCATCATATAAATATAATGCAAACAGCAACTAATATGAGGATAAAATGTGACCAAAACTCAATAAAATGCTTATTCTTTTATTCCACACCTCACCCATGCCATGCTACATTATTGCCATGCAACTTGTGCATCATTCATCATGGCATGATTGTTTGTTTGTCGCATTTTATTCATATGCTTGTGCACTGTATTTATGTTGGCCTTTGTTTGTTTGGTTCTTCTCCGAATAGACACTGAGCAGGGGATATATCAAGAGACCCAGGAGCACTACCCAGATCCTTCTCTCGCTTCAACTGAGCTGCCAGGCAAGCACTACCACATGCTTGCATACATATAGTACCTATTGCCTCTATCTTATTCTTGCATCATTGAGTCGCGATTGCATTAAACTGAATCCCAAGTATTGCATAGCCTTTACTTTTAAACCCCACCAAGCTTGTTCCTCCATCCCATGAGCCATTACTACAGGAGTTGTTTGAGCCATGCGAGTCGTAGAACAGCATGTGTAGGGTATGTGAGTGTCTGATGGATAACGAGGTACCTAAACAACTTAACCTGAGTAGTAATGGGATAACTAATGAAAGTGGCACCGGTGAGCAATATCTGCTATTTGGTTTTTCCTGCTCACTTGTGTCCCGTAGGACCCCGAGTACTTGATTCCTGTTCCTTGAATATTCGCGCTATCCACATCCGGGAGGCTTATGGGACCCCCCTGAGCCAGAGCTTGATTCATTCTTATTTCTTGGGGCCACAAACTAGTTTGAGGTTTTATTTACTATCCTGTATTTATTCCATGCTTTACTGCTTTATTTAAATTGTGCGATGTACTGCACCTGTACTGTTTAGGTAAGCGGAGTGTTTTCGCGGTATCGACAAGCCCAGTCACATTTTCGGGTTCCCAGTCATTTACAGCCATTGGCGCAAACCTTGAGTCCGTTTCGAAGTCAGCTAACTTCGTTGCGGGTAGCTTAATGGGGTGGCCCCCTGAAATATTTCTGAATCCTGTGATTGCTTTGTCGTGAAGGCCTCGTTGGGTTTTGATTTGGTTTTTCCGAGGTTGATCGAGTGTGTGTTGCTATTTGTGCACCCCTGCAGGGTAAAACTTTCTGAAAGCCGTGTCCACGGTTATGGACGACTTGGAGCACAGTTTCTCGATCATAGACAAGCATAATTAAAGCACCGCTTTAATTTGACTAAGTAACTGACTAGTAAATAGTGCAACACTCAAGGAATGGTTAATAAAATTGCCAACGGATGGGGGGTTGTTCGTCCGCTTCCTCGTTGGTAAGCGAGGAGGAGGATGGATCTGATGATATTACTGTTATAATTGTTGTCATTAATTCACGGACATCCGTCTATCTTTGGTTAGGCGGATGGTTAGCGAGTATCTATAGAACTGTTAGGGTTTATCTTTTGCTGCAATTGCGTCACCCCAAGTTGTGTCCCCTTTAGAGGCATAAAGACTTGCTGAGTACCCCTAGGGTCTCACACGATAAATTGTTTGATTCAGATGAGCAGGTACGCTCACAAGATGGATACTGGGTGGAGGAGGCGGACGATGTGGGCAACGATCGTTCGGTGTAGAGATTCCGGGAATGGGGATCCGTGAGATCTGTGGGCGGGATGTGCTTATTTATGGGGCATCTTATGCCGATTTGCTTCTTATCCGTACTCGGATCTTGTTTGCCGCTTCCGCCTGATACTCTGATGTTTGTTGTATGAGGAGATATCCTAAACTATTATATCTATCAAGGACATTTGAATCTTGCCATATGGCGTTGCTATATTTCCTTTCTTTTTAGATGGAATGGCTCTGATGTACTATTGTATGGTGGCTTGCATACATACTCATTTGTGTATGTAGTTGATCCCTTCGCCTGCCGATTACGCCGCCCGTTCTTGTCCCGATGAATTGGAAATGGTTGGGACGGCCGAAAGGTCTACCTGTGAGTGGCATTTGGGCCCCACCGTACTATTTCAACCATTTCCGCTCATCCAGGCTTGTAACTAGGAGCGTAATTCACCGAGGTAGTTACAATTGGTATCAGAGCCATCCCGCCCTTCAGGGTCTCAGCCAAATGGTCGTTGTCAGTCTAGCAAATATTTTTGGTAGTTATGTATACTAGGGAAAAACAAAACGTGAGAGTAGGACTGCTTCCATTTTTCTTCTTACCCACCCACCCACCCTTTTCTGGTAAGGAAGTGTAACGTTTTCAATCCTCTTCTTAAAAGTTCAAACTAGGATTCACGAGTTCTGGGTTTCCGTAGTACCATAGGTTGTGTGTGTGTGTGTAATTCCTTGTCTATCTGTTGCATCCAAGTTGTTATCTAATCGGCCTTTGGTTATCAACTGTTGGTACATTCCATACCGACAGGCGTTTGCAAACCGACGCGATCTATCTGATTCGTTGTATACCGCCGCGATCTGTCTTACTCTTTGTTATCCGACGCTATCTTGTTTGGGGTGTTCGTTTCCGTAGTTACCAATCTTTAGGTTCATCGTGAGAAGAAGGGATTAGTATATGTGTTCCACTTATTCGTGTGCGGAGTAATGCTTTGAGTGCGGGATGGAGTCGCGACCATACCACTACTCTTATCATTCGCTTTTGTATATTGAATTGGTAGAGTCACTAATCTTGATTCGTTAAGTGATTTTGCGCATCTATTGGTATTCTCATGCCGAAATTTGTGGAAAAATTTTCTTTGATATATCTGTGTACCACACTCCTTTTCAGTCGTGTGCGATATGCTTAATATCTTCTAGGTGCTTTGAACTTTGTTGATATTTTAATATCATCTTAGTAAATTGTATCCTTTAATCTTGGTTAATTCCATCTTGGTACTATTTTGGATTATTATTATTCTCCATCATAGTACTGACTTGTGTTTTATATCAATCACAGGATGGCTCCACCACGCCGTTCTGATGAGGACATACCACCTGAACTGGGGTCCGCGTTGTCAAACATCGCCAATGCCTTGGCAGCAATGCAGCAGAACCAGCAGCGTTTTGAAGAAAGTGTTCGGAGGAATGGGTTTGCTCCGCTACCTCCACCTCCCAAGCGAGGAGACATCAAAAGCTTCCTGAAGTTCAATCCACGCTGATTTGATGTTTCTGATCAACCACTTGTTGCTGATGATTGGTTGCGTGAGATGTCAAGGTTACTGGAGACTGCTGATGTTCCTGAGCAAGAATGGGTAAAATGTGCTACTCACCTTCTGAAGGGAGATGCAGCTCTCTGGTGGGAGAATTACCTGAAGGCAAACTGCATTGGTTTTCAGCCTACTTGGGAATAGTTCACTGGAGCGTTCAAAGAGCAGTATCTGTCAGAAATTGTCATGGAAAGGATGAAGGAAGTGTTTCTCAACCTCAAGCAGGGAAATGACAATGTCAATACCTACATCAGGAACTTCATGAACCTTTCTCGTTATGGGGGCGATGAGATCTCTGATGACAAGAAGAAGCAAAAGAGGTTCCGGCAAGGGCTCAATGCATCGATTAAATATGCAATCACACATGCAAGGCCGGCGTCTTTTCTGGAACTTCAGCATACAGCTCTGTAGGAGGAAGCAAGTAAGCAAGTGTTTGAGGAGTCAAAGAAACACAACCGTGATGCACCAAGCTCTTCAGCTATGTCAGCTCCTTCTAAGCGTCGTGTTTGGGTTCCTAACACCCCACCGTCGCTCCCAGCTCCACCAAGACCTTCAAGCTTCGCGGCAAGGCCACCAAACTTCCTCACTGCTGCTCCCAGGGGCTACAACCACCACTACCCTGGAGCGCCTGGCGGAGTCCCTGGCTACGTTGCTCCACGCCCACCTGGTGCTTGTTACACGTGTGGAGACACTGGACATCAGTACTGGAACTGTCCGATGAAAAACAAAGCTCTTCCTCCACCACCTCCAAGATCTGCGGCAAGCTCTCCTTTGGTTCGTGCACCACCACCTCGGGCTCTCAACATCAACACCAAGCCCGGGTCTACTGTTTCTCGTGCCAACTGTGTCAACGCCGCTCAAGCTGAGCATGCGCCTGGAGTTGTGATGGGTATGCTATCCGTTAACTCAATTCCTGCATGAGTTTTGTTTGATTCTGGTGCATCGCATTCATTTGTTTCGAACAAGTTTGCAAATGAGAATGGGTTAGCGTTGGATCCTCTCCTTAAGCGGTTAATGGTCCTTTCTCCTGGAGCAACAATGGCAGCTTCTAAAATCAGCCATGGCAATCAAATTGAGATTGATGGCTCTTCGTTCTCGACGTCCTTAATTGTTCTGGGCAATTCTGACATTGATGTCATCTTGGGCATGGATTGGTTGACAGCAAATGCAGCTGTGATTGATTGTGCTGAACGCTCGGTTTCTCTGAAGATTCATGAAGGCCATATAGTCTATTCTCCAAGTCTGGCTCCTGCTATCCAGCTTTTCTCTTTGGCAGCTCTAAATGATGATGCTATGGAAGCTATTCAGAGTGTTCCGGTGGTATGTGAGTTCCCAGATGTCTTTCCTGAAGAGTTGCCGGGTATGCCTCCGGACCGTGAGGTTGAGTTTGTAATTGAGCTTGAACCTGGAACGGCTCCTATCTCCAAGCGGCCTTATAAAATGGGTCCTGCTGAGTTGGCTGAACTCAAACGTCAGCTTGATGAACAAGAGAAGTTGGGTTTCATTCAACACAGTACCTCTTCTTGGGGTAGCCCAACAATCTTTGTGAAGAAGCGGGACAGGACTGATAGACTTTGTGTTGACTATCGGGCTCTCACTGCTAAAACCATCAAGAATAAATATCCCCTTCCGCGGATTAATGATCTCTTCGATCAGCTAGCTGGAGCTGTGGTGTTCTCTAAGCTTGACTTGAGAAGTGGTTATCACCAAATCAAGATTCGCAAGGAAGATGTTCCTAAAACAGCTTTCACCACTCGCTATGGCCTGTATGAGTACACGGTCATGTCTTTCGGTCTCACCAACGCACCTGCCACCTTCTCGAGGCTCATGAACTCGGTTTTCATGGAGTATCTTGATAAGTTCGTTGTGGTATATCTGGATGACATCCTAGTCTATTCTAAGTCAAAGGAAGAGCATGAAGAACACCTTCGGTGTGTCCTAAACAAGCTTCGTGAGAACCGCTTGTATGCAAAGTTCTCAAAGTGTGAGTTTTGGCTGCCTCAAGTAACCTATCTTGGTCATGTCATCTCTGCCAAGGGCATTGCAGTCAACCCGGAAATTGTGAAGACAATTGTTGAATGGCTTCCTCCTGCTAATGTCAAAGAAGTGCGGAGTTTCCTTGGTTTGGCTAGTTATTGCCGTCGCTTCGTTCAGAACTTTTCAAAGATAGCGAAGCCTCTTACCGATCTCCTCAAGAAAGGCAAGAGATACCTTTGGACTCCTGCATGTCAAGCAAGCTTTGAGACACTCAAAGAGAAGCTCACTTCCACGCCAGTCTTGGTTCCTCCGGACACATCTAAGCCTTTCCAGATATTCCGTGACGCCTCTTTGCAAGGATTCGGTGCGGTCCTTATGCAAGAAAAACAAGTTGTTGCTTATGCCTCTCGACAGTTGAAGACGCATGAGATCAACTATCCTACACATGACCTCGAGCTCGCAGCAGTTGTCTTTGCTTTGAAACTATGGAGGCACTACTTGCTTGGCAACCGTTGTGAAATCTTTTCTGATCACAAAAGTTTGAAGTATATCTTCACACAGCCTGATCTCAACCTTCGGCAGAGGAGATGGATTGAAGCAATCAATGATTTTGATTTGACCATCAACTACACTCCGGGCGAAGCTAATGTCATGGCCGATGCTCTCAGCCGCAAAGCTTATGTCAACAACCTCATGATGGAAGAACAACAGCCTCTCTTGTGCGAGGAATTCCGTCAGCTCAACCTTGAAATTGTGGAACAAGGGCATCTCCTGAACCTTCTGGCTACCCCTCTCTTGGAAGAAAAGGTTCGCTCTCGTCAGCTTGGTGATCCGCACACCAGAAAGATCATCTCCAAACTTCAGCTTCCGAAGTATGAGTCTTTCCATGTCGATGATCAAGGCACGCTTTTCTTTGAACACCGGATGTTTGTTCCGAACTACCCAGGTTTGAGAGAGCAAGTTCTTAAGGAGGCGCATGATTTTGTTCTTTCTATCCACCCTGGCAGCACAAAGATGTACATGGACTTGAAAACACAATATTGGTGGCCGGGATTGAAACGATATTGTGCCAAGTATGTCTCGGAGTGTGATGTCTGCCGCAGAGTGAAAGCTGTCCATCAGAAACCTTTCGGTCTTCTACAGCCATTGAAACCCCCGGAATGGAAATGGGAGAAAGTAGAGATGGACTTTATCACTGGTTTTCCAAGGTCGCAGAAGGGCAACAATGCAATCTTTGTTGTCATTGACAGGCTTTCTAAAGTGGCTCACTTCTTCCCCGTCAAGGAAACAATTTCTGGAATTCAGTTGGCTGAGCTCTATATCAACAGAATTGTCTCTTTGTATGGGGTTCCGCTTGAGATCAGTTCAGACCGTGGGAGCATCTTCACTTCCAAGTTCTGGGAGAGTTTCCAAAATGCTTTGGGAACAAAATTGAACTTCAGCACAGCTTACCACCCTCAGTCGCAAGGACAAGTTGAAAGGATCAATCAGATTCTGGAGGATATGCTTCGTGCTTGCGTCATCTCTTTTGGCATGAAGTGGGAGGAATGTCTTCCTTATGCTGAATTCTCTTACAACAACAGCTTCCAGAAAAGTCAGAAGATGGCACCATTTGAGGCTCCCTATGGCCGCAAATGCAGAACTCCGATTGGTTGGTCAGGTGCAGGAGAAAGAATTTGGTTTGGCCCTGACATTGTAACTCAAGCGGAGGAGAAGGTGCATATCATTCTCGAAAATCTGAAGATTGCTCAAAGTCGCCAGAAGAGCAATTACGACAGGAAGCACACGGACATGGAGTATGTCCCTGGTGATCTTGTTTACCTTCGTGTCACTCCCATGAAAGGCACGCACCGTTTTGGTATCAAAGGAAAGCTGGCTCCTAGATACATCGGTCCTTTCAAAATTCGTGGAAGAAGAGGAGAAGTTGCTTATGCTCTTGAGCTCCCGGAAAAACTCAAGGTCCATGATGTTTTACACATCTCTCAACTCAAGAAGTGCTTCAAGGATCCCGGCAGGACCGTGGATCATGAGCTAATAAATCTCCAAGAAGACCTGTCTTATCAAGAACACCCCACAAAAATCCTTGAGATCGCAGAAAGAAGGACTCGCAACAAGTCCATCAAGTTCTGCAAGGTGCAGTGGTCGCACCATTCCGTTGATGAAGCCACTTGGGAGCGTGAAGATGAACTCCGTGCCAACTATCCTACCCTCTTTGTGTCTTCTTCTTCTTCCTAGAATCTCGGCGCGAGATTCCTGTTAGTGGGGGAGAGTTGTAGCATCCCAATTGTCTAACATTTGTAATGCTACTTGGTTTAGTAATATAATGGCTACTTCCTACATATAATTGTTGCATCATCATTTTATCATGCTCATGTCATCATGCCACCTTGCATTTGAGCATCATACAAAAACCCTTTTTGTTTGGTTCTTATCTCATATGCATTATTATTTGTATTTGCCTATTGATATTGTATTTGGTTCTTGATATATTGTTAAATGCCCAAGTTGAGTTGGGGGCATATCTTTTATTCAACTCCACCACCTTTCTTTCACCACCTTACAATTCCACCATCCCATTATCCATGAGCTTGTAATTATTTTTCTTTTGATGTTTAATCTGGCTCATGGGAGATAGGGTGGTTCCAATTCTACAAATCCTTTTGCTTGGTCCTTACTCCATGTTTTGAGGATGCAAATAAATAAATGCCATGAGATTTTATTTTGTTTTCACAAGATTAACACATGGCATTCAATACTTGCATGGGCCATGCAACCATCACCCATTTGATCTCTTTTGGTCTTTCTTTGGTTGTTGAGTGAATCATCCTCTATCCCTCCCTACCACTCCTTGTGTTTGACCATGTGTGTCCTTGATCATGTGCTTGATCACCTCACCCCTCTTCTCCCTCTCTCATCTCACCTTCTCTATTAAACCCTAGTCCCTCTCCCTAGTCCCACACCTCTCTCTCTAATCCCCCTCCCTTCTCTAACCTAGTTAACCCTAAACCTAGTCTTCCTCTAACCTAACACTAGATACACCATCTCCCCCTCTCACTAACCCGAGCCACCCCTAGATAAAACCCTAACCCGAGGCTACCCTCTCTCTCTCTCTCGACCTCCCTCCTCTCTCTAGCTCTCTCCCTGCCTCAAGGCCCCACCAGCCCCACCTGACCACCCTGGATACCCCTCTCTCCCAAACCCTAGCTCTAACCCGAGCCACCCCTTCCCCCTTTTTGCATAAAGGTGGCACCCCCCATGTGCCTTCCCCCTCTCCTCCCTTATCCCCTAAACCACCCCAGCTCCCCACCACCTCAGATCAAGATCTGGTGGCTCCCAGGTTCTCTCCATCCTCCCTTCTTCCTCCCCCTCCCTACCATGATCACGCCATGCCCCATATACCCTAGCCTCGGCCATCTTTTCCTCTAGCCGTTCTGGAGCGCGTCGAGCGGAGCCAGGAGTACCAGGGCCTCCCTCTGCTTCCTCTTCGACACCCAGGACGCGGGGCAGCCGTTGGACTTCGCCGGAGCCGCCTAACGCCGCCGTGCACCGCCAAGATCAGGAGCTCCAGAGCCCCAGCTACGCGCCCGATCGTGACCACCCCGGGCTCCTCCGACCACACCGACGAGATCCTGGTGAGCCCCTCCACCCCCCAGACAAGGTCCCCACCCCTCTCTTGCTACGTAGGGTCGCCGCCGTCCGTCGAACACCCCGCGTGCGCCGCCGCGCGCCGCGCTCTGGCAACAGCAGCAGCTACTACAGCTTTTACCTCTGTTCCTCGTCGAAGCCCGCGCGTTGTAGTCCTCCCCCGTAGCTACTCTCTGAATGAAAATCGTAGGCCGCATCACCCTCTCCAGTTTTCGTTTTTGCGGCATCAAGAAATCCCCAGTGGTTTGCTCGCCATCGTCGACCAAACTCCGGCGGTCCTCTGAATCCTGCAGAGAGGCGCGCAGCAGCAGTTCCGACAGCCGCCGTCGTTTTGCAAAGACAACCCCGCAGTATTTCCCGCCTGAACCCGCAGCCCCCACGACCCCACCTGCCAGCCTTCCAGTTAATTTTGTAGAGACACCCCCGCAGTTCTGAGCCCCTCAACCCGCAGCCCCTGGATCCACCACGTGTCGCCCACCGATAGCCGCGCGCGCGCTGTGGCCCCGCCCCCTTGCTGGCCCACCAGTCAGCGAGTGAGGGTAGGTTAACCCTGGGTGACAGAAGTGTTTCTGCGTGCGAGTTGCCCAGTCAGCACCCTGGCCCATTTGTCAGTGACAGTGGCTAGCTCAATCTGAGTAATAAAAGTATTTGCTGGAATCTGATTCAAATTCAAATCTTTTCAAATTAATTCAAATTCAACTCAAATTTCAAATCTGTTTAAACCTAAATGAATTCATAACTTTCAAATGGTTTGGAATTTGAATTCAAACTTAATATGAAAAATGTTTTATTTTTGAATGTTAATTCAAATCTTTAATCAAATATTTTCAGAATTAATTTAAATAGTCAACCTTTGACTTTGACCCTATTTAATAATTTTGACTTTAAAATAAATTTAAAATCATAATTCCAAATAATACAAATAATATATGTTTTCAAATCAGAAAAATGTGAGGATTTCAAATATGCCATTCAAAATATGATTTGAACACTTTAAATTTCCAAGTTGATTAAAATTACAACAAAATGCCCTTTTCTTAATTAATTAATAACTTTTGATTTATAACTCCAAATTTCACAAATGATATGTCTAAAATGATCAGCTCGACGAGACCTTTCTGTTTATGCATTCCATGTTCTGTTTTGCAGCATGCATCATATAAATATAATGCAAACAGCAACTAATATGAGGATAAAATGTGACCAAAACTCAATAAAATGCTTATTCTTTTATTCCACACCTCACCCATGCCATGCTACATTATTGCCATGCAACTTGTGCATCATTCATCATGGCATGATTGTTTGTTTGTCGCATTTTATTCATATGCTTGTGCACTGTATTTATGTTGGCCTTTATTTGTTTGGTTCTTCTCCGAATAGACACTGAGCAGGGGATATATCAAGAGACCCAGGAGCACTACCCAGATCCTTCTCTCGCTTCAACTGAGCTGCCAGGCAAGCACTACCACATGCTTGCATACATATAGTACCTATTGCCTCTATCTTATTCTTGCATCATTGAGTCGCGATTGCATTAAACTGAATCCCAAGTATTGCATAGCCTTTACTTTTAAACCCCACCAAGCTTGTTCCTCCATCCCATGAGCCATTACTACAGGAGTTGTTTGAGCCATGCGAGTCGTAGAACAGCATGTGTAGGGTATGTGAGTGTCTGATGGATAACGAGGTACCTAAACAACTTAACCTGAGTAGTAATGGGATAACTAATGAAAGTGGCACCGGTGAGCAATATCTGCTATTTGGTTTTTCCTGCTCACTTGTGTCCCGTAGGACCCCGAGTACTTGATTCCTGTTCCTTGAATATTCGCGCTATCCACATCCGGGAGGCTTATGGGACCCCCCTGAGCCAGAGCTTGATTCATTCTTATTTCTTGGGGCCACAAACTAGTTTGAGGTTTTATTTACTATCCTGTATTTATTCCATGCTTTACTGCTTTATTTAAATTGTGCGATGTACTGCACCTGTACTGTTTAGGTAAGCGGAGTGTTTTCGCGGTATCGACAAGCCCAGTCACATTTTCGGGTTCCCAGTCGTTTACAGCCATTGGCGCAAACCTTGAGTCTGTTTCGAAGTCAGCTAACTTCGTTGCGGGTAGCTTAATGGGGTGGCCCCCTGAAATATTTCTGAATCCTGTGATTGCTTTGTCGTGAAGGCCTCGTTGGGTTTTGATTTGGTTTTTCCGAGGTTGATCGAGTGTGTGTTGCTATTTGTGCACCCCTGCAGGGTAAAACTTTCTGAAAGCCGTGTCCGCGGTTATGGACGACTTGGAGCACAGTTTCTCGATCATAGACAAGCATAACTAAAGCACCGCTTTAATTTGACTAAGTAACTGACTAGTAAATAGTGCAACACTCAAGGAATGGTTAATAAAATTGCCAACGGATGGGGGGTTGTTCGTCCGCTTCCTCGTTGGTAAGCGAGGAGGAGGATGGATCTGATGATATTACTGTTATAACTGTTGTCATTAATTCACGGACATCCGTCTATCTTTGGTTAGGCGGATGGTTAGCGAGTATCTATAGAACTATTAGGGTTTATCTTTTGCTGCAATTGCGTCACCCCAGGTTGTGTCCCCTTTAGAGGCATAAAGGCTTGCTGAGTACCCCTAGGGTCTCACACGATAAATTGTTTGATTCAGATGAGCAGGTACACTCACAAGATGGATACTGGGTGGAGGAGGCGGACGATGTGGGCAACGATCGTTCGGTGTAGAGATTCCGGGAACGGGGATCCGTGAGATCTGTGGGCGGGATGTGCTTATTTATGGGGCATCTTATGCCGATTTGCTTCTTATCCGTACTCGGATCTTGTTTGCCGCTTCCGCCTGATACTCTGATGTTTGTTGTATGAGGAGATATCCTAAACTATTATATCTATCTAGGACATTTGAATCTTGCCGTATGGCGTTGCTATATTTCCTTTCTTTTTAGATGGAATGGCTCTAATGTACTGTTGTATGGTGGCTTGCATACATACTCATTTGTGTATGTAGTTGATCCCTTCGCCTGCCGATTACGCCGCCCGTTCTTGTCCTGATGAATTGGAAATGGTTGGGACGGCCGAAAGGTCTACCTGTGAGTGGCATTTGGGCCCCACCGTACTATTTCAACCATTTCCGCTCATCCAGGCTTGCAACTAGGAGCGTAATTCACCGAGGTAGTTACATGAACATAGTCTAATTTGTACTTGCAAATATTGTAGATCAAATGGCTAAGTCCAACTTCAACTTCAACGTTTTTGCTGAGAAGGAAAAGCTTAAAAACAATGGGTCTAACTTCACCAATTGGTTCCGCAATCTAAGAATCATTCTCTCTGGCGGTCAAAAGGACTATGTCCTTGGGAAAGCATTAGGTGACCCCCCTGCTGCAACTGCTTCGGCTGATGAGAAAGCTGTCTATCAGTCGCGCAAAGATGATTATGGTGCGATTAAGAGGACCATGTTGTTTGCTATGGAACCGGAACTTCAAAATCGTTTTGAAGACTATCCCGGGCTCTTTGAGATTCTCGAAGAGCTGAAAACCATGTTTCAGACTCAGGCCCGTTCTGAGAGATATGAGATCTCTGAGAAGTTCTTTAACTGCAAGATGGAGGAAGGGAGTTCCGTTAGTGAGCACGCCATTAAGATGACGGGCTACACTCAACGCCTTCAGCAACTGGAATGCACGATTCCAGAGGAGCTCAAGATTGACAGGGTTCTGCAATCACTCCCTGCCAGCTACAAAAGTTTTGTAGTGACTCAAAATCAGATTAGTTCCACTGATACGATCACCGAGCTCTTCGCAAAGCTGAAGGCCGCGGAAGTGGACATCAAAAAGGATAATCATGTGTTGATGGTCAACAAGCCCCCCACCTTCAAGAAAGGTAAGGGAGCAAAGAAGCCCTTCAAGAAGGGCGGCGGCAAGCGCACTGCCCCTGCTGAGAAGAAGCTCAAGTTTGGTCCTAAGCCGGACACTGAGTGCTTCTATTGCAAGGACAAGGGTCACTAGAAGCGCAACTGTCCGAAGTACTTAGCGGACAAGAAGGCTGGCACCATCAAAGGTATATTTGATATACATGTTATTGATGTTTTCCTTACTAGCCCTCGTTGTAGTGCCTGGGTATTTGATACTGGTTCAGTTGCTAATATTTGTAACTCGAAACAGGAGCTACGGAATAGACGGCGGCTTGCGAGGGATGAGGTGACGATGCGCGTTGGCAACGGATCAAGAGTTGATGTGATGGCCGTCGGCACGCTCTCCTTAGTTTTACCTTCGGGATTAGTTTTAAACCTTAATAAGTGTTATTATGTGCCTGCGTTGAGCATGAACATTATTTCTGGACCGTGTTTATTGCAAGACGGTTATTCATTTAAATCGGAGAATAATGGTTGTTCTATTTATATGAGTAACATCTTTTATGGTCATGCACCTGTTGTGAATGGTTTATTTCTTCTAAATCTCGAAAGGGATGAAACACACATCCATAACATTGAGGCTAAGAGATGCAAAGTAGATAGTGATAATACTACTTATTTGTGGCACTGTCGTCTAGGTCATATTGGTGTAAAGCGCATGAAGAAACTCCATTCTGATGGACTTTTGGAGTCTCTTGATTTTGAATCATTTGACACATGCGAACCATGCCTCATGGGCAAGATGATCAAAACCCCGTTCTCCGGTATAATGGAGCGAGCAACGGACTTGTTCGAAATCATACATACCGATGTATGCGGACCGATGAGTGTTTCGACGAGCGGTGGATATCGCTATTTTCTCACTTTTACCGATGACTTAAGTAGATATGGGTATATCTATTTAATGAAACATAAATCTGAAACGTTTGAAAAGTTCAAAGAATTTCAGAATGAAGTGGAGAACCATCGTAACATAAAGATTAAGTTTCTACGATCCGATCGTGGAGGTGAATATTTGAGTTATGCTTTTATCACGCATCTTAAAGCAAGTGGAATCGTTTCACAACTCACGCCACCCGGAACACCACAGCGCAATGGTGTGTCTGAACGTCGGAACCGAACCCTATTAGATATGGTCCGATCGATGATGTCTCTTACTGATTTGCCGTTATCATTTTGGGGTTATGCATTAGAAACCGCTGCATTCACTTTAAATAGGGCTCCATCTAAATCCGTTGAGACGACACCGTATGAACTGTGGTTTGGTGCTAAACCTAAGTTGTCATTTCTTAAAGTTTGGGGATGCGAAGCTTACGTCAAGAAGTTGATGCCGGACAAGCTCGAACCCAAAGCAGAGAAATGCGTCTTCATAGGATACCCTAAGGAAACTATTGGGTATACCTTCTATCACAGAACCGAAGGCAAAGTGTTTGTCGCAAAGAACAGTTCCTTTCTTGAGAAGGAGTTTCTCTCGAAAGAAGTGAGTGGGAGGAAAGTAGAGCTAGATGAGGTTATTGAACCTTCTCTTGAGTTGGAGAGTAGCGCAGCACCTGAAATTGTTCCAGTGCCGCCTGCACCAACAATAGAGGAAGCTAATGACAAGGATCATGAAGCTTCGGACGATGCTGCTACTGAACGTCGCAGGTCGACAAGGTCGCGTGCCCCTCCTGAGTGGTACGGCAACCCTGTCTTGACTGTCTTGTTAGTAGAAGACAGTGAACCTATGAACTATGAGGAAGCGATGATGAGCCCAGACTCTGAGAAATGGCTAGAAGCCATGAAATCCGAATTGGGATCCATGAGCAAAAACCAAGTATGGACTTTGGTGGACCCTCCTAGCGACCGAAAGGCCGTTGAGTGTAAATGGATCTTCAAGAAGAAAACGGACGCGGATGGTAATGTTACTGTCTATAAAGCACGGCTTGTCGCGAAAGGTTTTCGACAAGTTCAAGGTGTTGACTACGATGATACTTTCTCTCCCGTAGCGATGTTTAAGTCCATTCGGATTTTATTAGCAATTGTTGCGTTTCATGATTATGAAATATGGCAGATGGATGTCAAGACTGCTTTCCTCAATGGCAACATTGATGAAGAGTTGTATATGATGCAACCCGAAGGTTTTGTCGATCCTAAGGATGCTGATAAAGTATGCAAACTTCAGCGTTCCATTTATGGACTGAAACAAGCATCTCGGAGTTGGAACCTTCGTTTTGATCAAGTGATCAAGAGCTTTGGATTTTTTCCAAATTGCTACGAAGCTTGCATCTACAAGAAAGTGAGTGGGAGCTCGGTGACATTTCTGGTACTATATGTGGATGACATATTGATTATTGGAAATGACATCAACATGCTTAACGATGTGAAGAGTTATTTGAACAAGTGTTTTTCAATGAAAGACCTAGGTGAAGCTGCTTATATATTGGGCATCAAAATCTATAGAGATAGACAAAGACGCCTGATAGCTTTAAGCCAGAGTACATACCTAGACAAAGTTCTAAAAAGGTTCAGAATGGATAAGGCAAAGAAAGGTTCGGTGCCTATGTTGTCAGGTAAGATATTGAGCAAGGCTCAGTGTCTAGCTACGGTAAATGATAGGGAAGCTATGAGCAAAGTGCCTTATGCCTCGGCCATAGGTTCTATCATGTATGCCATGCTGTGTACTAGACCGGATGTGTCCAATGCTCTTAGTTTGACGAGCAGATATCAAAGTGATCCAGGAGTGGAACACTGGACAGCCGTGAAGAACATCCTAAAGTACCTAAATAGGACTAAAGAAATGTTCTTAGTCTATGGGGGTGATGAACAGCTCGTCGTAAAAGGTTACGTCGACGCTAGTTTCGACACCGACAAGGATGATTCTAAATCTCAGACGGGATACATTTATATTTTGAATGAAGGAGCTGTGAGCTGGAGAAGCTGCAAGCAAAGCGTGATCGCGGGATCTACAGTAGAAGCGGAATACATGGCTGCTGCAGAAGCGTCAAGTGAAGGATTTTGGATCGGGAACTTCATCACTGAGCTTGGCGTGGTTCAGGGACGGAGCCAGCTTCTCAACTTGAGGGGGGAAAAATTGGCATGAGGGGGGCAGACTTGGCTAAATCAATAAGAAATTGGAGCTTTAGTGAGAAGAGTTCTTCACGAATTTCATACCATGGGGGTGGCTAAGCCCCCCTCGTCCCCCCCCTTGTCTCCATCCCTGGCGTGGTTCCAAGTGCATTGGACCCACTGGAGATATTGTGTGACAACACTGGCGCCATAGCACTCGCTAAGGAACCAAGATATCATCCAAAGACAAAGAATATCAACCACAAGTTTCATATAATCCGAGATTATATAGCAGATGGAGATCTGAAGATTAGCAAAGTACATACAGATCTGAATGTCGCAGATCCATTGACTAAACCACTTCCACGTGTAAAACATGATCAGCACCTCAGTGCCATGGGTGTGAGATTGTTGCCAAATGTAAACTAGATTATTGACTCTAGTGCAAGTGGGAGACTGTTGGAATTATGACCTAGAGGCAATAATAAAGATGTTATTATTATAATTCTTGTTCATGATAATGTTTATATTCCATGCTAGAATTGTATTAAGCGGAAACTTTAATACTTGTGTGGTTTATGAACAACACCGTGTCCCTAGTACGCCTCTATGGACTAGCTCATTGATTAATGATGGTTAAGGTTTCCTAACCATGGACATGAGTTGTCAATTAATAATGAGATCATATCATTGGGAGAATGATATGGTGGACAGACCCAAACTAAGCGAAGCAATTAGTTCGTGTCATCGTGTTCGTCTTTGCGAAGCTTTTCTTATGTCAAATATTGTATTCCTTAGACCATGAGATAATACAACTCCCTGGTATCGGAAGAAATCTTTGAGGTCATCAAACGTCATCCTATGAGAGGGTGATCATAAAGGTGTCTCTCAGGTGATCGGAAAGTATTTGTTGGGTTATATGTATCGAGATGGGATTTGTCCCTCCCAAGTCGGAGAGATATACTTCGGGCCCACTCGGTAATCGATATCAACACCGCTTGCAAGCATGTGGTTAAGGAGTTAATCACAAAGTGATATCGGATTACGGAACGAGTAAAGTACTTGTTGTGAACGAGATTGAACTAGGTATGACGGTACCAACGATCAAATCTCGGGCAAGTAAAATATCACGAGACGAAGGGAATATATATATGGGATTGATTGAATCCTGGCATCATGGTTCATCCGATATGATCATCGATGAATGTGTGGGAGTCAATATGGGTTTCCAGACCCCGCTGTTGATTATTGATAGAAGATCATGTCTGCATATTCTCGAACCCGCAGGGTCACACACTTAACGTGTCTCGACGCTAGGATAGATTGGATAATTGGTTTATGAGTTTTTGTTCGGAGTCTCGGATGGGATCCGGGACATCACGAGAGGTTCCAGAGTGGTCCGGAGAATAAGATTCATATAAGGCAGTGCAGTTTTTGGAGTTCGGAATTGTTCCGGGTTAATCGGTATTGTACCGGAAGCTTCTAGAACCTTCCAGAAGGGGACCAACGTGGCCACACCTTCCGGGAGGGGGCATGGGCCTATGAGGGAGTGCCCTGGCCGCATTGGTCCAGGGGCACAAGGCCCCATAGGGCCCAGCCGGCCAAGAGGGTTTAAACTCTAGATAGAGCTTCTAGAAGGGGGGGGTTTCCTTGCCCCCCACTCCTCCTCCTTGGCCGCCGGCCTTGGCTTGGGGGAGGGGGCTAGGGTTGCCGCCCCACCCCTCTATATAAAGAGGTCTGGGGGCGCACCACCCCCCACACCTTCCCCTCCAACCCTAGCCGCCCTGCTGCTCTTCCTCTCTCCCTCCCGACTGTTTGTAGGCGAAGCCCTGCTGCAGAAATTCTCCACCATATACACCACGCCGTCGTGTTGTAGATCCAATCCGTCTCTCCACAATACTTGCTGGTCCGAGGAAGGAGGAGACGTCGAGGTGTTGCACGTGTGCATCTCACGGAGGCACCGCCACTTGTGGTGCTAGAGCGGATCGGATCGCGAGGAGGAGAAGCAAGTACGACTACATCACCCACGTTCCGACGAACGTTCCGCTGTGCGAATCTTCAAGGGTATGAAGATCTAATCCAATCTCTCTCGTTGTTTGCATCTCCAAGATTAGATCTTGGCTTTCCCTCTGTTCGCATTCGTAGAAAATTTTGATTTACTATGCCGCGAAACCCTTCAGTTCGGATGATAACCTGAAGGTGGACCTCTAGTCATAGATGCAGTTGGATGGCGGTCTATAACCTCATAGGATCTTTCTGACTAGTAATTGCATTGTTATGCCTTGCTCAGTTCCTGTAAATTGCCCTGTTGTAATTTGTTTACCCTTCATGCCATGTTGTTTATCTAAGGAGAGCACCTCTAGTGAACTATGGACCCCGGTCCAATCTTTACCATTGATACATCTTCCACTATTACTTGTTTACTTGTTGCAAACCATTACCTTCCACAACATACGTTTAATCCTTTGTTACAGAAAACCGGTGATCTTGACAACCTCACTGTTCGTTGTGGCAAAGTCTTGAGTTTGTGTTGTGCAGGTCTCCACGTTGCTTGCAACACCTGTGTGACATTTCCTTCCTCCTTCTGGTTCGATAACCTCGGTCTCAACTGAGGGAAAACTTGCTGATTGCTCTTCACACCCTGCGCTTAGGGTTACCAACAAAGTGCCACGTCGAGCACCATCAAGTCTTTCTGGCGCCGTTGCCGGGGAGGCTAAGGACGTCTTCACTAGGGGAGTCCCTCACTTACTTTCTATTTACTTTGTTTATAGTTTGCTTTGTTTCTTTTGCTTGGTTTTGTTTGCCTCTTTCAAAAAACACAAAAAAATTAGTTCCTGCTCTAGCTGCTGCTGCTGTTTTTGGCTTGCCCACCTTTGCCAAAATGAACTCCGCTGAGAACACCAAGTTGTGTGACTTCACTAGCACCAACAACAATGATTTCCTAAGCACTCCTATTGCTCCACCTGCTCCTGATGGTACCTTTTATGAAATTAAGCCTGCTTTGTTGAATCTTGTGATGAGAGAGCAATTTTCTGGTGCTGATTCTGATGATCCTGCTGCCCATCTCAATAGCTTTGTTGAACTTTGTGAGATGCAAAAGTATGTAGATGGAGATATTATTAAGCTCAAGGTTTTTCCTTTCTCCTTGAGGGGAAAAGCTAAAGAATGGTTGCTTTCTTTGCCTAAAAATAGTATTGATTATTGGACTAAGTGCAAAGATGCTTTTATTGGAAAGTACTATCCTCCTGCTAAGATTATATCTATGAGAAGTGACATTATGAAATTTAAACAACTTGATAGTGAACATGTTGCTTCAACTTGGGAAAGAATGAAATCTTTGGTTAAGAATTGCCCTACTCATGGACTCACTGCTTGGATGATTATCCAGACTTTTTATGCAGGTTTGAACTTCTCCTCAAGAAATCTGTTGGATTCAGCTGCTGGAGGTACTTTCATGGGCCTCACTTTAGGTGCTGCAACAAGGCTCCTTGGTTAACTACTCTGAATGGCATGTTGAGAGAGCTCCACATGGTAAGAAGGTAAATTCTGTTGAGGAAACCTCCTCTTTGAGTGAAAAGATTGATGTTATTATGGCTATGCTTGTTAATGGGAAAGCTCCTCTAGATCCTAATAGTGTTCCCTTAGCCTCTTTGGTTGCTCAAGAAGAGCAAGTTGATGTGAACTTCATTAGAAACAACAATTTTAGCAACAATACTTATGGCAATTATAGGCCTTATCCTCCTAGTGGAAATGTTTATCATGGTAGATCTGGAATGCCTAGTGAAAAAAGGATTCTAGAAGTAGAGAGATCCACTAAGAATTTTATGCAGATGCAATATGAGCAAAATAAGATTTTCACTAAAACTATGGAGGAACAGTCTAGCATCTTGAAAAATATTATCCATCATCTTGAGAATCTGAATAGAGAAATTCCTAGTTACAGTCAAAAATTTTGAGTGCTGAGAAAAATATATCCTCTTTCTCTGAAGCTCAGTCTTCCTTGATTAATAAAATGGCTGCTAAACCTGAAACTATGGAAAACAACTTTGCTACTGCTCATGCCACACAAGTTACTATTGATGAAAATGTTAGGCTGTTAGCTCAACTTCATGCTAAGTGGTAAAGGGAAGCTGAAATTGACAGAAACAATAGTGTGTGCACCACACCATCACCACTAAACCACATGTAGTCCCTATTCCTACTCCTATTATGACTAAGCCTATTGAGCCTACTACTAGTGATGCTAAGTTTGACTTTGATATTGATGGTTGCAATATTTCTGAAGGGATTATGTTCTTGCAAAAGCTTGCTAGAAGTCCTGATGCTAGTGACATGCATATTGCCTTGACCAAACACATTACAGATGCTCTTGTTAAGATTAAGGAAGAGAAGCTAAAACACAAAGCTTCTATTCCTAGGAAAATAGAAGATAATTGGGAACCCATTATTAATATGCAAGTGAATGACTTTGATCTCAAAGCTTCATGTGATCTTGGTTCTAGTGTCTATATTATGCCTAGGAAGATTTATGAAATGCTTGATTTGCCACCTTTAGAAGATTGTTATTTAGATGTCCCACTCAATGATAATGCTAAGAAGAAACTCATGGGGAGTATTAATGATGTTCTCATCATGGTTAACAATGCTTATGTCCCTGTGGATTTGTTTGTTTTGGATGTTGAATACAATGCTTCTTGTCCTATTACTTTGGGAAGACCTCTTCTTATAACAGTTGGTGCCATCATTGATATGAAAGAAGGCACCATTAAATATCAATTTCCATTCAATAAAGGTATTGAAAACTTCCCTATGAGGAGAGAGAAGTTGCTTTTTGATCTTCCTTTGAAAGCAAGATTTGATGTTAATGCTTCTTCATTTGAAAATACTTGATTCTTCTTGCTTCTTGTGCCTAACTTAAAGGCGTTAAAGAAAAGTACTTGTTGGGAGATAACCCAAGAGTTTCCTTGAGTCTTGGAAGTTATTACTACAGTAATGACCTCTCATTATCCTTTATGTTTGCTTTTTGTGCCAAGAATGACCTCTAATAAGAGGGAACTAAGATTTGGGGAGTTGCTGTCCCGAAACAGATTTCTATCCTCCACCAAAAAAATTCGTAAGGAAGCTCTGTAAATCGGATTGAGCTCAACATTTATGAATAAATCCCCCACTATGTTAGATAACTTTCGTTAGTTCAACACTTTTTCATTTGAGCAACATAAGATGTTCAAAAAAATCGGTTTCTACCTGCTGGTCTGTTTTGACAGATTTCTGCCATTATTTGCATTTGCTTCTTATTGATTCCTTTTTGAGTTCTCTTCAGGTAAATTGAGCTTTTTGAAGGAGTTACTACAGTAGCTTGTGTTTTTAGTGAAAATTCTTGCTGTTCCAAATCTTTGCCAATGGTCTAATATCTTTTGAATACACTAATGTTGCTAATGAAGATTGTGTGAAGTTTTGTATGAAGGAAAAATTTCAGATGTAAAGAGAGAATGATGCAATGAGATGAAGAATGGAAAAAATCTCAAGCTTGAGGATGCCACCATGGTGTTACCCCAATAAATATCCAAGAGGTACAAGCGTCAAAGCTTGGGGATGCCCAAGGCATCCCCTTCTTCATCAATAAAAAGCTCATGTATGTCTAGACACTTTGTTTTTATTGTTTCATGCACAGTTATGTTGTTCTTGGAGCGTCTTAGTTTTCGTTTGCTTTGCTTAGGTTGTTTAGTTTGCTTGAATAAAGAAGTTTGGACCCCCGTTCTCGCTGTGTTGTTTTGCAAATAAGGTTGCTTGGTGTTTGGAAAGGAGTAGTAAGTTCTTGCTTGAAGCGCAAGAGGAGCTTGCATTGACTGTGACTTAGACTTTGGCATGACATTCTAGGTGTTGTTTTAGCATTATTCTTAGTGATTATTGCTGTAGCATGTATTGTTCCAAACAATTGGGATTGCTTAGTGTGCCTTGAAGAAATTATGCGTTGTTTTAGCATGCAAAAGCATAGTATTGTGGTATTCTCCTTTGATGCTTTTGCTTGGGTTGACTTGGCACATGATCACACCATGTTATGACTCTCACAAGTCACCATTAGCCTCTATGATCATTTAGTCCTTGACTTGTAGTACCACTCTTTGCTTTGATTAGTTTGCTTTGTTGCACTGCATGATTTTGGCCATTATTGCTCTCTTAGTTGGTTGCTCCCAGTCTTTTGCTAGCCTCCACTTGTATGAGTAAGTTCTACTCATGCCTCCAACTCCCAAGAAACCAAGTTATTCCAAAGTGTCCACTATAAATTCCTATGCATGGTGTGTTACACCATTCCAAGTATATTCTTGTTTTCAACTATCTTCCAATTAAAAACTATTTTGTTATGTGAAAACTTAGTGATTAAAGCCCTCACGAACTTGATGGCACACTATTATTTGCCCCTAATAAACTTGAACCATTGTGACAACTTTGTTGTATATGCTTGCACTAAGTTGGAATTAGCAGAACTGTGCTGTCACGGGGAACGTTTTCAACATTGCACTTGTACCTTGTTGTACTCAGTTGATATCATGTTCTTTTGTTTATGGATTTCACCGGTGTGAAATAAAGAGGGGACTTGTAAGTCCATGGAGGTTTTATTCTGTCTTAGAGAAACGCCTGGGCCGCTAGCCTAAGCCATGCCTAATCATGGTGGAAACTTGCAGCATCACCATAATGAGCTATCTATGAAGCATCCTCAATAAAAAACTATGCATATGGTAAATAAAAAGATTGCTGAGATGCTCATTGTCTGCTTGCCTTGTCATTTTGGTTATGGGAAAGCTCCTGTACCATGTGCAAGGGGTACCCCGTTGGCGGTTCTCAATGATATGCAAATACTTACAGTGACAAGAACTTACATGGACCCAAAGTTGAGTATGCATGAGGTGTGGCCCTCATATTCAAGGGACTTGAGATTTCCAGCTTATACTTCGTCAAGCATATACTCCAGCTTTGCCACTTTAACCTTAACCACTTCAAGATTCTTATGATAGGGGCAATGAGGGCTAAAAGCTAACAAGTACCATAATTTTTGGAAGCTCATTTTGAAACTTGTAATCCCTGATTCCTTTACAAAAAGGCCTTTCTTCCACCACTATTGAGTCTCCACCTTCTACCTTTAGGCACCATTAAGAGAGCATAGTTGTCATCCTATGTGCAGTGTTCCAAAGCTTATTAATTGATGCATATTGTGTTATTACTTGCTCTTGTGCTACTTGTTTCTAGTCACCCTTGTGAACTTTGCAGGTGTCCAATGCATTTTATTGCTACTCTATGAGGGACAAGCTGAATGACATTATGCTATGTTTTCTGCATGTGAAACAAAAAAACGTTTTTCAATGCATGTTATTCATGATCTTTGTTTGTAGCTTGTCATGTTGCATGCATAGTTACTATGTCCTATTGTTAGAACTCCATCTTTCATGCACATGTTTAGAGTTCTTTGATCCTAGCTTTCAATGCTTACAAATGGTTGGATATTTATTGTGAGGGTGCATGTCACCTCAAAAATTATTCTGATTATCACTTACCTACTCGAGGACAAGCAGGAGTTAAGCTTGGGGATGTTGATACGTTGGAAACGTATCTATAATTTTTGATGCTCCATGCTTGTTTAGTATCTACTTTGCTTTACTTGTCCACACTTTGAGGTGCTTTTTACATGTTTTCTGGTACTAACCTACTAACAAGTTGCAACAGTGCTAGATGCCTGTTTTCTGCAGTTTTTGGTTTCAGAAAAGTTAGTAAAGAATTATTCTCGGAATTGGACGGGACAAATGCAAAGTCAATTACTTTCCGTGGGGAACAAGAAGTCCAGAGGAGAGCCGGAGGGACCGTCTAGAGGGGCCAGACCCACCCCAGGCGGGGGTGGGCCCAGCCCCGCGCCTGGCTAGGGTTTGGTCGCCCTAGCCGCCTCCTCGGTCTCCCCCTTTGCCTATAAGAAGCCCCCGATGAAGAAACCCTAGGGAACAGATCAAATCTCGATGAAACCGTCTGTAGCCGCCGCTACCATCGTCCCTAGATCGGTGGGGGAGATCTGAAGTTCTTCTCGGCACCCTGCCGGAGGGGATATCATCCCGGAGGCCTTCTCTCCGGTATGATGCGTGAGTAGTTCCACCTTGGACTATGGGTCCATGTAGTAGCTAGATGGTTGTATCTCCTCCTTTGTGCTTTCATGTATAGATTTTGTGAGCTCCGTTCATGATCAAGATCTAATCTATTTGTAATCATGCATGTTGTGTTTGCGGGTATCCGATGGATATTGAGATTATTATGTTGGTTTGATTAATGGTTTTGTCTTTATGATTCTATCATGTCTGTGTTGTTTGTGATCTTGCATGCTCTCTGTTGTTAGTAGCTATCTTGGCCAAGTAGTTGCTAGTGACTCCAAGATGGGGTATTTATGCTCGATAGTGGGTTCATGCCTCTAGTTTCCAAGGGAAGTGACAGAAATCTCTTGGTTGTAGATGTGTTGTTGCTACTAGGGAGAAAACAACGGTGTCTTGTTCATGGAACATGTGGACTGTTTACCTTACACACTTTGCTTAAAGCAGTTGTCTGTTGCTTGCAACTTAATACTGGAGGGGGTTCGGATGATAACCTGAAGGTGGACTTCTAGTCAAAGATGCAGTTGGATGGCGGTCTATGTATCTTGTTGTATTGCCCAATCAACCTCATAGGATCTTTATGACTAGTAATTGCATTGTTATGCCTTACTCAGTTCCTGTCAATTGCCCTGCTGTAATTTGTTTACCCTTCATGCCATGTTGTTTATATAAGGAGAGCACCTCTAGTGAATTATGGACCCCGGTCCAATCTTTACCATTGATACATCTTCCGCTGTTACTTGTTTACTTGCTGCAAACTATTACCTTCCACACCATACGTTTAATCCTTTGTTACAGCAAACCGGTGTGCTTGACAACCTCACTGTTCGTTGGGGCAAATCTTGAGTTTGTGTTGTGCAGGTCTCCACGTTGTTTTCAACACCTGTGTGACGTTTCCTTCCTCCTTCTGGTTCAATAACCTCGGTCTCAAGTGAGGGAAAACTTGATGCTTGCTCTTCACACCCTGCGCTCGGGGTTACCAACAAAGTGCTACGTCGAGCACCATCAAATGGTCGTGAATTTGATAACACTTCTTTCTCTCTCAAGGCATTCTTCTCTGTTTTCATGTCCTTATACTTCTTCTCAAAACGGTAAAGCTGAACGTTCTCTTTGTTCCATTAATGACATTCTTTGCACATTACTTTCACAAGCTTCTCTTCCTTCTCGCTTTTGGGCTGAAGCCCTTCGCACCGCCATGCTACTTATAAATATTAGATCAACCAAAACCTGCCCTCTTTACTCGCCTTTTCAATCTCTTTTTCTTTCTCACCCTGACTACTCTTTTTTGCGTGTTTTTGGTTGTCTATGTTTTCCCAACACTGACTCTACCACCTCTAACAAACTAGAACCACGCTCACTACATTGCATTCATCTTGGTCTTTCTGATGATCACAAAGGATATCGTTGCTTTGATCCATATTTTGGTCGTGTTCTTGTGTCTCGCCATGTCACATTCGATGAAAATACTTTTCCTTACGCTGCCACCCAAACCACCCAACAAACTGAACCAACCAGCCCCACCAACAAAACCTCTTCCTTAGTTCATCCTGTCGTCATCTCTGTCACGGCAGAATTTTGCCCTGTTTCTCTGCCGCGGCAACCTTTTCCCCTATTTTTCTGCCACGGCAGCCCTTCGGCGCGGCAAATTTTTCTGTTGATTCGCTGCGGCAGCAGCCTGTCGCAACCCACACTCCTGCCATGCCATAGCACCACTTCTCTGCCGTGGCAGACCCCGGAGCAAAACACTCTGTCCTACTCCGAGTCAACCACTGAAACACCCACTCCTACCATCGAGACCTCTTCCACATAACCTCTACCACCCAATGTCGTACCTACTCAACCACCTACAAATGATCATGTCATGCGCACCCGTGCAAAACGAGGATTCCTTCTACCTATTAAACGCCTAAATCTCACAGCAACCGCCATAATTTCTCCTATACCCACATCCTATAAACGTGCTCTTCTTGATCATCTTTGGCTTTCAGCTATGCGTGATAAATTTGGTGCTCTCAGCAAAATAATACATGTACTCTTGTTCCAAAACCATTTGGTGTTAATGTTGTTTTAGGCAAATGGGTTTTTCGACATAAGTTTCACGCTGACACTACTCTTGCTCGTTACAAAGCTCGATGGGTATGTCGTGATTTTTCTCAGCAACATGGCATTGATTTTGATGAGACTTTTTCTCCTGTTGTCAAACCAAGCACTATTCGCTTAGTTCTTAGTCTTCTTGTTTCCTCCTCTTGGCCTATCCACCAACTTGATGTTAAAAATGCTTTTCTTCATGGCACTCTAATGAAACCGTATATTGTCAGCAACCCTCTGGTTTTGAGCATCCCTCTTCTACCAATCTCATTTGTTTACTCAAATTTTTTCTTTATGGGCTCAAATAGGCTCCTCGTGCCTGGTTTCAATGTTTTGCCACCTACATTCAAATCATTGGTTTTATTTCCTCAAAATCTGATTCCTCTCTCTTTATTTTTCGTTCTTCTAAACACAATTTTCTGCCTATATTTTTGGTTTATGTTGATGATATAGTTTTCACTGCTAGTTCTGATTATTTTCTAAACCATATAATTTCTTATCTTAATCATGAATTTTTGATGACTGATCTTGGTCCTCTTCACCATTTTCTTGGAATTAATGCTTCTCGAACTAAGTCCACACTCTTTCTTTCTCAGTGTCAATATCTTTTAGATTTTCTTTCTTGTTCTGGAATGTCTGATTGTCAACCCTCTCGTACTCTAGCCGACATTGGTGCTAAATTGTCGGCCGATGGTGATCTTGTTTCTGACCCCACTTTCTATCGCAACATCACTGGTGCTCTCCAATCTGCGACCCTTACTCGCCCGGATATTTCTTACTCGGTTCAGCAAGCATGTATTTTTATGCATGATCCTCGCTCTCCTCATCTTGCTCATGTAAAACACATTCTTCGCTATTTAAAAGGCACTCTTGATCATGGTCTTCTTCTTAATTCTTCATCTCCAACAAGATTGACAGTTTATTCTGATGCGGACTAGGCAGGTTGTATAGATACTCGAAGGTACACATCCGGATTTTGTGTTTATTTGGGTGATAATCTTGTTTCTTGGTGTTCTAAAAGGCAGGTAACAGTTTCCAGGTCTTATTCTAAGGCTGAGTATAGGTCGGTTGCTCATGCCGTGGCCGAGGCAGTGTGGTTGTGTCAGCTTCTCATTGAGCTTCATCGATCGCTTGAGCGTACTACCGTTGTTTATTGTGATAATATTTTTGTAGTCTACATGGCCTCCAATCCAGTTCAACATCATCACACAAAGCATATTGAGATTTACATACACTTTGTTCGTGAGAAGGTGGCTCTTGGAGAAGTTTGAGTTCTTCATGTTCCTACAAGTGCTCAATTTGCTGATATTTTCACCAAAGGTCTTTCAACTGCAGGGTTCACCGACATATGCTCTAGTCTCAACATCGTTACTCCTGACGTTGAGACTGCGAGGTGATATTAGAGTATAGGTCGGTTAGGGTTAGGCCCATACGATTCGGCCTCCCTCTCTCTTTGAGTTGTAGTTTATCTCTATTAGTCCTTGGAGGCTAAGTCTTGTAATCTATATAAACAGCCCTTCGAGGTCTCAATCAATACAACTATTATTCTCTCAATATCCCATAATATCAGTTTGACCTTTTGGTTGGCTTGATCTTCACATATTTGTGGAGAATTTGAGAGAGGATACGAAGAACATGATGAACTCAACGAACAACATGATACAAACACACACTACATCTGATACAATTCGGTTTACTCTCGTTGGTCACCTCCATGATCCTCCATGCAGGGGACCTGAGGAGGAGGATATGTTGGGGATATGAGTGGAGGTGGTGGCTATGGAGTTGGCAAGGCATCAGGGCTCATCCATGGAGGTATGTGGATGGATGCCTTCTCCCATGGCTCCTCCCTCTCTTATATACGCTTAAGATCGTCCCTAATTGTCCCTCCTATGTTTCCTATGGTCTAAGAAGGTCTAGAAACAAATGGGGATAAAATTGATGAAGAAACGCGTTAGTTCCGGTAGTTTTCGTTGCCCAGAACCCAAGATACAGGCGGAACGTATGACCGCACATGCCCGTACCGATGCTCGTTAAAGCGTCTGACTCCTTCGGTATATTGGCCGCTATTTTTTCATACAAACTCTGATTTGGGTGCTCTTATGCTCGTTGAGTTCGTATGGATGATAGATGCAATATCATGGTCTTGGATATTCATTTTGAGTTGATGGAAAAATATCACTTTTCCACTCTTCATATGGATATGTGGTGCCTATAGCTCTTCCATATTGCCCTTTCTTTGTTCATTTTGCCTTGCTTTGTCCATAATTGTCAATAACACATACACACATATCAAAGAAAATAAAAAGTAATAAAACCATAATAAAAACTAATAGTTGCACAACACTTATGAATATGAATAAGAACTTGTAATCATGCATATTTAGTCATAGTAATAACTATACAAAGAATGATATGACTGGTTTAATGCACATTATATATGCTTAAAAGTATACATATTTTCCACTCATCCACTTCCCCAAACTTAAACCTTGCTCGTCCTCGAGCAAGAAGATGGTTAATAACTTCATGCTATCATCTAGCTTACCATTGAAGATCAACATGTATCCTTATTTTTCCTACAAGCTCGAAGAAAGATAGAACGTAATCATACATAGCAACACAAGATCGGTTATGTGACTTCCCAACTACTATAGATTAATCAAAATTTCTATGCCCAATGTCAAAAGTAAATATAGCTTGAAAGAAAACTTGTGATCCTCCTATTGCACATTTTTTATTATTTCTCCTCAGCTTTGTAAGGTAAAAACTTAGCATAGATAGATGTCAAACTCAAATAGTAATAAAGTAAATCACCCAATCATTCCATCTATTCAAGGCACTCAACTGCAAACTTTGGTTATTGACCTCTCAAAAAATCTATTCTTTAGTAACGAGACTATGCCAAAATAAAATTTATTTCTTTGCTCTTTTATTTTCCATAAGTATCTAGAGCTTCACACATCCCGTCGGAATTCAAAAACTTTGAATGGTCGCTTTTATTTCTTCTCATGTTCATATGGATATCTATATGTTCTTTGCACTAAAGCTTTTAACTCCCTTTTGTACTTTTATTATTTTGGGAGTTGTGCAAATTGAAGGGAATATGCCCTGAGAGGCAATAATAAAGTGTTTATTATGTGTATTCCAAGTATATGATAGATGTTTATTTTGCATGCTATAATTGTATTAATACGGAAACGTTAATACATGTGTGTTTAATAAACAAACAGAAAGTTCCTAGTTATGCCTCTCTCATAAACTAGCTCGTTGATTAACAAGATGATCAAGGTTTCCTGATCATGGACATTGGATGTTGTTAATAACGGGATCACAACATTAGTGTAATGGTGTGATGAACATTCATCCGAAGTATAGCATTACGATCAAAGTCATTGAGTTTATATTGCTATAACAACTTACGAAGTGATCCTAATCCTTAGACCATGAGATCATGTCAATCACTAACACCGGAAGAGTTTCTTGATAACATCAAACGTCACACCGTAACAGGGTGATTATAAAGATGGATTCAGAATTAATAAAGTGTTATGTTGAGGCTCATGGATCGAGAGTGGAATTTGTTCATCCCAATGACGGATAGATATACTCTGGGCCCTCTCGGTGATATCACATTGATTAGCTTGCAAGCAAGTGATTTGATCACTAGAATGTTATATCACAGGAACGAGAAAAGAGTGCATGTCGGTAACGAGATCAAACTAGGTATGGAGATACCGATGATCGAATCTCGGACATGTAATATATTGTGAAACAAAGGGATTAAGATACTAGCGTAAAAGGTTCCGACGATCACAAGAAAGTCATCGTTGAATGTGTGGGAGTCAGTATGGGTCTCCAGATCCCGCTTCTGATTATTGATTCGAGAGGGGTCTCGATCATGTCCACATTATTCACGAACCGTAGGGTGACACACTTAAGAGACACCGACATCCAATTGGAGCAAATGTTTCATGCCAAAAGAATGAACAAGCGCAGGAATTTATTTCACTAGATACCGAAACAGGTTTTCGGGTGAAATTGCATAAAGTGGTTATGCATGTGAAATAGAATTCTAGCAAGGGGTTATTTGTGAATGTTTGTCATTAAAGTAATTGACAAAATTCTGAATAAAATAAAAGAGTTTTATTTAATGAGAGTTTGCATTAAATTTGGTGGAAATTTAATGGGAATTTGAGTGGACTTTTGAGTGGAGGGATTTTAAAGGGCATTTTGTGAGTGGAGTGTCCACCCACATGAATGAAGGAGGGGAGGGGGCAGCCCCCATGGCCGGCGGCCACCCCCTTGGGTGCCCCCCCTCCTCCTATAAAAGGAGCCCCCCTCCTCACTTGTCTCTCACACCTCCTCGTGAAGGATCTCTCTCCCCCTCTAGAATTTATCCCCCATGGTCTCGGACTAGCGAGATACATGTTCCCGGTGGCTATTCGGCAAGAAAGAGTTGTGCTTCCGCTGCATCGCTGGAGCGAGGAGGCGGAGGTTGCTCGGTGCCTCGAACATGTGTGCGAGCACGGATGCGCTGCTGATTTGCGGCGCTGGGACTTCCTCTCGATCTTGAGATCGGCAAGAGATCGTCTACATCAACCACGAGTTGAACTCGTTAAGCTTTGTCGGTCTTCAAGGGTATGTTCTCTACGGATATACATCCGCCCGTTGTTTGTATCTAGTAGATAGATCTTGGTATATAGTTCACATCGTAGGAAATTTTTTGTTTTCTATGCTGCGAACCCTACAGTGGTATCAGAGCCGGATCTATGCGTAGATACTTTACACGGGTAGTACACATATGAGTATGTGGGCGATGATGATCATGTTGTTGCTCCTTTGTTGTAATTTTGGATATTGGTGGCATAGTGGGATGAAGCGGCCCGGACAAACTTTACATGTCCTCGCACATGAGACCTGTTCCACGCTTGACATGCAACTAGTTTGCATAAGTGGATAGCGGGTGTCTGTCTCTCCTACTATAGTCAATATCTATTTTGCAAGCGAATTGTCAACAATTTTATTATCCTCGTTGTGGTTCATGTTCGTAGGTAAGAACGGTTCTATCTCGAAAGCCCTAGGCCACGTAAAACTTGCAATGGATAAATTAGAGGCGTCTAGTTTAGATTGTTGCTGGGCTAGTGTTATGATATGGTAGTGTTGTAAGTAGAAGTATGAGATGATACTCTTACAACACACATAGCATGTAAAATCCATAGACCTTGGATTTACACATATAGGTATGATAGTGATCATACCACGATGCACATGATAGAGATCATCTGCGGGAACCATATCATTTCACTAATAAACATATGATGTTTGATAGCATCTTATATTGCTTGTTTAGCGCTTTGTTAGCATAATAAGATGATCCCTCATTTAAATATCAAGATAAGAATGTGTTCTTCCTTTAGTATGCACCGATTATGTTTTCGTCGCTCCAAGACATCACGTGTTGATCGGGTGTTCTTGGATCCACGACCATATTTCGGGTGTAAAACAGTTACACACGCGAATACTAAGGTTCTAACTTGGCGAGCCTAGCATGTACAGACATGGCCTCGGAACACGGACCGAAAGGTTAAGCATGAGTCATATAGTTGATATGATGCCCATTTGATGCTCGCCTTTGAAGCTATACCGACTCACGTGATGATCGGACTTGGTGTAGTGGATTTGGTTCATGTAATCACCAAAAAGGCACGAGGGATGTCGTTTTTGAGTGGGAGTTCATTCGTAATATAGATTAGTTGAACTCAATCTATCATACACTTAGTCTAAACTTTACAAATTCTGTTGTAGATGGCACCACCTGCTTTTAATTTCAATGTGTTCATGGAGAAAGAGAAACTAACAACGAATGGTAGCAACTTTACCGAATGGGCGATGAATTTGAGGATTCTCCTCTCTGCTGCACAAAAGCAATATGTGCTAGAAGCGCCGTTAGGCCCCCCACCTTTAGATGATGCCCCTGACGAGGAGAAGAATGTCTATCAGACTCGTTAGGAGGACCACAACTTAGTTCATTGCGGCATATTGTATGGGCTAGATCCGGAACTTCGAAAGCGTTTCGGAAACGGCAATGCATTTGATACAATGGGTGAGTTGAAAATGATTTTCGACACACATGCTGTTGTAGAGAGCTACAACGCTTCAGAAAAGTTCTTTAGCTGCATGATGGAAGAGCACAGCTCCGTTAGTGAGCATGTACTCAAGATGTCGGGTTACGCCGATAAGCTTGTGTCCTTGGGAATATCGATTCCCATTGACTCAGGCATCCATCGTGTTCTGCAGTCTCTGCCACCTAGCTATAAGAGCTTCGTGATGAACTATAATATGCAAGGCATGAAGAAGTCTCTCCCCGAGCTTCTGTCAATGCTTAAAACTGCAGAAGTGGAGATCAAAAAGGAACATCAAGTGTTGATGATCAATAGGAACACTGGTTTCAAGAAAGACAAGAAGGGAAAACGGAAGGGAAGTAAGGGCGGCAAGCCTATTGCCGCGCCTGAAAAGAAACCCCGAGTTGGACCTAAGTCTGATTCCGAGTGCTACTATTGTAAGGGGACTGGCCACTGGAAGCACAACTGCCCCAAGTATCTGGCAGACAAGAAGGCCGGCAAGGCAAACAAAGGTATATATGATATACATGTTATTGATGTGTACTTGACTAGTGCTCGTAGTAGCACCTGGGTATTTGATACCGGTTCAGTTGCTAATATTTGTAACTCGAATCAGGGGCTGCAGAACAAGCGACCGCTAGCAAGGGGTGAGGTCAAGATGCGTGTCGGCAATGGATCAAGCGTTGATGTGATCGCCGTCGGAACGCTGCCTCTCCACTTGCCGTCGGGATTAGTTATAAACTTGAATAAATGTTATCTGGTGCCTGCACTGAGCATGAACATTGTATCTGGATCGTGTTTGATGCGAAGTGGTTATTCATTTAAATCCGAGAACAATGGTTGTTCCATTTATATGAATGAAATCTTTTATGGTCATGCACCGATGATGAATGGTTTATTTCTATTAGATCTCGATGATAATGTTACACATATTCATAATGTTGATGCTAAAAGGATTAAACTTAATGATGATATATCCGCATATATGTGGCACTGCCGTCTAGGTCATATTGGCGTTAAACGCATGAAGAAGCTCCATTCGGATGGACTTTTGGAATCACTTGATTATGAATCATTTGATACATGTGAGCCATGCCTTATGGGCAAGATGACTAGAACGCCGTTTTCCGGTTCAATGGAACGGGCGACAGATTTATTGGAAATCATACATTCTGATGTATGTGGTCCAATGAGTGTGTCAGCGCGAGGTGGATATCGTTATTTTGTTACTTTCACGGATGATTTGAGTAGATACGGTTATATCTACTTGATGAAACACAAGTCTGAAACCTTTGAAAAGTTCAAGGAATTTCAGAATGAAGTGGAAAATCATCGTAATAGAAAGATCAAATTTCTACGGTCCGACCGTGGAGGTGAGTATCTAAGTTACAAGTTTAGCACTCACATGAAAGAGTGTGGAATTGTTTCACAACTCACACCTGCCGGAACACCACAGCGAAATGGTGTGTCGGAATGTCGTAATCGTACTTTATTAGATATGGTTCGATCTATGATGTCTCTGACGGACTTGCCGTTGTCATTTTGGGGTTATGCACTAGAAACTGCTGCATTCACTTTAAATCGGGCACCATCTAAATTCGTTGAAAAGACACCGTATGAATTGTGGTTTGGAAACAAACCTAACCTGTCATTTCTTAAAGTTTGGGGATGCGATGTTTATGTGAAGAAACATCAACCGGATAAACTCGAACCCAAAGCGGAAAAATGCGTCTTCATAGGATACCCTAAAGAAACTATTGGGTATTCCTTCTATCACAGATCCGAGGGCAAGGTTTTTGTTGCCAAGAATGGATCATTTCTAGAGAAAGAGTTTCTCGCGAAAGGTGTGAGTAGTCGGAAGGTAGAACTCGAAGAGGTTGTCGAACCTTCTCTTCAAAGTATGGCGAGTAGCGCAGCGCCGGAAGTTGTTCCGGAGTTGGCTCCACCTGTTGAAGAGGGAACTAATGATAATGATCATGAAACTCCAAAAGAGAGTACTACCGAACCTCGCAGGTCAAACAGGACGCGTGCAGCTCCCGAGCTATACGGAAATCCTGCCATGAATTTCATGGTTGATGAAAATGATGACCCTGCGATGTATGAAGAAGCGATGATGAGCCCGGATTCCAATAAATGGTTAGAAGCCATGAAATCCGAGATGGAATCCATGCATGAAAATCAAGTTTGGAACTTGGTGGAATTACCTCACGACCGAAAGGCCGTGGAGAACAAATGGATTTTCAAAAGGAAAACTGATGCTGATGGTAATGTGACCGTCTATAAAGCTCGACTTGTCGCAAAGGGGTTTCGACAAATTCAAGGAGTTGACTACGATGAGACTTTCTCTCCCGTAGCGATGCTAAAGTCAGTTAGGATTATGTTAGCAATTGCTGCATATTTTGATTATGAGATATGGCAGATGGATGTCAAAACCGAGTTTCTCAATGGTAATATCGAAGAAGAGTTGTATATGATACAACCAAAGGGTTTTGTCGATCCTAAGGATGCTAACAAGGTGTGCAAGCTTCAGCGATCCATCTATGGATTGAAGCAAGCATCACGAAGTTGGAATCTCCGCTTTGATGAGGTGATCAAAGAGTTTGGATTTGTCCAAACTTATGGAGAAGCTTGTATTTACAAGAAAGTGAGTGGGAGCAATGTGGCATTTCTGATATTATATGTGGATGACATATTATTGATTGGAAATGATATAGATCTTTTAAACAGTGTTAAAAGTTATCTAAACAGCAAATTTTCAATGAAGGACCTAGGTGAAGCGTCATACATATTAGGCATAAAGATCTATAGAGATAGATCTAGGCGCCTAATAGGGCTATCGCAAAGTACATACCTTGATAAGATTTTAAAGAAGTTTAAAATGGACGGAAGTAAGAAGGGGTTCTTACCTATGTTGCAAGGCAAGACATTGAGTAAGACTCAAAGTCCGGCTTCGGCGGAAGAAAGAGAGATAATGGACAAAGTCCCCTATGCTTCAGCCATAGGCTCTATAATGTACGCCATGCTATGTACAAGACCGGATGTGGCACATGCTATTAGTTTGACTAGTAGGTACCAATCGGATCCAGGTTCGGAACACTGGATAGCGGTCAAGAATATCCTTAAGTACTTACGAAGAACTAAGGATATGTTTCTTGTATACGGAGGTGAAGAAGAGCTCGTCGCTAAGTATTATGTCGACGCTAGCTTTGACACCGATCCGGATGACTCTAAGTCTCAATCCGGATACATATTTCTCATGAATGGCGGAGCGGTTAGTTGGAGGAGCTCCAAACAACCTGTGGTAGCGGGATCAACAACGGAGGCCGAATATGTTGCTGCTTCAGAAGCAGCTCAGGAAGCAGTTTGGATGAAGGAGTTCATATCCGAACTAGGAGTAGTGGCAAACGCGTTGGACCCAATGGTGATCTATTGTGACAACAATGGTGCCATTGCCAATGCCAAATAGCCAAGGTCTCACAAGCATTCCAAGCATATTAAGCGCCGGTTTCACTCCATCCGCGAGCATGTCAAGGATGGAGATATAAAGATTTGTAAAGTACATACGGATCTCAATGTAGCAGATCCGTTGACTGAAACTCTCCCTAGAGCAAAACATGATCAACACCAAAACTCAATGGGTGTTAGATTTATCACTATGTAACTAGATTATTGTCTCTAGTGCAAGTGGGAGACTGAAGGGAATATGCCCTGAGAGGCAATAATAAAGTGTTTATTATGTGTATTCCAAGTATATGATAGATGTTTATTTTGCATGCTATAATTGTATTAATACGGAAACGTAAATACATGTGTGTTTAATAAACAAACAGAAAGTTCCTAGTTATGCCTCTCTCATAAACTAGCTTGTTGATTAACAAGATGATCAAGGTTTCCTGATCATGGACATTGGATGTTGTTAATAACGGGATCACAACATTAGTGTAATGGTGTGATGAACATTCATCCGAAGTATAGCATTACGATCAAAGTCATTGAGTTTATATTGCTATAACAACTTACGAAGTGATCCTAATCCTTAGACCATGAGATCATGTCAATCACTAACACCGGAAGAGTTTCTTGATAACATCAAACGTCACACCGTAACAGGGTGATTATAAAGATGGATTCAGAACTAATAAAGTGTTATGTTGAGGCTCATGGATCGAGAGTGGAATTTGTTCATCCCGATGACGGATAGATATACTCTGGGCCCTCTCGGTGATATCACATTGATTAGCTTGCAAGCAAGTGATTTGATCACTAGAATGTTATATCACAGGAACGAGAAAAGAGTGCATGTCGGTAACGAGATCAAACTAGGTATGGAGATACCGATGATCAAATCTCGGACATGTAATATATTGTGAAACAAAGGGATTAAGATACTAGCGTAAAAGGTTCCGACGATCACAAGAAAGTCATCGTTGAATGTGTGGGAGTCAGTATGGGTCTCCAGATCCCGCTTCTGATTATTGATCCGAGAGGGGTCTCGATCATGTCCGCATTATTCACGAACCGTAGGGTGACACACTTAAGAGACACTGACATCCAATTGGAGCAAATGTTTCATGCCGAAAGAATGAACAAGCGCAGGAATTTATTTCACTAGATACCGAAACAGGTTTTCGGGTGAAATTGCATAAAGTGGTTATGCATGTGAAATAGAATTCTAGCAAGGGGTTATTTGTGAATGTTTGTCATTAAAGTAATTGACAAAATTCTGAATAAAATAAAATAGTTTTATTTAATGAGAGTTTGCATTAAATTTGGTGGAAATTTAATGGGAATTTGAGTGGACTTTTGAGTGGAGGGATTTTAAAGGGCATTTTGTGAGTGGAGTGTCCACCCACATGAATGAAGGAGGGGAGGGGGCAGCCCCCATGGCCGGCGGCCACCCCCTTGGGTGCCCCCCCTCCTCCTATAAAAGGAGCCCCCCTCCTCACTTGTCTCTCACACCTCCTCGTGAAGGATCTCTCTCCCCCTCTAGAATTTATCCCCCATGGTCTCGGACTAGCGAGATACATGTTCCCGGTGGCTATTCGGCAAGAAAGAGTTGTGCTTCCGCTGCATCGCTGGAGCGAGGAGGCGGAGGTTGCTCGGTGCCTCGAACGTGTGTGCGAGCACGGATGCGCTGCTGATTTGCGGCGCTAGGACTTCCTCTCGATCTTGAGATCGGCAAGAGATCGTCTACATCAACCACGAGTTGAACTTGTTAAGCTTTGTCGGTCTTCAAGGGTATGTTCTCTACGGATATACATCCGCCCGTTGTTTGTATCTAGTAGATAGATCTTGGTATATAGTTCACATCGTAGGAAAATTTTTGTTTTCTATGCTGCGAACCCTACACAAATGAACTACATATGCTCAGTTCACATGGGAAGTCATAAAATAGATCAAACATAGTATCAACTCCCAAGCAAAGTATGAAAAAATTCACTTATGTGGTTTCGATACCTTCTTTTAATTTGCATGCTTTTGGCATAAATCTCAAAACCTCCAAATATAATTTTTAGTTGTCAACTTCCTTTGTAAGCAAACTATTGAGTCTATTATTTTAAACACGATGAGGTCAAACTACTCATAACTATTTATTTAAAACAAATCTATTAGTTATGTCAAACAAGTTCCTTAGAACTTCATTATATTTTTATATTCTATGTAGAAATCATGGCAATGTGTTGTGAAGGATCACAAAAAAAATTCACAAGCTCGATAATGATTTGACAAGGTGCATAAAAGTTCTAGCTCAACTCGTATGGGGTCTAACATGAACAAATATATCCTACAAATACAAAAGAAAACTCTATCAGTGCATATTTGCATCATGTTTTATATTATTATTTTGCACTGTAGTGGTAGGATGTTGGTATTTTACGGCATTCGCGCATCTTTTATGTCTATTTTCACCAGGATTAGGACATCTGATGGATACGATGGACACAACTCTTGGACCAGTTGTACTGGAGCGAAAAGGAGTCAAAACAGCGTAAATTGCTAATTTGAGAACTATCAATAACACCAGAAGAGAACCCGGGGCGATCGCAGCAACCAGTAGGTTTAATGACCAACTATACGGCGAGAATACTTTTTCCGGCTGTATAGTTGCCGCCTCTACCGTCTCTTCAAATATTTTCACCCCGTGCAATCAGATCTGAGAGACGACATACAGAACACCTACAAAATCGCCGAAAACCTCACCTTTGAAAGGGATCTAGAGGGGGAACTTGTCCAAGGGATCCATCTTCGCCCTACACAGATCTAGGAGGCCAAGGCATCGATCTTCATCTTCATAAACCGCCGCATCACCAACATCTCTATCCATCACATCTACATCCCATCTAGATCTTGTTATAATTCTCGTACTAGTTGTGGATTTATACAAGAACTATTCATCTATAATTGTTTCCATTATCATTGCCATAATGTTGTTTATCTCCATGTTTGAGTAGATCGTTAGTTCTTGGAGAGATGGAGAAACCCTAGCATATGATTGATATAAGATAGAGATTATTATATTATACATCATTATGTGTATGTGTTAATTGTCTTTATCTTGATGTTGAGAGTTGTGCACCTCTTAATATTTGCCTCTTATGGGGACTTGATGAAGGGGATTACCTGTTGGTAGACGGAGGAATGATAGCACTTACTGTGACTATAAAGCTATTGTCATTCTTTACGTACTAACTTGGGGAAGCAAGGAGAACTCAGTAAGCTATGTCCATGCCATGGGAGAAATCCCTTAATAGCGAGATAATAGATTGATATCGTTTATCTATCAGCTTTGGTTATGACAGATGATGTGTGCAGTGGTTGCTGCCTATTCATCCATATATGGAGCTCCTCCCACATACATACATGTCATGAGAATTTTTGCTATGATAATCTTGATTACTCTATATAAATTTCCAGCGGCGTATCCACCATTCCTTGAGAACGCCTTTTTTTCCTATTGTAGTTCCAAGCTCTTTTACATACGCGATTCCTAATTTCTGCATTAAGTTTTACTTTAGTTCATTTAATTACTTTGCTCAATCAAAAACCCAAAAATAATTCTACTTTTCTTACATCTTAAAATTATTCCTTAAGTACTTCGTTTAGTTTTAGTTAAAAGCATTTTCGTGTTTTGCCTACTGCTCCCTGTGGGATCGATATCTTTATTTTAAAACTAGCTACAAACGATCTGTGCACTTGCAGTCATCAAGCTATTTTCTGGCGCTGTTTCCGGGGAAGCTTAGCGCTATTAGTCACTTTACTTTTAGTTATTTACTTTTGTTGTCCTAATCTTTGATTTAAGTTGCAGGACCATAACAATGGAGAATACTTAGCATTTAATCCAGCTTGAGGCATTTAGGAAAATGGGTTCGCCAATGGACACTTTTATAGATGTCAACAAAAGCATAAATCCTGATGGTATTGAGATCCATCCTTTATTATTTGAACTTCTGCACTCTAAGAAATTTGCAGAAACTGATGAAGAGAGTCCATATGGAAACTTACAATTGTTTGAAGATGTTTTTGGTTCCTTTATTTTTGATAACTGTAATCTTGATAAGGTTAAAGTCCAATTGTTTAGACAAACACTCTCAAATAATGTTTACAACTGGTATAGATCTTTTTGTGCAAAGGCACCAAGGACTTGGACAGAATTGGTGAGCTCATTGCATACCAAGACAAGGTGGTCTTGATGCTACTATGAATGAGTATGGTGAGCTAGTTCCTATAAGACCTATTGTTGGATATCGCATGTGCATTGATTTTAGGGAACTAAACCGTGAGACACAGAAAAATCATAAACCTATTCCCTTTATGGATAAAATTTTAGAAAGACTTAGTAATAACTCTTATTTCTATTTTTTTTTATGGTTATTCCGGCTATTCTCAAATTGCTATACAACCAGAAGATCAAGAGAAAACGACTTTCACTTGTCCTTATGGCACATATGCTTATAGATTAACTCCGTTTAGCTTATGTAATGTAGCTGCAACTTTTCAAGAATGTGTTTTAAAAATCTTTGATGATCTTGTTGAGAAGACTATGGAAGTTCTAACAAATGATTTCGTTGTTTGTGGAACAACATTTGATAATTTTCTCTACAATTTAACCAAAGTTTTGCAGAGATGCAGGCAATCAAATTTGGTTTTGAACTGGGAGCAATGTTCTTTCATGGAAAGAGAAGGTAAAGTTTTTGGACGTAAGGTTTCAGAGAAGGGTATAAAAATAGATAAGTCTAATATAAATGCTATAGAGAATCTTCCAGTACCTTAGGACATAAAAAACTTAAAAATGTTTCTGGGACATGCAGGTTTTTATAAGCGTTTTATAAAAGATTTTGCTAAAATAGTTATGCCTCTCACTAACCTTCTTGAGAAAGATACCTCGTTCTACTTAGATCATGACTGCATTGCAGCTTCTGAAAACCTTAAAAATAAATTAGTTTAGACACCTATCATGCAATCTCCAAAATGGGATGAACCTTTCGAAATCATGTGTGATGCTAGTGACTATGATTTAGGAGCTATGCTAGGACAATAAGATGGAAATAATTTAAATGTTATTCATTACGCTAGTATAACTCTTAATAAGATTCAGAAAAATTATGCTACTATAAAAAAAGAGTTCCTGGCTATAATTTTTGCTTGTGACAAATTTAGACCTTACATCATTAATTCTAAGGTGTTAGTTCACACAGATCACCAAGCTTTGCTTCGCCTCCTTGTGAAAAAGGATGCGAAGCCTAGGTTGATTAGATGGGTTTTATTACTGCAAGAATATGATTTGCAAATAATAAATAGGAGGCGTAAGGATAATCTGGTAGCAGATGATCTCTCTAGAATGGAGAGAATAATCATTGACCCCGTACCTATAAATGAGTCATTTCCGGGAGAATATTTAGTGAATGTTGAAATCGCTGATCCTTGGTTTGCGGATTATGCTAACTATCTTGCAGGAAAATTCCTATCTCCTGGTATGACAAGAAATCAAAGAATGAAATTCTTTAATGATCTTAAATAATACTTTTGGGATGATCCTTATTTATATCGCCATGGACCTGATGGAATGATTCGGAAGTGTGTTCTTAACCATGAAATGAATGCAATTTTGCAAGCTTGTCATGACAGCCCGTATGGAGGACATCATTGATGACCCACAAGCATAGGGGTGTATCGTAGTACTTTTGATAAATAGGAGTGTCGATCCCAACGAGGAGCAAAAGGTGCTGAACAGTGGTATGGAGCAGGAAATCTCTGTGAATACTTAGCAAACAAATTTTTAGTGGTTTTCTGACAAGGCAACAAAACAAAGAGCAAGTAACAAAGCTGACAAACAAACGGAGCAAGTGGCCCAATCCTTTCTTAGCAAAGGACAAACCAGTGGAAATACTTATAAGGACCAAATGTTCTCGAGGACACATGGGAATTCTGTCAAGTGCTTTCGCTTCAAATAGCTGAGTACTCTTCTTTGGTATTGTAAGTGTTGTGTGGGTGAACCTGTGCTAACATACCGAACTTACTTGTACTAGTACATACTTGTGATTAAACCCCCTGCAAACATCCATAACTACAGGAAAGTAATTAAGATATAAATCTAACCATATCCTTAAACCCTGAGATCCTACGCTCCCTTGTGCAAAGGTGTCCCAATGGGGGTTCAGGTTTCTGACACTCCGGCAACCCCACAATTAGTAGCCAAATACACAATGCATCCCCTAGGACCATAAATGGTGAAGTGTCATGTATTCGACGTTCACCCGACACCACTAGAAGAATAGCACCACAACTTAAATACTAAACCATTGAATAATAACTCATCACAGATTCACTACTAACAACATGACTTCTCCCATGTCCTCAAGAACTATTCCAACTACTCACGAGAAATCATATGGATCAAGATCAAAGATGATATGATAATGGATAACAATCTGAACATAAACAATAATCCAATGGTTCCACTCACAAGCATCAACTACAATAGTAATTAACACCGGGAAAGATTCCCCTAAGAACTAAAGCAATATCCAACACAATTGTTACAGCGGGACGGAGTGGTGATGATGGTGCTGGTGGATATGATGGTGTGGATGATGATGATGATGATCCCGATAAAGCCTAGCTTGATGATGGTGTTGATGGCGACGGTCTCCCCTCTCCGGGAAGGAATTCCCTCGGCAGAAATCTGTCTGCCAGAGAGATCTTTCTCTCTCGGTGTTTTCCGCCCCCAGAGGCGGCGGAAATCTATATGTGGTCGCTCCCCGAGGCTTAGGATTCCGTAGGGAAGATATAGGCAAAGGGGCGGAGTTGGAGGCCGGGTAGGTAGGCCACACCTGCCCTAGGCGTAGGGTTAGGTGGGCCCGCGCCTAGGGGGTGTGGGGCCCCTGCGGCCCCTCTTCGCTCCTCCTTCTAGCTTACTTCGTCTTCTGGTAAAATAATATGTTTCCATATTTTTTGGTATTTTTCTGATCTTTGCGAAATTGCACCGAAACGCCTTCTTTTCCATAAGAATCCAGACTCCGGCAGTCCATCCTCCAAGAATCATCCAACATGCATAAACAGATGAAAAGCCATAAGTAATACCTCATAATAAGACAAATATCAATGAATAGAGGTAAATTATGATATAGAATGGTGATGCAAATTGGGCATATCAATCATGCAGGCAAGCGAACTGCAGCAAAGGTACTTCAATCCGGATTCTATTGGCCCACCTTGTTCAAGGATGCACACAGGTATGTAGAACATTGTGATGCTTGCCAGAAAAGGGTTAATATAGGTAGAAGACAAGAGATGGCAATGAATTATTGTCTTATAATTGAACCCTTTGATGTATGGGAATGGATTACATGGGACCTTTTGTAGAATCAAATGGTTACACTCATATTCTTGTTGTTGTCTATTATGTCACTAAATGGGTTGAAGCTATTCCAACAAGCCATGTAGACACAACTACTTCAGTGAAGATGATCAAGGATGTCATATTTCCCAGGTTTGGAGTCCCTAGATTTTTAATCACTGACGACGGTTCTCATTTTATGAAAGGAACTTTCAGGAAAATCCTTTAAAAATATGGAGTAACTCACCGCGTTGCTTCACCATATCATCCTCAAACAAGTGGTCAAGTGGAACTCTCAAATAGAGAATTAAAGACCATAATCGAGAAGTCGGTGGATAAATCAAGAAAAGATTGGTCATACAAGTTGAATGACACTCTTTGGGCATACCGTACTGCCTTTAAAAATCCAATGGGTATGACACCGTATAAGATGGTTTATGGTAAGGCGTGTCATTTACCTTTAGAATTGGAACACAAAGCCTTTTGGGCGATCAAGAACTTAAACTATGATTTTAAAGCAGCAGGAGAAAAACATTATTAGATATTCATGCTTTAGATGTGTTTATAAGTGAGGCTTATGGAAATGCTAGATTGTTTAAAGAAAAAGTAAAAATATGGCATGATAGAAAAATAGAAAATAAGGTCTTTAAAAGTGGAGACAAGGTATTCCTCTATAATTCTCGTCTTAGGTTGTTTCCAGGAAAGCTCAGATCGAAGTGGGAAGGCCCCAATATAGTTGAAGAAGCCTATTGATCGGGAGCGGTGAAGCTCTGGGGAAAAACACCCTCTCTTTCATGGGTGGTAAATGGATAATGCTTGAAGCATTATCGAGAAAAATAAGATATAAGTGCAGTCACCATACGTGTGATTGTGATCACCATAGAAGAGGTGATTAAGCAAAAATATACAAGGAATGTCAACTACAAGAAGGATAAAATCGAGACTAAATGAGCAACATCACGGTCAAGCTATTGACCATAAAAGAGCACTTCATGGGAGGTAACCCATGTGAAATAAAAGTTTGAGTAAAGTCTTAATCTTTCAATTAAGTTTTAGTTAAGTTTTTGATGAATAAAGAACACCTAAAGATCTAGTGAAGTAGAAGAAGTTTGGTAATGCTAAAAAAACCGTTCAACGATGTTAATGTTGGTCGAAAATTTAAGCTTTAATTTTCTATCAAAACTTGGTGTTTCATTAAGTTTTAGATTAATAAAGAATTCTCGGAGAAACATGTAATTTTTGGCGGCTCCAGAAGGTTGAACGACCAACTATACGGGGGGGATAAAATTCCGGCCATATAGTTCCAGTCGTATAGATGTTTTTGCATCTCCTCTTCTGGTTTCGAAAGGTACAGTAGGTTTACGACCAACTATACGATGAAAATAAAATTTCTGGCCGTATAGTTGCGGTTGTATAGTTATCTGTCCCATCTCTGAATTTTTATTCCAGGATGCAGTAAGTTTAACGACCAACTATACGGCGGGAAGAAAATTCCCGCCCGTATAGTTGTGGTCGTATGGTTGGTGTCGCCGTAGAAAAAAAATCTAGGTCGGTTCACAACTATACGGCAGGACAAATACGGGTCGCACCCATCTAGTTGCTTGTTATGGGTGGCGGCTAGGGTTTTCGACCTCCCCTTTTAAAGTTGATTGCATCTAACCTTTTTCATTAAGTTTTCATAGAGCTACAACCTCCAGCCACGAAAAATCATCACCATCCCTATACAAGCTCTTTCTAACAATATCTGTGCAGCGAAGCCATGCAGCCTTTTCATGTCAACAAGATTTGGAGGAATAAGGAAGAGAAGCCCGTGAAGAGTATCGAAGAAGTAGAACCTAAAGAAGCATCATCGCCATCCAGCCCGGAGATCAAGCCTCTCCCAAATTGGGAGGAAATGTTCCTATAGAGGATGGAGATGATGAGGCAAGCAGAGCAGAGAAAGAATAAGGATGAGTATCCACCTAATCCTTATCGTCACAACATAGTATCTTATTATAAACCTCCTCTCGGTCCGTCACCTCTTAAGCCTAAGAAGGTGTGGAAAGATGAGATTCATGATAAGATCTAGCAATTGGAAAAAGCTTCGAAAGCATGTATTGAAACTATTGGAGAAGGGATTGACTCCTACTGGATGATGAGCAAAGACCTTGAGCAAAAGGTCAATAGCATCAATGGTAGATTTGGTTTCTTGATTAAAACTATTTTTGAGTTGACAGACAAGAAAAAATTCCTCCAGAAGAAAATTTTGAAGCTTCAATTCAACATGGTCGAGATCAGCAGCCGCCTTGCAAGCATAGCCAAGGTTTGCAACATAGAGTAAGAAGGCGTTGTTCTTCTCGCCCATGAGAAGGAATAGGTACCAACAAGGAGTTATTTGATACCGCCTGGCTTGATTCCAAGCTTGGGGAGATCTTTAAGACCTTGTAATCTATCTTATAAGTTTTATATTACTATTTTAGTTTTGCATTAGCTTGAGCTTAGAAATAAAGTTTGCGTCATTAGAATTCCCTTCAGGAATAGTCTCTTTTATGAAATTTCGAGTTTATTATCATACATGGAGCATTATTGAGTTTGTGCTTGTCTTATTAGATATATGAATGGCTTGAGTATAATTTTACTTGCACTTGATGATAGCAATAGGAGTCTTCCACACCATTGGTAATAATGGAACATACAAAGATAATTTAGTCAATATATTGTAAGTTCATGGTTTGATTTACAAAAAGGAAAAAATATCTAATCAGTCAAGTTGAGAAAGAAACCTTGAACAAAGGAAAATTAAAAGTGCTATAAAATTAGAGCGAGAACAAGACGAGGTAGAGTATCCAAGCTATAAAGATGCTTCATATACAATTGGAATTTGATAATTGATATCGTCAATCTTTGAATTCCCTCATGGAGTTGAATGTATGGCTAGCTCCTTTGCACAACACTTAAACAAAAGTGTGAGCATATATATAAAAAGGAAATAAAATAAAATGTGCAAAGAGTAAATAGGCATACACCACTATCTTGTGGTGAGACAAAGGAACGTTTGAGATTTTAAATCCCAAGTGAATATGTTAATCCTAAAACACTTGGGACTACCTCGCTAACTCATTCGGTCGAACCAAAACACTTTTACATCATATTGAGAGTAATCTTTTGTGAACTGTTAAATGCTAAGGTGTGGGAGCCTACTAATACTATTCAGGTGGTTCGAGTAAGGTACTATTCATGAACTTATTCCTATGTATCATATATGATAAACACATGCTGAAACTGCCTCATTTATTTTATCGACTCAGCTTCATGAATATGAGGATCACATCCATTAAGCTAACCTTGCTTGGGACGAGAAAGAGTCTAAGCTTGGGAAAGTTGATGAGTGCATATTTGCATCATGTTTTATATTATTATTTTGTAGTGTAGTGGTAGGAACTTGGTATTTTACGGCGTTCATGCACATCTTTTATGTCTATTTTCACCAGGATCAGGACAGATGATGGATACGATGGACACAACTCTTGGACCAGTTGTACTGGAGCGAAAAGGAGTCAAAAGCAGCGTAAATCGCTAATTTGAGAAATATCAATAATACTACTAGAAGAAAACACGGGCGATCGCAGCAATCAATAGGTTTAACGACCAACTATACATCGAGAATACTTTTCCGTCCGTATAGGTCCCACCGTATATTTGCCGCCGCCACCGCCTCTTCAAATAGTTTCACCCCGTGCAATCAGATCGGGGAGACGACATAGAGAACACCTAGAAATTGTTGAAACCTCACCTTCGGAAGGGATCTGGAGGGGGCACTTGCCCAAGGGATCCATATTCTCCCTACGCAGATCTGGGAGGCCAAGGCATCGATCTTCATCTTCATCAACAACTTCATCACCAACATCTCCATCTATCCCATCTACATCACATCTAGATCTTGTTGTAATTCTCATACTAGTTGTGGATTTATACAAGAACTATTCATCTATAATTGTTCCCATTATCATTGCCATGATGTTGTTTACCTCCATGTCTGAGTAGATCATTAGTTCTTGGAGAGATGGAGAAACCCTAGCATATGATTGAGATAAGATAGAGATTATTATGTTATACATCATTATGTGTATGTGTTAATTGTATTTATCTTGATGTTGAGAGTTGTGCACCTCTTAATATTTGGAGAAAATTCCTTATTTGACCCCGGTTAAAATTTGGCTTCTTTTTTGGCCCTATAAACATTTTTCTTCCCTTTTTGCCACAAAATCTTGAGATGGTTCCTTATTTGGCCTTACCGCCACAAAATAGAAAAAAACAATCGCACCCGTCCCTACCCCTGTCCCGCACCCGTCCCCTTCCTCCCATATCTGAAAAACGGCGGTGGCGGCGGCTTAGCCTAGAATAGGGAGCGACACCGACGGAGGTACCCGTCCTCCCCCGTCAAGACCCTGTCCTCCCCTGTTCAGGCCCGTCCTCTCCCTCCTCTCTTTGAAAAACAACAGCGACAAACCGATGTCGGTGGCGTTACGGGCATAGCTGCCATGGGAGAGGCCGGTGGCGAGGCTGTGCAGGTCAGCCTAGATGCGGTAGGAGAGGGAGAAAGTGCGGCGCCGGATGGCGACCCGGGCATGGAGGCGGGAGGTTCAGCTGCGGAGGGAGCAGGTGCAGCAGCGGAGCATCCGTTGGCGAGCTCCGTGGCGAGCGTGGCTGCGGATATAGGTGGCTTGAGGTGCTCCATGACGCGGCATGAGCATCGACCGCTAGAGGCGAGCACCGTGTTTGCATCTGGGCCCGACGTTGTGTGATAATATTTTCATGGCTAGAGGAGCATCTCCGATGACCCTCCACCATGGACTGAAGAAGTACATGAGTGACCCCGCCTAATTACCCCATCCATAACCGCACCCACTTTAATCCCGTCCTTGCTATGTGAAGTGATGACTTTACGTCTTTACCTGCAACCAGGATTCGCCATCGAAGGCCTAGTTCAAATGGAAATCAAATGTTAGTTATCTAATTTACTCCAATATACTTAGTCAAATATATTGTGGCATCCCGCAAAAACCACTACTAGAAAATCGCGTTGTGTTTGTGCATTGCATCATCATGACCGCATGTTCATGTCATCATGCCACATTGCATTTGAGCATAGTCATCGTCTTGCATTTTCTTGCATAAAACTATTTTCGGAAAAACCTAATTTGTTTTCTAAACGCCCCGTCTTTGTTCAAACGCAAAACCCGGGACTCCGGATTATTTTGTCTTGTCTGCTATCGGTTTGCAGAAGCTTTGTTTCAAACAAATAAAATATTAAATTATTTTAGTGGGGGCAGTCGAACGGGCCGATTCGACCCGAACGACCACCCCCAGTCCAAACAATCGGTCCGCCTAAAATCCCTAGTCTACCCAACCTAGTCTACCCACCCCTCCAGCCACCTCACCCCCACCCAATCTCCTCTCGCCACCTCACCTCTTCCCTCCCCATATCCTACCAAACCATGCCACCTCACCCCCCAACTCTCTCTCCCTCCTCTCTCACCCTGCCACCCAACACACCCCACACGCACGCAACACACGGCGCACACACGCACGCTGCAGCCTCCCCCTGCCCCGGTACCGACAGCCCCTGGCCCCACCCTGGCCCCGCGGGACCCGCCCCCCACCAGCCCCACGCCCCACGTCTCTCCTACCTCCCGTCTTCCACCCCCGCTCCCCTGTTGCTCTCTCAGCTCCCCTCCTCTCTCAGCTCCGGCGCGCCACCCCCTCCCTCTCCGCGTCTCCCCCCGCAGCCTCCCTCTCTCTGCCGCGCTCGCCGTCCCCCGTTCTCTCCCCCTCGCAGCCGGCGACCACCTCCCCGTCTCCAGCTTCCCTCCCCACCGCCGTTCGCCGCCACGTCCCCTCGGCCACCGCCCTGCCCCGCGCCTGCCCATCCCCGACGCGCTCCTCCCCGGCCGCGAGGCCCCGTCGGCCGCCTCCCTGGACCCCTCCTCCGGCCTCCTCCGCCCACCTCGCCTCCTCGCCCCGCGCCGCCGGCCCCCCCTCTCCCGAGCCAGCGCCCCGCCGTGCCCTCCGGTCGCCCCCCCCCCCTCTGCTCGTCGGCCTCCCAGCGAGCCGGCGTCGGCTCGTCTCCTCCTCCTCGGCCAGCCCGATCCCCGCCGCCGGAAGCCCCTTCTCCACCTCGCGGAGCGCCGCCTCGGACCGCCGCCCTCGCCGTCAAGCCGCGTCGCCCTCCGCCTCCAGGAGCCCGTGGCCTGCTTCTTTTCGGTCGCCCGTCGTCGACCAAGCTCGTCCACCCCTGCGTCTGCGTCCTCGTCGTCTCCCGGGCCCGGCAGTGTCGCCGCTCTAGATGAGTCCTGGTGGTGCACGACCTCGGCAGTACGTTTGGTGTAGTGTTGGAGTGGTACTGGAGGAGTGCAGATGTTTTGGTCATGAAGATCAGTTGTTGTTGCAACGATGGTGGTATGGTGTTGATGCGGCGATTCTAGTGCTATCTGTCCCGTGTAAGAGCATGTGAGCGCGTCAAGATCGTCAGGGAATCCGGCAAACCTAAGGAATCATCAGAGATAAACCAAGTGCGCTGACCTTCGAAGCCGGAGACCCCCAAGTGCTACTTCCTGAACCCTACACGCCAAGTTCCCGGATTCAAAGACGCCGAGTTTCCGAAGACCGAACCCGGGCGCGCCAAGTTCTTTGACCCAAGACCCCGGGGCGACAAGCACTCCGTCCCGGACACCGAGTTCTTCATCCCGAATGCCATGACCGTCTACGCGGACCCGACAAGATCTTCGCGATGATAAGAACGACACCGACCCGGAAGAACCCGATGCGCCCCCGACGCCAACCAAGTTCTCCTTCCCGGAAGCTTTGACGCTCGTGCGACAAGATCGACTTCCGTTGTCCGAGAACGATCCGTCGAACCCTGAACCCTGTCCAACCCCGAACCCCTCGGAGCCCAAGATCTTCGCCCCGACGTGTGTTCCCTTTCCGAGCCCTATTTTATAAAATGATATATATATACTTGTTGCATATTAAATTGTCATGCTTGCATACATATCTGTGTGGTTTGGGGGCCTTTTGCCGATTCACCATATAATTAAATATGGGGCCCATATGCGGGCAAATCTAGCCTTATATTGGCCTCATTTAAATTTGTGTAGCGAACCGGTACTATCTTTTGTCTTGATAATGCAACATTTAAAATGTGGGGTAGCTAAACAACTTGAACCTATGAATTAATTGTCGGGACCCCGGTTCCGCTTAATATGACCTAATTGCATCGCACCTTTGCCATGTCATACATCATACATGCATCATGCCCGATCTTTTGCCGTAGTATTAAATATTGCACCCGGTGTTTATTCTAGTGTTTTGCTTCTTCGCGGATAAGGCCGTTGAGTTGATGTGAGCTTCGCCCCGATCTTCGGACGAACCTTCGACAATGTTTTCAGGCGAGCATCTCCCCCTTTGTACCTATCTTACTTTTATAGTATTTATTCCCTCCTGTTGATCTATTGCTATCTGTGTTGCGATGCTCTAGTTTTCGTCCCCGAGATATCCCTTGCAGCCTTATATTGCCTTGGACACATCCTATTACCTGTTGATTGATAGATAGTTGGACCTGCGCGTCGTAGTCGCTTGCTCAAGTGTTGTTGCGTGTCGCCAAGAACCACAGTTGTTGGAGTATTGCCGCCTGCTTGATGTTGGAGATGATCATGGTTTTACTTATCGTTCACTTTAATTACTGTTTAACAACTAAAATTGAAGTAAGTAAGCAGAGGCATCGGTGGGTGATAGATAATATCTGGTTTCCGACCGCCCACTTGTGTCCCGTAGGACCCCGAGTTCTTGACACCTGTTCCGAGATCGAGCGCGGTAGCGACAGGTGGGGAGATATGGGCCCCCCATTGATTATTACCTGATTTCAAAGTATTGTACTGGGGGCCACAAACTAGTTTGAGGTTTTATTTACTATCCTGTACTTATGCCATGCTTTACTGCTTTATTTACGATTGTGCGAGGAGCACACTGTACTGTTTAGGATCGGGACACGTTTTCGCAGTGTCGACAGTCCCAGTTTTGGGATTTGTTGTCGTTCACAGCCGTCTACCCAAACCCTAAGTCCGTCTCGGAGACCGGCCGACTTCGTTGCGGGTAGACTTAGTGGGGTGGCCCCCGTGCTTGCTTTGGGTCTGGGAACGTCATGACTTAGGCCCCGCCGACATACCGATGGGTGTATGTTAACTGATCTGGCAAAAATGGTCGAAGTGCTTGTGGATACTTTGGTGCACCCCTGCAGGGTTAAATCTTTTCGAGAAGCCGTGTCCGCGGTTATGGACGACTTGGAGCACAGTGCTTGATCATAGACAACTATAACTAAAGTTTATTGTTATAAGTTGACTTGTATCCGATATGACTAGTAATCAGCTTCACTACAACGGAATGGCTAAGTAAAAGTATCAACAACTGCTGGGTTTTTGGGATATCTCATACTAATTGTATTTGACTAGTAAGTGTTGCAACTACAATGGAATGGTTAACTAAAATTGCCCACTGTTTATTTTATCAGGACGATTATATACACCTGACTAGTAATTGCTGCAACAATAACTGAATAAATAAAACTGCCAACTGTGTGAGTTCCTCGGTTGACTTCCTCGATTGGTCTCGAGGGGGAAACACCAGGAGGGGTTTGTTTGGTGTTAGCTTCAGGTTGGATCTGGATAGGTCATTCTTATCCCTCTCTGATAACCGCCAGTTGTATCGAGTCTCTATAGGTTGTTTAGTGCATGCTGCCGCTGCCGCTTAGTCCACCATACCTATGTAGGCGAGGACCGACGAATTCTAGTCTCGCCGTGTACTGGCCTCAGTACTGACGCTCCTCTTTTTCCTTTGCCCTTTGTCGGCACCCCTTTTGTTTAAGCAGGTTTTGACATCGACGTCGTTAGCAGGGTTACCCTTCCGGCTTGGCCTGGGCAGGGTTATGGACGCCATTGGTTATTCTTCAGGGCTCTTAGCCCCATTTGCATCTTGTCCGTAGTCGGACGCTCTATCGTTTTCAAGGTGATTTGGATCTTTGTACTGTATATCTGTATTCTTGACTCATTGAGTCGCTGTTGTATATATATATCTGTTCTGTGGGTCCCATCGAGGACTGTTGTGTAATGTTATTACTTCGTTTTCCACCCGCACGAAAGTGCCTGGTGGGCACCTTTGAATCGTTTCTATGCGGGTTTGGCGGATTTCGCTAAAACTTGCATAGGGCCGATTCTGAGGGTGTTACATATATCATGGCACTCACAGCTACTATTGCGTTCACATATTGTGCCAAGGGAAAAAACGTCACCTTACATACCTACTTAACACCATTAGTGCTCAAATTGTACTAGAGGGCCAAATAAGGAACCATCTCAAGATTTTGTGTCAAGAAGGGAATAAAAAAGTTTCTGGGGCCAAAAAAGGAAGCCAATTTTCAACCGGGGCCAAGTAAGGAATTCTCTCTAATATTTGCCTCTTACGGGGACTTGATGAAGGGGATTACTTGTTGGTAGACGGAGGGATGATAACACTTACTGTGACTATAAATCTGTTGTCATTCTTTACGTACTAACTTGGGGAAGCAAGGAGAACTCAGTAAGCCATGTCCATGCCATGGGAGAAATCCCTTAATAGCGAGATAATACGATTGATGCCGTTTATCTATCAGTTGTGGTTATGACGGATGATGTGTGCAGTGGTTGCTGTATATTCGTCCATATACGGAGCTCCTCCCACATACATACATGTCATGAGAATATTTTTTATGATAATCTTGATTACTCTATCTATATTGCTAGCGGTGTATCCACCACTCTTCGAAAATGCCTTTTTCCCTATTCTAGTTCCAAGATCTTTTACATACGCGATTCCTACTTTATGCATTAAGTTTTACTTTAGTTTATTTAATCGCTTTGCTCAATCAAAAACCCAAAAACAATTCTAATTTTCTTGCATCTTAAAATTATTCATTAAGTACTTCGTTTAGTTTTAGTTAAAAGCATTTTAGTCTTTTGCCTACTTCTCCCTGTGGGATCGATATATTTATTTCGAAACTAGCTACAAATGATCTATGCACTTGCAGTTATCAAAACTCACATGAGCAAGCATTTAAAAATAGAGGGATACATGATTGCACATAAAAATTATTAAATAAGAACATTGCACAAGCCTCTACACATGAAAAAGTAACTTCCCCAAACTTATAGCTTTGCTAGAAGCAAACTTTAGTAGATCACCAAAACAAAAGAGAAAATGTAGTTATCAAAAGAGATTGCGAGAAGTGGTTATCTCCCCAAGCTTAAGTGAAAGAAAGGGTGACACACTTTACCGTTGAGGTAGGAATATCCTCTATTTTGATGGGCATGGACCTTTGCTTCACCGACTATTGCTTGATATGGTTTTTATGGTCTCCTTCCTCGAGAACCTGCTTAGAAACTAAAACAATATATATATTTGTACTTTTGGAAGCAAGGGGTTAGCTCACAAGTGATGAAAACATAGGTATCACAAGGTCGGTTCATCAATCTAAGCACCATGCTTAAGTCAACGAACTAAGTCTCAGTAGGTGCTTGTTATACGCAAATTTGAAGGTATCAAATGTGCAAATCCGAAGAAATCATGGATGAAATAGTCTCAATAGGTGCTTGTTATACAGAAAGATAGTGTGGCTCATAAAGGAATGCAAGTGGGGAAAGATGTGGGATGTTTATACCTTTCACCGATGATCTTCACCCTTTATTATTGGTTCTTTCCTTGACCACATAATTTGGTTTAAATAAGATGTCATAGACAACATGATGATGCTGTAGAGCTCTTTCGTAACTTCATAATGAGATAAAGAACACCGAAATCCGGGTCCAAATGTGAAAGTAGGATCAAAACCGTGCGTAGGAATTTTTGATATTCTAGGGGCAGTAGTACCACCTATAGGGTGGTAGTACCGGAAAAATCCTAGATTTTAGCTTCGAGGTCGGGACGCGATTTCTGCGTGATTTTGATAGAAAAACTCCAAGAAAACCACTAAATTTGAAGGACAAACAAGACCAACAAGTTTTCAAGTGGATATATGGATCAAAACCTACCAAAGCACATCAAAATCTCAATACATTCAAAAATAAGAATTGGGATATTTTGGTGGAAATTCTTGAAATTAGGCAAGAATATTTTTTGTGGGCTAGAAACACAACCCAAATCCATGAGAAACCTTTGCTCTAATACCATATGACGGGGTTTGACCCTTGAGGTTGGCCTGTGTGTGTGCGTGAGTGCGTGAGTGTGTGTGGTGTGTGTGTGTGCGTGCGTGAAGCAAGTAGTAGTATGCACAGTATGGTTCAGCTGCTCGGTGGATAAGGAGGAGACCTCGTTGCTTTTTCTTGCTTAATTTTAGTGTCCTTTATGCTAAATATATGGATTTAGATGTAATTTTCTCTTTTTCTGAGATTCTTGATGTAACTTGTACTTCCATTGACCATGTTAATTTGAAGCATATTGGTCGGTCATTTGGGACCTACCCTAGTTAAAAAAAATTAACCACCCCGATTTTTAGATAAAGTGGAACATGTTTTCCTGCAATTCCAAGGTTTTACTATTTTTCATGCTTCCTAGCTAACTTCACCCACTTAAATCACTTTATATCAATTTAATAAAATTGATAGAAATTTTAACTACAAGTAAGCACGACATATTGCTCTTAAATTTTTCCAAATATTTTTTAAAGATACCTAGACAGTCAATATATCAAGAACCAATGGGATTTTTTGAAAATCCACTTTTCATCAGCTTTGGGCAACCTTCCAAAAACATTGTACAATATTGGCGAGATCTTAGTTCTAAATTATAGTGACATATTGGCGGAATATTGTCGCTGCACAAGGCAACCCTTTCTAGACCTTCGGAAATGGAAAATATATGTTTCCCACCAAAAAAAATTGGAAATGGCATTTAAGCTTCTAGACTAATTTTTTTGGACCTGTACTAGACTGGGAGATAAGGTTACATGGTCAACGGATCATTTCTGCACACATTCACACGCATGGGAGGTAGTACCGACCCTCTTGGCGATAGTACCGGTCGAGGCTCTTCAAAAGTTCTTGAGCATCCTTAATGTAACACCCTCAGAATCGACCCTATGCAAGTTTCAGCGATTCCCGCCAAACCCGCATAGAAACGATTCAAAGGTGCCCACCAGACACTTTCGTGCGGGTGGAAACGAAGTAATAACATTACACAACAGTCCTCGATGGGACCCACAGAACAGATATATATACAGCAACGACTCAAAGAGTCAAGAATACAGATATAATATACAAAGATCCAAATCACCTTGAAAACGATAGCGCGTCCGACTACGGACAAGGTGCAAATGGGGCTAAGAGCCCTGAAGAATAACCAATGGCGTCCATAACCCTGCCCAGGCCAAGCCGAAAGGGTAACCCTGCTAATGACGTCGATCTCAAAACCTGCTTAAACAAAAGGGGTGCCGACAAAGGGCAAAGGAAAAAGAGGAGCGTCAGTACTGAGGCCAGTACACGGCGAGACTAGAATTCGGCGGTCCTCGCCTACATAGGTATGGTGGACTGAAGCGGCAGCGCAGCATGCGCTAAACATCCTATAGAGACTCGATACAACTGGCGGCTATTAGAGAGGGGTAAGAAAGACCTATCCGGATCCAACCTGAATCTTACACCAAACAAACCCATCCTGGTGTTTCCCCCTCGATACCAAACGAGGAAGTCAACCGAGGAACTCACACAGTTGGCAGTTTTATTTATTCAGTTATCGTTGCAGCAATTACTAGTCAGGTATAGATAATCATCCTGATAAAATAAGCAGTGGGCCGTTTTAGTTAACCATTCCGTTGTAGTTGCGGCACTTACTAGTCAGATACATTTAGCATGAGTTAACCCAAAACCCAGCAGTTGTTGGTACTTTTATTCAGCCATTCCGTTATAGTTGCAATACTTACTAGTCAGGTACAATGGTCGCAAGCGACTTCCAAACAAGCAATTGTTGGCAGTTTTATTTAGCCATTCCATTATAGTGAAGCTGCTTACTAGTCATTATAAAGTCAAAATTTATAGCACTACTTTAGTTATAGTTGTCTATGATCGAGATACTGTGCTCCAAGTCGTCCATAACCGCGGACACGGCTTTCAGAAAGTTTTACCCGGCCGGGGTGCACCAATAGCAACACACACTCGATCAACCTCGGAAAAACCAAATCAAAACCCAACAAGGCTTTCACGACAAAGCAATCACAGGATTCAGAAATATTTCAGGGGGCCACCCCTTAAAGTAGACCCGCAACGAAGCCGGCCGGCTCCGAGACGGACTCAAGGTTGTGGGGACGGCTGTGAACGACTGGGAACCCAAAACTGGGCTTGTCGACACCGCGGAATCGTGCCACGATCCTAAACAGTACAGTGTGCTCCTCGCACAATCGTAAATAAAGCAGTAAAGCATGGCATAAGTACAGGATAGTAATAAAACCCCAAACTAGTTTGTGGCCCCAAGAAATAAGACGGAATCAAGCTCTGGCTCAGGGGGGTCCCATAATCCTCCCGGATGTGGATAGCGCGATAAATCAAGGAACAGGTATCAAGTACTCGGGGTCCTACGGGACACAAGTGGACGGTTAACAACCAAATAACATCTATTGCCCACCTATGCCTCTGCTTACCTACTTCAATTTTAGTTATTAAACAATAATTAAAGTGAACGATAAATAAAGCCATGATCATCTCCAACATTAAACATGCGGCCATACTCCAACAACCGTGGTACTGGACGACACGCAACAGCACTTGAGCAAGCGACTATGACGCGCAAGTCCAACTATCTACCAAACAACAGGTAATAGGATGTGTCCAAGGCAATATAAGGCTGCAGGGGATATCACGGGTACGAAAACTAGAGCAACGCAACACAGATAGCAATAGATCAACATGAGGGAATAAATACTATAAAAGTAAGATAGGTAGAAAGGGGGAGATGCTCGCTTGAAAACATTATCGAAGGTTCAACCGAAGATCGGGGCGAAGATCACATCAACTCAACGGCCCAATCCGCAAAGAAGCAAAACACTAGAACAAACACCGGATGCAATATTTAATACTACGGCAAAAGATCGGGCATGATGCATGTATGATGTTTGGCATGGCAAAGATGCGATGCAATTAGGCCATATTAAGCGGAACCGGGGTCCCGACAATTAAGTATATGGTTCAAGTTGTTTAACTACCCCGCAATTTTAAATGTTGTTTTAACATGGCAAAAGGTAGCACCGTTTCGCTACACCAATTTAAATGAGGCCAATATGAGACTAGATTTGCTCGCATATGGGCCCCATATTTAATTATGAGGTGAATCGGCATAAGGCCCCCAAACCACACAAATATGCAAGCGAGATGAATGATTAATATGTAACAGGTTTTATATTACATTTATAAAAATAGGGTTCGAGAAAAGGTTCACACATTAGGGGGTCTCGACGAACTTGGGGTTCCGGGGGGTTCGGGGTTCGACAGGGGCTCTGGGTTCGACGGAAGCGGTCTCGGCAGGAACATTCCCATACAACGGGGCAGATCTTGTCGCATCCGGGTTCTCGGCGGACTCGGCGTCCGGGAAGGAGTACTTGGTTCGGTGTCGGGGGCGCATCGGGTTCTTCCAGGTCGGTGTCGTTCTTATCGTCGCGAAGATCTTGTCGGATCCGCGCTTCGGATTCCGTGAGGCGATCTTGGCGTCCTTCCGGTTCGGGTTTGGCGTCTGAGGGAAGTACTTGGCGCTCGGCGTCCTTCGGTATCCATGTCGACGGTCTTGGCGTCCGAGGTTCTCTGGGTTTCCACCGACAACCTTGAAGGCTCCGGCTTTGGTTGCTCGTAGAGAACTTGGTTCCGCGTCGGAGTTCATGAGGATCCATGAAGCCGAGCATGGCGTTTGATACCCTTGTCGGTGGTTCTTCGAGGGTCATCGATGGTTCATCGGGCTCGCTCGGGTCTCTATCGGTCGGTGTCGATCTTGGCGGTTACTATACTCCTGCACGAGCATTGGCGACGCACGGGGTGGCCACCAGGGGACCGCGAGGCGGGCGCGAACGGCACGCTGGCCGAGGACGAGCACCGGGCGGCGAGCTCCACGGCGGAGGTTGGAGACGGGACCCGCTGTCCCTGGCGGCGGCGGCGCTGCAAGGTCCGTGGGGCGCGGGGAGGGTGAGGCCGAGGTCGGCGCGGTGAGGGGCGACGCCGGCAGGGGTGAAGTCGACGGCGGCGACGCCACGCGCCAGAGAGGCAGAGGACGGCGCGCTCGTCGGAGGAGGAGGGGCGACGGCATCGGGTGGAGAGGAGGGTGGCGGCTCGCCGGCGGGCAGAGGCCGCGGGGCCGCGGGAGCAGGAGGAAGCGGGGCGGCTCGGGGCGAGGAGCAGAGGGCGGCGACCGGGAGCGGGCTGCAGGAGGCGGCGCCGGGCGGTGGCGCCATGTCCGAGGCGGCGGAGCACGCGGCTCCGGCGAGCAGAGAGGAAGATGGCGAGTGGAGGGGCGGCGGGAGAAGGCGGTGGAGCGGAGAGGAGGCGATGGCGTTGGGGGGAGAGGACGACGCCGGCGGTGGCGGGCCCGGTGGAGGCAGGGAGGTGCGGGGGCGCCGCGGTGGAGGAAGGAGAGAGGAGAAGAGCGGGGGCAGCGCGTCGGTGGGTGAGCGAGGAGGGAGAGGGAGAAGACGGGCGCGGGTTGGTGGGCTGCCGGCGGGTCCCGCGGGCAGGGCGGCCAGGTGGGGCTAGGGCGCTGGCGGGTGTGTGGCTTGTGTGTGTTGCGTGCGTGTGTGTGGGTGGGGTGTGGGCTGTGGGGTGGACAGAGGTGGGGAAAAGGGGTAGGATTAGGTGGCGGCCTGGGATAGTTAGGGGGAAGGGCAGGGTGACGTGGCTTCTCGCGATAGGAGGGGGTGAGGTGGCTGGAGGGGTGGGTAGCCTTAGGATTTTGGTGGACCGATTTTTATTCCGGGGGTGGTCGACTGGGTCGAATCGGCCCGTTCGACTGCCCCACTAAAATAATTAAATATTTTATTTATTTCAAATAGGGTTTTTGCAAACCGATATTAGACAAAACAAAATAATCCGGAGACCCGGGTTTTGCGTTTGAATTAAGACGGGCGTTTAGAAAACAAATTAGGTTTTCTCGAAAATAGTTTTATGCAAGCAAAATGCAAGATGATGACGATGCTCAAATGCAAAGTGGCATGATGACATGAGCATGCGATCATGATGATGCAATGCACAAAAACAACGCGATTTTCTGGTAGTGGTTTTGCGGGATGCCACACTTAACCAAGGTCAGCCAATAAAATCCTGATTGTAAGACTTTGACAGTTGTACAGTCACTAGCGTGATGCCCCATAGGGAGTATCATGACTGAGTTTAAGAATAGCTCTTATCTCATGGTAAGGTACAAATTTTCTAATTATCCCATCAATTACGTGCTTGTATAAATAAGGATCGTTCCAAAAATAATGCTTTAAATTATTAAATAATTTATTCCTTTGATTATAGTTCATTCCTTTTGGTAGAAACTTACCTACAAGAAAATTAGCATAATCCGTAAACCAAGGATCATGTAACTCTAAATCTGCAAGATATTCACCCACTAATAGGAGTAGGATCTTCTATAATATCCTCCAAACGTGAGATATGATTGGCAACCGTATTATCCTTAGCTCTTCTATCAACTATTTGTAGGTCATATTCTTGTAGTAACAAGACCCGTTTAATTAGAAGGGGTTTCACATCTTTCTTAGCTAAGAGACGCCTTAAATCCGGTTGGTTGGTGTGAACTATTACTTTTGAATTGATAATGTAATGTATAAACTTGTCACAAGAGAAAACCACAACTAATTTTTTCAGTTGTTGCATAATTTCCTTGGTCTTCATCGAAACTAAACTAGCATATTGAATAACGTTTAGGTTTAATCCATCCCTTTGTCTCAGAACAACCCCAATAGCATAGTCACTAGCATCACACATAATCTTAAACAGCTCATCCAAATTTGGTGGTTGAATTACGGGTGCAGAAACTAGCGCCTTTTTCAATGGTTCATAGGAATCAACACAATTTCTATCAAAAGCAAAAGGGGTATCATTGTTTAGAAGATAAGTTAAAGGAGCAGCAAATTTAGCAAAATCCTTAATAAGACGCTTATAGAAACCCGCATGTCCATGAAAGTTCTTAACCACTTTTATGTCTTGTGGTATTGGTAACCTCTCTAGAGTAATAAAGTTTGAATTGTTAACCTCAATTCCTTTTTCAGAAATTGTATGACTGAAAACTATACCTTCTCTTACCATAAAATGGTTGTGCTCCCAATTGAGGACCAACTTGGTTTGTCTACACCGCTTAAAGCCGGTTGGTTGGTGTGAACTATTACTTTTGAATTGATAATGTAATGTCTAAACTTGTCACAAGCGAAAACCATAGCTAATATTTTCAGTTGTTGCATAATTTCCTTGATATTCATTGAAACTAAACTAGCATATTGGATAAAGTTTAGGTTTAATCCATCCCTTTGTCCCAGAACAACCCCAATAGCATAGTCACTAGCATCACACACAATCTTAAACAACTCATCCAAATTTGGTGGTTGAATTACGGGTGCAGAAACTAGCGCCTTTTTCAATTGTTCATAGGAATCAACACAATTTCTATCAAAAGCAAAAAGGGTATCATTGTCTAGAAGATAAGTTAAAGGAGCGACAAATTTAGCAAAATCCTTAATAAGACGCTTATAGAAACCCGCATGTCCATGAAAGTTCTTAACCCCTTTTATGTCTTGTGGTATTGGTAACCTCTCTAAAGTTATAAAGTTTGAATCGTCAACCTCAATTCCTTTTTCATAAATTGTATGACTGAAAACTATACCTTCTCTTACCATAAAACGGTTGTGCTCCCAATTGAGAACCAACTTGGTTTGTCTACACCGCTGCAAAACCATATTAATATTATAAAGACATTGCTCAAAAGCAGTTCTGTAGACAATAAAGTTATCCATGATAACTTTCGACAAAACTATCAAATATCTTCAAAACACATTCTTGAAAAGTAGGAGCTGCATTGCATAAACAAAAGGGCATTAGTCTGTAAGCATAAGTTCCATAAGGGCAAGTGAAAGTAGTTTTCTCTTGGTCTTCGAGTTGAATAGCAATTTGAGAATATCCCGAACAAACGTCAACAAAACAAAAATGAGAGTTGCCACATAGCCTTTCTAAAATGCTATTCATGAGAGGTATTTGATTATGACTTTTTATGGTTTCCTTATTTGATTTTTTGAAATATATAGACATTTTATACCCTGCTATTGCCCTAGCAAGGATTAACTCATCCTTATCATTATTAACTATGGTTATGCAGCCTTCCCTAGGTATGCAATGAGTTGGACTTACCCATTTGCTATCAGAAATTGGGTAGATAACACCATTTTCTAACATACGTATGACCTCCTTTCTCACCACTTTTTCATTCTAGGATTCAACTTTTTTTGATCATCAACAAAGGGTTTATCATCTTAAACCATAAGTATTTTATGAGTCGCTATGGAAGGATCTATCCCTTTTATGTCGGTAAGAATGTATCCAAAGGCTTCACATTTTTTGACAAGCACTTCTAACAATTTCTTATTTTTTTCAGGAAAGAGTTTATCATCTATAATTACAAGGCACTTACCTTCTTTGTCTAAAATTCATACCTGAGCCCTGGAGGGAGAGGCTTCAAAACGAGAGGAGGTGGATCTTCGTCTCCTTTTATTTCTAGCTCTTTTAATTTGTCACTAAGGAGATTCTCCATTTCAGGTGCAGTGCTGAGGATTTTATCCAAATCTTCTTTGCAGAATCGTTTGAGAGTGAATCATTATTTGTCAGGCTCCTCTCCAACTCGGATTGTGGGGTGCTAAAGTAAATTGCCGCCAATTCTTCAATAGTTTTTGTTCTTTGATCTCAATCTTCTTTTCATATGGCAACTTTGTAAATTGGCTGCAATTAACCTTTAGAACTTCTTCCCCAAACTTCAGAGACAAAACTTATTTCTTATTATCAATATTCATAGAGCTGTAAAAATGATTACAAAATATCACGGGGCAAAAGAAATTCAAAGGCACATCGACAATATAAAAGTCAACTAGGTAAATGAATGCTCCTATATAAATACAAGCATTGCGAATAATTCCTTAAGACGCTGCAAGGTTCTGTCAGAAAGCAGAAAGTTCACTTTAGACGATTCAAGATCTGTTTCATCAAGATGGCACTATAGTTCTTCATAGATAAAGTAAGGCATAATGTTTATGGAAGAGTTTAGATCGCAAAACTCAACATAAGTAGCTTCTCTAAACAAAAAGGTATTTTCTGTTAAATTTTATTCTTACCATCAGACTTTCCTCCAATTATATCAGAAGATTATGTACATACCATTATTACCTTATTCTCAAACATCTCGGGCTTGAGTAGTTCTTTTACTGTTGCAATGTTCTTCTTGATAGTTCCCAGATCTCTAGTCAACTTACCTATCCTTTTATTTCCTTCCCTTTGACTCTCTATTTTTTTGTAAGGATACTGATACGTTGGAAACGTATCTATAATTTTTTATGCTCCATTCTTGTTTAGTATCTACTTTGCTTTACTTGTCCATACTTTGAGGTGCTTTTTACATGTTTTCTGGTACTAACCTATTAACAAGTTCCAACAGTGCCAGATGCCTGTTTTCTGTTGTTTTTGGTTTCAGAAAAGTTAGTAAAAAAATATTCTCGGAATTTGATGGGACAAACGACAAAGTCAATTACTTTCCGTGGGGGAACAAGAAGTCCAGAGGGGAGCCGGAGGGGCCATCCAGGGGGGCAGACCCACCCCAGGCGCAGGTGGGCCTAGCCTCACGCCTGGCTAGGGTTTGGGCACCCTGGCCGCCTCCTCGGCCTCCCCCTTCGCCTATAAGAAGCCCCCGATGCATAAACCCTAAGTACCCCGATCAAATCTCCACGAAACCGTTTGTAGCCGCCGCCACCATCGTCCCTAGATCGGGGGGGGATCTGAAGTTCTTCCCACCCTGTCAGAGGGGAGATCATCCCGGAGGCCTTCTCTCCGGTATGATGCGTGAGTAGTTCCACCTTGGACTATGGGTCCATATAGTAGCGAGATGGTTGTATCTCCTCCTTTGTGCTTTCATGTATAGATCTTGTAAGATCCGTTCATGATCAAGATCTAATCTATTTGTAATCATGCATGTTGTGTTTGCGGGGATCCGATGGATATTGAGATTATTATGTTGGTTTGATTAATGGTTTTGTCTTTATGATTCTATCATGTCTGTGTTGTTTGTGATCTTGCATGCTTTCCGTTGTTAGTAGCTATCTTGGCCAAGTAGTTGCTAGTGACTCCAAGAGGGGGTATTTATGCTCGATAGTGGGTTCATGCCTCTAGTTTCTAAGGAAAATGACAGAAATCTCTTCGGTTGTAGATGTGTTGTTGCCACTAGAGAGAAAACAACGGTCTCTTGTTCATGGAACATGTGGACTGTTTACCTTACACACTTTGCTTAAAGCAGTTGTCGGTTGCTTGCAACTTAATACTGGAGGGGGTTCAGATGATAACCTGAAGGTGGACTTCTAGTCATAGATGTAGTTGGATGGCGGTCTATGTATCTTGTTGTATTGCCCAATCGAATCTTATAGGATCTTTCTGACTAGTAATTGCATTGTTATGCCTTGCTCAGTTCCTGTCAATTGCCCTGCTGTAATTTGTTTACCCTTCATGCCATGTTGTTTATCTAAGGAGAGCACCTCTAGTGAACTATGGACCCCGGTCCAATCTTTACTATTGATACATCTTCCACCGTTACTTGTTTACTTGCTGCTAACCATTACCTTCCACACCATACATTTAATCCTTTGTTACAGCAAACCAGTGAGCTTGACAACCTCACTGATTCGTTGGGGCAAAGTCTTGAGTTTGTGTTGTGCAGGTCCCCGCGTTGCTCGTAACACCTGTGTGACGTTTCCTTCCTCCTACTGGTTCAATAACCTCGGTTTCTTATTGAGGAAAACTTGCTGTTGTGCTGCTTCATATCTTGCTCTTGGGGTTTCCAACGAAGCGTCCCACGACAAGTGTTGGGCGCCATCAGATACTTTCATCTTCAACTAGCATCTTCTTCTGCATTCGCGAGAATTTGTCCTCGAGACTAGCTTGAGGGGGTTTGACCTTACAAGGCGGTGTGCAACGTTCCCACTCTTTGGAAATCTGCAAATGCTTAGTGTAGGTTTTAACAATTTGGACAATCATACGAGGGTCAGGGTTAAAGTTTCCAAGCAGTTTTTCTAATTTATCCAAAGCTAGATATTTTCTTAATCAATCATACTCTATAGGATTTTGTTCATTAAGTTTGACTGCACAATAAGCTTTTTCCATCCTATGTACTATATCTAGCAAATTCTAGGCTATTTCATCACTAAATTCGGCAAACGACCCATTGGTAAGGGAGTCCAGTTTATTTCTATTATTAGTACTCAAACCTGTGTATAAGGTGTGTATTACCAAGCAAGGCGGGAAGTTGTGGTGAGGGCAGTGGTCAAGCAGTCCCCTAAACCTTGTGTATTCTTCATATAGGCTTTCTTTAGGCCCTCGTTTAAAATTAGTGATCATATATTTAGATCCAAGAGTTTTTGTCCTGGGAAAGAAATCAACTAAGAATGAGTCAGTAAATTTTTTAGGACTTTGAATACTTTGTATTCTCATTCACCTTTTGTGTAGGGGTCATCGACCATCAATCATAAATATTGTTAAGGACTAAATATATATTGATACACTTGTAAAATTATTAATCCTCTAAATCACTCGTATTTACCACTAAAATTTACATAGTGGTTGAATACGTTGTTTCACAATTTCAACTAATTTCATTGCAAGCATTTGTTTGTTTTTATGCATAGTGGATTTCTATGTGTAGAGTATACATGTAAAAGATAACAAGAAAGAGACGCATAACTACAAATAACAATAGAGGGTGCATGGCAATTGATCTAGCGATCATGCATAATGCCAATTTGTTTGGTTGGTTTCCTTGCAAGTCCATGTCTGACTATATAAAAAGTTATAAATAATTGTAAAATACCACATAATTAAAATATTTTTGTATTTCTTAGTAACAACATCATATAACAAATTAGCAAATTTAGTACTTCAGTAATATCTTAATGTCTAAGATGTCATGTATTATGCAATGAAGGGTTTGAATAGAAGTAAAATAAGTCATTGTAGAGGATAATATATAAACACTTAGTGCTTATATGTTAATATTATGCCATCGCTTTTTGTATGGACCACCATTCTATTTGCAACAAAGAACTAAATAAGTGAGAGTTCATTGCAACAAAAAATGCAATAAAATAAGAGAGCAAAATCTTCACTTACCTCCCTATCTAGTCATACTAGTTTCTTTGAGATTCCATGTGCACAACTAGGAAGTCTAGTAATTTCCGTTCCTCGTGAGACTACATACTTATAACGTGTCCAGTTCCATTTATGCCATCTTGGGAGCTATCATTTGGTGAACCTCCCTTAACTCCATCAATACTTATTAAAACATTCTTAGTCTCTGAAATTATCTCAACTTTTATCAATGGTGTAGAGGAATTTACCAGGGGTAGAAACATAATACCAGACAATGTCATTCACACTTCCATTATCAAATTTTCGAACATATGCAGATATAAATATTTATGCCATCGAATACAATGTAGAGTGAAAGTTACTAGAAAAATGAATAAGGATAAGATATATACCCTAAAGATTGTGTTGATTTTTGCTAATTTTGCATGAGGTGTTTAAGAGAAATTCCACGGTTAGAGTTGTGTGCAATTTAGGTCAGCAGTTACTTGTGTTAAAGTTTCAATCTCACCCAACTTGTGTTGTAAATAGATAGGATCATTTTCTCAAGGAATTTAGTTTTAAATTCTTTATAAATGATCTATATCCATTGGAAAGCAATCCGATGGATAAGGACATTAGAATCTAACAATGTCGAACCAAATTGTATGATTTTCAACTCAATAGTTTAAACCACCTGGCTCATAGTTACCCAGTTAGTGAGTTACCGAGTTCAATGGTTAAGTCAAAACTCACATACAAACATACCGAGGAGTATTATTTTGCTAGATTGGTGGACTTGTGAAGTATATACGCATCATGAACTTCAACCTTCGTATTGCCCATTTGCAATATTAGATCCCTATATGAACCAATTTAGTTCATGTGGTCACTATATAGTTACTTGTGTTGTCTTGTTATCATTATTATTTGTTCTATATAAATGTTTTGTAGTTCTATTGGACCTTTTTTAGTTTGTAAATTATATCACGTTTACAAATCAAGTCTACATCAAATATAATCGGCATCCGAATTCGCACCGCCACGATTCGACCCGCGTTCGAATCCGGCAACAATCAATGGTAAGAAACACGGTAAAGAGCAAAATCCAATGTGTTTACAGCCAACAATGGTTTCCAAAAAGGACACGGAGATCGGACTATTTTGTTTACAGGGACCAAGACGCAAAGAGAGCAAAATCTTCTTCTTACACATCTCTCCCCCTCTTTCCGCGTCACCACCCGTGTACTCCTCCCTCACTTCGTCTGCCTGCTTCTCGCCCGCATCGCGATCACCTCATCTCCCCCCCTCCATCTCGCCGGAGATCGCAAGAGTCGCCGCCCGACCCCCGCGATGGACGCCTCCTACCGCCGCGCCGGCGCCGGAGGAGGCGGCGGCTCCGCCCCCCGCACCGTCGAGGACATCTACAAGGACTACCGCGCCCGCCGCTCCGCCATCCTCCGCGCCCTCACCAACGGTACGCGCCCTCCCCTCGCGGTCCCTCCCTGCCACCCTAAACCCCAAACCCTAGCCCTAACCCTTCCCCCCTTTGCCCCGCAGACGTCGAAGAGTTCTACGCGCAGTGCGATCCAGGTGAGCTCCCGTCGCGATCTCTCCCCACCCCAGTACTACAGTTCCGATTCGATTGGCCGCGAGCTGCCTCCTCAGATCGCGATGTGGTTTTGGTTTTGTCCCGGCAGATAAGGAGAACCTGTGCCTCTACGGCTACGCCAACGAGGCGTGGGAGGTGGCGCTGCCGGCGGAGGAGGTGCCCACCGAGCTGCCGGAGCCGGCGCTCGGGATCAATTTCGCCCGCGACGGGATGAAGCGCAGCGACTGGCTCGCGCTCGTCGCCGTCCACTCCGACTCCTGGCTCGTCTCCGTCGCCTTCTACTATGCCGCCCGGCTCACCCGCAGCGACAGGTATGCTGATTGTGGTGTTCCTTTAAATTTCAGTGATGCTTGTGCTTCAGCACTAATGTAACGCGCTCATGTTATTAAGATTCTTAAATCCGAACAGTTTAGAGAACTATTATTAGCTCAATAGAGGCAAGTTATTACCTGTTGGTGTCTTGTATACACAAGGGGATCCAGGGGCATTCATGTTAAGATTCTTAAATCCTGACCATATAGGATTCTATTATTAGCTCATAGAGGTAAGTTGTTACTTTCTTGTGTCTTGTATATGGTTGATGTCAGAAGTTAAGGTTATGTACGTGCGTGTGAATGCTGATATGTAGGCTTGTTTCGATTTATTATGTACCATTATGATACTATGTATACCTCTACATGGGGAATCTTTGGGACTTGGTTATTCTGTGATCTCATGGAGAAGGAGATCTAACCCAGTCTATCATGGTTGTCTCTTGTCTGCATTCTCCGTCTAGTAATGAAAAAATAGTTAAGTGAGGAAAGATTAAGGTTATAAACTCATGAGTAGTAACTTCACTGAAATGAGGCAGATCTAATTGTTTTTCTATGGTGTAGTTGTGATATAAAATTCTAACCATGCCTAATATGCCCATGGATTTCAGTTATGTGCATAAGGCTATTGTGTATAGTTTGTGCTGTGCTCACTGGCCATGGCCAGATGGAGGATGGTGTGGTTATAAGCTTAGAAAGTTATGTCTTTGAGGAACACATCCATGTTTTTTGTTTGACCCTCTATGTTTGGTAACATGTTAACTTCCAAAGATGTATGTAAAGAACAAACATTTCTTCTTAAGCCAACAACAATGTTGACATCGTAAGTTCCTTCTGTGAAAAAGGGTAATTCTGTTTGCTACTGTTGAAAAGGTGTTTCGCTCAATGTTGCCACAAGATATCAATGTTGATGTGATACTCAACAGATGCCTTCTTTCTAATGGAACCAACAATGTTTCTGATTAAGACAAGTTTTAGGTTCTACCTTGTACTTCCCACAGAGATGTTTTTTCCCTTGAGGAAATTTTGCAGAACTTCCAAAAAATGCAGTCGTATGAAACATCTATTTCCCATAAGAGGGTGACAAAACTCTAGATTTAAGGTTGGACTGTTATATGCAACAATAATAACGAACCTGGTCAACTTGTTATCCTCTTGGCCTTGCACCTGCTCATAACAGAGGTTCGACCAAGGCTGTAAACGGCTGGAGTTAGATCCAGAGGATTGCATTACAGGTGGGCTGGGCTTGTCATTATGGTTGCATGCAATGGTTCAGTCTTAAATCTGCAGCTATGTGGAAGAACTTAGGTCTGGAGTTTTGTGATAGTACCTGTAGACTGTAGTTTTGCATAATTTAGTCTTGTCTCTTTGTTGATTGTTTCCTTCATGAGAAATTTTTCCAATTTTATGATCCTTAATGAGACATTGTACTACTCAAGTTGTCTTATGCACGTTCTTTTTTTCATGTTTGGTGTTCTTACCCTGATCAAAGAGGAGTTTGAACTGAAGGGATCAAGGGGCTAGCATTGAGGGACTAACAATTACAGTTGCTTTTGGTATCCTGCAATTGCTTGTTAGTTTAGCACATTTAGTCATTATGTTTTCCTGATGCTAACTAAAGGGTATAGTGCCTGCCTTTTCCCTCGAAATTGTATTTCCCATTTTGGGTGCTTTGTCAATTGTGGTTAAATCTGAATTGTGTTCTGTAATAAATATTTAATATTTATTGCTTCTGCGGTAGAGATCTCTAAAATTGTTCGGATCAATAGTTTATTGGATCCTGTTAACCGTTTCTTTTTGTGTAAACTGTCCTATTAATCTGCGTGGCTTGGTATCATATTAAACCTTCACCATGTAGTGAATTACTCAATTACATCTAGATAACTAAATTTTTAGCTTAGTTATAGAGTAAACACTAGCTATTATTTCATCCTTCTCTGATAAATAAATACTCGGCTGAATGTGCAATGTCACTTTTTGCTAAAGAAAAATATAGTGTGCCATGCCATCAGATCTCTACAACGACTTTGTGCATTTGTTTTGCACGCTAAATGCCTCACATGAATAAACTGCTTAAACCGTAGACATTTAAAGACTTTATGTATTATCAGAATGCTTGTATATTTATAGACCAATCAATGATGTACCATTAGTAGTTCATTTACTAAAAACAACTTGTATGTTAGTAGATGATGAGTTAGTAGATGATGACAAGTAAGCCTGTATTTCTTCATTTGGCATCACAGTACATAGTACTGTCCTTTGTCAAAGGATGCCACACAAGGAATCTATTCCGGATTTTTTTTAGAGACTGAGATTTTTGAGAACTGGTTGAATAGTTGGTTTGGATTTGAAGAATAGGACATGCACAAGCTAAGGCAGAACAGTTAGGGGTGGGAATCAGTTGGTATAGGTTGGTTCCTTATGGGGAATTAAACCTTATTGTTTTACCCATCTTTTTCGCTTGGGAATTCAAATTGAATAATCAATTGAGCAATTGTCTGTTTTCATTGTTTCTGTAGAACTTCTAGCTTTGGAATTTCTTGATGGGAATCTGAGTCTTTATTTATAACCTATAATTACTTTCCTGATCATATGGGTATCTAAGTAGCTACCCAATCATAAGTGTCCCTGGCTTGATCCCTACTTTGTATTTTATGTGGGATGGGCTTGCAGAAACTGTATCATGTGTGGACCTAGTCCAACTATAGAGGTCTTACAGTTTATCAGGATAATATATGTAGTTGCAAATCAATTTGACAGTGGTCAAGTAACACTGTGAATGCAAATATAAAAGAACGGATTTGCTGCTCCCTGTTATAGCATTCCCTTCTGTTGTAAAGAGTAAGCTGTCATGATGTTATTATGTTATCTTATTGTTTCACTTGGCAATCCAACAGGAAGCGTTTATTTGGCATGATGAATGATTTGGCAACCGTTTATGAAGTCATCTCAGAGATGAGACAGTCAAAGGAGAGGGATAGATCAAGCGGTATGGACAACAGCGGTAGAAACAAGCTGCCAGCCAAGGTAAAAGAAATTCTTTGCTGTTTTGACCTCCTAGGCTCCTCCCTTCTCTTATGTATGATTTTATACTGTTTCTCCAGCATGCACGGGAGGCACCACCGCCACCACGTGTAGAACATAATGCCAGGGAGGCTGATGAAGGCTACGATGAAGACGATGGCGACCACAGCGAGACCCTATGCGGGACATGCGGCGGTATATACAGCGCCGAGGAGTTCTGGATCGGGTGCGACGTGTGCGAGAGGTGGTACCATGGCAAGTGTGTGAAGATAACTCCTGCGAAGGCGGAGAGCATAAAGCAGTACAAATGCCCGAGTTGCAGCTCGAAGAGACCTAGGCAGCAGTAGCAGTCGCCTCCCCTCCACTGGGGAGGATGGTCCGGCCCCCATAGATGGGGGCCTTGAAGCAGCAGCGGTTGAGACTCTAGACTCCTTGTGCAAGGCTAACTACTGCAGTCTTGCTATTTACTGTACCTTTCGTTTCAGGTTTACAAATGGTGATGATGCTAATGCATTTGAGGAAAGATCTCACACATTTTCATAGCCTTCTAACGTTTCCATGTCCTGAAGAGGGGTTAAAAGGTGTATGTTTCGGGCGAAGTGATAGTAGAATGACGAAAATATGTGTAACTTTTCGTGGAAAGTTCATGTTCCAATAATCAGAGAGGTTTTATTATGATATTCTATGTTAATATATGTATTAGTCTGTTCAGCTGTCATGTGGAACCTGTGATGAAATAGCAACTTCGGTTATCCCCCCCAAAAAACTACTCCCCTCCATTCACTAAAGTTAGAATGTGGAGTACTACATTCTAACTTTTTTCTGAAACATAGACATGTTTTAGTGTATAGGTTTGTTCATTTTGCAGTGTATCTAGTCTACTTTGAAATATTTATAAAATGTTTTACATCAGTGAACGGAGGGAGTACAACACTCTGCATGTCCAATTAATTGAAGTTCTAGCTTTGACCTTAGTCTATAGAAAAATGTATCAACATTTTCATCACAGCATCAGTTATATTTGATAAGTTCCTGATATTTGTACATTTTTCTATCGGCTTGGTGATGCACTTTTTCTACAGGCTTCGTGTTAAACTCAGTTAAGACAAAACTAGAACTTCAATAAACTTGGAACGAAGAACTGTCAACCTAATTTTTTTTACTTCCTCCATTCAGTGTGAACTAGATATGGACAAAATATGCATCTACTCCCTCGGTTTTATAATATAAGATGTTTTAGCTTTGTGAAGGAAATGTATCTAGACTATTGTAGACACTTCTTTTTGTCTATGTTCGCTTATTTTGGTGCATATCTAATTCATATTAAAAATATCTACAAGCTCTTATAATAGTGAAACGGAGGGAGTAACATATGTGCTCACTTTTAGTACTCCATCCGATCCATATTAGTTGACTTGGATTCATCTACATACGAATATATCTAATTAAGTTTTAGTGCTAGATATATTCGTATCTAGACAAATATGGGTCAATCAGAATTAATAGACAAGAAAACATGTAATCTTTATTGGGTGCAAGCTCGGGTAACATGTTGCCCTTTTTTAGTTTTTTTGAAACCTCAATTTCAAATTCTCAAAAAATCTGAAAAAAATCAAAGCATGTAGTCATTGATGTGCATGCAAAATGCTTTGTTTCCTAGACAAAATTGTCAGATTTTGTTATTCTTGTGTAGCACTTAATGCAAAGTATTTCACATTGAGATTGTGTATGCGTAGTACAAACCAGTTACCACGTCCAGGAAAACATGTAATCTTTATTGGGTGCAAGCTCGGGTAACATGTTGCCCTTTTTTTAGTTTTTTTGAAACCTCAATTTCAAATTCTCAAAAAATCTGAAAAAAATCAAAGCATGTAGTCATTGATGTGCATGCAAAATGCTTTGTTTCCTAGACAAAATTGTCAGATTTTGTTATTCTTGTGTAGCACGTAATGCAAAGTATTTCACGTTGAGATTGTGTATGCGTAGTACAAACCAGTGACCACCTCCAGGATATATTTCAGATTTTTTTGAAACTTTGAGATACGATTTTTGATATATTTTTTTCAGAAAAAGGGGCCACATGTAGTCTACCGATGTAAATAGATAGGAGCTACTGTTTTAAAGAATTCATATCCAGCGTGAAAGAATCCAACATATAAGCATATCCAATTCCGAACTTGATATCCAGATATTGTATAGAATAAGATATGTCAAATTGCACTCGGACATGAATTATCCAAAAATAATTAGGACTATCTAATGGTTAAACCAGGTCATTAGATTTTTACCGAAAGATTTAAGCTTATATATAGCACATTTAGTAGTTACTGGGTTATCAAGATCGTCGGTTAAATAACAGCTCATGTACATAGTTATTGTACCGATTATGGAGTTCAACATTACTAAGTTAGTGGGCCATTGAAGCATGAGTGAGTGATATCTCAACCCTAGTGATTGTGTTATTGCATCTATATGGGCATATTTTTGTACTCCATGTTACCGTGTTACAATTTTTTGCTATATTGGTGCTTTTATACTTGTTTTATCAATTTCGTTTGGTTCCATGGTTTCTGATCTATTTATGTCCGTACCAATCATACTAAATTTATTTTTGCACTGAGTTTGCTATGTTTGTGTTCTGACTCCACGATTTGGTATATCCTCTCATTATCCAATCCGCTATGCATCCGACCAAAAAAATTGTACTCCTTCTATCTACAAATAACTGACTTGGATTTGTCTAGATTTGAATATATCTATATACTAAAATGCGTCTAGATACATTCGAATCTAGACAAATTCGAGTTAGTTATTTGTGGACGAAGGAAGTATAAGATATGATAATGTGAAAATCTGACCTAGATACATCCAGTAGCCCGAACTCTAAAATATATTTATATAGTTGAACTGCACTAGTCATGACTCCTGGAGGAGGGAAGAGGATAATTTGAAGGGTGCGGCCTTTTGGCTCGGGCTACCATTAGTCCAGCAATTTGAAAAATCCAGAGAAGTTTCTTTGATTCATACGCTTTACAAATTAATTAATACTGCTACATTATATTTTGGGTAAAAAAACAAAACTATGGCTTAAAAAGGCAAAAGAAACTTGATTTTGCTCTTTACATTTGTTTTTGTCACACCCGCTGAGATGTGTCGATGAAAATTTGTATGTGCATGCTATACATCTCTGTGTGACTGCCCTCTTTTTCAAAATCTTTTTGGGTTTTAAATCTGAGTTTTGTTTTTTATAAGAGCTGAGCAGCTCGAGTAATGGTGGCCATCGGACATGGACTTTTTGGGCCAACCCAAGGCAGGGAAAAAAGTCAGGCCTGAAGCCTAGCCCAACAAGGCTAAATCATGTGGTTGGGAAACGTGGACTGGCCCTAACACGATAGAGAAATTGAGAAATTCAGGGTTCCCGCTCGACACGGCCAGGCACGGGCATCAACCCGCGTAACGTTGTCATCGCCAGCTACTATCCCGACCGTCGCTAACCATCAGTCTCCTTCTTCTATTCTCCTTTGTTGTGACACCTCCCAGCTGTCACGCCCCCTGGCTAACCCTAGCCCGTGGCTTGGGGGTCGGCCACTAGTGTGATTCTTGTTCCACGGGCCTTGGTTTGCCGCCTTATGTTGCTTGCATCTTCTCTACGTCGTCTATGACCTCCCCCACAAACTCCCATGCTCCCGGTCCTCTCCCCCGATGCCAACATCCACCTCTAGGAATTCCGTGTCGACCTCATCGTCTTGGCTCTCAGTGATGTTCTGTGGTGATGTTTCTACTGACATGGGTTGCTCATGGCCTCCAGCAACATGGTATAGTTGTAGGCCGTGGCTATCCCTTCCCATCTTCAAATATGCTGTCGTCTTCCTCAAGGCCTTGACCATAGCCTTGTCTACGCCTCTTGTCTTGTCAGGCACGTGGGCCTTCGAGTAGGCCAGACATGAAAACACTTGTACCAAGTTTATTTCGATTCTAGGCACATGGGACAACCCGTTATGACATGAAAGGTTATTAGACCTCATTGGGTCGGGCCATGTCGAGCCTGTTACTATCCGTGAGAATCGAGCTGGCCCGATGACTACCATTGGTCGGAAACTTGGGATCCAAATTGAATATTAGATCAGTTGAGCCAGGGGCTCTCTTTCCCCCCCCTCTCTATATCTCTCCTCACCATATACTTGAGAGTCTCGTGGCCATAGCCGATGAAGAACAACGACGTCTCTTTCCCATCCACACTAAATAAACTCGAGGATGCTCCAAAGCGTGAAGATTTAGAGATCTCCTTCCAGATCCTTACCATCTTGGTGATGGGAAGACTGTGGTTGGGGGATTCTGGGTTGATCTGCTAGGTTTTGGAGCGGGCGGGGAGGGGGGGGGGTCAAATCGCATTGTGTCAGCTTGTCCAAGACGGAGATTTTCAGCAGCCTTCTGCTACTAATTCGTTAACTGTGCGACACCAGCAGGGGATCAATGAAGCAACTGTCGAGAGTGCATCAACGATGGTCTTGGTTTGTTTGTCCAAGATGATCCAAGGGCGAGCACTTCCCCCTCTTCGTCGGTGTCGATTCATCTCGACAATGATTGCATGTCAAAATCAACCTCCGAGCTGTATGCCAAGACAGAGGCCTCTCAGTAGGCTCCTGTCGCCTCACCCCAAGTGGTCTCATCCCCCTCTTCACAATGCTCGAGTGTGCTGTGATGCCAAAAAAGTGCGGTGGTGCTGGAGCTAGATTTGATCGCGTTTCAAGTTTTTCTCTCAGGGTCCTTAGTGCAAATGTTCTAGGCTTGCTTGTAATAATCTCTTTATTTCTTGCAGTCTTGCTTGTAAATGTTGCTCCACCGTCGAATGCAAGTTTATAGGTCCCTCTGGGACCTACCCTGTTAATTTATTTTGAGTTAAATACAATACAAGTCCCTATGCTTGTGTTATCGCCATATTTTGGCCAAAGGAGGAGATGGGCCGTAATCAAGATGGGTTTGGAAGATACGTATATGCAACGTGTTGTTGAATCGGCCTTGTGCGTGTATTTGGGCCAAATTGCCCGTGTATCTTATATTGTAGTAGGTTACGTTTCGGTTTAAGTAAAGAGATAGGATTGTTAGGGTTATTCCAAAGATAGAAAGTCTCCAGACTATAAATATGTACCTAAGGTTATTGAGAAAAGGAGGACGATCACGTTCACAACAAACACAATCTCGGCGCATCGCCACCCCTTGTTTCTAGGGTTTCTTTCGGGTAAGTGTCATGCTGCCTAGATCGTATCTTGCGATCTAGGCAGTATCTGCTTACGCGTTATCTGGTGTTACTCGTACTGAAGCCTTGTTGATGGCGAGTGATACTATTATCGTAGATTTGTTTGGGCTAGCATCGGTACTTTTTGCTATGATTGTTTAGTTATGCTGCCTCTAGTTATCTCGCTGCCTTTGCACCTGTTCCCGGGTGTAAGGGTAGCATCTTGCTTGATCTTTATTCAGTCGATTTGATCCGTTATAGTTTTGCCTTGTTTTCCAAGGTTTAGTTTGATATCCATGTAGTCAGGCCTTGCAAACGGGTTGAATGATCCAGTAGTACGTAAAGATATGGTTTGCTAATTCAAGAGGAGTTGTTCCGGGAATTGACTTTACGTCGTTTGTTAGGCCTTCTCTAGGGTTAGTTTTCTATCATCTTTCGTATTTACCAGGCTCAATTACGTGTAGGATGTTCCAATTACGTGGTGAAAACGTTAAACTGTCGTAGATCGATTTAACTTGTATTGATGAAGCAGAACCCCATGTTATCATAGATTTAATGCAGAACCATGGGATAATCGGCTCCAGGAGCCGATTCACAGGGAAACCTGGAAGCCGGTCGCGGCTCGAATTTTACGTATGCTTGTTTGCTATGCAGGAAACCAATCGAAACAATCCATCACCTTCCTGACCAGGTATAGGTCAGGTGGCACGCCCTTGCACCAGCCAGGACGTGTGCCGGAGTTTTGCGGGCCGTTGCCCGAGGGACCAGGGCCCACCAGCAGTTCTGGGAGCCTCCCGGCTCTCCGTGTTGCCCGTCGCTGCTCGCCGGTGGGTTTTGGCAGGCAACACATTCTGGCACGCCCGGTGGGACATTCAACAACGTCTACATCAACACCCGACGCTGCGATGGAAAACAGACCGGTCACGTACGACGATCTGCCTGAGGAGCACAAGGCGAAGTATGATGATATCAAAGCTTTCTTCGAAGCCGATCTCATCGGCTCTTTCGAGAGGACTCGTAAACATGGCATCAGGTGGAAAGGGTTCTCACCCGAAGGTGCTCTCGATGAGGTGGATCTGTCTGTTCCTTCAGAGGAGCGCACCAGAGCTCTGCGACAGGAAGTCAACTACATGGTGGCTCATGCTCTTCATCACCATTCTGAGAGCCTAGTGAACGCTTTCGAGCGTGTCGCGGTTCGCGTAGTTCAGGAGATCATGAAACATCAGTACTCTCCGTCGGGGCCTACTCTAGGGACTCACCAGGGAGAAATACCGCTCCAAACCAGGCCACAGCTGCCATTCACGCTTGCAGCTCCGGAGCCACCAGGGGCACCGGCGTACATCGTCTACAAGGTTGGAGGTGACCCTGGCGATTGCCAATTCCTGTTTGAACCACCTAAAGAGATTCCACATGGATATGTGTGCACCTACGTGTCGGACTGCAATAGCCTGCCGCGCACGAACCAGGTGGCAACTGCAGGGATTTCTGGGGCAGGAGTTTCTGGAGCAGGGGCTTCAGGGGCAGGTATTTCCGGAGCAGGGATGTCTGGGATGGACGCTGATAAACAGGCATGGCTAGCCAAGTACGCCACCGGAGCGAGTTCTGAGAATTTAGCCCCTGCAGCTCAAACGGTGGAGCAAATCCGTACCATCTTGAGAGACCAGTTCGGCTTCGTGCCGAAGAGAAGGACAATCGGCTATTCTAAGCCGTACCCAAACGAGTTTGATCTAATTCCGCTGCCACCCAAGTATCGGCTCCCTGAGTTTTCAAGGTTTAGCGGATCAGAAGGTTCGAGCTCGATCGAGCACGTGAGCCGATACCTGGCACAGTTAGGCATGATTTCAGCATCGGATCAGTTACGCGTAAGATTCTTTGTGCAATCTCTGACAGGACCAGCTTTTGGGTGGTACACCTCGTTGCCACCGGATTCGATCCAGACCTGGAAGCAACTGGAAGAACAGTTCCACATTCAGTATCATTCAGAAGCTACCGAGGCTGGCATTGCAGATCTGGCGCAAGTACGGCAAAAGCGGGGAGAAACGGTAGCTGAGTACATTCAACGTTTCAGGACTGTCAAGAACCGATGTTATTCGGCTCGTTTAACTGAGAAAGAAGCAGTCGAGCTGGCAGTGTTGGGTCTCTCAGCACCTATCAAAGATCTGGCTTTCCAAGTAGAGTACAATTCATTGGCGCACATGGCCCAGAAGCTGACAATGTATGAACAGCGCCACCCTGAGTTGTACCAAGACAAGTTTAAACGTCCGATAGGCTTGGTCGATACAGAAGAAGAAGAGCCTACACAAGACCAGGAGGTGGCCGTGGCTGAATGGGCTCGGGGGGCAGATCCTGTGTCCTGCAAATGGGTGAAGCAGCAAGGGCCTGCAAAAGGGTTCGACTTCGATGTGAGCAAAGCTGAGCAGATATTCGATTTACTGCTGAAAGAAAAGCAGCTGAAGTTACCCGAAGGCCACAAAATTCCTACGGCTCAAGAGATGAACGGGAGACCATACTGCAAGTGGTATCACTCGTTCACCCACACCACCAATGATTGCAAAGAGCTACGTCGCCAGATCCAAACGGCGATAGAACAGGGCCGTCTGATCCTTGGGAAATTCGCCATGAAAGTAGACACAAACCCATTTCCCGGCGTCAACATGGTAGAGCACAGCCACTCCACGAGGCGTCAGTTGGATTTCTCGTTTGATGTTAATATGGCAGGACCTGTGTACCACCATGGCACATATAAAGAGGAAGACGGTCGCTCTCGGGGCAAAGAAAGAGAGGAGGCCGGTCCACGTGACCGGCCCCGTTATGATGACAGGCGGTATCTGACCGAGGAGCAAGTGAGAAGTGTGCGATATCAGAAGCCACACTCCACGCATCTCCTTAACAAGTATGAGCGTCAGTATGACCGACGTCGCCGGCACGATAGAGACGATGAAGGATATGAGCACCTCGCTAATAAAAAGTCGAAGGAAAAAGAAGGCCTGGATAAACATTGGGATTGTCCTTTCTTCAAGTATTGTTGGGATGCCGGAATGAGCCGATTGCCTACAATCGACAACTGCCCAGAATGTGGACAGCAGAAGGATGACACAGGTCCAGTCTCAGTGTTCAAGCGCCTGGGGCCTCTTCCTCCTCGAGCAAAAGACCTCGAGGAGCCAATGGGTGGAAAATAAGAAGATAGATATCACCGGCCAAGGTGGTGCCCCGATGGACTCAGGCACACCCAAAAGCGTCGAGTTCAGCGGCTGCGTAACTTGGAGGAAGCCGAAGCGCAGAACCTCCACGCTTTAAGGAAGGCACGGCCCGATCTGGCCGTGAAAGTGCGGCAAAACTTGGAAACTGAGGCTCGTCCGAGAAGGAAAGAGTGGCGCCCCAAACCAGTTAAAGCCGATGCGAAGACATCGGCTGGCACAAACATGGTGTTCACACTTCCGTCAGAGTTTTGCGCTCCAAGAGCCAAAGAACTACCAGTGGCACAGTTTGACTGCGGCCCACGACCGGTTATCTTTGAAAAGCCACAAGAGAAGGGCTACAAACATCTGAAAGCTCTGTACCTGCGAGGTTATATCAATGGGCAGCCTGTCCGCAAGATGTTGGTTGACACCGGAGCAGCAGTCAATATAATGCCATACTCCATGCTACGGCGTTTGGGACGCTCCACTGCAGATCTGATCAAAACCAACGTAACGTTAAGCGACTTCAACGGCCAAACTTCAGAGACGCAAGGCGTTCTGAATGTGGACCTGACCGTGGGCAGAAAAACCATCCCTACGTCATTCTTCATCGTTGACAGCAAAAGCACCTACACTGTCTTGCTGGGGAGGGATTGGATTCACGCCAACTGCTGCATTCCATCCACGATGCACCAGTGCCTGATACAGTGGGATGGAGATGAAGTGGAGGTCATTCATGCAGATGATTCGATCGAGATCTCCATAGCTGGCATGAACATCTGGGAGGCAGGAGACCAAGAGCCGATCTCTGGAGTCAGTCTAGACGGCTGTGAGCGCATTGAAGCTACAAAAAACGGGGTGAGGCTGGTCTTATCCACTGGCCTGATAGAGTAGCAAAGTCCACGATCATACGTGGTATGGCCGACCCCTGCGATCGGCCGCACAAAATAAAAAGCAGTAAGCTTACGACAAACAGGTCATGCAGTCGTAGTAGGGAGATTCCCTGCCATTGTAGAGCACAGATAAGTTGTAAACCTTCCTTGACTAATGCAATAAAAAAGGGGGCCGATTCCGGCAATCGGCCCAATTTATCTTTGTTATCCTCACCAACTGTTTGCCCCGTGTTTAGCATCGATTTAGCAGGTGACGGAAAGCTAGGGTATGGGTTTACATCCGCTGATGAGCTAGAGGAGATTGACATCGGTCCTGGGGATAAGCCACGACCAACATTTATCAGCAAGAAGTTAGATCCGAATCTGCGGGGTCTGATGATAGCTTTATTGAAAGAATATCCAGATTGCTTTGCCTGGGACTATACAGAGATGCCCGGGTTAGACAGGAGCATCATTGAGCATCGACTCCCGCTTAAAAAAGGGTTTCGGCCATTCCAGCAGCGAGCACGACAGATGAAGGCCGAAATTTTGAAAGAAGTCAAGAAAGAGATCGAGAAAATGTTGACAGCTAAGTTAATCAGGCCATCCAGGTATGCTGAGTGGATTTCTAGTATCGTACCTGTAGAGAAAAAGGACGGCCGCTGGCGTGTTGCCATAGATTTTCGGGATCTCAATAGAGCCACTCCAAAGGATGAGTATCCGATGCCGGTAGCAGAGACATTAATCAACGCAGCTGCTGGTCATAAGGTTTTGAGCTTCATGGATGGCAATGCCGGTTATAACCAAATCTTTATGGCTCCAGAAGATATACACAAGACTGCATTCAGAGTCCCAGGTTCGGTGGGGTTGTTTGAATACGTAGTCATGACGTTTGGGCTGAAGAATGCCGGCGCCACATACCAAAGAGCCATGAATTACATTTTCCATGATCTGATCGGCAAGCTGGTGGAAATTTATATCAATGACGTGGTGGTCAAGTCTGCTTCAGTACAAGGACACTTGGACGATCTGCGACGCGTCCTGGACCGAACAAGGAAATTCGGGCTACGAATGAATCCAAAGAAGTGTGCCTTCGGTGTAACGGCCGGTCAGTTCTTGGGTTTCTTGGTCCATGAACGCGGAATCGAGATCGGCCTGAAAAGTCAGGAGGCAGTGCGAACGATGAAGCCACCCACCACGAAGAAAGAACTGCAGTCTCTCATCGGCAAGATCAACTTCGTCAGAAGATTCATCTCCAATCTGTCAGGAAGAATAGAGCCGTTCATGGGACTTGTGAAAATTAAAACTGATGAGGAGTTCCGCTGGGGGACAGAACAACAACGAGCCTTCGACGAAATCAAAGAATATCTGACGAAGCCACCAGTATTGGTTCCGCCCCAGCCGGATAGGCCGTTCTACATTTACTTATCAGTAGCTGACACGTCCATCGCCTCGGTGGTGGTGCAAGTTTATGATGGTCAGGAGCGAGTTGTGTTTTACATCAGCAGAAGGATGCTCGACGCAGAGACAAGGTACCCTGAGATCGATAAATTATGCCTCTGCCTATTTTTCACCTGCACCAAGCTGCGCCACATCTTGCTCTCAGCAAAGGTTATCATTATATGCAAATCAGATGTCATAAAGCACATGCTGTCGGCCCCTATGTTGAAAGGCCGACTCGGCAAATGGATGTTTGCATTATCGGAATTTGACATCCAGTACCAACCCGCGAAAGCGGTTAAGGGTCAGGCATTGGCCGACCTTATTGCTGAAAGGATCAACACTGATATAGCAGCGCTGTCTATACGAGCGTGGGCTATGTTTTTCGATGGATCGGTTTGTGATGATGGTTGCGGCATTGGCATTCTACTCGTGTCGCCCCGGGGGGCAACATATTCCTTCTCCATCAGGCTAGCTACCCCTCGCACCAACAACGTCGCCGAGTATGAGGCGATACGCAAGGGAATGGAGTTGCTCATCGAAGCTGGAGCAGAGGCAGTGGAAATTTTTGGAGACTCCAAATTGGTGATTTCCCAACTCACGGAGGAATACAAGTGTGAGAGCGAGTCGCTTTTCCCATTATGGTTGCAATGCCGTGAGCTCATGGCACAGTTCCGGTACATGAACTTTAACTGGATCCCGCGATCGCAGAATACAGAGGCGAATGATCTCGCACAAATGGCGTCAGGCTACAAGGACGTAGCAGAAGGAACTGATGTTCAAGTACAGTTCCTGGAGGCGGACGACTGGAGAGCCGATATCTTCAATTACTTAAAAGATTCGGCTCGGGGGGCACCTAAACGGATAAGGTACAAGGCCATGAAGTATGTGCTTATCGGGGACGACATGTTCTACAGGACTCTGGAAGGGTTACTGCTCAAATGTCTGGGACCAACCGAGGCCAATCGGCTCCTACACGAGGTACACGAAGGCGCCTGTGGAACTCACCAATCGGCTCACAAGATGAAATGGTTGATCAGGCGATCAGGGTTTTATTGGCCCACCATGCTTGAGGACTGCTTTAAGTACTACAAAGGGTGTCAAGCATGTCAGAAATTTGGAAAAATTCAGACGGTACCCGCGTCAGCAATGAACCCCATCATCAAGTCTTGGCCATTCCGAGGTTGGGGCATGGATATGATTGGCAAGATCAATCCTCCTTCAATCAAAGGCCACATGTGGATTTTGGCCATTACGGATTTTTTCACTAAATGGGTGGAAGCCGTCCCTATGAAGTCAGTAAGCTCGAAGGATGTTATCGATTTTGTGAAGGAACATGTCATTCATAGATTCGGGATTCCCCAAACGATCACGACCGATGGAGGTTCGGTCTTCACTTCTTACGAGTTTAGAGAGTTCTGTGAGGACACGGGAATTAAGCTGATCCGATCATCTCCGTACTATGCTCAAGCAAATGGGCAAGCTGAAGCGTCCAACCAGAGCCTTATCAAGCTGATCAAGAGGAAGATCGATGAGCACCCTAGGCGTTGGCACGAGGTTTTGTCAGAGGATTTATGGGCTTATCGCATGTCATGTCATGGAGCGATAAAAACCTCGCCATACCATCTAGTCTATGGACAAGAAGCCGTATTGCCCTGGGAAATTACGGCTGGATCGATACGTGTCACTTTTCAGAACGATCTAACAACTGAAGAATATACGGCCCTGATGAGTGACAGTGTTGAGGATTTAACTGAGCTTAGGCTGTGGTCGCTTGAGAAAATCAAAGAGAACAAGGCCAAGGTAGCTCGTGCATATAATAAGAAGGTGAGACCGAAGGAGTTTCACGTTGGCGATCTGGTATGGGAAGCTGTATTGCCACTGGGGACTAAGGATGCAGCATATGGTAAATGGTCTCCAAATTGGCACGGGCCATACAGGGTCGATCAAGTTTTAAGGGGAAACGCGTACATGCTTGAGGAGCTGGATGGCGTAAAATTCCCAGTGGCTGTCAACGGTCAACACCTCAAGAAATATTTCCCAAGCATGTGGGATGTTGGACAGTGAAATATGGGGGCCGATACATGAAATCGGCCAATAAAAAAAAATACAGCCGATGCATAGCCATCGACTCTAGAGGTTCAAACTGCTACGAGCAGGTGTCAGTATACGCGAAGAACCTACTGAAGGAATGCCTCGAAGGCGTGGAGGGCGTCAACACAGACACGATCCACCTCGGCGATCTCGGCTTCGTCGTCTTCGTCCTTGCCCGTCACTAGCTGCTTGTTCAGGACACGTATTTCCGCCAGATCAGTCTTCAGTTGAGCTTTGAGGTCTTCTGCTTCGTCTTGGGAGCGGGCGATGAATGCTTCCTTGTCACGAATGAGCTGTTTAGTCACCCGGACCTTCTCTTCAAGATCTCCCAGTTCCTTTTTCAAGGATGCAAGCTCGGCGGTGCTGACAGAGGTGTCAGTTTTGGCATCCAGAGTCGCCTTTTTCGCGTTGAGTTGCTGACATTTGTCTGCAATGTTGGCCTTCAGTGGGAGTTGGGCGCGGCGTAGATTAATCCTCTCGCGAGCCAACTTCACCCTTGACCCGTAGAAAGACAGAGTTACAACTGGCCAAAGCTTCACCTGCAGTGCTACTGGAAGTTGGTCCTTGATTTCAGCAAGAACACTCTTCACCTCTTCAGAAACCTCGATCAACTTCTCGATCGGGGAGGACAGCAAGGCTTTGAGACGCTGGAATTGAGGTAGAACAGCCCTTGCTCGTGGTTCATCGTTGGCAACAGGGAGGGTTGGTTCGATGGACTCAGGGTCGAACGTCATCAGTCCTGAGATATCACAACCCTGGCAGGCCGAAATGGCGTCAGTATGCGTCCAACACGGAAGGAAGAGCCGAACGAAGCGAACGTACCTCTCCTAAGGTCAAGGGGATAGCAGATGACGAGACCATCGGTTTGTGTGTTATTGCTGGGGGCTTGGCCGAAGTGGTAACCGTTTCAGCTACACCTTCAGGGATTACTAGATCCGGCCTTGCGGCAGGCGTCGGCACTTCTCCGGCTTTTCCACTAGAAGTGCCAGTCGTCTGCATGGAAGGTGTTTAGCCGATGTAAATAAGTGATGAATTGGCAGATATAAAAAAATAATAGTTGGTAAGAGCATCAAGGGTAATGACTTTCGAAACCTCTTGGCTCGACGAAGAAGTTTGCAGTCCCTTGCGAGCCCTTTTGGGGCTCACGACTGGCCCCGCCTCGACTGATGCTCGGGGGGCGGTAGGTTTAGGAACTGGCCTTTTCCTGGGAGCCGATTGTGGCAAATCCGGCTGACTCGGTGTGATGATCCTCTCAGAGTCTGTTGGACCCAATTCTCCTCGATTGGATTGTGTGTCCTCGCTGGAGGTGTCTTCGACGGAAGCCTGTAAGAAAGGAGAGCTAGTAAGCACAAGCATGTTTGCAAGGATGAAGGAGATCAACCAAGGCATGGATCGGCATACATGCGAACTTTCTGGAGAAGGGCTCCGGCGCTTCAAAGTCTTCCTGGCAGCTACCTTCCTCACCACTGTTCTTGTTTTAGTGGGAACTCGAGAGGCGGCGGACCCAGAAGTGGCTTGGATCTTGGAAGCCGATGGTGGTGATATCGGCTGGTTCTGCATCACGACCTGTTTAAAAGGTGGCGATTTTTTGCAGAAAAGGACCACAGGAGCTGGTGGGAAGAATTCGAAGGGGGAGCCATCATCGTGTGTAGGTTCAGGACCATCTTGTTGCTGCAAGGAGACAGAGCGGGTTATTATAAGGATCATTTGGGAGCTGCATCAAGAAAATTTACAAGTAATAGTACCTGTTCTACGGGGATATCATAGTCAGCATCGAGCTGTTCCAGCAACGGTCCCAGAGCTCTCCTGAAGGCATGAGTCTTCCACATCGCCCACCAGTTCTCAAAACCATCGGTTGATGAAGTAAAGATGAGGTTGTTGGGAATTGGGATGGTTAGAGCATCGAAGAAGGAATAACACCTTTGACTGGTAAGAGGATCGGGCAGGTCAGCTCTGCTCTCTGTAAAATGGTGGAGAAAGAAATGGGGAGGTACTTGTCCAAGGCCAAATTGCCGAGCCACTATGACTGGCTGGTAGAATTCATATCCAGGCTTGATTATTCTATTGGATGTGCTCATGCCAACTGGAAGAAAGCAGGGACGGATCACAGTGGAAAACAGCTGCCGAGTGCTGGTGTCATCGACAAAGTTGTCTAGCCTGAAGGAGATTGGATTTTCAAAATGTTCCGATTCTTCCGTGTAAGGAAAGAAGATAGGATTATCCAGGCCTTGGAAGAAAATGCTGAACCATTTGGATGCTTCCTGAGGGATCAGTTTGCTACCTGGCAGTCTGTACAGAGCTTGGCCATAGCTGGTGCATCGTATCTGCTTCCCTTTGACATTTGGAAAGGTGCAACTCGCCAAAAGGGGGAAATTTGGGACATGGTTTTGAAAATACAGCTGGGCCCATAGCTGAATGAACCACCAAGGACCTCCTGTTTTGACTGCTAGGCCGGAGAATAATTTGACAGACATCAACTGGAGATATCGATAGACTTCTCCAAGGAACAGTTTGCCGATGCCAAGTTGAGTGCCTTTGGCAAGTTCGTAGGCCAAGGAGAGGTAATTATTGGTTGGAGCCAGGGAAGGGCCACAGAATATGAAATGTTCCAGCCAGAAGTTGAGGAAATCCGCGTGTTCTTTCTCTGTGACAGGGCCTTTAGTTTTCATGTGTTTTTGAAGATAGGCACCCCAGTTCGTGCAGTCTGTTTTGGAAGAAAGCTTGTAGGGGACCTTTGTCAGCTTAAAAGCAGAGGGGCTGGGTGATGTAACGTCCAGACCAGTAATCATCACCACGTCTAACAGAGTTGGTGTCATGGGACCATGACCAAACATGAAGCAATTCAGAGCATCGGACCAGAAATAGCCGATGGTTTTTAGAAGATTTTCATGTTTCTCCAGGGGAGACAATGACAAATGCAAGGCATCAGCTATTCCCGTGGTTTCCCATTGAGATTGGTAAGTTCTGGCTACCCTGCTAAACCAAGAAACCCAATGTTCAGGAGGATTAGGCCAGGCTCACAAGCAGTCGGCCCAAGAATTCAAATCTAGGTTTTGGCTTGCGAAGGGGATTCTGTTTGCCTCGCAAGAGATCAGATGGGCAGGACTAGATTCTGTCCGGGGGCCAAGACAGAGAGAATTCGGGAGAGAAGGGTGCGGCAGCAGGATGTCTGAAACCTAAAAAATTTAATGGTGGAATAAAGCATTAATTCAGGTGTTTGCTATTAATTCTAGCGCCATGTTCAGACTACGAGGAGCAGGCGTACCTTCAGACCAGAGACCGCTGTGTTGATATTGGACGATGCCGCCATCTGGTTTGCCGGCGGAGATGGATCTGTGCGATTGGGGATCGAGGGTTTTTGTCGCTGTAAGCTCGATCTATGCGGTGAGGAAATTGGAGATCTGGTCTAGCCTTTCTGAAGGGGGTCGCAGGTTACCGTTTGAAGTTGGAGAGTGGCCGCTCAGATTTATCTAAATATGCGACCAAATTTGACCTTGTCAACGGTTGTGGGGAAATTCGATGTGTTACCATCGGCTCGTTGGGCTTTGACTTGGTTGACCATATGAGCGTAGTATGGTGAAAGCCGATACATTGCTATCGGCTTCTGGAGCGTTGACCTATTTTGACTATCGGCAAAAGCGAATTGGAAAAGCAATCTTTGTTGATTCAAAAGACGATTGTTTACAATGGAGCCGATTGCTTACAAAAGGAAATCTACTGCTAAGTACTACTACTACTAGTTCCTGATCTAGAGGCCGGTGTCATCGCCGCTGTCCTCGCCGTCGTCGTCCTCGCTGTCATCAGCGCTGCTGCCGGCGTCGTCTTCGTCGCTGCTGCTGAGGATGTCAGCGGGGGCCTCCTCGTCCTCGTCGTCATCTTCGGTGTCCTCGCTGGACCCGGCGCGGAAGCGCTTCACCGGCGGGTATTCATCGGAGGAAGTGTCCTCCTCCGCTTCCTCCTCCTCGTCGGAGGATTCGACGCCATCCCAGGACCAGGCGTCGTCGGATCTCTCCACCTCCAGTTCCCCGTCGACAAGGAACTGGAGGCCCTCCTCGCCGTCGGTCAGGGACTCGTCGTCCTCCGACCAGGCGGCGAAGTCCCAGCCCCTCTCGTCCCACCAATGTGGGGCGAGAGCCTCGTACGCCGCCATTGGCGGGTGCTCCGGCGTCGGCTCTCGGTTGCTCATCGTGTTGGAAGATTGGGAGGAAAGGGCGGATGATTCGGAGGAAGAAGAGGAGGCCATGGCAGAGGAAGAGGGTTTTTTCGGCGGAGGAGGAGGGTTTTTTGGCTAAGGGAGGAAGATGGGGGCTGCAAACTGCTCAGATGAATTTAAATAAGGGGAATAGTGGGAGACGGTTCAATGCCATAGCAGTTTCCATAATGTGGTGCCAAAACAGTTAAATCATGCACTGCGGAGAAGTTGAGAAGACAAGGCATCATGATGAGGGGGTGGCGTGACGATTCTGCTCTGCAACGCATTCTGGCAACGCGTAACCCGATAAAAAAGGGGGAAGAGAAAAAAAAACATCAGCAGAGTGGTTTTGGAATTATTATTGCCAAAACCAGGGGGGCATGTGTTATCGCCATATTTTGGCCAAAGGAGGAGATGGGCCGTAATCAAGATGGGTTTGAAATATACGTATATGCAACGTGTTGTTGAATCGGCCTTGTGCGTGTATTTGGGCCAAATTGCCCGTGTATCTTATATTGTAGTAGGTTACGTTTCGGTTTAAGTAAAGAGATAGGATTGTTAGGGCTATTCCAAAGATAGAAAGTCTCCGGACTATAAATATGTACCTAAGGTTATTGAGAAAAGGAGGACGATCACGTTCACAACAAACATAATCTCGGCGCATCGCCACCCCTTGTTTCTAGGGTTTCTTTCGGGTAAGTGTCATGCTGCCTAGATCGTATATTGCGATCTAGGCAGTATCTGCTTATGCGTTATCTGGTGTTACTTGTACTGAAGCCTTGTTGATGGCGAGTGATACTATTATCGTAGATTTGTTTGGGCTAGCATCGGTACTTTTTGCTATGATTGTTTAGTTATGCTGCCTCTAGTTATCTCGCTGCCTTTGCACCTGTTCCCGGGTGTAAGGGTAGCATCTTGCTTGATCTTTATTCAGTCGATTTGATCCGTTATAGTTTTGCCTTGTTTTCCAAGGTTTAGTTTGATATTCATGTAGTCAGGCCTTGCAAACGGGTTGAACGATCCAGTAGTACGTAAAGATATGGTTTGCTAATTCAAGAGGAGTTGTTCCGGAAATTGACTTTACGTCGGTTGTTAGGCCTTCTCTAGGGTTAGTTTTCTATCATCTTTCGTATTTACCAGGCTCAATTACGTGTAGGATGTTCCAATTACGTGGTGAAAACGTTAAACTGTCGTAGATCGATTTAACTTGTATTGATGAAGCAGAACCCCATGTTATCATAGATTTAATGCAGAACCATGGGATAATCGGCTCCAGGAGCCGATTCACAGGGAAACCTGGGAGCCGGTCGCGGCTCGAATTTTACGTATGCTTGTTTGCTATGCAGGAAACCAATCGAAACAATCCATCACCTTCCTGACCAGGTATAGGTCAGGTGGCACGCCCTTGCACCAGCCAGGACGTGTGCCGGAGTTTTGCGGGCCGTTGCCCGAGGGACCAGGGCCCACCAGCAGTTCTGGGAGCCTCCCGGCTCTCCGTGTTGCCCGTCGCTGCTCGTCGGTGGGTTTTGGCAGGCAACAGCTTGTTGGGCTGGCTTGATTTAGTTCTTGTACTTGTAATTTGCCGAATTTTGCGCATATACTTGTGAATAATGTTCGATTTAGTCCAATTTGATGTTTGGCGTCGAAATTGAACTAACACGGATGACACGTGGACTGAAATCTTGCTAGAACACCCTCATGCATCTAATCAATAAGCCAACACTCCAAACGGTTACAACAACCTTTAATTTAAGACTATTCTATTTAAGAGGGAGGAAAAAATAAGGGAGTCGATAGAGAGGGAGGCGACAGTGACAATATCGGGACTAAATTGTGTCAAATGGATGAGTATAGGGTCTGCTATTATATCTAGCTTGAATTGTTGTAGTTTTTTGCAAGTTTCTCAGATTTGGGAGGGTATTCTTGCAAAATTTTAGTCCACGTGTCGTCTATATCGACTCAAATTCGACAACGAATATTGAATTAGACTAAATCAAAACCAATTCATAAGTACATAGACAAAATTCAGCAAATTCTGAGTATAAAGACTGAATCGAGTCAGACTGATTAGTATAGGGACATTACTGTATTTAACTTTTTTTTAATATTCGATAACTTGATACATACTCTGTGCTAGTCAAAGTTACACGGGTATTGGACTGAAAACCGGCTCCCCAAACAGGGACTGAAAAAAAAACTACCAGTAAGCACCCTTCATTCCAACTCCGACGAAAGAGGCAGCCAGCCGCCGCCGAGATCTGAGAGCCCGAGAGATCTGATCCCGACCATTCCAACTCCGCCCGGAGGGAAGCGGAGATGAACCTTTTCCGTCTTGCGGGGGACATGACCCACCTCGTCAGCGTGGTGGTGCTACTCCTCAAGATCCACACCATCAAGTCATGCGCAGGTAACTCGCGCACACATATCCCTTGGAGCCAGAAATACAAGTATTCTTGAATCGGGGACGAAAAATTCGGCGCGCTTCTTTCAATTTTATCTAAGTATTGGTTTCTGTTTCCCGTGTATCGGGACTTGGGAGTTAGGAGCGCTCGATACTTGCACTTTAGTTAGATTGCGCCAGGAATTTGTTAATGGAAACAAGGGAATGTCCATTTCATTTCATCTGTGAATGGGCAAGATTGGACGCCTAAGCTCGTTCGGGATGGAGGCGCGAGTTGAGTATTGCCATTATTTTGGTCGAATTCGGCATAAGCTCTACTAGTGCGATCTGCGCGCTCCACCATGGGACCCAGCACAATGTTATCCAGCATAAAACTTACTGAGTTTGTGCTCTTTATCTCCGATACAGTAGGCTTATCAGTGCTATATGGCTAATGCGCTGGCTTTGTGTAGAAAATGTACAGCATCGAGAGATTTTTTTGACAATATTTGTAGGCATTGGGATTGTTCTACATGTGAATCCATTCATCAAAAATAGGTGTTTTCTTTCTTCATAAAGCTGTGTCAAAGTACCATAACTTAAACTGCAGATGACCCATTGTCTGTCTTCTAATGGAACATCGGAACCTCGATGTCTACTTTCGGCAACTATTTTACAGTAGATAAAAATTACATACATATTTAGGAGCATAAGTTGTAGTACTCATGTATACTCCAAAACAAGGAATTATTGTTATAGAGTTCTACATAAGAGCACGTTAACTCTTCGGTACAATAAGGGTGGAACAGTAAGCTTCCTGCTTATGAGTTAATATTGTATTATCAGTTGTATAAGTTTAAAAGGGGAATTCAGAAAAGGATTTCAATACATAATGGTGCATATTAGCTGCTCAAATACACTTATACGCTCCAGTTCACTGTGCCGCTGGTGCTTCTTGTAGCTGAATCAAATCAAGTACTGAAGGCCTACTATTAAAGTGTTAAACAACAAAGACCACCTATCACCGATGATTTCCCCTGACCATTGGAAGACTCGTAGGCAAACCCATGAGCACCCAAATTGGTGGAACATACCGAGAACTGTCAGAAACCCTGCATCTGAAGGAAGTGACCACACCAGTCTGTCTAGAGAGGACTGAAGGAAGCACCAATCTCTTTTATGATTGCAACCTTATTGAACAAAATGCCTTTAAACTGTAGAAGTTCAAAACTATCAGGTGCTTGGTTCAGACACTTTTTTGCCTGTCACAAGAAGATTCAATCTGTCCGAGGATTTGTTGCCATGTTGGATTGAATACAGTATGTGCAGCCAGAAGTTTGCTCTGTTTATCTATGTGTACCTATACTTAGTCCTTAGTAGTTCCATTAAGCCTTAATGGGCCACAAGTGAGCTAGCTAATCCTGAACGCTGAATAGCAATCTGGAGAAGAAATTCAAGAATGGAACAATTACACTGCTTCCAGACTAAGCTATAGGTCTATAACAGGCTAACAGCACCACCGCTGAAGAGTCAAATTCCGTATAAGCCAATTACTCTGTAATAAGCTTGAAGTTTATTCTGTCTTGTTTTCTACTTACATTCATACTACTGGTGAAGTCTGTGTTAGCACTTAGTTTGATGGGCCTCTGTATTTAATATTTAACAATTTCCTGCAGGCATATCTCTGAAGACGCAGGAGCTATATGCACTTGTGTTTGCAGCTCGTTACTTGGACTTGTTCGTTCATTTTATATCTTTATATAACACTGTCATGAAGCTGGTCTTCCTGGCGAGCTCTTTCACGATAGTTTGGTACATGAGACAGCATAAGATTGTGCGTAGAACTTATGACAAGGAGCATGACACCTTTCGCCATCATTTTATAGTGCTTCCGTGCTTGGTTCTGGGTCTCCTCCTTAATGAGAAGTTCACTTTTAGAGAGGTCAGTTTTGTTGGTTCCTACGTTCTCACCATGTTGCTGTTATGATGCCAAATCTCTACCTTTTTAGATCGTACTAGCATTTGACTCTAGTTGTTGGGAGTCATTGTATGGTATCGTGATGGGTCTATTGATGCCATATACTGCTGTTGAAATCTTACTGTCTATATTGTACTGTTCTGATAATTTGTGTCATTAATCTGGGCAGGTGATGTGGGCATTCTCCATTTATTTGGAAGCTGTAGCAATTCTGCCTCAACTTGTGTTGCTACAGCGCACGAGGAATATTGACAACTTGACTGCTCAATATGTCTTCTTTCTGGGGTAACGTGTGCTCCAATTTATTTGAAGACGCAATTTTTTTTTGCATTTGCATGGAAACAAATAAAGCTTAGGAGTATCCTTTGTACGATAAAAGCTGCCTATAATTAATATACTGATCAATCTGCCCTTTCTTTACAATTTTGTTTTAGTATAGTTGCCTTGGTTAATCATTTTAATTTTTCAATGTCATATTCTGGCATTCATTTATCGTCGTAAGACCTCATTTTCCTTTATTTTCCCTTTTATAGCTTCAAGGAGCAATGCTACTAAATAACTGTTTCCTAACATTAATTACCCTGGTGGTGATGCAGTGCCTACCGTGTACTTTATATCCTTAACTGGATTTACCGATACTTCACCGAGCCCCATTTTGTTCACTGGATAAGTACGGACTCTATGCACCATACCTTCGCGTTCCTCTTGACTAAAGTAGATGTGATCATCACTCATTTTGTAACGGATATTTTTTCAATGCAGGCTGGATTGCTGGTATCGTTCAGACTCTGCTGTATGGTGACTTTTTCTACTATTACATACTAAGGTATTGCCTTCGCTTTACCGTGTCATTTCTGTATTAATATTTGAAGCACAAATTTGATTTTATCCGAGCAATCCACACCGTCTAGAAAGATTAATCCAATGGATAACTTTGTGTCCTGTAATCACTCACATACTAGTTACCCTTAAATGCACAATCTCTCTTAGTTTCCACCGATAATAGTCCATCAGATTCGATGCTTCCTGCATTCTATCTTTCTGTTACATCTCCAGCATTTGATATCGCGGGCAGCGCTCCCCATCCTCTTCTCCTGGTTGCATATGTCACTACATACTTGTAACAACTATTGCTTCCCACTGACCGTACACTCCACACAACTTGCAGCTGGAAGAACAACGTGAAGTTAGAGCTACCAGCCTGAGCTTGCCGTCTCCTTCCGAGATCCACTAGGGTATTATATTATGACTTGCTTAACTTAATGGATAGACACTTTAGACATGAACCGAACCATACAGATGGGTTCCTGGCTTTTCTTGTTTCCAGTATTTTCGGAGAGAAAGCTTGGTCACCTTGTATCTTGTACTGTAAAAGGTAAGGAGTATATGATCAGCACCGGGAGCTTCTATACTCTGATACTCAATGAAGGTGTTGCTGTACTCCCTTTGGTGAGTGAATCTGACATGGTACATTTTGATAGCGTGCAATGTTGTAATGTTTCTTGTGTGTTCCTTCTAGGAAACCTAGATTGCGTTGTAGCCTCTACGTTGTCGGGCGTCATCCATGGATCTGCCCTTGTGAACCTTGGAAAGTTGTAAGATAGTTGTTGCTGTGATAGCCACAGGGCTTACGTTTTCTCTTTAGATTTTGGGTTGGACAATTTCATGTGGCTGCCAGTAGTTCACCTTCCTCCACGCTCACCGCTCTCCGTTTCCAACTCATCTGGCTGCAGACCCAAGCCCGACCTGTTTGGTAGCCCAGGTGGGCTATCTTACCTTGTTCAATTTAACAAGTTGAGTGTAGCTATGTCCACTACAGACAAGTGTGCTAGTTGTGTTGTGTTTGGTAGGTTGGATGAGATGAGCCAAGCTCAGTTTAGATCCTGTTTGGTGTAGTTGTATGACCAGAGCCATGCCATATAGAAATATAATGCAATCAGGTCCCTAGAAAAAAAGCAATCGGGCCCTTCTTGGGCTTCAGCGCCGCTGCCGGCGAGAGGGCGAGCTAGGAAGGGCGACAACGTGGCAGAGCTGGGAGGCACGACAACGCGGCAGAGGGCGAGCATCACTAGGCCAGTCTTCGAAGCGCGTGCGGACGTCGACACGGTGAGCGCAGGGCAGAGGACCCGCGACAGAGGACTCGATGGTGCGCTGGGCGATGCGGGAGAAGACCCTGATGTAACCTGGCCAGTCCTCCTTGAGCAGAAGCGCCGCCGCCTCGGGCTCCGGCAGCTCCTGCAACGACTCGTCGTCGAGGTCTTCTCGGGCTCGGGCGGCCATGCTCGACGCGTAGGGACGCAAGAGATCGGCCTCGTTGGTTCACGCACGGTGGACGAGGCAGCAGGCGGCGTGGTCTGCTTTTCTGGGGCCGTGCTTGTCGAGGCCGTGGCTGGCCGTGGAGGCGCTGGCTGGTGCGTGGCCGACCTGCTGCGGTGCCGTCGGGAGCAGGCGGTGCTTGTTTGGGCGGACGTGACAAAGGGGTGAGAGAGAGCGGGTTGGGGGGGAGAATGAGGATTGGGGCGGTTGACCCCTGTGGCTTCGGCCAGGGGCAGAGGCGCAGAGCGCGGGTGGAGATTTTTTGGGACGGACTCGGCAGTGCCGAGTTACGAAGCGTGCCGAGTTACGAAGCTCGATTCCAGCTTCTCAACTGAGCAGGGCTAAGGGTCGTTTTCGTATGAGCTAGGCACTGCCCGATAAGACCAAGCCGATCTAAGACCAAGCCGATCTAACAAACAACCGTGAGCTGTGGTGGAAATATCTGGGTTGCTCCAGTCTACCAAACACACACTAGTCGCACCGGAGTCCTAAAGAATCCAATTCAAGCCAAGTAAAACCAAAGAATGGATTTCTTCAGTCTTATGTTACTGCGGCCACGTCGCCGACGCCCAAGAAGCGGACACCGACCCCCTGGAGAGCTACCTCCTCGACCGCCACAACCGGTCGTCGGAAACCCAGCTCTTCCTGACTTCCTCTACCGTCCCGACGCCACCGCCTCGCTGTACCCGATCCCACAACCTAGCAGCGGTGCTAAGCGTTTGGACTACGAACTATGTTCTATGTACCGCCGACATCCTGCCCCACGGCGGCAACGATGACTACCTCATCACCGCCCTAGACCTAGAGAATGATGAAGAGCCAAGCGGGGAGTTGGACCTCTTCCTCTACAGCTCGGTGACGCAGACCTGGACCGTCAAGAGGCCCCTCTTGACGATGCCACCGGGCGAAGACCGTGGCTTCCTGACCTACAAGGTGATCCCCGTCGGCAGCGGCTCCAGCATGGTCGCCTTCGTCAACATCTGGACCGGTATCCTCTTCTGCGACGTGCTCGACGGCGACCGCCCGACCGAGGCTCCACCACCTCCCGCTGCCGTCGACGTGTCTCTCCAAGGAATCGACGCCCCGCGTGAGCTCCATATCAAAACCCCGTGTCTGATGGCTCCGACGACCTCCTCCGCATAAGGTTCGTTGGACCTCTCGGTGGCCGATGGTGTGTGCTTTGACGGACTGCTGCCCGAGACGCCGGAGCGTGACAGCGACGACAACGGTGACTAGGAGGATTACGCTGGACAGCGGACTCTTGGTTCACTCTTCCTCGACATGCCCAGGCTGAGCTTGCACCAAGACAGTGTTGTCTGCATCATGGCCAAACGCTATGTGAAAGAGCCTGGGACGTGGATCGTAGCTGTCGACATTGCAAACATGGTGCTGCAAAGAGTCTATGAATGCATGAGATTAACCGAAGAAATATCATACACGACCATCTCCAACCATGTCGATATATATGACCGCTCGGTAATTAATGCGTGGTGGGTTTTCATCTTAGTCCTTTCATAATGGGTTGTATTTTACCACGTTTTTATATGAGCAATTAAAACTTAAGAAACAATGCAATGCACTTTACATTTAATGATTTAGAGCAATGTATGTGATTGGTCTAGCAATGTTTTTTGCATATGGTTTTGTGTAAGTGGTGTTTTTTAGCTAAGAGTGGTCCATAGTGGAGAGTAACTTAAAGTAGTAGCATGCATATATTATTAGTCTAAGTTACTATCTTCATAGTGCAAAGTAACTTAGGTGTGGTAACATGCAATGTCATATTAATTAGATTGTAGACACACTTTGCTTTGGTACGTGTGATGTTACAGTAACATAGCTAGTTACTAAATCTCTCTCTCTCTCTTCATTAAATCATTGGCACATAAACAAAAATGCTGACTTGGATTCTTAGTTACTAGTGAAGTTACCCCACTATGACCAGCCTAAGATACAACCTCACTCTCTTTCTTCATTAACTACAGTGCCACATAGCAAAGTGCCTAGGATATGGAGCTAAGAAACCCCCATTGTGAAAGACCTTAGTACTCCAGTATTTTCTGGTACAACTAGCTCCAATTAGTAATTACTCCCTCCGGTTTTAAGATGTTTTAGTTTTATGAAGTGAATGTATCTAGACTCTTTTCGTGTATAATTCATTATGAATTATAAATTAAAAGACATCTAGATAAATCTGCTTCACATAACTAAACCTTATATTTTGAACGGAGGGAGTACAAAATAAAACAGGCACCTTAACTTGGTGCTTTTGATTGTTTCTCTCTACTAAAAGTGTTATATATTGATGTATAGATTGGCTAACATAACACATTTTGTTGATGCAGTTGTGAAGGGGGGCCTGAACGGCTAGGAACACAGCTCGAGTGATACCCTCACAAGAATTTGTACCATGAGCAGATGGTCATCATGGAAACTCAAGATGGGGATGATATGGATCTGGACAACGCTTACGGTGCCCGCTTTTAACCGAAAGTGATGATCTGTTCAATAAAAATATTGAAAGTGATGATTTTTTTTACTCTATTGATGCAATGATAAGCAGTTCGACAGCTTTTTTTTTGGTCAAAGAAAAGAAGTTACTCCCTCAGTCCTAAATTAACTAATCCAATTTTGTCTAATACATATGCATATATCTACTCACTTCGTTCAGAAATAACCGATTTAAATTTGTCTAGATATAAATATACTTATACACTAAAGATGTCTAGATACATTCAAACTTAGATAAAACTAAATCAGTTATTTTTGGATGAAGGAAGTAGAAAAATTAAAACTAAGTAAGTTAATTTGGGATAGAGCTAATTTTTTTTAAATAATATGAAATATTTAATATATCACGATAATACACGTTTTAAAAAAATTGTAAAAGTAGCACTAACAAATACTCATCGATCATTGAACTACTGACAGATACTAATCGGTAATTGAACTACCGAGTAGTTTGCACATCTCCGATGAAGACTTGCACATTGCGTCACCGTCGGCCGGCCTATCGACAGTTCAACTACTATTATTACCTGTCGGTAGTTAAGTACTTGTCGGTGGTTAAAGTATCGAGGCTGCGCTATTTTTCCAATTTTCTTAAAACGGGTATTATTTGTGAAATTAGAAAAAAAAATACTTTTTTAAAAAAAAAAAAAAAGCTGGGATAGAGGCATGTCCGACCACAGATCGGCCAAATCTCCGACACCCCACTCTACTCCAACTAGGGCCCATGTAAAAAGGCCAGAAAGCTGAGCCCGACGAGAGCAAACTAAAAGAAACGGGAAGGGTTAGGCCGTGTCAGCGCGAGACGGGGCGGCGACGCTCTTCCGACGGACAGCGGGTGCCACCAATACGGGGCCATTCTGCGAGGCAGCGCCGCCGCCGCGTCCCCGTCCGCCACGACCACGACGGCAGCGAGCGAGATTGAGGTCGTAGCCGACCGAGGAGGCGAGGAGAGCAGTCGCGGCGGGGCTCGGTCGTCCACGGGCGACCGGTAAATCCAAATCGCAGAACCCTCGACTTCGTTGTCCTTTGGCTTTAGCAGTATGGGTGAATGATATTGATAATCTAGGTTGTTTTCTTGACAACCGTAGGAATTTTGACAGTCATGGTGGGCGATGAGCATCCTAAATGTTTGTATTTTACTTCAGCGCAACTAAATCTCTTGCCATACGAGGGTTATTGCAGAAATTTCGAAGTGTACCACCATGTAATTTAATTCCACAGACTGAGTAGCCTCGAAATTTACTAAACAAACTATGTGCAGTACTTTTCTAACTCAAAAAAATATTTATGGGGTCGGTCTCTCCCAAAATATAATCCTTGAATGTGTAAAAGATAAGTTACAGAAGATATATGCTTACAAAGATTATGAACCATGGAAGCAAGTCTGTAATTTTGTTCTCATCGTGTACCATATCTTAACCATTAATCAGTACTGCTTTGCCTCATAGCTGGGATATAGTCAAGTTTATGGGGAGTTTCCTGCAATAGCTTGCAGTAGTCTTGGCATTGGGGGTACTTCAACTTCTAACAAACCCTCGAGAATTTTAACCACTTCACCCATGGTTGGTCTATTGAATTCGCCGTCTTGGATACACCAGCAGGCCACCTTGCAGATCCTCTCAGCTTCGTCCAAGTTGACATCACCAAGTAACTTGTCATCCAACAAGCTCACAACGTCTCCCTCGAGAAGTTTGCATGCGACTTGGACTGGGAAATATGCCGAGTGATCACTAGTGCTACTATATTCTTTACATGTACTGTTACTCTGACCCGATACTATCTCAAGCAACATCATCCCGTAGCTGTAGACATCCACTTTTGGTGTAATGGCTACTCCACTGATCCATTCGGGTGCAAGATAACCTATAGTTCCTCTAAATGTAGTCAAAACTCGGCTAAAATCCCTCCCTAGAAATTTGGCCATACCAAAGTCTGCGACTTTAGGTACGAATGAGGTGTCAAGAAGTATATTTTGTGGTTTGATATCACAGTGTATGATATGATCACTGCAACTCTCATGCAAGTATGCCAATCCTCTTGCAATTCCAAGGGCTATTTGGTAACGGACACTCCAACTTAGTACCTTTGTACTGCTGCGGAAGAGATGTGCATCAAGGGAAAGATTTGGCATGTACTCATATACAAGCAGTCTCGTAGTTCCCTGGCAACAAAAGCCAATAAGTTTAACCAAATTGATGTGTTGGATGATTCCAATTGAACTCACTTCGGCTCTGAATTGCTTCTCTCCCTGATGGACACCATCAAGCCTTTTCACCGCTATAGCTGTCGAGTCAGTTAGTAACCCCTTGAACACAGATCCAAAGCTCCCTCCCCCTAACTTTTGTGAGAAATTTTTGGTTGCCTGCTGCAGATCAATGTACCTAAAAGCCACAATTCCATTGCCACCTTGTACATTATTGTACATGCTCGTAACTCGCTTCCTCTTGCTCAGCAGAAACCACATGATAACTGTCAACAAACTCAAAGCAACAACACTTGCAGCAGTGACAGCCAAAATAACATCCTTTCTTCCCTTCTTATCTCTCCAACTTTCTGCCTCCTTGGCAGAGATGCGAAGGTAGAGAACTTCTCCCTCACTACTAGTTCCAGTTTTATCATGTTTGATGTTAAGCAAGTCATCATACCACAGAGAGCATCCGTTGCCATATGAATATGCAATGCAAGAGCAATCATGCAGGCAAGCTTGTGCACAATGGTCTATGCTCCCAACAGCTTCTGTAACTCTGGCCATTGCAGGCAGTGTAATTCCTGTCAAGGAGTAGAATTTGTCAGTTGTAGCATTTCTGCTTTGATTCCTGGTACCGCAGTCCAATGGCATAGTCCTTATGCACCCGCCAGATCGATCCTCTATCTCCCAATCCTTAGGTGACCTTATTGAGAAGCCCTTCATGCAATCGCACACTTGGGCTGTGTTGCTGTTGCAGATTGTGAATGGTCCACATGTAGCATAGACATCACATTGATCGTTAGGCTGGCTATAGACCGTCACCCAATCTTGTGAACTCTCAACCCAGATTAGTTGCTTTTCTTGTCCAGAGATGTCCAAAAGGCTAAGAGATATAAGATTCTCATCTACTAAATATTTTATGAAGTACTCCTCTTTGTCATTATTGACAAAATTAAATTTAAAAAGAGAGGCTGAAGACATTACGGGCATCGAGTTGAAATAATGGCCGTTCCATTCCCCAGAAGACCAATATACTATGGAGGAGTTGCATAGTTTGTAGAGGAATTGACCAGTGCCAGTAGTGTCTAATTCCACACAGTAACGACCAGGAGCTGGATCAATCAAGCTCTTCTTGGAGACAAGGCGACGGTTCAGACCAGTGACCTTATCAAGGCCTTGCTTTGCACCGGGGACCAAACCATCCGTAGGGTAGTCAAAGCTCTGCCATATGATTTTGGATGAGTTAGATGCATCTGTTAAGACGAGGTTCCCATCGTCCCGGAGCACAACTGTAGTGTTCTTGGCTGTGATATTGGCACGAGTCGACCAAATTGTCGATTTGGTGGCTTGATTTAAGATGACAAGGTTACCCTGGTCGGAGATTGTCAGCTCCGACATTTCAAGGTTTACAACTGGGCTCACCCTGTTGGCAACCCATAGTGGGGCCAACTTATGTACCTTGTCGAACCATATGCCTATGTACCAGTGACTGGGAGTCTGTGGGGAGGAGTACTCACTGCCTGGTTGGAAGAAGCCGAGCACGAACTTTCCATTGCGTGAGACGAGCTTGTCATCGCCGGTGAGGCGCTCACCAGCTGAAATTGTGCTTCTTGCTGCTGAACATGGGATGCGCAGGATGGAGAGAAGAAACACAAATAGGATGGCAACTATAGGCATTGAAGGTTGGATGTGTTGCCGGGTCATGTGTTAATATCTAGAGGAGGAAGAGTCCTTATAAGACATGGTTGTATGATATGGTGAATAATACTTCTTTCATGGATGTGCTACTTCATGGTCTTGGGTGGTGGACTACATAATTTGACATTTTGGTTCAGTTGGGTGGCTGTGGAGTGTAGACTAACTGCCAATAGACACATCCATTCATTCCAGGTATATCAAACAAAAAAAAATTGTGGAAGAGGACGACGTCAAGGAGATGCATGGAATATGAGCGGGAGGAGCACAGACACATGTGTCTATAGGTAGAATATTCTATGCTGCTGCTCCATTGGAGTAAAATTTGGGTGCCACGGAAATGCCCTACAGCTGCACCGTAGAATAGTCTTACTCGTAAAAAGTCTCCAGAATGTTAGGTGGTTCCACTTTTTTACACGAAGAAATGTGGAAAGTTTGAACTGACCACTTCCACAGGAATAATGATAGTCCATGAAAGAGACACGCCAGTTTATTGAAACTAATTGCATATGCATCGCATTTCGAGGACATACGCCCCAAAACTTGAAATGAACATTGAAAACATTATGGATATAAACACATGGTATGCCATATTTATTTTCGAATATTAGGCAAAATCTTGGCCATTTGATTATTGTACAGAAAAGACAAGAGGTGGTGGCTGGTATAACAATCATATCTGCACACAGCACACATTTGTTATTCTGGTATTGTTCACAAATTATCATATTTTCTTGACCTTTTTATCATGCTGCACACAGTTGTTATGATGGACTTTAACGAATTATTAAGTGTCATGATTAACGAATAATTAAATCGTGTCTAGCCTTGTACAGACCTGTATGACCCAATTTAATACGCTCGGTGGCGGTGTCTAGGCATGGCGGTGGCGTCAAGGCGTGGAAGAGGCGAGCGGCTAGGTGAGGGGCAGAGCACGACCTACCAGTAGAATACTCTAAGCTGCTGGTCTGTGTTCAGGTTGAGTGACAGGCAAGGGCCTCATAACAGCACTGTAAAATATATAACATGATGTACATCAATGGATATATTCTCTCCTTTTTTTTTGCAAGCTGGTGAGCAAGGCATAGTGCATGTAAGTTCAAACGTGGCAATCAGTCTCTTTATTTTGCTGTTTTTGCCACTTGAAATTTTGCACTAGGAATATTATGTTTCCTAACAAGCATAATCGCTGTTGGAATCTTATTTTTTTCTCCTAGAGGTATAATTCACACAAGGAATTTCTGCTGAATTGTATCACCACCATTATGAATAAAGCTAGCACGATCCAACACAAACACTGGTCATGAGAGGTGACTCCATGTGCTGTACCGTTACATATAGATCCAGCTCCAACCTTATCCCACCCAACATGCTAAATCATCCACCTTACAACTCCTCATGCATGATCTTTCTCTTTCACTTATTCCGATCTTACTCGTACCCACCTAAATACAAGGTGGTGTCTGTGTTTCTGGAAGGAGTATTACAGCCGAGCTTTCGCTAAAGCAGCTTCAAACCAGGGCGTTGATGTCATAGGTACCCTCGTAAGTGAAAATTGGTTCCAGATCACAGAATGCCTGCAACGGTCAAGACTGTTATGAGCGCAATCTCTCCGTGAAAAAACCCCGAAATGGAGAGAGAGAGGATATAAGTACTATTTTTTGGCTAATAATCGTCCATTGAAAATCCTAAGAGGACCTTAATTAAATTCTCTAACCCAATCTACCATCTTAGGAGAGAACTGGCGAGTCTATTTCTTTTGAGAAAAGAGATTTCTCCCCGCTTTCATTAATGAAACCATAGTAAAGGTTCAACAACAGGAAAATCAAAAAATCATCCGAACATCAACCTAACATAATATAGAGCCTAACTATTACATGACCCGACACATGACCTCATAGAACTAGAGATTTTGGGCCACTATAATACCTTCGCTACCAGAAAATCAACCAAAATTCCATTGCCGCCCAATAGCTCTCGACCTAGAGAAACTACCTCCCTTGACTTGCTCGATATCCATGCCTGGATTCAACTGTTAATCAGTATGATCTGCAAGTAACAATCAAGGAGGAGACCATTTTGCTAGGTACTCCCTCTGTTTCAAAATATAAGATGTTTTAGATTTGTAAAGAAAATAAATTTAGACTTGTTTTAGTGTGTAGATTGACTCCAAACATGAGTTGTCCTATATACTAAGACTAGTCTAGATACATTTGCTTCACAAAGCTAAAACATCTTATATTTTAGAACGGAGGGAGTACGTTGCAATTCGCGCGAACCTTTGCTAGACTAGCGTGGCCTGGCGTCATTTTGCCAGACTCATAGAGCTTGCACAGGCGCCAGCCAACAAGAAGCATTGCCTGGACGTTACCGAGCATCCGAACAAGCTTTTCTTGGTTGAGCTGAAAGGCTGCCAGTGGAGCTCCAAACTGCTTCCTTTCTTGCAAATACCTATCCAGATGCATATGTGCAAGTCAAATATGTATTGATTGGTAGAAAAATTATTTCATACAGTGAAGGAGAGATGAGATACGCACCTATGGCACATGTCGTAGACGCCCATCGATATGCCAATTGGCTGCCATGCCACCAGAATACGTGATATCGAAAGGACCTGTTTCATCACTCCAAGGGTACATAATAACGAGGACCAAGCAGCACATTCCAATAGGCAATAGGCTAGCAGAGAGCAGGGAAGGTAGGGGTGTTAGGTACCTTGCTTATCTGGGACAAATACTTTGTTCAGAAGAACATCGCCATTCTGAACCATTCTGAGCCCAATTTTGTTTTGAATTTTTGTGGCCCTCAAACCAGGAGCTCCCTTCTTCACAATGAATCTGGAGGGAATGTATCAGATTCATGATCCACAAGCAGGGTAGTTTTGCATTAATCAGCAGAGAAAAATAACTTCATACTGAAATTTACATGATATCGAAACTAATCCTATCAACAATAGTGAAAAATAGGATGATTACCCATTTTGTTGCTTTGTGTCTGCATTCCTAGCTAAAATTATGAGCACATTTGCAAACGTGCTGTTACCTATCCAGCGCTTTTGGCCATCTAATTGCCAACCACCAGGTACCTTAAAAACATAATAAAACATGCTAAGGCAGTAAATACAAAGCTTAAATTAACTAGAAAAATAGACAAAGCTTAAATTTTTCTCAAGTACAGCGAGCAGTATTAAACCTTGGTTGCTGAAGTTTTCAAGGAGCTTGCATCACTTCCATAATCTGGTTCTGTTAAGGCCTACAGAAACACCTTAGGAAAAGAGTATAATAATAATAATACTACACTGAGTATTGTATATATAAGCTATTGGATAATTCGACTCACCTAGCAACCAACAGTTTCTAACCGAGCTAACGATGGTAAATACTTCTGCTTTTGAGCCTCTGATCCACAAAGGGCTGTCCTTCGAGTCCTCTCGCTCGCTCGTCTCGCTCGCCCCCGCGGGCGACGGGGCAGGCTCTCCGGCGTCCCCGCTCACAGCCCCTCTCCCATCCCCCCTCTCCCCGCCGTCGTCGGCGCGCGTCGCCGGGCAAAGCCCGTGCGAGGCCGGCGGCGGCGGGTCTTCTCTCTCCCGGCGGCGGCGAGGGGTCGCGGGACTCTCTCCTCGGCGGCGGTGCACCGCGGGGTCTGGCAGGGGCAGGGTCCGGCGGCGACAGCGAGCAGGGTGCGTCCGTAGTGGCGTGGCAGCGGGAGCCCCCTCGAGACGGGAGGCGGCGACGCCAGGGTTCCTGACGGTGGGCTAGGGTGGGCCGGGATCTGGGCCTGGCGGGTACCAGCCAGGGCCTTTGGTCACCAGACGGGGACTGGCACCTCCCCGGGCTGTGTTGCTGCCGGCGAACTGGACCTGGACCGGGCGGGCCTAGATCTGGTTGTCGCCCGACTGTCTTGTTGGGGGACCCGTGGGCTATACGGAGTTGTTGTGCTCGCCATGCTCGTCCCTCTGCGTCCTTGCGGGCCTAGGTGGTGATCCTCAGACCGGTGACGGTCCGACTCTTCCGGGTGAGCGTGGTGGTGGTGGTGCTGCTACTTGGTGGCAGGGATCGACGGTGGCAGTTAATCCCCTGGTGGACGGCGAAGTAGGGGCTAGCGTGGGGTTGTCGTGGACGATGGTTCCCTTGCTGCAGTGTGGCAGCAGGGCTTCACGAGCCCCGCGGGGCTTGGCTAGGCCAGGAGGGCCTGGTTTGCCCTGCAGCTATATCCGGTCGGCTACCGCCTTCTGGTGGTGGAGGTTGTTCCCTCCCGTGCACTGTGGTTCAGGCAATCCCCACCGATGCTTCCTCTTTGCTGCTCTTTCGGCCCTACTCCACGTGTCACGGTGCGACGGCAGTGGCGGATGCAAGACTGTGGTGGCGTGAGTTAGCGGGCGGCGAGCATGGTGGAGCACTGTGAAGCGTCCGGGGGTGTGGTTTTTTTGAGGGGTCGGAGAAATCCTTGTCACCTTGACACCGACGTGGTGACGCCTGCGGGTGCCACAGTCCTCCTTGAAGGACGTCGGGTGTACCTCTTTCCCACCCCCGAAGCGTACCAGGGGAAACCCTAGGACTTGTCCGGGCAGCAGCGTCGTCATCGTCGCTCCCCTTCTTGGAGGAGCTGCTTGGTGCGCGGCGTTTTGGAGTGCTAGGCACGTGGTGGGACTTAGCTGGAGGGCGCAACGGTTGCAGATCTTCCCCGTTTTCGTCAAGCCACTGTTTTCGGCTTTGTTTTCTCTTCTTTTCTTCTTTGGTTTCTTTGTTTTTCTTTTAGGCGTTGTGCTGTCTGGCCCAGCAGCGGTATCACATGGTGGCTATATTAATATAGCCGGGCGTATGCCTGTTTCGAGAGAGGGCTGTCCTTCACACAAAATCCAGAATTAAAACACGAGCTCAAGTATAAAAGTTGTTGATGGTCATAGTCTAATAGAATATTAAAAAATAATCTTTTGAAAAAACTTCTAGCCTTACCAATGGTGGACAATGCCAAAGAGGAATGCACTAGAATAAATGCGGAGCAGCTTGCATCGACCCGTGAAACATCTGCTATAGAAATAGCACTAGCTGTAACTGAGAGTCCTGGGCACCCATATCCCTGTAACGTCACAAAATACGTAATGAAGAAAAACTATGTACATGTGGGTCAAATCCAACATTACAAGGTATAGCATGAATTAAAGATCGAGCGGTTTGTACCTTCGTTGTAAGTCCGGCTAAGCCAAGAGTTGCAAGTTTGGGAATGGCATGAAACGAGAATTCTGCCTTCTCCCAGTACTGCAAAAGCAAAATAGCAAAAGTCAAGACACATCCTTCATTAGTTTTGCAAAACGGTCGGTACAAAGAAGAGTCGACCTCCAAATAATGACAAGACAAAACTAGCAACTTGTTAGGCTGTTGTTGACCGGTGAAGCTACACGAAGTTTAGTCCCACCTCGCCTATGGTAGGAAGCCACACCCAGCTTATAAGGGAGAGATTCCTTCCTCCCTTCAGTCTGGGATGGAGTGAGCTATCTTCTTATTGTTGCATTCACTTGGCCAGCCTAGCACTCAGTCTATGTTATGGACGTTCATGCGCTCACATCTCAACAATAAGAAGAGAGTCCACTCCATTCCAAAAGCCCCGACTGAAGGGAGGAAGGAATCTCTCACTTATAAGCTGGGTGTGGCCTCCTTCCATAGGCGAGGTGGGACTAAACTTCATGTAGCCTCACCGGTCAACGGCAGCCTAACATCCCATTCCGCTGAGAAGCCCCTCAGAAAGGCATGGCGATCGCTAGCTCTGATACCAGATGTTAGCATCCACTTGGCCAGCCCAGCACTCAGCCTATGTTATAGACGTTCATGCGCTCACAGCCCAACAATAAGAAGAGAGCTCACTCCATCCCAAAAGCCCGGACTGAAGGGAGAAAGGAATCTCTCTCTTATAAGCTGGGTGTGGCCTCCTCCCATAGGCGAGGTGGGACTAAACTTCGTGTAGCCTCACCGGTAAACAATAGTCTAACACAACTGTATTTAAATACTACTACTCCCTCTGATCCATATTAATGGCCTCAACTTTGTCTAGATACAAATACATTTAGTCTAAATACTTAACTAATACGAATCTAGATGAAGTTGAGGCCATTAATATGGACCGGAGGGAGTACAAGGTTTCAGTAACAAGATATGTTGCAGCATAAAACTAGTCCAGATTGCATGTTATTTCTCTGAGAACAGGAGAGCGGTTTGGAAATGTCATTATGCTAGACAGATTGCTGTTTGCAACACGGTAGCACTCCTAAAACTAGTCCAGATTGTATGTTATTTCTCTGAGAACATGAAACGGGTAGGGAAATGTCAGTAGCAAGGACGTACTTCGGTCATAAATGGGCGCGATTTCTTTCTCTGAAATAGCACGGACTTTCTTCCTAAGCGCCTTCTCTTCATCGGTAGGTAAATCATCAAGCTGGTAGTAGTCCGACACTGCAAGCAATAATTGATGAACTTACAGGAAGTGATGTGGGGTACCACAGTCCATAGTTCACTCCCTCCATTATAAAATATAAGATGTTTTGGCATCTCAAATTAAACGGCCAAAACATTTTATATTTAGGAACATATGTAATTGAAAGTATGCAAGAAACACTATACAATGTTGAAATGATATTAACCGACAAAGAATTTAATTCATATAGTGGGCTTATAAGCAGGTGCAAAGATTGTGGAATAAGAGGATTAACTGATTTTATTTTTCTCTTTAATAATACTATTTTGTGAGTGGATACAAATCCAGTTATTTTGTGACAACAATTTAAGAAAAGAACATGTTACTTTTTAAATGCACAATTTAAGAGAACATGTCTATTTTTAAGTTGCAAAATTCAGATTGTGGAAGAAGCAGCTTGGCCGAACATGTGAAGTTGCTAAATGATTGTGAAAGAGATCAATCCAGTGATCAATAAGCCCAAGACAAGCATATTGAAATACTATTTTGTGAGTGCATACAAATCCAGTTATTTTGTGACAACAATTTAAGAAAAGAAAGAAAGGAAAAATGTTCTAGTGGCAAACGTTGCTTTCAGACGAGATTTAACGGGTAACAAATTGAATGAGTGGTAAATTTGTGCCAGCGTTTGATAACAGTTCAGCTATCTCACAACCCAGACGAGTTTGTGTGGAAATTAACTTCAACGGGTAAATTTACTGTAAAATCGGTGTATCTCGATTTAATGAATAATTATACAAGATTTTTATAGAAATATCTATGGAAATTAAAAATACCATTAAAGATAAAAGTATTCATGTGGTTCCTTCATAAAAAGTATTATTGACAGAAGACAATTTAGCCAAATGCAATTGGAATGGATGTAGCATGAGTTGTTTTTCTGACTCAATGGACACCATTGAACACTTATTTCTTGCATGTCCTTTTGCAAAGATTATTTGGCGTATAGTTTTATTCACTTATAATTTACCACCGCCAACAAGTATTATTAATTTTTTTTGGTAATTGATTGAATGTGGTAGACAGGAGAAACAAAGCTAGAATCCGGATTGGGGTTTCAATTTTGTGTTGGTCAATATGAACATGTAGAAACAATATTATCTTTAACAAACAAACTGGTACAATTTTTTTACAGGTTATCCGACTAGCTGTGCATTGGATTCGGCTCTGGGCTTTATTGCTCCCCGAAAATCAGCGGGAGCCCATTGTTTCTGGATGTAACGGATGCTTACGGTTGCACGGAAGTTTTTTTAGGCTACTAGATGACGATACATTAATAGGCTTCAAAATGGATAGTTTCTTGTTGCTGTTCATTTTCTGATGGTTAGGGTTTTTAAGACGTCGCCAAGTCGTTGCCCAAGCGTCAGAGCTCCCAGGAAGGTCAAGGCGCCGTGCTCGCCTTAGCCAGGAGCCTAAGACGTCTATTTTGGACCTCTAGGCGTCCAAGTCGTCGCGTAGGTGAGGGAAGACGTCGCTCTGATCCAGGACACCATGGAACACCCCAGTCACGGGAATGTGAGAGAGAGGAGCTCTCTGGTTAAAATACTTAGCTAGCAGTAGTATGTTGCAGAATGTGTCTATCCGTGTCACGAAAAATTGGGTGTCTCTGGAGTAGTAGTAAGACTAGTAACTATATATTATGATTAAAATACTCAACTGCTTCTGGCTCGCTGCCTCTCTGGTTAAAATACTTAGCTGCGTCACGGGAAATTGGATGCCTCTAACATAGTAGGAGTAGCCTAGTAGCTACAGATTGTGATTAAAATACTCAGCTGCTTGTGTCTCACTGCCTCTCTGGTTAAAATACTCAGCTGCTTGTGTCTCACTGTTTCTCCTTCCAGAGCCGGTAGGCGGTAGCCCTGTCTTCCCTCCGTCCTCGCTCCTTCCCTCTGCGCTGCCGCTGCCTGCACGACCACGAAAGTGCCGTAGTATAAATCCCCTAACAAAAACAAAGCGGCTCAATCTCAGTCCGCCACCTACCTCGTAAGCTTCCCATAGCCGCGGCTGATCGTCTGGTCCGAGGATCCAAGCTGCTGCTTCCACAGCTCCAAGGAGAAGTGGTGGTAGTATAATGAGCCGTTGCTGCAGCACCTACCTCAGCCCCACCGCCCTGCTCTGCAGGCATGCCATTACTGCTGCTTCCGCGGCCGTATCACTACATATATGAAAGTGAACTACTTCAACGACCGTACCGTGCGTCCACGTCATCCTGCCGTACTGTAGAAACGAAAATTTGTGACTTCTACAGTACTGCCCGTTTGCGTTGTTTTCGGTTTCCTTGCCTCCCCGTGTCTCCCGTTGTCTCTGGTTGCCTTCTACTGAAAATATCTAGCACATTCCGTGGATCCCACCGCTTAGACTGCTCACAGCTTTGACCAAAATAATTCCCCTCCCAGGCCCCTCTCGATTCCTTTTCCAAAGCCTATGGTCCGAGCTCCTGGCCAGAACAACTACATATTCTATGGAGCCCAAGCCGAGCAAGGGAGGAGGCGATGGCCGCGCTGGCGACCCCTCGTGTCGCGATGGTGGAGGCGGAGACGACGTCGCCTGGAGTGCGGAGGGTCAGGAGGAGCGGCCAGCGTTGCGAATTCCCAGCTGATGTACATGCCCAACGAGGGCAACACGGAGGGGATACACGAGCTCCTCGACGCCAGCTCCAAACCCAACTTCCGTGACTCAGACGGCCGCAGGCCCGCATGGCGATGCAGATCTCCCCTTGTGAGGAGCACGCAGAGGTCGAAGAGCTGTCCTCGAGCGGGCTCCAGCCCCGAGTAGTGGTGGTCGCTTCTCTTCGTGTACTCCTGCGCAACTCCTCCTTTCTTTCTCTGCTTGCGCCTGCTGCTGCTAGCTACTCTCTCTCTCTCTATGGTTGGCGCCCCTGCTGCTCTCCTCTCTCTACTATTGCTCCTCCTGCCATATGTTGCTCCCTGCTCTCTCTGTTGGTGGATAAGACCGTATAGATTCTACCTTTTTGTGTATACTTGTGTGTGAGCTCATGCCTTCTACATGTTTGATTTTATGCTCATAAGAACTAAGTATAACCGGTTCAAGTTTCTTTGTGGGATTCTGATAGTTTGACAACTGCAAATTAGTAGTACACTCTGAGTATACCTGCGTCCATATTTTGTGTTGATTTTGCTTTGGTGACTTTTGTTTTGCTGTAGGGCGGCGGTGCAGTGCCGGTTGCTAGATATGGTTTACTCTGGAGTGGCGCAGACGCACTATGGGGTCCGGCGCCTGAGTCCCCGAGAGCTTCGCCAGGCCGTATGTAGGTCGCAGCCACGACCCGACACAAAGCTATAGGAGCAAGGCGGCCAAAAGCGGGCCAAGTCCGCGTTGACCACTTTCGCCGTTCTTGGAGAGGAGCCGCGGTCACCGCTGGTGCGGGAAATATTGGCTGGAGTGGCGTGGCTGAGAATCCAGGCTGTCCGTGATAAGGCACTTGAGGGCACTACTCAATCAGTAAGTTAACTATCCAGCTTACTAAATTTTGAGTAAATCTAAACTATTATTTTTCTTCTTATGTGCATCAAGCATTGGCAGTGTAGCTTTGCTTTTGCGTGTTGATGGTCTTGCACTTGGTAGCTTTTCTTTCTGTGCATCAAAGCATTGATACAGGGGATCTGTTTTGTATGCCAATAATCTGTCATTTTCCCTGCAGACAAGCATGGGAGCTGTGGAATGAACACTGCTAAAAGTTGTGTCCCACGACTTTTACCAATGATGTCTCAAATACCTTCTTTCTTCATGCAGTTCCTATTCGATTTCCTGACCCCATTGAGCCTTCATTGTTTGGTAGGTCTTCTGGTTGAAGTATTCGTCCATGTCTGATTGGGTTAGCCCGCTTGGGTACGCCTCAGCGTCCCGTTGAGTTTGTGTGTTGTTTTCCAAGAATTCTTCATCAATCTCCATCTCTCACTCTTAAAAACGAATAAATAGTTCTATGGAAAATATATAGCCTCTTAATGAGAGATTCATTCTTGACCAGGCTGCCCTGGTTGAGCCGCTTGAAGGCGAGGACGACTCAGGCTGCCTCAGGGGAGCTGAAATCGTCCTCACTCACCTTGAGCGCGCTGTTGGAGCCATTGATGATGATGTCAAGTTTCTGCAGGCGGCGCACCTCTCCTCCAAAAGCCTTATCCTCTTTGGCCCATTAGACGACAGTGTCGGCGACTTGCAGCTTCTCAGCCTCTTCCAGCCGATGCTAATCATGGTTCTATTCCTACTCATTATTTCTCCTCTTTTCACTGTTTTTTTTATCCTTTGAATATGCGTCTGAATGATTAGTTAGTTACAGGTGCAAATAAGTTGGAAAAGTACCAGTATGCAGTACCGGTAGCATATCTCAGATTGGTAAATTCTCCTCAGCCCCAACAAGTCAGGAACCACCAATGGTGTTGAGATGATGAGCCACGTAATTGTTTAACTATATGTTGTCATCTTCTTTTGCTATTTTGGATGAAGGAGCTTCTGACATAGTTCATCGCTTTAGAGCTCTCCTGCAAGTTTACATGAATAAGAGAGTGGAGAGTGGACAGAGCAACATGTGTTACCGTTATCAAATTGTTTTTTTAGCCAACTATCTGTTGTTAAATGAATGGAACTGAAACAATATGGCCATGTTGTCTCTTATTTATCAAAATAATTTTAATGTCCTACCATAAAGAAAAAATATCCATGGTTGTTCAACATTATCTTGATTATGTATTTGGTAACATTTTCTCCTCTCTCCAATTTTGCATACAACTATTCTCTTTAAATCGATTATTCAAAGAGGTGATAATTTCAAGAATCTGCAGCAGGACTTATAGATTTGTCCTAATTTTACATTGGTAATTGAACCCTTAAACTTTATGCGATAAAAAGGTTATATGATCTTCTTTGGTATTATTAACATTTTATTCAAATTTTTCTAGGTTCTTCCACTTAATTTGAATCTCAATAGTTTTGTTTGTTGTTTTTTGTGGATGAACCTGGCGCTGCTGACTGTACTGAGCTATCTTGGGCAGTACTAGGTGTCTTTGTTTATCCTCATGTTTTCAGGCTGTTCTTCAGGTGTTATGTCAGGTTAGTTTGTCTTTGTTACCTGATTTTCTTTATGGGCATCACAATCCCTGATCTTAATTATCTAATTTGTTTCATGACCCATCGAATTGCGATTCATTATCAACTGCTATTTCCCCTGATCATATTGTGGGTTTGGCATAGATAGATATTTCGGCCTGACGTGCGGGAGTGTTTCTTCGACTACTTCTGTGTGGTGGTCTTCTGTTTGTTGTTAGCGCGTTGCTATGGTTTCCCATGTCCACTTGTTTCTATAATATTGTTTTTCTCAGTTCATCCTGCTTACCACGCACGGTGCACCTACTGGTCTGTTCTTGTGCTAATTATTATCTTTTTTATGTTTGGTACACCATGTCCACCGCTTGAATTGTAGTATTGTCGTACCTTGTGTGTTTTGTTAATATAGTGGATGATACAGTTTCTTCACATTGTGTGGGCAAGCTAATTCTGGGATACTTACTGTTAATGTTACTACACTGTTCCTGCTTCTAATATAAGTTGGCCATGCTTCATATGGCACAGTTGTGTTGGTCTCCACATGCGATCTACCTGCATTTAGCGGTATATTTGCATCTTTTGTTCATACCTCGCGGTCACCGAAGGGCAGAATCAGCAGCTCCCTGTTGTATATGCTGACGTAGACTATGTAGCTTTCCTGGCCAGCAAGAGGATAGGTTAGAGGAAGTGTCTCGGTCCCGCAGTTTGGCACTATAATCTACCATGTAATTATTGACGACTTTACAATTATCACATTGTCTTTGTCCTTCTTCAAAACAAAATCAGCCATCTACTTAACTATGCATTCAAACAGAAAATGGCGTCGCCACGGGCGGCGTGTCGCCGCACCACATTTCCTAGTATCCTCACAAGTTAAGAAGATGTACGAGTACGATGATGAGCAGATGGTGCCATCCCCGGCCGGTTGGTGAGGTGAGCAAGGGGAGTGCATCATGGCAACTTGGACCACGAGTGAGTGAAGATGGGAATACAACGCCTGCTTTTACTGAAGTCCGTGAGAAAATATGCAAGTTTTCTGTCTGTCATTTTACTATTTGATCTTGGCATCCAATCCATGGTAGGAGTATGTGTGTTGAACTAGCATCACTTTACATCTGGATGTCCTACTCTCCGTTGCGAGCGGCGTTGCACGTCGGGTCATGTTACTCAGATTTGTTAAGCTATTCGTCCCACGGGACGGGAGTGCACTCCTCGCCTCGATGTGTGGTTTTCAGACCCTTTGGTTGGGATTTTAGGCTGGTTCTAGTGTTACTATCATACTAGTAGTATCATGCAGATACTAGTAGTATGATACTATCTTCATAGTGCATGGTAGTATCATACTAGTACTATATTTAATGATTTGTAGGATCTCAATACAAAATTGTGTACAAGATTTATTTGTGTGAGGATTTTCTAGTTTTACGTGCTATGATACGGTATCTACCTATGATACACTAATCATCTCTTTCTTTATTAATTGTTGTGCCACATCAGATTTTTGCCAATGGCATGCATGATACTACCTATGATACTCCCACTAGGACCAGCCTTAGTATTTCATTGATGCCAGTTCTATCAAGCAAGTTAAGAAGAGGTCCTCTAGTGTTATGATTTGTGTAATAGAAAGTCCTTTTGTAAAATGGCTATTTTTCACCATGTGTGCTACCCCCTTGAAACAAATATTTTTGGCAACCGTGACACTTGCATGCAGCCCGATCATCACCTCTCTAGCTCCGCCTTTGATTAATTACCGCCAACATATGAAACTCCATTTCCCTTCTTCAAAGAACCTTTACCTCCTCTACTACATGTTTTATGTGCTCAAAATGCTACAAGCACATGTCTGTTTTGATGCGAACGCAGAAGAAAGATATTGTGACAATTATAGGCGTCGCGACAAATGTTGTTTCAATGTTGGAATGTTTTCATGAGTTGCTGTAAAAGTTGGACTCACATGTTGCAAGTATTTTGATGTTTTCTTGTGGATTTTAGTAGGACCGGCGGTTTTTCGTGCGAACGGTGGGGATTTGTTGCATACAATCTTTTTTTTTTTTTTGCTTCGATGTGGTTTCAAAATGTCGTGATGTTTTTAATGGTTTTGACACCATATTGAAAAAATGTTGCCACGATGTTATAATATTATTATTACTACTTTGCAAATGGTGGTGAAGTTTCACTATGAAAGACGGAAGTTCTAGAGCTGGACTTCTAAGCAGCCAATCATGGCGACCGGGTTTTCCCCATATCGGTCTCCTAACGCCTAACATTGGCTGCCAATCTATAGGGTCTGCTAGACCATGCAGATTTGGTGGACATGCATGGTTCTGAGTGAGGATGGATCCATAGGTAGTATTGGGTGAAAATATATACAGTATGAGTTATACGTGATATACACCCATCAATACAGCTAATATAGGGGATCGTAAACAACTTCTGTAACCAGTAGTATAAAATTTCAATCTGCGACACTAAGTGTTGTTTTCTTAGCCGGAAACACAAACTCGTACACCCCTACTATGGTTACAGTTGCCGCTAAAATTGCCACGGCTGCTCTGTTACATGCATAAGTGGACATCTCATTAGTAAAAAGGAATTTCTTTTTACTACCTCCGTTTTAAAATATAAGCCTTTTTTAACATGTTGTTTTATAGCTTGCTAAAAAGCTTATATTTTTTTAACACGGGTAGTATTAGATTGCCGAAGCAGTTATATATATCAGCTCTTGCTCATTATTCCCCGTGGAAGATTCACCTTCCGCGCGTACACACCTCCTTCTTTATTTGTTTGGCAAAATTGGATTTGGCGTCGCCAGCGGGGTAATAGTTATCAGACATTTGTTTTACCACTATCTACGGCTGGTTAACTAGAAAGGACAATGAAGATGCTAGATCTAATTATGCAAATTCCACAGGGCAATCGAATGTAGCCCTTTTTTACATCACTTTGTTGTGTTTTGTGTGCATGCAGGGCGCAACAGCCGAAGTAAGTGAGAAGCGGCCATATCACGCGCTGGAGTTTTATCTAGAGTGGTCGCTGGCTCGCTGCCGCCGCACGGATCAACACATGTGTGTGACGTCGCTACATAGCGGCAGTCTATTTATTTATGTTTGGAATAAAACTACACATTAAAAGAAGTACAGATACATTTGTTTTACAAAGCTAAAATATTTTATATTTTAAAACGGAGAAATTAATATAGATGATTAATAATTGTGTTGAGTAAAAATAAGTTATACAATGGGTTATCTCTTATTGTCATCTCTAAGAATTAATGTGAATTGACTAATTGTAATAAGAAATTGTGTTGATAAGAGAAGACATAAGCCACAATGAAGAAAAATAGTCTTCTCTTATTTTTAAGGGATCATCCCTTAGCTAAGGGAAGACAACCTTCTCTTTCTTCATTCTCTCTCCTCCAACTAAGCGAAAATCCGACGTGGCAACCGTAAGAAAAGGCTGACGTCACTGCATTGTACATGTCCTAATACTATTACATTGCGAGGAATAATTATGACTGATTTTTGTTCAATTTTTTTTATAACAGATTTACTTTCTCCGTTTAGAAATATAAGATGTTTTATGCACTAACATATAATATCTTATATTTCTAACCAGAGAGAGTACTATGGTAATTTTGTTTCCGATACAAATCACTTGGACAACCGGTTTGAAGAAGTAACATGGCAAACCAGAAAATTAAAAGCGAAATTTCATTACGAGAATAGCCCAGATTAACCATATTAATTCAGACTGCTTTGTGCTAGTGGTTTGTTTAGCCACTATCTACGGTACGATTTGTATAAACTACACACGATAAAGAAGATATACTACTCCTAGATCTGATGACGCAAATTGCACGGGGCAATAGAATCGAGTAAATACCTTGTTAAGGAGATTCGGTGCTTCGGAGGAGCTGAACCGACGAAGTGAGCTCCCGCCATGGGAGCTAATCCCCGCCGAGAAACGCGGCTGGAGTTTCCTCGCCGCGAACCGAAGCGCTGCAGTCGCCATGGACGGTTGTTATTGCGTTCGCAGAGATCGCCCTAGCTAGCTAGTTGTGTTCTCGCCGCCGGCTCTCCTTCTCAATCCTTGTTTTCTGATTCCTTGCTGTCTCAACCGAATTCCTATATACTCCCTCGGTTTGGAAATATAAGACGTTTTAGTTTTATGAAGAAGATGTATCTAGACACCTTTTAAATCTATATACTAAAATGTGTCTAGATACATCTCCTTCATAATCCTAAAACGTATTATATTTTCAAACGGAGGGAGTATATATCACAGCAGCTTACGCTGGGTTTTCCCGTATCTGACTGGAACACGGCCCGTGACGCTAAATCTTTTTGCGTTCGTGTCAGTATCATTCTCCGAACAATAGCTAAGTACAGAGTTGTATTTGATACTATCTCGTTATCTAGCTAGTACATGTCCGAGTAGTACTATTTATCCAAGAAGCGAACCCGTTTCGCACGAGATACGTACTCTAGTCTCTAGCTGCATGATCTAGTTCCTAGTTTTGCTAGTCCTTGTTTATCACCGTAGAAATAGTTTTCGTCAAGCTCATCTTCACCTACTCAAGGTCGTTGATCAAACAGCTCCCTCTAATTCCTCCCTACCTCTCCATGTTAGATCTAATAGGATCTCTAGGTGTCGATCTAGTGAGTATGGGTGAGAGAGTCATACCATCTGCCTTCGTGATTGATGAGGAGCTCGCCATCGAGCTCGACGGAGTGGTGGCGGCGGTGAGATGGGTGCTTTTCGCCGCTGCAGCGCTAACCCGATCGGTGGCTCTAGGGTTTAGTGTTTTCGGTGGGGTCGGGCCCGTCCAAGAGGCTGTGCGGGCTGGACGACCGCACAGGGCCCCCAAAAGTTTGGGGCCCTAAATCCCAGCCCGACAGCTCTAGGCTTGTCATCTCTCGTCAAAAAAATTCTAGGCCTACACCAAAAATTCCTCCTGTGGCCCAGCAAACATTCCGTTGCAAGTTACGCATAGAAAATAACCCCGTGCAAGACGTACCAGTTAAATCACGATCGATTAGTTTCTTTATGAAAAAATACGATCAAAATCGAATCAGATCGACGCCCACCCTCCATGTTCGGGTTGCTAGTTTCCGAGTCGCGGCTAGCCGCCAGACACCGACGTTGCCAGCGCCGTTCCGCCTACCTGTGGCCAGACCCGATTGATCAGTCCGTCAAGGACTCAAGAGTCAAGACTGTATGTTCCTCCCTCGCCGATCCAGACCGGCAGCACCAAATGGATCGACTCGTTGTTAGTACTCTTTCTGACCCATATTAGTTGACTTAAATTTGTTTAGATTTAGATGAATCTAGACACTATTTAGTATATAAATTCATCAAATTTTGACAATCCAAATCAACTAATATGGGTCGGAGGGAGTATTATTTTCTTTGTTTCTCATCCACACCCTGACTCAGATTTCCCGAAAGCCGATCAAGGTGCGGTCGTTCTTCTATTTAGCTTATCTTCATAAGCTCAAAATCATTGTAGTGTTTGAATTCGTCCATATATTACTTTTTTTTACATGAATTAGTCCATATATTACTTTTTTTACATGAATTCGTCCATATTACTCTTTTTGCATTAAGATTTGACAACTGAAAATTGTATGCAATAGCACGTACCCAACTCACAATAAAGTTAAAGTGTGGATTCTTTTAGTTAGTTATGTAATTATGTGCGTCATTTTATATCTCGCACTGGGGCCCCAAATTTCTGGAGACGGCCCTGGGTAGGGTGAGTGGCATGACGAACCTTGGTCTGTGTGCCCCCCGCTCCCACCTCTTTTATATGCACTACGCGACAGGGGCCCACCAACGATAGCAACGTTGGGCGCCTCCAATCAGGGCGCGAGACCAATTCGTTCGGCTGTTGGGATGAAATGTGAGAAGATAAAACTAACATTCTTCCTCTTGATCTTATCTTTCATTTAACTTATACTTTAAACTTATACTTTGGCACCCATTTTATCAGAGATCAACATATAGAGCATGTCTCGTTATAATGGTCAGTTACGCACCATAAATTCAACACCCACTACACACCTCTCTATTTTGAAACAGATTCTTGTTCTAGGCCCTTAATATCTAGGTATCATAGGCTTTTCCGTAAACCCATACCGGCTAAGTGTCCTCTGAACACACTGGGTGATAAGTCTTTTATGAACGGATCCACGAGAATTTCTTTTGTACTTATATGCTCTAAACCTATGGTATGATCCTGGATTCTTTTTTCACAACATAAAATTTAATGTTAATGTGTTTGGAAGCAACACTTGACTTATTGTTGTAAGCATAGAATACTGATGGTTCAATGCCACAGTACATTCTGAGTGGTCTTTGAATGATGTCCACCACTCTCAACCCGGGTATAAACTTTTTTAACCAGTTTGCCTGCCCCGTGGCCTCATAACATGCTACATACTCAGCTACCATCGTGGACGATGCCGTGATGGTTTGCTTGGATCTTTTCCACGATATAGCTCCACCTGCGAGAGTAAATATATATTCTGACGTGGACTTTCTTTCATCTATATCTCCCGCATAGTCTGCATCCGAATACCCTTTTATCTCAAGGAAATCAGTTCTTCTGTATGTTAACATCAGGCCTTTTGTGCCTTTTGCATAACGCAATGTCTTCTTTACCATTTTCTAGTGATCTATCCCTGGATTACTTTGAAATCTGCCAAGTACCCCGGTAACAAAAGCTAAGTCAGGATGTGTACATACTTGAGCATACATCAAGCTTCCGACAATAGAAGCATATAAAACCGCTTTCATTTGATCGATCTCATATTGGTTCCTGGGACACTGAAAATTCCCAAATCTATCGCCCTTGACTATAGGGGCAGGCGTGGGATTACTCGCATGCATACTATACTTTTTTAGAATCTTCTCTAAGTATGCCTTTTGCGATAGCCCTAAAACCCCCTTTTCTCTATCTCGGAAAATTTCAATTCCTAGAACGAATGAAGCTTCACCAAGATCTTTCATATCAAAGTTCAAGGACAAGAACTTCTTCGTCTCCAATAGTAGACTAACGTCACTACTAGCGAGTACACATACAGGATAAGGAAAATGAATTTCCCATTCTTGAACTTTGCATATACACAATTGTCCTCCTCATTCTCATTGAACCCAAAATTTCTTATTGTTTCATGGAACTTTAAGTACCATTGTCTGCAGGCATGTTTTAATCCATAAATGGATTTCTTTAGACGACATCCCATACGTTCTTTTCCTTCCACGCAAAACTCTTGGGTTGTGCCATGTAAACTTTTTCTTCCAAGTCTCCATTTAGGAAGGCCGTCTTTACATCCATCTGATGCAATTCTAAATCATAGTGTGCCACTAAAGCCATTATGATTCTAAAAGAATCCTTACTTGAGACTGGAGAAAATATCTCATTATAATCTATTCCTTCTCTTTGGGTGAAGCCTTTAGCAACAAGTCGTGCTTTATATCTTTCAATATTCCCTCTAGAGTCACATTTTGTTTTGTAGACCCATTTATAGCCTACTGTTTTAGCTCCTTTAGGAATTTCTTCTAAATCCTAGACTTTGTTGCTACTCATGGATCTCATTTCATCTTCCATGGCTTCAAGCCACTTCGATGAGTGAGCACTTTTAATGGCTTCTTAAAATGTGGTGGGATCACCCACCATTTAAACTTCTTCACTGACATAGATTTCAAAATCGTTAGGAATAGCTGGTTTTCTAGTTCTTTGAGACCTTCTAAGGATCTCGCCTTCTGGCACATTCTCTGTGTGGGGATGTTGCAGCTCTCCCTTATGTGCGGTAACGGGGTCTTCATTTTCATTCGTTGTTGCCACATGAGAACTAACAACAGGTGTCACATCGACATTTTCCTGTGTCGATGCAGCAACAGGTATCGAGAAAAAAGATTCCTGAATCATCAGAGTGGGTGCATGCATCCGCTTCTCCTCAAGGTTGATTTCTCAGGATACCGTGCTGCCCCTGATCATCTGATCCTCCAGAAACACAGCGTGTCTCGTTTCTACAAACTTAGTAATTTTGTCTGGACAATAGAAACGATAACCTTTCTAATTGTCTGGATAGCCAATGAAATGGCAACTTACTGTCTTATGATCTAACTTCCCAAGGTTTGGGTTGAAGAGTTTGACCTCAGCTGTACAGCCCCACACTCGCAAATAATTGAGTGAAGGTTCGCGACTAGTCCATAACTCATATGGTGTTTTAGACACCGACTTACTGGGAACTCGATTAAGTATGTGAATGGCGGTTTTTAATGCCTCCATCCACAAACCAACCGGTAAGATGGAGTAACTTGACATGCTTCTCACCATATCCATCAAGGTACGGTTACGTCTTTCAGCTACTCCATTCTGCTGAGCCTCGCCCGGTGTTGAATACTGCGCAACTATACCATGTTCCTGTAGAAACCTTGCAAAGGGTCCAAGAACTTGGCCATATGGGGTATGCCGACCGTAGTATTCGCCTCCACGGTCGGACCTTACTACTTTAAACTTTAAACTATGCTGATTTTCAACTTCAACCTTAAATATCTTGAATTTATCTAATGCTTTTGAACGCTCTTTAATTGGATAAATATAACCATAACACGAATAATCATCCGTGAATGTTATGAAGGAGTCATAGCCATCCATAGATGTCACAGAAAACAGACAGCATATATCCGTATGAATTATTTCTAAAACTCTTGTGCTTCTTTTGGCGCCCTTCTTAATATTCCTTACAAACTGTCCTTTAATGCAATCGATGCTCTAAATTTAAAAATTCTAGAGGCGGTATAACTGATTCTTTTACTAAGCATTCTATTCTCCCCCTCGAAATATGGTCTAAGCGATAGTGCCATAATTTTGAAGAGACATCATCAATTTTTTTCCTCTTATTCTTTCCATTCAGGGATGAGGAGGCATTCTCATTCTCAACGCTTAATGCATTCACATTATCACAAAGTGATAACAAATAAAGTTTGTCTTGTATGAAGGCAAGACCAACAATCTCATTATTAAACTTGATCTTACGTTGTCCATCACCAAAATGGCAAGCAAAACCACAATCATCTAAGCGCGATACACTTATTAAATTTCGATGCAAAGAGGGTACATAAAGGACATCTACTAGTAAAAGTACAAAGCTATTTGCTAACTCTAATGGGTGATCTCCAATGGCTTCGACTTCAGCTTGGACGCCGTTTGCAACTTAATACTTATTTCTCTTCTTTGCAGGGTCCTTCTCATACGGAATCCCATTCTTGCATAGATGCTTCAGAAAAGACACACGGTCACTCATGTAGTGGCCCTTCTGCTTGCACCACTTGCAGGTGTCCTTGTCCACCTCCTGCACCTGGTGATCATGAGCCTTTCTATGCGGCTTAAAAGAAGAAGGATGCCCCTGAGATTTCCCTTGTGGCTTGGAACCCTGAAAGTTCCTATTCTTGGTTGGGCTTAGGTAATTCACAGAATCACCAGATTTCCCCTTAAGCCTCTCATCTTCTTGTACGCACATGGCCATCATCTTCTCAATGCCTCACTTTTCTGGCTGGGCGTTGTAGTTCATAGCAAAGACCTCAAATTGATTTGGTAGTGAGGCAAAAAGCAGATGAATAATGAACTCGTCTGGAAGCTCCATGCCCATGGGCTTAAGCTTGAAAGGCATATTGCTCATTCGCAATATGTCATCCCTTGCTCCACCACCAGTGTATCTTGTAGTAACAAGTTTCTTAATGAGATAGCTTGCATAGGCTTTTGAAGACCCAGTAAACTGACTCTCTATCTTTTTCAGATACTCACTGGTAGTGCTACACTCTGGGATTGCTCCCCTTATAGCCTCCATAATGGAGCTCTTAATCACCATCAAGCACTTTCTATTGGACGATTCCCACTTTGCACAATCGAGGTCGTACTTTTTTCTTATTGGTCCATGGTCAAGGACCCTTTTGTTGAAGTCAACTTCACTTTCTTTTCCGCCCCTCACGGGGTCAACAGGTTCTATGGGACAAGCCTTAATCAGTGCTAAGTCGTGGTCAAGCAGAGCCAGCCCCATCTCAACCTTCTCTCTCCATGAGCCGTAGTTTCCTCCATTGAGGGGCTCAATAGCCGAGATGAAACTCATAGGATTGCCTGAAATCAAAATATCATCAACATGAGTTAACTCAACGTTGGTTAAATTAAAACATGAAACTTCTCAATATTAATTCTACATCACCGTTGGGCAGAAATAGAACTAATAGTGATGAAAATGACTATTCATAGTGAAAATTTTACTAACAACGTTGGTCATCAAATAAAATCATCACTCTTTAAAAAATTGATTCTCACTTTATTGCATTTAAGCAATTACTTTTAACTATTTGCAGCGGAAAAAATGAATAAAATTCATTAACTTTACATTTTACAGAAACTTTACGGTTACATTATTATTTTCTAGACAAAATTTCGTTGGATGATTTTGTGTAAAAAAAAACTGTGTCAAAAACTGTCAAAAAACTGATTAAAACAGTGTATAAAAGCTTTCGTAAATTAAAACAGAAAAAATAACTGCTTCGTTTTAAGCCTTTCTGGACCTTTCCTATGAGCAGCTAGCAGTGGCCCACGACGGCCCGACTCCGCGAGCGCCTAGCTACCGCCCACTCGCTCATGCGCTTGGCGCTTGGCATGCGGCCCAGCGACCTCCTGCACCCGGTGCCGACAACGGCCCAATCCAGGGGAGCTGTGCGCGTGCCGCCATCTCGTGGCCGTCCGATCCCGAGACAAGGCATCGGACGGTGGACCGTGCTCCTCGCTGGATCAAAAACACCAGCGCCTTGCAAAACCTAACCCTAACCCCATTTCCTTTCTCCCACCCCTTGTCTGTCTCTGGTGCCTCAGCGAGCCTTTCTCCCCCCCCCACTACTCTGATCCGTCCAATCCCCACCACCCCAAGCAAGCTTCGGCGAGGCAGAGGGACGACGGCTCCCCCCAGTGACTCCTTGGCGACGTGCGCCTCCACCCGAGGGTGGGTGCGCCGCCGTCAAGTGGCCACGGTGGGGAGAACTTTGCCGGCGCGGCTGGTGGAACCCTTTTTTTTGTTTCGGATTTCTTCTTTGTTTTCGTTTCTAGAGGGGGAAATCGGGGCTTTTCCTGTGGGATTTGGGGCGGGATTTCTTTTCTTTTGTTTGCTTTTTTGATTCTAGATCGATTTGATCCGGGGAAACGGGATCTGGGGCTTTGGGGGTTTCTTTGCTTTCTTTACCCCACATGGGGTTGTGTTCTTCTTCCCGACGTCGGCTTGCCGATGCATCGGGATCGAGAGGAACGGCGCGGCCTAGCGGTGGCGCTTCTGGAAACCCTAGCCCCACTTCTATTCTTTTCGGATTTGCTACTACCTCAACTAGATCAACAAGCACTAGCTTGCTCCGATACCATTGTTAGATCTGATAGGATCTCTAGGTGTCGATCTAGTGAGTATGCGTGAGAAAGTCATACCGTCGGCCTTCATGGTTGACGAGGAGCTCGCCATCGAGCTCGACGGAGTGGTGGCGGCGATGAGGTGGGTGCTTGCCGCCGCTGCAGCGCTAGCCCGATCGGTGGCTCTAGGGTTTGGTGTTTTCGGTGGGGTGAGTGGGCATGACGAACCTTGGCTTGCGTGCCCTCGGCCCCCACCTCTTTTATATGCGATGCGCGATAGGGACCCACCAAAGATAGCGACGTTGGGTGCCCCGATCAGGGCGTGAGACCAATCCATTCGGCCGTTGGGACGAAACGTGAGGAGATCAAACTAACACTCCAAGGATGCCCCACCACTCAAAGCTCAATAATGTCCATGGCCACTGTGGCTTCAAATCCGAGATCTCGGACCATTCCAATGTCGAAAAGACTAGAAACCAGTTGGAATGGGTGCGGGGTTGCCAAATCTACTGCCGAAGGAGCTCTGGCGAGCCGGATTCCTGGCCGACAATGCCGAATTGAGGCCGCCAAGGATGATGACTCAAGCAAGCTTTTTTTTTAAAAAAAATCTTAGATGTTACGGTCAATAATTTTGTAACAAATGTACTATGTGAATTTTGCAGCCAAAGCACACCCGAGATGCTCACAAGTTTGTGGTTTTTCCCGAGAATTTCAATATTGCGTAAGTTATTTATAAAAATATAATAACCTCGTATGAGATTTGTCGAGAAAGCCGGTTGCGACAACTGTGCTTTCCTCGGATATTTTTTCGATTTTCTTTTAAAAATGTTGTAACCATATTATTTTTTGTTGTAATAGTTTGTGATTTTGTTAAAATAGTAGACGTTTTTTGTTGTAAATCAATATGTAGCAAACAAAAGTTATTGAACCACTTTTTTATGAATGCAAACACATGTTTTTTGTTGTTACTGTTAAAGTTTTTTTGCTGAAATCATTTGTCTTTTTTGTTGCAAATCAATCTGTAGCAACATAGTTGTTGCTTCAGATTTATTTGTAGCATTACTTTTTATAAAATCTATTGTGACGATTTTTTTTGATAAATTTTTGTAGCCTGAGCTATGTTTTTTTTTGTTGCAGTACTCCAGATGAATCACAGATGTCCCTAGGGTGGTATTTTCGTCATAAATATTGAAAAGGTCAGGGGTAAAGGGAGATACCTCTCCGTTTTAAGTGAGGAAGTAGGGACCATGGGTTGGTTTCGCAAAAGCTAAGAGGCCAAAATGCAAAATATAAGTCGTCGCTATTTCTGCACATCAAATCGTGATTGTATAGTGTGGAGGATCATGGATTTTGTGCAGATATCCGTCGGCCGACGCCTAGTATACATAGTACGTTTTAAACAAAAAGGCTTTAAGAGATCGGTTTTAAACTAAAGAAATTATAACTAGATACGAGTATCCCAACGCTTGATTACCAACACTAGGTTGACGACTACACGATAAAGTACCGTCACAACAAAAAAAACTACAAAAGATGGGGAAGCAAACATAGCTAATCTAAGCCTAAACTCCAAGAAGCCTTGTCTTATTGCACACGAGAACCAACAAACCTGATTAGCACAAAAAAAGGTCATCACTTGCATTCACATCGCTAATCATGGAAACCGATGCTCGACCAACAACCAAGCACGACTAGAGAATTGAAACGAAAGGGGCTTTGAGCAATGCCTCCAAGGAGAGAAATGGCGCCCAACGGCAACGTCGGCGGCAACACAACGGAAAGTCGTGCATAACTTTCACCAATGCCCACAACCAGGCACCAACAATCTCATTGAACACAAAACCAATCGCAATTTCCAATGGCACGAGGTAAAAAACAATATCTTTTGTGGCATGCCACCACCCAAAATAGCCACCCTATGCATATGGAAGGTCACCGAAATATAATGCACCTAATAGAATCACCAGAAAAAGTAGGTGGCTGGCGAGGAATAGACCATGGAGGCGCACTCCAAAGTCAATGGGTAACAAAAATCAAGCAAAGGCCCAAGAAAAATAATCGGGCACAAGAGACGTGATCAAGCAGTTCATAGGAGATGGAATTCAGCGCAACGCCATCACGGAGGAATACGATGCCCACGGGTCTCACCATTGCGAGCAATGGTTTGAACCATGCACAACTTTTACTAGTGTTGCATCTACCTCCAATAGTCGGCCACCGAAAGTGCAATGGACGTCGCCTAGAGGGGGTAAATAGGCTTTTAAAAATATTACGGTTAAGGCTTAAATAAATGCGGAATAAAACTAACGTTTAATTTATTGAGCACAAAACCTAACCACTAGGTTCACCTAAGTGCACCAACAACCTATGCTAAGCAATATAAGCAACAAGGTGATAGCAGGATAAAATACTTCAAGCACGATGGCTATTACAAAGTAAAGTGCATAAGTAAAGGGCTCGGTTAAGAGATAACCGATGGACGCGGAGACAAAGATTTTTATCCCGAAGTTCGTACGTCTCCATTGGAGAGGTGCGATGGCGCAATGCTCTCCGAACGCCACAAATAGCTCACCTCGGGGTGTGGTGGCTCGATGCTCACCCAACGCCACACAAGGCCTCACCCCGGATGCAAAGGCACGCAACTCACTGGCGCCACAAAAGGCTCACTCTATTCTCCCGTGAGCTCGTCACAAAGGCCTACTCACGATCCACTAAGGGATACTTGAGGACGGTCTGGGGCTAACTCCACAACTCAATTGGAGGCTCCCAACAACAAAGCCATAAAAGGCTACAACGCCACAAAAGGCCAACAAAGTCGCAAAAAAGGCTACAAGACCACAAAAGGTCACAAGAAGTCAACAGCCCAACCACACAACCGTCTAGGATTCCAAGAACCCAAAAGAAACAATCCTACAAGCTTGAACTCGCCGAATCTCCGAGGAGAACTCAAACCTATGCAACAAATGTGAGAGAAAGTCCTTCACTCCCAAATTCCAACAAAGCTACAAAAGCTATTGGGGGAATAAGGGAGGAAGAACACAAGAGGGTAACACAAAACTCTCCAAGATCTAGATCTCAAGGATTTCTTCACAAAGAAGGGATTTGGTTTGGTGGGATTGTAGATCTAGATCTCCTCTCTCAAATCCCTCAAAGAGATGCAAGAATCATTGGAGGGAGAAGGGGAGAGGGCAAACTTTTGAAGGTCAACAATGGAGGAGAGAGAGTGGAAGAGCTAGCAAAAATAACCTCAAAAGTTGGGGAAACAATAGGGAAGAGGGGACCCTTAAAAGGGGCAAGAGAAATCTGCCCGTTTGGGCCAGATTCGCGCACCACCGGAATTTCCGGTGCCCCGTCGAAACTTCCGGTAAATAGAGACACAAAAAGTAGAAGAAAACAGTACGTCACCGGAACTTTGGTCGGAATTTGGACCGGAATTTCCGCTCAAGAAAAAACGCTGGACAACATTGCACGAAAACTTCAATAACTTTTGAACTCCATTTTTGATGATCTTGGGGTCGTTTCGAAGAGAACGACAAGCTCTACAAGATTATGCAAAGAAACATCATAGTCCAGCATGGATGTATAAAACCAAATTGATAAAGGTATAACCTCTCTAGAAGCGATGAACTGGTAAAACCTCCAAAACCCAAAACACATGAAGTTGAGCTTGGAAACTCCGATTGGTATGAAACCAATTTTGTTGGAAAGATAAAACCAAGAGAATCCAAAAAGGTGAAATATTGAATACCACCAAGGGAGACAATATCAAGTATATATATGTGAGATATCTCCTAAGGTGTGGAGCCGAAAAACCCGCATGATCAAGAATGCAATAAGGTATGCAAGGAAAATCCTTATTTGATGAACTAGAACTTGTTATGATGATAACCATAAGCTCTGTATCCTCTCATGGACAAGGACCAACTAACAACCAATAAATATGATGCTATGTATGCAAATGTTTGAGATCTCTCCGAACGATGCGAACGAGACACCCGCTTGAGAGCCCCTCTTGATAGAACTGCTATCTATCCTAAACCCGGTCTCCCAACTAACAACACGAGACCAGTAAAAGATAAACCCTATCAAGGTCATACCTTTGCCTTGAGCATCCCACTTGAGCTTTATGTAGACCGTCTTGACCTTCTCAAGATGGAAAACCTTTCTTGATTGCTCTTGCTCGCTCTTGCTTGATGAAGCCTTGTAAATTGCTCCCCCATAATCCATGGGGAAACCTCTTCTTTGAACTTGTCTTCATCACTCCATGATCACGAGGATGAGAAGCTTCAAGCATGAGTTCTTATAGATATGGCGCATCTTGAGCTTGCCCTTCTTCATCCCTTCTTGAGGTTGATCCACCTTGATACAAATCTTTTCCCTTGTCTTGATCAACCTTCAAGCACTTCCTTTCTTCATGATTCCAAAGGACACTAAGCCCTTCGACATTTCTTCAACTTTCAACCTTGAGACCAACACATCGCCCAAGCGATGCCAATGGACAAACCTACAAGTGAAACTCAATTTACACATTAGTCCATAGAGATTGTCATCAATTACCAAAACCACACATGGGGGCATATAGGCCCTTTCAATCTCCCCCATTTTGGTAATTGATGACAAACCATTTGAGAGGGTTTAAATATGGAAATTAACGAGCAAAGTGGTTTCCCCAACATAAAATACTACAAAAGTATGTGATGTTGGTACAACCACAATATATAGAGCAAACTCCCCCACAATCTATGCATGTGTGATGAACTTGAATTTCATTGCATAGATTGCTAACCATTACCGTTGGTTGATTTTCCTCTATATATTCAATATGCAAAGCAACAACAAAGATGCAAGAGCATGAGAGGAAAATGCTTAAGAACACACTCAAAGCAAAGGCCAACTTCCCTTAAACCCTCCAAAACTTCTCCCCCATTGGCATCGATTGCCAAAATGGGTGAAAAGTTTTAGATGGCCAATATAGAGAATTCCTCCAAAGGTGTGCAAATGCACGTGACAAATGATGAGAACTTCGGAGGAAGTAAAACTATATTGAGGACCCAAAGATTGCAAAAAAAGGAAAAGAAAGAGAAATAAGCTTCAACCAATGAAGCGAGCAAACAAAAGATCCAAATGAAACAATTGAAAAACCAACAAATGATATCAAATGGAAATAACAAAAAAAGAGTGTTCAAATGAAAATAGAGAAGCTCCCCAAACTCTGTGCAAAGTTTAGAATACTTGTATTTGAATACAATATGCACAAATATGGAATCCTCGCTCCCCATAAGCATTTTAACCACAAGAAATGAGAAGGAAGGAAATTATTCACTCTTAAATGAATTAGAGAAGCTCCCTAAAGATTGTGCACCAATAAAAGTAATTGTATTTGGAAACAATGTGCACAATCATGGACTCCTCACTCCCCCAAACTCATCTAACAATGCACACCAAAAAAATTGGAAGCCACCGAAGAATCAAAAAGAAATAAGAGGTGGTTTCCAAGAAATGCAAAAACAACCAAAGAATGATCTTCTCTTGTGTGTGTAAATTTCTAGGTGGAAAATATCACAAAGACAAATGTCCACAAAGAAATATGCACAAACAATATAGATAAACAAGAAAGCACATGAAAGGCAAAAAGGAAGTCATAGAATATATCAATAAGATGTTTTGCTTGAAAGCATGCCCAAGGGCTCAAATATATCTTATTGTACATCGATGTTCAAGATACAAGCACCCAATATATATCCCAAATGTACCTAAAACATAATTAAGTACACTATGGTCCTGATGACCCACAAGTGTAGGGGATCGCAACAGTCTCCGCGGGTAGTATTACCCAATTTATTGATTCAACACAAGGGGAGCCAAAGAATACTTGCAAGCCTTAACAACTAAGTTGTCAATTCATCTGCACCTGGAAATAGTTCTTGCTCACAGAAGTTTATCAGTAGCAATAGCAAAGCAACATCAGCAGTAAAACAGGAGCAATAGTAATAGTAACAGTAAACATTGGGATTCGAGTACGGTAGGCATAGGGATGGATGGACGGGCATTGCATGGACGAGTCTAAACATGTAACTTCAAGATATAGGGTATTGGAGATAAATAATCACAAGCATCCATGTACTAAACAATCCTAGGCATGTGCTTCAAATATAGTCATACGTGCTTGCAATGAGAACTTGCACAACATCTTCTGTCTACCCATCCCGTGGCAGCGGGGCCTCTAGGGAACTACTAGCAATTAAGGTGCTCCTTTTAATAGAGCACCGAAGCAAAGCATTAACACTCTGTGAACACATGTGATCCTCACACCACAGCCATCCCCTCCGGTTGTCCCAATTATTTTTACTTCGGGGCCTTTAGATCCAGACAATGATATGTATACACAACTTGCAGATAAGACCACAAACAATACTATCATAATGATTCAATAATAAGTTCAGATCTGAGATCATGGCACTCGGGCCCTAGTGACAAGAATTAAGCACAACAAGTTGCAACAAAGTCAAATAACACTAATAGAGATACTAGGCACTATGCCCTAACAATCTTATTTGATTACATGATAGAACTCATCCAATCCCTACCATCCCCAAGCCTACAACGGGGGATTACTCACTCATGGATGAGGGAAACATCGATGGTTGATGGATATGCGTTGGTGATGACGATAGCGGTGATCCTCTCCAAATTCCCCGTCCCGGCAGGGTGCCAGAACAGAGTTTCTGGATCCGAATCTTGGTTTCTGGTGGCGGCGGAGCGGAACTCTTTCTGGAAAACTATTGAACCCCCCTCTATTTTTAGGTCGAGAGGCAACTTATAGGCGCAGAGGGAGGCCGAGGGGGTGCCTGGGGTGGCTGCACCCCCTAGGCGCGACCAGAGGTGGGCCCGCGCCTGGTAGGGGTGTGGGCCCCCAGGCCCCTTTCTTCGTCTCGTCTTCTGGCTCCGTGGGTCTTCTGGTGAAATATAATTTTTGGCACATTTTCCGGGAATTTTCCTGATAGTTGATTTTCTGCACAAGAACTAGACACCAAGGTAATTCTGCTGAAAACAGCGCCAGTCCGTGTTAGTTGTATCCAAATCACACAAGTTTAGAGGAAAACAATAGCAAAATTGTTCAGGAAAGTAGATACGTTTTGGACGTATCAACTCCCCAAACAAATTGGGTCCAAAGTAGTTAGTGCAACTACAATACATAGGAGAGCCTCCACAAAGATATGTGCATATTGATATGAAATTGAATTTAATGCACATGTTGCCCATAAGATTTGATGGAATTTCCCCTATATATTGGATCAAAGAAATCAAACATGCCATAATATATACATGTAGTAAATATGCATGCATAAGACTTTCAAGAACCAAAAGGAGATACAATTTGAACAAAAACACCAAGAAACCAACAAGGCAACACGAAGGTGTGACTTGACACAAGGTGTCCAAATTATATCAAAGGACCAAATCAACACATGAAGGAACACATTATCAACAAATTAATTAGGCAAAATCCAAAGAGCAAACAAAATAGACAAAAATACCAATTCTCAAGGGTTTATCTCATCCTAAAAGATCAAAACAAGTGACAAAGGATGAGATAAAACCAACTCCCAAAGAGAGCAAGGTTCCAAAAACCAAAATAAACTCTTCACACTTTTCATGATGGCACACAAAGTACCAACACAAAAAGATCGAGCTTCCAAGCACAAAAAAATATGGATCAAATCAAGAAGCATATAAAAAATGTTCTAGATAATATAGGAGAGCCCCCCCCATAAGTAGAGCATTATATAGAATTTTGCCTTTGAATGCAAAATGCCCATAAATGAGATCATCACTATTACCTACACTAAATAAAACACAAGGGGATACCAATAAAATAAGAAGATCCATAAGAGGCAAGGAAAGCTTGGGAGCAAGAAGAAAAACAATTTCTTGGCCAAACATAAGGAAAATAAGAAAATGCCAAAACGAATATGATCAATGAATTTTACCATATAACAAGTACTAATTGTCCAAGGACAACAAGTAATAGGGATAATTTTCCCGAGGTAGTTTGCAAGGATATCCAAGATCATATTCACACAAAGAAGCATATAACAAGATATAAGAATTAAGCTTGATGCTTCAAAAGAGATTCTTGATAGCTTCAAATAGTCACACAATCATAGTGATTAGAGTAACTTGAAGCAAATGATCACCATGAGGATATGTAGATCCAAATATTGTAGGGTTTCGTAGCATGGAAAACAAAAAAATTCTACCGCATACAAACAAACAAGCCAAGATCTATCTACTAGATTGTAGCAACGAGTCGGTGGAATAACTCACCCTCGAAGATTCCAAAGTGTTTAACGAGAGCGGATTCTCGTGGGTGATGTAGTCGTACTCTTCCCGATCTCAAGATCGCGTAGACGATCCTTCCGGCGCTACGTTCCGGCAGCGCTCCCACAGTCGGTCACACGTTCGGTACTCGATGAAGACCTTCCTCTCCCTTGTTCCAGCAGGCAGCGGAGGTTGTAGCACTCTCCTCGCGATTCTGGCAGCACAACGGCGTGGTACCGGAAGTAGAGGGGAGATCTCGCAGGGCTTTGCCTTAAGCCGGAGCGAGTATGGTGGACTATGAGAGAGCCCTCGGCGATCTAGGGTTTAGACACACCGAGGAAGAGGTGCTAGGGCCGGAGGCTAGGGCTTGTAGGTGCCCAAGTCGGCGGCTAGGGGAGCCCTAGGCGGCGACAGCAGGAGGTGGCGGTGCCGGGCTAGGGTTTTGGGGTGGAGAACTTGTGTGTTAGGAGGGGCAGCCCTTCCCCTCCCTTTATAGGTGGGAGGCGCGGCCAAGGGGAGGGGAGTCCCTCCACAACTCGGCTTCAAGGTGGGCCGGCGGTGGAGGGGAGGAACTCCTCCCCCAACTCGGTTTCCACCTCCCTCTCCACTTCCCAAAATAGCCGTTTGACTTTCAAATTGGCGTTTGACTTTTTCAAACTAGGATTTGATTAAACCCTTTATTTTGTTCAGCGATGACACCTAGTACATGATGCAATCATACCAACTTGATATAACACATTCATGTACCCTTCCCCTTCGGAGTGCCGGACATTCCGGAACCTTCTAGAACATTCCCGATGAAAACACCGGAACCATTCTCCAACTCCGAAATAGGACTTTCCTTATATGAATATTATTCTCCGGACCATTACGGATCTCCTCGTGATATCCCGGATCCCATCCGAGACTCCGAACAACATTCAGTCTCTTTCTCATCATTCCATAACTACTCAAACAACGTCGAATCCTTAAGTGTGTCTCCCTATGGTTCGTGAATTATGCGGACATGATCGAGACACTTCTCCGAACAATAACCAATAGAGGAATCTGGAAATTCATATGGCTCCCACATATTTCTACGATTACTTTGCAATCGAATGAACCACTTACATACGATACCAATTTCCCTTTGTCTCATGATAGTTTACTTATCCGAGGTTATGATCGTCGGTATCTCTGCATACCTAGTTCAACCTCGTTACTGATAAGTACTCTTTTCTCGTTCCCGTGATATGTGATCCCTTGTGATCCAGTCACATGCTTGCAAGCTAATTGGATGACATTTCACCGAGAGGGCCCAGAGTATATCTATCCGTCATATGGATGGACAAATCCCACTCTTGATCCATGTGTTTCAACCAATACTTTCCGAACACTCAATGCCACCTTTATAGCCACCCAGTTATGGTGTGGTGTTTGATGTCATCAAAGCATCCATCCGGTAAAAGTGATATGCATGATCTCATGGTCGAAGGAATTAGGTTACTATGTATCAGAAAGCATATAGCAATTGAACTATTAAAATGACTTGATCTTTATGCTACGCTTATCTATAGGAGTATGTCCACCATATCATTCTCCTAACGATATGATCTTGTTGTTAATAACATCTCAATGTTCATGATATGGAAACCATAATCATTTATTAACCAACAAGCTAGTATTATGAAGAGGCTTTACTAGGGACTCTACTTTAGTTTACAAATCACACAAGTATTAATGTTTCCTTGTTAATACTATTATAGCATGAATGTAAACATTTATCATAAACACAAAGATATAATAATAACTACATTTATTATTGCCTCTAGGGCATATATCCAACAAATATGAGGGAACACATACCAAGAATCACTCTCACAAACAAGATCCAAAAGATGAGCAATAAAAACATTTAAGCAAATTGGAACTTGTATGAGCAAACGTGTCACAAAGGTGCTAGATAATTTTCAATATCAATTCTAAGTGGCACTACCTCAAATGTCCACATTTTCTAGGTTTGTAATATGCACAAAGCATATGACTCCCCCACAATGTGATAAACCAAGAAATCTCAACAAGATGCAAGAAAATAAAAAAAGAGGTATTAATGGACATTATGTAATATTAGTTTATCATGAGAAAGACATACCACATAGAGACTAGATAAAAATACAATATAACTACTAAGTGGTTTTCCTTATGTACAGACATTTTAGGATTGTGGAAATCCCAATCACGACACTCTCCCAAAATGGAATAGACCATTAATCCCTCATAAGAGCGAAATAAGATACCAACTAGAATCAATAAAGGCTCCAAACCAAGAAACACAAATACATGGTGTGCCAACCAACATACACAAATATAATTCATAGGTCAATATAAGTAAGTGGGAAGCACAACATGTACAAACACATGCAAGGTACAAAACTGAAGGGAATATGCCCGAGAGGCAATAATAAAGTGGTTATTATCGTATTCCTTATTTATGATAAATGTTTATTTTGCATGCTATAATTGTATTAATACGGAAACGTTAATACATGTGTGTTTAATAAACAAACAAAAAGTTCCTAGTTATGCCTCTCTCATAAACTAGCTTGTTGATTAACAAGATGATCAAGGTTTCCTGATCATGGACATTGGATGTTGTTAATAACGAGGTCACAACATTAGTGTAATGGTGTGATGAACATTCATCCGAAGTATAGCATTACGATCAAAGTCATTGAGTTTATATTGCTATAACAACTTACGAAGTGATCCTAATCCTTAGACCATGAGATCATGTCAATCACTAACACCGGAGGAGTTTCTTGGTAACATCAAACATCACACCGTAACAGGGTGATTATAAAGATGGGTTCAGAACTACTAAAGTGTTATGTTGAGGCCCATGGATCGAGAGTGGAATTTGTTCATCCCTATGACGGATAGATATGCTCTGGGCCCTCTCGGTGATATCACATTGATTAGCTTGCAAGCAAGTGATTTGATCACTAGAATGTTATATCACGGGAACAAGAAAAGAGTACATGTCAGTAACGAGATCAAACTAGGTATGGAGATACCGATGATCGAATATCGGACATGTAATATATCGCGAAACAAAAGGATTAAGATACTAGCATAAAAGGTTCTCGCAATCACAAGAAAGTCATCGCTGAATGTGTGGGAGTCAGTATGGGTCTCCAGATCCCGCTTCTGATTATTGATCCGAGAGGGGTCTCGATCATGTCCGGATTATTCGCGAACCATAGGGTGACACACTTAAGAGACACCGACATCCATTTGGAGCAAAAGTTTCATGCCGGAAAGAATAACAAGCGAGGGAATTTATTTCACTAGATACCGAAACGGGTTTTCGGGTGAAATTGCAGAAAGTGTTTTTGCATGTGAAATGAAATACTAGCAAGGGGTTATATGGGAATGTTTGTTATTAAAGTAATTGACAAAATTCTGAATAAATAAAAGGAGTTTTATTTAATGAGAGTTTGCATTAAATTTGGTGGAAATTTAATGGGAATTTGAGTGGGTTTTTGAGTGGAGGGAATTGAAAGGCATTTGTGTGAGTGGAGTGTCCACCCACATGAATTAAAGGAGGGGAGTGGGAAGCCCCATGGCTGGGCGCTTGGCCCCTTGGGTGCCCCCCTTATCCCTATAAAACACATTGAAGTCTAACCCACTTCCTATGCATAGGAATCTTGTATGCAAATAAATTCACAAAGAACAAAGTGACAGACATAGGAAGATGAAACACGACCAACTTCAAAACTTTCAACACAAAGAGGGGAAACTTAATATTATTGAGATGCATAAAATCATGTTTCCCTCTCTCATAAATACACTAGCATTATGAATAAAATTAACAATATAACTATCACATAAAACATTCTTATCATGAGCCACATGCATAAAATGATTATTACTCTCCAGATAAGAATTGCCATTCTTATTAATTGTAGTGGGAGCAAATTCAACAAAATAGCTATCTTCCCAAGTGTGTTCATTTGGAAACATATCATCATTGGAAGGAACATGGATAGCACCAATAGAAAAACAATTATTAATATTATCATTTTTAGAATTGGTGCCAAAGAGATTTTCAATATCAAAAGTAGTGTGCTTTTCCCAATCATGATCACTAATATAGGTAGCAGACATAGGAACATCATCTAGTTCAGACTCATCATCAAAAACTATGATAGGAGCAACATGCTTAGAGGGAGATACCGTTTCCTCTCTCCTTTTACTCCTCTTCTTCTTCTTGTTCTTCTTCTCCTCTTTAGGAGGGAGAGGCTTGAAAGTAAGCTTCTCCACATACCCTGTTTTATTGTTAGACAATAGAAGAAACTTTGGAGGATTCCTCCTTTTCATTAATAAGAACAAAACTCATATCAGACCTGTCATATTTTGGTAAAATAACATCTTTTATAAGATTTTCTATGTAAGTATTCACGTGGAAATTATCAACACAATAAAGATGACACCCATGCAGGACGCAGTTCATACCAAAAGCACTCATGTCTACCAAAGAAGTTTTTCTAGATAACTCTTCACACCCCAAAAACAATGTAAGTCCATCATGTTGATTATAAGTGATCATGTTATCACAATAAAAACTTGTAGTACTCATTGGATTAGACAGGTCATTAGTGTGGCCCGAGCATTGAAAATTGACATGACCCACTTCATAGCAGAGTTCATAAATAAAAGGATAGAGGGCACAATTGTTTTTACCAAGATCATTAAGAGCCTTATACCACATTTTGGTTTTTTCATTCCAGTGTGTGATACAATATTCTTCTTCTATTTGATTCTTCTCACAAGGTCTATGCATACCACAAAAATTAACATGCTTATAAGAAATAGTACTTTCAGAAGTTTGAGCATGTTTATTGCAATCATTAATAACATTTTCATTTTCCATGCAAGTGTCTTTAAAAGGTTCATGATACATGTCCCATTTTTATTTAGGAGCATTAATATGGGAAGCAAAGGCTCAACAATATTTAACAAGAATTTGAGGATCAATACCATATCTAACACTAAGCTCTTGAAAATTAGCAGTTTCAGCAAAAGACTTAATGCAATCATACTCATAGTTTATACCTGGGTTTTTACCTTTGTCGTTATCCCAACCTTCGGTATTGCTTTGAATTGTTTCAAGAAGATCCCACTTAGCCTTGACCTCCTTACTTGTGAAGGATCCCTCCAAAAAGGTATCCAGATAGTCCTTGTAATGTCCTGAAAGCCTTGCATAAAAATTATTGATAACAACATTACTCAGGAGATCATGAATGGGGCATTTGAGCATTAGTGACTTCAATCTCCCCCAAGCTTGGGCAATACTTTCTCCCTCATGAGGATGAAAATTATAAATATAATTCCTATCTTTACGAATTTCATGAGGAGGATAAAATTTAGAGTAAAAGAGAGATTCAAGTTCCTTCCGCACCAAATGATGAGGATCATCTAGTTGCTCATACCACTCCCTTGCTTTGTCCCTAAGTGAGAAGGGGAATAGCTTCCTCTTAACTCGGTCCATTGAAATACCTGCACACTTGAACAACTCGCATAATTCATGTATAAAGAGTAAATGATCACTAGGATGGACAGTTCCATCTCCAAAATAGCAGTTATTCATAACACATTCAACAATTTCAATAGGTATTTTAAAAGGGACACTTTCAGTATGTGGATTTAAAATATCACAAGTATCATTAGAATTACCACATATAGGAGATAAAGTATCATAAGAGCAAATTTTCTTCCCTAAAGCTGGGAACTAAAAAGATCTTTCTTATAAAAACTAGCTTCCCCAAGCTTAGACATTTCCATACCATTAGTGACAATTGTGTTCAAAAAATTCATACTAATAACATTGCTATTAGCATGCAAAGAAAGTTCCATAGGTTTTTAGTTTTCTTTTCAAACCACTCAAATTATAACTTAGGAAAAATACTAATAAGCTCTCTAATTTTTTTGCTGTTTTCCATTAAGCCTAACTAGTGAAAACAAAAGAACAAAAAGACAAAACTGCAGAATTTAAAGGAAATAACTTTGAGCACTCACACCGGAGAATGTGAGTACCTTTTACCTTACCTCCCCGGCAACGGCGCCAGAAAAGAGCTTGATGTCTACACACTTATATTCTTGTAGACAGTTGTTGGGCCTCCAAGTGTAGAGGTTTGTAGAACAGCAGCAAGTTTTCCTTAAGTGGATTACCCAAGGTTTATCGAACTCAGGGAGGAAGTGGCCAAAGGTACCCTCTCAAGCAATCCTGCAATCAAGATACAAGAAGTCTCTTGTGTCCCCAACACAACCAATACACTTGTCAGGTGTATAGGTGCACTAGTTCGGCGAAGAGATAGTGAAATACAAGTGGTAACGGTGCCAGAAAATAGCTTGACGGTGAGGTAAAGACTAAAGCAAGCAAACATGCAACAGATCTAGATGCAAACGGTGTTTCAATGTTTAGAAACAAGGCCTAGGGATCATACTTTCACTTGTGAACACTCTCTCATATAAATATCCTCTCTTCATGATACTACTCTTAACTACTCTCCGGTTGGACACTCTAATCATCGGTAGAGATATAACAACACTCCTCAAAGTTCGCCTTCCCCAATCTAGATAACCCCACACGGTCACGTTGAGCGCTAGATGGTTCCAAAAAACACCACAATTTCATAGAGACATCCAACTCCAAATATAACTGATAACAAATATTCAATCTAGCCAAAGTGCCACACACGGTATGCCCGCTGTCACTTTCACACACGTGGGGAAAAGCATAGATCTATTAAAGCACAAAGAGTATTTATGTAGACTCAAGCCTAAGTGCCACCATGGCCTGCACGCTGTCACTTTCACACACATGGGGAGAGCAGAGATCTATTGAAGCACTTGAGTAGCAAGGTAGATCTACTTGATTACATAGCTCATGACCACAACATGATCATGCATATATAGAGAGATGAACACATAGCTACCGGTAGAGCCCTTAGCCTCGAAGGAGAACTGCTCCCTCCTCATCATGGGAATCAGCAACGGTGATGGAGATGGTGGTGGAGATCGATGGAGATGGTTCCGGGGGCACTTCCCCATCCCGGTAGGGTGACGGAAGAGAGACTTTCTGCCCCCCGAATCTCCCCTTCGGTGGCGGCGCATAGCAGAGGTTTTCATGGATTTCTTCTAGATGCTTTAGGGTTTTTGGGTCGGAGGCTTCTTATAGGCGCAGGAATCAAGGTCGGTGGGGGTCCAAGGGGCCCACACCCCCTGTGGGCGCCTCCAGGGCTTGCTCACGCCTAGGGGGGTGCGGCCACCCTATGGCCCCCCCTCCGGCTCTGCTTCGTGGTTCCGTGTTGCTCCAGGAAAATAATGACATTGGCTTTTGTCCCGTCCAATTCCGAGAATATTGATTTTCTGCCTTTCTGGAACCAAAAACAGAAGAAAACAGGCAACTGGCACTATGGAATCTTGTCAATAGGTTAGTTCCAGAAAGTGTATAAAAATACCTCAAAGTGTAGACTAAACATAAGACAAATGATACAAAACAAGCATGGAGCATCAAAAATTATAGATACGTTTCCGACGTATCAAGCATCCCCAAGCTTAACTCCTGCTCGTCCTCGAGTAGGTAAGTGATAAAAAATAATAATTTTTGAGGTGACATGCACCATCAAAACCAAGATCAAACCATTTGCAAGCATTGAAAACTGGGATCAAAGAATTCTAAACATGTGCATGAAAGATGGAGTTCTAACAATAGGACATAGTAACTATGCATGCAACATGAAAAACTACAACAAAGATCATGAATAACATGCATTGAAAAATGTTTGTTTGTTTCACATACAAAAAACATAGCATAGTGGCAATCAGCTTGTCCCTCATAGAGTAGCAATATATATGCATAGGACACCTTCAAAGTTCACAAGGGTGACTAGAAACAAATAGCACAAGAACAAGTAATATCACAATATGCATCAATCAATAAGCTTTGGAACACTGCACACAGAATGAAAACTATGCTCTCTTAATGGTGCCTAAAGGTAGAAGGTGGAGACTCAATAGTGGTGGAAGAAAGGTCTTTTATAAAGGAAGTAGGGATTTCAAGTTTCAAAAAGAGCTTCCAAAAATTATGGTACTTGTTAGCTTTCAGCCATCATTGCCCCTATCATAAGCATCTTGAAGTGATTAAGGTTAAAGTGAACAAAGATGGAGTATATGCTTGACGAAGTATAAGTTGGCAATCTCAAGTCCCTTGAATACGAGGGCCACACCTCATGCTACTCAACTTTAGTCACCTATAAGTTCTTGTCATTGTAAGTATTTGCATATCATAGAGAACCGCCAAGGGGTACCCCTTGCACTTGGTACAGGAGCTTTCCCATAACCAAAATGACAAGGCAAGCAGACAATGAGCATCTCAGCAATCTTCTTATTTACCATGGGAATATGGTGTTTTTTTCTCTCTTTCCTATTTTCCCGATGTGTCTCTTTTTTTATAAGAAGAATGCTTCATAGATGTCACTATGGTAATGCTGCAAGTTTTCACCATGATTAGGCATGGCTTAGGCTAGCGGCCCAGGCGTTTCTCTAACACAGGATACAAACTACATGGACTTACAAGTTCCCTCTTTATTTCACACCGGTGACATCCATAGACAAAATAAATAATATCAACTGAGTACAAAGTACAAGTGCAATGTTGAAAACATTCCCCGTGACAGCACGGTTCTGCTAATTCCAACGTATAAGTGCAAGCATATACAACATAGATGACACAATGGTTCAAGTTTATTAGGGGCAAAGAATATAAAATGTGCCATCAAGTTTTTGAGGGCTTTAATCACTAAGTTTTCACATAAAAAAATAGTTTTTAACTAGAAGATAGCTGAAAACAAGCATATACTTGGAATGGTGTAACACACCATGCATAAGAGTTTATAGTGGACACTTTGGAATAACTTGGTTTCTTGGGAGTTGGAAGCATGAGTAGAGCTTACTCACACACGTGGAGGCTAGCAAAGGACTGGGAGCAACCAACTAAGAGAGCAATAATGGCCATAATCATGCAGAGCAACAAGACATTACTAATCAAAGCATAGAGTGGTATTATAAGTCAAGGACTAAATGATCATAGAGGCTAATGGTGACTTGTTAGAGTCATAACATGGTGTGAGCATGTGCTAATTCAACCCAAACAAAGCATCAAAGGAGAATACCGCAATATGCTTTTGTATGCTAAAACAATGCATGATTCCTTCAAGGGACATTAGGCAATCCTAATTGTTTAGAACAAGTCATGCTACAACAATAATCAGTAAGTATAGGGTCAAAACAAGATCTAGCATGACATGATAAAGTCTAAGCCACAGTCAAAACAAGCTCCCTTTTGTACCACTATAAGCATGAAGCTTTCTACTCTTTTCCAACACCAAACAACTTATTTGAAACAAATCACAAAGATAATAATCAATAAAGATCAGTGATCTTGTCTCACAAATCCACAAAGAAGAACTAAAAAGTTCTAAGCTGAAAGCACAATAAAACTAAGGCTGAACGCAGTGCTAGCAAAAGTGAACACTCACAAAACAATAAGAGTGAAAACTAGAGTGTTCTAGGCAATGGAAACAGGGTGTGTCTCTCTCCAAAAGAAGTGTGGTGTAACCAACCAACTTACTCAAGCAAACTAAGCAAATGAAAAAAAAAGGAAAACTAAGACGCTCCAAGAACAACACAACAATGCATGAAACAATAAAAACGAATTCTCTAGAAAGACCTGAGATTTTTATTGATGAAGAAGGGGATTCCTTGGGCATCCCCAAGATTTGACGCTTGTACCTCTTGAATATTTCTTGGGGTGACACGGGGTGGCATCCCCAAGCTTGAGCTTTTGTCCATTCTTCATCTCATTACATCATTCTCTCTCTACACCTGAAATTTTTTCCTTCATACAAAACTTCACACAATCTTCATTAGCAACATTAGTGTATTCAAAAGATATTAGACCTTAGGCAAAGCTTTGAAACAGCAAAACTTTTCACCAAGAACACAAGCTACTGTAGTAACTCCTTCAAAAGGCTCAATTCCCCAAAAGAGAACTCAAAAAGGAATCAATAAGAAGCAAATGCAAATAATAGCAGAAATCTGTCAAAACAGACCAGCAGGTAGAAACCGATTTTTTCTCAAAGACCTTCTACTGATCAAATAAAAAAGTGTTGAACTAACGAAAGTTAGCTAACATACTGGGGGATTTATTTGTAAATTTTTAGCTTAATATGACTTACAGAGACTCCTCACGAATTTTTATGGTGGAGGATAGAAATCTGTTTCAGGACAGCAACTCCCCAAATCTTAATTCCCTCACATTAGAGGTCATTCTTGGCACAAAAAGCAAACAAAAAGGATAAGGATAGGTCATTACTGAAGTAATAACTTCCAAGACTCAAGGAAACTCTTGGTTTATCTCCCAACAAGTACTTTTCTTTAACGCCTTTAAGTTAGGCTTGATAGCTTGAGAAGATGCTCACATAAGAATTATGAATTGAAGTCAAAGAGAGCATCAAGAAGCAAATTCAAAACACACTGGAGTCTAACCCACTTCCTATAAATAGGAATCTTGTATGCAAATAAATTCACAAAGAACAAAGTGACAGGCATAGGAAGATGAAACAAGAGCAACTTCAAAACTTTCAGCACAAAGAGGGGAAACTTAATATTATTGAGATGCATAAAATCATGTTTCCCTCTCTCATAATAACTTTTAGTAGCATAATGAATAAAATTAACAATATAACTATCGCATAAAACATTCTTATCATGAGCCATATGCTTAAAATGATTATTACTCTCTAGATAAGAATTGCCATTCTTATTAATTGTAGTGGGAGAAAATTCAACAAAATAGCTATCTTCCCAACTGTGTTCATTTGGAAACATATCATCATTGGAAGGAACATGGATAGCACCAATAGCACAACAATTATTAATATTATCATTTTCAGAATTGGTGCCAAAGATATTTTCAATATTAAAAGTAGTGTGCTTTTCCCAATCATGATCACTAATATAGGTAGCAGGCATAGGAACATCATCTAGTTCATACTCATCAGCAAAAACTATGATAGGAGCAACATGCTTAGAGGGAGATACCGTTTCCTCTCTCCTTTTACTCCTCCTATTCTTCTTCTCCTCTTTAGGAGGGAGAGGCTTGAAAGTAAGCTTCTCCGTATACCCTGGTTTATTGTTAGAGACAATAGAAGAAACTTTGGAGGATTCCTTCTTTTCATTAATAAGAACAAAACTCATATCAGTCCTGTCATATTTTGGTAAAATAACATCTTTTATAAGATTTTGTATGTAAGTATTCACGTGGCAATTATCAACACAATAAACATGACACCCATGCAGGACGCAGCTCATACCAAAAGCACTCATGTCTACCAAAGAAGTTTTTCTAGATAACTCTTCACACCCCAAAAACAATGTAAGTTCATCATGTTGATTATAAGTGATCATGTTATCACAATAAAAACTTGCAGTAATCATTGGATTATACATGTAATTAGTGTGGCCTGAGCATTGAAAATTGAAATGACCCACTTCATAGCAGAGTTCACAAATAAAAGGATAGAGGGCACAATTTTTTTTACCAAGATCATTAAGAGCCTTATACCACGTTCTGGTTTTTTCATTCCAGTGTGTGATACAATATTCTTCTTCTATTTGATTCTTCTCACAAGGTCTATGCATACCACAAAAATTAACATGCTTATAAGAAATAGTACTTTCAGAAGTTTGAGCATGTTTATTGCAATCATTAATAACATTTTCATTTTCCATGCAAGTGTCTTTAAAAGGTTCATGATACATGTCCCATTTTTCTTTGGGAGCATTAATATGGGAAGCAAAGGCTCAATAATATTTAACAAGAATTTGAGGATCAATACCATATCTAGCACTAAGCTCTTGAAAATTAGCAGTTTCAGCGAAAGACTTAATGCAATCATACTCCTAGTTTGTACCTGGTTTTTTACCTTTGTCGTTATCCCAACCTTCGGTATTGCTTTGAATTGTTTCAAGAAGATCCCACTTAGCCTTGACCTCCTTACTTGTGAAGTATCCCTCCAAACAGGTATCCAGATAGTCTTTGTAATGTCCTCAAAGCCTTGCATAAAAATTATTGATAACAACATTACTCGGGAGATCATGAATGGGGCATTTGAGCATTAGTGACTTAAATCTCCCCCAAGCTTGGGCAATACTTTCTCCCTCATGAGGATGAAAATTATAAATATAATTCCAATCTTTATGAATTTCATGAGGAGGATAAAATTTAGAGTAAAAGAGAGATTCGAGTTCCTTCCACTCCAAATGATGAGGATCATCTAGTAGCTCATACCACTCCCTTGCTTTGTCCCTAAGTGAGAAGGGGAATAGCTTCCTCTTAACTCGGTCCATTGAAATACCTGCACTCTTGAACAACTCGCATAATTCATGTATAAAGAGTAAATGATCACTAGGATGGACAGTTCCATCTCCAAAATAGCAGTTATTCATAACACGTTCAACAATTTCTATAGGTATTTTAAAAGGGACACTTTCGGTATGTGGATTTAAAATATCACAAGTATCATTAGAATTACCACATATAGGAGATAAAGTATCATAAGAGCAAATTTTCTTCCCTAAAGCTGGGGAACTAAAAAGATCTTTCTTATAAAAACTAGCTTCCCCAAGCTTAGACATTTCCATACCATTAGTAACAATGGTGTTCAAAAAATCATACTAATAACATTGCTATTAGCATGCAAAGAAAGTTCCATAGGTTTTTAATTTTCTTTTCAAACCACTCAAATTCTAACTTAGGAAAAATACTAAAAAGCTCTCTAATTTTGTTGTTGTTTTCCATTAAGCCTAACTAGTGAAAACAAGAAACAAAAAGAAAAACTACAGAATCTAAAGGAAATAACTTCGATCACTCACACCGGAGGATGTGAGTACCTTTTACCTTACCTCCCCCCCAACGACGCCAGAAAAGAGCTTGATGTCTATGCACTTCTATTCTTGTAGACAGTTGTTGGGCCTCCAAGTGCAGAGGTTTGTAGAGCAGCCGCAAGTTTCCCTTAAGTGGACTAACCAAGGTTTATCGAACTCAGGGAGGAAGTGGTCAAAGGTATTCCCTCTCAAGCAATCCTTCAATCAAGATACAAGAAGTCTCTTGTGTCCCCAACACACCCAATACACTTGTCAGGTGTATAGGTGCACTAGTTCGGCGAAGATATAGTGAAATACAAGTGGTAACAGTGACAGAAAATATCTTGACGGTGAGGTAAAGACTATAGCAAGCAAACATGCAACAGATCTAGATGCAAACGGTGTTTCAATGTTTAGAAACCAGGCCTAGGGATCATACTTTCACTAGTGAACACTCTCTCATATAAATATGCTCTCTTCATGATACTACTCTTAACTACTCTTTGGTTGGACACTCTAATCATCGGTAGGGCTATAACAACACTCCTCAAAGTCCGCCTTCCCCAATCTAGATAACCCCACACTGTCACCTTGAGCGCTAGGTGGTTCCAACAAACACCACAATTTCATAGATACATCCAACTCCAAATATAACTCATAACAAATATTCAATCTAGCCAAAGTGCCACACACGGTATGCTCGCTGTCACTTTCACACGTGGGGAAAGCATAGATCTATTAAAGCACAAAGAGTATTAATCTAGACTCAAGCCTAAGTTCCACCATGGCGTGCACGCTATCACTTTCACACAAAGTGCCACCGTGACTCCGGGCGCACTTCCCCGTCCCGGTAGGGTGCCGGAATAGAGACTTTCTGTCCCTCGAATCACCCCTTCGGTGGCGGCGGCACAACAGAGGTTTTCATGGATTTCTTCTGGATGCTTTAAGGTTTTTGGGTCAGAGGCTTCTTATAGGCGCATGAATCAAGGTCGGTGGGGGTCTAGGGGGCCCACACCCCCTGTGGGCACCTCCAGGGCTTGCCCGCGCCTAGGGGGTGCGGCCACCCTATGGCCCCCCTCCGGCTCTGCTTCGTGGTTCCGTGTTGCTCTGGGAAAAATAATGACTTTGGCTTTTGTCCCGTCCAATTCCGAGAATATTGATTTTCTGCCTTTCTAGAACCAAAAACAAAAGAAAACAGGCAACTGACACCGTGGCATCTTGTCAATAGGTTAGTTCCAGAAAGTGTATAAAATACCTCAAAGTGTAGAAAAAACATAAGACAAATGATACAAAACAAGCATGGAGCATCAAAAATTATAGATACGTTTCCGATGTATCAAGAGTTTGCCTAAAATTTTGTGGAAATTTAATGGGAATTTCAGTGGGTTTTTGAGTGCAGGGAATTCAAAGGCATTTGTGTGAGTGGAGAGTCCACCCACATGAATTAAAGGAGGGGAGGGGGTAGCCCCATGGTTGGGCGCATGGCCCCTTGGGTGCCCCCTTCTCCCTATAAAAGGAGCCCCCCACCTCTCTCTCACTCACACCTTCTCGTGAAGGATATCTCTCCCCCTCTAGTATTTATCCCCATGGTCTCGGACTAGCGAGATACATGTTCCCGGTGGCTTTTCGTCAAGAAAGAGTTGTGCTTCCGCTGCATCGCTGGAGCGAGGAGGCGGAGGTTTCTCGGTGCCTCGGACGTGTGTGCGAGCACGGATGCGCCTCTGATTTGTGGTGCTAAGGACTTCCTCTCGATCTTGAGATCGGCAAGAGATCGTCCACATCAACCACGAGTTTAACTCGTTAAGCTTTGTCGGTCTTCAAGGGTATGTTCTCTACGGATATACATCTGCCCGTTGATTGTATCTAGTAGATAGATCTTGGTACATAGTTGTTCCCATCGTAGGAATTTTTTTGTTTTCTATGCTGCGAACCCTATAGTGGTATCAGAGCCGGATCTATGCGTAGATGCCTTTGCACGGGTAGTACACATATTAGTATGTGGGCGATGATGATCATATTATTGCTTCCTAGTTGTACTTTGGATAGGAGTATGTGGGCGATGATGATCATAGTGGGATGAAGCGGCCCAGACAAATTTTACATGTCCTCGCACATGAGACCTATTCCGCGCTTGGCATGCAACTAGTTTTGCATAAGTGGCTAGAGGGTGTCTGTCTCTCCTACTATAGTTAATATCTAATTTGCAACGAGTTGTCAACAATTTGGTTATCCTTGTTGTGGTTCATGTTTGTAGGTAAGAACGGTTCTATCTTCGAAAGTCCTAAGCCACGTAAAACTTGCAATGGATAAATTAGAGGCGTCTAGTTTAGATTGTTGCTGGGCTAGTGTCATGATATGGTGATGTTGTAAGTAGAAGTATAAGTCGATACTCTTACAACACACATAACGTGTAAGTTCCATAGACCTTGGCCTTACACATTGAGGTATGATAGTGATCATACCATGATGCACATGATGGAGATCAAGTGCAAGAACCATACCATTTCACTTATTCACATGTGATGTTTGATTGCATCTTATATTGCTAGTTTAGAGTTTTATTAGCATAATAAGATGATCCCTCATTTAGATATCAAGATAAAAATGTGTTCTCCCTTAAGTATGCGTCAATCATGTTTCGTCACTCCAAGACATCACGTGATGATCGGGTGTTCTTGGATCCACGATCATATTTCGGGTGTAAGACAGTTACACACGCGAATACTAAGGTTCTTACTTGGCGAGCCTAGCATGTACAGACATGGCCTCGGAACACGGACCAAAAGGTTAAGCATGAATCATATGGAAGATATGATGCCCATTTGATGCTCGCCTTTGAAGCTACACCGACTCATGTGATGATCGGACTTGGTGTAGTGGATTTGGTTCATGTAATCACCAAAAAGGCACGAGGGATGTCGTTTTTGAGTGGGAGTTCATTTCTAATTTGGATTAGTATAATTCAATTTATCATAAATTAAATCAAAGTGAATTTTCATAATTTGTTGTAGTCATTGGCATTCATTCACCACCTTATGCATAGTTGTAATTGAGATAATACAACTATAGAATTCTGGATATATACTTTACGAACTGGTATTGTATTGTGTTGAGTGTCAATCTAAAGTTTAAAGTCCTATTGCAAACTTTCAGCAAACTCTGTTTACTCCGTGAAATTTGATAATTAGTATTAAATCGAGAGTAACAATTCCAGTGTTAGTATCTTAAGTATCATGTTTGCCTCCATGATTCTTGATTTAAATATCGAGATTATCTAGGAGCTGAAAGAATTGTTTCAGAAACCATCATGTGTGGCAGATATAACGATATCCGAAACAATGTTTTGGTTGCAATATGATAGAGTATAATATATGTTCTCATATTGGATGAGAATTTGCAAAGGTTGGATATGCTAGACATCCTAATCATCCAACAGGGTTTTGGAAAGTAATGTTATACTCACGATTCGCCTTTATAAGCTAAAGTAGCTTGATCATGAAAGTCGTCATGATAAGGACGAATATAAGATGTATGTAAAGTGTTTACTACACTAAAATATTACTAAAGAATGGATTTTGAAAGAACGCCGATCTTTTTATGATGGTGATCTAATTCAATGTGCTAGTCCAAAGGTATTATTATTTGAATATACATGCTTTGGACTATGTCGTGGTATTGCCGACGAGTACGCCATGGAGGTGTCCTCATAGTGCGTGTTTAGAGACGTGGGGGAAGGCGGACGGTTGATGGGTACGAGGTAACATAGCTTAACCAGGTTCAGATCCCACAACGGTGGCGGAATCCTACTCCTGCTATAAATCACTATAAGGGAAATACGCCGAGTTACAGAGATAGGTTTGCTGTGCGGGTGTGTGCTAATCGCTACTTGGTCATCTGAAGTTGTGCCCTAAAGGCTCCCATAGGCCCAACTTATATAGTCGCCAGGTCCTAGGGTTACAGGAAAAAGTCCTACACCATCTATTACTAGTCTTGCGTGTCTTGTACTCCAAGGCTCCGGGTACGCTGGTGACTCCACCGTAGCCTTCCTTTATCCGGCATGGGCCTCCCTTCTGGACCCATCTAACTGGGTCGCCCAGCAGGCCATGGGCCATGCTACTAACTATGGGCCACCCGGGTTATCCGGATAGGAGACATTCTATGAGGATACCCATATAGCATATCCCCAACAGTAGCCCCCGGAGAACTTCGAGATCTTGCGCCGTCTTGCCTCTTCACGTGGAATGCTCCGTCTAGATGGATGTCGGCAAATCGTCAAGCAATATCTTGTAGTACTCCCAAAGAAGCCTGCAAGGTTTTCTCCGTCTTCAACTTGTAAGTTGGAGAATTGTTGAATCTTCCATCGTACTCTTCCGTGGCCGGACTGGATCCGTCCATGCCGGAATCTTCTGATGTGATGATTCATCTGCCTATGTCATCTAAGGCCACGTAGACTTAGGTCAGCAATGCCTCGTAACTCACACATGCAGAGAACACAATCATGTCCACTTTTCCCGTGCGAGCGATACAAACCGTTGGCAGCGACGGTTGGTACGTGGCGAAATTTCCGCGCACGTCTCCGCACACGTCATCTACGCGGCAACCGTCCGATCAAGCTGCACGAATCTTGATGCTGGGTATCATAAATAGTAACTGCGGTGGAAATTTTATTTTTTCACCTCATTCTCCCCTGCATCTTCTTCTTCCTCAGGCAAGCGTCTCCTCGAGCTCTCCACGCCTCGCACGAAAAACCCTAACTCCCAATCTCGCCAGTCACTTCCAAACGCTCGCAATGGATAGCAGCAGGTCTTCTCCTTCGATGGCGGCGTCGGGCAAATCCACGGTGAAGCCGGCGAGCTCCGTCATCGTGCCTCCAGAGGGTTTGGTCATCCCCATCTCTGCGGTGGTCGAGGCCACCGGCGGCGACCATAATCCAGCGGCGATGGTGCTGCTGGAGGAGGAAAACGACTCCCAAAAAGGCGACTGGCGGGGTTCGGACATCACGGACCGCGACATCAAAGAGTTGATCGTCGAGGGCTACCTCACTGCGACGGAGGGGCTCGCCTGGAGGGCGGCGCCAGCCGGCGAGGTCACACCTTCTCCCCAAGCCGGAGAAAAGGTGTACCTCAAAGCACAGATGGTACGCGGCATATCCCTGCCCATCTCTAACTTCTTCCTTGCCGTCTTGAATCATTATCAAGTACAACCACAAAACCTTTCTCCCAATAGTATCCTAGCGCTTAGTAATTATGCGGTGCTTTGCGAGGGTTACTTAGGGATTAAGCCTAGGCTAGACCTCTTCATATATTTATTCACCGTCAAGCATGAAGCCCGGGCCAGCAAGGATGAACTTAGAAATTGTGGCACTATTAGCTTCAAGATCCGGCCTGGCCGGCGCTTCCCCGACATCGTCGGCCACGAGTCCTGCGAGAACTGGCAGCGTACTTACTTCTACGACCCAGATATCCCTCTGGCCGGCCGAGAAGTAACGTACCCAGACTTCGTCGATGGAGCCGTCGCCAAAACTTCGACATGGAGATACCAGGCCTCCCTTCCCTCCGACCTCGACGCTTCCCGTGCTATAAGGCGGATAGAGTGGTTCGTAGAGACGGGTTTGATCGGCTTGGACCTAGCCATGTGCTGGTTCATCAGGTGAATCCAGCCTTTGCAGCACCGCTCGAAGCTGATGCACGAGTTCCATGGCCGATTAAGCTCTGGGTAGTCATCATCTGGGTCACGTCGCTTACGCTTATGATCCTCGTTGGGTCTATCCTTCAGTTCACAATTGTCAACGAGGTAGTAAGACCCATTGAGTAGCGCCTTGCTTATGATGAACGGTCCTTTCCATGGCGGGGATAATTTGTGTGACTTCTTCTGCTTAAGTCGGAGCACCAAATCTCCCTCTTTAAACGAGCGATGCCGAACGTGGCGACTATGGTAGCTGCATAGCTTCTGCTGGTAGATGGCGGATCTTTGGCATGCCAAAACGCGCTCCTCCTCGAGAAGGTCCACATCTAGGCGTCTGGATTCTTCAGCGTCATCTTTGTTGTAGGCGGCAACCCTTGGTGCATCGTGAAGTATGTCGGAAGGTAGGATGACTTCTGCTCCATATACCATGAAGTAAGGGGTGTATCCGGTGGATCTGTTGGGTGTAGTTCGTAAACTCCACACCACAGATGGCAATTCTTCCACCCAGGCTCCAGCTACTCTGTGTAGCGGTGCCTCAAGACGTGGCTTTATTCCCTGCAGAATTAATCCATTGGCTTGCTCAACCAGACCATTGGATTGTGGATGTGCCACAGATGCAAGGTCAAGTCGGATGGCCTTCTCCCAACAATAAGCCTCCACTTCTCCGAGTGATAAGTTGCTACCGTTGTCGGTAATAATGCTATGTGGGAGACCAAATCTCACCACCAGATCCCGGACAAACCTAAGGGCAGTTGCCTCATCAAGATTTCTAATGGGTTTAGCTTCTATCCATTTAGTGAATTTATCAACTGCTACTAGCAGATGCGTAAACCCACATGGTGCCGTCTGTAACGGTCCCACCATGTCTAGCCCCCAGACTGCAAACGGCCAAGTTATTGGTATTGTTTGCAATTCTTCAGCAGGAACATGTGGTTGTCGGGCATAATGCTGGCATCCCATGCATGTCTCAACCAGCTTATCAGCGTCTGCCTTCGCGATCAGCCAGTAGAATCCTTGCCGGAAGGCTTTCACGACCAACGATCGAGGATCGGCGTGATGCCCACAATCTCCGAGATGGATTTCGCATAGGATTTCCATACCTTCTAACTGGGAAACACACTTAAGGTATACACCAGTAGTGCTCCTTTTGTAGAGTTGTCCATTGATTATGGTATAACCCTTTGCTCGTCGTACTATTTGCTATCTTTCGACTTCGTCGTCGGGCAAAGTTCCGTGTTCGAGATATTCCATGAATGGTTTTGTCCAAGCCGAAGGGACCTTTGCCACCATGTGTACAAAAGAGTCAACTCTATCCGGGTTGTCGATGTCGGCTCCCTTCATGGATGGTGTCCGCAGATGCTTTAGGAAAACTCCTAGCGGAATTCGTTTGCGCCCTGATCCAAGCTTAGACAGCAGATCAGTCGCCTCGTTTTGCTCCCTAGGTACATACTTGACTTCGTAGCCCAAGAAGCACTTGGCTATCTTGTCCACTTCGTCGCGTATGCCGCCATCATAGGGTTCCGCGCATTCCAGGTGCCAGCCACCTGCTGGGCAACCAAGTCGAAATCTCCACAGCAAACTATGCACTTGATGCCAATATCCTTGGCTACGCGTAATCCGTGAATGAGTGCTTCATACTCCGCCATGTTGTTCGTAGCCTCGAAGTGGATCTGCAGAACGTAGTGTAGCTTGTCGCCAGTTGGTGACTGTAGCAATACACCAGCCCCCAAGCCGTTGAGCAGCTTTGATCCGTCAAAGTGCATCACCCAGTACTCTGGTTCGGGCAACGGAGTTGCATCTGGCATCTCCGTCCAATCTGTGATAAGATTCGCCAAGGCTTGTGACTTGATAGCGTCGCGTCTTTTGTAGGTGATCTCGAAGGCGGCAAGTTCAATTCCCCACTTAGTGACCCTTCCCGTAGCGTCGTTGTTGTTGATAATGTCAGACAATGGAGTCTTGATCATCACTGTGATAGGATTCTCCTGAAAGTAATGCCTCAGCTTCCGAGAAGCAAGGAATACTCCATAAGCTATCTTCTGGTAGTGCAGGTAATGCTGGTTGGACTCCGTCAAGACCTCGCTTACATAGTAAACTGGTCGTTGAACTCCGTGCTCATAGCCTGATTCCTTCCGCTCTACCACGACGACGATGCTGATTACTCGGTTGGTTGCCGCCATGTAAATTAACATGGGATCTCCAGGCTCGGGTGCTGCAAGGATGGGAACTGAGGAAAGAATCTCCTTGAGATGCTTCAATGCTACATCTGCTTCGTCCGTCCACGTAAATTTGTCCGCCTTCTTCAGCAACTTGTACAGCGGCAGGGCCTTCTCTCCAAGTTGGCTGACGAAACGACTAACTTCTGCAACACAACCTGTTAATCGTTGAATGTCCTTTAGGCATGTCGGACGGTTTATGTTTAAGATGGCCTTGATTTTCTTCGGGTTGACCTCGATTCTACGCTGGGAAACGATGAAGCCTAGCAATTTGCCGGCTGGAACCCCGAAGATGCACTTCTTGGGTTAAGCATCATGTTGTATTTCCGGAAATTATCAAAGGTTTCTTTTAAGTCGGAGATTAATTCATTTGACTTTTTAGACATCACCGCTATATCGTCCACATAGGCATGAACGTTCCGACCAATTTGGTCATGAAGGCAACGTTGCATTGTCCGCTGGTATGTAGCACCTACGTTTTTTAGCCCAAAGGGCATCGTAACATAGCAAAACGTGATGTATGGGGTAGTGAACGAAGTGGCCAATTGGTCCGACTTGCTCATCTTGATCTGGTGGTATCCTGAGTATACATCGAGAAAACACAAAAGTTCTAAGCCAGTCGTCGAGTCAATGACTTGGTCAATGCGAGGCAAAGCAAACGGATCTTTGGGGCATGCCTTGTTCAAGCCGGTGTAATCAACGCACATTCTTAATTCTTTGGTTCCCTTTTTGGGGACAAGTACAGGATTGGCCACCCATTGGGTGTGAAGGACTTCTCGGATAAAACTAGCCTTAAGTAACCTAGCTATCTCTTTGCCTATGGCGCGTCTCTTCTCATCTCCAAAGCGTCGTAGAGGTTTCTTCACTGGTTTGCATTTTGGATCAATGTTTAAGCTGTGCTCGGCAAGTTCCCTAGGTACACCTTTCATGTCGGCAGTTTGCCAGGCAAAGATGTCCTTGTTCTCACGGAGGAACTCGACGAGCGCGCTTTCCTATTTGGGATCCAGGTTCGTCCCAATGGCGGTGGTCTTGGAGGCATAGCCTACCACAAGTTCCACCGGCTTGGTCTCGATGGCGGCCTTGAATGCTGGAGTGGAGTCAAGAGATTTGTTTCTTCGACGCGGGCATCTCTGAGTCATCGACCTTGCTATGGATCTCTTTGAATTCTTCGCTGTAGAGGACAGCTTCCGCGAAGGCTGCTTCATTAATCTCGCAGTCCCTTGCTTTGGTAAAGCTTCCGGATACGGTGATGACACCGTTTGGTACGGGTATCTTGAGTTTGTTGTAGACGAAGCATGGCTTGGCCATGAAGGTGTGGAATATGTCGCGGCCGAATATGACATGGTACATGCTCTTGAAGGGGGCCACCTCAAAGGTCATGCCCTCTTGGTGGTAATTATTAACATCGCCAAAGGCAACCTGAAGCGTGATGCACCCAAGGGACCGAGCCTCCCGACCAGGAACTACACCGTGGAAGATGGTGTTGGTACGCCTTAGGTTTGCCTCTGTCAAGTTCATCTTCTGCATTGTATCCAGGTACATGATGTTGATGCTGCTTCCACTATCCACCATACACTTGGTGAACTCAACGCCGTCAATCAAAGGGTTGATGACCATGGCGTATTGATTCTCCGTAGAGATGAGGTCTAGGTGATCCTTCATGTCCCAAGTAATTGGAACCTTCGACCAATGCAGGTACTGGGGAACTGGGGGTAGAGTGGTCATCAGTATCCTCATAGAGGTCTTCTATTGTCGGACAGTGGGGGTGCCAAGGAAAGTGTGGTAGACTGGCGCATTCTTCACGAAGGGGTTCTTGCCTTTGTCGTCGCTCTTGGCGGAGTGCTTGGGGTCAACATCCTCGTCCATGTCACTTGAATCCTTGGACTCCTCCTCCTTCTTCTTCCCATTGCCCTTGCCTCGTGGTCTGTTCTTCCGACTTTGCTTGTAGCCAGACTCCGGGTCCTCCTTGAGGTCATTGACGAATTTGAAGTGTCGATTGGTATGGGTGGCCTTGCCGTTGACATTGAGGTGTACGAGGCACGACATATCACGGTACTCTTTGTAGGTTTGGGGAACGCGGAGCGCTGCCGAGGTAGTTTCACTTCCTCGCTGCTGCCCACGACCAGCTCCCCGTCCTCGGCCACGTTGTCCGCCATCACCTCGTCCTGCAAAGGTCATGGCGACCATGTCGGGAGTTTGCTTTTCTTCTGGAGCGGTTTTTCGCTTTGTGCTGCTGTTCCTCCGAGCTTGAGTTGGAACGGCCGTTGCCGGTAGAGAGCCGCGAGCGTCATCGTCGGCAGCTGCGAACTCACTAGCCAACTGAATCATCTGGTTCAAGTCAAGCTGGTGATTGTCCTGTAAGCGCTTCAGCTTATGTCGGAGCAACGTGCCCCTTTCCAACCCATCGATGAAGGCGGCCATGGCGGTCTGAGCGTACACTCCTACGCAGGAATTCTTCATATCCAGCCAGCGAGAGAGGTAGGCGCGAGATGTCTCGTCTTTCTCTTGCACGCACCACTGTAGATCGCCAACAGTGCATGGACATTTGTACGTACCCTCGAAGTTCTTGGTGAACGATTCTTGCATGTCCGACCAATTGCAGATGGATTTCTCCGGCAAGTCATCAATCCATTGACGGGCTGTGCCCGCCAACATCAATGGGAGGTACTTGACGGTGACATTGGGGTTACCCCCGGCAATTTCTACCGCGTTGTCGTAGTCCTGCAACCATGTAGCTGGCTTATCGGTGCCATCATAGGGCTTGATGGTCTTGTCAATCTGGAAACCTTTGGGGTAAGTTGCGGACCTTATCGCAGGTCCAAAGCAACGTGGTCACAGGTATGGTCCTTCCCGGGCCTCGTGGATCTTATCGATCCGTGAACATGCGTCGTACGGCTCTTGGTTTTTCTTCTTTTTGTCAACAGGGAATGGGATGCGTGAACGACGCGGGCCTCCTCCGTCATGGTGACTTCTAGGTGGCGATGGAGGCGGAGGTGGCGGTGGGTTAGCTTTCTTGCTGTTACCCTCCTGTGACGCCTCACGCTTGTCGCGATTGCTTGTCGGACGCGGAGGGTCATGGCGCGACCTGCTCTTGTGTCCCTGGTTGCGCTCTCCGTCATGACGGGTCTGCTCCGTGTTGTCGCGGATGACGATGCCACTCTGCCTTGGCGGGGGCATATCCGTACGATGGTGAGCCTTGGGGTCTTCGCGATGTCGGGGGGAGCGGGGCGGTGGCGATGGGCGACGAGGTCGGGCCTTTTCTCCGTGGTCGGAGGATATGGGGATAGCATCCTTCCTGTTGCGCGCATCCCTCCGTCTTCGTTCTGATGAACCCGTCTGGGACCCGACATCAAGAGAAGATCTGTCCCTTGGCGGCTTATGCTGGCTAGACTGGCAAAACGCTGGGTCAGACTCAAGCCTCTGAGAGGTGGCCTTTTCCTGTTGTTTCACCGCCTTGGCCACTAGGTCATAGACCTGGTCCACCGCCTCGGGCGATCTATCCTGCTTTAGAAGGGTCTTGGCGACGGCGAGGTTGAGGAGAGGAGTGGGCATCACCTGCCAGCCTTCACTGTCAATGTATGGCTTGGCTTGTGCTGGCTTCAGGGGAGCCCATCCTAGGTTTCGCCGTACACCAGGATCGTTGATGACGCGAGCCGAAGCTTTCTTGGCCTTTTGCTGCTGCAGCAGAGTCTTGTACTCGGCCTCCATTGCTCTAGCTTTCTCTATGGATTTTTGCGTGTTGACCAGATCTCGATCTAGCTTAGCGCCTTGCTCCGCGATGGCCTGCGCTTCCTCCAGCAGCTGCTGGCACTTCTCGTCAAGCTGGGTCACACTCCGGATATGATCTACGATCAGTGGATCGACGAGGAGATTGTCGTACATCACTCTATCGGCTGGAGTAACTTGGGCAGCAGCAGACGTAGATGCCGGAGGCAGCAAGTTTGTGGTGTTGTTGTTGCTCGGGCCGGTGCCGAGTTCCTGCGGCCCTGCGGCTGTTGCACTGGATTAGGCAGAGGGGGCATGACCTTTGCGCGATCAATGTCATCAGCAACAGGTGGTCCCTTCCCTTTGTCCAGAGCTGTAGGCGGAGCTCGTCCGGGTTGATCTTCATCCATCGCCATCCCAATGGTGACGAACACCTCTTGAGACGTGACGGCGTTGTTGGCTTGCTCGTCGCGCGTGTACTCCTCCTCCATCTCCTGCATGGCGGAGTCTAGTTCCTCTGGACTGAAATCTATCTCCTCTGAATCTGCACTGAAGTCGGCGTATAGCGCGTCAATCACAGAGTCAGAGGGTGCCAGGACTTCCTCGATGACGGGGGGTGGAGGTGCAACAACAGCGACGACGACTGGAGGTGGCGGCACATCTACGGCGATGGCGGCCGGAGGCGGTGGTGGCGATGGTTGAATCGGAGGGGCTCCGTCAATGAGCGCAAGCGCTGTCTGACCTGCCGCTTCGGCCTCCGCGTAGTTGTCGACGGTGTTCACCATGCCTTCAAAGGTAAGGCGTCCCGACGCCTGCTACCGTCTTAGAGAATTCCGGAGAAGCATTCCGTGGTTCAGTCCTTCCACAAAGTGATACATGGCATCATCATTGGGGTAGTGGGCCAGATCGGCTCGTATACAGAGCCACCTGGCAAGGTAATCGTGGGGGTTTTCGCCCTCTCTCTGAATGCAACGCGCCAGATCGAAGATGGTAACCACGCCGACGAACTTGGATCTCTGTTGTCTAGACGCACGGATGAAGCCGGCGGACTTGCAGTGATCTTCCACTACTAGATATCATGACATAGCCGAGGGCCGAAATCCCGTCGAATATTTAAGTTCACCGTCGATTAATAATATATCTGATGGTACACCGTCGGCAATCTCCCGTCGGTGATGCTTGGTCGGCCATTACACCAATGACCGACGATACTGTCGGTTATCATTTCTACTGACCGTAAAAATCCGACAGTTAGCCCTTGGCTATATCTTGTTCAATAGTCTCCCATTGTTGCTCAATGGTGACTATAACCGCAGTTCACTGTCAGTTATGTAGACAGTCAATCTGCCCCATTGATGACCTCAATATCCGAGAGGGGCAACTGGTTGTCAATTAGCGTAATAGAGACTGTCCCAAAAAATCTGACACACATTTGGTCTAACCGACATTGCTCCTGGAGGCAGACTATAGAATATAGATGACGTGTGGAGTACTACTTTATCTAGTCTACTAGCACACTGTAAACTGCATTTCAGAATTGTTGCAATGCACATGACTCAATATGACAAGAAAAACTGTATCTATTTCAACAGAATATCACAATGCATCACCAAACAAACAAGAGTTGTATCCAAATCACACCCTTAATTATCCAGCAAAATGAAAAAAAACATAATGTTCTACACATTTTAAATAAGACAATTGGTCCAAAACACGTTCTGGCTTGAGAACTTCATTTGGTTGAATGGCTGTAAGAAGTGTCTTCGATCTACTCTACATCACGAGAGGTGTTGTCCTCATCATTGTGACTACCTCCATAATTGCTTCCCATTCCCTGTAAAAAACACCAAACTATATGTAATAAAACATGAATCACAAGAAGGGACAACAAATGGAAATAATCTGAAAAGATTTGCAAAGTCGGACAAGTTACAGAATTGTAGAAGCCAAAATATATTGTTGTGACAAAGACAAAAATAAATACAAGTACTGCTATCTCTCAACTTAGATTTTGACAAACAAATTCACCGCATGACATTTCCTACTTTGAAAGCAAAAAAACTTCAGATTATAACCTTGAATGAGATCGATGCATTTACTTAACACAAGCAACTTCCTCCAAGAAAAATTGGATCATATTGGAGGAGATATTGTCTTGCTTTGACTGATATTTTCAGAGACTGTAGTGCAAGTCTCCTTATTTATTCAGAATGTTGTAGGCATCACCGCTTTCAGGTCTGCCACACCAAGTTCTCTAAAGTGCTGTAAGTATTGGAGCTAGCATGATAACAGCATTAGGGATTCTCACATAGCACGTCTAAGTTAAGACAAGTTTCAAACCTCCCTAATCCCCACGAGGCACATATCACATATGGTGATAGCAAATTCCCAAGCGATTAGCAACAATTCAACCCAAGGTAAGCTGAAACAGAAAAGGACCCATAATTCAAACTACTACTAGTACAGTTGCTTGACAGATCTAACTGAGAACGTGACGATGGAGCAAGTCTAGCATTTTAGATCTGTTACACATCTATGTCAGAAAGGAACAAGAACAAATAAACTGAACTGAGGAAGAACCGGCCGGTGAAGCAGGAAGGTCACGACCTGGCGGGTTTGTGCCTCTCGGAGCTGATCAGGTGGCGGCGGGGGATGGGACGGTGCGGGAGTGCCAAGGACGTGGAGCGCGGTGACGAACCCGATGAAGAAACTTACATGATGAGCACAATGGTAAGGGAGAGGCCCAGCCCGGGGTGTAGTCGGTGAAGAAGCGCAGCAATTTCTTCCCTCTGCTAGAGAAGGCGCCGCCGCTGTCCGCACCATACAAGTTAAAGGTGCAGCCTGGGCGGCACATACCGGCGGTCACGGTGGCCGTGACGCGGGGCCGGCGTTGGCCATTTCATTGGGAGTTCGATCTAGATCGGATCGGGGCCAGGTGTGGGCGATGTGGGGAGATAGGAATGAACAAGGAAGAAACAGTTCGGAAACAGAGATAAAAATGGAGAGAGATTAGGGAGCTAGCCAGCTAGGCCATGCGTTTTGATTCAGTTGGAATCAAACACGATTGATTGGGACGTGGTTTTGGAGCAATTATCTCGGTCGGTTACACCACTTCCCGCGCTTTGAGGACTGATAAAGGAGTAACTTCAAATTCACGTTGTGTTTGTTGTTGCAAAATATTTTAAGAACACTCTAATATGTCAAAGTCGTGGTACCTTGTGCCTATAAGCTAATGTATTTTAAGAACACTCTAATACCAGCCGTCGGAAATTCCTCAGGCATAGGTTCGGCACTGAAACATATCACGAGCATCAACATTAAAAGGTTGTTTATTCTCCGTTGGGTATTTGCACCAATAACTGAGAGTCACATATATACCGTCGGCCATTTGCGCCCATAGACGAGGGGTACATTTGGGCCATCGGATATTATATTTCACCGTCGGTCATCGGAAGAAAGAGTCGAGAGTTGGTTTTCCCTGTCGAAAAATTGACAATACCGTCGCCTATTGGTGGTTATACCCGAGGGGGTGTTGGTAACCGTCGGGCATTGTTACTACCATCGGTTATCAATATGTTAACCGACGGCCTCTCGGTTATTAGTTTTCACCGTCGGAATAAGGTGACTTCTAGTAGTGTTCCACCGTTATATCCTGCACATGTGCGATTTGGATGGGCCTTGAATTTTTCCGGTCTTTGCCGGCAAACTCCGAAGAGAGATCCGATATCGATCCTTCCGCGAACGTGTCCTGCCCGTAGGCGGTCTGTGCGGGTCTTGATGCTCCTCCGACTCCGAGGGAACTAGTGCCCGAGTCGGTTTCGCCAATGAAGAGGTGGATGTCTCCGATAGGAACGATCGAACACCGCGTAGGGTTCGTCTTCGCCGGGATCCAAAACTCGTTGGGAGGGACGATCGGAACGTTGCCGGAGAAGAGAACGCGACCGATGGCTATGGTTTCGCCGATTCCCGCGAAGATCTTGGTCCTCGCCCACTGAAGAGCCTGAAGCGCCTCTTGCCCCACGGTGGGCGCCAACTGTCATGGTATTGCCGACGAGTACGCCATGGAGGGGTCCTCACAGTGCATGTTTAGAGACGTGGGGGAAGACGGACGGTTGACGGATACGAGGTAACACAGCTTACCCAGGTTCAGATCCCACAACGGTGGCGGAATCCCACTCCTGATATAAATCACTATAAGGGCAATACGCCGAGTTACAGAGATAGGTTTGTTGTGCGAGGTGTGTGCTAATCGCTACTTGGTCGTCTGAAGTTGTGCCCTAAAGGCTCCCATAGGCCCGACTTATATAGTCGCCAGGTCCTAGGGTTACAGGGAAAAGTCCTAGCCGGACAGGTTATAGAGTCCTACACCGTCTATTACTAGTCTTGGGTGTCTTATACTCCAAGGCTCCGGGTACGCTGGTGGCTCCACCGTAGCCTTCCTTTATCCGGCATGGGCCTCCCTTCTGGATCCATCTAACTGGGCCGCCCAGTAGGCCATGGGCCATGCTACCAACTGTGGGCCACCCGGGTTATCCGGATAGGAGACATGCTATGAGGATACCCATATAGCATATCTCCAACAGACTATGTGTCATGTATATGGCGCCAATGTTGATATTAATAGATTCTTTTAAAAGGAAAATAAAATTCTGAAAGAGAACCTATAAAATATATTTGGCAGAAAAGAAAAGATTGGAAATATCCAATTTAGGTATATGGATGATATACATGTTATGGTTGTATTCTTTGCTTGTTAAACAATGTGGTTTCTTGGGTATTGGATACCGAATAGGTTGGTATGAAATTTCATACAGAACGAAGAAATTCATAAACCACAATGGACTAAGTAACTAGCAAGAGAATATGTGAGGATGTTCATCGAAAATAAACAAACCGTTGTTTGTATTTCTCGTTGATATCAAAGCTTGCCTTCAAGATTTGTTTTAATAATAGTTATTTAAATCAGGTATTATGAGAACAAAGATTGTTCAAATAATTACTGTATTCCATATAAGATGGATGATTTAAAAATCTGGTTGGAGAAATCACATCCATAAAAACTAATGCTAAAATGTCGCAAGACAAATGATTAAAAGATCGCTTACGAAGTGACATCGCCATTTAAATTATATTGGAAACAAAACATGAAGAATCTCTATATCCATGGATTTTTGGAGTCTTTGATTTGATCAAGTGACGCTTGTGAGACTTTCCTCGAGATAATTAAAACTTGGTTCAAAGGCCAAAGAAGAACGATCGACTAAAATATTGGAATTTATACATATCAATGTATGTAGTCCATTATGTGTAGTCGTAGGCGATGTATTTCAACTTCATATGCTTTCTCCAGAAATTTGAGTGAATATTCACTTAATGAGAAAGAAGTATGAAATATTTGAAAATGTTCAAAGACTTTCAAGATGAAGTGGAAAATCATTGTAACAAGAAAATAAATGGTTTATGATTTTATCATAAGGGATTTATTTGAGTTGCAAGTGTAACAAGAAAATAAATGATTTATGATTTTATCATAAAGGGATTTATTTGAGTTACAAGTTTAGCAAAAACACCTAGATTTGCATCTCCTGAAACACCATAGGAATATGGAGTGTTGAGATTTGTAATGAAACATTGTTTGACATGGTTGGATCAAAGGTGTTATTTATAAAACTGCCATTATGTTTTAAAAGATTAAAGCTTTAGAGACTACCGCTTTTACACTGAAAAGAGCTCCATCTTGATTCGTTGAAATGACACCATATGAGTTATGGTTTGGGGTAAAACTCAAGTTGTCCTTTCTTAAATTTTGGTATGCTAAGCATAAGTAAGATGTTTACAACCAAAGTCGGATGAGCATGTGTTTGTAGGTTATTTCGAATAACAATTGGTTATTCCTCCATAACACCAAGAACAAAAGGGTTTGTCGCTTGAAACGTGAAGTTTCTTGAAAAAGGAATTTTTCGTAAAAGTTAAGTGGGAGGACAATAGAACTTTGATAAGGTTAACGAACCTTAGCTAAATGTGCTGAGTTGCGCAGCGCCGGAAATTGTTCCGGAGGCAGCCATAATGATCATAGCTTATGTGCCTCAAAGGTTGTGGTCACGGAGATCTAAGTTCTTATTGAACCAAGTAGGTCGGATAAACAATCAAATACTGAGATATGAGAGTAAATCATTATTGTTTGACAATGATGAACCGACTACATGCAAAGAAGCGATGATGGGCCCTGACTCCATTAAATGGCTTGAAGCCATAAAATCTGTGATAGTTCCACACACGAGAAATCAAGTTTTGAACTTGAAAGACCCTTCGGGAAGGTGTAAAAACCTATTGGTCGTATTTGGATCTATAAAGAAACAGACATGGATGTTTCACATCTATGAAATAGTCGACATGTCGGTAAAGTATTTTACGACAATGTTCAAGGAGTCGACTATGACAAGATTTGATCTTTCATAGCGATATTTAGTATGGACGGATTAAAGTAGCAACCACTACATATAATTATGGTATATGGTAGATGAATAAACAAAACAAAATTCTTCTAATAGAATGGTTACCTAGGACATGTACAAGACACGGTCCAAAGGGTTTTGTTAAATTCAAAGGATGCTAAAGGGGCATGCAAACTTCAATTGTTGAAGGAAGCATCGCGGAGTTGGAATCTTCACCGTGATGAAAAGGAGTTTTCATCTAGAGTCGATGAAGATGCTTGCATTTGCAAGAAATTAAGTGGGAGCGTTGAGACAAATTTATAATACATTATGTGGACGACATCTTGTTGATTAAAAATGATGTAATTTTTATTGACAAAGGTTAAGAATTTCATTCCGATGAAAGACTTAGGAAAAACCCGAATATTTAGCATGAATGTCTACATGAATAGAATGTGACGCTAATAGTTGTGCCAAACATACATATATGAGATATTGAAGGAGTTCAATATAGAAACGACGAGAAAAGAATATTGTCGCATGGAAAAGGAATTCAATCAAGGTTCAAGTGTATCGACACTTGATAAGTGAAACAAGATTCAAGTGTTTTGACACTTGATGAGTGAAATCACAAGAATGTTTTGAATCATACCATGATATGTACACATCCAGATATGTCCTATGCTCTAAGTGTTATGAGCATATACCAGAATGAATTATAAAATGATCATTGGACGATAGTAAGGATATTCTTATGATCTTTTGGAAGAATTAAGAATATATTTATGTAGAGGTGACAAACAATTACAAATAGTTCATTGTAAAGCGTTACATTGATACTAGTTTTGTCACAAGATACACAATTATCTCAATTTAAACTATGAGTGGCACAATGAAATGGAAAGGAGTTTCCATGACGGATTTGAATGAATTCCGAAGTTTAGACATTGTGACGGATACTACAACAAAAGGCTAAGTATATGACTGTTATAGTAGCAGCAAAGGAGGGCATTTGTGTCAATTAGTTTGTTATCAAACTAAGGTGTGGCTCGCAATGGGATAACACTAAAGATACATTGTATGACAATAGTATCGACATGATTTAACCCCAAGGAACTAAAGGTATCACCAAAAGACCAAATTTATATAATGCCATCTCATTGGAGAATGAGTGATGCGTGAAGACGCAAAGACATGCAAATACACACGGACCTGAAGCGTCAGATCCGTAGATTATGTTAACCACTTGCAATCGTGTATATGAAACACCAGAAAGCTATAGGTGTTCAATACGCAAAGTTTTAAAACTAGATTATTGTCTCTAGTGCAAGTGGGAGACTGAAGGGAATATGCCCGAGAGGCAATAATAAAGTGGTTATTATCGTATTCCTTATTTATGATAAATGTTTATTTTGCATGCTATAATTGTATTAATACAGAAACGTTAATACATGTGTGTTTAATAAACAAACAGAAAGTTCCTAGTTATGCCTCTCTCATAAACTAACCGTTGATTAACAAGATGATCAAGGTTTCCTGATCATGGACATTGGATGTTGTTAATAACGAGGTCACAACATTAGTGTAATGGTGTGATGAACATTCTCCCTATAAAAGGAGCCCCCCACCTCTCTCTCACTCACACCTCCTCGTGAAGGATCTCTCTCCCCCTCTAGTATTTATCCCCATGGTCTCGAACTAGCGAGATACATGTTCCCGGTGGCTTTTCAGCAAGAAAGAGTTGTGCTTCCGCTCCATCGCTGGAGCGAGGAGGCGGAGGTTGCTCGGTGCCTCGGACGTGTGTGCGAGCACAGATGCGCCGCTGATTTGTGGTGCTAAGGACTTCCTCTCGATCTTGAGATCGTCAAGAGATCGTCTACATCAACCACGAGTTTAACTCGTTAAGCTTTGTCAGTCTTCAAGGGTATGTTATCTACGGATATACATCCGCCCGTTGATTGTAGCTAGTAGATAGATCTTGGTACATAGTTGTTCCCACCGTAGGATTTTTTTTGTTTTCTATGCTGTGAACCCTACAAAAACCAACACATACACATGGGAGCAAGTAACTATAAATGTAAAGGAGTTTAGCACACGTTACCGGAAGGACGGACATTGGATAAGGAATAGAAGCATGATAACCAATGACTTGACTTTGATAACAAGAATATGATGAAGACCCCTCAATTCTTAATAGGGTAGCCAAGTATCCAATGACCTCCAAAAAACACTTATTGATAAAGTTTTAGCTTGTTGGTCCCCAACCAAGTTGGGTCCTAAGAAGTTAGTCACAATAGGCTTGGCCACCCAAATGGTTCTTTTCTTGACACCACTTTGGGCACCAACTGAAGGGTTTCGCGGCATAGTAAATCAAAATTTTCTACGGATGCGAACAGAGGGAAAGCCAAGATCTAATCTAGGAGATGCAAACAACGAGAGAGATTGGATTAGATCTTGATACCCTTGAAGATTCGCACAGTGGAACATTCGTCGGAACGTGGGTGATGTAGTCGTACTTGCTTCTCCTCCTCGCGATCCGATCCGATCTAGCACCACAAGTGGCGGTGCCTCCGTGAGATGCACACGTGCAGCACCTCGACGTCTCCTCCTTCCTCGGACCAGCAAGTATGGTGGAGAGACGGATTGGATCTACAACACGACAGCGTGGTGTATATGGTGGAGAATTTCTGCAGCAGGGCTTCGCCTACAAACAGTCGGGAGGGAGAGAAGAAGGGCAGCAGGGCGGCTAGGGTTGGAGGGGAAGGTGTAGGGGGTTGGTGCGCCCCCAGCCCTCTATATATAGAGGGGTGGGCGCAGCCCTAGACCCTCCCCCAAGCCAAGGCCGGCGGCCCCAAGGAGGACGAGTGGGGGGCAAGGAAACACCCCCTTCTAGAAGCTCTATTTAGAGTTTAAACCTCTCTTGGCCGGTTGGGCCCTATGGGGCCTTGTGCCCCTGGCCCAATGCGGCCAGGGCACTCCCTCATAGGCCCATGCCCCCTCCCGGAAGGTGGGGCCACGTTGGTCCCCTTCCAGAAGGTTCTAGAAGCTTCCGGTACAATACTGATTAACCCGGAACAATTCCGAACTCCAAAAACTGCACTGCCTTATATGAATCTTATTCTCCGGACCACTCCGGAACCTCTCGTGATGTTCCGGATCCCATCCGAGACTCCAAACAAAAACTCATAAACCAATTATCCAATCTATCCTAGCGTCGAGATACGTTAAGTGTGTGACCCTGCGGGTTCGAGAATATGCAGACATGATCTTCTATCAATAATCAACAGCGGGGTCTAGAAACCCATATTGACTCCCACACATTCATCGATGATCATATCGGATGAACCACGATGCCAGGATTCAATCAATCCCATATATATATTCCCTTCGTCTCGCGATATTTTACTTGCCCGAGATTTGATCGTCGGTACCGTCATACCTAGTTCAATCTCGTTCACAGCAAGTACTTTACTCGTTCCGTAATCCGATATCACTTTGTGATTAACTCCTTAACCACATGCTTGCAAGCGGTGTTGATATCGATTACCGAGTGGGCCCGAAGTATATCTCTCCGACTTGGGAGGGACAAATCCCATCTCGATACATACAACCCAACAGATACTTTCCGATCACCTGAGAGACACCTTTATGATCACCCTCTCATAGGATGACGTTTGATGACCTCAAAGCTTTCTTCCGATACCAGGGAGTTGTATTATCTCATGGTCTAAGGAATACAATATTTGACATAAGAAAAGCTTCGCAAAGACGAACACGATGACACGATCTAATTGCTTCGCTTAGTTTGGGTTTGTCCATCATATCATTCTCCCAATGATATGATCTCATTATCAATTGACAACTCATGTCTATGGTTAGGAAACCTTAACCATCATTGATCAATGAGCTAGTCCATAGAGGCGTACTAGGGACACGGTGTTGTTCACAAACCACACAAGTATTAAAGTTTCCGCTTAATACAATTCTAGCATGGAATATAAACATTATCATGAACAAGAATTATAATAATAACATCTTTATTATTGCCTCTAGGGCATAATTCCAACAGTCTCCTACTTGCACTAGAGTCAATAATCTAGTTTACATTTGGCAACAATCTCACACCCATGGCACTGAGGTGTTGATCATGTTTTGCACGCGGAAGAGGTTTAGTCAACGGATCTGCGACATTCAGATCTGTATGTACTTTGCTAATCTTCAGATCTCCATCTGCTATATAATCTCGGATTATATGAAACTTGCGGTTGATATGCTTGGTCTTTGGATGATATCTTGGTTCCTTAGCGAGTGTTATGGCGCCAGTGTTGTCACACAATATCTCCAGTGGGTCCAATGCACTTGGAACCACGCCAAGCTCAGTGATGAAGTTCTGATCCAAACTCCTTCACTTGACGCTTTGCTTGCAGCTTCTCCAGCTCACAGCTCCTCCATTCAAAATATACACGTATCCTGTCTGAGATTTAGAATCATCCTTGTCGGTGTCAAAACTAGCATCGACGTAACCTTTTACGACAAGCTGTTCATCACCCCCATAGACTAAGAACATTTCTTTAGTCCTATTTAGGTACTTTAGGATGTTCTTTACGGCTGTCCAGTGTTCCACTCCTGGATCACTTTGATATCTGCTCGTCAAACTAAGAGCATTGGACACATCCGGTCTAGTACACAGCATGGCATACATGATGGAACCTATGGCCGAGGCATAAGGCACTTTGCTCATAGCTTCCCTATCATTTACCGTAGCTGGACACTGATCCTTGCTCAACATCTTACCTGAAAACATAGGCACCGAACCTTTCTTTGCCTTATCCATTCTGAACCTTTTCAGAACTTTGTCTAGGTATGTACTCTGGCTTAAAGCTATCAGGCGTCTTTGTCTATCTCTATAGATCTTGATGCCCAATATATAAGCAGCTTCACCTAGGTCTTTCATTGAAAAACACTTGTTCAAATAACTCTTCACATCGTTAAGCATGTTGATGTCATTTCCGATAATCAATATGTCATCCACATATAGTACCAGAAACGTCACCGAGCTCCCACTCACTTTCTTGTAGATACAAGCTTCGTAGCAATTTGGAACAAATCCAAAGCTCTTGATCACTTGATCAAAACGAAGGTTCCAACTCCGAGATGCTTGCTTCAGTCCATAAATGGAACGCTGAAGTTTGCATACTTTATCAGCATCCTTAGGATCGACAAAACCTTCGGGTTGCATCATATACAACTCTTCATCAATGTTGCCATTGAGGAACGCAGTCTTGACATCCATCTGCCATATTTCATAATCATGAAACGCAGCAATTGCTAATAAAATCCGAATGGACTTAAACATCGCTACGGGAGAGAAAGTCTCATCGTAGTCAACACCTTGAACTTGTCGAAAACCTTTCGCGACAAGCCGTGCTTTATAGACGGTAACATTACCATCCGCGTCCGTTTTCTTCTTGAAGATCCATTTGCACTCAACGGCCTTTCGGTCGCTAGGAGGGTCCACCAAAGTCCATACTTGGTTTTCGCTCATGGATCCCAATTCGGATTTCATGGCTTCTAGCCATTTCTTAGAGTCTGGGCTCATCATCGCTTCCTCATAGTTTGTAGGTTCACTGTCTTCTACCAACAAGACAGTCAAGACAGGGTTTCCGTACCACTCAGGAGGGGCACGCGACCTTGTCGACCTGCGACGTTCAGTAGCAGCATCGTCCGAAGCTTCATGATCCTTGTCATTAGCTTCCTCTATTGTTGGTGCAGGCGGCACTGGAACAATTTCAGGTGCTGCGCTACTCTCCAATTCAAGAGAAGGTTCAATAACCTCGTCTAGCTCTACTTTCCTCCCACTCACTTCTTTCGAGAGAAACTCCTTCTCAAGAAAGGAACCGTTCTTTGCGACAAACACTTTGCCTTCGGTTCTGTGATAGAAGGTATACCCAATAGTTTCCTTAGGGTATCCTATGAAGACGCATTTCTCCGCTTTGGGTTCGAGCTTGTCCGGCATCAACTTCTTGACGTAAGCTTCGCATCCCCAAAATTTAAGAAACGACAACTTAGGTTCAGCACCAAACCACAGTTCATACGGTGTCGTCTCAACGGATTTAGATGGAGCCCTATTTAAAGTGAATGCAGCAGTTTCTAATGCATAACCCCAAAATGATAACGGCAAATCAGTAAGAGACATCATTGATCGGACCATATCTAATAGGGTTCGATTCCGGCGTTCAGACACACCATTGCGCTGTGGTGTTCCGGGTGGCGTGAGTTGTGAAACGATTCCACTTTCTTTAAGATGCGTGAGAAAATCATAACTCAAACATTCACCTCCACGATCGGATCGTAGAAACTTAATCTTTCTGTTACAATGGTTCTCCACTTCATTCTGAAATTCTTTGAACTTTTCAAACGTTTCAGATTTATGTTTCATTAAATAGATATACCCACATCTACTTAAGTCATCGGTAAAAGTGAGAAAATAGCGATATCCACCGCGCGTCGAAACACTCATCGGTCCGCATATATCGGTATGTATGATTACCAACAAGTCCGTTGCTTGCTCCATCATACCGGAGAACGGGGTTTTGATCATCTTGCCCACGAGGCATGGTTCGCATGTGTCAAATGATTCAAAATCAAGAGACTCCAAAAGTCCATCAGAATGGAGTTTATTCATGCGCTTTACACCAACATGACCTAGACGACAGTGCCACAAATAAGTAGTATTATCACTATCTACTTTGCATCTCTTAGCCTCAATGTTATGGATGTGTGTTTCATCCCTTTCGAGATTTAGAAGAAATAAACCATTCATAATAGGTGCATGACCATAAAAGATGTTACTCATATAAATAGAACAACCATTATTCTCCGATTTAAATGAATAACCGTCTTGCAATAAACAAGATCCAGAAATAATGTTCATGCTCAACGCAGGCACATAATAACACTTATTAAGGTTTAAAACTAATCCCGAAGGTAAAACTAAGGAGAGCGTGCCGACGACCATCACATCAACTCTTGATCCATTGCCAACGCGCATCGTCACCTCATCCCTCGCAATCCGCCGTCTATTCCGTAGCTCCTGTTTCGAGTTACAAATATTAGCAACTGAACCGGTATCAAATACCCAGGCACTACAACGAGGGCTAGTAAGGAAAACATCAATAACATGTATATCAAATATACCTTTGATGGTGCCAGCCTTCTTGTCCGCTAAGTACTTCGGACAGTTGCGCTTCCAATGACCCTTGTCCTTGCAATAGAAGCACTCAGTGTCCGGTTTAGGACCAGACTTGAGCTTCTTTTCAGCAGGGGCAACGCGCTTGCCGCCTCCTTTCTTGAAGGGATTCCTTGCACCCTTACCTTTCTTGAAGGTGGGGGGCTTGTTGACCATCAACACATGATTATTCTTTTTGATGTTCACCTCCGCTACTTTCATCTTAGCAAAGAGCTCAGTGATCATATCAGTGGAACCAATCTGATTGTGATCAACTACAAAACTTTTGTAGCTAGGAGTGTCAATCTTGAGCTCCTCTGGAATCTTGCAGTCCAGTTGCTCAAGGCGTTGAGTGTAGCCCGTCATCTCAATGGCGTGCTCACTAACGGAACTCCCTTCCTCCATCTTGTAGTTAAAGAATTTCTTAGAGATCTCATATCTCTCAGAACGGGCTTGAGTCTGAAACATGTTTTTCAGCTCCTCGAGAATCTCAAAGGGCCCGGCGAACTCCTCAAAACGATTTTGAAGATCCGATTACATAGCATACAACATGGCGATCTTAATCAAATCATAATCATCCTTGCGCGACTGATAAACAGCTTTTTCATCAGCCGGCGCATCTATAGCAGGGGCGTCACCTAGCGCTTTCTCAAGGACATAGTCCTTTTGTCCGCCAGCGAGAATGATTCTCAGAATGCGGAACCATTTGGTGAAGTTAGACCCATTGTTTCTAAGCTTTTCTATCTCAGCAAAAACGTTGAAGTTGAAGTTGGACTTGGCCATGTGATCTACAGTATTTGCAAGTACAATTTAGACTATGTTCATGATAAATAGTTCAACTTAATCAAATTACTAGATGAACTCCCACTAAATTCAACATCCCTCAAGTTGTTTAGTCAACACGATCCAAATTCACCACACCTAATCTGATCATCACGAGAAGAGATGTGGTTTCAATGGTGGACAATGAAGTGTCGATCATATCATTCATATGACTCATGCTTAACCTTTCGGTTCTTGTGTTCCGAGGCCATGTCTGTACATGCTAGGCTCGTCAAGTTAGACCCAAGTATTTCCGCGTGTGCAAAACTGGCTTGCACCCGTTGTATGTGAGCGTAGAGTCTATAGCACCCGATCATCACGTGATGCTTGGACACGACGAACTTTCGCAACGGTGCATACTTGGGGAGAACACAGTTTTTATCTTGATCTTTAAGTGAGGAATCATCTTATAATGCTACCATTGCGATCTAAGCATAATAAGATACATAAAAGGATAAACATCACATGCATATAACTTTATGTGACATGGTATAGCCAATCTTCGCGCAATGATCTCCATCTTGTGCGTTCCGGCATGATCTCCATCACTCCACCATGATTGCCTCCACCACGAATAGCAACTACAACTATTGCTAACTACTTAGCGATAAAGTAAAGCTATTACATGGCGTATAAGAAGTTGACTCGCAGGTCATACACAATTATAAAGACAACCATATGGCTCCTGCCGGTTGTGTACTCATTGACATGCAAGTCGTGAAACATTACAAAACATGATCATCGCATACAATATACACATCACATCTTGGGCCATACCATCTCACAGAAAACACTCCCTACAAAAACAAGTTAGACGCCTCTACTTTGTTGTTGCATGTTTTACGTGGCTTATGGGAGTAGATGCTAAGAACGATTCTTACCTACGGAAAGCCACAACGGTGATATTATGGTTGCCAAACTCCGGTGTTAATCCCATGACAACTATAGTGAGAGAAACTGACATCCACCAGCCGCATGTGTGGAACAAGCCACACGTCAAGTGCGGAGCCGGTCTCGCGAACGACGTCGCGTAAGGTTGGCCTGGACCGCTTCAATCTCACTATCCCGCGTCATAAGAAGAACACAAACAAGAGGCTTGCAACATAAAACATCAACGCCCGCAACAACCATGTTGCGTTCTACTCGTGAAACACATCTACGCATAGATCTAGCTCTGATACCACTGAAGGGTTTCGCGGCATAGTAAATCAAAATTTTCTACGGATGCGAACAGAGGGAAAGCCAAGATCTAATCTAGGAGATGCAAACAACGAGAGATATTGGATTAGATCTTCATACCCTTGAAGATTCGCACAGCGGAACGTTCGTCGGAACGTGGGTGATGTAGTCGTACTCGCTTCTCCTCCTCGCGATCCGATCCGATCTAGCACCACAAGTGGCGGTGCCTCCGTGAGATGCACACGTGCAGCACCTCGACGTCTCCTTCCTCGGACCAGCAAGTATGGTGGAGAGACGGATTGAATCTACAACACGACGGCGTGGTGTATATGGTGGAGAATTTCTGCAGCAGGGCTTCGCCTACAAACAGTCGGGAGGGAGAGAGGAAGGGCAGCAGGGCGGCTAGGGTTGGAGGGGAAGGTGTAGGGGGTTGGTGCGCCCCCAGCCCTCTATATATAGAGGGGTGGGCGCAGCCCTAGACCCTCCCCCAAGCCAAGGCCGGCGGCCCCAAGGAGGAAGAGTGGGGGGCAAGGAACCCCCCCCTTCTAGAAGCTCCATCTAGAGTTTAAACCTCTCTTGGCCGGCTGGGCCCTATGGGGCCTTGTGCCCCTGGCCCAATGCGGCCAGGGCACTCCCTCATAGGCCCATGCCCCCTCCCGGATGGTGGGGCCACGTTGGTCCCCTTCCGGAAGGTTCTATAAGCTTCCGGTACAATACCGATTAACCCGAAACAATTCCGAACTCCAAAAACTGCACTGCCTTATATGAATCTTATTCTCCGGACCACTCCGGAACCTCTCGTGATGTTCCGGATCCCATCCGAGACTCCGAACAAAAACTCATAAACCAATTATCCAATCTATCCTAGCGTCGAGATACGTTAAGTGTGTGACCCTGCGGGTTCGAGAATATGCAGACATGATCTTCTATCAATAATCAACAGCGGGGTCTGGAAACCCATATTGACTCCCACACATTCATCGATGAGCATATCGGATGAACCACGATGCCAGGATTCAATCAATCCCATATATATATTCCCTTGGTCTCGCGATATTTTACTTGCCCGAGATTTGATCGTCGGTACCGTCATACCTAGTTCAATCTCGTTCACAGCAAGTACTTTACTCGTTCCGTAATCCGATATCACTTTGTGATTAACTCCTTAACCACATGCTTGCAAGCGGTGTTGATATCGATTACCGAGTGGGCCCGAAGTATATCTCTCCGACTTGGGAGGGACAAATCCCATCTCGATACATACAACCCAACAGATACTTTCCGATCACCTGAGAGACACCTTTATGATCACCCTCTCATAGGATGACGTTTGATGACCTCAAAGATTTCTTCCGATACCAGGGAGTTGTATTATCTCATGGTCTAAGGAATACAATATTTGACATAAGAAAAGCTTCGCAAAGACGAACACGATGACACGATCTAATTGCTTCGCTTAGTTTGGGTCTGTCCATCATATCATTCTCCCAATGATATGATCTCATTATCAATTGACAACTCATGTCTATGGTTTGGAAACCTTAACCATCATTGATCAATGAGCTAGTCCATAGAGGCGTACTAGGGACACGGTGTTGTTCACAAACCACACAAGTATTAAAGTTTCCGCTTAATACAATTCTAGCATGGAATATAAACATTATCATGAACAAGAATTATAATAATAACATCTTTATTATTGCCTCTAGGGCATAATTCCAACACCAACAAATTTGGCAAACAAATTGCCACCCTCATCCTTATGAAGTGAATAAGCATCATCAATCAATATAGGATGGGATGAGGAGTTACCCATGGTGCATGAGGAAGAAAGGTGCCCCTTCTCACAGCATATGTAGCAAGTTCTTCTCTTGCCACCTTTCTTATTAGGAGGAGCCGCACCATGAAGAAGAGCTTGAGGCTTCTTGGGAAGTGGCCCATCTTGAGCTTGTGGAGAATCTTGAGGCCGCCTTCCTCGTTGCTTCTCACTAAGAGGATTCTTCTTCAATGGGCAATCCCTCACATGATGCCCTTCTTCCTTGCACTTGAAGCACACAATGTTCGCTGGATTCTTCACTTGTCCTTGGCCCTTCTTCTTATTGCCCTTGTGCTTCAACACATTAGTGGGCTTGTTCTTGATGTTGGAGATGAATCCAATCCCACTCTTGTCACTTGGGGAACGTCGCACACTCAACATGTTCTTGAGTGTGGTATTCCCTTCATGACACCTTTTCAAGTCATTCTTCAAATAAGTGACTTGAGCCTTGAGCTCTTTGATTTCCTCTACATGGTTAGTATCAACGAAAATACTAGAGGAAGTAGATGCTTCATTGTTAGAGCAACAAGGCAAAGAATGCAATTCATCACAACATATAGCGTGGTTGTGAGTGGATGAATTACAAGGACTAGCACATGACAATATAACATTTGGAGTAGGGGTAGTGCTAATGTCCACATCAGGCCCACTAGATATTACCTTTGACATAATGGCCTCATGAGTTAACTTTAGCCTACCATGGGAGACTAGAAGATCTTCATGCGAGCTCGAGAGCTTGGCATGAATTTCTTATAATTTCCCATAGTTGCTAGTTAGCAAAACAAATTGAGCCTTTAGCTTAACATTCTTCTTCAAGATAGATGCTTCACAAGAAATAGAGTTAGTAGCACAAGCATCATCATTATTAGCAAGAGGTGAGGGCAACTTGGAAAGCTCTTTAGAGTATGAAGCTTTAAGTTGCTCATGTGACTCGGTGAGTTTGATGAGCTCACCCTTGATGACCCTAGAGCCATTGTTGAGGTTCTCAAAATCCTCAAGGAGTTTAGTATAAGCAACTTCAAGTTCATCATTTTTAATTTTAAGGACACTTTCCACCTCAAGATCTCTATCATGAGATTTCTTCACTCTAGATAGCTCTAGAGAAAAGGTTTCCTCAAGAGATTCCTTAGTGGCTTGTTCCTCTTCAAGAGATTCATTTGGATTGGCAATTTCATTAGCATACTCACACTCAAGACTACTTATTTTATCAATTGTGTCCTCATGATCATATATTAGTTGCTTACTTTCAATAGCACAAGTCAAGATTTCATTGAAAGTAGAGCAAGCATTTTTATTTGGATGAAGAGCATGAAGGACTAGCCCCCCTTCTCGTTTAAATAAGAAACATAATCATCTACTTCTACATGATCAACATTCACATCATCATGAGATATATTGGGATCCAAAGGAGAGGTTACCTTTGAACCCTTAGCCATGCGGCACAAGTGAACATTGGGAGAATGTGATGATGGGGGAACACATGAAGCTCCAATCCCAACCTTTCCTTGGCCCACACATTCTTCAATTTCCTCTACATGGTTAGCAACACAAGTACTAGAGGAAATATAAGCACATTTATCATGGCAACAAGGCAAAGCAAGCATATCATCATGAGATTTATCCAATCCATTTCTACATGATATGCAAGGGCAATCAACACTAGGATGTAAATCACATATAGTGGTACAAGTGTTCATGCCCAAAGATACAACATTGCAATGATATATACAAGAAGGATCATCAATGGTAAGATCACTATCTACATTGCAAGTTCTATCACCACTCACCATATTATTACCTTGAGACCACTCATATGTTGGTGAAGTGGAAGAAGATGAGAACTCATCACGACCAAAAGCTTAGACACATCATATTTTGCTTGAAGCTTGGTCCAAATATCATGAGCATTCCGGAAAGGCATGATTGAAGAAAGAACTACAAAGCTCACAACATTAATGTAGGGTTCCCAGCATAGAAAACAAAAAATTTCCTATGATGGGAACTATGTACCAAGATCTATATACTAGATACAAACAACGGGCGGATGTATATCTGTAGAGAACATACCCTTAAAGACCGACAAAGCTTAACGAGTTAAACTCGTGATTGATGTAGACGATCTCTTGCCGATCTCAAGATCGAGAGGAAGTCCTAGCGCCGCAAAATAGCAGCACATCCGTGCTCGCACACACGTACAAGACACCGAGCAACCTCCGCCTCCTCGCTCCAGCGATGCAGCGGAAGCACAACCCTTTCTTTCCGAATAGCCACCGGGAACATGTATCTCGCTAGTCCGACACCATGGGGAATAAATTCTAGAGGGGGAGAGAGATCCTTCACGAGGAGGCGTGAGTGAGAGAGAGGAGAGGGGGTGCCTTTTATAGGAGGAGGGGGGAACCCCAAGGGGGTGGCATGCGCATGGGGCTGCCCCTTTCCCTCCCCTCATTCATGTGGGTGGACACTCCACTCACAAAATCTCTTCAATTCCCTCCACTCAAAATTCCACTCAAAATTGCTATTAAATTTCCACCAAATTTAATGCAAACTCTCATTAAATAAAACTCCTTTTATTTATTCAGAATTTTGTCAATTACTCTAATGACAAACATTCACATAAAACCCTTGCTAGTATTCCATTTCACATGCAAAAACACTTTCTGCAATTTCTCCCGAAAACCTGTTTCGGTATCTAGTGAAATAAATTCCTACGCTTGTTATTCTTTCTGGCATGAAACTTTTGCTCCAATTGGATGTCAGTGTCCCTTGTGCCACCCTACGGTTCGCGAATAATGCGGACATGATCGAGACCCTTCTCCGATCAATAATAAGAAGCGGGACCTAGAGATCCATACTGACTCCCACACATTCAACGATGACTTTCGTGTGATCGTCGGAACCTTTTACGCTAGTATCTTAATCCCTTTGTTTCACGATATATTACATGTCCGAGATTAGATCATCGGTATCTCCATACCTAGTTTGATCTCGTTACCGACATGCACTCTTTTCTTGTTCCCGTGATATAACATTCTAGTGATCAAATCACTTGCTTGCAAGCTAACCAATGTGATATCACCGAGAGGGCCCAGAGTATATCTATCCGTCATCGGGATGAACAAATTACACTCTCGATCCATGAGCCTCAACATAACACTTTAGTAGTTCTGAAGCCATCTTTATAATCACCCAGTTACGGTGTGACGTTTGATGTCATCAAGAAACTCTTCCGGTGTTAGTGATTGACATGATCTCATGGTCTAAGGATTAGGATCACTTCGTAAGTTGTTATAGCAATATAAACTCAATGAATTTTATCGTAATGCTATACTTTGGATGAATGTTCATCACATCATTACACTAATGTTGTGACCTCGTTATTAACAACATCCAATGTCTATGATCAGGAAACTTTGATCATCTTGTTAATCAACGAGCTAGTTTATGAGAGAGGCATAACTAGGAACTTTTTGTTTGTTTATTAAACACACATGTATTAACGTTTCTGTATTAATACAATTATAGCATGCAAAATAAATATCTATCATATACTTGGAATACACATAATAAACACTTTATTATTGCCTCTCAGGACATATTCCCTTCAATTAACAAGCACATTAGATGCTTGATCTTCGAGATAAGAGTTTGTCTCCTCCTCCAAAGATAGATTTTGGGGATCCTTAGGAGGATACAAACCCATATCTAGAATTCGCTCAATATTTGGGTCAATGGCCCGGAAATAAATAAGCATGCGAGTATGCCAAACATCATACTGAGTGCCAACAAAAGTAAATGTGTGAGAGTGCACTAAACCACTAGGAGACATCTTTACTCTCGAGGCGGTGAAGCCTAAGAAGCGAGAGACCTTGCTCTGATACCAATTGAAAGTGCAATGGACGTCGCCTAGAGGGGGGTTGAATAGGCTTTTAAAAATATTAGGTTAAGGCTCAGATAAATGCGGAATAAAACTAACGTTTAATTTATTGAGTACAAAACCTAACCACTAGGTACACCTAAGTGCACCAACAACCTATGCTAAGCAATACAAGCAACAAGATGATAGCAAGGTGAAATACTTCAAGAACCATGGCTATCACAAAGTAAAGTGCATAAGTAAAGGGCTCGGTGGAGAGATAATTGATGGACATAGAGATGAAGATTTTTATCCCGAAGTTCACTTCCAAATAAGCTATGTCTCCGTTGGAAAGGTGCGATGGCGCAATGCTCTCCAAACTCCACAAATAGTTTACCTCAAGGTGTGGTGGCTCGATGCATACCCAATTCCACACAAGGGCTCACCCCCGATACGAAGGCAAGCAACTCACCGGCGCCACAAAAGGCTCACCCTATTATCTCGTGAGCTCGCCATAAAGGCCTACTCACGATCCACTAAGGGACACTTGAGGGCGGTCACCAAAACTCGTACAAGATTGGGGCTAACGCCATAACTCAATTGGAGGCTCCCAACAACAAAGCCACAAAAGTCTACAATTCCAAGAAAAAGGCCAACAAAGCCACAAAAGGATACAAGACCACAAAAGGATACAAGACCACAAAATGTCACAAGAATTCAACAACCCAACCATACAGCCGTCTAGGGTTCCAAGAACCCAAGAGAAACAAGCCCACAACCTTAAACTCGTCGAATCTCCGATGAGAACTCAAACCTATGCAACAAATGCAAGGGTAAGTTCTTCACTCCCAAATTCCAACAAAGCTATAAAAGCTATTGGGGGGCATAAGGGAGGAAGAACACAAGAGGAAAACACAAAACTCTACAAGACCTAGATCGCAAGGATTTCTTCACAAAGAAGGGATTTGGTTTGGTGGGATTGTAGATCTAGATCTTCTCTCTCAAATCCTGAAAGAGATGCAAGAATCATTGGAGGAGAAGGGGAGAGGGCAAAATTTGGAAGGTCAACAATGGAGGAGAGAAAGTGGAAGAGCTAGCAAAAATGATCTCAAAAGTTGGGAAAACAATAGGGAAGAGGGGGCCCTTAAAAGGGGTAAGAGAAATCTGCTCGTTTGGGTCAGATTCGTGCACCACCGGAATTTCCGGTGCCCCACCGAAACTTCCGATAAATAGAGACACAAAAAACATAAGAAAACAGTACGTCATCGGAACTTTGGTCGGAATTTGAACCGGAATTTCCGCTCAAGCAAAAACTCTGAACAACATTGCATAGAAACTTCAATAACTTTTGATTCCGAACTCCGTTTTTGATGATCTTGGGCTCGTTTTGAACATAAGGACAAGCTATATAAGATTATGAAAAGAAACATCATAGTCCATCATGTATGTATACAACCAAATTGAGAAAGGTATAACCTCTCTAGAAGCGATGAACCGATAAAACCTCCAAAATCCAAAACACAAGAAGTTGAGCTTGGAAACTCCGATTGGGATGAAACCAATTTTGTTGGAAATATAAAACCAAGAGAATCCAACAAAAGGTGAAATGTTAGATACCACCAAGGTAGACAATATCAAGTATATATATGTGATATATCTCCTAAGGTGTGGAGCCGGAAAAACCAACACGATCAAGAACGCAATAAGATATGCAAAGAAAATCCTTATTTGATGAACTAGAGCTTGTTATGATGATAAACACAAGCTCTATATCCTCTCATGGACATGTACCAACTAACAACAAAGAAAGATGATGCTATGTATGCAAATGTTTGAGCTCTCTCCGAACGATGCAAACGAGACACCCGCTTGAGAGCCCCTCTTGATAGAACGACTATCTATTCTAAACCCGGTCTCCCAACTAACAACACAAGATCGGTAAAAAAGAAACCCTATCAAGGTCATAACTTTGCCTTGAGCATACCACTTTAGCTTGATGTAGACCGTCTTGACCTTCTCAAGATGGAATACCTTTCTTGATTGCTCTTACTCGCTCTTGCTTGATGAAGACTTGCAAATTTCTCCCCCATACTCCATGGGGAACCTCTTCTTTGAAATTGTCTTCATCACTCCATGATCACGAGGATGAGAAGCTTCAAGCATGAGTTCTTCTAGAGATGGCGCATCTTGAGCTTTCCCTTCTTCATCCCTTCTTGAGGTTGATCCACCTTAATACAACTATTTGCCCTTGTCTTGATCAACCTTCAAGCACTTTATTTCTTTATGATTCCAAAGGACACTAAGCCCTTGGAAATTTCTTCAAGTTTCAACCTTGAGACCAACACATGGCCCTGATGAGCTCAGATCACTTTAGAGCTTCGTTGGGAAACCCCAAGAGGAAGGTGTGATGAGCACAGCAGTAAGTTTTCCCTCAGTTATGAAACCAAGGTTATCGAACCAGTAGGAGGAAGGAAACAACTTCCAAGGTGTTGCCCAGCAACTTGGAATCCTGCACAACACAAACTCAAGACTTCGCCCCAACTTACAGTGAGGTTGTCAATCTCACTGGTTTGCTGAAAACAAAGGATTAAACATATAGTGTGGAAGGTAATGGTTGCTTGTAGAGAGTAAATGGTAACAGTAGATGATATCAATGGTAAAGATTGGACCGGGGTCCACAGTTCACTAGAGGTGTTCTCCTTAAGAAAGATAACATAACATGCTAGGTAAACAAATTACAGCAGGGCAATTGACAGGAACTGAGCAAGGCATAACAATGAAAATACTAGACATTCATGATCCTATGAGATTTGATTGGACATTACAACAATATATATATAGACTACCATCCAACTGCATCTATGACTAGTAATCCACCTTCAGGTTATCATCCGAACCCCCTCAAGTATTAAGTTGCAAGCAACGGATAACTGCATTAAGAAATGTGTGTAAAGTAAACAATAAAATTGTTCCATGAACAAAAGATTGTTGTGTTCTCCCTAGTGGCAACAACACATCTACAACCTTAGAGATTTCTGTCACTTCCCCAGATTCAATAGAGGCATGAACCCACTATCAAGCATAAATACTCACTCTTGGAGTCACTAGAATCTACTTGTCCAAGATAGCTACTAGAAACGGAGAGCGTGCAAGATCTCAAACAACACAGACATGATAGAATCAATAATCAATAAGACATGATAGAATCAATAATAAATCTGACATAGTATATCTATATCCATCGGATCCCCGCAAACACAACATGTATGATTACAAATAGATGATCTTGATCATGAACGAAGCTCACAAGATCTAAACATGATAGCAGAAAGGAGGATAAACAACCATCTAACTACTGTATGGATCCATATTCCAAGGGTGAACTACTCATGCATCATACCGGAGGCTGGCATGGTGATGAAGAAGGCCTCCGGGGTGATTTCTCCCCTCCGGCAGGGTGCCGGGAAGAGCTTCAGACACCCCCCCCCCCCCGATCTAAGGACGATGGTGGAGATCTAATCGGATACTTAGGGTTTTGGCATCGGGGGGCTTAAATAGGCGAAGAAGCGAGGTAGGAGGGCGAACAGGGGGCCCACACCCTGCCCAGGCGTGTCCCAGGGTAGGGCCCGCGCGTGGGGGTGGCCACCCTGTGGCTCCCCTCCAGTCGCCCTTCGGTCTCTATGTTCTCCTCGGTGAAATATTGAATTTGACTTTTGTCCCGTCCATTTCCGAGAATATTTCCTTACTAGCTGTTCTGAAACCAAAAACAACAGAAAACAGGCAACTGGCACTGCAGCATCTTGTTAATAGGTTAGTCCCAGAAAATGTATAAAAATACCTCAAAGTGTAGACAAAGCATAGCAAAGTGGATACTAAACAAGTATGGAACCTAAAAAATTATAGATACATTTACGACGTATCAGTCCCAAGCGATGCCAATGGACAAACCTACAAGTGAAACTCAATTTACACATTAGTCCACACAGATTGTCATCAATTACCAAAACCACACATGGGGGCATATAGGCACTTTCAGCCACCACCACGAGGACACGGAGAAGAAGCATGACTAGTGACCACCTCCAGTAACCTACCCCATGCGTTGCCAACCTACCTTACCAAGAAAACATGGTGGCCCTCCCCCTATCAGGCATAGCGTGTCCGTCAAGGTCTCCTATCAAACTAGTCAATGCCCCTCGGACCCAGCGGTGCCCACATAGAGTAGGGGTTAGCCCACTGGCACAGAGGCAAGCCGATGGAGAGGGAATCGACGATGAAGGGATGAACCCTCATCTAGAGGAGCCGACCAGAGAGATTGGGAGACCAGAGAGATTGGGAGACCAGAGAGATTGGGGACGAGGTTATCCCTGGTGGAAGGATGGGGACAAAAGTGCGTGTCGCGCGTTTGGTAGGAGGGAGAGGAAAACAGTGGGAGACCGCCACTGGTCGGCCGCATCCACCAACAGCGACGACGATAAGAGGAGGCGCGTGGGAAGGGTCGTCGATGCATTCTAGAATTTCATCCCGGTGTTGCGCTAGAGAAACACGAGGCCAGAGTGCCAAAATAGTGAGTCATATACTCATATTTTATATTAGGACTAGCATGCTGGAATCCATGTCATTGTGCATTCTATGTTGGATGTGTTGTATAATGCATAAGATTGGTGCTATACTATACGGGATTGCGCGCTCCGATGCACCATCTTCCTATGGTTATTGTATATATCGTGTCATGTGTTGTCCCACCGTGTGGTTTTGTGGTTCACGCAATGTCATGTCACACGGTTGTCAGGTTAGGCGGTCTAGGTCGGTAGGTAGAAGGAATTTTATGATCCAATATATTTGTTTTGATGGCTTGGTGGTGTTAGTGGTTCGATGGGCTTCTTGCTGGCGGGCTGTTGTTGCACATGGATGCTATGCGTCGTGTGTTGGGTGTGCACGCATTTTTATCTTGTTATTTTTTTAGGTGAAAGTAGAGTTTCTGATGTTACTATATATAGATGCCTCCTTGGTCGCTCCGTGCACTTGGATCGTGTGTGTTTGTTTCCTTCTTTCCATTTTCTTCAGTTGTTGGTGTGTGTAGGCGGAATGGGTCCATTTGAGAATGGCGCTAGGAGGAGCTGCGTCGGGACTGCGACTGGGCCTATGCATGTCGGCATGGGGTCATACATGGGCGGCGTCAAGGTTATGTCGGCTTCTCCGACGTTCGTGGCCGACGGTACTGGTGCTAGGACGGTGGCTGAGAACGGCGTCGGGAGTGGCTACGTGGTCGGTACGCATGGGCATGTGTATGGGGCCGGTGGGACTCACCCAGGTGGCGGTGAGGTTCTGCCGAATTTTGTGGCGTTTGTGGGCGGTGGTGGCTCTGCTACTGCGGTCGCCACCGCACACATCGAGGATGTGGGCGCGGAGCATAGCGGTGTCACAAGCCTGGGTGTGAATGTTCCCGCTGGTGGAGCTTCTCCCGTGTTGGTGATTTCGTGTAGAGGTCTCAACCTAATAAGGTAGATTCCTCCTGTGTTTTACAATGCTAGTCCCTGGATCAATAGCTAGCATCCACAGTTAAGATGTAATATCAAGAAACAAAGGTCATAATATAACTTTATAACCAGGAATAACATAAGTTTATTACATCCAACATAGCTCATTTGGATATTACATTACATTTGCAGCGGAATATCTATAAGTATGGGTCCATCATCTTCAAAGTGCCACAGGCAGATGTTGGTTGTAGACTTTGTAATCCTAAACAATCAATCTTCACCAAAAACAATCAAACCTGCAACATACAAGTTACAGCCACAAAGGGTCAATACATTTGAATTGTATTGGCAAGTGATACTATATTAGTATAGTGGAGTCTATCATCTATATGCATTTGGCTAAGTGGAGTTGAGGCTTGCATTGCTCAAAATAGATTTTTCCTTAACATTTGAAAATACTAAGTTTTTGCTTTGACAAAATCATTTTTCTCAACCAAAGATTGAAGATCCTTTACAAGGCATCTCTCAATCAAAGATTGAATGTTTCAAACAACCCTTGTTCAATCCACAAGTTTTAACTTAGAAATTTGAATGATGAGATTCTTGATTGCTTCCATGTCTTGATGCTCAAATTGTCCTTTACCAGGGACATGGCTAAGTACTTAGATTTTACACTCTGCAGAGGTGGTGCACTTTCCCCACAAGACTTGGTTTCCCAAGACAAGATCTTTCAGAAGCCTTCCCTTAGACCAAAATGGACGCGTTCCAACCTATCAAACACTACCACCAACTGTCCATATGGCTAAGTTCTTGCAACCTATATGATCATGGCAGAGCCCATATTGCCAAGTGGTTGCACTTGAAGCTTCTCAACATTTGACATCTCAAATCCCTTTGTTCCTAGGTAGCCATCCACAAGTGAGATACACAAGGTTCACCAGTCCCCTGGCCTTGTGTAACCACTCAACCAAAAACCACCAAGCAAGCCCATTCCACCCAGGTGATTCATTAACTTAGTTGTTTTATTAAACAAAATCACAAGTCCTTAGACTTAGAATATTTTCCATAGTGTGAATATATTTTCCACCCATGTTTTCTATTAGCTAGACTAAGCTTGATAGTAGTAGGAATATTTAACTTAGGAAAATCCTACTAAGGATTCATCTACTAGGTTTTCCTATAGCAAGGTTCATACTTAGCAAAAACCATGCAAGTTTTACTTAGAGAAAAATCACTAATGCATAGAGAAGTAATGGGACAAAAAGTATGAAGCATCACTTGCCTTTTTGGTAGGGAATGGTGGTTCACTCCTTGATCTTGCTAGTCTCACACTTCACTACAAGTCAATAAAGAAAACACACATTCAATTCACATTCCAAACCAAAGTCAAACAAACAATTTTTCACACACAAAGTAATGGAATCTAAGTCATGCATAAGCATGCAAAGGTTGGTTCTATTGCAAGGATGGTCTCCACTAGGCTTCTAAACTTTGTAAGTTCCAAATTGGTCATTTACCAAAATGGCAAAGTCATTTGCAAATGGGTTTTATCCATAAACCATTTTTAAATCCATTCATCATTTCATGTGGTGAAAAATGTTTTTATCAAGGCAAAACTATTAAGTTGTTCACCAAATGAGTTGCTAATTTGCAAAAATTGGTGTTTTGGGTCAGTGGGTTTGATCAAACCATTTTCTTAAAGTTTTCTTTCCATAAACATTTTTATAACAAAAACCATTCTTTTTATTTGGCTAGAAAATGGCTAAGTCAAGTAATCTAACCTAAATCTTTCCAAAATCATTTTTAACACCAAGGGTTGGTTCCTAGGGTCAGTAAGGTCACAACAAACCATTTTGCAAAAGTTTTAACCCTAAAATCAATTTTAAACAATTTTTTTATACTCCAAACAAGCATACATTTGATTCTGCAAAAACAAGCAAGTTAACAGATACTATTTACTAAACCAAGGGTATGGTTGGCTAGGGCTTGCTCTCCTGAATCCATTGATATAAAATTTGTAATTTTTGGACGTGTGGTTTGAAAGTTACAGGGGTTTGAAAATGGCATTTAAATCTGTTTTCAATTTCTGTTTTAAACTCGAGCTGGCCACGCGTCGTTGTTTCATTGGTCGATACCGGTTCGGCCGGATCGGCATCGTGAACCGCAGGATTTAACTGGAAACGTGCGGCGCAGATCGTTCGATACCCCTTCGCTCACTTTCTTTCCTAGCCGCTGGATTATGATCTAACGGTTCCTATCATATAGCCAGGAACTGGCGGTGCAAGGCCAACGGCGAGCGGCGGAGCGGCCAGTTGGCGGCGACGCTGGCGAGGCAGGAAGCGAAACAGGGAGGGAGAAAGCTCACCGAGGTCGCGAGGATGAGGTGATGCTGGTCGTGTGGTCGTCGTGGCAATGGGCGCACGGGAACGGGCGGAATTCCTCACCGGAGTTGGTTCTGGCGGCGGGTGGCTCTGGTCGAGGTCGAGGACGTCGCTGGAGATCGCCCTAAGGCAAAATGAAGGCACGGTCAGATGCGCAGGATCAAGACAATGCTATGTACGTGATCGAGAAGTCAAGGGGCGGTCTGATTTCACCTGGGGAACGCGCCGGAGTTGGAGACAGACGCGGCGGTCCTCGGAGTTTGTCGAGGACGGTGTTCTGGGGCGCCCACGGTCGAACGAAGAGCACATGGAGGATTGTCTGGGAGTGGGGAGTCTGCTAGTGTGCTCGGGGAGGCAGGAGGTGGTGAGTGTTGGCCGGAATTTGGGAAGGAAGCTCGTCGGAGCAGTGATGATGCAGGGAAAAATAATCGCAGCCTGGGGGCAGAGAGAGGGAGGAGCTTGAGGGGAACGGAGGAGAAGGCGCTGGCGTTTTATCGAGCATGGTTAAAGCGAGGTAAAGGCCCGGCATTATGATGAATTGAAGCCGCGGGATTACTGTAGAAAACGGCGACGAGGGGGGGAGAAGGAGTCGTGCGGGTGGGGAGGAAGAACAGGAGGAGTGGGGTCCGCTGGTCAGTGGGAAAAGAAACGAGGGGGAGGTCCACCGGTCAGTGACTTAACGGGTTGCTTCTGTGGTGAGGAAAAACGGTTCGGGGAAGAGGGCAGATGGGCTGGACTGGGCTGGGGTGGGCTTTAGCTAGGCTGGTCGTTTTACTCTTATTTTTTTCTGTTTGCTTTGTTTTATCTTTTCTATTTTCTATTTTCTAATTTGAATTTCATCCAACTATTCAAGCATTCAAATAATTCAAACAATTCAACAATTGTAATGAGATTTTGGTTCTGTTTATCAATATAACCAATCTCAAAATAAAACAATATTTTTATTCATTTTTAGGATCTATTTAATAATTAAATAAAATAGACCATAGTCATTTAATCAAATATGGTTTGATTTATTTAATAAAATCTTCATTTGAAATCCAAATATTTTCAAAACCAAATCAGTAGGTTTTATTTGAAAATATTGAATACTTGGAAACTTGTTTAAAACAAATTAACCTTTTATTTAAGGGTCCATTATTAATTAAATACAATAGACCTTCATTAGTAAATCAAATAGGATTTGTTTTATTAAAAACTTTATTTTGAAACTAATATAGTGCCAAAACCATTCAGTAGGTTTTATTTGTGAATATCAAATATTTAGAAAACTTATTTAAATTAATTTAATAAGTTTTGATGTTTTATTCAAAATGGTAAAACCTTTTATTTAAATAAAATTTGGATATTAATTCCTTATTATTTTATTTAAATAAACCTTTACTATTTTTATTCAAAAAAAATGTTTTAATTCCAAAGTTTGGTCAAGGTTTAATTTGGCTTTATAAAATAATCCTTATTTATGAATCCACCTTTTCTTTTGAAAACAAAATCTTTTTTATTTAAAGATTCAAAATAGTAATTTTAAAACATTTTAATTTCCTTTAATAAATGTTTATCTTTATGAATCCCTTTAGGATTTTATTTAATCAAAATAGATTTGAAGTTCCATTTAAACTCAAAAAGTTTCTTCTGGCCTTGAAAATCAAACAAAGTTTTATTTATCCATTTATTTTTCACATTACAAGATTTGGAAAATCTTGGGATGTGACATTTCGCTGGATGCAATGGAGGGGCCTGAGAATGGTAAGTGTAACATCCCATCCAAACGCCGGCTCCAGGGGTGTCACTCCTGGCAGCTTACTAGGATCTCTAGACTGACCTCATAGACCAACACTAGTCTTTTTTACGCACTTTGTCCTCACTCGTGCGCCTGATACCCACTTCCTGGTCGGTCACTCATCCTTAAATTTCTCTAGGTCAAGCACACTTAACCTTAAAGTTTTTTTAGATGAGTTTTTGAAAAAAAAGTTGCAACTTATTGGTATGCGTATCCTATCAATCCTATTAATCCATGTGTCTCTATCTCACATACACCCACCCTTAGAAGATCGATGCCCTCATCGATCAAGCACAAGCCAAGAACATTTCCTCTTGGCACACGTCTGTTCGTCCAGTGCCGGCACATGTGCCATGTCGTGTCCACACCAGGCCACATGCACCATGCTCCACATATCCCGCCACTAACCCACATACACCCGTTTAACCGTGAGGATTGTCTCTGATACCACTTTATAACACCCCGTCCAAACGTCGGCCCTAGAGGTATCACTCCTGGCAGCTTACTAGGATCTCTAGACTGGCCCACAAACCAACATTAGTCTTTGGGGATTTCTATTTTTGTGCCCTTGGTTCGTTAGTTGTACTCACTTTTTCCCAGCCGCTTAACTTTTCCTCACTTTTCCCCTTGCCATGTTAAGAAACCCTCGCGGGTGCTCGCAGGCGCTCGGACAGAGGGATGCCGTCAGGTCAAAGGCTTGACCGTTACATGCTGACTGGTGGCACCGCGTTGGGGCGGGTCGAGCATTGAGCATTACGTTACGAGGCATCGACTATTACATGCCTGACCGGTGGGGCCGCGTTGGGACGGGTCCTGCATATGTGGTTAAGGGTGGGGCCGTGTTGGGACGGGTCTTGCATACATGGTGAAGAGTGGGGCCGCATGGAGACACGTCAGACCGGCCATTCTCGCTCACCCAAAGCATTCACTTCTCCCCGAGCCTGGAACAGCTCCCACACTGCCGCTCCGTTGCCCCGCTGTCATGCCCTCCTACCTTATGTCGTCCTTGGCCCTAGAGCCGCCGCCTTCCCCTAGCCGTGGAGCCTACTCCACCTCCGGCTATGCTCCCGCCTTTGCTAGATCTACTCCTTTCGCGGAACAGTATGCAACGCCGGCGGGTGCACCGTCCATCCCCGTCGAGCACAAAGAAGATTGGGTGGAATCGCAGGGATCTAACGCATGGATTCCATCTGAGTAAGCATCATTTCCCTTTTGTGGGTTGATTATTCGTAGTATTTGAACACAAATCGCTGGTGCTCAACTAACTACCTTGATTTTCGAATAGGATTGATCCAGTGCTACCATAATTCATGGTTGTGAACAATATCTCTCTGGATTTTACTTCTCAGCGGTGGTTTCAACCTCCATAACTCTCAGAGATAGATAAAATCTCCCTAAAATCTATTGAAAATTCCCCTGGAGCAGTGCCAATTCAGTTGGTTTGCAAGAGTGTTTATAATGATGAAACTCTCGTGGTCTGAAACTATAACTGACACAACTCTCTCACGGCTAGCGATTCACTTTCAAATTAAAAAAATATACAACTCTTAATGTACAAGAGTGTTTATAATTGACCCAACTCTTGAACACTTTCAAATTAAAAAAATACAACTATTAATGTAAAAGAGTGTTTATAATTGACCCAACTCTTGAACACTTTCAAATTTAAAAAAATTATACAACTCTTAATGTAAAAGAGTGTTTATAATTGACACAACTCTTGAACACTTTCAAATTTAAAAAACCATATAACTCTTAATGTAAAAGAGTGTTTATAATTGACACAACTTTTGAACACTTTCAAATTGAAAAAATTATACAACTCTTAATGTAAAAGGGTTTATAATTGACACAACTCTTGTACACTTTCAAATTTAAAAAAAAATATACAACTCTTAATGTGAAAGAGTGTTTATAATTGACACAACTCTTGAATACTTTCAAAGTTAAAAAAACCATACAACTCTTAATGTAAAAGAGTGTTTATAATTGACACAACTCTTGAACACTTTCAAATTGAAAAAATTATACAACTCTTAATGTAAAAGAGTGTTTATAATTGACACTACTCTTGAACACTTTCAAATTAAAAAAATTATACAACTCTTAATGTAAAAGAGTGTTTATAATTGACACAACTCTCGAACACTTTCAAATTAAAAAATATACAACTCTTAATGTAAAAGAGTGTTTATAACTGACACAACTCTTGAACACTTTAAAATTTAAAAAAATTATACAACTCTTAATGTAAAAGAGTGTTTATAATTCACACTACTCTTAAACACTTTCAAATTGAAAAATTATACAACTCTTAATGTAAAAGAGTGTTTATAATTGACACTACTCTTGAACACTTTCAAATTGAAAAATTATACAACTCTTAATGTAAAAGAGTGTTTATAATTGACACTTCTCTTGAACACTTACAAATTGAAAAATTATACAACTCTTAATGTAAAGGAAACGGGTGTTTACCTTTGAACTCTTTGAAATCACACTTAGGACATGGAGTGAAATATAATGCAAAAATTATACACCTTTGAACACTTTTCCTTCAAATTATATTCAAAATCATTTGTTTATGGAGTTATAGCATCGGTGGCAAACTCGTTATTTTGCATGGATAGAGGGTGCCCCCCGACAGATACATGGGTTATCCTGTCCGCTAGATCACAAATGATCAATCAGAGGATCAACGGTTGGTGGGTACGATACGCGTGACAACTGTCACGACCAATCAGAGCGTAGCAGCCAAGATGAGCACAAGTGTGAGAGTTTGTCACAAAGAGGGAGGGGAAACTGAGTAGAACTTAAAAACCAAGGGCAAAACTGACAAGGGGGTTCAAATATAAAACAAAGGGAGATTTAAAAAATGGAAAATGCTTCTTTTATACAATAAAATACATATTGGCACACATCAAACTATTTTAAATTCAAATATACATCAGTTTGACAATTAGTGCCTCATTCAGACAAATTATGTTTTGGGGAGAGGCTTGAGTAGAAAGCCATGAACCTTCATAGATAGTAGGTGATTTGAGAAGTGGTGATTTAGGTTAAAACTTGATTTATATACATTTCCTATGGTGACATGTCACATAATAAAACTCCCTGGGTAGATGCCACTATGTTTTGATCTTTTTTAATTTGTTGTGCATAAAATGACTCAATTGGCTAGCTAAAACCCATTCGTTGACTCTCTGTTGACCAGCCACCGGAGGGTAAAGTGAGTATATTGCACACGGCAGTGTTAGTACTGGAGGGCAAAACTGAGTATAACCAAACTGCCAATGCTACACTCGAGGGTATAACTGAGCACAACTAAGTGGCCAAGGTTAGACACGAGGGGGGAAACGTGACGCACGGTACGCGTGTCGCGGTGCACGGGGCGGTAGCGGACGCGTGTGTCCGTGCACGGTGCAGTAGCGCACGCGGTTACGCGATGCACAGTGGTGCAACGAAACGTCTCCTCCCTTCACCTTTATAGAGGCCTCCTCACTCTCACTCATCACTCACTCGCTCACTCATTCACGCAACCATCTCTAATGTCCCATCACCTTCTGCAAACCCCCAAGAAAACCCCAACCACGCCGGCGATGGAGAAGAACAGAGCGGTAGCCATTGTTGCCTCCAAGGCGGCCGACGAGGAGGCCCCCATCCTCGTACTGGCCCCCGTCGAGGCATTGAAGGCAGTCGCCATCCCTGTACAGACCCCCGTCCCCGCTTCCGCCATAGCCGCCAACGAGGAGGCCCCCGTCCCCGTACAGGCCCCCGCTGTTCTCCTGCAGACCCCACACGGCTGGGACCCCTATGGGGACAACGATTACATCAGGCCGGAGAACCCCTTCGACACTAGCTTAGACGACCCATGGTCGGAGGTAACTAGGGGTTTCTCCCCTTCCTTTGTTCTTCCCACATTCCCATCGTTGGATGCTAGATTGTGTGTTATTAGGTCTCGGCTAATCGGTGCATGCTAGGTATTTTTATAGTAGCTAATCCTCTTGTGTTAGATCTTGTATTTCGATGAATGCCCCTAGTTGGGATCAGTACTAGCACCGATCTGTAGTTGGGATCAATACTAGCACCAATCTGTAGTTGGGATCAGTATTCAATTTGGTTTGAGATTTAGGGATTGGGGAATAATCAGGGGATCTCAATCGGTTAATTTATGCAAGTAATCAATCACGGTATCTCAATCATGTCCTTATTGCATGCTAATGTTTTTGTAATAGGTGGAAAGCAGCGACGTCTGCAGCACCGACGAGTCCATGGATACCAAGACTCGTCAGGTGCTGAGGAAGATGAAGTCCGTCCAGTTCAATGGCTTCTTCGCTGGCGACGTCTACAGGTGCCCCTTCTGCACTAGGAGCCTCGCCACCGACTTCAACTCCCTCGTGATTCATGCCGAGGACGTGAAGACCTGCGTCCCGTCAAAGAACGCCAACACCTTCAGAGCCCAGCACAAGGCGCTCGGTTTTCACCTCCGCAACCTCCAGAAGGTGGCCATCAAGGAGGGTCGCATGCCCCCGATCAAGCCCAAGGCGCCCAAGGTCAAGGGACTGGGCAGCAGGAAGTGGAGGAAGCGCCACAGGGAGGAGGCGGAGGCCCTCCTAGCGCAGGCCATGAGGGGCCACTGATCCTGTGCTGATGCTGCTGTTGTAAAGAAGCTTCTTTTGTTTTGTTGTATGTGTTGAACTTGTAAGTTGTTGCTGCTGAGCAGGCTAATTGTCGAACCTGGTTTAAGTATCGTACTATATAATCCTTTATCAGCTGTTTTATCTACATCTGTTATGTTCATCTACATATTTATGGTGTTGGTTAGATTTGCTGCCAGATTGGGAAAAGAGGACCAAAAGGAACCATGAATGAAGAGAGCACTACTAGGAAAAGGGCTATAGGTAATCCGCACATCCGTGGCTCACATGGTTAAAGTGCCCCATGGGTAAAATAGGCGTGGATCACCTGTGGGCGTGCGTACGAAGGTCAAGTTCGGCAGGCACGTCTTCAACCACGTAACGGAGTTCCCCTGCGTGAAGCAGCCGGAAGGCAGTGAGAAGGAAGACTACTACGCACTCCATCACATGAGGGCATTCCTACTAGACCAGCAGAATTCTACGCTGCCAAATCATCTCAAACAGTGGGCCGAAGCCAAGGCCAAGATCACTGATTCAGATATTAGACAAGAGATGTATCGCATACAACAGTAGTTTGGGGAAATCATCTTTCGTGATGTCATGACTTCGGGGGGGGGGGGGGGGTCTTCTACGGAGGAAATATCCCGAATAACCGTGACATAGAAGATCGCCTAGAGATACAGGGTGACTATAGGAATTTCATGACGAGACAAGGTGTCCTCCCGTTCCCTGAGCCGAGCCAGAAGGCTTGATGTTGGCCTAGTTGTAGTTCCAAACTATAGATGACCTTTGTGTGTGTGTGGACAAAGAGTACATGCTACTAATTATATTATTAGGTTTATGAATCATCGCTTACTTCTTTTGCTTATTATTATTATATATGAATCAATGCTTGGTTTTTTTGCTTACTCTTTGGTCCTTTGCTCACTTTGGTCCTTCTTTTTTCCTTACTTTATTAGTCTTTTTCAATAATGTCAAAGATTGAAATGTCGTGGCACACTATATATGTGAATGTGCTACGACGGGATTGTGAGCCTTGTGATATGCACAAGTCCAGGTCTTGTGCATCCTACTTGGCTCACCATTCCGTCATAGCATATTCCTATGTCCAACGACCTATGTATATATATGAGGCATTCTTTTTAAGTTACTTTGGTCTTTTTCGAGACTAATGTTGATGATTGAAATATCGTGGCAAACTATATATGTGAATGTGCTACGACGGGATAGTTAGCCTTGTGATATGCACAAGTCTAGGTGTTGTGCATCCTACTTGGCTAACTGTTCCGTCGTAGCATATTCATGTGTCCAATGACCTATGTATATATATGAGGCATTTTTTCGAGTTATTTTGGTCTTTTTCGAGAATTATGTCGATGATTGAAATGTTGTGGCACACTATATATGTGAATGTGCTGCGATGGGATTGTAAGCCTTGTGTTATGCATAAGTCCAGATGTTGTGCATCCTACTTGGCTTACAGTTCCATCGTATCATATTCCTGTGTCTAACGACCTAGTTATATATGAGGCATTCTTTTTGAGTTACTTTGGTCTATTTCGAGAATGCCGATGATTAAAATGTCGTGGCACACTATATATGTGAATGTGCTGCAACGAGATTGTAAGCCTTGTGCTATGCACAAGTCCAGGTGTTGTGCATACTACTTGGCTTACGGTTCCGTCGTAGCATATTTCTGTGTCCAACGACCTAGTTATATATGAGGCATGCTTTTTGAGTTACTTTGGTCTTTTTCGAGAATGCCGATGATTGAAATGTCATGGCACACTATATATGTGAATGTTCTATGACGGGATAGTCAGCCTTGTGAGGTCCAGGTGTTGTGCATCATACTTGGCTGACCGTTCGGTCATAGCATATTCCTGTGTCCAACGACCTAGTTATATATGAGGCATGCTTTTTGAGTTACTTTGGTCTTTTTGAGTTGGGAGTAAGTGTATCTTCATATGCTACTTTAATTATACATGTTTTTCAATCACCGGTTAATTATTATTGTCAACTTGTAGATGACGTGGTACGTAGTGTACAAGGGATGGGTTTTCGGAGTCTACGATGATTGGGAAGACTGCCGGAGACAGGTGCACCATTTCAGCGGCAATAGCTACAAAGGGTACAACACTATGGAGGAGGCGAAAGCTAGATACACACGCTATCTAGCGGGACTTAGGACGAGGAACCGGATGAAGACCTACACCTTCGTCGCGGTGATGCTTATCGTCTTTGGTTGTTTATCCTGCGCTTGTTTCTAGCTAGTTTAGATGTCTAGGCGAGCTTCCGAGCTCTAACTTGTTCGAGACACATGTATTCACATGTCACCAACTACTTTGTAACTTGATCAAAACAATGTAACTTATACTATGTATTCATGGATGGGTCTTATCTATATGTATTTGTTTTAATCTTGTTTTGCAAATTGAGTATTTATATATATATATAATTGTATATCTTATATCTGTGTGTGTATATCTGCATATAATATTGTATATAATATGTATTGTATATCATCTGGTTCTGAAATTAAAAAAACAAAAAAACGCTGTGACGCACATGGCATAGCTTTAGTGGCGCACTGTAACTAAAGCGCACTTGCGCAGATCAGTGGCGCATTGCAATGTGCGCCACAAAAGATCTTGCCCGTAGCGCACCTGCCTTCCTAGCCGTGGCGCACTGGCAGGTGCGTTACGCCTATCTCGATATAACCGTAGCGCACCAGGCAGTGTTCTACGGGTAGGAAATAGCCGCAGCGCGAGGCTAGTGGCGCACGGCTAGTGCGCCACGGATGCTCTTTTCAGGTGCGCCACCAATTACCATTTTCCTAGTAGTGGAGAAGCTGCTCTAGATTCGCTGCCTTTTTGGGCAAAAATAGTGACATAAAGGGGAAAAAGCTCTCTTAAACGGGCCATTCATAAAAATAACAAAAAGGAAATTTTCTAATTTAGGCGACAGAGCGCACGTAACTACCATACGCGTCCCACATGGTCCCGCACCACATCCTCCAAAACACGTTCCCAATAAGCCGGCCCCACACCATGGGGGGTCCTACTATGGGACCCGACTGAACGTGGCCCCACATGTCATCATGCAACGGTGGTGGGTCCTACTTGTCGGCACGTAATGGCGAGGGTCCACTACGGGACCCATCTGAATGCGGCCCCACTTGTCAGCATGTAACGGCGAGGGTCCACTAACGGGACCCGAGGGAGAGCGAGTTTCAGACCGATGTGAGAGTTCCATAATAGGAGCTGGACAAAAATGAGGAAAAACTAAGCGGATGGGGAAAGTGAGTACAGCTAACGAACCAGGGGCACGAAAATAGAAATTCCTAGTCTTTTCTACGCATTTTGTCCTTACTCGTGTGCATCTAGTACCCACTTTTCGGTCGGTCACCCATCCTCAAAGTGCTTTAGGCCAAACATGCTTAACCTTAGAGTTCTTTTTAGATGATGAAAGAACATGTTGGGCCCCCATGTGTGGTTTTGGTAATTAATGACAATCTTTATGGACTAATGTGTGTATTAAGTTGTACTTGTAGGAATTGTCCATTGGCATTGCTTGGAGCATGTGTTGACTTCAAGATAGATGAAATGAGAAGAAGATGTGTTGTGCAAGCTCAAAATGCGTCATCTATAGAAGATCTCATGTTTGATGCTTGCCATCCTCGGTGATCATGGATCGATGATGAGGAATCAAGAAAGGTGTCCATCTTGAGAAGGACAAGATCGTCTACATCGATCTCAAGTGGATTGCTCAAGGCAAAGGTATAATATTGATAGGTTTTCCCTTTTGCCGGTCTCATGTTTGTTGGGAGACCGGGTTTAGGATAGATAACCGTACTATCAAGAGGGGCTCTCGAATGAGTAACTCGGTCACATCGTTCGGAGAGAGATCAAACCTTTGCATACTTGCATCATCATATTTGGTTGTTATTTGGTCTTATCCATGTGAGGATATAGAGCTTGTGGTAATCTCCATAACAAGCTCTAGTCCATCAAAAACGGATTTCCCTTTTATATCTTATTGTGTTTTGATCTTGGAGGTTTTACCGGTTTGTATTTTAGAGATAGGTAAAACCTTCCATTATTTGGTTCTTACTCATGTGAGGATTAGAGCTTGTGTTAATCTCCATGACAAGCTCTCGTTCATCGAAAACGGATTTCATATGCATTTTCTATTACGTTTTTTATGTTGGAGGTTTTATCGGTTCATCTTTTTGATAGAGGTTAAACCTTTCGTCATTTGGATCTATCCTCCCTTGCTGGACTATAATGTTTCTTTGCATTATCTTTTAGAGCTTGTTGTCCTCTTCGAAACGAGCCCAAGATCATCAAAATCGGAGTCCGGATGCAAAAGTTATGGCCGTTTTCGTTCAGGGATGACCGGTAGTACCAGACCAGGGTCCGGTAGTACCGCCCCGTAGTACCGGTCGGTACTGAAAAAGGTGCGTTTGGCGACCTGGGATCCCCAGGGATTGTCCGGTAGTACCGGGAATGTCCGGTAGTACCGGGATTCGCGTTTTTTTGGCTTCAACGGTTGGATTTTCGGGGAACCTATTTAAGGGGCCTTCTTCCCCAATGGTTCCCTAACCATTCTTGCAAGTTTTCCCCTCCATTGTTGACCTTCTTGAGCTTGCTTTCTCTCAATCCCTCCAATGATTCTTGCATATTCTTGAGGGATTTGAAAGAGGAGATCTAGATCTACAATCCCACCAATCAATCTCTCCTCTAAGTGAGGGAAACATATTGGGATCTAGATCTTGGAGTCTTTTGTGGATTTCCTCCATTGTTCTTCCTCTCTTATTCCCCCATAAGCTTTTGTAGCTTTGGTGGAATTTGGGAGAGAGAGATTTGAGCACATTTGTGGTGTTCTTGCCATTTGCATTTGGTGCATCGGTTTGAGTTCTCTTTGGAGGATTTGATTTGAGTTACTCATTGGAGCTTGTCCCTCTTGGGTTCTTGGAACCCTAGACGGTTTGTGGCCTTGGTGGCATTGTGGCCTTGGTGGCATTTGTTGGGAGCCTCCAATTAAGTTGTGGAGTTGTGCCCCAACCTTGTGAGAGGTTCCGGTTGCCACCGACAAGTGCACCGATAGTGGAAGCGTGGATCGATCCCATTGGGGTGATATTCACCGGAGAATAAGGGAGGCCTTTTGTGGCGTTGGTGGTTTGATACCACCCCCTCTCCAAACGATACGTACTCCATGTTGGGAGGAACTCGGTAAAATATCGGTGTCCCCGCGTGCCTCGGTTATCTCTATACCCGAGCTCTTTACTTATGCACTCTACATTGTGATAGCCTTCGTGCTTGAAGTACTATATATCTTGCTATCACTTTGTTGCTTGTATTGCTTAGCATAAGTTGTTGGTGCACATAGGTGAACCTTAGTTGTTCTAGGTTGTGCTTAACAAAGTAAACACTAGTTTTATTCCGCCTTTGTTGAGCCACTCTAGGAAAAGTTTTAATCGCCTATTCACCCCCCCCCCCTCTAGGCGACATCCGTATCCTTTCAGATGAGCTTCCGGAAAAAAGTTGCAACTTATTGGTATAAGTATCATATCAATCCTATTAAGCCATGTGCCTGAATCTCATAGTAAAGATCTATTTTTTCCAATTTGCCTTTCTACTAAAAGCCATGCTAGTTTTTTCTTTGTTGATTTCGTATGTTTGTGCAGATGAGCAGCTCACGGTGCATGTTCTAATCCGGATGGTACTCGGTGAAGTCTTGGTCGCTATTGGTGGCACCGGCCCGAGGTACCGAACACGCTGGGGGGATGGTGGTTATGTGTCGATGGTGGAGAGCTCTGTTCGGCGGAGGTGCCATCCTGGTTGCTCTGGCGTGTTGATGGCCAGAAGCCGAGTTGTTGGGAGTGCCTCACAAGCAGAGGAAGGGGAGGAGGGCAATGGCCTCCTACTTTAGAAAATTGCTTAAATATATTTTTAGTTTTTATGATAACTTTTTTAGTATTACTTAAAGTTTAAGCATAAATCTTTGGACTTTCGGTGAAGACATTTGGAACTACTTATTTCTATTGATCGAGCAACCTATTTAGCATGATACTTATTCCTATCAATTTCTCTTGTGTACACGTGTACATACATATATACCTCTAGAATGAATCATAAAACAAATTATGAAAGTGACAGATTCATATGCATGTGCAAAAATTGAGTAGAAGAGTAGACATATTAGACAACGAATTAATAAGAGGATGGAATAGTCTCTACAACATGGATGGTGGGGGACAAGTACTACCGCTGGGAATCGAACGAGAGCTGCACCATTATTAGTATCCACTAATGAATACTCACAGCTTTGTAGAGCCACATGAGAGGCGGTATTGTTCTGCATATTTCGAGAGGCCACATAAATGGTGGCATTGAAAAAATATATTCAGAAATGTTAGAGTATTTGCTAGGGCGATGTTGATGTTGTTCCCCCATGATCGAAATTGAATGATGTATATTTATGGGTTTCTTAAATAGAACCTGCGTTTCCCGCTTTTCTATACAAAATTTTGGAGTATTTTTTCGAGAAATAGAAGTGAGACATAGGCCCAGTTCTTTTGGCGACTTCTCCGAGAAGCCGCCCTACCCCCAGCTTTCTGGGGAAGCCGGTTCAAAAAATTTACAAGGCTTCCAAAATGGTTAAGGCTAAAATAACTTGGAAGCCTAACAGAATTTTGGAACCGGCTTCCCCAGAAAGCTGGGGGTAGGGCGGCTTCTCGGAGAAGCCGCCAAAAGAACTGAGCCTATAGTAGGCTACAGATTGGGCCATCTATATTTTCTAGAACCGGAGCAGATTGGGCCAGCCCTGATCATATTATATTAGGACTAGCATAGCTGGAATCCCTGTCATTGTGCATTCTATGCTGGATGTGTTGCATAATGCATATGATTAGTGCTATATATTTTAGTTAATTTAGTGGTTAACCGTACAAATCCTTTCTCTCAACCGCCGTCATTTTGAGTCGAAGCACTGCCATGAGACTTAATAGCTGCTTCGTTGCTGTTCTGTTTTTTTAGAAAGAACTCTGACACACTGCTCTATTAACCCCATTCTGAAGAAACTAAGTATCTGTTTAACTAACCACTTTCGAAAAAAAGTCTGACAGTACGTAATTCCACATCCTCTGTCTGTCTGGAAACGAAAAAGGGGGGGAAAAAGTCACCACCACCGGCCACATCTTTTCTAACCAATACCTGTCGGCAGGAGGTAGCTCACAAATTAAGCATACAGCAGATATGTTTCATGGACGTGACTTTTGATGTTCAAACGCTGTGGACGTAACGACTCGATTTCGTTGCTTTCGGTCTGAAGCATACAATCTAACTGAAGCAGGGTTAGATCGTCAATATATGCTTCATACATGCATCAGTATGTAAGTATATGTACTTGATTCAATTAGCCAATGTGCATACGTGCGTTTTCGCTGCATGCGTAGTTGCGTAGCTTTAGCTAGAGCGCCTGAAAAGACATACTACCACTATCTGTCAATCAGTCTTGTTGATAACAAAAATAAGAAAGAAAGTCATCATTATCATTACTAATAACAACTTATACGGTAGCTGGCAGAAAAGCAAAGTGGTGTTGACGAGGGTGCAGTGGCATGCAAAAGGGAGATCGATCGAAGAGAAATACACCTACCAGCACAGCGGCCGGTCGATCAAAGGTTCTTTTGTTATGTGTTACAGGTGGATGCATGGGATATATTAATTCTACGTACGTACGTACTCCTGGTAGGTAGCTAGTACATGTATGTATGTATGCGTAATAGCTTGATGCCAAGGAACTTCACTTGCTTTTGCTGCGATCGATCGATCGATCGATCGGCGAATTGAAGAGACTTTATATCTTTGCTTTGCTTTGCCTGTTGTCGGCGCGCGCCAAGCTGATACTACTGGAGAAAGAAAGTGTCCACTCTCTGTCAAATCCATGCTCGATCTGGAGTATGCGTAGTGCGGTTCCTTTCCTTTACCTAATAACCCCCTTCCATTCGCTGCAAACTATAGTATATGTATATACACGAAAAATACGTACGTACGTACCACACAACGTACATTGTGTGTCTGAGTGTTCGATCAGTAGCTAGCTAGTACAGGAAGCTATAGTAGCTAGTACAGGAAGCTATAGCTAAAGAAGAGGCTGACTGACTGATTTGGGTGGTCACGTGGCGCCACGTCGTCATGCGATCAGTGACTTTCTTATAACTTGTGCGAACTGTCAGGGAGACGAGAGTACGGCTTGCCACCTGATTATATAGCTCTCTGGAGGGCGATCTTCCATCTCTCTTCGAGAGAAAAGGAGAGAGCAGAGGCTGGTGGCGGCGGCCTGTCCTCACCTGACCAGACCTGGGCAAGCAGATCGAGCGGGCGACTCTCTCTCTCTCTCTCAAGCTCAATTGGCTGACTGAGTAAGTATTCTTTACGAGCTCAGCTATCTTGTGTACGGGAACCACCACCACCTTTTCTTGTCCCTCTCCGACCCTGGACGGCGGAGGAGGATGATGCGCCGGCCAGCCGGACGGCGTTTCGTCGCCGACTCCGGCAACAGCCGACAAGCGTAGACCTCCACTTCCATCGTATTCAGTTCCATGAATTCCTTCCCGGCATAGTATGGGAACTCACCGGGTTCATTGGGAGTTTGGGACCCCAAATTCCATTCCACATGCTTTCTTGGTCTTTCAGGTTCAGGTTCCCACCTAACAACATTTTTTACCTCCATTCATTTCGTCACTCAATACCATTACCTACCGTGTTTACTTTTCCATATAGTACTACTTCCACATCACGGTTTGTAGGATGTTTTAGAGAAACTAGAAAATATGTCCGTGCGTTGCAACGGGAGAGAAATAAATAATTTGTGTGAGGGAAACTCACAAAGTAATCCATTGTTAATAGTTTCGTGTTTGGCATGATCTAGTCAGTTTTGGGACGACCACGTCATAGTTTGTGGTCATGCGCACTTGACTCTACCTGCGGTCATGCGCACTTGACACTACTTCCACTGCCCACTGGTCAGCCTGGCCACCCGATACGCCAATGCTAGCAAAGCCATGTGTTGTCATCGTCAGCTCAACCTATTTCGCCTCCTTTAGGGTCAGAGAGTCGAGATGTGGATGTATGGCACACAAGTATGACACCGAGGCCTTCCCGACAAATTCCCATTAAATTGAAGACGTGACATGCAACTCATGTAAATCGACGAAGCAGCAGTGAATAGTTATTGAGCAAACTGGTTCCGGTTCATATCAAATAAAGTATTTTGAATTTAGGAGTATATCACTTCATATCAAATAAAGTACTTGCCATGTACACCATGGAATATTTTTATTAGATATTTAATCTTCATTAACTCGAACTCAATGCATGCCAGTGAGGACAACTTTATAAGCATCTGATTCAAATATTTTTCATCTGACACAAGATAAATGAACAAATCTTTACCCATGAATACGAATAACTCTCTGACCTCTCTTCACGCCTCCATCACTCCCACTCTTCCTCCTGCCTCAGGCAGGCTGGCGGGTTGAAGACGACATCGAGCGAGGGCTTGCATCCAAAAGCATCAACGAAGAGCCCTGCTCCATGCTTCTTGAAGCTCCTCTTCATGGTGTCGGTCACCTGCTCAAATCTTGCACTTTTGCCCCTACCGCCTCCCGGTGTTGCGGTGATATTCATCACTCCCACTCTTCCTCCCGCCTCAGACAGGCTGGTGGGTTGAAGACGACATCGAGCGAGGGCTTGCATCCAGAATCATCAATGAAAAGCCCTGCTCCATGCTTCTTGAAGCTCCACTTCATGGTGTCGGTCGCCTGCTCGAATCGTGCACTTTTGCCCCTACCGCATCCTGACGTTGCGGTGATCTCATCGGCTGGTAGTGGCTTCTGTTTGAGAACATAGAATTGGGATGTTATATGACTTCCTTCTGATGGTTATGCTTTTGTATATCATGAAAAGAAGAAGTGCATCCAAGCTAAATGGATGGTACCTCAGCTCAACTACTGCTAAAGATTGTCCGTGACCCCCAACAATTAGATCATGGAACATATTGCTGCTCCTTCCGAAGGGTTTGCCAATGGTCATAAAAAAGTCATCATTTATTAATCTGAAATAGAATAATTTTAACAAACTCCAGTGACCTTAACTAAAATCATCTAGATTCAGAAATTAGAACCAAAGCATTCTGTATGCTCTGACACCATGCTTCTCTTTCCTAAAGCCCGACGGATCTTCCAATGATGAACAATTATAACCCTAGATGTGATTCATTCTAATTCACTATGGACTATTTCATTTGTAAGGCTAGAGAACATAGTGGATTGTAGCTAAATTTTTTCAAATGGTAAAGCATTATTTAGAGATTTGGAAGTAATACTGGCCAGCAAATGAAAGATAGAATAGTATAACGCCAACCATGCCTAGGTTTTTTATAAAATTGCATTGTTGACATAGAAGGGCCGATTGAATTCTACATGCCAAAATTGGTCTACATCAGACTCAATGCTACATATAACCCGTATGCATCTATGCGCTGACAAAATACACTTGTTAATCATATAAATATGAAAATACATTGTAAAATCAACATGTGATTTTATGAAACAAACTACAGAAAAATAGACTCAATAGCCTTACCAGCTCCTTGTGACCCTCCTGCGACACTGTCCTGCCATCCTGAAATCTCCATGAGAAATAAAAAAAAAAAAAGAGAAATGTTACTGTGGAAGCAAAAAATGCTGTGCAAAATTGAACGTCCAGTTATTCTAAGCCAAAGTTAATTCACAAACAATGACATTTAAAAATAGAGGTGATTCCTGAACCACTATTGCAATCAGATGGACATAAACTTAGTATATTTCAGAGATAAAAGAGAACTTTACGTGTGTAGAAACAATACTTTTTTCTCCTCAAAGTTCACATTTTTATATTTACTAAAAAGCTGTATATGTGTACAACATTGCTGTGATATACCACCGTGTAGTGCAGCTGGTCAAAATGTATAACATAATTAAATATATGGATTTCATTGGGTTTTCAATCCTACTACATGGAGGTACATAGGTAAAATTGGATAAATTACCTTCAAAGAAATACGTCATAAGAGAGAGAAACAATAGAGAACAAAGCAAGCACAAAGATGCCTTAAAAAATAGTCATTCCGTGTTCTGACCTAACTCAATTCAGGGATTTTGGTGCTGCTTAAGAGTATTCAAAGAATGATCGGTCCAAACGAATCTAATGCTTTTTTTTGCATATGAGGCAACATTCAAAGTGACAAGTGTAGATGGTAATATGGTGTACCACAAAATGCTGCCGAGCTCCTATTTACTATCAAGAACAGATATAAGCTGGCTTGACTTGGCAGGAAACTATTTTTTTTAACAAATTTCAGTTCAAGTGTGTCTTTCCAATATTTTCCATATCGAGTCTTGGACTTCTGCAACAAATAAGCACATCAAGATCCGTAAAAACAGACTGGGCATCTACATTGATGCCTTGGTGAGACGTCCAAACCTATTAGGGATTGGATGTTGAACCAAACAAGGGCTTACCAATTCAAATGTCTATACCTCCTGACCAAGCCCAGGTTGCGGATGCCGGATTACGTAGTGTACCTCGCCTTCGCCTCCGCCACTCCATCTGCAGGATCGAATTTAAACACAGACACATCGATCAATCAAAGTCAGAGAACATGGCAGCTGGACGGAGAAGATATTGAGGAGCCAAGAAGACTAACCTTCTGCAGCCAAAAATGCGGGGAAGGAGGAGAAAGACATCGTGTGCATGCCCTCCGGTCTTGCTGGTGAGGGAGGAGCAAGATGGACGGCGCGGCGGTGTTTTCGGTGGTGTCAGCAACGGTCCTGTAGTCGGAGGTATCGCGACATCGACAGCTGATGTGGTCGCCGTTTCAAGAGAGCTACACACAACCAAATATCCTCTAAAATTTGATGAAAGAGTGTGAGTAAGTCGGAGTACCGTGGCATATGTCAGTATAACTTTGTAAATTCCTCCACCAAATTCATCAAGTCTTACTCTTTCTAACGGAACAAAGAAAGCTGACTAATCAAAGGGAGAAGATAGAAAGTAGCAAAGCACCTTGAGGAAGAGGCTGCCGAGCTTGGAGCAAAGGGAGTACATGTTCTGGGCGCCGATATCCTGTTACTGCTTCATGGCCTCATGCTCCTCATCCCTGACGAACCCCACACGTAGCTGGAACACCTGGAACGACCAAACAACAAACAATTGACCACCATGGGCTCAGAGGCATATCACCAAACACCTTGTGCACGCCGATGATAGAGATGAGGCTTACTTAGGTTTTCGCTGCCAAGAGGTCGATGATATGTGGTTGTAGAACTACACGCATTGGCTCCACGGGCGGAAGCAGTTGGGAAGTCGTCCCTGCAGCGCCCGCATCTGCGTCAGCGAAATTGGCTGCTACCTTTATCACCTCGATGCGTGGCTCGTGGTGGCCGCGTGGGCTGCGAAGCCTAGCCTGCTCGTCCTGCACGCAAAGGTCACAAATCGCCATGTTGGATCATTCCTATCTAGTCCCAGAATACCGGTGAAGAGGTGCTCCGGCTGGGATGATTATGGGCGGCATGGGAAGCGGATCCTTAGTTTCGGCTGGGATGATTATGGGCGACAGGTCGCGTGGGTGCAGGCATCAGAGCGAACGGAAGGGCAGGCGGGCGGGCGACACTCTGTATAGGAATCGTGGTGATGCAGGATGATGAGGCGGGGCTTGATGCTGGGCGTGGGTGGGTGGATGGATTGACCGAGGATGCGATTTTTTCGGGAGGCATGGTTTGCGGGAGGGAGGAGGAAGCTACGGATGGGGGAGTCGAGATGTTGGACGAAACGGGCGACGGAGTGGCAGAAAACGGAACACTGATATTCTTTTTAGACAGTATATATAGAGAGTAGAGATAGAGATTGTTGGAATCCAGGTGGATGCTGATTGGGGGCAGATTTATGCCAAAACATGCGTATATTAATTATTTGGCGCCCTATTAAACGTAATTACTCAATGGAAATGAGAAGTTTAAACGCATGCATTGGTGGAGTTGCATGCAAGAATTAATTCCTTGACGGCATGAAGTAGGAAGTGGGAGGAAAAAATGGGACATTAATTCTTTAATTAAGTCTAACGCGCCTAGGAGAAGAGGAGTTTTGAAAACACATGGATTTTGTAAGACGCCTTCCGAACCGTGACGGAGGGAGTATTAATTAATACTCCCTCTGTCCAAGAATAGATGTCTTATTTTTTTAAAAAAAATTGAATAAATTTATATACTAAATAGTGTCTAGATTCATTAAAATTTTGACAAATTTGAGATATCTATTTTGAGACAGCCGACGGGGAGACAAATATGTTCCGGAAAGTTCTAAGGGTCCCAACTCCCAACTCCAACCTAGCTTAAGAGCATCTCCACTAGCATTCTCAGGTCGCCGATCCGGACGCCGAAATTAGGTCCAGACGGGAAATTTGATTCAGTCGTGTTCCCATTAACCTCTTTTCGATTGGATTTGGTTCAACTTTGGTCCGAACTTAACAGGACATTCCCAGGATCCCGGGAACAACCTAGGAACGCCGGACGAAGCGAATTCGCCGAGTGGACCAGTCTGTCAGCGACATAAGCCGAATCGTCGTCATCCTTTCCGGTTTCCCCTTTTCCCGCCCTCGCCGCCGACCTCGGCCTATAAAAGGAATACATCTCGTTGTCTCCCTTCACACTATCTCACACCACCTTCACAACTCCGCCAAAAAGCCATGGCCGAGAGATTTCCTGGCGACATCGCGGCGGCGAACGGCCGCCGCATGCTGCAGACGTGGGAAGCCTGGCTGCTCCAAGACGCGAGCTATACGACGCCGCCGGACTTTCGTCTCCCTATCGGCTAGAATCTCAGCGCGGCGGGATCCCTATTCCGCCGATGCCCGCCGACGAGGACATCGCCGGAGAGATCTAGGCGGCTATCGCCGCCATGGAAAACCCGGATCTCGCCGAGAATCCTAGCAACCTGGTCTTCTGGAGGCAGTTCTTCACCGACAAGCGCCTCCAGGATCTCGCCCGACACAAGGGACCGCCGGGCTCGCCGTCGGCGCATCACAATGCGGCGTTTGAGCGTTCCAGGGCGAACTCTCGCCGCCGTGATGGAGCACATTCCCGCCTCGGCCTGTAGAAGTGGCGTCCGACGTCGGCCACGGCGGCGGCCTTTTCCTAGTTTGAATTTAATATTTTCATAGTTAAATTCGATGTAATATGTGCGTCATTGCCCTAATTAATGAAATCTGCCTATATTCGGCCAAATTTCACCGTGTTTAACTGAATTTAGCCAAACGTGGGAACTCGGCCTGAAAACGAATTCGTCCGGCCCAAACTTGATCCGAATTTTGGTCTGAAATCGGCTAACGAGTGGGGATGCTCTAAGCACAATCCAGATGAATTTTGGCCAAATGACACGTGACAAAAAGATGTGAAAAGCATCTCCTCATGACCACCAAGCGAACAAGGACCGTTAGATGGTTCGTGGCATTTGAGAATTTGGTTACAAGACGGAATTAAGTGCAGAAGCTATCCCGAGAATTTTTTTTTTAAAAGATAAAAGGGCAAAAGCTTTGTGCCAATTTATTACTACCTCTGTTCCTAAATAAGCATTTCTAGCAGTTTATGGCTTATATTTTGGAACATGTGTAGTAATTAAGGAGTAGTTTAACAAGAAACTATAAATCAATTATTACAAAATAACTACTCTCTCGGCATCATTCCCCCCAACCGCTTAGCACACACGTGACCCACAAACGGGCTCCTTTCTTAATTCTATCTAAGACACTACTATAGAAGGAGTATGCTTGTTAATTGCGGAAGACTCAGGCATTGCGCTGCATTCCAGATTTTCCAGAAGACTAGCATGGTGATAGATGCTACAACTTTGCGGCATGGGGTTGAATCATCCGCCACCATAGACCACCACCTTGAAATTGTTAGATCCGTCGATTGAGCAGGGTGAAGAGTATGGAGAGCTATCTAATCCTTTATGAAGCCTCAAAGGTGAATAGTGAAACAACAATTGGTGAAGAGGTGATTGACCAAATGGTAAAATAAGAATGGATGACTGATTGATTGGAGAAGAGAGGATGGCTAAATTGTGGTTTATGTCCTTTTTGTAAGCCATTTTGATTTTAAGAGGTGATGCTGCAAACCATTTTCTCGGAAGTAGGACACCAATGCTTCCGGTCATATATTTTTATTTTTATTGATCTCACAAGATATATTTAGTTAATTATTTTTATACAATAAATTTAAGGATTGGGAAACATTCATGACAAAACATAAAAATGTATTTTCAAGAAAGTATTTACATATTTAAAAAAGTGTTCTTCTAATTAAAAATGTTTATATTCTGCAAAAATAATGATCACATATTAAAATAATTCATGTGTCTCAAAATATTCATGTATTCCCCCAAAACATAAAAAATAAACAAAAAATAAAGTGAAAAGAAGAAAAGAAAACAGCGTTAACAGACCGGCCCTTGCGTGGAAAATATGCGAGCGAGTCGTCTCAAACGCTCCCATGGTTTAGTTGCTAGCATCAATTTGAACACTTCGACAATGCGGCGTGTGGTAGTCTGGTTTGGCATATGCAGGCTCATAGTCATGTTGTGCAACTTATTTAGTTGCCCATATTGCATTGTCTTGCATGAGAGCGGAATCGAAGCCCACGATTTGGTTGGATGTATATCAGGTTTTCTGGCTAGGCTCATGCAAATGCTGGGTGTTCTTGTTCTTGGGATGGGCTCATGCAAATGTTGGGTGCTCGGTTATGTGTGCAGTAAGGATGGTGGTAACCTCTACTTTGGACTGGTGAGATCCTCGACCGACAACAAAATGGCATAAACAAGTATGTAGATAAGCAGTTTAAGGTTACGACAGTTCACCAACAATAGTGGTGATGCGCCATAATTTCATCAACAACAACTCGTGATGCACCACAATTTCACCATATGATAGGTTAGTACATTCCACCTCTCAAATATACAAATGTAGCATCATATTTTATCAAGTCCTAACTAACTGAGCTGATATACATCTCCACCCCATATAAATTACATCACCATCATCGACCACCTCACAACTTGCTCATACAGGTCCTAAGAAAATGGTTTCTATGAGTAGCTATCATATGGACATACATTGAGCTTATGCTTTGTTGTCCGGGAGGTGGTTCAAAGCCACCATCGGTGCCTCCGCGGTGAAGACATGCTCACTAGTTTTTACACTATGGGAGAAGATGGGTTGCATTTGATCATAGTTATGTACAAAGTTGTTGAGCAACATAGTGTCCTCCGGATCCTAACATTGACAAGATAATGCACCGAGTGTGCTTGATATGTTAGGTCATGAACTAGGCAAACAAATGGAACTATGATATGTTATCTAACCCTCATATGGCTTAATTAAGCAGTGCCCATCATCCAACATAATGGACGGTATGTCCTCACATCATTAGGCTCCACTTATCCCTCTGAGATTTGAAAACTTGGTCCACTTCAATTTCCACTCCCTTAGGTGGTTGCAGAACTAACTTGAGAAGACCATTAAGGCCATTGAACTCAAATAGAGCCTTGGCAACAACATGTAGGTGCACCTTTGTGAACCCCTTTGTCAACTCTGACCCCGCTAGCGATGAGATCAAACATCCCATTCACAAGAAAGGTGGACATGAAATGTGCCCATTTCACGATAGTTGTATTCACATATCCCACCATCTTATCTGCTAAATCCTTGATCGGACTTCTCTGATAGCAGTATAAAAATCGCACGTGCCTCCGGCACCATTGCACTCTCAGGAACCACTTAGGAGGCTCATAGAATTGTATATGGACCAAACCAGACTCATGCCCTACAACAAATGTCGGCTTAAGCATGCATCATGACAATAGTGTTAAGCATGTATCGATATGAAAAAAAACTAGTAATCTTTGTTGCATGTTGGTATGCATAAGAAGAATGATGGTACAAGGAGGAGAGATACCATGTGTAGAACCAATTATCTTACCAACGATCACCCTGTTGCATATGTTGCACTGATCTAGCATACTAATAACATCTATTCTACCATACTAACAACATCATACATAACACATCCCTCATGGATCTAGCACACAAGATGCAAGAACATCATCAAAATACACATGCACATCTAGCACATCCTCGTAGATCTAAGCTACAATTTCAAAGGTTTGGAGTTACATACAATAGTCATCGGAGGATTCCTGAAAAATACCGATAAGAAGAGGAAAAGGTTTGTTGCCGGTGATCACCATCGATCGGAGAAGATTTCACCCATTACCTGGTCGTCAGTGAAGAGGTCCCGCTAAGGCCCAATGCATCCACGTTGGTCGGTAGGTGGGATGACGACTAGGTGAGCAGACAAAGTACTAGCTACCTGAACTGAAGGCGAACACCGACGGGTCCCTTGTCGTGTTGTGGATCCAGCAAAAGATCGACAAGAATCACACAACCACATGTAATTCAGGGATTTATATCATATGGAGGAGCCATGAAATATTGTTTAGGGTTGTCTTTTGAGCAAAGTGGAATTCGATAAAATTGTATTAGTAATGATGCCATGTTACTGAAAAGCAACAGTAAAGACATGTACAATGGTCTTATATTAGTCTTATCTTAGTAATGCCATACATGATGATTTTTTAGTTGGAGGAGAGAGAAACAAAAAGACGTATGTCTTCTCTTAGTTAAGAAATGATCTCTTAGCGACGATATGTCACTACATATTTAGGAGTATCTTTTACTAGAGATAAAACTAAATAAATAACCTATTATACACCATGTTTTAGTGTCATATCAACTATCTTATCAACTATATATTGCACTTGCCCTAACAACGACGCGAGCTAATTAACAATGCTAAGTAGAGATCTCGGCCGCTGGAGCGCGTCATCTGGAACCGGTGGTTAAATGAAGAAGAATGAACACCTGGAATAGGTTCAGTTCGGCAGGCTTGTAGCTTCAGACAGGAGGGAGGCGGCGTGGTGAGCCCTGCCGCGAGAGTAAACCGCGCAGATCTGGAAAGGCGTCCTTGCCGGCGATTTCCTCTACGCCGGCGCCACCCGACACTGGAGGGGTGGGATTTTTCACGTCTCGGCAGCGTGGTGACGTCTCCCAGAGCCCGGTCGATGAACCCCTCAAGGGTGATTAACGGCGGGCCGGAGCACGGCGAGCACCTCCTCCGCCGCCTCCGCCTCCGCCTCCGCCTCCGCCTCCGCCTCCGCCTCGTCGCACCGCGGTTAGCGACTCACGAGAGGACTTCATTTAGGCTTCTATGTATATGCATTATTATATGCTCCTTACATGACTCATTATTTAATTGTGCTGTGGATATCCTTAGCTTCCCTGCTAGATATAAGATTGCAGCTCGTGCAGTAACTTGTGGTTTGTTAACTGATTAAGTAAAGTACCTATGCTGTATTGCCACTGCTAGTAGAGTGAGACTCACCAGTCGCCATAGCCAAAATTAGTACTACTCGCCCAAGAGCAAGACGCAGTACTTGCTCTTATAATGTCGTCCGCATGCCATGCTATTGTTTTAGATTCTCAAGTTAAAGGAAACTCATGTATGTGTATATTCATTTCCTCCATCTTCCTATACAGGCGGGGTCGCGGAGACAGTAGTATGAATGACATCCCCTGTGGCCAACGACCTTCAAGGAAGAACTGACCCCTCTCACTCTCAAGAAAACCATTCAAATGCTGCATCGACAACAAATTCTGCCGGCCTTAGAGCTGGAGAGCTCACGCTCCCAAACGGCGACACCTATTCCGGCACGCTATCGGGGGAAACGCAGATACCCGAGGGCACAGGGCGGTACATCTGGTCCAGCAGCAGATGCGTGTACGAGGGCGAGTGGAGGAGAGGGATGAGGCATGGCCAAGGAAGAACCCTGTGGCCATCGGGAGCCATCTACGAGGGCGAATACTCTGCCGGATACATGGATGGTGAAGGTACATATGTCAGCCCCAACGGCTCCTCTGCCTACAAGGGGCAATGGAAGCTGAACCACAAGCACGGCCTCGGTCTTCAGACATACCCCAATGGAGACATGTACCAAGGTTCATGGATGCAGGGGAAGATGGAAGGCCATGGAAGGTATACATGGGCAAATGGCAACAGTTATGTTGGCACCATGAGAAACGGGTTCATGTCCGGCAAAGGGGTCCTTACATGGAACACAGGGGACTCGTTTCAGGGGAACTGGCTTGACGGCATGATGCACGGGCACGGGCTGTATACGTGGGAGGACAGTGGATACTATCTTGGAACCTGGACCAGGGGATTCAAGGATGGAAGTGGCACATTCTATCCTAAATTTTGCAGAGTTCCCACGGCTCACCAGCTCTACATTGATGATTTGAGGAACAGAGGCGTGCTGCCTGATGTCTCAACTATCCTTCAGCAATCCACTTCCCGCGACACGAAGGCCAGCCCGGATCAAGTGTCTGCTGGTGCTGGTTTGCCCAGTAGAAACTTGAGTTTGGGGCGGCCGCCGTCGAAGAAGCCGTCTTTACAAAGACGCTGGAGTATCGGAGTTGCTATTGAGAAAATCATCGGTCGTGAATCAAGTGCAGGTTGTGAGACACGGAGCTGTGAAGACATGGCTGGTTCTGACTTCCCTATACTCGAAAGGGAGTATGCGCAGGGCGTTCTTATCAGCGAGGTTGTGCTGGATCAGACCGTCTCGGATTCGTCCAAGAAACTGAAACATCGCCAGAGCAAGATGGCGAAGGATGTCAAAAGGCCTGGAGAGGCAATCATTAAAGGACACAGGAGCTATGATCTAATGCTCTGTCTGCAGCTTGGAATCAGGTAATGCATAGTAATATATACAAGGCTTTCCTGATTTGAGATTTCAATGACTTCCTTCTCTGCATTCTTAGTTGTACGTAGCTATCCCATTGTATTTATATGGAATGTTCTGATATTACACAGTATATTGTTCATTGCCTTTGACCCATAGGCGGAACAGGATTGTGACATGTACCAAGTTATCAACATAGCCTCGGAGACCAACACAATTGTGCATCTTTTTTTTCATTGACAAAGCTAGTTCTGATTTTTTCCAATTCTTTGAAAGATCGCTGCTCACCCTGAAGTTTAAGGTGCCATTGTGGTAGAGAAGGGGAATGAAGGTTTCTCCTCCTTGCTGGAGAAACTAGCTGTGTGTTATTTTCTTTTCTTTTTTATATCAACATGAGAGAGTCTTGTTGTCTCGTTAAATACCCAACTAATTCATTTTCTTGTGATCATTCAATGCTTAAATGTGATTATACTACTCAGGTACACGGTTGGAAAGATTACGCCAATTCAGAGGCGTGAAGTGCGAGCTTCTGATTATGGCCCCAAAGCTAGTTTCTGGATGAACTTCCCCAAAAATGGATCACGGCTTACTCCTTCACATCGTGCTGTAGACTTTAAGTGGAAGGACTACTGTCCAATGGTTTTCAGGTTTGTAGCTTTCGTGCCTCACTTTTCATTTATTAAGAGTATATTGTTGGTCAGCTATGTTCTTCTGTTCATATAGTGCGGTCTTATAACCTAGCTTTACGAGTGAAAGTAAAATGTAAGGATTTCATGAAGTATCTTGAGAAGTTCAATGACTTAATTATTATCCTGTTGCAATCTCCTGGAATATTATTTTACAATGCTATTTTTTGCTTATGAACTCATAAAATTTGAAGTTTCCTTGTTTTAGTAACTAGTCAGACACCCTCGCAATTTTTTGCTGTTTCAGGACCTAACAAGACTAATTTCTTGTTAGTGTTTGATTACAGAAATTTGAGGGAGATGTTCAAGATTGATACAGCTGATTATATGATCTCTATTTGTGGAAGTGATGCTCTTAGGGAGCTATCTTCTCCTGGAAAGAGTGGAAGTATCTTTCTCTTGTCTCAAGATGACCGGTTTATGATCAAGACTCTTCGGAAATCGGAAGTGCAGGTTCTTGTTTCTATCTAATACTTTGATGATAAGCACTGGGTAATTCATGTTAGTTGACCATATATGTCGGTAACTTGGTATAGTCTGGTAAACTAACATAGACCAGGCAACTGGATCCTGTCATCTAGGTCTCATTTCTTTTACTTCGAGAAACGAGATTCTGGCCTCCGTGTCCACCCAATCCCAGATCTTGGTAAGGATAGGCTGGTGTGAGTGATCTGGCGATTGCTTATCTGGCTCACCACATAATCAGAAATGGATACGTTCAATGAACCAGAGCTGTTAGCTTACCTGACTATAATACGTTCAACTGTTCTCATAAGGAAATTGTATTTATTTATTAATCAAACATATCCTTTAGTTGATTTGTTTACATGTGCAACTGATTTTTCATAGCCTGATATTTTCATGTAGGTTCTTTTGCGTATGCTTCCAGACTATTATCGCCATGTCCATACTTATGAGAATACACTTGTGACTAAATTTTTTGGCCTCCACAGAGTGAAACCTTCCAGCGGTCAAAAGGTAATAACATTGTAACTGTCGTTTGTGCTTCCTTTCTACTCTCACATTACAAAAATATGGAAATGTATTAAAACTTTTGACAACTTCGACCAGTAGTGCGTACATGTCAAAATAGTTCTATTGGATTTTCAAGGGAATAATATAAAAATTGTCTGCATTCTCCACTACATGTCAATGTTGCAGTGGATGGTCAAAGTTACATATATTGTCCAAACTTCATATGGTTATGAACATGGGTGGTATTTTTCATTCAGTTATCAAAGGATGTTAGTTTTCACATTTGATATATTCTAGTTACTTTTGAAACGATGGTTGGTATTGAACCGTTGATGATGATTGTTTGTATTTGTAGTTCCGATTTGTAGTGATGGGAAACATGTTCTGCACGGAACTTAGAATCCATCGAAGATTTGATTTGAAAGGTTCATCTTTGGGCCGTTCTACTGACAAAATTAAAATTGATGAGAACACGACATTGAAAGACTTGGATCTCGACTATTCTTTTTATCTGGAGCCTTCTTGGCGGGATGCTTTGCTTAAGTAAGCTTGTCCTCTTTGAAAAAATCAGCTTATACTCGTGACCAGCTGTTTCCTGTGTAACAACCATGTTTATGTTCTTATTCTGTGTAGGCAGATTGAGATCGACAGCGAATTTCTAAAAAATCATGGTATAATGGATTACAGTCTACTTCTTGGTTTCCATCACCGGGCTAGTCAAAACCTACAAAGACAAGAATCATTTCATGACAGTATTTTGCCAGATAAACTAACTGTTCTTTCAGAAGAAGGTAAGCATGCAGATTTGTACATCTTCATTTCTCTGAGTAAGCTGTCACCAATTAATCTGTTTGCAATTTTTTGCTTGCTGGCATCGGTAATGTAGATGCCGTGGAGGAGGATTCCGCTTATAACTATCGAGAAGGGCTGGTTTTGGTGCAGCCGGGTAGCGACCAAAAGAGCAAAGTTGACGTTGGCCCTCACATAAGGGGAAGCAGCCTGCGTTCGTCGTCTGCTTGTTTCGAGGAAGTAGATCTCTTGCTTCCAGGCACAGCAAGGTCATTGATGGATTTCTATTTAGTCACTTCTCACTTTCTTCCAATGCTGATCTATGTCTGAGATAACTCAATTTGCTGTCAAATTGGATAGGCTTCAGATCCAGCTAGGGGTGAATATGCCCGCGAGAGCGGAGAAAGAAGAAAAACAAGAAGACGGCGAAAAATCATTCCGTCGGGTGTATGATGTGGTGCTGTACATAGGGATCATTGATATTCTGCAGCAGTACAGCATGAGGAAGAAGATTGAACATGCATACAAGTCCATCAAGTATAACCCCTTGTCAATATCTGTTGTCGAACCTCGATTCTACTCGGAGCGCTTCCTCAAATTCATTCACACCGTTTTCCCTCAAAATTCATCCGACTAATTATTCGTCTTGGAGGGTATAGTTGTGGCATTGGAGGTGTCTATGGCGGTGAACATGGCCACAGTTCTTACCAGTGTTCATAGATAGAAATTAAGCTGGCAATTGAGGTAACAAACACAGTGAATATTCCTGTATAGATCACCCATCCTGACATGCATGTTGACAAGTGTTGCCACCGTACTGTATTGGTAAGATCGAATAAAGCTTATTCAGTTTGAAGTGTGAGTTGTGATGCTCCATAGATCTTCTCCGCATAGAAATCAATTAAGTTTGGATTTTGTGCATGCAAGATCACGAGCCTTTTTTTTGGATCAAAGAATTTTGGAGGATTATGGTTCTTAGGATTTCTTTTTGTATAGAGTTTCTTTGGTTTGTAGGATTTGATACGATAGAAATTCTCCCATGTTCTACTTTGTATGTAATTCAAGAAAAATGTCTCTTAGCTCCGCCTCCAACCTCCTGGGAAATTACCTTTGTTTCCGTGGCAATTATAGTAAACACACAATCCTTCAGATTTTTGTGTGTGTTATTTTTTACTGTAATGCAACCAAATGACAAATACTACAAATTCATGTGTTCTTAATTCATGTTGGATTTAACATATCATGATATCATATTCCCACGTTTTTTTTCTTCTGATCGTGTGTTTTGAAAACCCTCAACAAACACTTATAGAGTTGTATGAGAGGGAATTTGGAGGTCACCAGCAAACAAAAGGAATATTTTCACAGCTGAAATGGCACATAATCTGCAGTCACCTCATAGGCAAGCCAACACAGGAAAACTATACTAATTTGTACCAGTCCATTATTTATAAGATGATACGATCCAACAACACAAACAATGGTCAAAATGGCACATGATCTGCAGTCGCCTCATAGGCAAGCCAACACAGGAAAACTACACTAAATTGTACCGGTCCATTATTTATAAGCTGATACGATCCAACCACACAAACACTGGTCGAAATGGCACATGATCTGCAGTCGTCACATAGGCAAGTCAACACAGGAAAATTATACTAAATTGTACCAGTCCATTATTTATAAGCTGATACGATCCAACAACACAAACACTGGTCATGAGAGGTGACTCTATGCGCTGTACCAATCAGCTCCAGCTCCAATCTTATCTGCACTTATTCCGATCTTACTCATATCCACCAGAACACAAGGTGGGGCCGTGGGGGTTACATTTGTTGTTCATCGTAGCTTGAAGGGAAGTATTAAAGCCGAGCTTTCGCCAGCGCTGCAGGTTTGAAGCTCGCGATCCCGGTGATTTCTCTACCAGTCACCAGGGCGTTGATGTCGTAGGTGCCCTCATACGTGAAAATTGGTTCTAGATCACAGAATGCCTGCAGCGGTTGAGATTGTTATGAGCACGATCTTTATACGTGAACAGAAAAAAAAAGGGAACAGAGAGGACACAAGCTACCATGGCTAATAATTATCCATCGAAAATCCTATGAGTGCTTAAATTCTCTAATGTAATCTACCATGATAGGAGAGAACTAAAGATGTTAGGTCCTTTTACCTTTGCTACCAGAAAATCAGCCAATATTCCATTGCCTCCCAATAGCTCCCGACCTAGAGAAACTACCTCCCTTGACTTGCTCGATATCCATGCCTGGATTCAATTCTTAATCAGTACTATAATCTACAAGTAACAACACAATGCAATTGAAACAAGGATACCATATCCTAGCCACACTGCAATTCACAAACCTTGCCTAGACTAGCATGACCTGGTGTCATTTTGCCAGACTCGTAGAGCTTGCACAGACGCCAGCCGACAAGAAGCATGGCCTGGATGTTACCAAGCATCCGAACAAGCTTTTCTTGGTTGAGCTGAAAGGCTGCCAGTGGAGCTCCAAACTGCTTCCTTTCTTGCAAATACCTTTTCAGTGGCAAATTATGCAAGTCAAATTGGTGTATACCATACAAAGGCAACTGTATGCACTGAAGGAGAGGTGAGGTTCGGACCGATGGCACATGTCGTAGACGCCCATTGATATGCCAATTGGCTGCCATGCCACCATAATACGTGACATTGCGAGGACCTATTTCAGCCATCCAAACGTAAATAAGAACTAAGGATTACATGAGCAAGCAACATAGGCTAATTGACAGCAGGGAAGTTGAGGGGTACCTTGCTTATATCCTGAAATGAATTAATGCCTGTTAGTCTGTCTTCTTCTGGGACAAATACTTTATTCAGAAGAATATCGCCATTCTGAACCATTCTAAGTCCAATTTTGTTTTGAATTTTTGTGGCTTTCAAACCAGGAGCTCCCTTCTTCACAATGAATCTGGAGAATATCAGATTCGTCATCCAAAAGGTAGGGTAGTTTTGCATTAATCAGCAGAGAAAAACTTCATACTGAAATGCACATGATATCAAAATCAATCTACCAAAAATAGTTAAAAAATATTATTACCCATTTAGTTGCTTTGTGTCTGCATTCCTAGCTAAAATTATGAGCACATCTGCAAACGTGCTGTTACCTATCCAGCGCTTTTGGCCATCTAAATGCCAGCCACCGGGTACCTTAAAAACATAACATAACATGATAAGGTAGTGAACAAAAACCTTCAATTTTTCTCAAATACAGTGATAATATTAAACCTTTGTTGCTGAAGTTTTCAAGGAGCTTGCGTCACTTCCGTAATCTGGCTCTGTTAAAGCCTACAGAAGATAAACACACTCTTAGGAACAGAATTTAATAATTATAGCACACTGAATATTGTATATATAAGATACTGGATAATGTGACTCACCCAGCAACCAACAGTTTTTAACTGAGCTAAAGATGGTAAGTACTTCTGCTTTTGAGCCTCTGATCCACAAAGGGCTGTTCTTCACACAAAATCCGGAATTAAAACACGAGCTCAAGTATTGAAGTTCTTGGTCAAAGCCTAATAGAATATAAGACATAATATGTTGAAAACATTGCTAGCTTTACCAATTGTGGACATTGCCAAAGAGGAGTGCACTAGAATAAATGTCGAGCAGCTTGCATCGACCCGTGCAACTTCAGCTATAGAGATAGCACTAGCTGTAATTGAGAGTCCTGGGCACCCGTAACCCTGTAACGTCACACAATTTGCAAATGAACACAAAATCTAATACTCTACATGTGGGTCAAATCCGTATTACAAAGTATAATGAATAGAAGATTGAGTGGTTTGTACCTTTGTTGTGCTTCCGGCTAAGCCAAGGGTTGCAAGTTTGGGAATGGCATGATATGGGAATTCTGCCTTCTCCCAGAACTACAAAAGCAAATTGACAAGGTTTAATTCTAGCACACCTGCTAGTAAAAAGAAGAGTAGACATCCAAATATGACAAGACAGAGGTAGCAACGGTATGTACTACAAGGTTTCAGTAAGAAGACATGCTGCCCCGTAAAACTATTTAAGATTATATGTTATTTACCCGAGAACATCAAACGGGTTGGGAAATGTCAGTAGCATAAACATACCTCTGTCATAATGGGTGCAATTTCTTTCTCCGAAATAGCACGGACTTTCTTCCTAAGCGCCTTCTCTTCATCGGTCAGTAAATCATCAAGCTGGTAGTAGTCCGACACTGCAAGCGACAATTGATGAACTTATGAAAAGGTAATGCTTAGCACAGCGCATAATTCGCATGCAGTATATTAATATGTAATAATCAAATTCTGCAAGAATCTATACAAAGTTGAATAACATAACTGACAATTAATTTATGTACTAGGCTTATAAGCAGGTGTATGATTGTGAAGCAAGAGGATTAGCTGCTTTCATTTTCTCTTTAATTTTGGTGAGTGGTCCAAATGGAACTACTTTGTGACACCAATTAAGAAAATACAAAATAATATGTCCATTTCAGCTTGGCCGTGGAGGCAAAGTTGCTAGTAATGAGTTGTGAAAGCGACCAACCCAGTGCTCAATAAGTCCAAGACAATAATTCTTAAATGCACAAAGCATATCACATTTACTTTAATTGAAATCCGGATCATTTTCTTTATTAATCTCCCGCAGAGCGCAAATGGAAAATTGCCCCCAAATTTAAATTGAAAACGACACTAACAGAATCTTGTTATTATTATCGAAGGGTCCAGAAGCAACCAAGTTTCAGTAGTAAATTTTACCATAAGAACATGATTAAATCATAAAAATGGTTCCACCAATATAAACCCTCATTTCGTCACGAATAATTGTATTACTTCCGGTGTTATGATAACAACTACAGAAGGACGAACAGAACATTGCACAATTCTCTCCAAAGTGATAAATAAGACAGTTCATCTAACAACTTCTCTAATGACCATAAAGTTACCAGTATGTGCAACTAAAACCTGTAATTAAACCGCAAAGAAGCGTTAACAGAGAAAGTCAGAGGAAACAGAGCCGGAGATCTTACCGGAGGGAGGGAACAGGGACGCCGGCGTAGCCTGCGGGAACGCGAGCGAGACTTCCAAAGCCGGTAGTCCTACCTTCCCTCCGGCCTGGCTACTTCCCTCTCCGCCGCCGCCGCCTGCACGATAACAAAATCAAATCCCCTGACAACCAACAAAAAAAGCCGCACAATCCACGAGCCAAACCCGCCCTTCCCGGAGCTCAGTCCACCACTCACCTCCCAAGCTGCCCATAGCCGCGGCGCAACCTAGGGCTCACGGGCTGCTCGTCCGAGGATCCGAGCTGCTTCTTCCGATGGAGGTGGGGGAGGGAGAAGTGGGGATGAAGGGGACGGGACCGAGGGAGAGACGAAAAAGCTTTCTAGCTATCCAGCCATTTCGAGAGTTAATAAACGGTACGCCAACCGAGCTACCCAGGCCCACAAGTCACTGTCGCAACTAAATGCCTCATCGGAGTGACGTGGCAGGCGGGCTTCGACCGGCACGAGGGCCTTGCGTGTACGCGAGGTTGAGTCTATAGGTCACGGCTCACGAGTCCCTAGGTACCAGCATACCTGGCCAACGGGACGTGTTTTTTGGGCCGGTACGCAGGCACACTTGCCCAGCCTGTTATGGGCCCGGCACGGCACCCAACCCGTCGTGGGCTGTGTCTGGGCCTCGAGATGAAGCCCACGTGTCGGCACGGACGGCCGTTAAGTTTTTTATTTATTTTTATATTTATTATATATATATTTAACTATTTTATAATTATTTTTATTAAAAAATAGCTTAAAATAAATAAGCTGGGATCCATCTGACATGTCTAATATGTCGTGGACCAGCCCGTTTATTTAAGTGCCGTGTCTGGGCCTCAAGGCCAAGCCCACATGCCGGTACGGCACGACCCATTAGCTTAACGTGTCGTAGTAGGTCATGCGTGTTAGACGTGTCGTGAGCCGGTCCATTGGCCAGGTATGGATACCAGTGCACCCATGAACCTAAACCATCGGACAAAACAACAATGGACAAGACGAAGCCTAAGTTTTTTTTTGCAAAAAACCTTGTAAAAATCCATCGGTCACATGTTTGGTACATTTAACTTGCAGATATAAATTTAGCATAGATACATTGAATATGTAGATTCGACGGTTTTATTGGATACGTTTTCATAACTCATAAATGGGACTAGTCTCAGAGAGACCCCCAAATGTCACTGCTTTGAGCAAATCCATTGGATGTGTCAGGGCATCTCCATCGCCGCGATCCATTTCGGATGGTCAATGTGTCCAAGGTTTGTTTCGGTCGATCCACGGACAAGAAATGCGGCTCGGTCAGTTTGGGTCACGGGACGCGCCTAGTGGGCGGACGTATTTTGACCTCCCGCTTGGTGTCAAGGATTGACGCAGCAAAGTTAATGGCGACGTCCCGTTGCCAACCGCCCCTCCGACTTCCTACCCTCCCTCTCACCCACGGCCGGAAATCTCCCACGCCTGACCGGGCGTTTTCCACCTTGCCACGAGCTATAAATACGGCCGCCGCCGTGGGGGGGTGTACCTACCCAAGCTCACTAGCCATGCCTCGTCGTAAGATCGCCACCTGGTTCGCTCACTAGCCATGCCTCGTCGTAAGATCGCCACCTGGTCCCAACTCGAGGAGATGGCGCGCGCCCACTTTCCGAAGCGCTCTGAGCACAATGTGAAGGTGGAGGCCACGGAGCTAGCCCGACAGTACATGGAGGAGGAGGTGGATGGTTTCGAGCACCAAGGCACGAAGGCCTAGAAGACGCTAGAGACGGTGGCGCGTGAGGTGACCACAGCCACAGTGCAAGAGCTACGCCACGCCGTGACCTAGGAGTTGGTAGAGACCACAGCGCACGAGGCGCTAGAACGCGCGGCAAATGAGGCAGTGCTAGACCGCATGGTTGAGAGGGTGTTGTCGCAGCGGTGTGGGTGAGACTAAAGGAAATATGCCCGAGAGGCAATAATAAAATTGTTATTATCGTATTCCAAGTATATGATAGATGTTTATTTTTCATGATATAATTATATTAAAAGGAAACGTTAATACATATGTGTTTAATAAATAAATAAAGTATTTCTAGTTATGTCTCTCATATAAACTAGCTTGTTGATTAATAAGATGATCAAGGTTTCCTGATCATGGACATTGGATATTGTTAATAACGAGGTCACAGCATTGGTAGAATGATGTTATAAACATTCATCTGAAGTATAGTAATACGATCAAAGTCATTATGTTTAAATTATTATAACATCATTACAAGTAACTTTAGTCCTTAGACAATGAGATCATGTCAATCACTAACACATGAAGAGTAGCTCGATAACATCAAACATCACACCGTAACAGGGTGACTATAAAGGTGGGTTTAGATACTGTAACATCCCAGCATTTAGGAACCAACGAAGGGTAGATTTAGAAATTTGTGCATATGCATGCATTCATCTGTAAAAATGTGGGTAAATTTTTCGCCAAATAAAACTTAAAGTGATCAGAGTTTCTTTCACTCTTTAAGTGTAGGAATAGTTCTGAAGAGTGATCGTTATAAACTTTGACATAATCTTTATGAATTAGTGTATTTTAGGGGAAAAGAATTTGAATTCAAATTTGAACTTTGAGTTTATATCTTCAAGTTAGGAATTGATATTTTAAAATGAATTCTAAAGTGATTTAGTAATATTATTTAATCAAGAAATAATAAATAGTAATAGAAACTTTAAATAAAGAAATCCAATTAAGAAATGAATATTTTATTCCTTATCTTTATTCCATGAATAAGTTACAAAGATAAACTCATTGTGACAATAAAGAATCTTTACAGAAAGGAAATTACAAAAAGAGAAATATATATTAATAAACTATTACACATTTCTTACAAAAGAATGAAATAAAAATTACAAAGGAATTTATCTGTCTAAAAAATTAACCTATACTAATCTTAAATCTTCAGATCTTGTACCTGCAAAATAAAGAACAAACAAAAAGGAAAATGAAAGTTAAATTATTAATTTTACTCTCAGTAGAGAGCAGTGAGTTGCACTGCTCAAGTTTACATCATTGAGTAAATCTTTTAGGGGCAAGTTTCACCAATATGGAAGAATTTGATCTTTCGTAATAAATACGCCAAAGTTAAATGATCACAACAAGTAAAAGGGGCAAGTTTCACCAGGCAGGTTAATAGTAAGAAGATCAAAGGGTGAGACACCTCACTAATATCATCCATAACTATGCAACAGACACACATGCAGCTCAATCACCAAACTGCATGGGGTGTGTTACCGACATAGCCACCGCAACTCAACCAAGTAAAAGGACCAAGCACAGCCGTGGGCATCCACTAGTGCATCTCTGCATTTACCACACCACACAAAGAACACTCAGCTGTACAAAGCTAAGCAAACCATCAGCCAAAACTACACACCAGATCAACCTAGCATCACCAGATGGTAACATAAGGAGGGGGAGGATCTGGTGGATAGCAAGGTCAAGCCGCAAGAGCTAGGAGGAGAAGGACTGATCAAGGCCAAGCACAGGAACCAAAGGTAGCAGGAGAAGCACCAGGAGGTGAAGGACAAGATCAGGCCAGCAACATAATCAGCAAGATCAAGCCACAGATCAAGCAACAACCATCAAAAATCATCAACTGTGTGGTGAGCATCATAAAACATCCACGATTCTATCCATCTTATCCAAACAGAAAAGCATGTGTTATTTTAGAGTTAACCTCTTAGTGATCACCCAAGTGGGGTGAACCTATCCTAGAGGATTTGAAATATAAATACTAGCAGTAAACTCTACCAAATCCACCAAAATCTCAGACCAGCATCATAGATTTGGTGGTACCAAAAACAACTTATATTTCATCATTGGTTCATATAAAATCTAGGCACATCTTCTAAAAGAGTAGCACCTCGGATTTCATAAGCTACAAACAAACCAATCATCTTAACCAACTAGTATCCAAGATCGAATGAGAAACCATGATACTTTAGCATATTTGAAAGGGACGGCAAGATAGGAATCTAGTTCCTAGAGCCTCAGACCAACATCATAGGCATAGATATCAATAGAAGCTTTCAACTTATTTTTAGGCATCTATCAAATCTCAAGTACTGACCATAGTTAAGCCAGTAAGTAGAATTAACTTGTGTGCCATTCTAAGATGGTGTCACAAGAACAAATCCTACCACCAAGCCACAATTATTTTAGCTTTCATGAATAAACCAGTAAGCCAATATTTATCATTTCCCTGAGACTACACTCGGAGATCATCTAACATATCCATCTAACTTCAAAGTATCATTAGATTCTAATGATTAAGTTCAGTTTATTGATAAACATACAAGCCAACACCATACAGTGAACAGCCATTGATAGTGTTACTGTCAGTATCAAAGTAATGACAGCAAGTGAACACACTAAGCATCAATATCACCCAACAGATTTCACAATTATGCCATCAGGTTCACCAGCTTAATCACGAATAAGAGGCAACATTATCTAACCACTAGCATCAAGTTCACAGTGGCATCAGACAATCAAATCTTGACAGTCAGCCTTCCATTACAATGAGCACAATTCATACTAGGCATCACTGCTTGATCAAATCATTATCATACAAGCATACAGAGGGATGAACCCTAGAACCAGGGATGAACCCTAGAACCAGTATAAACCCTAATGCAGAATAGCCACTAGTTACACACAAAGATACTCAAAGTAGCCAGAGGCACGAGTGCTAACAGAGAACCAACTCACATGTGGTCCTCGTTGGAGAATTGAAGAGGAAGCAGAGGGGCCGACGAGCTCGTGGTGGCACGGGGAGCACCCCAGAGGGCGCTGCAATCCGCACCCAGCCACGACGGCGGCCACGGCAGCACACGAGGGCCACGAGCACCGCACGTCACCAGGGAGCATCGGCGTCGACGTTAACAGCACCATCCCAAACCTAGGGTTTGGGACGGGGCTAGCCTGGCCACAGGAGGGCCCCAAAACCAAATCGAGTCGGAGCAGATGAAGAAGCATGGCCGACAACCTCGCCATACACCACGACGACGGTCAGGGAAGGCCACGGCGGCGGGGATCGCTCGGCGGCGGCGCCAGCGACCACGGGGCGGAGAAGGAGAAGAGGTAAGGTCGAGAGAGGGAGAGACAGGGAGAATGGGCCGATAGAACCAGACCCTTCGGGGAGATCTTTTGGCCAAGTCACTTGGGCCTAGCTTGGCCCAATAAGCCCAAAGGGTTAGCCCAAAACTTAAAAGAAGTTTTAATAATTAATAAAAGACCAAAATACCCCTAGAAATAAATAAAAAATTTATGGAATAAAATAAAAGTATAAAAATTGCAAATAATATATTTTTAGATTCATGATAATCCAACATATTTAAACAAATTAAGAAATAATTTATATATATAATTTTTGATCAAGGATTTTATAATATATATATTCCTTATGGAATTTTATAAAATTAAAGAAAGAGGATAAAAATAAATAAAAATCACTTTTATTATATTTTTATTATTGTAGTATTTTAGAAAAATACTAAATAAATATTTAGAGTTACCAAATGGACATTCCTTTTATTTAAATGCTAATTCTTAAAAAGAATTATTAAACAAATAAATACAAGGGTTTATATTAAACAAATATTTTTAGTTTTAACTCTATTAACAAAGTATTATATTATAAAAAAATAGTGAATGTAATACTTATAAAATATTAAAAGGTTATTCTTTAAAATAAATTCCTTTATTACTGAAAGTAATTCCAAAAAACTAAAATATTGGGTAAAAGACACAAAGAAGATAAATAAGAAATAATGCATTACATTACTATGCATATTCATTTTGCTTCTTTAAATATTGTCCTTACCGGGCAATAATGGTGTTTTGTAGACATAGAAGCTCAAGGTCCAGTGCAAGCATCCGACTTCACTACCTTGCAATCACAAGGCAAGGTCATCACTTGCTCATGTCCTTTTGAAGAGTCCTTACCAAAGTATTTAAAAATTGTGTGTTATCATCTATGTTCAAGCAAAGAAAATAATATTTTCTTAAACAAATAAAATGATGATATCATCCTAAGTGATGATATCATCTAGGAATTTAACAACCCCTGACATTAGTGATTCTAGCACCGTATATTACGCGTTAACCATAAGATTTGGAATGGGACAGAGAAGTCAGGTGTATCTTCTTCCTCTCGCATGTAGCCAGATGTGCAGGTCGTGGCTGTTATCCTCGTAGCGTGCATTTAATTGGTAATTCATAGAGGATATGCAACATATGGATGATGACCCACAAGTGTAAGGGATCACAACAGTCTTCGCGGGTAGTATTACCCAATTTATTGATTCGACACAAGGGGAGCCAAAGAATACTTGCAAGCCTTAACAACTGAGTTGTCAATTTAGCTGCACCTGGAAATAGGTCTTGCTCACAAAGTTTATCAGTAGCAACAGTTTGTAGTAGCAACAGCAAAGCAACAACAATAGTGAAACAGGAGCAATAGTAACATGTCACATCCCAAGATTTTCCAAATCTTGTTATGTGAAAAATAAATGAATAAAATAAAACTTTGTTTGATTTTCAGATCCAGGAGAAACTTTTTGAATTTAATTGGAACTTCAAACCCATTTGAATTAAAGAAAATCCTAAAGGGATTTAAAGAGTTAAACATTTATTAAAGGAAATTAAAATATTTTAGAATTACTATTTTGGATCTTTTAATAAAAGGTTTTGGTTTTCAAAAGAAAAATAGGATTTATAAATAAGGATTATTTTATAAAGCCAAATTAAACCTTGACCAAGCTTTGGAATTAAAACATTCTGTTTTGAATAAAAATAACAAGGGTTTATTACCATTTTAATTAAAACATCAAAACTTATTAAACTATTTAAATAAGTTTTCCAAATATTTTATATTCTCAAAACCTACTGAAGTGTTTTGGTTTTATTTTAAATTTCAAGATAAAGATTTCAATAAAACAAATCCTATTTGAATTAAATGAATAAGGTCTATTCATTTAATTGTTGTTGGACCCTAAAATAAAATGTTATTTTATTTTAAACAAGTATTTCAAGTATCTTATATTTTCAAATAAAACCTACTGATTGGGTTTTGAAAGTGTTTGGATTTCAAATGAAGATTTTATTAAATAAATTAAACCATATTAAATAAATAAAGGTCCATTTTATTTAATTAAATGAATGGATCTTAAAATGAATAAAAAAATATTATTTTGGAATTTAGGTTTATGCTGATAAACAGAACCAAGTTCAAAATTGTGAAGTGTGGTGTTTGTTTGAATTGATTTGGTTGAATGAATCATTTGTTTGAATTTCAAATCAGTAAAATAGAAATAGAAAAGGAAAAAGAATTCAGAAGGAAAAAAAATATGGAAACGGACTGGCCCAGCTATCCTAGCCCAACTCAGCCCAACCGAGCCCACCTCTCCCTCTCAGCGAAGTGAATCGTTTTTCACCGCAAAACAAACCCACGCAGTGAATGACAACTGGAGCCCACCTGAAACTTTCCTCACTCGCTGGCAAGCAGGCCCCACATCCCCAGCCATCGTCTTCAACGAGACCCCGTCGCCCTGACCGTTGCAGTGAGATTACTCCGGCGTTGATTGCGCATGAAGGAGGCTTTGATTTCTCGCAATGACCATGCCCCTTTAAACGCCAGTGACTCCTCTCCATTTTCCCTCTGTCTCATCCCCCAAGCACGCCCCCAGGCTGCTCCAATTTCTCCCCGAGCCGCTCTGTCTCCGACGACTTCCCCGGCCGATTCCGGCAGCCCCTCGCCGCCCCTTGCCTCCTCGACCATGCTCTCGTGATCCCCACCTCCTGGCGATCATCCCCGTAGCGCCAGCTCGCCCCCGAGCGCCCCAGGGTGTCGGCAACGTCTCCACATGTACGCCACCGACAACCCCGCAACTCCGGTGAGCTCTAGCACTCGACTCCGTGCGCGCCTTCATCAGTAAATCATGACATTTGATTAGTCTGCGTCTTCTGCATCTCCAGGTGCTCGCCAATCACTTGCGCGTGGCCTGCAACCTCGCCCCCGTCGACGACTGACCACACCCGAGGCACGGCTCAACTCCGGTGAGCAATTCCCCAGGAACCCGTGCGCCCCTTGGCCAACAAAGACCACGAGGAGCATCAGCAGTGTGCTGCGAACTCGGTGAGCTCCCCCTCCCTCTTTCTCGCATCCTGCATCGTCGGCAACCTCGCCGCCAGAGCGCCGCCGCCGCACAGCCGCCGTCAGCGCCGCTCATTTTAGGTCAAACACGTAGCAACCGTTAGATGCAGATCCGTTGGCTAGGATAGATTCATTAAAACGAAGGGGTACGTTTGATCTGAGCCGCACATGACCCTTTTAATCCTGTGGTCTGTGTCACTCGATCCAGACGAACCGGTACTGGCCAATCACGGCGCGACGCGTGGCCAGTGTTTGATTAAAACAGATTTTTGAATCAGATTTAATTGCAAACTTGAAACCTTTGTAACTTTCAAACCACACGTCCAAAAGTTACAAAATTTATATCAATGGATTTAGTGGAACAAGCCCTAACCAACCATGCCCCTGGTTTAGCAAATAGTATCTGTTAGAGTGTTTGTTTTTGCAGAAACTTTTGTATGCTTGTTAAGGATGTAAAAATTGTTTAAAAATGAATTTGGGGTTAAAATCTTTTACAATTGGATTGATTTGAACCTACTGACCCTAGGAAACACTTTGTGGACTCAAAAATGTATTTGGTGAAATAAAAATATGATTCTTTGATTTAAAACCATTTCTAGTCAAATAGAAATGTGGTTTATTTATTAAAATTGGTTTTGGAAGAAAACCTTTGGAAAATGGCTTGTTGTAAACTCACTGACCCTAGAAACCAACCCATAGTTTGGAAAATGGATTTGGTAAAGTTTAGGATGGAAAACTTGATTTAGTCATTTCTAGCCAAAAGAAAATAATGATTTTTGTTATGAAAATGATTTTGAGTAAAAACTTTGGGAAAATGGTTTAGACCAAACCTACTGACCCAAAACACCAAGTTTTGCAATAGCAACTCATTTGGTGAAAAACATAAAGTTTTGCTTTGATAAAAATAATTTTCACCACATAAAATAATGATTAGATTTAAAAATGGTTTATAGACCAAAACCCTTTTGCAAATGACTTTGCCACTTTGGAAAATAACCACTTTTGACTTTACAAAGTTTAGAAGCCTAGAGAAGACCACCTTTGCAATTAGAACCATCTTTTGCATGCTTGCATGCATTACTTTGACTTTGTCATTTTATGTGTTGTTTTGCTTGTTTGGTAGATTGAGTTTGTGCCTTGATTGATTGATTCGTAGTGACTTGAAGAGTGTGATTGTTGCAAGGACAAGGAGTGAACCTATACCCTCTACCAAAAAGGCAAGTGATGCTTCATACTTTTGTCCCATTACTTTCACTATGCATTAGTGATTTTTCTCTAAGTAAAACTTGCATGGATTTTGCTAAGTATAGACTTGCTATAAGAAAACCTAGTAGATGAATCCTTAGTAGGATTTTCCTAAGTTAAGATTTCTACTACTATCAAGCTTAGCCTAGCTAATAGAAAACATGGGTGGAAAATATATTCACACTATGGAAAAATCTCTAAGTCTGAGGACTTATGTTTTTGTTTAATAAAACCACTAAGTCAATGAATACCCTGGGTGGAATGGAAGGATTGGTTTATGTTGAGTGGTTACACAAGGCCATGGACTTGGCTTGTGTATCTCACTTGTGGTATGCCACCCAGAAACAAAGGGATTTGTGATGTCAAATGTTGAGAAGCTTCTAGTGCAACCACTTGGCAATATGGGATCTGCCATGATCATATAGGTTGCAAGAACTTATCCATATGGACAGAGGGTGGTAGTGTTTGATAGGTTGGAACGCGTCCATTTTGGTCTAAGGGAAAGCTTCTGAAAGATCTTGTCTTGGGAAACCAAGTCTTGTGGGGAAAGTGCACCACCTCTGCAGAGTGTAAAACCTAAGTACTTAGCCATGTCCCTGGTAAAGGAAAATTTGAGCATCAAGATATGGAAGCAATCAAGAATCTCATCATTCAAATTTCTAAGTTAAAATCTCTTTGATTGAGAAACATGAATTTTGTCAAAACAAAAACTTAGTATTTTCAAATGTTAAGGAAAAATCTATTTTGAGCAATGCAAGCCTCAACTCCACTTAGCCAAATGCATATAGAAGATAGACTCCACAATACTACCATAGTATCACTTGCCAATACAATTAAAATGTATTGACCCTTGTGGCTATAACTTGTAATGTTGCAGGTTTGATTGATTTTAGTGAAGATTGATTGATTAGGATTACAAAGTCTACAACCAACATGTCTGCCTGTGGCACTTTGAAGATGAAGGACCCATGACTATAGTTATTCCGCTGCAATGTAATGTAATAGCCAATTGAGCTATGTAAGATGTAATAAAACTATGTTATTCCTGGTTATAAAGTTATATTATGACCTTTGTTTCTTGATATTACATCTTAACTGTGGATGCTAGCTATTGATCCAGGGACTAGCATTGCAATCACAGGGATCCTTTCCTTTACAAAGGAGGGGTTTAACAGATGGTATCAGAGCATTGTGTTGCCTGTAGGATTTGTAACCCTAGGATTGGACAAAAACCCTTAGAAAAATAGGAGTTGTACTTGTTCCAAAAACTTATTTACAAAAAACACTTGTAAACTCTTTCCTCAACCATTTTGGTTTCAACTCTACTTCTCTTCTATTTCAAACTTGATGGAAAAACCTACCCATGGCCAAGGACTACACCATGTGCAAAGGACTTCTTCAACACTTTCAACTCTAATGACTTCAACATCTTCAGCATGTTCACCAAGGACTTCCAACTTGGATACCACTAAGGACTACAAGTGAGACAAGAAATCTTGCTCAAGATTTGGAGACAGAGGGAATGCAAAAGTTAGAAGGAACCTACATCATTGAAGTCTTGTGGCCAAGGAGTTTTTCCCAAGGGAACCATGATCTCATGTAAGAAGAAGCAACCAAGAAGGATGGAAAGATCACAAGTGAACCATATAGATGGACCACCATATTATAGTTAAGTCAAACACACCAACCTGTGTGGAGTAACAAAAATATTTTTGTTGACTAAGTATGTGCTTGAACCTTGTTTGAGTGAAATGTTTTGGTTTGTGATTGCATGCCCATTGCTTTAGAAATATTTTTCCTATTCTAATCCCTTCAAACCCAAACAGATGACTACTCCAAGAGACTCCAACATCAAGGTTGATGACACCAACCACAACCAAGAGATCAACATGAGAGAACTTATAGAAACCCAAAACCAGTTGAGCCAAGAGACAACTCAGCTTTTAGCCAACAACAATGGACTAGACCCAGCCATACAAAGGATTTTGAAACTTCAATCCCAATTGTTGCAAGGATTGGTTACTCAAATGATCAACATGGGGGAAAACTTTTCCCAAAGAGCTAATGACAACAAGGATGACAAAAATGTTATTCTAGAAGGAACCCAAGCTAGCAATACTTGTGGAGACAAGGATCATGCATCCAAGGAACATGAAGATCAATGTCCCAAGAAGAGAGAAAGATATCCCACCTATGAAGAACATGAATTAGAAGAACTCCTAGCTTTGGAGAGACCCAAAAAGAAGAAGAAGAAATGCCCCAACCCTAACAAGAAGGATATTACTCAAGTGCAATGTTACAATTGCAAAGAGATGGGACACTATGCCAATGAATGCCCAGAGAAGAAGAAGAACCAAGGAAACAAACAAGAAGAATCATTACCCAAGGAAAAGAAAGATATCAGCCAAGTGATATGTTTCAAATGCAAGGAACTAGGCCACTATGCAAGCAATTGTCCAGAGAAGATGAAGAATAAGCTGAACAAGCCTATGGAGAAACTCAACCTTGGCCCATGAGCCAAGAATGGAAACCAAGGACACCATGCAAATGTTTGCTTAGAGAAGTTTTCCCAGGATCTCAAGAAGGACAATGTGTAATTTTTGTTTGAAAATTTTTAAGGGTGGTAGTACCCTAGTTGTTTTGAGCCAACTTGTAACCTCTAGCCTCCCCAAATCTCGGGACGAGATTTATTTTAAGGGTGGTAGCCTGTCACATCCCAAGATTTTCCAAATCTTGTTATGTGAAAAATAAATGAATAAAATAAAACTTTGTTTGATTTTCAGATCCAGGAGAAACTTTTTGAATTTAATTGGAACTTCAAACCCATTTGAATTAAATAAAATCCTAAAGGGATTTAAAGAGTTAAACATTTATTAAAGGAAATTAAAATATTTTAGAATTACTATTTTGGATCTTTTAATAAAAGGTTTTGGTTTTCAAAAGAAAAAGAGATTTATAAATAAGGATTATTTTATAAAGCCAAATTAAACCTTGACCAAGCTTTGGAATTAAAACATTCTGTTTTGAATAAAAATAACAAGGGTTTATTTAAATAAATTAATAAGGATTTAATATCCAATTTTATTTAAATAAAAGGTTTTACCATTTTAATTAAAACATCAAAACTTATTAAACTATTTAAATAAGTTTTCCAAATATTTTATATTCTCAAAACCTACTGAAGTGTTTTGGTTTTATTTTAAATTTCAAGATAAAGATTTCAATAAAACAAATCCTATTTGAATTAAATGAATAAGGTCTATTCATTTAATTGTTGTTGGACCCTAAAATAAAATGTTATTTTATTTTAAACAAGTATTTCAAGTATCTTATATTTTCAAATAAAACCTACTGATTGTGTTTTGAAAGTGTTTGGATTTCAAATGAAGATTTTATTAAATAAATTAAACCATATCAAATAAATAAAGGTCCATTTTATTTAATTAAATGAATGGATCTTAAAATGAATAAAAAAATATTATTTTGGAATTTAGGTTTATGCTGATAAACAGAACCAAGTTCAAAATTGTGAAGTGTGGTGTTTGTTTGAATTGATTTGGTTGAATGAATCATTTGTTTGAATTTCAAATTAGTAAAATAGAAATAGAAAAGGAAAAAGAATTCAGAAGGAAAAAAAATATGGAAACGGACTGGCCCAGCTATCCTAGCCCAACTCAGCCCAACCGAGCCCACCTCTCCCTCTCAGCGAAGTGAATCGTTTTTCACCCCAAAACAAACCCACGCAGTGAATGACAACTGGAGCCCACCTGAAACTTTCCTCACTCGCTAGCAAGCAGGCCCCACATCCCCAGCCATCGTCTTCAACGAGACCCCGTCGCCCTGACCGTTGCAGTGAGATTACTCCGGCGTTGATTGCGCATGAAGGAGGCTTTGATTTCTCGCAATGACCATGCCCCTTTAAACGCCAGTGACTCCTCTCCATTTTCCCTCTGTCTCATCCCCCAAGCACGCCCCCAGGCTGCTCCAATTTCTCCCCGAGCCGCTCTGTCTCCGACGACTTCCCTGGCCGATTCCGGCAGCCCCTCGTCGCCCCTTGCCTCCTCGACCATGCTCTCGTGATCCCCACCTCCTGGCGATCATCCCCGTAGCGCCAGCTCGCCCCCGAGCGCCCCAGGGTGTCGGCAACGTCTCCACATGTACGCCACCGACAACCCCGCAACTCCGGTGAGCTCTAGCACTCGACTCCGTGCGCGCCTTCATCAGTAAATCATGCCATTTGATTAGTCTGCGTCTTCTGCATCTCCAGGTGCTCGCCAATCACTTGCGCGTGGCCTGCAACCTCGCCCCCGTCGACGACTGACCACACCCGAGGCACGGCTCAACTCCGGTGAGCAATTCCCCAGGAACCCGTGCGCCCCTTGGCCAACAAAGACCACGAGGAGCATCAGCAGTGTGCTGCGAACTCGGTGAGCTCCCCCTCCCTCTTTCTCGCATCCTGCATCGTCGGCAACCTCGCCGCCAGAGCGCCGCCGCCGCACAGCCGCCGTCAGCGCCGCTCATTTTAGGTCAAACACGTAGCAACCGTTAGATGTAGATCCGTTGGCTAGGATAGATTCATTAAAACGAAGGGGTACGTTTGATCTGAGCCGCACATGACCCTTTTAATCCTGTGGTCTGTGTCACTCGATCCAGACGAACCGGTACTGGCCAATCACGGCGCGACGCGTGGCCAGTGTTTGATTAAAACAGATTTTTGAATCAGATTTAATTGCAAACTTGAAACCTTTGTAACTTTCAAACCACACGTCCAAAAATTACAAAATTTATATCAATGGATTTAGTGGAACAAGCCCTAACCAACCATGCCCCTGGTTTAGCAAATAGTATCTGTTAGAGTGTTTGTTTTTGCAGAAACTTTTGTATGCTTGTTAAGGATGTAAAAATTGTTTAAAAATGAATTTGGGGTTAAAATCTTTTGCAATTGGATTGATTTGAACCTACTGGCCCTAGGAAACACTTTGTGGACTCAAAAATGTATTTGGTGAAATAAAAATATGATTCTTTGATTTAAAACCATTGCTAGTCAAATAGAAATGTGGTTTATTTATTAAAATTGGTTTTGGAAGAAAACCTTTGGAAAATGGCTTGTTGTAAACTCACTGACCCTAGAAACCAACCCATAGTTTGGAAAATGGATTTGGTAAAGTTTAGGATGGAAAACTTGATTTAGTCATTTCTAGCCAAAAGAAAATAATGATTTTTGTTATGAAAATGATTTTGAGTAAAAACTTTGGGAAAATGGTTTAGACCAAACCTACTGACCCAAAACACCAAGTTTTGCAATAGCAACTCATTTGGTGAAAAACATAAAGTTTTGCTTTGATAAAAATAATTTTCACCACATAAAATAATGATTAGATTTAAAAATGGTTTATAGACCAAAACCCTTTTGCAAATGACTTTGCCACTTTGGAAAATAACCACTTTTGACTTTACAAAGTTTAGAAGCCTAGAGGATACCACCTTTGCAATTAGAACCATCTTTTGCATGCTTGCATGCATTACTTTGACTTTGTCATTTTATGTGTTGTTTTGCTTGTTTGGTAGATTGAGTTTGTGCCTTGATTGATTGATTCGTAGTGACTTGAAGAGTGTGATTGTTGCAAGGAAAAGGAGTGAACCTATACCCTCTACCAAAAAGGCAAGTGATGCTTCATACTTTTGTCCCATTACTTTCACTATGCATTAGTGATTTTTCTCTAAGTAAAACTTGCATGGATTTTGCTAAGTATAGACCTTGCTATAAGAAAACCTAGTAGATGAATCCTTAGTAGGATTTTCCTAAGTTAAGATTTCTACTACTATCAAGCTTAGCCTAGCTAATAGAAAACATGGGTGGAAAATATATTCACACTATGGAAAAATCTCTAAGTCTGAGGACTTATGTTTTTGTTTAATAAAACCACTAAGTCAATGAATACCCTGGGTGGAATGGAAGGATTGGTTTATGTTGAGTGGTTACACAAGTCCATGGACTTGGCTTGTGTATCTCACTTGTGGTATGCCACCCAGAAACAAAGGGATTTGAGATGTCAAATGTTGAGAAGCTTCAAGTGCAACCACTTGGCAATATGGGCTCTGCCATGATCATATAGGTTGCAAGAACTTAGCCATATGGACAGAGGGTGGTAGTGTTTGATAGGTTGGAACGCGTCCATTTTGGTCTAAGGGAAAGCTTCTGAAAGATCTTGTCTTGGGAAACCAAGTCTTGTGGGGAAAGTGCACCACCTCTGCAGAGTGTAAAACCTAAGTACTTAGCCATGTCCCTGGTAAAGGAAAATTTGAGCATCAAGATATGGAAGCAATCAAGAATCTCATCATTCAAATTTCTAAGTTAAAATCTCTTTGATTGAGAAAAATGAATTTTGTCAAAACAAAAACTTAGTATTTTCAAATGTTAAGGAAAAATCTATTTTGAGCAATGCAAGCCTCAACTCCACTTAGCCAAATGCATATAGAAGATAGACTCCACAATACTACCATAGTATCACTTGCCAATACAATTCAAATGTATTGACCCTTGTGGATGTAACTTGTAATGTTGCAGGTTTGATTGATTTTAGTGAAGATTGATTGATTAGGATTACAAAGTCTACAACCAACATGTCTGCCTGTGGCACTTTGAAGATGAAGGACCCATGACTATAGTTATTCCGCTGCAATGTAATGTAATAGCCAAATGAGCTATGTAAGATGTAATAAAACTATGTTATTCCAGGTTATAAAGTTATATTATGACCTTTGTTTCTTGATATTACATCTTAACTGTGGATGCTAGCTATTGATCCAGGGACTAGCATTGCAATCACAGGGATCCTTTCCTTTACAAAGGAGGGGTTTAACATAACAGTAACAGTAAACAGTGGGATTCGAGTGCGGCAGACATAGGGATGGATGGACGGGCATTGCATGAACGAGTCTAAACATGTAACTTCAAGATCTAGGGCATTGCAGATAAATAATAACAAGCATCCAAGTACTAAATAATCCTAGGCATGTTGTCCATATATAGTCATACGTGCTCGCAATGAGAACTTGCACAACATCTTCTGTCCATCCAGCCCGTGGCAGCGGGGCCTCTAGGGAACTACTGGCAATTAAGGTGCTCCTTTTAATAAAGCACCGGAGCAAAGTATTAACACTCTATGAACACATGTGATCCTCACACCACAGCCATCCCCTCCGGTTGTCCCAATTTCTGTCACTTCGGGGCCTTTGGATCGAGACAATGATATGTGTACACAACTTGCAGGTAAGATCACAAACAATACTATCATAATGATTCAATAATAAGTTTAGATCTGAGATCATGGCACTCGGGCCCTAGTGACAAGCATTAAGCACAACAAGTTGCAACAAAGTCAAAAAGCACTAATAGAGATACTAGGCACTATGCCCTAACAATCTTATTCGATTACATGATAGAACTCATCCAATCCCTACCATCCCCATAGCCTAGAGAAGGGGATTACTCACTCATGGATGAGGGAAACATTGATGGTTTATGGAGAGGCGTTGGTGATGACGATGGCGATGATTCTCCCCAAATTCCCCGTCTCGGCAGGGTGCCAGAACGGAGTTTCTAGTTCTGCATCTTGTCTATGGTGGTGGCGGCGCAGTGGAACTCTTTTCTGGAAAACGTCGACCCCCCTCGGTCTTTAGGTCAAGGGGTAACTTATAGGCACAGAGGGAGCCCGAGGGGGTGCCTAGGGTGGCCGCACCCCTCCTAGGCGTGGGCAGGGCCCACCCGCACCTGGCAGGGGTGTGGGCCTCCAAGCCTCCACTCCATTTCGTCTTCTGGCTCCGTGGATCTTTTGGTGAAATATATTTTTTGGCATATTTTCCGGGATTTTTCCTAATAGTTGATTTTCTGCACACAAAAACTAGACATCAAGGTAATTCTGCTGAAAACAGTGTCAGTCCGTGTTAGTTGTATCCAAATCACACAAGTTTAGAGGAGAAACAATAGCAAAAGTATTCAGGAAAGTAGATACATTTTGGACGTATCAATGGATGGGAACCCTCATCGTCCCACGATAGTTCTGGCATTTAACATTCTGTATAAACCATTGACGTTATTCAATGGGTGGGCATGGTGTACACCAAGGAGGCATGCGGGGTCGCGAAGGGGGCAGTGATTGGCTTGGATCACCTACTGGGACCCACAACATAGAATTGTGGACGGGAAAGCACGCCCGGTTGTGCAACAAGGAGTTGATCTCTCATGGGTAAAGTAACGCACCTCTGCAGAGTGTAAGAACTGTAACTTATTACTCCTTGTTCCAGGAAGGAGCTACGAACGCGGCAGTAAAGGAACTCCATGAAAGTTCTGGTAAACCTGTGAAGGCTGATGGTCATAGATTTTCGCAATAAAATCAATCTTTGAAGAAAGATTTACGAAAACTGCATAGTGGCAAGGACTTATAGTCTGAGGTGGTAGATAGAGCATCAAACTTCCTACCTTGCATATAATGAACTTGATGGGTAATGCCGTTACTCACCCTTTCCTTTGATCCCCTGCTTAGACTCTGAGGATCCAGAAGATACTCCAATGTACGCGGCAGAATGCCAAGATGGTGTTTTCTATGAGGATCCTGACTTGTCAGGAGGTGTTGAAGGAGTGCACTACGAGATCCAATATGGAGTAGACGGAAAAGAGTCAGATTAGTTGCCTTAATTACTAGTAATCAATTGAGCCGAGTAGCATGAACCTTATATAATAAGCTGTTGAGCTCAACTCTGGGATGGAGATGTTACTTTCAACTTCCGTTGAAACACTTTATATTTTGGTTTGTAAGTTGAATCTTTTGAAGTCTTGAACTTCTGGTATTGTAATAATAATAATGTGCGTATTTTTGTAATTTGGACCCGCAATGTTTCTGTTGTACCACTCTAAGGGATGTGATATTTACGGAACGGTGTTCCGTGGATGCCATGTCAACGACTATAGTGTTCTACACATGCAGTGGTATGATGGGTCACCGCAGATACTCCGATCGTGTTATGTAGAGGCTAATGGATCAAGAGTGGGATTTGTCCATCCAAATGATGAAGAGATATACTCTGGGCCTTTTCGGTGATATCGCATTGATATAGCTTGCAAGAAAGTGATGGGGATCACTAGAATGTTATATCACGGGAACGATAAAAGAGTACATGTCGGTAACGAGATCAAACTAGATATAGTATACAGATGATCGAATCTCGGACATGTAAAATACCAGGAGACAAAGGGATTTAGTTACAATCTTAAGGTTCTCACGATCACAAGAAGTCATCGTTGAATGTGTAGGAGTCAGTACGGATCTCCAGGCCCCGCTGCTGATTATTGGTCGGAGAGGGGTCTCGATCATGTCTGCATTATTCGCGAACCATATGGTGACACACTTAAGGGATACCGACACCATTTGGAGAAAATGAGATGCCAGGAAAAGAATATTAAAATGCTGGAATTATTTCAATAGACACCGGAATTGTTTTGGGAGAAATTGCTAAAATTGGTTATGCATGTGAAATTGAAATGTACTAAGGGGTTTTATGTGAATATTTGTTAATTAATGTAATTAACAAAATTCTGAATAAATAAATAAAAGAGTTTTATTAAATGAGAGATTACATTAAATTTGGTGGAAATTTAATGGATTTTGAGGGGGATTTTGAGTGGAGAAAATGGAGGGCCATTTGTGTGAGTGGGAACTCCACTCACATGAATGAGGAAGAGGTGGGGGCACCCAACTTGGCCGCCGGCCATGGCATGGGGGCTGCCCTCCTCTCCTATAAAAGGAGCCCCTCCTCCCACTTTTCACTTACACCTCCTCGTGAAGGATCTCTCTCCCCCTCTAGTACTATTCCTGTCACATCCCAAGATTTTCCAAATCTTGTAATGTTAAAAATAAATAAACAAAATAAATAATTGCTGAAATTTAGGGTGAAAAGAAACTTTTGTTTCTAAATGGAAACTTAAAATCCCATCTAGAACAAACTTTGGTTAATGTTTGAATCCAACTAAAATTCAAATCAAGTGGATTTCATTCTTCATAAATGCATCTAGAAATTTAAACACTTGAGAAATAAACCAAAACCCTAAAAACCCTAATGGAAGAAAATCATTTTCAAGTACCTCTAAGACTATGAATTTGATCCATATGAAAAGCTGTCAAGCAAACATTTCAAAATGATCAAGAAAGACAAATATAAATGTTATTAAAACCATAGAAATTAGTTTCACTTAATTTGGAGCCATAGATAAAATCTTATGAATTTAATAAGATAAGGAAATTGAATTTTCAAAGCTAATAAAGCCCTTAACTAAAATCCATACCAAATGGTGAGCAAATAATCCTAAAGATATTTAAAAGGATAAATAAATCTCAAATAAGATTTTACAAATTGGAATCACCAAGTTTGGATCTCTAAATAAAAAGATATGGATTTTATAAGATGAAGAAAGAAATATTAAATAAGGAATATTTAAAGACCAAATTAAATCTTGGCCTAATCCATAAACAAGTGGAATGATTATAATCCAAATCCAAATAAAATATTGGATAAAGAATTTCCAAAATAAAAATAAAATGGCATTAACCATTCTATCCCTATTTTAATAAAGACAAATCTCTAATAAGAATAATTATATAATTCATGAGAAAATAGTATTTTGGAATTTACCCAAGTGGAATAAAAGTTGTTTAAATAATTTAAATAAAATAAATATTCCAAATAAAATTTAGGGAATTAAAACTATTTAATTCCATTAGAATTGAAATAAATACCCAATTCAAATGATTTATGAGTCATATTAAATACTTTCCAAAGAATTCAAGATGAATTATTTGACACCCTATTAAACAAATAAAAACCTACTGAAAAGATTTGGAAGGATTTAGAAATTTAAATGGTGTTTGAAAATATTATTAAATCTTATTGATTTAAAACAAGGGCCTTTTTGAATAATTAAAAGACCCCAAAAAGAATAAAATTTTATTCCAAAATTGACTTCAGATTATATTACTAATCAGTATTTAAACCTACACAAATTTTGGTTGAGGTTTGAATTCAAATTGGTGTTTGAATTAATTAAGCAAAATCAAAACAGGATAAAAAGAAATGGAAAAAGAAAAAGAATCAGATCAAAAAAAGGGAAACGAAGCAGCCAGCCCAGCTAGCCCACTAAGCCCAATAGTCCAGCCCACTTCCTCTCCCCGCAGTGAAACGTTATTCCTCTCTCGCAGAGACACCGACGGATGGACCCCACCTCCTCTCTTCCTCTCTCGCTGACGCCAGGCCCCACCGCCAGCTCCCTTCTTCCTCACCCTCCCGCTAACCTCGTCGGCCGTTGCTGCCAAATGAATGCCGGCGTGAATACACGTTAACCACGCCATTAAACGACCCCTCGATCACCCGTACTAAAGCGCCTTCGCCCCCTCTCTCTTTCCCCTCCATCGCCATACTTTCCTCGCCACCGGGCTGCACTAATTCGCCCAGATACCACGCACTGTTCCGACGAGCTCCGCGAGAAATTCCGGCAGCTCCGCGTCGCCCCTTGCCTCCTCAACCACGCTCACTTGCTCCCCACCCCCTGGCGAACCTCCTCGTAGCTCCAGCTCGCCCGTGCGTGCCCCCCAGCGTCGGCAACAGCAACGACCAGCAGCGTCGCCGTCTGCCATTTCCCCGACGACGCCTCCGGGTAGTCTCTGACCGCGCCGCCCCTTCTCTGTGATGCTCCCTCACTCCCTAATCTTCTACACATCTAACGCTACCGTTATTTTTCCTTCTCGTGCGCTGTAGCCTCGCCCCCGTCGACGTCTGAGCGCATCCGACGCCTTCGCGAACTTCGGCGAGCAATCGCCAGCACATGCGAGCGCCCCTTCGTCTACAACCAGCACGTCGAGCTTCCCCACGTCACTGCGATCACGGTGAGCTATCCCTCTTCCCTTCTCGCTTCCAGCATCGCCAGCTCCGCCGCCGTCTGAACGCGCGCCGCCACTCGATGGCAAGCGTGCTGTGCGCCGTTGGATACAGATCCAAAGGACACGATAGAACCTTAGCTCGAAGGGGTAAGATCAATCCTGCGCCGCACGATTCACTTTAAATCCTGCGGTCCTCAATGCATGATCCGAACGAACCGGTACCAGCCAATAGCAACTAGACACGTGTCCCTGTCCGTTTGAAATAAAAACAGGAATGTCTATTAGATGTTCCAATTTGAAAAATTCATAACTTTCAAACCACACGTCCAAATTTTGCAAATTTTATATCAATGGATTCAACAAAACAATTACTTTGTGACCATGCACTTTGTTTAGTAAAATGCTTCTGTTAAATTGATTGTTTTTGCAGAAACTTGTGTATGTATGTTTAGAATATAAAAATTGTTCTAAAATGATTTTTGAGATAAAACCTTTTGCAAATGGTTTGTTTTGAACCTACTGACCATAGGAATCACTTTGTGGTTTCAAAAATATATTTGGTGAAGAAAAAGAATGAATCTTTGATTTAAACCATTTCTAGTCAAATAAAAATATGGTTTATTTGTTAAAAATGCTTTTTGAAGAAAACCTTTGGGAAATGTTTTGTAATAAACTCTCTGACCCTAAACACAAGGTTTTATGGTTTGAAAACATATTTTGGGAACCCTATAGATTGTTGCCTTATGAAAAACATTTCTTCACCACATAAAATAATACTTTGGTTTAAAAATGGTTTATAGGTAGAATCTTTTGCAAATAGTTTTGCCACTTTATAAAATGACCATTAGGTGTTTTCAAATGTTTATAAACCACTAGGAACCACTTTTACAAATAAAACAATCTTTTGCATGCTTGCATGCATTGTTTTGTTTCTATCATTTTATGTGATGTTGCTTGAATGGTAGATTGAAATTGTGCCCTTGCTTGATTGAAATGTAGTGACTTGAAGAGTGTGATTATTGCAAGATCAAGGAGTGAACTTATATTCTCTACCAAAAAGGCAAGTGATGCTTCATACTTTTGTCCCATTATTTTCACTATGCATTAGTGATATTTCTAAGTAGGACTTGCATGGAATTTTGCTAAGTGTAAACTTTGCCATGGGAAATCCTAGTAGATGAAACCTTAGTAGAAATTTCCTAAGTTAAGACTCCTACTACTATCATGCTTAGCTTAGCTAATAGAAAACAAGGGTGGAATATACATTCATACTATGGGATATTTCCAAGTCAAGGACTTGTGTTTTGTTTAATAAAACAACTAAGTGAATGAATCACCTGGGTGGAATGGAAGGAATGGTTTGTGTTGAGTGGTTCACAAGGCCCATTTCTATGGTTTACCTTGTGTATCTCACTTGTGGATGGCCACCCAGGAACAAAGAGATTTGAGATGTCAAATGTTGAGAAGCTTCAAGTGCAGCCACTTGGCATTATGGGCTCTGCCTGGATCATATAGGTTGCAATAACTTAGCCAAATGGACAGTTGGTGGTAGGGGATGATAGGTTGGAACGCGTCCATTCTGGTCTAAGGGAAGGCTTCTGAAAGATCTTGTCTTGGTGAAACCAAGTCTTGTGGGGAAAGTGCATCACCTCTGAGAGTGTAAAATCTAAGTACTTAGCCATGTCCCTAGTAAAGGACAATTTGAGCATCAAGACATGGAAGCTATCAAGAATCTCCTCATCCCAATTTCTAAGTTAAAACTTGGTGGTTGAACAAGGGTTGAAGGATCAGCAATTTCTATTGGAAGATGCCTTGGGAAAGATTTTGTCAAGCAAAAACTTAGTGTTTTCAAATGATAAGGAAAAACTATTTTGAGCAAAGCAAGCCTAAGCTCCACTTAGCCAAATGCATATAGATGATAGACTCCACTATACTACCATAGTATCACTTGCTAATACAATTCAAATGTATTGACCCTTGTGGCTGTAACTTGTTATGTTGCAGGTTTGTTTGATATTAGTGAAGTTTAATGATTAGGATTACAAGTCTACAACCAACATGTCTGCCTGTGGCACTTTGAAGATGAAGGACCCCATGCTATTGTTACATTCTGCTGCATTGTAATGAGATAGCCAAATGAGCTATGTAAGATGTAATAAATTATTTTATTCCTGGTTATAAAGTTGTATTATGACCTTTGTTTCTTGATATTACATCTTAACTGTGGATGCTAGCTATTGATCCAAGGACTAGCATTGTAAACACAGGGATCTCTACCTTATTAAAGGTTGGGAACCTTACAATTCCCCCATGGTCTTAGCTTAGCGAGATACATGTTTCTAGTGGCTTTTTATGGATCAAGGATTTGCTGCTTCCGCTGCATTGCTGGAGCGAGGACACGGAGGTTGTCGGGGTTCTGGACGTGTGTGCGATCACGGATGCTCCGCTAAGTTGCGATCCTGCCAGACTTCTACACGATCTTGAGATCGGCAAGAGATCGACTACATCACCAACGAGTTCATACTCGTAAAGCTTTGTCGGTCTTCAAGGGTATGTATTCTATGAATGTATATCCACCCGTTGATTGTATCTAGGTAGATGGATCTTGGTGCTTACAGTTCCCATCATAGGAATTTTTTTGTTTTCTATGCTACGAACCCAACACGAACATGGACAATGATGACGACAATGGCCTAGACGACTTCGGTGATGAGGACGAGGCCGTCGTGCAGGCAAGGGACAACAAGATTTCATCGAGTCCTACCAGACCACGCACCGGAACATCGATGGTCATGCATTCATGGTTGTCAAGTGATTCATGAAAGACACCATCTGTATTTACTTTAAGAAACTAACTTGGTGGAGGGGATGAAGGGAATATGCCTTGAGAGGCAGTAATAAAGTTGTTATTATGTATATTCCAAGTATATGATAGGTGTTTATTTTGCATGTCATAATTGTATTAATATGAAAACGTTAATACATGTGTGTTTAATAAGCAAATAGAAAGTTCCTAGTTATGCCTCTCTTATAAAATAGCTCGTTGATTAACAAGATGATCAAGGTTTCCTGATCATGGACATTGGATGTTGTTAATAACGAGGTCACAACATTATTGGAATGGTGTGATGAATATTCATCCGAAGTATAGCATTACGATCAAAGTCATTGAGTTTATATTGCTATAACATCTTACGAAGTAATCCTAATCCTTAGACCATGAGACCATGTCAATCACTAACACTGGAAGAGTATCTTGATAACATCAAACGTCACACCGTAACAGGGTAATTATAAAGATGGGTTCAATTCTACTAAAGTGTTATGTTGAGGCCCAAGGATCAAGAGTGGAATTTTTTCATCCCGATGATGAATAGATATACTCTGGGCCCTCTCGGTGATATCACATTGGTTAGCTTGCAAGCAAGTGATTTGATCACTAGAATGTTATATCATGGGAACAAGAAAAGAGTACATGTTAGTTACGAGATCAAACTAGGTATGAAGATACCGATGATCGAATCTCGGACATGTAATATATCGTGAGACAAAGGGATTAAGATTCTAGCGAAAAAGGTTCTCATGATCACAAGAAAGTCATCGTTGAATGTGTGGGAATCAGTATGGATCTCCAGGTCCTGCTTTTGATTATTGATCTGAGAGGGGTCTCGATCATGTCTACATTATTCGTGAACCATAGGGTGACACACTTAAAAGACACCGACACCATTTGGAACAAATAGTTTCATGTCAAAAAGATTTACAAAGCGCAGGAATTTATTTCACTAGACACCGAAACTGTTTCGGGTGAAATTGCTGAAAGTGTTTCTGCATGTGAAATGAAATATTAGCAGGGGTTATATATGAATGTTTGTCCATTGAAGTAGTTGATAAAAATTTGAATAAATAAAAGGAGTTTTATTTAAAGAGAGATTGCATTAAATTTGGTGGAAATTTAATGGGATTTTTGAGTGGGATTTTGAGTGGAGAAGTGAAGGGCCATATTTGTGAGTGGGAGCTCCACCCACATGAATGGAGGAGGGGAGGGGGCAGCCCCCATGCTCCGGCCTCCCCCTTGGGGTGCCCCCCTCCCTCCTATATAAAGCCCCCCTCTCACTCACACCTCCTCATGAAGGATATCTCTCCCCCTCTAGTTTATTACCCATGGTCTCGGACTAGCGAGATACATGTTCTCAGTGGCTTTTCGGCAAGAAAGAGTTGTTGCTTCCGCTGCATCGCTGGAGCGAGTGATACGTCCATTTTGCATCACTATTCTATATCATAATTTGCTTCTATTCATTAATATATTTCATATTAAGAGGTGATACTTATGTTATTTCATCTGTTTTTGCATGTTGGATGATTCTTGGAGGATGAACTGCCGGAGTCAGGATTCTGATGGAGAAAAGCGGTGTTTTGATGCAATTTCGCGAAGATCAGAAAAATACCAGAAAAACTACAGAAAATTATATTTTCCTAGAAGACGAAGGATGCTAGAAGGGGAGGCGGAGTTGGGCCATAGGATCCCCACACCCCTAGGCGCGGGCCACCCTGGGCCGCCCCTACAGGGGGTGTGGCCACCCTGGCCCACATCTGGCTCCGCCCTTTCGCCTATATCTTCTCCTCGAAACCCTAAAGTCAAGGGAGCAACCACAGAAAGATTTCGCTTACTCTGTGATGGCTAACGTGTGGTTGACATGGAGCCTGTTGGGAACCCCAAGAGCAAGGTGTGAAGCAGCACAGCAGCAAGTCTTCCCTCAGTAAGAAATCGAGGTTATCGAACCAGTAGGAGGAAGGAAACATCACACAGGTGTTGCAAGCAACACGGAGGCCTGCACAATACAAACTGAAGACTTTGCCCTAACTAATAGTGAGGTTGTCAATCTCACCAGTTGCTGTAACAAAGGATTAACTGTATGGTGTGGAAGGTGATGATGGTTTGCAGCAAGTAAACAAGTAACAGTGGAAGATGTATTAATGGTAAAGATTGGACCGGGGTCCATAGTTCACTAGAGGTGCTCTCCTTAGATAAACAACATTGCATGAAGGGTAAACAAATTACAACAGGGCAATTGACAGGAATAGAGCAAGACATAACAATGCAATACCAGACAAAAATATCCTATGAGATTCGATTGGGAAATACAAAAATATACATAGACCTCCATCCAACTGCATCTATGACTAGAAGTCCACCTTCAGGTTATCATCCGAACCCCCTCCAGTATTAAGTTGCAAGCAACAGACAACTGCTTTAAGCAAACTCTGTAAGGTAAACAATCCACTTGTTCCATGAACAAGAGACCGTTGTTTTATCCCTAGTAGCAACATCACATCTATAACCGAAGAGATTTCTGTCACTTCCCTTGGAAACTAGAGGCATGAACCCACTATCGAGCATAAATACCCCCTCTTGGAGTCACTAGCAACTACTTGGCCAAGATAGATACTTACAACGGAGAGCATGCAAGATCACAAATAACACAGACATGATAGAATCAAATAGACAAAACCATTAATCAATCTGACATAGTAATCTCAATATCCATCGTATCCCCGCAAACACAACATGCATGATTACAAATAGATTAGATCTTGATCATGAATGGAGCTCACAAGATCTATACATGAAATCACAAGGAGGACATACAACCAACTAGCTACTACATGGACCCGTAGTCCAAGGTGGAACTACTCACGCATCATACCGGAGAAGAAGGCCTCCAGGATGATCTCCCCTCCGGCAGGGTGCCGGGAAGAACTTCAGATACCCCTGATCTAGGGAAGATGGTGGCGGCGGATACAGACGGTTTCATGGAGTTTTGATCAGGTTGCTAGGGTTTCTGCATCAGGGGCTTCTTATAGGCGAAGAGGCGAGGCTGGGAGGCGAGCAGGGGGGCCACACCCTGCCTAGGCACGGGCCCACCCTGGTCGCGCCTAGGGGGTGTGGCGGCCCTGGCTCGCCTCTCCGTCTGTCCTCTGGACTTCGTGTCGCCCACGGTAAAATATTTACTTTGGATTTTGTCCCGTCCAATTCCGAGAAAATTGATTTTCTGCCTTTCTAGAACCAAAAACAGAAGAAAACAGGCAACTGACATTGTGGCAACTTGTTAATAGGTTAGTTCCAGAAAAGATATAAAAACACCTCAAAGTGTAGACATAGCAAAGCAAAGTAGATACTAAACAAGCATGGAACATAAAAAATTATAGATACGTTTCCGACGTATCAACCATACCCAAGCTAAACTCCTGCTCGTCCTCGAGTAGGTAAGTGATAAAAGAATAATTTTTGAGGTGACATGCACCATCAAAACCAAGATCAAACTATTTGCAAGCATTGAAAGCTAGGATCAAAGAACTCTAAACATGTGCATGGAAGATGGAGTTCTAACAATAAGACAAAGTAACTATGCATGCAACATGAAAGGCTACAAACAAAGATCATGAATAACATGCATTGAAAAACATTTATTTGTTTCACATACAGAAAACATGGCATATTGGCAATCATCTTGTCCCTCATAGAGTAGCAAATAGATGCATAGGACACCTTCAAAGTTCATAAGAGTGACTAGATACAAGTAGCACAAGAATAAGTAATATCACAATATGCATCAATCAATAAGTTTTGGGACACTGCACATAAAACTAAGAATGGCAACTATGCTCTCTTAATGGTGCCTAAAGGTAGAAGGTGGAGACTCAATAATAGTGGAAAAAGGCCCTTAATAAAGGGAAGCAGGGATTTCAAGTTTCAAAAAGAGCTTCCAAAAATTATGGCACTTGTTAGCTTTCAGCCCTCATTGCCCCTATCATAAGCATCTTGAAGTGATTAAGGTTAAAGTGAACAAACTATGGAGTATATGCTTGACAAAGTATAAGTTGGCAATCTCAAGTCCCTTGAATACGAGGGCCACACCCCGTGCTACTCAACTTCAGTCACATGTAAGTTCTTGTCATTGTAAGTACATGCGTATCATAGAGAACCGCCAACGGGGTACCCCTTGCACATGGTACAGGTGTTGGAGATATGCCCTAGAGGCAATAATAAATGTGGTTATTATTATATCTTTGTGTTTATGATAAATGTTTACATTCATGCTATAATAGTATTAACAAGGAAACATTGATACTTGTGTGATTTGTAAACTTAATTTGAAGTCCCTAGTATAGCCTCTATACATCACTAGCTTGTTGGTTGACAAATGATTGTGGTTTCCCTATCATGAACATTGAGATGTTATCAACAATAAGATCATATCGTTAGGAGAATGATATGATGGACATACTCCTATAGATAAGCGTAGCATAAAGATCAAGTCATTTCAATAGTTCAATTGCTATATGCTTTCTGATACATAGTAACCTAATTCCTTCGACCATGAGATCATGCATATAACCTTTACCGGATGGATGCTTTGATGACATCAAACACCACACCGTAACTGTGTGGCTATAAAGGTGGCATTGAGTGTTCGGAAAGTATTGGTTGAGACACATGGATCAAGAGTGGGATTTGTCCATCCATATGACGGATAGATATACTCTGGGCCCTCTCGGTGGAATGTCATCCAATTAGCTTGCAAGCATGTGACTGGATCACAAGGGATCATATATCACGGGAACGAGAAAAGAGTACTTATCGGTAACGAGGTTGAACTAGGTATGCAGAGATACCGACGATCATAACCTCGGATAAGTAAACTATCGTGAGACAAAGGGAAATTGGTATCGTATGTAAGTGGTTCATTCGATCGCAAAGTAATCGTAGAAATATGTGGGAGCCATATGAATTTCCAGATTCCTCTATTGATTATTGTTCGGAGAAGTGTCTCGATCATGTCCGCATAATTCACGAACCGTAGGGAGACACACTTAAGGATTCGACGTTGTTTGAGTAGTTATGTGTAACACCCTCAGAATCGGACCTATGCAAGTTATAGCGATTCCCGCCAAACCCGCATAGAAACGATTCAAAGGTGCCCACCAGGCACTTTCGTGCGGGTGGAAAACGAAGTAATACATTACACAATAGTCCTCGATGGGACCCACAGAACAGATATATATAACAGCGACTCAAAGAGTCAAGAATACATATATAATATACAAAGATCCAAATCACCTGGAAAACGATAGAGCGTCCGACTACGGACAAGATGCAAATGGGGATAAGAGCCCTGAAGAATAACCAATGGCGTCCATAACCCTGCCCAGGCCAAGCCGGAAGGGTAACCCTGCTAACGACGTCGATCTCAAAACCTGCTTAAACAAAAGGGGTGCCGACAAAGGGCAAAGGAAAAAGAGGAGCGTCAGTACTAAGGCCAGTACACGGCGAGACTAGAATTCGGCGGTCCTCGCCTACATAGGTATGGTGGACTGAAGCGGCAGCGGCAGCAGGCACTAAACCTACTATAGAGACTCGATACATCTGGCGGCTATCAGAGAGGGGTAAGAATGACCTATCCGGATCCAATCTGAAGTTAACACCAAACAAACCCATCCTAGTGTTTCCCCCTCGATACCAAACGAGGAAGTGAACCGAGGAACTCACACAGTTTGGCAGTTTTATTTATTCAGTTATCGTTGCAGCAATTACTAGTCAGGTTTAGATAATCGTCCTGATAAAAGAAGCAGTGGGCCCTTTTAGTTAATCATTCCGTTATAGTTACAACACTTACTAATCAGGTACAAATAGCATGAGATAACCCAAAACCCAGCAGTTGTTGGTACTTTTATTCAGCCATTCCGTTGTAGTTGCAATACTTACTACTCAGGTACAATGGTCGCAAGCGACACTCCAAACAAGCAATTGTGGGCAGTATTGTTTAGCCATTCCATTATAGTGAAGCTGATTACTAGTCATTATAAAGTCAAATTTATAGCAATAAACTTTAGTTATGCTTGTCTATGGTCGAGATACTGTGCTCCAAGTCGTCCATAACCGCGGACACGGCTTTCAGAAAGTTTTACCCGGCCGGGGTGCACCAATAGCAACACACACTCGATCAACCTCGGAAAAACCAAATCAAAACCCAACGCGGCTTTCACGACAAAGCAATCACAGGATTCAGAAATATTTCAGGGGGCCACCCCATTGAGTAGACCCGCAACGAAGTAAGCTAGCTCCGAGACGGACTCAAGGTTTGCGACAATGGCTGTAAACGACTGGGAACCCGAAAGTGTGGCTGGGCTTGTCGATACCGCGAAAACACTCCGCTTACCTAAACAGTACAGTGTGCTCCTCGCACAATCGTAAATAAAGTAGTAAAACATGGCATAAGTACAGGATCGTAAATAAAACCTCAAACTAGTTTGTGGCCCCAAGAAATAAGACTGAATCAAGCTCTGGCTCAGGGGGGTCCCATATACCTCCCGGATGTGGATAGCGCGATAAATCAAGGAACAGGTATCAAGTACTCGGGGTCCTACGGGACACAAGTGGGCGTTCGGAAACCAAATATTTTCTATCACCCACCGATGCCTCTACTTACTTCAATTTTAGTTGTTAAACAGGAATGAAAGTGTACGATAAGTAAATCTATGATCATCTCCAACATCAACATGCGGCAATACATCAACAACTGTGGCACTTGACAACACGCAACAGCACTTGAGCAAGCGACTACGACGCGCAAGTCCAACTATCTATCAAACAACAGGTAATAGGATGTGTCCAAGGCAATATAAGGCTGCAGGGGATATCACGGGTACAAAAACTAGAGCACCGCAACACAGATAGCAATAGATCAACAGGAGGGAATAAATACTATAAAAGTAAGATAGGTAGAAAGGGGGAGGTGCTCGCCTGAAAACATTGCCGAAGGTTCAACCGAAGATCGGGGCGAAGCTCACATCAACTCAACGGCCTTATCCGCGAAGAAGCAAAACACTAGAATAAACACCGGATGCAATATTTAAGATCGGCAGAAGATCGGGCATGATGCATGTATGATGTATGACATGGCAAAGGTGCAATGCAATTAGACAGTATTAAACGGAACCGGGGTCCCGACAATTAATTAGGTGGTTCATGTTATTAAACTACCCCGCAATTTAAATGTTGTTTTAACAAGGCAAAATATATCCCCGGTTTGCTACACAAATTTAAATGAGGCCAATATGAGACTAGATTTGCCCGCATATGGGCCCCATATTTAATTATTAGGTGAATCGGCATAAGGCCCCCAAACCACATGAATGTATGCATGCAAGACAATTATTATGCGACAATTTGTATTATGTTATAAAATAGGGTTTTCGGGAAGGGGGTTCACACATTAGGGTTCGACGATCTTGGGGTTCCGGGGTTCGGGGTTGGTCTCAGGGTTCAGGGTTCGACGGGTCGGTCTCGGCGGAAGCGTTCTCGGACTACTGGGGTAGATCTTGTCGCGTCCGTGGCCTTCGGGTCATGTCGACGGTCCTGGCGTTCGGGCTGAAGTACTTGTCGCGTCGGGGTCTCGGTGTCCGGGGTGGAGTACTTGGCGGTCCACGGCGAAGTGCTTGACGTCATGTGGTTTCATGTCGACGGTCTTGGTGTCCTCGATGGAGAACTCGGTGTTCCGTGTGGAAGGCCTCGAGGGTTCGGTGACGGAGATCTTGACGGGTCCGTGAGAAGAACTTGGGTCGGCATCGGATCGATCTTCAAATCGAGGCATCGGGCTTCAGTTTTTTCCGTGCAGAAGATCTTCGGTGAATTACTTGTCTGATTTGTAGATTTGTACACCCACATGTCTTAATCATCTCGCCGGGAGATTTTAGCCGAGATCACATCATCACACCACACCATCTTGTCAACCACCGTGCGGCACCTTACCGATCAACGCCCCGAAGGAAGAACATGCACAGCAGCCTGGCAGGTAAGCATCAATGCACTGCAGGTATTGATGCCGAACAGGACGCCAAGGAAACAAAACAGGATACGAGCTTGGGCACGCGCGACGCGGTTGGTGGCGGCTGCCGGAAGCAGGCGAGGCCGACGCAGGCCGGGACCGGCCGGAGGTGGGGTCGGCACGGCCGGTGGCGCGGTGCCTGGCCGGGCAGGGACGACGGCGAGGGGTGGACGGCGGCGGCCCGACGAGGCGGGGGCGTGCTCGGCCGCGGCCGGGGCTAGCGGTGGGCGGCGAGCTCGTGCGGGCCGGCGGGCGAGCTCGGAGGGGCGCGCGGGGAGGCGTGGCGGACGGCGGAACGGCGAGGTGGTCGTCGGCGGCCGGCGGAGCGGAGGGCGACGCGGGGGTGGTTGACGGAGAGGAGGGAGGGCGGCTGCACGTGGCGGGGGGGGGGGGGGAGCGAGCAGCGAGGCGGGGCGGCGATGGGCGGAGGCGCGCCGGCGGCGCTCGGCTGGCCGGAGCGGACGGGCCGGAGAGGCGGGGCAGAGGGGTGGCCTGCGAGACGGCCAGAGGAGGAGGATGACGGTTGCGGGCGGCGGGGGAGAGGGTGCGGCCCGGGCGGAGGCCGGAGCAGGGCGGCTGGGGAAGGCGCGGCCGCGGCTGGGGCGGGGTCGGCCGGCGAGCGGGCGGAGGGAGGTGCGCCCGTGGCTGCAGAAGGGCGGAACCGGCGGCCGGGAAGGAGGAGGGCCGTGAGGCGCGGGAGGAGTGGAGGCCGCCGGCGACGCGGAGGGGCGAGCGGCTACGCGGCGGACGGGGCGGGGTGTGCGGGGCGCCAGGGAGGAAGAATCACAGAGAGAGAGAGGGGAGACGCGTGGGGGGGAGAGTCGGTCGTGTGGGCCAGGTGGGGTTGGTGGGGATCGGGTGTGGTGTGCGTGTGTGCTTGTGTGTGTGGCCCAGGGTGTGTGCTGGGGATGGGGAGTGGAGAGAGAGGGCAGGATTAGGTGGCAGGTGGGGATTGGGTGAGGGAGAGAGGAGAGGTGAGGTGGCGAGCCGCGAGTGGCTGGGGTGAGGTGGAGGGGTGTGGGTAGAATAGGTTGGGTAGGAATAGGATTTAGAGGTGGACCGTTTATAATTCTGGGGGTGGTCGTTCGGGTCATTCGGCCCGTTCGACTGCCCCACTAAAATAATATAATTTTTATTTAACTTTTGCAATAAGCTTGTATAATAGATTTTAGACAAACAAAAATATCCGGAAGCGTCCGGGGTTTAATTTGAAATAGAAGGAGGACTAGTTTCAGAAATCCATAGACTTTCGCAAATAGTTTTTAGGCAAGATAATATGCATGATGATGACGATGCTCAAATGCAATGTGGCATGATGACATGATCATGCGGCCATGATGATGCAATGCACAAAAACAACGCGATTTTCTAGTAGTGGTTTTGCGGGATGCCACAATTCGACACCACTAACAATGGATCTCGCCCTCGAGATCCGCCTCATGGTACCGGAAAGAAGGTCGGCGATCTGCATCTTCTCGCTTCGTGTAGATCCTCGCGACACCACTAACAAGAGGTCGTTGTCCGTGATCGCCGAGAGAAAACTCCGGAAAACAAAAGGTCGAAGGTAGAGGCATCAACAAATAAAGCCACCTCTAGCTTCCGATGGATGGAGTAAAACTGCTGGATCCACTGATTCGATGTACAAGAGCGAATGATAAGAGTAGTCGGATGGTGATCAGTCCATCGCGCACCCAAACCATTACTCTGCACACGAATAGGCGGATTATGCAACCAACTCTCGGAATTAGACTGAAGATCTCGACAAGCGAGGTTCGGAACCAAAGGAGTGATGCAGACTCTACATCGGATCTGGCATAGGGGGTGTCGTCGCGTCGGAAAACACCGGATAGCACAAACAAGGAACAAAGATTGGTACCATAGCAGACGGATTCCTCAGGCAGCTTGAACACCGGATGATAGATCACCGTTATCAGAGGAGGGAAACCCTGAAGGTACGACGGAAACCCAACCACGAGAATTCCTGGACTCGAAGAAAGAGAAGAGAGCGGATTCAAAACGCGTAGAGATAAGAGGAGAATAGCAGAGGGGTAAGGAGTAAAATCAGACCTATTTAGAACTATCCAACCGATTTTCAAAAATAGTTTGGACACTCTACTTCGGCCGTTAGCTAGGTTATCCTACAGGCTGGACTTGTGGGGTATCGCAACTGCTGAGCTCTGATACCACTCTGTAACACCCTCAGAATCGGACCTATGCAAGTTATAGCGATTCCCGCCAAACCCGCATAGAAACGATTCAAAGGTGCCCACCAGGCACTTTCGTGCGGGTGGAAAACGAAGTAATACATTACACAACAGTCCTCGATGGGACCCACAGAACAGATATATATATAACAGCGACTCAAAGAGTCAAGAATACATATATAATATACAAAGATCCAAATCACCTGGAAAACGATAGAGCGTCCGACTACGGACAAGATGCAAATGGGGATAAGAGCCCTGAAGAATAACCAATGGCGTCCATAACCCTGCCCAGGCCAAGCCGGAAGGGTAACCCTGCTAACGACGTCGATCTCAAAACCTGCTTAAACAAAAGGGGTGCCGACAAAGGGCAAAGGAAAAAGAGGAGCGTCAGTACTGAGGCCAGTACACGGCGAGACTAGAATTCGGCGGTCCTCGCCTACATAGGTATGGTGGACTGAAGCGGCAACGGCAGCAGGCACTAAACCTACTATAGAGACTCGATACATCTGGCGGCTATCAGAGAGGGGTAAGAATGACCTATCCGGATCCAATCTGAAGTTAACACCAAACAAACCCATCCTGGTGTTTCCCCCTCGATACCAAACGAGGAAGTGAACCGAGGAACTCACACAGTTTGGCAGTTTTATTTATTCAGTTATCGTTGCAGCAATTACTAGTCAGGTTTAGATAATCGTCCTGATAAAAGAAGCAGTGGGCCCTTTTAGTTAATCATTCCGTTATAGTTACAACACTTACTAATCAGGTACAAATAGCATGAGATAACCCAAAACCCAGCAGTTGTTGGTACTTTTATTCAGCCATTCCGTTGTAGTTGCAATACTTACTACTCAGGTACAATGGTCGCAAGCGACACTCCAAACAAGCAATTGTGGGCAGTATTGTTTAGCCATTCCATTATAGTGAAGCTGATTACTAGTCATTATAAAGTCAAATTTATAGCAATAAACTTTAGTTATGCTTGTCTATGGTCGAGATACTGTGCTCCAAGTCGTCCATAACCGCGGACACGGCTTTCAGAAAGTTTTACCCGGCCGGGGTGCACCAATAGCAACACACACTCGATCAACCTCGGAAAAACCAAATCAAAACCCAACGCGGCTTTCACGACAAAGCAATCACAGGATTCAGAAATATTTCAGGGGGCCACCCCATTGAGTAGACCCGCAACAAAGTAAGCTAGCTCCGAGACGGACTCAAGGTTTGCGACAATGGCTGTAAACGACTAGGAACCCGAAAGTGTGGCTGGGCTTGTCGATACCGCGAAAACACTCCGCTTACCTAAACAGTACAGTGTGCTCCTCGCACAATCGTAAATAAAGCAGTAAAACATGGCATAAGTACAGGATCGTAAATAAAACCTCAAACTAGTTTGTGGCCCCAAGAAATAAGACTGAATCAAGCTCTGGCTCAGGGGGTCCCATATACCTCCCGGATGTGGATAGCGCGATAAATCAAGGAACAGGTATCAAGTACTCGGGGTCCTACGGGACACAAGTGGGCGTTCAGAAACCAAATATTTTCTATCACCCACCGATGCCTCTACTTACTTCAATTTTAGTTGTTAAACAGGAATGAAAGTGTACGATAAGTAAATCTATGATCATCTCCAACATCAACATGCGGCAATACATCAACAACTGTGGCACTTGACAACACGCAACAGCACTTGAGCAAGCGACTACGACGCGCAAGTCCAACTATCTATCAAACAACAGGTAATAGGATGTGTCCAAGGCAATATAAGGCTGCAGGGGATATCACGGGTACGAAAACTAGAGCACCGCAACACAGATAGCAATAGATCAACAGGAGGGAATAAATACTATAAAAGTAAGATAGGTAGAAAGGGGGAGGTGCTCGCCTGAAAACATTGCCAAAGGTTCAACCGAAGATCGGGGCGAAGCTCACATCAACTCAACGGCCTTATCCGCGAAGAAGCAAAACACTAGAATAAACACCGGATGCAATATTTAAGATCGGCAGAAGATCGGGCATGATGCATGTATGATGTATGACATGGCAAAGGTGCAATGCAATTAGACAGTATTAAACGGAACCGGGGTCCCGACAATTAATTAGGTGGTTCATGTTATTAAACTACCCCGCAATTTAAATGTTGTTTTAACAAGGCAAAATATATCCCCGGTTTGCTACACAAATTTAAATGAGGCCAATATGAGACTAGATTTGCCCGCATATGGGCCCCATATTTAATTATTAGGTGAATCGGCATAAGGCCCCCAAACCACATGAATGTATGCATGCAAGACAATTATTATGCGACAATTTGTATTATGTTATAAAATAGGGTTTTCGGGAAGGGGGTTCACACATTAGGGTTCGACGATCTTGGGGTTCCGGGGTTCGGGGTTGGTCTCAGGGTTCAGGGTTCGACGGGTCGGTCTCGACGGAAGCGTTCTCGGACTACTGGGGTAGATCTTGTCGCGTCCATGGCCTTCGGGTCATGTCGACAGTCCTGGCGTTCGGGCTGAAGTACTTGTCGCGTCGGGGTCTCGGTGTCCGGGGTGGAGTACTTGGCGGTCCGCGGCGAAGTGCTTGACGTCATGTGGTTTCATGTCGACGGTCTTGGTGTCCTCGATGGAGAACTCGGTGTTCCGTGTGGAAGGCCTCGAGGGTTCGGTGACGGAGATCTTGACGGGTCCGTGAGAAGAACTTGGGTCGGCATCGGATCGATCTTCAAATCGAGGCATCGGGCTTCAGTTTTTTCCGTGCAGAAGATCTTCGGTAAATTACTTGTCTGATTTGTAGATTTGTACACCCACATGTCTTAATCATCTCGCCGGGAGATTTTAGCCGAGATCACATCATCACACCACACCATCTTGTCAACCACCGTGCGGCACCTTACCGATCAACGCCCCGAAGGAAGAACATGCACAGCAGCCTGGCAGGTAAGCATCAATGCACTGCAGGTATTGATGCCGAACAGGACGCCAAGGAAACAAAACAGGATACGAGCTTGGGCACGCGCGACGCGGTTGGTGGCGGCTGCCGGAAGCAGGCGAGGCCGACGCAGGCCGGGACCGGCCGGAGGTGGGGTCGGCACGGCCGGTGGCGCGGTGCCTGGCCGGGCAGGGACGACGGCGAGGGGTGGACGGCGGCGGCCCGACGAGGCGGGGGCGTGCTCGGCCGCGGCCGGGGCTAGCGGTGGGCGGCGAGCTCGTGCGGGCCGGCGGGCGAGCTCGGAGGGGCGCGCGGGGAGGCGTGGCGGACGGCGGAACGGCGAGGTGGTCGTCGGCGGCCGGCGGAGCGGAGGGCGACGCGGGGGTGGTTGACGGAGAGGAGGGAGGGCGGCTGCACGCGGCGGGGGGGGAGCGAGCAGCGAGGCGGGGCGGCGATGGGCGGAGGCGCGCCGGCGGCGCTCGGCTGGCCGGAGCGGACGGGCCGGAGAGGCGGGGCAGAGGGGTGGCCTGCGAGACGGCCAGAGGAGGAGGATGGCGGTTGCGGGCGGCGGGGGAGAGGGTGCGGCCCGGGCGGAGGCCGGAGCAGGGCGGCTGGGGAAGGCGCGGCCGCGGCTGGGGCGGGGTCGGCCGGCGAGCGGGCGGAGGGAGGTGCGCCCGTGGCTGCAGAAGGGCGGAACCGGCGGCCGGGAAGGAGGAGGGCCGTGAGGCGCGGGAGGAGTGGAGGCCGCCGGTGACGCGGAGGGGCGAGCGGCTACGCGGCGGACGGGGCGGGGTGTGCGGGGCGCCAGGGAGGAAGAATCACAGAGAGAGAGAGGGGAGACGCGTGGGGGGGGAGAGCCGGTCGTGTGGGCCAGGTGGGGTTGGTGGGGATCGGGTGTGGTGTGCGTGTGTGCTTGTGTGTGTGGCCCAGGGTGTGTGCTGGGGATGGGGAGTGGAGAGAGAGGGCAGGATTAGGTGGCAGGTGGGGATTGGGTGAGGGAGAGAGGAGAGGTGAGGTGGCGAGCCGCGAGTGGCTGGGGTGAGGTGGAGGGGTGTGGGTAGAATAGGTTGGGTAGGAATAGGATTTAGAGGTGGACCGTTTATAATTCTGGGGGTGGTCGTTCGGGTCATTCGGCCCGTTCGACTGCCCCACTAAAATAATATAATTTTTATTTAACTTTTGCAATAAGCTTGTATAATAGATTTTAGACAAACAAAAATATCCGAAAGCGTCCGGGGTTTAATTTGAAATAGAAGGAGGACTAGTTTCAGAAATCCATGGACTTTCGCAAATAGTTTTTAGGCAATATAATATGCATGATGATGTCGATGCTCAAATGCAATGTGGCATGATGACATGATCATGCGGCCATGATGATGCAATGCACAAAAACAACGCGATTTTCTAGTAGTGGTTTTGCGGGATGCCACATTATGGTAGTATGAGAAAGAGACAGAATGTTGTTCGGAGTCTCGGATGGGATCCGGGATATCACGAGGTGATCCGGAATGGTCCGGAGAATAAGATTCATATAAGGAAAGTCCCGTTTCGGAGTTCGGGAATGATTCCGGTGTTTTCATCGGGAATGTTCTAGAAGGTTCCGGAATGTCCGGCACTCCGGAGGGGAAGGGTACATGAATGTGTTGTATCAAACTTGGTATGATTGCATCATGTACTAAGTGTCATCGCTGTTCCAAATAAAGGATTAATCGAATCCTAGTTTGAAAAGTCAAATAGCTAGTTTGAAAAGTCAAACGGCTAAAATTGGAAAGAGGAAAAGAGGAGGAAGTGGGAAACCGAGTTGGGGAGGGAATCCCTCCTCCAACCGGCGGCGCCCCCTCCAAGCCGAGTTGGGGAGGGACTCCCCTCCCTCCCGTTGGCCGCCAGCCCCTCCACCTATATAAGGAGGGGCAGGGCTCCCTCCTAGCACACACAAGTCCATCACCTCAAACCCTAGAAGCTGCAGCCCACCATAGCCGCCGCCGCCCCCCTAGGGTTTTGCCCTAGCCGCCTACTTGGGGTCCCCGGAACCCTAGCCGCCGGCTCTAGCCTCTCCTCCTTCTAAACCCTAGAACACCGAGGATCTCTCTCATACTCCGCCATACTCGCTCCAGCTTAAGGCGAAGCCCTGCGAGATCTCCCCTCTACTTCCGGTACCACGCCGTTGTGCTGCCGGAATCGCGAGGAGAGTGCTACAACCTCCGCTGCCTGCTGGAACAAGGGAGAGGAAGGTCTTCGTCGAGTACCGAACGTGTGAACGACTGCGGGAGCGCTGCCAAAACGCAGCGCCGGAAGGATCGTCTACGTGATCTTGAGATCGGGAAGAGTACGACTACATCACCCACGAGAATCCGCTCTCGTTAAACACTTTGGAATCTTCGAGGGTAAGTTATTCCATCGACTCATTGCTACAATCTAGTAGATAGATCTTGGCTTGTTTGTTTGTATGCGATAGAAAATTTTTGTTTTCCATGCTACGAAACCCTACAGTGGTATCAGAGCCGTGTCTATATGTAGATCTGTTGCACGAGTAGAACACAATGGTCATTGTGGGCGTTGATGCTTTTATTGTCGATTACTTCTTGTGTACTTTGCATCTTGCGGTATGTTGGGATGAAGCGGCCCGGGCTAACCTTACATGACATCGTTCATGAGACTTGCTCCACGCTTGACATGCAACTTGTATTGCATAGGTGGCTTTGCGGGTACCTGTTTCTCCTAGCATAGTTAAGATCCAATTTACAACGGGTGATTAACAATACTAGTATCAATGTTGTGGTTCATGTTCGTAAGTTAGAACGACACTTATCGAAAGCCCCAAACCACGTAAAATATGCAAAGAAAGTAGAGGCGTCTAACTTTGTTTTGCAGGGGTGTGCAGTGATGTGATATGGCCATGATTGTGATTATATTTGATGTATGCAATGTTCCTTATTGTAAGTTGGCAACCGGCAGGAGCCATATGGTTGGCTTTAATATATGTTAAGACCCGCATGTCTATTCAAAGTAGTTGTAATAGTTGAAGCCGGTGGACGACAACCATGGAGAAGCGTCATTGACCTTGATGCAATACCGGTGATGATGGAGATCATGTTCGTGCTTGAAGATGGAGATCAGAAGCACAAAGAAGAAAGGCCATATCATATCACATATTATGAATTGCATGTGATGTTAATCCTTTATGCATTTTGTATTGCTTAGTAGACGACGGTAGCATTATAAGATGATCCCTCATGCACATGAATTTCAAGTCATAAAGTGTTCACCCTTAGTTAGCACCGTTGCTAAAGCTTGTTGTTTCGAAGCACCACGTGATGATCGGGTGTGTTAGATTCTGCAAGTGTATACAACGTGAGCAAGCCAGATTTTCTCATGCGGAAACTAAGGTTTGTAGGGTTCGCAGCATAGAAAACAAAAATTTTCCTACGATGTGAACTATATACCAAGATCTATCAACTAGATACAAACAACGGGCGGATGTATATCCGTAGAGAACATACCCTTGAAGACCGACAAAGCTTAACGAGTTCAACTCGTGGTTGATGTAGACGATCTCTTGCCGATCTCAAGATCGAGAGGAAGTCCTAGCGCCGCAAATCAGCAGCGCATCCGTGCTCGCACACACGTTTGAGGCACCGAGCAACCTCCGCCTCCTCGCTCCAGCGATGCAGCGGAAGCACAACACTTTCTTGCCGAATAGCCACCGGGAACATGTATCTCGCTAGTCCGAGACCATGGGGGATAAATTCTAGAGGGGGAGAGAGATCCTTCACGAGGAGGTGTGAGAGACAAGTGAGGAGGGGGGCTCCTTTTATAGGAGGAGGGGGAGCACCCAAGGGGTGGCCGCCGGCCATGGGGGGCAGCCCCCTCCCCTCCTTCATTCATGTGGGTGGACACTCCACTCACAAAATGCCCTTTAAATTTCCTCCACTCAAAAGTCCACTCAAATTCCCATTAAATTTCCACCAAATTTAATGCAAACTCTCATTAAATAAAACTCTTTTATTTTATTCAGAATTTTGTCAATTACTTTAATGACAAACATTCACAAATAACCCCTTGCTAGAATTCTATTTCACATGCATAACCACTTTATGCAATTTCACCCGAAAACCTGTTTCGGTATCTAGTGAAATAAATTCCTGCGCTTGTTCATTCTTTCGGCATGAAACATTTGCTCCAATTGGATGTCGGTGTCTCTTAAGTGTGTCACCCTACGGTTCGTGAATAATGCGGACATGATCGAGACCCCTCTCGGATCAATAATCAGAAGCGGGATCTGGAGACCCATACTGACTCCCACACATTCAACGATGACTTTCTTGTGATCGTCGGAACCTTTTACGCTAGTATATTAATCCCTTTGTTTCACGATATATTACATGTCCGAGATTCGATCATCGGTATCTCCATACCTAGTTTGATCTCGTTACCGACATGCACTCTTTTCTCGTTCCTGTGATATAACATTCTAGTGATCAAATCACTTGCTTGCAAGCTAATCAATGTGATATCACCGAGAGGGCCCAGAGTATATCTATCCGTCATCGGGATGAACAAATTCCACTCTCGATCCATGAGGCTCAACATAACACTTTATTAGTTCTGAATCCATCTTTATAATCACCCTGTTACGGTGTGACGTTTGATGTTATCAAGAAACTCTTCCGGTGTTAGTGATTGACATGATCTCATGGTCTAAGGATTAGGATCACTTCGTAAGTTGTTATAGCAATATAAACTCAATGACTTTGATCGTAATGCTATACTTCGGATGAATGTTCATCACACCATTACACTAATGTTGTGATCCCGTTATTAACAACATCCAATGTCCATGATCAGGAAACCTTGATCATCTTGTTAATCAACGAGCTAGTTTATGAGAGAGGCATAACTAGGAACTTTCTGTTTGTTTATTAAACACACATGTATTATCGTTTCCGTATTAATACAATTATAGCATGCAAAATAAACATCTATCATATACTTGGAATACACATAATAAACACTTTATTATTGCCTCTCAGGGCATATTCCCTTCAGTCTCCCACTTGCACTAGAGACAATAATCTAGTTACATAGTGATAAATCTAACACCCATTGAGTTCTGGTGTTGATCATGTTTTGCTCTAGGGAGAGTTTTAGTCAACGGATCTGCTACATTGAGATCCGTATGTACTTTACAAATCTTTATATCTCCATCCTTGACATGCTCGCGGATGGAGTGAAACAGGCGCTTAATATGCTTGGAATGCTTGTGAGACCTTGGCTCTTTGGCATTGGCAATGGCACCATTGTTGTCACAATAGATCACCATTGGGTCCAACGCGTTTGCCACCACTCCTAGTTCGGATATGAACTCCTTCATCCAAACTGCTTCCTGAGCCGCTTCTGAAGCAGCAACATATTCGGCCTCCGTTGTTGATCCCGCTACCACAGGTTGTTTGGAGCTCCTCCAACTAACCGCTCCGCCATTCATGAGAAATACGTATCCGGATTGAGACTTAGAGTCATCCGGATCGGTGTCAAAGCTAGCGTCGACATAACACTTAGCGACGAGCTCTTCTTCACCTCCGTATACAAGAAACATATCCTTAGTTCTTCGTAAGTACTTAAGGATATTCTTGACCGCTATCCAGTGTTCCGAACCTGGATCCGATTGGTACCTACTAGTCAAACTAATAGCATGTGCCACATCCGGTCTTGTACATAGCATGGCGTACATTATAGAGCCTATGGCTGAAGCATAGGGGACTTTGTCCATTATCTCTCTTTCTTCCGCCGAAGCCGGACTTTGAGTCTTACTCAATGTCTTGCCTTGCAACATAGGTAAGAACCCCTTCTTACTTCCGTCCATTTTAAACTTCTTTAAAATCTTATCAAGGTATGTACTTTGCGATAGCCCTATTAGGCGCCTAGATCTATCTCTATAGATCTTTATGCCTAATATGTATGACGCTTCACCTAGGTCCTTCATTGAAAATTTGCTGTTTAGATAACTTTTAACACTGTTTAAAAGATCTATATCATTTCCGATCAATAATATGTCATCCACATATAATATCAGAAATGCCACATTGCTCCCACTCACTTTCTTGTAAATACAAGCTTCTCCATAAGTTTGGACAAATCCAAACTCTTTGATCACCTCATCAAAGCGGAGATTCCAACTTCGTGATGCTTGCTTCAATCCATAGATGGATCGCTGAAGCTTGCACACCTTGTTAGCATCCTTAGGATCGACAAAACCCTTTGGTTGTATCATATACAACTCTTCTTCAATATTCCCATTGAGAAACGCGGTTTTGACATCCATCTGCCATATCTCATAATCGAAATATGCAGCAATTGCTAACATAATCCTAACTGACTTTAGCATCGCTACGGGAGAGAAAGTCTCATCGTAGTCAACTCCTTGAATTTGTCGAAACCCCTTTGCGACAAGTCGAGCTTTATAGACGGTCACATTACCATCATCATCAGTTTTCCTTTTGAAAATCCATTTGTTCTCCACGGCCTTTCGGTCGTGAGGTAGTTCCACCAAGTTCCAAACTTGATTTTCATACATGGATTCCATCTCGGATTTCATGGCTTCTAACCATTTGTTGGAATCCGGGCTCATCATCGCTTCTTCATACGTCACAGGGTCATCATTTTCATCAACCATGAAATTCATGACAGGATTTCCGTACAGCTCGGGAGCTGCACGCGTCCTGTTTGACCTGCGAGGTTCGGTAGTACTCTCTTTCGGAGTTTCATGATCATTATCATTAGTTCCCTCTTCAACAGGTGGAGCCAACTTCGGAACAACTTCCGGCGCTGCGCTACTCGCCATACTTTGAAGAGAAGGTTCCACAACCTCTTCGAGTTCTACCTTCCGACTACTCACACCTTTCGCGAGAAACTCTTTCTCTAGAAAGGATCCATTCTTGGCAACAAAAACCTTGCCCTCGGATCTGTGATAGAAGGAATACCCAATAGTTTCTTTAGGGTATCCTATGAAGACGCATTTTTCCGCTTTGGGTTCGAGTTTATCCGGTTGAAGTTTCTTCACATAAACATCGCATCCCCAAACTTTAAGAAATGACAGCTTAGGTTTGTTTCCAAACCACAATTCATACGGTGTCTTTTCAACGGATTTAGATGGTGCCCGATTTAAAGTGAATGCAGCAGTTTCTAGTGCATAACCCCAAAATGACAACGGCAAGTCCGTCAGAGACATCATAGATCGAACCATATCTAATAAAGTACGATTACGACGTTCCGACACACCATTTCGCTGTGGTGTTCCGGCAGGTGTGAGTTGTGAAACAATTCCACACTCTTTCATGTGAGTGCTAAACTCGTAACTTAGATACTCACCTCCACGGTCGGACCGTAGAAATTTGATCTTTCTATTACGATGATTTTCCACTTCATTCTGAAATTCCTTGAACTTTTCAAAGGTTTCAGACTTGTGTTTCATCAAGTAGATATAACCGTATCTACTCAAATCATCCGTGAAAGTAACAAAATAACGATATCCACCTCGCGCCGACACACTCATTGGACCACATACATCAGAATGTATGATTTCCAATAAATCTGTCGCCCGTTCCATTGAACCGGAAAACGGCGTTCTAGTCATCTTGCCCATAAGACATGGCTCACATGTATCAAATGATTCATAATCAAGTGATTCCAAAAGTCCATCCGAATGGAGCTTCTTCATGCGTTTAACGCCAATATGACCTAGACGGCAGTGCCACATATATGCGGATATATCATCATTAAGTTTAATCCTTTTAGCATCAACATTATGAATATGTGTAACATTATCATCGAGATCTAATAGAAATAAACCATTCATCATCGGTGCATGACCATAAAAGATTTCATTCATATAAATGGAACAACCATTGTTCTCGGATTTAAATGAATAACCACTTCGCATCAAACATGATCCAGATACAATGTTCATGCTCAGTGCAGGCACCAGATAACATTTATTTAAGTTTATAACTAATCCCGACGGCAAGTGGAGAGGCAGCGTTCCGACGGCGATCACATCAACGCTTGATCCATTGCCGACACGCATCTTGACCTCACCCCTTGCTAGCGGTCGCTTGTTCCGCAGCCCCTGATTCGAGTTACAAATATTAGCAACTGAACCGGTATCAAATACCTAGGTGCTACTGCGAGCACTAGTCAAGTACACATCAATAACATGTATATCATATATACCTTTGTTTGCCTTGCCGGCCTTCTTGTCTGCCAGATACTTGGGGCAGTTGCGCTTCCAGTGGCCAGTCCCCTTACAATAGTAGCACTCGGAATCAGACTTAGGTCCAACTCGGGGTTTCTTTTCAGGCGCGGCAACCGGCTTGCCGCCCTTACTTCCCTTCCGTTTTCCCTTCTTGTCTTTCTTGAAACCAGTGTTCCTATTGATCATCAACACTTGATGTTCCTTTTTGATCTCCACTTCTGCAGTTTTAAGCATTGACAGAAGCTCGGGGAGAGACTTCTTCATGCCTTGCATATTATAGTTTATCACGAAGCTCTTATAGCTAGGTGGCAGAGACTGCAGAACACGATGGATGCCTAAGTCAATGGGAATCGATATTCCCAAGGACACAAGCTTATCGGCGTAACCCGACATCTTGAGTACATGCTCACTAACGGAGCTGTGCTCTTCCATCATGCAGCTAAAGAACTTTTCTGAAGCGTTGTAGCTCTCTACAGCAGCATGTGTGTCGAAAATCATTTTCAACTCACCCATTGTATCAAATGCATTGCCGTTTTCGAAACGCTTTCGAAGTTCCGGCTCTAGCCCATACAATATGCCGCAATGAACTAAGTTGTGGTCCTCCTGACGAGTCTGATAGACATTCTTCTCCTCGTCAGGGGCATCATCAAAAGGTGGGGGGCCTAACGGCGCTTCTAGCACATATTGCTTTTGTGCAGCAGAGAGGAGAATCCTCAAATTTATGGCCCATTCGGTAAAGTTGCTACCGTTCGTTGCTAGTTTCTCTTTCTCCATGAACACATTGAAATTAAAAGCAGGTGGTGCCATCTACAACAGAATTTGTAAAGTTTTGACTAAGTGTATGATAGATTGAGTTCAACTAATCTTTATTACGAATGAACTCCCACTCAAAAACGACATCCCTCGTGCCTTTTTGGTGATTACATGAACCAAATCCACTACACCAAGTCCGATCATCACGTGAGTCGGTATAGCTTCAAAGGCGAGCATCAAATGGGCATCATATCAACTATATGACTCATGCTTAACCTTTCGGTCCGTGTTCCGAGGCCATGTCTGTACATGCTAGGCTCGCCAAGTTAGAACCTTAGTATTCGCATGTGTAACTGTTTTACACCCGAAATATGGTCGTGGATCCAAGAACACCCGATCATCACGTGATGTCTTGGAGCGACGAAAACATAATCGGTGCATACTAAAGGAAGAACACATTCTTATCTTGATATTTAAATGAGGGATCATCTTATTATGCTAACAAAGCGCTAAACAAGCAATATAAGATGCTATCAAACATCATATGTTTATTAGTGAAATTATATGGTTCCCGCAGATGATCTCTATCATGTGCATCGTGGTATGATCACTATCATACCTATATGTGTAAATCCAAGGTCTATGGATTTTACACGCTATGTGTGTTGTAAGAGTATCATCTCATACTTCTACATACAACACTACCATATCATAACACTAGCCCAGCAACAATCTAAACTAGACGCCTCTAATTTATCCATTGCAAGTTTTACGTGGCTTAGGGCTTTCGAGATAGAACCGTTCTTACCTACGAACATGAACCACAACGAGGGTAATCAAATTGTTGACAACTCGCTTGCAAAATAGATATTGACTATAGTAGGAGAGACAGACACCCGCTAGCCACTTATGCAAACTAGTTGCATGTCAAGCGTGGAACAGGTCTCATGTGCGAGGACATGTAAAGTTTGTCCGGGCCGCTTCATCCCACTATGCCACCAATATCCAAAATTACAACAAAGGAGCAACAACATGATCATCATCGCCCACATACTCATATGTGTACTACCTGTGTAAAGTATCTACGCATACATCCGGCTCTGATACCACTGTAGGGTTCGCAGCATAGAAAACAAAAATTTTCCTACGATGTGAACTATATACCAGGATCTATCAACTAGATACAAACAACGGGCGGATGTATATCCGTAGAGAACATACCCTTGAAGACCGACAAAGCTTAACGAGTTCAACTCGTGGTTGATGTAGACGATCTCTTGCCGATCTCAAGATCGAGAGGAAGTCCTAGCGCCGCAAATCAGCAGCGCATCCGTGCTCGCACACACGTTCGAGGCACCGAGCAACCTCCGCCTCCTCGCTCCAGCGATGCAGCGGAAGCACAACTCTTTCTTGCCGAATAGCCACCGGGAACATGTATCTCGCTAGTCCGAGACCATGGGGGATAAATTCTAGAGGGGGAGAGAGATCCTTCACGAGGAGGTGTGAGAGACAAGTGAGGAGGGGGGCTCCTTTTATAGGAGGAGGGGGGAGCACCCAAGGGGTGGCCGCCGGCCATGGGGGGCAGCCCCCTCCCCTCCTTCATTCATGTGGGTGGACACTCCACTCACAAAATGCCCTTTAAATTTCCTCCACTCAAAAGTCCACTCAAATTCCCATTAAATTTCCACCAAATTTAATGCAAACTCTCATTAAATAAAACTCTTTTATTTTATTCAGAATTTTGTCAATTACTTTAATGACAAACATTCACAAATAACCCCTTGCTAGAATTCTATTTCACATGCATAACCACTTTATGCAATTTCACCCGAAAACCTGTTTCGGTATCTAGTGAAATAAATTCCTGCGCTTGTTCATTCTTTCGGCATGAAACATTTGCTCCAATTGGATGTCGGTGTCTCTTAAGTGTGTCACCCTACGGTTCGTGAATAATGCGGACATGATCGAGACCCCTCTTGGATCAATAATCAGAAGCGGGATCTGGAGACCCATACTGACTCCCACACATTCAACGATGACTTTCTTGTGATCGTCGGAACCTTTTACGCTAGTATCTTAATCCCTTTGTTTCACGATATATTACATGTCCGAGATTCGATCATCGGTATCTCCATACCTAGTTTGATCTCGTTACCGACATGCACTCTTTTCTCGTTCCTGTGATATAACATTCTAGTGATCAAATCACTTGCTTGCAAGCTAATCAATGTGATATCACCGAGAGGGCCCAGAGTATATCTATCCGTCATCGGGATGAACAAATTCCACTCTCTATCCATGAGCCTCAACATAACACTTTATTAGTTCTGAATCCATCTTTATAATCACCCTGTTACGGTGTGACGTTTGATGTTATCAAGAAACTCTTCCGGTGTTAGTGATTGACATGATCTCATGGTCTAAGGATTAGGATCACTTCGTAAGTTGTTATAGCAATATAAACTCAATGACTTTGATCGTAATGCTATACTTCGGATGAATGTTCATCACACCATTACACCAATGTTGTGATCCCGTTATTAACAACATCCAATGTCCAATGTCCATGATCAACTTTATGAGAGAGGCATAACTAGGAACTTTCTGTTTGTTTATTAAACACACATGTATTATCGTTTCCGTATTAATACAATTATAGCATGCAAAATAAACATCTATCATATACTTGGAATACACATAATAAACACTTTATTATTGCCTCTCAGGGCATATTCCCTTCAAGGTTTGATCTTGACGAGCCTAGCATGTACAGACATGGTCTCGGAGCACGGATCACCGAAAGGTAAAGCATGAATCATATAGTAGATATGATGAACATGACGATTGTTCGCCATTGAAACTATATCAACTCTCGTGATGATCGGTGTTGATGTAGTGGATTTGGTTCGTGTGATCAATAAAACAATGTGAGGGATGTTGTTTTGAGTGGGAGTTCACCTAGATTAACTTTATTATTAATTTGAACTCAATTTGTCATAAACTTAGTCTAGACTATTGCAAATATGTTGTAGATATATGGCAGCCCCTACCATCAATTTTAATGCGTTCCTAGAGAAAGAAAAGTTGAAAAAACAATGGAAGCAACTTCGCGGATTGGTTCCGCAATTTGAGGATTGTCCTCACAGCTGGTAATTTGACCTATGTGCTGGATGCACCGCTGGGTGACCCACCTGCAGCTGATGCTTCCGATGAAGTAAAGAATGTTTACCTCGCTCGGAAGAATCAGTACTCCATAGTTCAGTGTGCTATCTTGTATGGTTTGGAATCGGAGCTTCAGAAAAGGTTTGAGAATTCAGACCCATATGATATTGTCGAGGATCTCAAATTGATTTTTGAGACTCATGCGGCAATTGAAAGTTATGAGGCTTCTGAAAAGTTCTTTAACTGCAAGATGGAAGAGGGCAGCTCCGTCAGTGAGCATGTTCTTAAGATGTCTGGGCACGCAAACAAACTTCAAAGCTTGGGTATAGTGATTCCTAATGCTTTGGGGATTTACCGTGTCCTCCAATCACTACCACCAAGTTACAAGAACTTTGTGATGAACTACAACATGCAGAACATGAACAAGCAGTTGCTAGAACTGTTTGCTATGTTAAAGTCTGCAGAAGTGGAGATCAAGAAAGAGCACCAAGTGTTGTTGGTCAATAAGACCACCAAATTCAAGAAAGGCAAGTCTAAGCAGAAGGGACACTTCAAGAATGGTGGTAAGAAAGTTACCACACCGGCGAAGAAGACCAAGGTTGGACCTAAGCCTGAAACTGAGTGCTTTTACTGCAAGGGAGAAGGTCACTGGAAGCGGAATTGCCTAAAGTACTTGGCGGATTTGAAGAACGGCAACATCAACAAGAAAGGTATATCTGATATACATGTTATTGATGTGTATCTCACTAGTACTCGTAGTAGTGCCTGGGTATTTGATACTGGTTCGGTTGCTCATATTTGTAACTCGAAACAGGTGCTGCAGAATAAACGGAAGCTAGCGAAGAACGAGGTGACGATGCGCGTGGGAAACGGATCAAAGGTTGATGTGATCGTGGTCGGCACGCTACCCCTTCATCTACCATCGGGATTAGTTTTATACTTAAATAATTGTTATTTGGTGCCTGCGTTGAGCATGAACATTATATCAGGATCTTGTTTATTGCGAGACGGTTACTTGTTTAAGTCCGAGAATAATGGTTGTTCGATTTATATGAGTAATATGTTTTATGCACATGCACCTTTGATAGATGGTCTATTATTATTGAATCTCGATAGTGCAAATACACATATCAACAACATTGAGGCTAAACGTTTGAAATCAAGCGATAATTCGACCTATATGTGGCACTGTCGTCTTGGTCACATTGGAGTGAAACGTATGAAGAAACTCCATTCCGATGGACTTCTTGAATCACTTGATTTTGAATCACTTGAAAGATGCGAAGCATGTCTGATGGGTAAAATGACTAAGACTCCATTTTCTGGTATGATGGAGCGAGCTATAGACTTATTGGAAATCATACATACCGATGTATGTGGTCCAATGAGTGTAGCATCGCGCGGTGGTTATCGTTATGTTCTTACCTTCACGGATGACTTGAGTAGATATGGGTATATCTATTTCATGAAACATAAGTCCGAAACTTTCGAGAAGTTTAAGGAGTTTCAAAGTGAGGTAGAGAATCAACGTAACAAGAAGATTAAATTTCTGCGTTCTGATCGTGGAGGTGAATATCTAAGTTACGAGTTTGGCGAGCATTTGAAGAAATGCGGAATACTTTCATAGTTGACACCGCCAGGAACACCACAGCGTAATGGTGTGTCCGAACGTCGTAATCGAACTCTCTTAGATATGGTTCGTTCTATGATGTCACTTAGAGATTTACCGCTATCATTTTGGGGTTATGCATTAGAAACAGCCGCATTCACTTTAAATAGGGCACCATCTAAATCCGTTGAAACGACACCGTATGAATTATGGTTTGGGAAGAAACCTAGATTGTCGTTCCTTAAAGTTTGGGGATGCGAAGCCTATGTAAAGAAGTCACAGCCGGACAAGCTAGAACCCAAAGCGGAAAAATGCGTCTTCATAGGATACCCGAAGGAAACTATTGGGTATACCTTCTATCATAGATGCGAAGGCAAAATCTTCGTTGCCAAGAATGGATCCTTTCTAGAGAAGGAATTTCTCTTGAAAGAAGTGACTGGAAGGAAAGTAGAACTCGATGAGGTTGTCGAACCTTCTCTCGAAATTGCGAGTAGCGCAGCACCGGAAGAAGTTCCTGTGGTGACTGCACCAATAAGAGAGGAAGCTAATGATGGTGATCATGAAACTTCGGTTGAAGTTGCTACAGAGCCTCGGAGGTCAACGAGAACTTGTACCACTCCAGATTGGTATGATCCTGTTATGAGTGTCATGTTGGTGGATAACACCGATGACCCCGAGACATATGAGGAAGCGATGATGAGCCCAGATTCCAATAAATGGCAAGAAGCCATGAAATCCGAGATTGGATCCATGTACGAAAACCAAGTATGGACTTTGGTGGACTTACCGGATGGCCGGAAGGCTGTCGAGAACAAATGGATCTTCAAGAAGAAAACATATGCTGATGGTAATGTTACTGTCTATAAAGCTCGACTTGTCGCAAAAGGGTTTCGACAAATTCAAGGAGTTGACTACGATGAGACTTTCTCACCAGTAGCGAAGCTAAAGTCTGTGAGGATTATGTTAGCAATCGCTGCATATTATGATTATGAGATATGGCAGATGGATGTCAAAACAGCATTCCTCAATGGAGACATTGATGAAGAGTTGTATATGATGCAACCCAAAGGTTTTGTCGATCCTAAAGATGCTAACAAGGTATGCAAAATTCAACGTTCCATCTATGGATTGAAGCAAGCATCCCGAAGTTGGAATCAACGTTTTGATAAGGTGATCAAAAGTTTTGGTTTTATACAAACTTATGGAGAAGCTTGTATTTACAAGAAAGTGAGTGGGAGCTCTGTAGCATTCTTAATACTATATGTGGATGACATATTGTTGATTGGGAATGATGTAGACCTTCTTAATAGTGTCAAGGAATATTTGAATAATAGTTTTTAATGAAGGATCTTGGCGAAGCAGCTTACATATTAGGCATAAAGATTTATAGAGATAGATCGAAACGCCAAATATCATTATCACAGAGTACATATTTGGACAAAGTTCTAAAGAGATTTGGAATGGAAGATAGCAAGAAAGGGTTCTTGCCCATGTTGCCCAATACGACCTTGAGTAAAACTCAAAGTCCGACATCGGCAGAAGATAGAGAAAGGATGATTAAGACTCCCTATGCCTCAGCCATAGGATCTCTAATGTATGCCATGCTATGTACTAGACCCGACATTGCATATGCTGTTAGTTTAACTAGCAGATATCAAAGTGATCCAGGAGTGGATCATTGGACAACGGTCAAAAACATCCTTAAGTACTTGAGAAGAACTAAGGATATGGTTCTTTCTTATGGAGGTGATGAACAGCTCGTTGTTAATGGTTACACCGATGCTAGTTGGAACACCGATCTGGATGATTCTAAATCACAATCTGGATACGTATTTATTTTGAATGGTGCAGCAGTTAGCTGGAGGAGTGTAAAGCAAAGTGTTGTGGCGAGATCTTCAACTAAATCGGAATACATGGCTGCTTCAGAGGCTTCACAAGAAGCGATATGGATGAAAGAGTTCATTACAGAGCTGGGTGTGGTTCCTAGTCCGCTAGACCCAATGTCTATCTACTGTGATAACATGGGCGCCATAGCCAATGCGCAAGAACCAAGGTCACACAAGAAGCTGAAGCATATCAAGCTACCTTTTCACGCTATTCGAGAACATATTCAAGATGGGGATATAAAGATTTGCAAAGTACACACAGATCTGAATGTGGCGGATCCGTTGACTAAACCTCTCCCGAGGGCAAAACATGACCAGCACCAAACTGCCATGGGTGTTCGGTATATTACCATGTAATCTAGATTAGATGACTCTAGTGCAAGTGGGAGACTGTTGGAGATATGCCCTAGAGGCAATAACAAATGTGGTTATTATTATATCTTTGTGTTTATGATAAATGTTTACATTCATGCTATAATAGTATTAACAAGGAAACATTGATACTTGTGTGATTTGTAAACTTAATTTCAAGTCCCTAGTATAGCCTCTATACATCACTAGCTTGTTGGTTGATAAATGATTGTGGTTTCCCTATCATGAACATTGAGATGTTATCAACAACAAGATCATATCGTTAGGAGAATGATATGATGGACATACTCCTATAGATAAGCGTAGCATAAAGATCAAGTCATTTCAATAGTTCAATTACTATATGCTTTCTGATACATAGTAACCTAATTCCTTCGACCATGAGATCATGCATATCACCTTTACCGGATGGATGCTTTGATGACATCAAACACCACACCGTAACTGGGTGGCTATAAAGGTGGCATTGAGTGTTCGGAAAGTATTGGTTGAGACACATGGATCAAGAGTGGGATTTGTCCATCCATATGACGGATAGATATACTCTGGTCCCTCTCGGTGGAATGTCGTCCAATTAGCTTGCAAGCATGTGACTAGCTCACATGGGATCACATATCACGGGAACGAGAAAAGAGTACTTATCGGTAACGAGGTTGAACTAGGTATGCAGAGATACCGACGATCATAACCTCGGATAAGTAAACTATCGTGAGACAAAGGGAAATTGGTATCATATATAAGTGGTTCATTCGATCGCAAAGTAATCGTAGAAATATGTGGGAGCCATATGAATTTCCAGATTCCTCTATTGGTTATTGTTCGGAGAAGTGTCTCGATCATGTCCGCATAATTCACGAACCATAGGGAGACACACTTAAGGATTCGACGTTGTTTGAGTAGTTATGGTAGTATGAGAAAGAGACCGAATGTTGTTCGGAGTCTCGGATGGGATCCGGGATATCACGAGGTGATCCGGAATGGTCCGGAGAATAAGATTCATATAAGGAAAGTCCCGTTTCGGAGTTCGGGAATGATTCCTGTGTTTTCATCGGGAATGTTCTAGAAGGTTCCGGAATGTCCGGCACTCCGGAGGGGAAGGGTACATGAATGTGTTGTATCAAACTTGGTATGATTGCATCATGTACTAAGTGTCATCGCTGTTCCAAATAAAGGATTAATCGAATCCTAGTTTGAAAAGTCAAATAGCTAGTTTGAAAAGTCAAACGGCTAAAATTGGAAAGAGGAAAAGAGGAGGAAGTGGGAAACCGAGTTGGGGAGGGAATCCCTCCTCCAACCGGCGGCGCCCCCTCCAAGCCGAGTTGGGGAGGGACTCCCCTCCCTCCCCTTGGCCGCCGGCCCCTCCACCTATATAAGGAGGGGCAGGGCTCCCTCCTAGCACACACAAGTCCATCACCTCAAACCCTAGAAGCTGCAGCCCACCATAGCCGCCGCCGCCCCCCTAGGGTTTTGCCCTAGCCGCCGACTTGGGGTCCCCGGAACCCTAGCCGCCGGCTCTAGCCTCTCCTCCTTGGTGTGTCTAAACCCTAGAACACCGAGGATCTCTCTCATACTCCACCATACTCGCTCCGGCTTAAGGCGAAGCCCTGCGAGATCTCCCCTCTACTTCCGGTACCACGCCGTTGTGCTGCCGGAATCGCGAGGAGAGTGCTACAACCTCCGCTGCCTGCTGGAACAAGGGAGAGGAAGGTCTTCGTCGAGTACCGAACGTGTGACCGACTGCGGGAGCGCTGCCGGAACGCAGCGCCGGAAGGATCGTCTACGCGATCTTGAGATCGGGAAGAGTACGACTACATCACCCACGAGAATCCGCTCTCATTAAACACTTTGGAATCTTCGAGGGTAAGTTATTCCATCGACTCGTTGCTACAATCTAGTAGATAGATCTTGGCTTGTTTGTTTGTATGCGATAGAAAATTTTTGTTTTCCATGCTACGAAACCCTACAACAGGAGCTATCCCATAACCAAAATGACAAGGCAAGCAGACACTGAGCATCCCAGCGATCTTTTTATTTACTATGTGCATAGCTTTTTATTGAGGATGCTTCACAGATAGCTCAATATGGTGATGCTGCAAGTTTCCACCATGATTAGGCATGGCTTAGGCTAGCGGCCCACGCATTTCTCTAACACAAAATAAATACTCCATCGACTTACAAGCTCCCTCTTTATTTCACACCAATGACATCCATAGACAAAAGAGCATGATATCAACTGAGTACAAAGTACAAGTGCAATGTTGAAAATGTTCCCCATGACAGCATGGTTCTGCTAATTCCAACGTATAAGTGCAAGCATATACAACATAGACGACACAATGGTTCAAGTTTATTAGAGGCAAAGAATATAGAGTGTGCCATCAAATTTGTGAGGGCTTTAATCACTAAGTTTTCACATAACAAAATACTTTTTAATTGGAAGATAGCTGAAAACAAGAATATACTTGGAATGGTGTAACACACCATGCATAGGAATTTATAGTGGACACTTTGGAATAACTGGGTTTCTTGGGAGTTGGAAGCATGAGTAGAACTTACTCATACAAGTGGAGGCTAGCAAAAGAGTGGGAGCAACCAACTAAGAGAGCAATAATGGCCATAATCATGCAGAGTGACAAAACATTACTAATCAAAGCATAGAGTGGTACTACAAGTCAAGGACTAAATGATCAAAGAGGCTAAAGTGACTTGTGAACATGGTGTGAGCATGTGCCAAGTCAACCCAAACAAAGCATCAAAGGAGAATACAACAATACTATGCGTTTGCATGCTAAAACAATGCATGATTTATTCAAGGCACACCAAGCAATCCCAATTGTTTGGAACAAAACATGCTACAACAATAATCACTAAGCATAAGGTCAAAACAACACCTAGCATGTCATGCTAAAGTCTAAGTCACAGTCAATGCAAGCTCCTCTTGCACTTTCAATCAGGAACTTCCTACTCCTTTCCAACACCAACTGACTTATTTGAAACAACACAACAAGAACGAGGGTACAAACTACTTTATTCAATCAAACTAAACAAACTAAGCAAAGCAAACGAAAACTAAGACGCTCCAAGAACAACTCAACTGTGCATGAAACAATAAAAACAAAGTGTCTAGACAGACCTGAGCTTTTTATTGATGAAGAAGGGGATGCCTTGGGCATCCCCAAGCTTTGACGCTTGTACCTCTTGGATATTTCTTGGGGTGACACCGGGGTGGCATCCCCAAGCTTGAGCTTTTGTCCATTCTTCATCTCATTACATCATTCTCTCTCTACACCTGAATTTTTTCCTTCATACAAAACTTCTCACAATCTTCATTAGCAACATTAGTGTATTCAAAAGATATTAGACCCTTAATCAAAGCTTTGGAACAACAAGACTTTTCACTAAAAACACAAACTATTGTAGCAAATCCTTCAAAAATCTTCATTAGCAACATTAGTGTATTCAAAAGATATTAGACCCTTAATCAAAGCTTTGGAACAGCAAGACTTTTCACTAAAAACACAAACTATTGTAGCAAATCCTTCAAAAATCTCAATTCCCCAAAAGAGAACTCAAAAAAGGAATCAATAAGAAGCTAATGCAAATAATGGCAGAAATCTGTCAAAATAGATCAGCAGGTAGAAACCGATTTTTTCGAAAATCTTCTGTTGCTCAAATCAAAAAGTGTTGAACTAACGAAAGTTAGATAACATACTGAGGGATTTATTAGTAAATTTTCATCTCAATCCGACTTATAGAGACTCCTCACGAGTTTTTATGGTGGAGGACAGAAATCTGTTTCGGGACATCAACTCCCCAAATCTTACTTCCCTCTCGTTAGAGGTCATTCTTGGCACAAAAAATCAAACAAAAAGGATAAGGAGAGGTCATTACTGAAGTAATAACTTCCAAGACTCAAGGAAACTCTTGGGTTATCTCCCAACAAGTACTTTTCTTTAACGCCTTTAAGTTAGGCTTGATAGTTTGAGAAGATGCTCACATAAGAAATTTGAATCGAAGTAAAAGAGAGCATCAAGAAGCAAATTCAAAACACATTTTAGTATAACCCACTTCCTATGCATAGTAATCTTGTAAGAAAATAAATTAAAGAAGCACAAATCAACAAGCATAGGAAAGCAAAACAAGCGCAACTTCAAGATTTTCAACATAAAGAGAGGAAACTTAATATTGTTGAGATACATAAAACCATGTTTCCCTCTCTCATAATAACTTTCAGTAGCATCATGAATAAAATTAACAATATAACTATCACATAAAACATTCTTATCATGAGCCACATGCATAAAATGATTATTACTCTCCACATAAGCATAGTCATTCTTATTAATTATAGTGGGGCAAATTCAACAAAATAGCTATCATTATTATTCTCATCACCAAAATCATCAAATATAGGAGGCATATTGTAATCACAATTATTTTTCTCCTTAATAATAGGTGGACTGTAAATATCATAATCATCATTGTAATCATCATAAATTGGAGGTAAAGTATCATCATAGGCAATGGAATTTTCAGAATTGGTACCAAAGAGATTTTCAATATCAAAAGTAGTGTGCATTTCCCAATCATGATCACTACTATAGGTAACATACATAGGAACATCATCACAAGTTTTACCTATAATAGATATTTCAAAAGAATCCACAAGAGCATAACATTCATCCTCCTTTGGTGAACATGGGGGGCAATCAAATAATGTAAGAGGTAAAGAGTTACTCTCATTAGAAGGTAGACATGGGTAGATCCATTCTTCCTCCCCTTGACCATCACTCTCCTCTTTTTTTCATCTAATGAGCTTTCAGTTTCAGCCATTTCTTCTTCCATAGGCTCCTGCAAGGCATTAGTCTCTTCCATTTGTGGAAAACACCTATTACAATATTCAAGAATATAGCCATTTTATTCCTTGTAATTATCAAAGCAAAATTTAAGTATCTCGTAAACCTCATATTCATAAGGTGCATCATCAATATTTTCAAGCAAACTGGCAAGTTCAAATGCACCCACCTTCCTTTAACATAGTATTCAATTTATACTCATTATCATTATACTCACATTGAAAAGGCAGGTGTTTGTACCTCCTACAACAACAAGATTTATCAAAGCAATAAGTAACATTATAAGTAGAGCACACCTCTCTAGCAATAGTATTCAATTTATCAATTTGTTCCCATAAGTGTTTCCCTTTTTGTGAAAAACGGTGCTCCTTATAATAATACATTTGTTATTCCATGAACCCACCTTCCCAATAAGGACTAGTTTCAAAGAAACCATCCATTGATAGAAAGCATGACCAAGCAAGGCAATAACAGACCAGCAACTAGAGTAGGAACTAATTTTTTTTGTGTTTTTGATAAGAGAAAGCAAACCAAACTAAACTATTTTTTTTGGAGTTTTTGAAAAGAGGCAAACAAAACCAAGCAAAAGAAACTAAGCAAACTAAAAACAAAGTAAAGAGAAAGGAAGTGGAGGAGTCCCCTTGTGAAGACGTCCTTAGCCTCCCCGGCAACGGCGCCAGAAAACTTGATGGTTATCACGTGGTTGACGAGGAGCCTGTTGGGAACCCCACGAGCAAGGTGTGAAGGAGCACATTAGCAAGTCTTCCCTCAGTAAGAAACCGAGGTTATCGAACCAGTAGGAGGAAGGAAACGTCACACGGGTGTTGCAAGCAACGCGGAGACCTGCACAACACAAACTCAAGACTTTGCCCTAACTAACAGTGAGGTTGTCAATCTCACCAGTTGCTGTAATAAAGGATTAACTGTATGGTGTGGAAGGTGATGATGGTTTGCATCAAGTAAACAAGTAACAGTGGAAGGTGTATCAATGGTAAAGATTGGACTAGGGTCCATAGTTCACTAGAGGTTCTCTCCTTAGATAAACAACATGACATGAAGGGTAAACAAATTACAGCAGGGCAATTGACAGGAACTGAGCAAGGCATAACAATGCAATACTAGACAAAAATATCCTATGAGATTCGATTGGGCAATACAAGAATATACATAGATCTCCATCCAACTGCATCTATGACTAGAAGTCCACCTTCAGGTTATCATCCGAACCCCCTCCAGTATTAAGTTGCAAGCAACAGGCAACTGCTTTAAGCAAACTGGCTGGTATACATAGACCAGACAATCCTATTAGATTCGATTGGGCAATACAACAATATACATAGACCGCCATCCAACTGCATCTATGACTAGAAGTCCACCTTCAGGTTATCATCCGAACCCCCTCCAGTATTAAGTTGCAAGCAATAGACAACTGCTTTAAGCAAACCGTGTAAGGTAAACAATCCACTTATTCCATGAGCAAGAGACCTTTGTTTTCTCCCTAGTAGCAACAACACATCTATAACCGAAGAGATTTCTGTCACTTCCCTTGGAAACTAGAGGCATGAACCCACTATCGAGCATAAATACCCCCTCTTGGAGTCACTAGAAACTACTTGGCCAAGATAGCTACTAACAACGGAGAGCATGCAAGATCACAAACAACACAGGCATGATAGAATCATAAAGACAAAACCATTAATCAATCTGACATAGTAATCTCAATATCCATCGTATCCCCGCAAACACAACATGCATGATTACAAATAGATTAGATCTTGATCATGAATGGAGCTCACAAGATCTATACATGAAATCACAAGGAGGACATACAACCAGCTAGCTACTACATGGACCCGTAGTCCAAGGTGGAACTACTCACGCATCATACCGGAGAAGAAGGCCTTCGGGATGATCTCCCCTCCGGCAAGGTGCCGGGAAGAACTTCAGATCCCCCTGATCTAGGGACGATGGTGGCGGCGGCTACAGACGGTTTCATGGAGTTTTGATCAGGTTCCTAGGGTTTCTGCATCAGGGGCTTCTTATAGGCGAAGAGGCGAGGCTGGGAGGTGAGCAGGGGGGCCACACCCTGCCTAGGCACGGGCCCACCCTGGTCGCGCCTAGGGGGGCGTGGCGGCCCTGGCTCGCCTCTCCGTATCTCCTCTGGACTTCGTGTCGCCCACGGTAAAATAATAACTTTGGGTTTTGTCCCGTCCAATTCCGAGAATACTGATTTTCTGCCTTTCTGGAACCAAAAACAGAAAAAAACAGGCAACTGACACTGTGGCAACTTGTTAGTAGGTTAGTTACAGAAAAGATATAATAACACCTCAAAGTGTAGACAAATCAAAGCAAAGTAGATACTAAACAAGCATGGAACATAAAAAATTATAGATACGTTTCTGACGTATCACTCTACGGGGCGGAAACCACCGAGAGAGAAAGAGCTCTCCGGCAGACAGATTTCTGCCGAGGAAATTCCTTCCCGGAGATGGTAGATCTTCGCCATCAACATTGTCATCAAGCTAGACTTCATCGGGATCATCATCATCCACACCAGCACCATCATCACCACTCCATCTTGCTGCAACAATCGTATTGAATCTTGCATAGTTCTTAGGGGAAACTTTCCCGGTGTTAATTACTATTGTAGTTGATGCTTGTGAGTGGAACCATTGAATTATTATTTATGTTCAGATTGTTATCCATCATTAAATCATCCCTGATCGTGATCCATATGATGTCTCGTGAGTAGTTCGTTTAGTTCTTGAGGACATGGGAGAAGTCATGTTGTTAGTAGTGGAATTGTGTTGAGGTATTATTCAATGATTTAATATTTAAGTTGGTGTTATTCTTCTAGTGGTGTCTTGTGAACGTCGACTACATGATACTTCACCATTTATGGGCCTAGGGGAATGCATTGTGTATTTGGCTACTAATTGTGGGGTTGCCGGAGTGACAGAAACCTGAACCCCCGTTAGGAAACCTTTGCATAAGGGAGTGTAGGATCTTAGATTTTAATGTTGTGGTTAGGTTTTTATCTTAATTACTTTCTTGTAGTTGCGGATGCTTGTAAGGGGTTTAATCACAAGTATGTATTATTCCAAGTAAGGTCGGTACATTATCACAAGTTCACCCACACAACACTTATAAAACCAAATAAGATTAATCAACTATATGAAACAAAAACACTTGACAGTATTCCCATGTGTCCTCGATAATGTTTGGTCCTCATAAGTATTACCACCGGCTTGTACTTTGCTAAGAAAGGATTAGGACACTTGCTACAATTATTTCCTGTCTTTATTTACTTGCACTTTATTTCCTTGCTTTATCAAAAAAACCTAAAAATCCGTTTGCTAAGTATTTACAGAGATTTCCTGCTCTAAACCACTAGTCAACACCTTCTGCTCCTCGTTGGGATCGACACTCCTATTTATCGAAAGTACTACGATACACCCCCTATACTTGTGGGTCATCAAGACTATTTTCCGGTGCCGTTGTCGAGGAGTAAAGCATTATTGAAGAGTGGAACTGGTAAAGGAAACTTCTACTGTGAGTATTGCTTTTTATTTCTGTTTGTCACTTTGTTTCCAATATGAATAACCCACTTGGTTTCCTATTTGGGAAAGCTACTACCACTGAAAGGGTAGTAGATGAATCACCACCTGTTGAGATAGATCCTTTCAAGATACCTACAAGAATTGTTGATCGTGTTATGGATAATTATTATTTTGGGGATGGAACTGTCTATCCTGGTGATTACTTGCTTTTTGTCCATGAATTATGTGGGTTGTTTAAGTGTGTAGGTATCACAACTGCACAGGTGAAGAAAAAGTTACTCTCTATATCATTGAAAGGAAGAGCAGAAGAATGGTATAAGCTGCTGAAAAATGGACAATCCATGGATGGGAGGAAATAGTACCTCTCTTTTACTCTAAATTCTATCCCCCAGTGAGATTCATAAGGATAGGAATCAAAATTACAACTTTTGGCCTCGTGATGGAGAGAGTACATCCCAAGCTTGGGGGATATTGAAGTTACTAATGCTCAAATGTCCTATTCATGAACTCTCTAACAATATTATTATTAATAACTTTTATGCAAGGCTTTCTCTTCATGATAAGGATTTATTAGATGCTTCTTGTGCTGGATCATTCACACGTATGAAGGAAGAAGCTAAATGGGATTTCCTAGACCGTATTAAAGAAAACATTGAAGCATGGGAGAATGACAAAGGAAGAAAGTCAGGTATAAATTATGATTATGAATGCATTAAATCTTTTATGGGAACTGATGACTTTCATGATATTAGTACTGAGTATGGTCTTGATTCTCAAGTTCTTGCAAATTGCTTTAAGGCCTTTGCCTCTTATATAGAAATTCCCAAAAAGGAGTGGAACAAGTACCATGCACCTTATAAAGATATTTTTAATCATGTTCCTGTTAGAAGCACCGAAGTTTGTACTGTTGATCCTATTTTTCCTTAAACTGAGAAAACCCCTTTTCCTGCCAAGGTAAAGGAACATTCTATTATAGCTAATGTGGTTAGCAAAAGTACAAAGAAAAATGTGGAACCTGATGAGCAAATAAACATTGAACCTGTAGTAGCCATTGTGAAAGATCTTGTCACTAAAAATATAGAAGATGAGCACATTTTCTTCTGTGAAGACACTTCTCATATTGTTTCTCAATCTAGTAAAGTTAGGAAAACTAGTGTCCCTGTGCTTTCTGTTAGAATTGGTGATCATTGCTATTATGGTTTATGTGATATTGGTGCTAGTTCTAGTGCTATTGCTTATGAGATTTACAGAGAAATTATGCATGAAATTGGTCCTTGTGAACTTGAGGACATTGATGTGGTTATTCACCTTGCTAATAGAGAGATAGTCTGTCCAATTGGCATTATAAGAGATGTGGATAGTCTGTCCAATTGGCATTATATCCTGCTGATTTAGTCCTTGGTTCTATTGCTAGTAAAACTTGTCCTATCATTTTTCGTAGACCTTTCTTGAACACTTGTGGAGCTATTATAGATTGTAAAAAGGAGAAAGTTTTAACTAAGTTTGATGGAGATTCTTATGAGTTTAACTTCTCCAAATTTGCTAAAGCTCCTTATGAAAATAGTTTTCCTAATGAGGATTTTAGGGTTGAACAACTTGCTTATATTGATCCAGTTTATGACCTTAGACCTCTTTTTGACGATTGTAAGTATGCTCATTCTGATGATAAAGTTGTTTCTTGTGACAGTTATATTGTCAACTTTATTCAAAGTGCTACTGAAAGATATTATGAGAGAGGGAAACATGGTTTTATGCATCTCAATAATGTTAAGTTTCCCCGCTTTATGTTGAAAGCTTTGAAGTTGCATTTGTTTTGTCTTCCTATGCTAGTAGCGTTTTGTTTCAATATTTTGTTTTCTCATGAGACTCCCTTGCATAGGAAGTGGGTTAGACTCAAATGTGTTGGATATTTGCTTCTTGATGCTCTCTTTCACTTCAAATCTATATCTCCTATGTGAGCATCTTTGAAATTGTCAAGCCTAACTTAAAGACATTAAAGAAAAGTGCTTCTTGGGAGATAACCCAATAGTTTTATTGGGTCTTGGAAGTTATTACTTGTAATAACCTCTCCTTATCCCTTTTGTTTTGGTTTTTGTGTCAAGATCAACCTCTTTTGAGAAGTAGGTGAGTTCTGAGAAGTTGTTGTCCTAGGACAGATTTTTGTTCTGCATTGTAAAAATTCGTGAAGGAGCTCAGTATTTCGGATGGAGATGTAATTTTATGTGCTTGTGCCCCAAGTTGTTGAACAACTTTAATTAGTTTTGCACTTTTTGGTTTGAGCAACATAAGTTTTTCGAAAAAATCAATCTTTACCTGCTGGTCTGTTTGGACAGATTTCTGCCATCATTTGCATTTGCCTTTTATATTGATTCCCTTTCAGATTATTTTGGAGCTTTTGGAAAGGAGTGCCACGGTGGATTTTGTTTTGATGGATTTCACTTGAAATTTGAACCTAAAGGTTTATTGTTTTTGCATACACTAATGTTGTCAATGAAGTTTGTGTGAGGCTTTGCATGAAAAGTATTTTCAGGTGTTGGAGAGAAGGAATCTGCAGAGTCCGTCTTTTAATAGGTAAAAGTGGTGAAAACAGAAGGTTCGCGAAAAAACTTTTCCTTATATTTTTGATGTTTTTATTACATATGGAAGGTTACGAGACGAAATAGAGGAGGAAACAGAGCCTGGGTGGGCCACACCCACTAGTGGCGCGGGCCCTAGCTGGCCGCGCCACCAAGGGTGTGAGCCCCCTGGAGTCTGTCTCCGCCCCGTTTTCGCACAGTACCTTCCTTATGCAGTGAAAAATCGTAATATATAACCTGCCTGTTCCCCCGAGGTTCATATATAGTGTTCTCATCATGTTTTCGTTTCAATCTGTTTCTGTCAGGAATTTTTCTCAAGTTTAGAGGCACCATGGTCTCTGCCAACGACAAGGGCAAGAAGCCCGTGGAAGATGATCCTCAAAACCCCAAGGAGGAGGAGATCTTGGTTGGGGATGAAGAGGACATGAAGGAGGACGAGCATCCGGACACCCGTGCTACCGTTGCAAGCATTGGAGTGGTGGCAAACCCTATCAAGCTTAGGAGGACATCACGGATGTCTACAGGAGGGAAACCTCCGTGTCATTGCCTCTCTCCATGGTCACTTCCTCCACGCACCAAGAACCCCTTCCATACTCTTATACATGAGCAACAATTCCAAAAGGTGCCCAAAGGGAAGTTGCCCTCTAGTTGGGATATACATCATTCTAACCATGCAGGGAAGGAACACTCTAAGAAGGAATAGTGGGGAAAGAATAACAAGGACTGGGAATCTCGGTCCGACATGATCATGAACTGCATTGAGCATAATTCGGAGTTGATTCATAGCCTAACCTTTGAGATAGAGGACTTGAGGAAGCTGGTTGAAAAGCTCATCAAGGGAACACCACCACCGAAGGAGTAATTCGTCATCAGGTTTTGGCATCCCCTTGGCTTGTTCCAAGCTTGGGGGAGTGTCGCGGTATCACATCATTATCTTTTATCTTTTTACCTTTTTAGTAGATTCATATCTTGAATAGAGAAGTTATCATATAGGTTGGTTTGCATTGTGGAAGTATCTCTCCTCTTTAGTTGGTTATCTATGTATCCCTTGGTGTGAGTGCCTTTATGGAATATTAATGAGAAGTCTCACCTTTTTGCTTTTTGCACTTCTTATTTTAGTTTGCAATCTCTATTATATAATTGATCTTGTTGATTAGTATTGGTATCACTTTGGGAGCATCAGGTAATCTAAATTGGTTTTGGCAAATCGAGCTCTGGTCAGTATCAACACCTTTTAAGGTTTGAAAGAAAAAGAGAAAAGCACTTACAGGTATTTTATATCGTTTTCTTTCTTTCTTGATTGGCTCATAAGCTTAGTATTCTTTATTTAAGATCTTTTGTGTCTTCAAGAAAGATTGCATGTTTGACTTTATCACTTGTATCTTTCCTTGTTTCCTTCAACTATTTTGCTTGCTACCCAGCCTTGCTAGCCAAAAACCTATACTGAGAGAGAATACTTCTCATGCATCCATTCCTTTAAACCAAAACACATGTCATTTGTGTCCACCATATCTACCTATTAGCATTATGGCTATTCCAAGTAAATTCTCAAGCTTCATCTATCTTTCAAATTAAAAATTATTTTTTTATGTGAAAACTAGTTAGTAAAGCTCTCACGAACTTGATGGCACACTGAAAGGATCGTATTGGCACCTAGAGGGGGGGTGAATAGGTGCTACTTCAAATTTTCTTCTTTTTCAAATTAGGGTTTGACAATAAGGTAAATTCTCTAGATAATGCAACTAAGGTGAATTTACCTATATGACAAACAAGCACTATCTAACACAATACTAAGCAAGAACAAGTAAGTAAAGTGTGGTAAAGGATAGAAGTAACCAAAGGAGTGGACGCGGAGACACAAGGATTTGTTTCCCGTAGTTCCTTCCTTTTGAGGGGAAGTATGTCTACGTTTGGAGAGGGGGTGGTTTCAAACCACCAACGCCACAAGAGGCCTCCCTTGTTCTCCGATGAATCTCACCCCAACGGGATCGATCCACCTTCCACTATATCGAGAATGGTGACACCAACAACCAAGAGACCAACATGAGAGAACAACTACTAGCAAACCAAACCCAGTTGAACCAAGTGACAACTCAGTTTTTAGCCAACAACAATGGATTAGACCCAACCATACAAAAGTTTTTAGAAATTCAATCCCAATTTTTGCAAAACATGGCCACTCAAATGATCAACATGGGAGACAACCTTTCCCAAGGAGTTTGTGACAACAATGATGTCAAGGAACCCAAGATTGGAATATTTGTGGAGACAAGGACCACACTTCCAAAGAGCATGAAGATCAATGCCCCAATTGTGAAGAGAAACATCCAATTGACCAATGCCCCACATCTCAAGCTACTTGTTTCTTGTGTGAAGGAAATAATCATGTCCCTATCCAATGCCCCATCTATTCCATAGTTCAACAAAGGAAACAAGGTGGAGTGCAACAACTGATTGCAGACTACCATGAGAGAGCCAAGTCTACCAAGAAGGATGAAGACAAAGGAAAATCTCAGCTTGCACCTCCATGCAATATGACTCAATTTAAAGGACCAAAGAGGAGACATATGTATTATCCAAGGAATAAGAAAAGGTCAAGGAGACCAGGAAACATTCCTACCTTTGAGATAACATATGAAGAACATGAACTAGAAGCACTCCTAGCTTTGGAGAAACCCAAGAAGAAGAAGTATAAGGAGATTAGCCAAGTATGGTGCAACAACTGCAAAGAGTTAGGCCATTATGTGTCAACTTGTCCACAGAAGATACGTGAAGAACTCAATCTTATCACATGTTACAATTGTGGTAACCAAGGACATTATGCAAGCAATTGTCCAGAAAAGATGAAGCACAAGAAAAAGCCTATGAAGGATCTCAGCCTTTTCACATGTTTCAAGTGTGGAAACAAAGGACACTATGCAGATGTTTGCCCAGAAAGATTTCATCAAGATCCCAAGCAAACCAAGATGTAATCTAGTTGGAAGATTTTTAAGGGTGGTAGTACCCTAGTTGCTTTGAGCCAACTTGTAACCCCTAGCCTCCCCAAATCTCGGGACGATATTTATTTTAAGGGTGGTAGCCTGTCACATCCCAAGATTTTCCAAATCTTGTAATGTGAAAAATAAATAAACAAAATAAATAATTGTTGAAATTTAGGGAGAAAAGAAACTTTTGTTTCTAAATGGAAACTTAAAATTCCATCTGGAACAAATTTTGGTTAACACTTGAATCCAACTAAATTCAAATCAAGTGGAATGCATTCTTCATAAATGCATCTGGAAATTTAAACACTTGAAGAATAAACCAAAACTCTAAAACCCTAATGGAAGAAAATCATTTACAAGTTATCTTCAAGCCTATGGATTTGATCCATATAAAAATTTGTCAACAACCATTTACAAATGATCAAGGAAGAAAAATAGAAATATTATAAAACCATAGAAATTGGTTTCACTTAATTTGGAGCCATAGATAAAATCCTATGAATTTAATAAGCTAAGGAAAAGTAATTTCCAAAGCTAATGAAACACTTATCTAGAATCCATACAAAATGGTGAGAAAATAATCCTAAATAGATTTAAAAGGATAAACAAAGATTAAATAAGATTTTCCAAATTGAAGTCACCAAGTTTGGATCTATAAATAAAAAGATATGGATTTTATAAGATAAGGAAAGAAATATTAAATAAGGGAATGTTTAAAGACCAAATTAAATCTTGGCAAAGACCATAAGCAAATGGAATGAATATAATCCAAATCCAAATGAAATAAAAGGATGAAGAATTTCCAAATAAAATAAAATGGCATTAACCATTCTATCCCTATTTTAATAAAGACAAATCTCTAATAAGAATAATTATATAATTCATGAGAGAATAGTATTTTGGAATTTACCCAAGTGAAATAAAAGTTGTTTAATTCAACTTAATTAAGATTAAAGAAGTCTTCCAAATAAACTTTAGGGAATTAAAACTATATTTAATTCCATTGGAATTAAAACAAATACCCAATTCAAATGATTTATGAATCATATTAAATACTTTCCAAATAATTCAAGATGAATTATTTGACAACCTATTAAACAAATAAAAACTTACTGAAAAGATTTGGAAGGATTTAGAAATTTAAATGGTGTTTGAAATTATTATTAAATCTTATTTGATTTAAAACAAGGGCCTTTTTGAATAATTAAAAAGACCCCAAAAAGAATAAAGTTTTATTCCAAAATTGACTTCAGAATATATTATTAATCAGTATTTAAACCTACACCAATTTTGGTTGAGGTTTGAATTCAAATGAGTGTTTGAATTGATTAAATAGAATCAAAACAGAATATTAAAAAGGGAAAAGAAAAACAATCTGAACAAAAAAAAAGTGAAACAGAGCAGCCCAGCCAGCTAGCCCACTAAGCCCAACTCGCAGCCCACCTGCACCCCCTCTACCGAAGCGTTTTTCCACTCGACCTTGCACCCGCAGAGACACCGACAGCCTGGACCCACTCCCCCTCCCCCTCTTTCGCTGAAGACAACCCCACCGCCAGCTCCCTTCTTCCTCACCCTCCCGCTGACCTCGCCGGCCGTTGCTGCCAAATCAATGCCGGCGTAATACGCAGTAACGCCACGATTAATCAGCCCCGCGATCACGCATACTAATTCGCCTGTTCCCCCTCTCTCATTCCCCTCACTCGCCAGAACCTCTACGCCCCCAGGCCGTCCGAATTTCTCTTCAAAACTCCACTGCCCCGACGAGTTCCGGCGTCGATAAAAGGCCAGCCTCCTCCGCCCCTCACCTCCTCGAGCACACGAAAACATTTCCCAGTCTCTGGCGCACACTCCAGTGCCTCCAGCTCTCTCTCGCTTGCCCCACAACCTCGCCTCTGTCTTCGTCTGAGCGCCACCGAAGAACCCCGCAACTCCGGCGAGCACTACTGGTGAGACTAGACCGCCCCTTTCCCCCTCTTGGATGCTCACATGATCGCGACTTCTATACGAACCTAACGGTGCCTTTTATTTGCCTTAGCACGCCATATATCGTCGCCCCGTCGACGAACAGACAAGCCCGAGGCGCAGCGCAACTCCGGCGAGGAATCCACGCCACCACCGTGCGCCCCTTGACAAACCGCAAGCATGTTGAGCATCGCCGTGATCTCCTGAACCTGGTGAGCACCTCCCTTCGCCCTCTCGCATACTGTAGCATCGTCACCGCCACCGTCTGACCGCACCGCCACCACCTGCAGCTGCCAGCGCCGCCCATCTTTGACTAACACTTGTGCACCGTTCGATTTGGATTCGACGTGTGCGATAGAAACTTAACTGAAGCGGTATGGAGCCACCTGTGCCACTCGATCTAAATTAGATCCAACGCATCAGAGAGCACGATCTAGCCGAAGTGGTACCGGCGAATAGTAACAAGCCACGTGGCCTGTGACTGTTTTAAAAACCAGAAACTTTCCTATTAGATGTTCAAATTTGTAAAATCCATAACTTTCAAACCACACGTCCAAATTTTGCAAATTTTATATCAATGGATTCAGCAAAACAAGTACTTTCTGACCATGCACTTTGTTTAGTAAAATGTTTCAGTTAAATGGATTGTTTTTGCAGAAACTTATGTAAGCATGTTTAGGATATAAAAATTGTTCTAAAATGATTTTGGGGATAAAATTGTTGGAAAATGGTTTGTTTTTAACCTCCTGACCCTAGAAATAAATTGGTGGTTTCAAAAATGTATTTGGTGAAACAAAAGAATGAATCTTTGATTTAAAACATTTCTAGTCAAAAAAATATGGTTTAATTATTAAAATGGTTTTTGAAGAAAACCTTTGAGAAATGTTTTAGAAATAAACTCTCTAACCCTAAACACAAGGTTTTATGGTTTGAAAACATATTTCGTGAAACCTATAGAATGTTGCCTTATTAAAAGCATTTATTCACCACATAAATAATGACTTAGTTTAAAAATAGTTTATGAAGTGAAAGCTTTTGCAAATGATTTTTCCACTTAATAAAATGATCATTAGGTGTTTCCAAATGTATATAACCTATTAGAAATCACTTCTCCAAATAAAACAATCTTTGGCATGCTTGCATGCATTGTTTTGTTTCTATCATTTTATGTGATGAATTGCTTGAATGGTAGATTGAAATATTGTTTGCTTGATTTAATTGTAGTGATTTGAAGTGTGTGAACATTGCAAAGATCAAGGAGTGAAATTATATTCTCTACCAAAAAGGCAAGTGGTGCTTCAAACTTTTGTCCCATTATTTTCACTATGCATTAGTGATATTTTCTAAGTAGGACTTGCATGGAATTTTTGCTAAGTATAAACTATGCCATGGGAAATCCTAGTAGATGAAACCTTAGTAGAAATTTCCTAAGTTAAGATTCCTACTACTATCATGCTTAGCTTAGCTAGTAGAAAACAAGGGTGGAATATATATTCATACTATGGAAAATTTCTAAGTCTGTGGACTTGTGTTTTGTTTAATAAAACAACTAAGTGAATGAATCACCTGGGTGGAATGGAAGGAATGGTTTGTGTTGACTGGTTACACAAGGCCAGGGGACTGATGAACCTTGTGTATCACACTTGTGGAATGCCACCCAGGAACAAAGAGATTTGAGATGTCAAATGTTGAGAAGCTTCAAGTGCAGCCACTTGGCATTATGGGCTCTGCCTGGATCATATAGGTTGCAATAACTTAGCCAAATGGACAGTTGGTGGTAGGGGATTGATAGGTTGGAGCGCGTCCATTTTGGTCTAAGGGAAGGCTTCTAAAAGATCTTGTCTTGGTGAAACCAAGTCTTGTGGGGAAAGTGCACCACCTCTGCAGAGTGAAAATCTAAGTACTTAGCCATGTCCCTGGAAAAGGACAATTTGAGCATCAAGACATGGAAGCTATCAAGAATCTCCTCATCCCAATTTCTAAGTTAAAAACTTGTGGTTGAACAAGGGTTGAAGGATCACCAATTTCTATTGGGAGATGCCTTGGGAAAGATTTTGTCAAGCAAAAACTTAGTGTTTTCAAATGATAAGGAAAATCTATTTTGAGCAAAGCAAGCCTAAGCTGCACTTATCCAAATGCATATAGATGATAGAATCCACTATACTACCATAGTATCACTTGCCAATACAGATCAAATGTATTGACCCTTGTGGATGTAACTTGTTATGTTGCAGGTTTGTTTGATATTAGTGAAGTTTAATGATTAGGATTACAAGTCTACAACCAACATGTCTGCCTGTGGCACTTTGAAGATGAAGGACCCCATGCTATTGTTATATTCTGTTGCATTGTAATGACATAGCCAAATGAGCTATGTAAGATGTAATAAATTATTTTATTCCTGGTTATAAAGTTGTATTATGACCTATGTTTCTTGATATTACATCTTAACTGTGGATGCTAGCTATTGATCCAGGGACTAGCATTGTAAACACAGGGATATCTACCTTTTTAAAGGTTGGGAACCTTACACACACATAAACGCCAAATAACACACATGAAGTTCAAAGTTCGAAAATGGCGAATGAAAGCAGATAGTAGCAAATCCCAAGGCCCAAACCCATGCAAAGCAATGAGAATGTCTTCTCCCCCTTTGGCATCAAAACACCAAAAAAGGGAAAAGACCTAAGCTAGCGCCCCGCAACTCAGTAGTCCTCGTCATCCTCGTCCTCCTCCTCCTCATCCTGGTCATCACCACCCTCATCATAGTCATCATCATCATTCTCAGGGACTGCAGCCCCTTTGCTGTGAGGGCGAGAAGAGGAGGTACCCTGGTACCCGAAACCGTAGGTGACATCAGCAAAGGTCTTCCAATCCACCAGGCTATCTTGTTGAACATTCCATGCCCCAAATGAGAGTGTGTGGTTAGACTTTGTGGACTGCTGAGCACCATGATCATCATTGTATTCATCCTCACCTTCCTCATTATCCCCTTCTCCTTGAGGAGCTTCTCAATGCGACGGTTACTTGGGTAGTATGCATGCTACTGCTTACGGATGTCAACATTCATGCAGCACAGAGTCCTTTCCCAGAAAGAGGCCTTCTTGACCCTCTCATGAACATAGTCCCTGGTCATGGAAGGCATAGGTGCATTGGAGGCATTCTTCCTCCAAACTCTAGGCGGTGAAGGTGCCCGCTCAGTCTCAATCTACTCATCATCATCGCCATAGCGACGCCTAGGAGCAGGCCCCATTCGCCCCTTCTGCTGCAGTGAGACCAAAGCGTGCTCAGTGAGATGTGGGGCTGTGCCAAGTGGAGAATTGTGCTCCTTGGAGTTGATGAGCCTCATAACCAAGGGTGCATATGGAGGAGACTTCTTGTAAAGAATAGCATGGAACATCTCCTCAAAAATAAAATCCATCACGTCAATGGGTTCAGCATCTGCCTCTGGTCCAGCATTGTAGATCCGGTGGGTGTGGTATAGAAGGTTGACAAGCCCACCCATAATAGCATCGTCATTCCCAGCACTTGGTGCGATGGTATGATGGAATATCCTCAACATTAGGTTGTAGAGAGTCTTGAGTCCCTTGGACCCCCCTACAACACCCTCGCTGTGATACAGAGGTGCCAGCTTCATCTTGTTCTCACCCAGAGCCGCAGAGTGCATACGCATCCCAACGGGAGTGGATACTCCATGAATGGTCTCGAAGATGACGTTGGCAAAGTCATGGAATGTAGCTGTGCAGCGAGTGGTGCCAAACATCCAAACCATGGTCCTGTCTTGATCAGACCCAAACACAACGGTGGCATAGAACTGCTGTACAAGGTAGACATTGTAGTCTTCACGCAGCTCCATCAAGTTATACAATCCCAGATTCTCACAGATCCACAAAGCATCATTGAAGTAGGGGCTGAGGCGCATCTGCTCAACACTCATGAACTTCTAAGGGCAGACAGGTGATTTGGTGAGCACACCATATACATCCTTCATGAACACAGCCTGTTCCTTCCTCCAAAAACGAGGGTCCTCGCTGGTACGAGGCAGCTCATAAAAATCAGTCTTTCTCAGTTCACGGTACTCCTCTTTTGACATTTTGGCCAAGGACTGAAGGTTGTCATATTTGGCCTTCTTGGCACGATCCTCTCGTTCAGCCCTCTCCTGATCCCTCTTCAAGTATGCTGCATCACGTGCCTGCTGTCTACGGTTGGAAGGAGGCACGACAAACTGACCCTAAGCTTCATCATAGCGAGGAGTGCCCCTTTGTGACTTGGCCTTGGTACGACGAGGACGATTAGAACCATCACCTGTGAGCAGCAGTGAGGGAGATAGCATGGAGATGAGTATATATGTCCCAATAATGCAGTGCAAGAGCTTTGATGCATTTCTGGTCTGTTTTGATTCACCACACACCGGAGTCTCCGCACCTCATACCGGAGTCTCCGGTTCAGACCGGAGTGTCCAGACCTGGATCCGGAATCTATGGTCGAGAGGCTCGGGCATGAGCTTGGGAGATGCAGGTGGGGGTGAATCTAGTAGATCGGGCAATGCAACAAGGCTAAAGTACTAGAGTGCACGCAAACAAGTGATTCCAATGGACAAATCAACACCAATCCTCAAAAACACATCTAGAGATGAACCCTAGGAGAAAAAGTAGAGGAGAGGTACCAGATCTATTCATGGGATCAATTCCTCCGGTGGGAATGACCCAATGGAGGAGAGGAGAAGGTTGGCCACGGCACGGCAGATCCCGGGGGCTTCTTGACCTCCGGGGAGGAGTTTTGGAAGGGGAGGCGATGGGTTAGGAGGAGGGAGACGGGGTGAAGAATGAGGAACTGTTGTACCAGTTCACCCCGTCCCCTTACTATAAGTGGCAGAAACCATCTAGACCGGAGACTCTGGTCTACACCGGAGACTCCGGTGCATGTGCACCGGAGACTCCGGTCCTCCTCGACCAAAAGTTCCAGGAAAGGTGTTTGGGGACATATATGAGAGATAGACAGGTTTAAGATAGGGAAAGGGCTTGGGTTGAGATATCAAACTGTGAAGAACCAATAAGAGCCATAGGAATTCACAAAAGCATTTAGAAAAACTCCAAAAGACTAAAATCAAGCAAGTGACAAACATGAGTAAGTACCAACCTCTCGAATGAGAGAGGGAGGTGGCCTAGGCCACCATATTTGAGTATACTCGGCTTGGCACCACGAAGATATATCTTGGGTCCATTACCGAAACTCATCATTTAAGCTCACATATCACAAAATGATATTAAGAGGAATGATTTTGATTGCTTTGGGCATAATGGGGGGAGGGATAGTCCAATCAATTAGGACCGCACTCCCCCTATATCCATGCCTACACCTAAACCAAACATGGGTCAAAATATAGATGTGAATGCAAGATAATCAAGTCAAGCTCCTTGAATCTACGATATTTAGTTCATTCCTCAAATAGCAAAACCTTGCTTCATTAAGTGGCTTCGTGAAAATGTCGGCAAGTTAATCTTTGTTTGACACATATGATAGATCAATATCACCTCGAGCAACATGATATCTAATGAAGTGATGGCGAATCTCAATATGCTTTGTCCTTGTGTGATCCACCGGGTTGTAGGCAATCTTGATAGCACTTTCATTGTCACATATAAGAGGCACTTTGTCACAATGGACACCGTAATCCTGTCACATCCCAAGATTTTCCAAATCTTGTAATGTGAAAATAAATTAATAAAATAAAATTTTGTTTGATTTTCAGAGCCAGAAGAAACTTTTTGAATTTAAATGGAACCTCAAACCCATTTGAATTAAATAAAATCCTAAAAGGATTTAAAAAGATAAACATTTTAAATAAAGGAAAATAAAATATTTTGGAAATAAGATTTTGGATCTTTTAAAATAAAAGATTTGGTATTCAAAAGAAAAGATGGATTTATAAATAAAGATTATTTTATAAAGCCAAATTAAACCTTAGCCAAGCTTTGGGATTAAAACATTTTATTATTTAAATTAACTAAAGTTTATTTAAATAAAATTAATAGGGATTTAATATCCAACTTTATTTAGATAAAAGGTTTTACCAATTTAAAATTTAAACATCAAAACTTATTAAAATATTTAAAATAAGTTTTCCCAAATAATTGATATTCATAATTAAAACCTACTAAAGTGTTTTAACTTTATTTTAGATTTTAAAATAAATATTCTCAATAAAACAAACCCAAGTTGATTTAATAATGAAAGTCTATGTTATTTAATTAATAATGGACTCTAAAATAAAATGTTATTTGTTTTAAAAACAAGTTCCCAAGTATTTAATATTTCCAAATAAAACCTACTGATTTGGTTTTGAAAATATTTAGGTTCAAATAAAGATTTTATTAATAAAATCAAGCCCTATTTTGATTTAATAACTAAGTTCCATTTTATTTAATTATTAATGGACCCTAAAGTAAAAGGATTATTTTATCTTAAACAAGATTTCCAAATGAAATTTATTTCCAAATAAACCTACTGATTTGGTTTTGAAAACATTTGGATTTCTAATGAAGATTTTATTAATTAAAACAAACCCTAATTTATTAAATAACTAAAGATCCATTTTATTTAATCAATAAATGAGTCTTAAAATAAATAAAAATATTATTTTGGACTTTGGACTTTGTTGATGAACAGAACCAAAAACACAATGCAAAGTTTAAATGATTGTTTGAATTGTTGAATTATTTGAATGCCTGAATAAGTGTTTGAAATAACAAATCAGGAAATAGAAAAGGAAAAATAAAGCAGACAGAAAAAAATAGTGCAAAAGGCCCAGCCCACTAAGCCAATCCAGCCCAGCTCCCATCTCCCCTCCCCGAACCGTTTTCCTCACCGCTGAAACAACCCGCAAAGCCCCTGACAAGTGGACCTCCCCCTTTCACTCCTTTTCCCACTGACAGAGGACCCCACACCTCGCCCCCTTCTTCCCCACCCGCATGACCCCTTCTCGCCGGCCGTTGCAGGCTTGATTCCGCGGATTCAATACGCCTTAATGCGGCCACCATTAATCGCCTTGACCATGCGCGTTAAAACCCCAGCGTCTTCTCCTCCGTTCCCCTCAGACGCCACCCTCTTTCCGCCACCAGGCTGTTGCCATTTCCTTCTGCACCTCCTCTGTCTCCGACGACCGTTCTCACCGATTCCGGCTAACACACTCCACCACCTGCCTTCCTATGCAACCTAGCAGCCTCCCCACTCTCTGGATCATCTCCTAGTACACTTCGTTCAACCGCGGGCGCCCCAGGAAGCCGTCTTCGACAAAAATTCTGAGCGCCACCGTCTGTCTCGCCTCCGAAGAGCTCCTCCGGTAACTCCAGACCACCCCGACCCCTCTCGTTCACGCACACGCCTTCTTCGTGTCCTTGCGCTCCTGACCGTGTGCCTCGTTTGTCTCCGGGTGATTCCTAGCGTCGTCCTCGACCTCGACCGCGCGCGTCCGTCGCCAGTACCAACTCCGACGAGCAATCGCAGCTGCCCCTTAACGCCCCTCGACGGACAAGTACCACGTTGAGCATCAGCGAGCGTCAGCGAATCCGGTGAGCATCTCCACACCCTCCTTTGCTTCCTGTACCGCCGGCGCCGCCATCGTCTGGTCGCTCCGCCGCCAGCAGCCGCCGCAGCGCCGCTAGCTTTTGGTCGAGCATGCGTCAACCGTTTGATCCCGATCTAGTGGCTAGGATAGAAGCTAGGTGAAACGGTAAGTAGCATCTGCGCGCCGCACGATCTGACTTGATCCAACGGCTGCAGCTGTGCAATCCGAGTGAAGCGGTACCGACGAATGATATTAGGACGCGTGGCACCAGATGAACTGAATTAGATTTAGAAACCAGATTTAAATGCCATTTTCAAACCCTTATAACTTTTGAACCACACGTCCAAATTTGGCAAATTTTATATCAATGAAATCAGGAGAACAAGCCCTAGCCAACCATGCCCTTAGTTTGACAAATAGTATCTGTTAGATTGTTTGAATTTGCAGAAACTTTTGGGAGCTTGTTTAGAGTATAAAAATTGTTTAAAAATGATTTTTGGATTAAAACCTTTGCAAAATGGTTTGTTGTGACCTTACTGACCCTAGGAACCAACCTTTGATATTAAAAATGATTTTTGAAAGATTTAGGTTAGATTAATTGACTTAGCCATTTTCTAGCCAAATAAAAAGAATGGTTTTTGTTATAAAAATGTTTATGAAAAGAAAACTTCAAGGAAATGTTTTGGACCAAACCTACTGACCAAAAACACCAAGTTTTGCAATAGCAACTCATTTGGTGAACCCTATGGGCTAATGCCTTAGTAAAAATATTCCTACACCACATAAAATAACACTTTGTTTTGAAAATGGTTTTAAAGTGAAACCTTTTGCAAATGACTTGGCCACTTTAGGAAATGACCATTAGATGTACCCAAATGACTATGACCCACTAGGAACCACTTTTTCAAACAAAACAAAGCTTGGCATGCTTGCATGCATTTCTTTGACTATGTTATTTATGTGTGTTGTTTTGCTTGATTGGTAGATTGAGTTTGTGCCTTGCTTGATTGATTTGTAGTGACTTGAAGAGTGTGATTGTTGCAAAGATCAAGAAGTGAACCTATACTCTACCAAAAAGGCAAGTGATGCTACATACTTTTTGTCCCATTACTTTCACTATGCATTAGTAAATTTTGCTAAGTAAAACTTGCATGAATTTTTCTAAGAATAGGACTTGCTATAGGAAAACCTAGTAGATGAATCCTTAGTAGGATTTTCCTAAGTTAGAGATTCCTACTACTACCAAGCTTAGCCTAGCTAATAGAAAACATGGGTGGAATATATATTCACACTATGGAAAATATTCTAAGTCTAAGGACTTGTGATTTTGTTTAATAAAACAACTAAGTTAATGAATCACCTGGGTGGAAATGGAAGGATTGGGTTATGTTGAGTGGTTACACAAGACCATGGACCTGGCTTGTGTATCTCACTTGTGGATGGCCACCCAGGAAACAAAGGGATTTGAGATGTCAAATGTTGAGAAGCTTCAAGTGCAACCACTTGGCAATATGGGCTCTGCCATGATCATATAGGTTGCAAGAACTTAGCCAAATGGACAGTGGGTGGTAGTGTTTGATAGGTTGGAACGCGTCCATTTGGTCTAAGGGAAGGCTTCTGAAAGATTTTGTCTTGGGAAACCAAGTCTTGTGGGTAAAGTGCACCACCTCTGCAGAGTGTAAAATCTAAGTACTTAGCCATGTCCCTGGTAAAGGACAAATTTGAGCATCAAGACATGGAAACAATCAAGAATCTCATCATTCCAATTTCTAAATTAAAATCTTGTGGTTTGAACAAGGGTTGTTTGAATTCTTCAATCATTGATGGAGAGATGGCTTGGTACAAGGATCTTGAAATCTTTGATTGAGGGAAATGATTTTGTCAAACAAAAACTTAGTATTTTCAAATGTTAAGGAAAAATCTATTTTGAGCAATGCAAGCCTCAACTCCACTTAGCCAAATGCATATAGATGATAGATTCCACTATATTACTATAGTATCACTTGCCAATACAATTCAAATGTATTGACCCTTGTGGCTGTAACTTGTAATGTTGCAGGTTTGATTGATTTTAGTGAAGATTGATTGTTTAGGATTACAAAGTCTACAACCAACATCTGCCTGTGGCACTTTGAAGATGAAGGACCCATGACTATATTTATTCCGCTGCAATGTAATGTAATAGCCTAATGAGCTATGTTTGATGTAATAAAATTATGTTATTCCTGGTTATAAAGTTATGTTATGACCCTTGTTTCTTGATATTACATCTAAACTGTGGATGCTAGCTATTGATCCAGGGACTAGCATTGTAAACACGGGAGGGATCAATCTTATTAAAGGTTGGGACCCCTACAATTCCTTTAAAGCTTGCCTCATCCATAGCAATTGGGTGCAAGCACTAGCAGCTGCCACATATTCGGCTTCGGCGGTGGAGAGAGATATACAATTTTTCTTCTTAGAAGACCAACATACCAAGGACCTACCAAGGAATTGGCAAGCCCCGGATATTGATTTTCTATCATCCTTATCACCTGCCCAATCCGAATCCGTGTATCCACAAAGAGCAAATGTTGATCCTCGAGGATACGAAAGACCATAAAATGGGGTATGAACTAAATATCGAAAGATTCTCTTGACCGCCATTAAATGGCTTTCTTTAGGAACCGCTTGATATCTTGCACACACACCTACACTCAAAACAATATCGGGTCTAGATGCACAAAGGTAAAGCAAAGAACCAATCATAGACCGGTATACCTTTTGATCCACATATTTACCATTTGGATTTTGTTCTAGATGAGTCTTTGTAGCCATGGGAGTAGGTCTTCCATTTAAATCTTGCATTTTGAATCTCTTGAGCATATCTTGAGTATACTTGGCTTGGTTGAAGAATGTACCTCCTCTAACTTGCTTGATCTCAAAACCAAGAAATACCCTCAACTCTCCCATCAAAGACATTCGGAACCTACTAGTCATAAGCTTTGAGAATTCATCATTAAAAGCTTTGTTAGATGAGCCAAAGATAATATCATCAACATATATTTGGCATACAAAAATCTCCCCATTGACTTTCTTAGTAAAAAGGGTGGGATCGATTTTCCCAACCTCAAATCCACGGTCAAACAATAACTCTCTAAGGTACTCATACCACGTGCGTGGGGCTTGCTTGAACCCATAGAGCGCCTTATCAAGTTTGTAGACATGGTTTAGGAAGTTGGGGTCCTCAAATCCCGGGGGTTGCTTAACATATACCAACTCATTTAATGGACCATAAATAAATGCACTTTCTACATCCATTTGTTGCAACTTGAAGTTATGATGTGCCACATAAGCAAGAAGGATACTGATGGACTCAAGGCGAGCCACGGGTCTATCCATAGTCAATGCCTTCAATTTGAGAGAACCCTTGTGCAACCAATCTAGCCTTGATCCTTACTATAATTCCATTCTCATCTTGCTTGTTCTTGAATATCCACTTCGTTCCAATAACATTGCGGCAATCCTTTGGCTTCTCAACTAACTTCCATACTTTGTTTCTCTCAAAGTTGTTGAGCTCTTTGTGCATAGCTTCCAACCAATCCGAATCTTCAAGAGCTTCCCACACTTTCTTTGGTTCAATCATGGATATGTGTGCTTGGTGTTCACTAAACCTCTTCAATTGTGCTCTTGTGAAAATGCCTTTCCTTAGGTAACCAACCACATTTTGTAGAGAGTGGTCTCTTAATTCCAACATTCTCTCCTTTCTAGCTTCGCGACGAGCGTGGATCTCCGGGTTGTTTCTTGGAGGACCCTCTTCATCATTTTGGTCCTTGTCTTGACCATCAACTTGACCTTGATCATCAACGGAATCATTCTCTTCATTGAGAGGAAAAGATTGACCTTGGTCTTGATCAAGCGCTCTTCCAGTATCAATTTGAGCTTGTCTCAAGGCAGTTTGTATGGATCTTCCTTGAATAATTGACTTGGCACCACTTGACATCCTGGAGAATGAATCAAGATCCTCTTGACTAGAGTCGTCATTATGATCAACATGTTGAGGGTCCACATCTTGTCTTTGGCTTGTGTCATTTCCCTTCTCGGTGGATGGAGCATGTTGAGGTTGTGAAGATGAAGGCTCCACTTGAGTGGAGCATTGTCACATCCCAAGATTTTCCAAATCTTGTTATGTGAAAAATAAATGAATAAATTAAAGGTTTGTTGATTTTCAGGGTGAGGAGAAACTTTTTGATTCCAATTGGAAACTTTCAAAACCTATTTAGATCAAATAAAATCCTAAAGGGTTTTTAAAAAGATAAACAAATAATAAAGTTAAAAATATTTGGAATTACTATTTTTGGATCTTTTAATGAAAAGATTTGGTTATCAAATGAAAAGGTAGAATATAAATAAGGATTATTTTATAAGCCAAATTAAAACTTGGCCAAGCCTTTGAAATAAAATATTTCTATTTGATAAAATAGTAAAGGTTATTTAAATAAAATAATGAGGGTTTATTAATAAACCAATTTTATTTAAAAAAAAGGGGTTTTACCATTTTAATTAAAACATCAAAACTTGTTAAACTATTTTAAACAAGTTTTCCAAGTATTTTATATTCTCAAATAAAACCTACTGAAGTGTTTTTGGTTTTATTTTTAGATTTCAAAATAAAGATTTTAATAAAACAAATCCTATTTGAATTAATAACTAAGGACTATTTTATTATTATTTAAATAGATCCTAAAAGAATAAAAATATTATTTTATTTTGGGACATTGGATTCTGTTGTTAAACAGAATTAAAAACTACACAAACTTTGTCAAAGGTTTGAACTCATGTGTTGTTTGAATTGTTTGATTGAATTAGAACACAGAAAATCAATTAGAAAAAGAAAAAGACATTCAGAACAAAAAAAAGGGATCAGACCAAGCCCAGCCCATCCCAGCCCAGCAGCCCACCTCTCTCCCCAGCGAACCGTTCATTTCTCACTCAGGAACTTAACCGTACAGAGGATGACGACTGGACCCCACACTCACGCTCTCTCTCTCTCGCAGACAACCAGGACCCACACACTGTTCATCGTCTCCACCCTGCGACCACTTCCTCACCCGTTTCTGCATTAATCTCGCGGGAGTAATTCCCGTCAATGCAGCGAGTAATGTCTGTCATCAATCACGCTCGATAACTCGCCTGTGTTCCCTCTCTCGCCCGACCCTCTCTGCCTCAGGGCTGTTCCAATTCGGAGCCACACCACCTCTGACTCCGGCGAGCTCCGCTGGAAATTCCGGCCACACCTCGCCGCCCCTCAACTCCCTCTGCACGCGAGCTTGTTCTACATCGCCTGGCGTACCTCCCAGCGTCAACTGCTTGGCCGCGGCCACTCTAGACGCTCGGCTTCGTCAACATCTGAGCACCACCGACGACGCGTCTACTCCGGCGAAATCTCCCTGGTAAGCCAGACCGCCCCGAACCCTCTCAATGACACTCCCTTACTCCCCATGCTCGTACGCATCTAATGCTCCCTTCCACTTGCCTCGGCGCGACCTGCAACTCCGTCCCTGACAACCTCCAGAGGCACCCGCCGCTCGCAGCAACTCCGGCGAGAGATTAAAGACGAACCCGTGCGCCCCTCGACGAGCTGCCACAACGTTGAGCTTCGGAGTCACTCCGCGAACCCGGTGAGCATCCTATATCTATTCCTAGCATCCTACATCGCCGGCGAGCTTGCAGTCTGACCGCGCGCCGCCAGTCGCCGCCGCCAGCACCACCAACCTATGGTCAAACGACTATGGACCGTTAGATCTTCATCTGATGGCTTGAATAGGTTGACTAATCGAAGGGGTAAGGATGAACCTGAGCCGCGCGATTAAACTTAGATCCAACACACCACACAACACGATCCACACGAACCGTTTTCGACGAATCAGAACAGCCCACGTGTCCAGTGCTTTGTTTTAAAAACAGAAATGTGTCTATTAGATATTCAAACTTGTAAAATTCATAACTTTCAAACCACACGTCCAAATTTTGCAAACTTTATATCAATGGATTCAGAAAAGAAAGACCTAACCAACCACGCCATTTGTTTAGTAAAAAGTTTCTGTTAAATTGTTTGTTTTTTCAGAAACTTATGTATGCTTGTTTAGATTATAAAAATTGTTCTAAAATGATTTTGGGGATAAAAATCTTTTGAAAATGGTGTAATTTGAACCTACTAACCCTAGGAATCACTTTGTGGTTTCAAAAATATATTTGGTGAAGAAAAAGAATGATTCTTTGATTTAAAACCAATTCTATTCAAATAAAAATATGGTTTATTTATTAAAAATGGTTTTGAAGGAAAACCTTTGGGAAATGTTTTGTTTTAAACTCTCTGACCCTAAACACAAAGTTTTATGGTTTCAAAACATATTTTGTGAACCCTATAGATTAATGCCTTAGTAAAAAACATTTCTACACCACATAAAATGATACCTTGTTTTAAAAATGGTTTATAAAGTGAAACCTTTTGAAAATGACTTTGCCACTTTATAAAATGACCATTAGGTGTTTTCAAATGTTTATGACCCATTAGGAACCACTTTTTCAAATAAAACAAAGCTTGACATGCTTGCATGCATTACTTTGAATTTATCATTTTATGTGATGTTTTTGCTTGATTGGTAGATTGAGATTGTGCCTTGCTTGATTGAATTGTAGTGACTTGAAGAGTGTGATTGTTGCAAGGACAAGGAGTGAACATATATTCTCTACCAAAAAGGCAAGTGATGCTTCATACTTTTGTCCCATTATTTTCACTATGCATTAGTGATATTTCTAAGTAAGACTTGCATGGAATTTTGCTAAGTATATACCATGCTATGGGAAATCCTAGTAGATGAAACCTTAGTAGAAATTTCCTAAGTTAAGATCCCTACTACTATCATGCTTAGCTTAGCTAGTAGAAAACAAGGGTGGAATATATATTTACACTATGAAAATATTTCTAAGTCTTTGGACTTGTTTTGCTTAATAAAACAACTAAGTCAATGAATCACCTGGGTGGAAAGGGACTTGATTGGTGGTTTTGGTTGAGTGGTTACACAAGGCCCATGGCTATGGTTTACCTTGTGTATCTCACTTGTGGATGGCCACCCAGGAACAAAGAGATTTGAGATGTCAAATGTTGAGAAGCTTCAAGTGCAACCACTTGGCATTATGGGCTCTGCCTGGATCATATAGGTTGCAAGAACTTAGCCAAATGGACAGTTGGTGGTAGGGTTTGATAGGTTGGAGCGCGTCCATTTTGGTCTAAGGGAAGGCTTCTGAAAGATCTTGTCTTGGTGAAACCAAGTCTTGTGGGGAAAGTGCACCACCTCTGCAGAGTGTAAAAAAATCTAAGTACTTAGCCATGTCCCTGGTAAAGGACAATTTGAGCATCAAGACATGGAAGCTATCAAGAATCTCATCATCCAAACTTCTAAAGTTAAAAACTTGTGGTTGAACAAGGGTTAAAGGATCTTCAATCTTTGATTGGTAGATGCCTTGGGTGATTTTTGTCAAGCAAAAACTTAGTGTTTTCAAATGATAAGGAAAAAAATCTATTTTTGAGCAATGCAAGCCTCAACTCCACTTTTCCAAATGCATATAGATGATAGACTCCACTATACTACCATAGTATCACTTGCCAATACAATTCAAATGTATTGACCCTTGTGGCTGTAACTTGTTATGTTGCAGGTTTGATAGATTTAGTAAAGTGTGTTGATTAGGATTACAAAGTCTACAACCAACATGTCTGCCTGTGGCACTTTGAAGATGAAGGACCCCATGTTTATAGATATTCTGCTGCAATGTAATGTAATATCCAAATGAGCTATGTAAGATGTAATAACTTATTTTATTCCTGGTTATAAAGTTGTATTATGACCTTTGTTTCTTGATATTACATCTTAACTGTGGATGCTAGCTATTGATCCAGGGACTAGCATTGCAATCACAGGGATCCTTTTTCCTTTATAAAGAGGGGATCTTACAAGCATAGTTCTTCTCGATCCGCCATAAGGGGTTCCTCAACGGGGCAGATATATCCCACACCCATTCTTCCTATGGCATCCTGAGGCATTTCATCATCTGCATCTCAAGCATCAACACGCCCCCTTGGGTACCATCATATTCTTCGAAGGTCACACTACAAGATTCTATGACGGCTCCGGAGAGCTTATCATAGATTCTATAAGTGTGAGATTCGAGACCATAGCCAACAAAAATACCCTCTAATGCTTTAGACTTGAATTTGGACAAACGAACACCTTTTATGAGATAGAAACACTTACAACTGAACACCCAGAAGTAAGATATGTTGGGCTTGTTATTGATAAGTATTTCATATGGAGTCTTGTTGATTTCTTTGCGGAGGTAGAGCCGGTTTGAAGCATGGCAAGCATTGGAGATGGCTTCGGCCCAAAAGTTGTATGGAGATTTAAACTTCGCCAACATGGTCCTAGCCATCTCAATAAGAGTCTGGTTCTTCCTTTCAGCCACACCATTTTGTTGAGGGGTGTATGCAGCAGAATATTGATGTTTTATACCCTCATCACTAAGGAAATTATTCAAGGTGTAGTTCTTGAACTCGGTGCCGTTGTCACTTCTTATAATCAACACGGGAAGATTGTATTGACGTTGGACCATGTTGATGAAGTCGATGAAGGTCTTTTGGGTCTCACTCTTCAACTTGAAGAAATATACCCACGAGTATCTTGAAAAGTCATCAACAATCACCAAACAATATTTCTTCCCACCAAGACTTGCATGAGATGGAGGACCAAAGAGGTCCACATGGAGGAGATCCAAGATCTTGGTTGACTTGATGCGGTTCTTAGGCCTGTGAGGAGCATCATGCATCTTCCCTAGAACACATGTCCTGCAAACACGATCTTTGGCAAAGGAAACATTTTCTTTTAGTCCAACAATGTGGCCCTCCTTGTGGAGACTTTGCAAAGTTCTCATATTGACATGGGCTAGTCGGCGATGCCATAACCAACCCACATCGTCCTTTCCGAATAAGCACATCGCACTTGTAGTGGCTTGCCCTGAAAAGTCCACCACGTACAAGTCATGCTCGACGTACCCAACGAAAGCAACCTTGAGAGACTTGCTCCACAAGAGGACCACAATATCAACATCAATAAAGACGACAAAGCCCATCTTTCCAAGAGCAAGGACTGAAAGTAAATTGTATCCAAGGGTCTCAACAAGCATGACGTTCATGAGTGTAATGTCGTGAGCAACCACTACCTTGCCGAAACCCATTACCTTAGACTTTGACTTGTCGGCATATGTCACAGTGATTTGATCATCATTTGGCTTTAAGTCCTTGACAATAGACGAGCTTCCGGTCATATGAATCGTGCAACCACTATCACGCACCCACTTTGACCCTCTGGAAGCATATGTCTACAAAAGATCAAGCTAGTTTTTAGGTACCCATTTTTCAATGGGTCCTCTTTTGTTAGCAACAAGGGTCTTGGGACCCCAAATAGACCAAGCAATATAACCATCATATGGGCCAACATATTTTGCATACACATCACCATAATAATCACGCATTAGAACATAGTGAGGGTTAGCACTTCCCGCAACGTCATCATGAGACATAGTTTTACCACTTGTGGTCTTAATATCCACAATAGCCTTGTTGGTGTCTTGTGCGAGCTTGGCCTTCTTCTTCTTGTTGTTCTTCTTCTTAGTTTTGGAGACAAAACCAATGCCCCCTTTATCACCACTAAGACTTTGCTTACTCAAAAGATCATCAATGGCCTTGTTGCCTTGTGGAAATGTGGCCTTGGCTAGCTCCCCTTTCAACCTAGCATTTTCTTCAAGAATAGTTGTACTACTAGATGGTATGAAGTTACTAGGTGAAGAAATATTGGCCAATTGAGTTTGAAGCGTTTCATGGGACTTTGTGAGTGACAAGAATTCACTTTCCAAAGCCTTGTGAGCCTTGTCAAGCAAACTAAAGTCCTCGACAAGTTTTTCATGAACCACACCAAACTCAATCTTGTCCTTTTTAGCCCTTTTGCATTTAGCAATAGCATGATCACGTTCTTTGATGAGTTTATTAACAATAATGTCATTGGACTCATCAATCCCTTCAAGTTTTAATTCAAGTGACATCCTAGTCTCTTGTTCTTCTTCTATAGAATTGTTTAAAGTCTCTAGCTCAACCATGTGTTCATGCCCAAGTTTACATCTTACATCTAGGAGCTCTTGTGTGTGGGAAAGTTGATCTAAGATCTTTCCAAAATGTATCTTAGCATCTCCTTGTAGGTTAGTCATAAACTCATCAAATGCAATTAATTCCTTTTTAACATCAAGAGACGTCTCATCATCAATTTCATCATTAGCTAATGGAGTAGAGTGAGATGATGAGGATACCTCCGTTCCTATTGCCATAAGGCAAGTGACGTTCTTGATGGGGAAATTCTCATTTGGAGAATCGAAGAGTGAGAATGTCGGAGTAGAAGTAGTGGCTAGAGCCGCCACACCATTAGAAGTTTCCTCTTCCTCATCTTCATCATCTTCATCGTCGGAGGAGTATTCTTCATGAGTGATCAAGACAATTTCTCCCGACTTCTTATTGATGGGATTCTTCTTGATGAAGGGTTTCTTGTAAGATGCTTTGAGAGTCTTCTTCTTCACAAGATTACCACCATGATCTTCTCTCTTCTCATAGGGGAAACTTGCCACAAAGTTATAGCGGTCACCACAATTGAAGCAAGTTCTCAATCTAGTGGTATTTTCTCTTTTCCTATTTGGGTTGCTTCTTCGTTGCATTTCCATCTTGGCCTTGGCGGGGTTCTTCCAAAAGTTCTTTGCATAGAAGGCCATATATTGACTATGAGCAATCTTGACTTCATCGGGATGGTCCATGGAGAGGCCTTCATCACTATCATCTTCATCCCCATGGTCCACAACTTTGGCCTTCAAAGCAACGTTGACAACATTGCTCATACCAAGGGCACGAGCACGGGCATCTTTGGCATTCTTGGCGGCAACTTTGAAAGCGGCCATCTCTTGCATAACTTCATTGGAGGTCATGAGATGGTAGTTGTGTCTTCCTTGTATGCTCTTCAAGTTGGTGGGCTCAAAGTGCATGAGTGCACTCACATATTTCCTTTTTATCCATGCATCATCCACATGTGAGGCACCCACACTTCTAAAAGCGGTGGCGGTGGTCTTGAGCCTACGGTACATGTATTCATGATTTTCACCTTCCATCATGTAGAAGCCTTCGGCTTCATTGCTTAGTGCATCATACCAGTTCCTCCTCATGCTCTCATTTCCAACAAACAATACCGTGAAAGCATCCCAAGCTTCCTTGGCAATGCTAAAGTGCTCAATGTGTGGGTAATCCTTTGTACCCAAACCTTGTTGAATCATGTGCAAGGCAGTGGCATTGAGTTGACTATTGACAACTTCTCTTCTTGTCAAGTTGTTTGGATCCCCAATAAAGATTCCATGCTCGATGATGTTCCATAGTTCAATGCAAGATCTGCGCATATGAGTTCTCATTAGAGATTGCCATTGAGCAAAAGTTGCAGATTCTTCAAGCTTAGGTGGGTCACCTCTATTGTATACATGAGGGTGAGGGATTGGAGGGTCAGGAGAGTACCATGAATCACGGTGCTCACCCTTCCCACAATCCTTTTGTGTGGAGGAATTAGGGTTGTCTTGTTTACCCCCCACCATCATACGCTCGGGGGATACCGAAGTATTCCCTTTAGTTAAAACGGATGAAGGATCCTCTTGAGGAGAGGGGGCTGATGAGCCATCTTTGTATTTAAGAAGTTGCTCAAGCATCTACTTGACTTTGTTGACCAAGGAAGAGCTCAATCTTGTTTCCAAGTTTTTGAGATCTTCCATGGTCACCGTGGTGGGCTCACCATCACCATCCCCTTCGCGGCTACCCATATTCTCTTAGGCGGTAAAGCCCAAATAAAGAGCCGAGGCTCTGATACCAATTGAAAGGATCGTATGGGCACCTAGAGGGGGGGGGCGAATTGGTGCTACTTCAAATTTACTTATTTTTCAAATTAGGGTTTGACAATAAGGTAAATTATCTAGATAATGCAACTAAGGTGAATTTACCTATATGACAAACAAGCACTAGATAACACAATACTAAGCAAGAACAAGTAAGTAAAGTGCGGTAAAGGATAGAAGTAACCAAAGGAGTGGATGCGGAGACACAAGGATTTGTTTCCCGTAGTTCCTTCCTTTTGAGGGGAAGTACATCTATGTTTGGAGAGGGGGTGGTTTCAAACCACCAATGCCACGAGAGGCCTCCCTTGTTCTCCGATGAATCTCACCCCAACGGGATCGATCCACCTTCCACTATATCGACGACCTTCAAGGTGGAAGCCGGCACCTTTACAAGTTTGGGGCACACATCCACAACTTAATTGGAGGCTACCAAATACAAGCAAGTTGTCAAGACAATCAAATACAAGCTTGTAAGAACCAAATCAAAGTTAGGGTTTCCAAATAAACACTAGAGCTTGGGGGCCCTCAAGTGAATGAGGGGGAAATGAAGATCTCTCTTGGTGAAGCTGTAGATCAAGGCCTCCTCCTTCGATTCTCCAAAGATCAATGACTTTGGATGGTTGGATGGAGGGATCTTGTATATTTGGTGGCTCTAATGGAGTTTGTGTTCTTGAGCAACTCGAGCAACTGGAGGAAGAAGATAAGGGTCCCTTTTGTTGGAATTATGCCCTAGAGGCAATAATAAATATGTTATTATTATAATTCTTGTTCATGATAAAGTTTATATTCCATGCTAGAATTGTATTAAGCGGAAACTTTAATACTTGTGTGGTTTGTGAACAACACCGTGTCCCTAGTATGCCTCTATGAACTAGCTCATTGATTAATGATGGTTAAGGTTTCCTAACCATAGACATGAGTTGTCGATTAATAATGAGATCATATCATTGGGAGAATGATATGATGGACAGACCCAAACTAAGTGGAGCAATTAGATCGTGTCATCGTGTTCATCTTTGCGAAGCTTTTATTATGTCAAATATTGTATTCCTTAAACCATGAGATAATACAACTCCCTGGTATCGTAAGAGAGCTTTGAGGTCATCAAACGTCATCCTATGAGAGGGTGATCATAAAGGTGTCTCTCAGGTGATCGGAAAGTACCTGTTGGGTTGTATGTATCGAGATGGGATTTGTCCCTCCCAAGTCGGAGAGATATACTTCGGGCCCACTCGAGAGATCGATATCAACACCGCTTGCAAGCATGTGGTTAAGGAGTTAATCACGAAGTGATATCGGATTACGAAACGAGTAAAGTACTTGCTGTGAACGAGATTGAACTAGGTATGACGGCACCGACGATCAAATCTCGGGCAAGTAAAATATCGCGAGACGAGGGGAATATATATATATGGGATTGATTGAATCCTGGCATCGTGGTTCATTTGATATGATCATCTATGAATGTGTGGGAGTCAATATGGGTTTCCAGACCCCGTTGTTGATTATTGATATAAGATCATGTCTGCATATTCTCGAACCCGAAGGGTCACACACTTAACGTGTCTCGACGCTAGGATAGATTGGATGATTGGTTTATGAATTTTTGTTTGGAGTATCGGATGGGATCCGGGACATCATGAGAGGTTCCGGAATGGTCTGGAGAATAAGATTCATATAAGGCAATGCAGTTTTTGGAGTTCGGAATTGTTTTGGGTTAATCGGTATTGTACTGGAAGCTTCTAGAACCTTCCGGAGGGGGACCTACGTGGCCCCACCTGCAGGTAGGGGGCATGGGCCTATGAGGGAGTGCCCTGGCCGCATTGGGCTAGGGGCACAAGGCCCCATAGGGCCCAGCCGGCCAGACCTAGGGCAAACCCTAGGAAAGCTTCTAGAAGGAGGGGAAACTTGCCCCCCACTCCTCCCTCCTTGGCCGCCGGCCTAGGGCTTGGGGGAGGGGCTAGGGCTGGCGCCCACCCCTCTATATATAGAGGGCTGGGGCGCACCCTCCCCCCACACCTCCTCCACAACCCTAGCCGCCCTGCTGCCCTCCTCTCTCTCTCCCTCTCGACTGCACGTAGGCGAAGCCCTGCTGCAGAAACTCTCCACCACTTGCACCGCGCCGTCGCGTTGTAGATCCAATCTGTCTCTCCACCATACTTGATGGACCGAGGAAGGAGGAGACGTCGAGGTGCCGCACGTGTGCATATCTCGGAGGCATCGCCACTTGCGGTGTTAGATCGGATCGGATCGGATCGCGAGGAGGAGAAGCGAGTACGACTACATCACCCACGTTCCGTCGAACGTTCCACTATGCGAATCTTCAAGGGTATGAAGATCTCATCTAATCCCCCTCATTGTTTGCATCTATTAGATTAGATCTTGGATTTCCCGTTCGCATCCGTAGAAATTTTTTGATTTACTATGCTGCGAATCCCTTCAGTGGTATCAAAGCTAGATCTATGCGTAGATGTGTTTCACGAGTAGAACGCAACATGGTTGTTGCGGGCGTTGATGTTTTCTGCTGCAAGCCTCTTGTTTGTGTTCTTCTTATGACGCGGGATAGTGAGATTGAAGCGGTCCAGGCCAACCTTACGTGACGTCGTTCGCGAGACCGGCTCCGCACTTGACGTGTGGCTTGTTCCACACATGCGGCTGGTGGATGCCAGTTTCTCTCACTATAGTTGTCATGGGATTTACACCGGAGTTTGGCAACCATAATATCACCGTTGTGGCTTTCCGTAGATAAGAATCGTTCTTAGCTTGCTACTCCCATAAGCCACATAAAACATGCAACAACAAAGTAGAGGCTTCTAACTTGTTTTTGCACGGAGTGTTTTCTGTGATATGGTATGGCCCAAGATGTGATGTGTATGTTGTATGCAATGATCATGTTTTGTAATGTTTCACGACTTGCATGTCGATGAGTACACAACCGGCCGGAGCCATATGGTTGTCTTTATAATTGTGTATGACCTGTGTGTCAACTTCTTATACGCCATGTAATAGCTTTACTTATCGCTAAGTAGTTAGCAATAGTTGTAGTTGCTATTCGTGGTGGAGGCAATCATGGTGGAGTGATGGAGATCATGCCGGCACGCACAAGATGGAGATCATTGCGCGAAGATTGGCTATACCATGTCACATAAAGTTATATGCATGTGATGTTTATCCTTTTATGTATCTTATTATGCTTAGATCGCGACGGTAGCATTATAAGATGATTCCTCACTTAAAGATCAAGATAAAACTGTGTTCTCCCCATGTATGCACCGTTGCGAAAGTTCGTCGTGTCCAAGCATCACGTGATGATCGGGTGCTATAGACTCATACAACGAGTGCAAGCCAGTTTTTGCACACGCGGAAATACTTGGGTTTGACTTGACGAGCCTAGCATGTACATACATGGCCTCGGAACACATGAACCGAAAGGTTAAGCATGAGTCATATGAATGATATGATCGACACTTCGTTGTCCACCATTGAAGCCACATATCTTCTCGTGAAGATCGGATTAGGTGTGGTGAATTTGGATCGTGTTCACTAAACAAATTGAGGGATGTTGAATTTAGTGGGAGTTCATCTAGTAATTTGATTAAAAGTTGAACTAGTTATCATGAACATAGTCTAATTTGTACTTGTAAATATTGTAGATCAAATGGCTAAGTCCAACTTCAACTTCAACGTTTTTGCTGAGAAGGAAAAGCTTAGAAACAATGGGTCTAACTTCACCAACTGGTTCCGCAATCTGAGAATCATTCTCTCTGGCGGTCAAAAGGACTATGTCCTTGAAAATGCGCTAGGTGACGCCCCTGCTGTAGATGCGCCGGCTGATGAGAAAGCTGTCTATCAGTCGCGCAAAGATGATTATGGTGTGATTAAGAGCACCATGTTGTTTGCTATGGAATCAGACCTTCAAAATCGTTTTGAAGACTATCCCGGGCCCTTTGAGATTCTTGAGGAACTGAAAACTATGTTTCAGACTCAGGCCCGTTCTGAGAGATATGAGATCTCTGAGAAATTCTTTAACTGCAAGATGGAGGAAGGGAGTTCCGTTAGTGAGCACGCCATAAAGATGTCGGGCTACACTCAACGCCTTGAGCAACTGGACTGCCATATTCCAGAGGAGCTCAAGATTGACAGGGTTCTGCAATCACTCCCTCCTAGCTACAAAAGTTTTGTAGTGACTCACAATCAGATTGGTTCCACTGATACGATCACCGAGCTCTTCGTAAAACTGAAGGCTGCGGAGGTGGACATCAAAAAGGATAATCATGTGTTGATGGTCAACAAGCCCCCACCTTCAAGAAAGGTAAGGGTGCAAAGAAGCCCTTCAAGAAAGGCGGCAGCAAGCGCGTTGCCCCTGCTGAGAAGAAGCTCAAGTCTGGACCCAAGCCGGACACTGAGTGCTTCTATTGCAAGGACAAGGGTCACTGGAAGCGCAACTGTCCGAAGTACTTAGTGGACAAGAAGGCTGGCACCATCAAAGGTATATTTGATATACATGTTATTGATGTTTTCCTTACTAGCCCTCATTGTAGTGCCTGGGTATTTGATACTGGTTCAGTTGCTAATATTTGTAACTCGAAACAGGAGCTACGGAATAGACGGCGGCTTGCGAGGGATGAGGTGACGATGCGTGTTGGCAACGGATCAAGAGTTGATGTGATGGCCGCCGGCACGCTCTCCTTAGTTTTACCTTCTGGATTAGTTTTAAACCTTAATAAGTGTTATTATGTGCCTGCGTTGAGCATGAACATTATTTCTGGATAGTGTTTATTGCAAGACGGTTATTCATTTAAATCGGAGAATAATGGTTGTTCTATTTATATGAGTAACATCTTTTATGGTCATGCACCTGTTGTGATTGGTTTATTTCTTCTGAATCTCGAAAGGGATGAAACACACGTCCATAACATTGAGGCTAAGAGATGCAAAGTAGATAGTGATAATACTACTTATTTGTGGCACTGTCGTCTAGGTCATATTGGTGTAAAGCGCATGAAGAAACTCCATTCTGATGGACTTTTGGAGTCTCTTGATTTTGAATCATTTGACACATGTGAACCATGCCTCATGGGCAAGATGATCAAAACCCCATTCTCCGAAATGATGGAGCGAGCAACGGACTTGTTGGAAATCATACATACCGATATATGCGGACCGATGAGTGTTTCGACGCGCGGTGGATATCGCTATTTTCTCACTTTTACCGATGACTTAAGTAGATATGGGTATATCTATTTAACGAAACATAAATCTGAAACATTTGAAAAGTTCAAAGAATTTCAGAATGAAGTGGAGAACCATCATAACAGAAAGATTAAGTTTCTACGATCTGATCGTGGAGGTGAATATTTGAGTTATGATTTTCTCACGCATCTTAAAGCAAGCGGAATCGTTTCGCAACTCACGCCACCCGGAACACCACAGCGCAATGGTGTGTCTGAACGCCGGAATCGAACCCTATTAGATATGGTCCGATCGATGATGTCTCTTACTGATTTGTCGTTATCATTTTGGGGTTATGCATTAGAAACCGCTGCATTCACTTTAAATAGGGCACCATCTAAATCCGTTGAGACGACACAGTATGAACTTTGGTTTGGTGCTAAACCTAAGTTGTCGTTTCTTGAAGTTTGGGGATGCGAAGCCTACGTCAAGAAGTTGATGCCGGACAAGCTCGAACCCAAAGCGGAGAAATGCGTCTTCATAGGATACCCTAAGGAAACTATTGGGTATACCTTCTATCACAGAAGCGAAGGCAAAGTGTTTGTCGCAAAGAACGGTTCCTTTCTTGAGAAGGAGTTTCTCTCGAAAGAAGTGAGTGGGAGGAAAGTAGAGCTAGACGAGGTTGTTGAACCTTCTCTTGAATTGGAGAGTAGCGCAGCACCTGAAATTGTTCCAGTGCCGCCTGCACCAACAATAGAGGAAGCTAATGACAAGGATCATGAAGCTTCGGACGATGCTGCTACTGAACGTCGCAGGTCGACAAGGTCACGTGCCCCTCCTGAGTGGTACGGCAACCCTGTCTTGACTGTCTTGTTGGTAGAAGACAGTGAACCTACGAACTATGAGGAAGCGATAATGAGCCCAGACTCTGAGAAATGGCTAGAGGCCAGGAAATCCGAATTGGGATCCATGAGCGAAAACCAAGTATGGACTTTGGTGGACCGTCCTAGCGATCGAAAGGCCGTTGAGTGCAAATGGATCTTCAAGAAGAAAACGGACGCGGATGGTAATGTTACCGTCTATAAAGCACGACTTGTCGCAAAAGGTTTTCGACAAGTTCAAGGTGTTGACTACGATGAGACTTTCTCTCCCATAGTGATGTTTAAGTCCATTTGGATTTTATTAGCAATTGTTGCGTTTCATGATTATGAAATATGGCAGATGGATGTCAAGACTGCGTTCCTCAATGGCAACATTGATGAAGAGTTATATATGATGCAACCCGAAGGTTTTGTCGATCCTAAGGATGTTGATAAAGTATGCAAACTTCAGCGTTCCATTTATGGACTGAAGCAAGCATCTCGGAGTTGGAACCTTCGTTTTGATCAAGAGCTTTGGATTTGTTCCGAATTGCTACGAAGCTTGTACCTACAAGAAAGTGAGTGGGAGCTCGGTGACATTTCTGGTACTATATGTGGATGACATATTGATTATTGGAAATGACATTAACATGCTTAACGATGTGGAGAGTTATTTGAACAAGTGTTTTTCAATGAAAGACCTAGGTGAAGCTGCTTATATATTGGGCATCAAAATCTATAGGGATAGACAAAGACGCCTGATAGCTTTAAGCCAGAGTACATACCTAGACAAAGTTCTGAAAAGGTTCAGAATGGATAAGGCAAAGAAAGGTTCAGTGCCTATGTTTTCAGGTAAGATATTGAGCAAGGCTCAGTGTCCAGCTACGGTAAATGATAGAGAAGCTATGAGCAAAGTGCCTTATGCCTCGGCCATAGGTTCTATCATGTATGCCATGCTGTGTACTAGACCGGATGTGTCCAATGCTCTTAGTTTGACGAGCAGATACCAAAGTGATCCAGGAGTGGAACACTGGACAGCCGTGAAGAACATCCTAAAGTACCTAAATAGGACTAAAGAAATGTTCTTAGTCTATGGAGGTGATGAACAGCTCGTCATAAAGGGTTACGTCGACGCTAGTTTCGATACCGACAAGGATGATTCTAAGTCTCAGACAGGATACGTTTATATTTTGAATGGAGGAGCTGTGAGCTGGAGAAGCTGCAAGCAAAGCGTGATCGCGGGATCTACAGTAGAAGCGGAATACATGGCTGCTGCAGAAGTGTCAAGTGAAGGAGTTTGGATCAGGAACTTCATGACTGAGCTTGGCGTGGTTCCAAGTGCATTGGACCCACTGGAGATATTGTGTGACAACACTGGCGTAATTGCACTCGCTAAGGAACCAAGATATCATCCAAAGACCAAGCATATCAACCGCAAGTTTCATATAATCCGAGATTATATAGCAGATGGAGATCTGAAGATTAGCAAAGTACATACAGATCTGAATGTCGCAGATCCATTGACTAAACCTCTTCCACGTGTAAAACATGATCAGCACCTTAGTGCCATGGGTGTGAGATTGTTGCCAAATGTAAACTAGATTATTGACTCTAGTGCAAGTGGGAGACTGTTGGAATTATGCCCTAGAGGCAATAATAAAGATGTTATTATTATAATTCGTGTTCATGATAAAGTTTATATTCCATGATAGAATTGTATTAAGCGGAAACTTTAATACTTGTGTGGTTTGTGAACAACACCGTGTCCCTAGTATGCCTCTATGAACTAGCTCATTGATTAATGATGGTTAAGGTTTCCTAACCATAGACATGAGTTGTCGATTAATAATGAGATCATATCATTGGGAGAATGATATGATGGACAGACCCAAACTAAGTGGAGCAATTAGATCGTGTCATCGTGTTCATCTTTGCGAAGCTTTTCTTATGTCAAATATTGTATTCCTTAGACCATGAGATAATACAACTCCCTGGTATCGGAAGAGAGCTTTGAGGTCAGCAAACGTTATCCTATGAGAGGGTGATCATAAAGGTGTCTCTCAGGTGATCGGAAAGTACCTGTTGGGTTGTATGTATCAAGATGGGATTTGTCCCTCCCAAGTCGGAGAGATATAATTCGGTCCCACTCGGTAATCGATATCAACACCGCTTGCAAGCATGTGGTTAAGGAGTTAATCACAAAGTGATATCGGATTACGGAACGAGTAAAGTACTTGATGTGAACGAGATTGAACTAGGTATGACGGTACCGACGATCAAATCTCGGGCAAGTAAAATATCACGAGACGAAGGGAATATATATATGGGATTGATTGAATCCTGGCATCGTGGTTCATCCGATATGATCATCGATGAATGTGTGGGAGTCAATATGGGTTTCCAGACCCCGCTGTTGATTATTTATATAAGATCATGTCTGCATATTCTCGAACCCGAAGGGTCACACACTTAACGTGTCTCGACGCTAGGATAGATTGGATGATTGGTTTATGAGTTTTTGTTCGGAGTCTCGGATGGGATCTGGGACATCACGAGAGGTTCCAGAATGGTCCGGAGAATAAGATTCATATAAGGAAATGTAGTTTTTGGAGTTCGGAATTGTTTCGGGTTAATCGGTATTGTACCGGAAGCTTCTAGAACCTTCCGGAGGGGGACCAACGTGGCCCCACCTGACGGGAGGGGGCATGGGCCTATGAGGGAGTGCCCTGGCCGCATTGGGCCAGGGGCACAAGGCCCCATAGGGCCCAGCCGGCTAGACCTAGGGCAAACCCGAGCAAAGCTTCTAGAAGGGGGAACTTGCCCCCCACTCCTCCCTCCTTGGCCGCCGGCCTAGGGCTTGGGGGAGGGGCTAGGGCTGGCGCCCACCCCTCTATATATAGAGGGCTGGGGCGCACCCTCCCCCCACACCTCCTCCACAACCCTAGCCAATGCGGCCAGGGGCACAAGGCCCCATAGGGCCCAGCCGGCCAGACCTAGGTCAAACCCTAGGAAAGCTTCTAGAAGGGGGGAACTTGCCCCCACTCCTCCCTCCTTGGCCGCTGGCCTAGGGCTTGGGGGAGGGGCTAGGGCTGGCGCCCACCCCTCTATATATAGAGGGCTGGGGCGCACCCTCCCCCCACACCTCCTCCACAACCCTAGCCGCCCTGATGCCCTCCTCTCTCTCTCCCTCCCGACTGCACGTAGGCGAAGCCCTGCTGCAGAAACTCTCCACCACTTGCACCGCGCCGTCGCGTTGTAGATCCAATCTGTCTCTCCACCATACTTGCTGGACCGAGGAAGGAGGAGACGTCGAGGTGCCGCACGTGTGCATATCTCGGAGGCATCGCCACTTGCGGTGTTAGATCGGATCGGATCGGATCGGATCACGAGGAGGAGAAGCGAGTACGACTACATCACCCACGTTCCGTCGAACGTTCCGCTGTGCGAATCTTCAAGGGTATGAAGATCTTATCTAATCCCCCTCGTTGTTTGCATCTATTAGATTAGATCTTGGCTTTCCCGTTCGCATCCGTAGAAATTTTTTGATTTACTATGCTGCGAAACCCTTCACTTTTTATAGGCAGCCCCCTCCACGAACCGTTTTCTGACCGTTGGAGAAAAGTCAGACCGGAGACTCCGGTCTATACACCGGAGACTCCGGTCTACACCGGAGATTCCGATCTATCTCCGGACTAGCCTCCGGACCGCCCATCTGAATGACCTGGATCAGCCATGACCCAACTTGGCCGGAGACTCCGGTTCTCCAACACCGGAGACTCCGGACTGAGCCAGAACCAGAGATTCCGGAGTAGCCTCCGGACCTTGCTTCCCCATACAGAATGTCCCAGTCAATATTCTGAAGCCTCCACCGGGGACAAATCCGGAAACTCTGGACCACACCGGAGACTTCGGTCTAGAATTTCCAGAACTCTGTCACTCTTGTAGGAATCTTTCCCAAGTGTGAGGGTACTTTTCACTTATCATAATACCAACCTGTGGGCAGTGACAATTTGTAAAATGATCTACTTGTTGTTAACGAACACCAAAAGAGATTATGACAATAAATGTCCTTTCACACACCTTTTTTTCTTGCCCCTAATAAACTTGAACCATTGTGTCATCGAAGTTGTATATGCTTGCACCTATACGTTGGGATTAGCAGAACCGTGCTGTCACGGGGAACTCTTTCAACACTTGTAAATATCTACCCGGTTGATATCATGCTCTTTTATTTGCGGATGTCGTCGGTGTGAAATAAAAGGGGAGCTTGTAATTCCATGGATTTATGTATGTGTGTTAGAGAAATGCCTGGGCCGCTAGCCTAAGCCATGCCTAATCATGGTGGAAACTTGTAGCATCACCATAATGAGCAATCTATGAAGCTTTATTCTTATAAAAAAGAGACATTTTGAAAAGAGGAAAGAGAGAAAAAATCACCATTTTCCCATGGTAAATAAGAGATTGCTAAGATGCTCATTGTCTGCTTGCCTTATCATTTTGATATGGGATAGTGTAGGGGTTCGTAGCATGGAAAACAAAATTTTTCTATCGCATACAAACAAACAAGCCAAGATCTATCTACTATATTGTAGCAACGAGTCGATGGAATAACTTACCCTCGAAGATTCCAAAGCGGTTAACGAGAGCAGATTCTCGTGGGTGATATAGTCGTACTCTTTCCGATCTCAAGATCGCGTAGACGATCCTTCCGGCGCCACGTTCCGGCAGCGCTCCCGCAGTCGGTCACACGTTCGGTACTCGACGAAGACCTTCCTCTCCCTTGTTCCAGCAGGCAGCGGAGGTTGTAGCACTCTCCTCGCGATTCCGGCAGCACAACGGCGTGGTACCGGAAGTAGAGGGGAGATCTCGCAGGGCTTCGCCTTAAGCCGGAGCGAGTATGGTGGATTATGAGAGAGGGATATTAGTGGTCTAGAGATTAGACACACCAATTAGAAGGCTCTAAACCGCAGGCTAAAGCAATTAGAAGCTCTAAACCAAACGGCTCTAAACCGGAGATTAGAGGTAGAAACTTGTGTGTCTCAAGGAGGAGGCCCTGCCCCTCCTTTTATAGGTGGAGGGGCTAGGCGCGCCAGGGAGGGAGGGGAATCCCTCCCCAACTCGGCCTAGGGCTGGGCGCCGGCTTGGAGGAGAGGAACTCCTCCTCCAAGTTGTTTCAAACTCCTCTTGCTTGTTTCCCACAGTTTCCTGTTTTAGCCGTTTGACTTTCAAACTGGCAGTTTGACTTTCAAGTTTTGGAACAGCAAGAACACTTAGTACATGATGCAATCATTCAATGACACATTCATGTACCCTCCCCCCCGGAGTGCCGGACAATCCGGAACCTTCTAGAACATTCCCGATGAAAACACCGGAATCATTCCCGAACTCCGAAACGGGACTTTCCTTATATGAATCTTATTCTCCGGACCATTCCGAATCACCTCGTGATATCCTGGATCCCATCCGAGACTCCGAACAACATTCGGTCTCTTTCTCATAATACCATAACTACTCAAACAACGTCGAATCCTTAAGTGTGTCTCCCTACGGTTCGTGAATTATGCGGACATGATCGAGACACTTCTCCGAACAATAACCAATAGAGGAATCTGGAAATTCATATGGCTCCCACATATTTCTACGATTACTTTGCGATCGAATGAACCACTTACATACGATACCAATTTCCCTTTGTCTCATGATAGTTTACTTATCCGAGGTTATGATCGTCGGTATCTCTGCATACCTAGTTCAACCTCGTTACTGATAAGTACTCTTTTCTCGTTCCCGTGATATGTGATCCCTTGTGAGCCAGTCACATGCTTGCAAGCTAATTGGATGTCATTTCACCGAGAGGGCCCAGAGTATATCTATCCGTCATATGGATGGACAAATCCCACTCTTGATCCATGTGTTTCAACCAATACTTTCTGAACACTCAATGCCACCTTTATAGCCACCCTGTTACGGTGTGGTGTTTGATGACATCAAAGCATCCATCCGGTAAAGGTGATATGCATGATCTCATGGTCGAAGGAATTAGGTTACTATGTATCAGAAAGCATATAGCAATTGAACTAATGAAATGACTTGATCTTTATGCTACGCTTATCTATAGGAGTATGTCCATCACATCATTCTCCTAATGATATGACCTTGTTGTTAATAACATCTCTATGTTCATGATCAGGAAACCATGATCATATATTAACCAACAAGCTAGTTTAACAAGAGGCTTTACTAGGGACTCTTATTTTAGTTTACAAATCACACAAGTATTAATGTTTCTGGTTAATACAATTATAGCATGGTATGTAAACATTTATCATAAGTGTGAAGATATGATAATAACCACTTTATTATTGCCTCTTGGGCATATCTCCAACAGTCTCCCACTTGCACTAGAGTCAATAATCTAGTTTCAAACCTTTGTGTATTCAACACCTATGGCTTTCCGGTGTTGTATGTACACGATTGCTAGTGGTCAACTGATCTCCGGATCTGACACTTCCAGGTCCGTGTGTAATTGCATGTCTTTGCGTCTCTATGCATCACTCATTCTCTAATGAGATGGCTTTGTATAAATTTGGTCTTTCGGTGTGACCTTTAGCTCTTTGGGGTTAAAACATGTTGATAATATTGTCGTACAATATATCTTCATATTATTATCCCGCTGTGAACTACACCTAGTTTGATAACAAACTACTTGACACAAACGCCCTCTTTAGCTGCTATTATAGCAGTCATATACTTAGCCTTTTGTTGTAGTATCTGTCACAATGTCTTAACTTTGGAACTCATCCAAATCCATTATGGAACTCACTTTCCATTATATTGCGCCACCCTTAGTTTAGATTGAGATAAACTTAATTTGTACTTTGTGACAAAACTAGTATCAATGTAGTACTTTTACAATGAACTAACCATCTATTTGTCACTTCTACAAATATTATACTCTTAGTTCTTCCAAAAGATCATAAGAATATCCTTACTATTGTCCAATGATCATCTTACGAATCAGTCTGGTATATGCTCACAACATTTAGAGCATAGGACATATCTGGATTTGTACATATCACAATATGATTGATATAAATACTCTTTGTGATTTCATACATCAAGTATCAATCTATACTTGATTATTTGTTTCACTTTACCAAATGTCAATACACTTGAATATATCATCAACATTGAACTCATTCAATCCTTTCTGTGCGACAAGAACCTCTCTTGTAGTTTCTATATTGAACTCATTCAATATCTTGTCTATGTACTTCTGGCACAACCATATTAGCGTCTATTGATGCCAAATATTTGGGTTTTGCCTAAGTCTTTCATCAGGATGAAATTCTTAATATGTGTTAATAAAAGATACATTATTTCCAATCAACAATATGTCTTCCACATAATGTATTAGAAACATTTCTTAGCGCTCCCACTTAATTTCTTGCAAATGCAAGCATCTTCATTGTCTCTTAATGAACTTTTAAACTCCTTTAACAGTTTCATCATAGTGAAGATTCCAACTCCGTGATGCTCACTTTAACCATTGAAGTTTGCATATGCTTTTAGCATCCTTTGAATTAACAAAACCCTATGGACCGTGTTATGCACATGTCCTAGGTAACGATTCTATTAGAAGAACTTGTTTTGTTTATTCAACTACCATATAACAAATTATATGTAGTGGTTGCTACATGAATCCGTCTAGACTAAATATCACTATGAAAGATCAAATCTTGTCATAGTCAACCTTTGAACATTTTGTGAACTCTTTCCCAACATGTCGACTATTTCATAGATGTAAAACATCCATGTCTATTTCTTTTATAGATCCAAATACGACTGTAAGGTCTTGTACCTTTTCAGAGGGTCTTTCAAGTTCAAAGCTTGATCTCTCGCATATGAAACTATCACGGATTTTATGGCTTCAAGCCATTTGACGGAGTCAGGGCCCATCATCGCTTGTTTGTATGTAGTCAGATCATTATTGCCAAATAATGATTTAACTCTCAAATCTTGGTATTTGATTGTTCATCCGACCTACTTGTTTCAATAGGAACTTAGATCTCCGTGACCACAACCTTTGAAGTACGCGAGCCATGAGCATTGTTTGCTAACTCCGGAACACTTTTCGGCGCTGCGCAACTTTGCACATACAGCTAAGGTTCTTTTAACCTTATCAAAGTTCTATTGTCCTCCCACTTAACTTTTCACGAAAAATTCCTTCTCAAAGAAACTTGATGTTCTAAGCAACAAACACTTTTGTCTCCGGTGTATATGGAGGAATACTTAATAGTTATACAAAGACAGGTTCATCCGACTTTGGTTGCACACATCTTTCTTATGCATAGCATACCAATGTTTTAAGAAAGGACTACTTGGGTTTTATCCCAAACCATAACTTGATATGGTGTCATTTCAACGGATTATGATGGAGCTCTTTTCAGTGGAAAAACGGTAATCTCTAAAGCTTTTAATCTTTAAAATATAATGGTAGTTTTATGAATTATACCTTTGATCTAACCATGTCAAACAAGGTTTAATTACATATCTCGAACGCTCCATACTCTTATGGTGTTTTCGGAAAAATGCAAATCCGCGGAACGATTCCTTAAATCTTAGGTATTATGCTAAACTCTGTAACTCAAATATCTTCCTTTATGATCTTTATCATAAACTGTTTATATTCTTGTTACAATGATTTTGCACTTCATCTTGAAAGTCTTTGAACTTTTCAAGTGTTTCATACTTTATCCTTATTAAGTAAATATTCATATATTCACTCAAATTTTCGGAGAAAGCATATGAAGTTGAAATCCATCGCTCTTGACTATACATAATGGACTTCATACAACAATATGTACAAGTTCAAATAAGCTAGTCATTCGTTCCCTTTTGGCCTATGAACGAAGTTTTAATTATCTCTAGGAAAGTTTCACAAGCGTTATTTGATCAAAATCAAAAGACTCCAAAATTCCATCCACATGGACTTTCTTCATGTTTTCTTTCCAATATAATTTAAACGGCGATGTCACTTCCTAAGTGATCTTTTAATCAATTTGTCTTTCGACATTTTTAGCACTAGTTTTATGGATGTGATTTCTCCAACGAGATTTGTGAATCATCCATCTTTTATGAATTACGGCAATTATTTGAACAACCCTTTTGTTCTCATAATACCTAATAAAACAAATCTTGAAGGCAAGCTTTGATGTTTAACGAGCAACACAATAACCCTTTATTTGTTCTCGATGAACATCATCACATATTCTTTTGCTAGTTACTTAGGCCATTGTAGTTCATGAATTGTGTTGTTTCGTATGACGATTCACACCAACAAATTCAGTATCAAATACTTGAGAACCACATTGTTTAATAAGCAAAGAATATAGCCATAACATGTATATCATCTATATACTTAAGCTGAACAATTCTAGTCTTTTCCTTTCTGCCATATACTTATGAGATTTTCTTTCAATATTTCCTTTTCTGTTTTGAAATAATCTATCAACATCAATAGTGGAGTCATACATATGATATTTAGTCCAAAGCGTGTATAGTTAAATACCAATGTCTTTGGACTTGCACTTTGAAGTAGATCACCATCATCAAATGTTTGGTGTTCTTTCAAATTCCTTTCTTTAGTAATCTCTTGGTGTAGTAAACATTTTACCTACATCAAATATTCACCCTTATCATGGAATTATCCATGATCAAGCTACTTTTAGCTTATAAAGATGAATCGTGAGTATAATGTTGCTATCCAAAACCTTTTGGTGGATTAGGACAACAAGTGTCTCCAACCTTTTGCAAATTCTCATCAAAATATGAGAACATGAACTTTGCCATATTATACTCTATCATGTTGTAACCAAAACTTCGTTTTAGATATCACAATATCTTCCACACATCATGGTTTCTGAAACAACTCTTTCAGATCCTAGATAACCTTGATATTAAGAGAATCCTTTGAATATCAAGAATCATGGAGACAAACATGATACTTATATACTAACACTTGGAATTGTTACTCTTGATTTAATACTAATTATTAAACTTTATGGAGTAACCGGAACTTACTGAAAGTTTGCAATAGGACTTTTAAACTTTAGATTAACACTTCAAACAATACGATACCAGTTCGTAAAGTATCTAACCAGAATTCTATAGTTCTATCATCTCAATTATAACTAAGCGCAAGGTGGTAAACGGATGCCAATGACTACAACAACTATGCAAATTCACTTTGATTTAGTTTATGATAAATTGAGTTCTAATTAATAATTAAATTAATCTAGGTGAACTCCCACTCAAAACAATATCCCTCACATTGTTTTAGTGATTACACGAACCAAATCCACCACATCAAAACCGATCATCACGAGAGTTGATATAGCTTCAATGGCGAACAATCAACATGTTCATCATATCTACTATATGACTCATGCTCTACCTTTCGGTAATCAGTGTTCCTGAGGCCATGTCTGTACATGCTAGGCTCGTCAAGATCAAACCTTAGTTTCCGCATGAGCAAATCTGGCTTGCTCACGTTGTATACACTTGCAGAATCTAACACACCCGATCATCACGTGGTGCTTCGAAACAACAAGCTTTAGCAACGGTGCTAACTAAGGGTGAACACTTTATGACTTGAAATTCATGTGCATGAGGGATCATCTTATAATGCTACCGTCGTCTACTAAGCAATACAAGATGCATAAAGGATTAACATCACATGCAATTCATAATATGTGATATGATATGGCCTTTCTTCTTTGTGCTTCCAATCTGCATCTTCTAGCACGAACATGATCTCCATCATCACCGACATTGCATCAAGGTCAATGATGCTTCTCCATGGTTGTCGTCCACCGGCTTCAACTATTACAACTACTTTGAATAGACACGCGGGTCTTAACAGAAATTAAAGACAACCATATGGCTCCTGCCGATTGCCGACTTACAATAAGGAACATTGCATACATCATATATAATCACAATCATGGCCATATCACATCACTGCACACCCCTGCAAAACAAAGTTAGACGCCTCTACTTTCTTTGCATATTTTACGTGGTTTGGGGCTTTCAATAAGTGTCGTTCTAACTTACGAACAAGAACCACAACATTGATACTAGTATTGTTAATCACCCGTTGTAAATTGGATCTTAACTATGCTAGGAGAAACAGGCACCCGCAAAGCCACTTATGCAATACAAGTTGCATGTCAAGCGTGGAGCAAGTCTCATGAACGATGTCATGTAAGGTTAGCCCGGGCCGCTTCATCCCAACATACCGCAAGATACAAAGTACACAAGAAGCAATCAACAATAAAAGCATCAACGCCCACAATGACAATTGTGTTCTACTCGTGCAACAGATCTACATATAGACACGGCTCTGATACCACTGTAGGGGTTCGTAGCATGGAAAACAAAATTTTTCTATCGCATACAAACAAACAAGCCAAGATCTATCTACTAGATTGTAGCAACGAGTCGATGGAATAACTTACCCTCGAAGATTCCAAAGCGGTTAACGAGAGCAGATTCTCGTGGGTGATGTAGTCGTACTCTTTCCGATCTCAAGATCGCGTAGACGATCCTTCCGGCGCCACGTTCCGGCAGCGCTCCCGCAGTCGGTCACACGTTCGGTACTCGACGAAGACCTTCCTCTCCCTTGTTCCAGCAGGCAGCGGAGGTTGTAGCACTCTCCTCGCGATTCCGGCAGCACAACGGCGTGGTACCGGAAGTAGAGGGGAGATCTCGCAGGGCTTCGCCTTAAGCCGGAGCGAGTATGGTGGATTATGAGAGAAGGATATTAGTGGTCTAGAGATTAGACACACCAATTAGAAGGCTCTAAACCGCAGGCTAAAGCAATTAGAAGCTCTAAACCAAACGGCTCTAAACCGGAGATTAGAGGTAGAAACTTGTGTGTCTCAAGGAGGAGGCCCTGCCCCTCCTTTTATAGGTGGAGGGGCTAGGCACGCCAGGGAGGGAGGGGAGTCCCTCCCCAACTCGGCCTAGGGCTGGGCGCCGGCTTGGAGGAGAGGAACTCCTCCTCCAAGTTGGTTTCAAACTCCTCTTGCTTGTTTCCCACAGTTTCCTGTTTCCCACAGTTTCCTGTTTTAGCCGTTTGACTTTCAAACTGGCAGTTTGACTTTCAAGTTTTGGAACAGCAAGAACACTTAGTACATGATGCAATCATTCAATGACACATTCATGTACCCTCCCCCCCGGAGTGCCGGACAATCCGGAACCTTCTAGAACATTCCCGATGAAAACACCGGAATCATTCCCGAACTCCGAAACGGGACTTTCCTTATATGAATCTTATTCTCCGGACCATTCCGGATCACCTCGTGATATCCTGGATCCCATCCGAGACTCCGAACAACATTCGGTCTCTTTCTCATAATACCATAACTACTCAAACAACGTCGAATCCTTAAGTGTGTCTCCCTACGGTTCGTGAATTATGCGGACATGATCGAGACACTTCTCCGAACAATAACCAATAGAGGAATCTGGAAATTCATATGGCTCCCACATATTTCTACGATTACTTTGCGATCGAATGAACCACTTACATACGATACCAATTTCCCTTTGTCTCACGATAGTTTACTTATCCGAGGTTATGATCGTCGGTATCTCTGCATACCTAGTTCAACCTCGTTACTGATAAGTACTCTTTTCTCGTTCCCGTGATATGTGATCCCTTGTGAGCCAGTCACATGCTTGCAAGCTAATTGGATGTCATTTCACCGAGAGGGCCCAGAGTATATCTATCCGTCATACGGATGGACAAATCCCACTCTTGATCCATGTGTTTCAACCAATACTTTCTGAACACTCAATGCCACCTTTATAGCCACCTTGTTACGGTGTGGTGTTTGATGACATCAAAGCATCCATCCGGTAAAGGTGATATGCATGATCTCATGGTTGAAGGAATTAGGTTACTATGTATCAGAAAGCATATAGCAATTGAACTAATGAAATGACTTGATCTTTATGCTACGCTTATCTATAGGAGTATGTCCATCACATCATTCTCCTAATGATATGACCTTGTTGTTAATAACATCTCTATGTTCATGATCAGGAAACCATGATCATATATTAACCAACAAGCTAGTTTAACAAGAGGCTTTACTAGGGACTCTTATTTTAGTTTACAAATCACACAAGTATTAATGTTTCCGGTTAATACAATTATAGCATGGTATGTAAACATTTATCATAAGTGTGAAGATATGATAATAACCACTTTATTATTGCCTCTTGGGCATATCTCCAACAGATAGCTCCTATATCATGTGCAAGGGGTACCCCGTTGGCGGTTCTCTATGATACACATGTACTTACTATGACAAGAACTTACCGGTAACTAAAGTTGAGTAACATGAGGAGCATCCCTCATACTCAAGGGACATGAGATTGCCAACTTATATTTCGTCAAGCATATACTCCATCCTTGTTCACTTTAACCTTAATCACCTCAAGATTCTTATGATAGGGGCAATGAGAGCCCAAAGCTAGTAAGGACCATAATATTTTGAAAGCTCTTTATAAACTTGAAATCCTTGCTTCCCTCTGTGAAGGGCCTTTCTTCTACTTCTTAGTTGATTCAGTAAACCTATTCCTCTCTATCTCCAGCAAGCATTTGAGTTGTTGTGTTTCAATCATTCATATGATGATTTATTCAATCATGTTCTTTATCTTCCTTGTTTTGCACAAAACTCTTATCTGAATGAGTATTACTTTGAAAGCCATCATTGTGAAAAACCTTTTACGTTTGAGAAAAGAGTACTCCTGTTATAAACTTTTTTACAAAAAGCTTTGCTTGAAAACTGTTTGCCAACTGTTCTCTGACCAAGAACAAAGTTTGCCATTCCCAATTATGATTTATCTTTATGCATCTTTATTGTGGCTCCCATACTTGTTGCAAGTTAAGTTATATAATGGTGTGTTGCTTTCTACTATGAGTTGTGTATTGGTAAGTGTGATGCTTCTTGTCCGTATTATTTTTATCGACACTTCACTCCATAAACTTGTGGACATGTTTACTGAGCTCAGTTTTCACTTAGGGACAAGCGAGGTCTAAGCTTGGGGGGAGTTGATACGTCCATTTTTCATCACTATTCTATATCACAATTTGCTTCTATTCATTTATATATTTCATATTAAGAGGTGATACTTATGTTATTTCATCTATTTTTGCATGTTGGATGATTCTTGGAGGATGAACTGCCAGAGTCAGAATTCTGATGGAGAAAAGCGGTGTTTTGATGCAATTTCACAAAGATCAGAAAAATACCAGAAAAACTACAGAAAATTATATTTTCCCACGAGACGAAGGATGCCAGAAGGGGAGGCAGAGTTGGGCCACAGGGGGCCCACACCCCCTAGGTGCGGGCCACCCTGGGCCACGCCTACAGGGGGTGTGGCCACCCTGGCCCACCTCTGGCTCCACCCTCTCGCCTATATCTTCTCCTCGAAATCCTAAAGTCAAGGGAGCGACCATAGAAAGATTCTGCCGCCTCTGCGGGGCAGAAACGACTAAGAGAGAAAGAGCTCTCCGACAGGCAGATTTCTGCCATGGAAATTCCTTCCTCGGAGAGGAGAGATCATCTCCATCAACACCGTCATCAAGCTATACTTCATCGGTATCATCATCATCCACACCATCATCTCCATCAGCACTATCATCACCACTCCATCCCGCTATAACAATCGGGTTGAATCTTGCATAGTTCTTAGGGGAAACTTTCCTGGTGTTAATTACTATTGTAGTTGATGCTTGTGAGTGGAACCATTGAATTATTGTTTATGTTCAGATTGTTATCCATCATTATATCATCCCTGATCTTGATCCATATGATGTCTCATGAGTAGTTCGTTTAGTTCTTGAGGACATGTGAGAAGTCATGTTGTTAGTAGTGGAATTGTGTTGAGGTATTATTCAATGGTTTAATATTTAAGTTGTGGTGCTATTCTTCTAGTGGTGTCATGTGAACGTCGACTACATGATACTTCACCATTTATGGGCCTAGGGGAATGCATTGTGTATTTGTCTAGTAATTGTGGGGTTGCCGGAGTGACAGAAACCTAAACCCCCGTTAGGAAACCTTTGCACAAGGGAGTGTAGGATCTTAGAGTTTAAGGTTGTGGTTAGGTTTTTATCTTAATTACTTTCTTGTAGTTGTGGATGCTTTCAAGGGGTTTAATCACAAGTATGTATTAGTCCAAGTAAGGTCGGTACATTAGCATAGGTTCACCCACACAACACTTATAAAACCAAAGAAGATTAATCAACTATATGAAACGAAAGCACTTGACAGTATTCCCATGTGTCCTCGAGAACATTTGGTCCTCATAAGTATTACCACCGGCTTGTCCTTTGCTAAGAAAGGATTGGGCCACTTGCTGCAATTATTTGTTGTCTTTATTTACTTGCACTTTATTTCCTTGCTTTATCAAAAACCCTAAAAATCTGTTTGCTAAGTATTTACAGAGATTTCCTGCACCAAACCACTAGTCAACACCTTCTGCTCCTCGTTGGGATCGACACTCCTATTTATCGAAAGTACTACGATACACCCCCTATACTTGTGGGTCATCAGCGAGGAGGCGGAGGTTGCTCGGTGGCTTGGACGTGTGTGCGAGCACGAACGCACTGCTGATTTGCGGCGCTGGACTTCTTCTTGATCTTGAGATCAGCAAGCGTTTGTCTACATCATCCACGAGTACAACCTCGTTAAACTTTGTCGGTCTTCAAGGGTATGTTCTCTATGGATGTATATCCACCCATTGCTTGTATCTAGTAGATAGATCTTGGTACATAGTTGTTCCCATCATAGGATTTTTTTGTTTTCTATGCTGCGAACCCTACAGTGGTATCAGAGCTAGATCTATGCGTATATGCTTTGCACGGATAGTACACATATGAGTATGTGGGCGATGTTGATCATGTTATTGCTCCTTGGTTGTACTTTGGATATTGGTGGCATAGTGGGATGAAGCGGTCTGGAGAAACCTTACATGTCCTCACACATGAGACCTCTTCCATGCTTGACATGCAACTGGTTTTGCATAAGTGGCTAGAGGGTGTCTGTCTCTCCTACTATAGTCAATATCTAATTTACAACAAGTTGTTGATAATTTGGTTATCCTCGTTGTGGTTCCATGTTTGTAGGTAAGAATGGTTCTATCTTCGAAAGTCCTAAGCCACGTAAAACTTGCAATGGATAAATTAGAAGCGTCTAGTTTAGATTGTTGTTGGGATAGTGTCATGATATGGTGATGTTGTAAGTAAAAGTATAAGTCGATACTCTTACAACACACATAAAGTGTAAGTTCCATAGACCTTGGCCTTACCCATAAAGGGATGATGAAGATCATACCACGATGCACATGATGATGATCAAGTGCAAGAACCACATCATTTCACTTTTCACATATGATGTTTGTTGCATCTTATATTGCTTGTTTGGCATTTTATTAGCATAATAAGATGATCCCTCATTTAGATATCAAGATAAAAATGTGTTCTCCCTTAAGTATGCATCGATTATGTTTTGCTGCTCCAAGACATCGCATGATGATCGGGTGTTCTTGGATCCATGATCATATTTCGGGTGTAAGACAGTTTTACACACACGAATACTAAGGTTCTTACTTGGCAAGCCTAGCATGTACAGACATGGCCTCGGAACACAAACTGACAGGATAAGCATGAGTCATATGTAGATATGATGCCCATATAGATGCTCGCCTTTGAAGCTACACCGACTCACGTGATGATCGGACTTGGTGTAGTGGATTTGGTTCATGTAATCACCAAAAAGGCACGAGGGATGTCGTTTTTGAGTGGGAGTTCATTCTTAATTTGGATTAGTTGAACTCGATCTATCATAAACTTAGTCTAAAATTTACAAATTCTGTTGTAGATGGCACCACCTGCTTTTAATTTCAATGTGTCCATGGAGAAAGAGAAACTTGCAACAAATGGTAGCAACTTTACCGACTAAGATATGAATTTGAGGATTCCTCTCTGCTGCACAAAAGCAATATGTGCTAGAAGCGCCGCTAGGCCCCCCACCGTTCGATGATGCCCCTGACAAGGAAAAGAATGTCTATCATACTCATCAGGAGGACCACAACTTAGTTCATTGCGGCATATTGTATGGGCTAGAGCCAGGACTTCTAAAGCGTTTTGAAAATGGCAATGCCTTTGATACAATGGGTGAGTTGAAAATGTTTTTTTACACCCATGCTGTTGTAGAGAGTTATAATGCTACATGATGGAAGAGAACAGCTCCGTTAGTGAGAACGTACTCAAAATGTCGGGGTACGCCGATAAGCTTGTGTCCTTGGGAATACCAATTCCCATTGAATTAGGCATACATCGTGTTCTCCAATATCTGCCACCTAGCTACAAGAGCTTCATGATGAACTATAACATGCAGGGCATGAAGAAGTCTCTCCCCGAGCTTCTGTCTAAGCTTAAGACTGCGAATATGGAGATCAAGAAGGAACATCAAGTGTTGATGATCAATAAGACCACCGATTTCAAGAAAGACAAGAAGGATAAACAGAAGGGAAAGAAGGGCGGCAAATCGGCTGCCGTACCTAAAATGAAATCCCGAGTTGGCCCTAAGTCTGATACCGAGTGCTATTATTGCAAGGGGACTGGCCACTAGAAGCGCAACTTCCCCAAGTATTTGGCAGACAAGAAGGCCAGCAAGGCAAATAAAGTTATATTTGATATACATGTTATTGATGTGTACTTGACTAGTACTCGCAGTAGCACCTGGGTATTTGATACTGGATCGGTTGCTAATATTTGTAACTCGAATCAGGGGCTACGGAACAAGTGACCACTAGCAAGGGGTGAGGTCAAGATGCGTGTCAGAAATAGATCAAGCGTTGATGTGATCGCCGTTGGAACGCTACCTCTCCACTTACCATTGGGATTAGTTATAAACCTGAATAATTGTTATTTGGTGCCTGTACTGAGCATGAACATTGTATCTGGACCATGTTTGATACGCAATGGTTATTCATTTAAATTCGAAAACAATGGTTATTCTATTTATATGAATGATATATTTTATGGTCATGCATCTGTGATGAATGGTTTATTTCTGTTGGATATCGATAATAGTGTTACACATATTCATAATGTTGATGCTAAAAGGATTAAACTTAATAATGATATATCCGCATATATGTGGCACTGCCGTCTAGGTCATATTGGCGTTAAACGCATGAAGAAGCTCCATTCGGATGGACTTTTGGAATCACTTGATTTCGAATCATTTGATACATGTGAGCCATGCCTTATGGGCAATATGACTAGAACGCCGTTTTCCGGTTCAATGGAACGGGCGACATATTTTTTGGAAATCATACACTCTAATGTGTGTGATCCAATGAGTGTGTCAATGCGAGGTAGATATCGTTATTTTGTTACTTTCACGGATGATTTGAGTAGATACGGTTATATCTACTTGATGAAACACAAGTCTGAAACCTTTGAGAAATTCAAGGAATTTCAGAATGAAGTGGAAAATCATCGTAATAGAAAGATCAAATTTCTACAGTCTGACCGTGGAGGTGAGTATCTAAATTATGAGTTTAGCACGCATATGAAAGAGTGTGGAATAGTTTCACAACTCACACCTGTCGGAACACCATAGCTAAATGGTGTGTCGGAAAATCGTAATCGTACTTTACTAGATATGGTTCGATCTATGATGTCTCTGACGGACTTGCCACTGTCATTTTAGGTTTATGCACTAGAAACTACTGCATTCACTTTAAATCGGGCACCATCTAAATCCGTTGAAAAGACACCGTATGAATTGTGGTTTGGAAACAAACCTAAGCTGTCATTTCTTAAAGTTTGGGGATGCGATGTTATGTGAAGAAACTTCAACCGGATAAACTCGAACCTAAAGCGGAAAAATGCGTCTTCATAGGATACCCTAAGGAAACTATTGGGTATTCCTTCTATCACAGATCCGAGGGCAAGGTTTTCGTTGCCAAGAATGGATCCTTTCTAGAGAAAGATTTTATCACGAAAGGTGTGTGTAGTCGAAAGGTAGAACTCGAAGAGGTTGTTGAACCTTCTCTTCATAATATGGCGAGTAGCGCAGCACCAGAAGCTATTTCGGAATTGACTTCACCAAATGAAGAGGGAACTAATGATAATGATCATGAAGCTCCAAAAGAGAATACTACCGAACCTTGCAGGTCTAGCAGGACGAGTGCAACTCCTGAGCTGTACGGAAATCCTATTATGAATTTCATGGTCGATGAAATTGATGACCCTGCGACGTATGAAGAAACGATAATGAGCCCGGATTCCAACAAATGGCTAGAAGCCATGAAATTCGAGATGGAATCCATGTATGAAAACCAGGTTTGGACCTTGGTGGACTTACCTCACGACCGAAAGGCCATGGATAATAAATGGATTTTCAAAAGGAAAACTGATGCTGATGGTAATATAATTGTCTATAAAGCTCGACTTGTTGCAAAAGGGTTTCGACAAATTCAAGGAGTTGACTACTATGAGACATTCTCTCCCGTAGCGATGCTAAAGTCAATTAGGATGATGTTAGCAATTGTTGCATATTTCTACTATGAGATATGGCAGATGGATGTCAAAACTGCATTCCTCAATGTCAACATTGAAGAAAAGTTGTACATGGTACAACCAAAGGGTTTTATCGATCCTAAGGATGCTGACAAGGTATGCAAGCTTCAACGATCCATCTATGGTCTGAAGCAAGCATCCCGGAGTTGGAATCTCCGCTTTGATGAGGTGATCAAAGAGTTTGGATTTATCCAAACTTATGGAGAGGCTTGTATTTACAAGAAAGTGAGTGGGAGCGATGTGGAATTTCTGATATTATATGTGGATGACACATTACTGATCGGAAATGATATAGAACTTTTAAACAGTGTTAAAAGTGAAGGGAATATGCCCTGAGAGGCAATAATAAAGTGTTTATTATGTGTATTCCAAGTATATGATAGATGTTTATTTTGCATGCTATAATTGTATTAATACGGAAACGATAATACATGTGTGTTTAATAAACAAACAGAAAGTTCCTAGTTATGCCTCTCTCATAAACTAGCTCGTTGATTAACAAGATGATCAAGGTTTCCTGATCATGGACATTGGATGTTGTTAATAACGGGATCACAACATTAGTGTAATGGTGTGATGAACATTCATCCGAAGTATAGCATTACGATCAAATTCATTGAGTTTATATTGCTATAACAACTTACGAAGTGATCCTAATCCTTAGACCATGAGATCATGTCAATCACTAACACCGGAAGAGTTTCTTGATAACATCAAACGTCACACCGTAACAGGGTGATTATAAAGATGGATTTAGAACTAATAAAGTGTTATGTTGAGGCTCATGGATCGAGAGTGGAATTTGTTCATCCCGATGACGGATAGATATACTCTGGGCCCTCTCGGTGATATCACATTGATTAGCTTGCAAGCAAGTGATTTGATCACTAGAATGTTATATCACAGGAACGAGAAAAGAGTGCATGTCGGTAACGAGATCAAACTAGGTATGGAGATACCGATGATCGAATCTCGGACATGTAATATATCATGAAACAAAGGGATTAAGATATACTAGCGTAAAAGGTTCCGACGATCACAAGAAAGTCATCGTTGAATGTGTGGGAGTCAGTATGGGTCTCCAGATCCCGCTTCTGATTATTGATCCGAGAGGGGTCTCGATCATGTCCGCATTATTCACGAACCGTAGGGTGACACACTTAAGAGACACCGACATCCAATTGGAGCAAATGTTTCATGCCGAAAGAATGAACAAGCGCAGGAATTTATTTCACTAGATACCGAAACAGGTTTTCGGGTGAAATTGCATAAAGTGGTTATGCATGTGAAATAGAATTCTAGCAAGGGGTTATTTGTGAATGTTTGTCATTAAAGTAATTGACAAAATTCTGAATAAAATAAAAGAGTTTTATTTAATGAGAGTTTGCATTAAATTTGGTGGAAATTTAATGAGAATTTGAGTGGACTTTTGAGTGGAGGAAATTTAAAGGGCATTTTGTGAGTGGAGTGTCCACCCACATGAATGAAGGAGGGGAGGGGGCTGCCCCCCATGGCCGGCGGCCACCCCTTGGGTGCTCCCCCCTCCTCCTATAAAAGGAGCCCCCCCTCCTCACTTGTCTCACACACCTCCTCGTGAAGGATCTCTCTCCCCCTCTAGAATTTATCCCCCATGGTCTCGGACTAGCGAGATACATGTTCCCGGTGGCTATTCGGCAAGAAAGAGTTGTGCTTCCGCTGCATCGCTGGAGCGAGGAGGCGGAGGTTGCTCGGTGCCTCGAACGTGTGTGCGAGCACGGATGCGCTGCTGATTTGCGGCGCTAGGACTTCCTCTCGATCTTGAGATCGGCAAGAGATCGTCTACATCAACCACGAGTTGAACTCGTTAAGCTTTGTCGATCTTCAAGGGTATGTTCTCTACGGATATACATCCGCCCGTTGTTTGTATCTAGTTGATAGATCTTGGTATATAGTTCACATCGTAGGAAAATTTTTGTTTTCTATGCTGCGAACCCTACAGTGGTATCAGAGCCGGATCTATGCGTAGATACTTTACACGGGTAGTACACATATGAGTATGTGGGTGATGATGATTATGTTGTTGCTCCTTTGTTGTAATTTTGGATATTGGTGGCATAGTGGGATGAAGCGGCCCGGACAAACTTTACATGTCCTCGCACATGAGACCTGTTCCACGCTTGACATGCAACTAGTTTGCATAAGTGGCTAGCGGGTGTCTGTCTCTCCTACTATAGTCAATATCTATTTTGCAAGCGAGTTGTCAACAATTTAATTATCCTCGTTGTGGTTCATGTTCGTAGGTAAGAACGGTTCTATCTCGAAAGCCCTAAGCCACGTAAAACTTGCAATGGATAAATTAGAGGCGTCTAGTTTAGATTGTTGCTGGGCTAGTGTTATGATATGGTAGTGTTGTAAGTAGAAGTATGAGATGATACTCTTACAACACACATAGCGTGTAAAATCCATAGACCTTGGATTTACACATATAGGTATGATAGTGATCATACCACGATGCACATGATAGAGATCATCTGCGGGAACCATATAATTTCACTAATAAACATATGATGTTTGATAGCATCTTATATTGCTTGTTTAGCGCTTTGTTAGCATAATAAGATGATCCCTCATTTAAATATCAAGATAAGAATGTGTTCTTCCTTTAGTATGCACCGATTATGTTTTCGTGGCTCCAAGACATCACGTGATGATCGGGTGTTCTTGGATCCACGACCATATTTCGGGTGTAAAATAGTTACACATGCGAATACTAAGGTTCTAACTTGGCGAGCCTAGCATGTACATACATGGCCTCGGAACACGGACCGAAAGGTTAAGCATGAGTCATATAGTTGATATGATGCCCATTTGATGTTCGCCTTTGAAGCTATACCGACTCACGTGATGATCGGACTTGGTGTAGTGGATTTGGTTCATGTAATCACCAAAAGGGCACGAGGGATGTCATTTTTGAGTGGGAGTTCATTCGTAATAAAGATTAGTTGAACTCAATTTATCATACACTTAGTCTAAACTTTACAAATTCTGTTGTAGATGGCACCACCTGCTTTTAATTTCAATGTGTTCATGGAGAAAGAGAAACTAGCAACGAACGGTAGCAACTTTACCGAATGGGCCATGAATTTGAGGATTCTCCTCTCTGCTGCACAAAAGCAATATGTGCTAGAAGCGCCGTTAGGCCCCCCACCTTTTGATGATGCCCCTGACGAGGAGAAGAATGTCTATCAGACTCGTCAGGAGGACCACAACTTAGTTCATTGCGGCATATTGTATGGGCTAGAGCCGGAACTTCGAAAGCGTTTCGAAAACGGCAATGCATTTGATACAATGGGTGAGTTGAAAATGATTTTCGACACACATGCTGCTGTAGAGAGCTACAACGCTTCAGAAAAGTTCTTTAGCTGCATGATGGAAGAGCACAGCTCCGTTAGTGAGCATGTACTCAAGATGTCGGGTTACGCCGATAAGCTTGTGTCCTTGGGAATATCGATTCCCATTGACTTAGGCATCCATCGTGTTCTGCAGTCTCTGCCACCTAGCTATAAGAGCTTCGTGATGAACTATAATATGCAAGGCATGAAGAAGTCTCTCCCCGAGCTTCTGTCAATGCTTAAAACTGCAGAAGTGGAGATCAAAAAGGAACATCAAGTGTTGATGATCAATAGGAACACTGGTTTCAAGAAAGACAAGAAGGGAAAACGGAAGGGAAGTAAGGGCGGCAAGCCGGTTGCCGCGCCTGAAAAGAAACCCCGAGTTGGACCTAAGTCTGATTCCGAGTGCTACTATTGTAAGGGGACTGGCCACTGGAAGCGCAACTGCCCCAAGTATCTGGCAGACAAGAAGGCCGGCAAGGCAAACAAAGGTATATATGATATACATGTTATTGATGTGTACTTGACTAGTGCTCGCAGTAGCACCTGGGTATTTGATACCGGTTCAGTTGCTAATATTTGTAACTCGAATCAGGGGCTGCGGAACAAGCGACTGCTAGCAAGGGGTGAGGTCAAGATGCGTGTCGGCAATGGATCAAGCGTTGATGTGATCGCCGTCGGAACGCTGCCTCTCCACTTGCCGTCGGGATTAGTTATAAACTTAAATAAATGTTATCTGGTGCCTGCACTGAGCATGAACATTGTATCTGGATCGTGTTTGATGCGAAGTGGTTATTCATTTAAATCCGAGAACAATGGTTGTTCCATTTATATGAATGAAATCTTTTATGGTCATGCACCGATGATGAATGGTTTATTTCTATTAGATCTCGATGATAATGTTACACATATTCATAATGTTGATGCTAAAAGGATTAAACTTAATGATGATATATCCGCATATATGTGGCATTGCCGTCTAGGTCATATTGGCGTTAAACGCATGAAGAAGCTCCATTCGGATGGACTTTTGGAATCACTTGATTATGAATCATTTGATACATGTGAGCCATGTCTTATGGGCAAGATGACTAGAACGCCGTTTTCCGGTTCAATGGAACGGGCGACAGATTTATTGGAAATCATACATTCTGATGTATGTGGTCCAATGAGTGTGTCGGCGCGAGGTGGATATCGTTATTTTGTTACTTTCACGGATGATTTGAGTAGATACGGTTATATCTACTTGATGAAACACAAGTCTGAAACCTTTGAAAAGTTCAAGGAATTTCAAAATGAAGTGGAAAATCATCGTAATAGAAAGATCAAATTTCTACGGTCCGACCGTGGAGGTGAGTATCTAAGTTACGAGTTTAACACTCACATGAAAGAGTGTGGAATTGTTTCACAACTCACACCTGCCGGAACACCACAGCGAAATGGTGTGTCGGAACGTCGTAATCGTACTTTATTAGATATGGTTCGATCTATGATGTCTCTGACGGACTTGCCGTTGTCATTTTGGGGTTATGCACTAGAAACTGCTGCATTCACTTTAAATCGGGCACCATCTAAATCCGTTGAAAAGACACCGTATGAATTGTGGTTTGGAAACAAACCTAAGCTGTCATTTCTTAAAGTTTGGGGATGCGATGTTTATATGAAGAAACTTCAACCGGATAAACTCGAACCCAAAGCGGAAAAATGCGTCTTCATAGGATACCCTAAAGAAACTATTGGGTATTCCTTCTATCACAGATCCGAGGGCAAGGTTTTTGTTGCCAAGAATGGATCCTTTCTAGAGAAAGAGTTTCTCGCGAAAGGTGTGAGTAGTCGGAAGGTAGAACTCGAAAAGGTTGTGGAACCTTCTCTTCAAAGTATGGCGAGTAGCGCAGCGCCGGAAGTTGTTCCGGAGTTGGCTCCACCTGTTGAAGAGGGAACTAATGATAATGATCATGAAACTCCGAAAGAGAGTACTACCGAACCTCGCAGGTCAAACAGGACGCGTGCAGCTCCCGAGCTGTACGGAAATCCTGTCATGAATTTCATGGTTGATGAAAATGATGACCCTGTGACGTATGAAGAAGCGATGATGAGCCCGGATTCCAACAAATGGTTAGAAGCCATGAAATCCGAGATGGAATCCATGTATGAAAATCAAGTTTGGAACTTGGTGGAACTACCTCACGACCGAAAGGCCGTGGAGAACAAATGGATTTTCAAAAGGAAAACTGATGCTGATGGTAATGTGACCGTCTATAAAGCTCGACTTGTCGCAAAGGGGTTTCGACAAATTCAAGGAGTTGACTACGATGAGACTTTCTCTCCCGTAGCGATGCTAAAGTCAGTTAGGATTATGTTAGCAATTGCTGCATATTTCGATTATGAGATATGGCAGATGGATGTCAAAACTGCGTTTCTCAATGGGAATATTGAAGAAGAGTTGTATATGATACAACCAAAGGGTTTTGTCGATCCTAAGGATGCTAACAAGGTGTGCAAGCTTCAGCGATCCATCTATGGATTGAAGCAAGCATCACGAAGTTGGAATCTCCGCTTTGATGAGGTGATCAAAGAGTTTGGATTTGTCCAAACTTATGGAGAAGCTTGTATTTATAAGAAAGTGAGTGGGAGCAATGTGGCATTTCTGATATTATATGTGGATGACATATTATTGATCGGAAATGATATAGATCTTTTAAACAGTGTTAAAAGTTATCTAAACAGCAAATTTTCAATGAAGGACCTAGGTGAAGCGTCATACATATTAGGCATAAAGATCTATAGAGATAGATCTAGGCGCCTAATAGGGCTATCGCAAAGTACATACCTTGATAAGATTTTAAAGAAGTTTAAAATGGACGGAAGTAAGAAGGGGTTCTTACCTATGTTGCAAGGCAAGACATTGAGTAAGACTCAAAGTCCGGCTTCGGCGGAAGAAAGAGAGATAATGGACAAAGTCCCCTATGCTTCAGCCATAGGCTCTATAATGTACGTCATGCTATGTACAAGACCGGATGTGGCACATGCTATTAGTTTGACTAGTAGGTACCAATCGGATCCAGGTTCGGAACACTGGATAGCGGTCAAGAATATCCTTAAGTACTTACGAAGAACTAAGGATATGTTTCTTGTATACGGAGGTGAAGAAGAGCTCGTCGCTAAGTGTTATGTCGACGCTAGCTTTGACACCGATCCGGATGACTCTAAGTCTCAATCCGGATACGTATTTCTCATGAATGGCGGAGCGGTTAGTTGGAGGAGCTCCAAACAACCTGTGGTAGCGGGATCAACAACGGAGGCCGAATATGTTGCTGCTTCAGAAGCGGCTCAGGAAGCAGTTTGGATGAAGGAGTTCATATCTGAACTAGGAGTGGTGGCAACCGCGTTGGACCCAATGGTGATCTATTGTGACAACAATGGTGCCATTGCCAATGCCAAAGAGCCAAGGTCTCACAAGCATTCCAAGCATATTAAGCGCCGGTTTCACTCCATCCGCGAGCATGTCAAGGATGGAGATATAAAGATTTGTAAAGTACATACGGATCTCAATGTAGCAGATCCGTTGACTAAAACTCTCCCTAGAGCAAAACATGATCAACACCAGAACTCAATGGGTGTTAGATTTATCACTATGTAACTAGATTATTGTCTCTAGTGCAAGTGGGAGACTGAAGGGAATATGCCCTGAGAGGCAATAATAAAGTGTTTATTATGTGTATTCCAAGTATATGATAGATGTTTATTTTGCATGCTATAATTGTATTAATACGGAAACGATAATACATGTGTGTTTAATAAACAAACAGAAAGTTCCTAGTTATGCCTCTCTCATAAACTAGCTCGTTGATTAACAAGATGATCAAGGTTTCCTGATCATGGACATTGGATGTTGTTAATAACGGGATCACAACATTAGTGTAATGGTGTGATGAACATTCATCCGAAGTATAGCATTACGATCAAAGTCATTGAGTTTATATTGCTATAACAACTTACGAAGTGATCCTAATCCTTAGACCATGAGATCATGTCAATCACTAACACCGGAAGAGTTTCTTGATAACATCAAACGTCACACCGTAACAGGGTGATTATAAAGATGGATTCAGAACTAATAAAGTGTTATGTTGAGGCTCATGGATCGAGAGTGGAATTTGTTCATCCCGATGACGGATAGATATACTCTGGGCCCTCTCGGTGATATCACATTGATTAGCTTGCAAGCAAGTGATTTGATCACTAGAATGTTATATCACAGGAACGAGAAAAGAGTGCATGTCGGTAACGAGATCAAACTAGGTATGGAGATACCGATGATCGAATCTCGGACATGTAATATATCGTGAAACAAAGGGATTAAGATATACTAGCGTAAAAGGTTCCGACGATCACAAGAAAGTCATCGTTGAATGTGTGGGAGTCAGTATGGGTCTCCAGATCCCGCTTCTGATTATTGATCCGAGAGGGGTCTCGATCATGTCCGCATTATTCACGAACCGTAGGGTGACACACTTAAGAGACACCGACATCCAATTGGAGCAAATGTTTCATGCCGAAAGAATGAACAAGCGCAGGAATTTATTTCACTAGATACCGAAACAGGTTTTCGGGTGAAATTGCATAAAGTGGTTATGCATGTGAAATAGAATTCTAGCAAGGGGTTATTTGTGAATGTTTGTCATTAAAGTAATTTACAAAATTCTGAATAAAATAAAAGAGTTTTATTTAATGAGAGTTTGCATTAAATTTGGTGGAAATTTAATGAGAATTTGAGTGGACTTTTGAGTGGAGGAAATTTAAAGGGCATTTTGTGAGTGGAGTGTCCACCCACATGAATGAAGGAGGGGAGGGGGCTGCCCCCCATGGCCGGCGGCCACCCCTTGGGTGCTCCCCCTCCTCCTATAAAAGGAGCCCCCCCTCCTCACTTGTCTCACACACCTCCTCGTGAAGGATCTCTCTCCCCCTCTAGAATTTATCCCCCATGGTCTCGGACTAGCGAGATACATGTTCCCGGTGGCTATTCGGCAAGAAAGAGTTGTGCTTCCGCTGCATCGCTGGAGCGAGGAGGCGGAGGTTGCTCGGTGCCTCGAACGTGTGTGCGAGCACGGATGCGCTGCTAATTTGCGGCGCTAGGACTTCCTCTCGATCTTGAGATCGGCAAGAGATCGTCTACATCAACCACGAGTTGAACTCGTTAAGCTTTGTCGATCTTCAAGGGTATGTTCTCTACGGATATACATCCGCCCGTTGTTTGTATCTAGTTGATAGATCTTGGTATATAGTTCACATCGTAGGAAATTTTTTGTTTTCTATGCTGCGAACCCTACAAAAAGTTATCTAAACAACAAATTTTCAATGAAGGACCTAGGTGAAGCGTCATACATATTAGGCATAAAGATCTATAGGGATATATCTAGGTGCCTAATAGGGCTATCACAAAGTACATACCTTGATAAGATTTAAAGAAGTTTAAAATAGGTGGAAGTAAGAAAGGGTTCTTACCTATGTTGCAAGGCAATACATTGAGTAAGACTCAAAGTCTGGCTACGGCGGAAGAAAGAGAGATAATGGACAAAGTCCCCTATGCTTCAGCCATAGGCTCTATAATGTACGCCATGCTATGTACAAGACCGGATGTGGCACACACTATTAGTTTGACTAGTAGATACCAATCTGATCTAGGATTAAAACACCGGATAGCGGTCAAGAATATCCTTAAGTACTTAAGAAGAACTAAGGATATGTTTCTCGTGTACGGAGGTGAAGAAGAGCTCGTCGCTAAGTGTTATGTCGACACTAGCTTCGATACCGATCCGAATGACTCTAAGTCTCAATCCGGATACGTATTTCTCATGAATGGTGGATCGGTTAGTTGGAGGAGTTCAAACAACCCATTGTGGCGGGATCAACAACGAAGGCCGAATATGTTGCTGCTTCGGAAGCGGCTCAGGAAGCAGTTTGGATGAAGGAATTCATAATCGAACTGGGTATAGTTTCTAGCGCGTTGGACCCAATGGTGATCTATGTGACAACAATGGAGCCATATCCAATGCCAAAGAACCAAGGTCTCACAAGAATTCCAAGCATATTAAGCGCCGGTTTCACTCCATCCGCGAGCATGTCAAGGATGGAGATATAAAGATTTGTAAAGTACACACAGATCTCAATGTAGCAGATCCGTTGACTAAAACTCTCCCTAGAGAAAAACATGATCAACACCAGAACTCCATGGGTGTTAGATTTATCACTATGTAACTAGATTATTGTCTCTAGTGCAAGTGGGAGACTAAAGGGAATATGCCCTGAGAGGCAATAATAAAGTTGTTATTATGTATATTCCAAGTATATGATAGATGTTTATTTTGCATGCTATAATTGTATTAATACGGAAACATTAATACATGTGAGTTTAATAAATAAACATAAAGTTCCTAGTTATGCCTCTCTTATAAACTAGCTCGTTGATTAACAAGATGATCAAGGTTTCCTGATCATGGAGATTGGATGTTGTTAATAACGAGGTCACAACATTATTGGAATGGTGTGATGAACATTCATCCGAAGTATAGCATTACGATCAAAGTCATTGAGTTTATATTGCTATAACATCATACGAAGTAATCCTAATCTTTAGACTATGAGATCATGTCAATCACTAACACTGGAAGAGTATCTTGATAACATCAAACGTCACACCGTAATAGGGTGATTATAAAGATGTGTTTAGTACTACTAAAGTGTTATGTTGAGGACCATGGATCAAGAGTGGAATTTGTTCATCCCAATGACGGATAGGTATACTCTGGGCCCTCTTGGTGATATCACATTGGTTAGCTTGCAAGCAAGTGATTTGATCACTAAAATGTTATATCACGGGAACAAGAAAAGAGTACATGTCAGTAACGAGATCAAACTAGGTATGAAGATACCGATGATCGAATCTCGAACATGTAATATATCACGAGACAAAGGGATTAAGATTCTAGCGTAAAAGGTTCTCACGATCACAAGAAAGTCATTGTTGAATATGTGAGAGTCAGTATGGATCTCCAGGTCCCGCTTCTGATTATTGATCTAAGAGGGGTCTCGATCATGTCCACATTATTCACGAACTGTAGGGTGACACACTTAAGAGACACCGACACCATTTGGAACAAATAGTTTCATGTCAAAAAGATTTACAAAGCGCTGGTTTATTTCACTAGACACCAAAACTGTTTCGGGTGAAATTGCTGAAAGTATTTCTGCATGTGAAATGAAATAATAGCAAGGGGTTATATGTGAATGTTTGTCCATTAAAGTAATTGATAAAATTCTGAATAAATAAAAGGAGTTTTATTTAAAGAGATATTGCATTAAATTTGGTAGAAATTTAATGGGATTTTTTGAGTGGGATTTTGAGTGGAGAAGTGAAGGGCCATATTTGTGAATGGGAGCTCCACCCACATGAATGGAGGAGGGGAGGGGGAAGCCCCCATGCGCCGGCCTCCCCCTTGGGGTGCCCCCTCCCTCCTATATAAATCCCCCCTCTCACTCCTTCTCACTCACACCTCCTCGTGAAGGATCTCTCTCCCCTCTAGTTTATTCCCCATGGTCTCGGACTAGCGAGATACATGTTCCCGGTGGATTTTCGGCAATAAAGAGTTGTTGCTTCCGCTGCATCACTGGAGCGAGGAGGCGGAGGTTGCTCGGTGGCTTGGACGTGTGTGCGAGCACGGATGCGCTGCTGATTTGCGGCGCTGGACTTCTTCTCGATCTTGAGATCGGCAAGCGTTCATCTATATCGTCCACGAGTACAACCTCGTTAAACTTTGTCGGTCTTCAAGGTTATGTTCTCTATGGATGTATATCCACCCGTTGCTTGTATCTAGTAGATAGATCTTGGTACATAGTTGTTCCCATCGTAGGAATTTTTTGTTTTCTATGCTGCGAACCCTATAGAGGAACCATCCCCACACACTGTCCCCCTGAACCTTATCGCTTTAGTGGTTAGAGACAGGCGATTCTCCAAATCTCAGGCCTGGCTCGATCCCGAACCTTTGCCGCTGGTGACGCCGGCTAGGGAAGGGATGGGAGAGGTGCCTAGTGCTCTGATGTAGATAGTTAGGTTTAGGTGTGTCTGCCCTGTGGCGACTGGCTTTGTGCCGTCAGGGATCTCGCCATCGGAGCTCTGGAGCGGCTGCTGGTGGTAGGTGGTGGTAAAGCTGCGGTTCATGGAGCTCCCGTGGAAGGAGACGGTGATGGCTTGTGGTTCTGCTGCTTCCTCCCGTTCAAACAAGCTCATGTTTGCCTCCCTCGTCTTTGGTGTGCCTCCGCCCGTCTTCTACCTCTGGACGACCATGGTGGCGGGGGGAGGGTTAGGAGATGTGGAGGTCGTTGTGGTTAGGAAGGTGGTTGGGGGTCTTCCACTCTGTTGTTTTCGGCGCGACGACGAGTGTTCGCTGATGGATGGCGTCCCCGTTCTCCCAAGGTGGAAGACGTCGTGATGGATTCTTGATGCTAGCCTATACCTCAATAAGTGCCCGTGTCTTCTGTGCCAGTGTTGATTGTAGCGGATTTGTGCTGCACTGAAGTTGTCCCTGACCTGTCGTGGTGGCGAGGATGGAGGTTTTCGTGCTACTGCTTCCTGCTTCTATCTTCATCGTCTTTTTCCTAAGTGGTGCTATGGTTTTGTGTTGATCTGGAGCTTGTCTCTATCGTGCTTTGGTGGCTTCATTCCATCACTGTGTCGGACTCTATGGCAGTAGGGCTACTACTCCGCTGCTGCTCTTCCTCTGTGCTGGTGCTCGTCGTCTCCTCTTCGCCAAGTGGTTTTGTCCCTAGAGATTTGGAGGTGGTCGGTTGCAGAGTTTCTTCTCGTTGGATGAGTTTGGTTGAGCCCTCTTCTCGGACCTCAACAGTGGCTTCGCCTCCGAGGTCACCGGCGATGGTGGCAGAGGCACCGTGGACTTGATTGCATTCTTTTTTCTTAAGCTAGGGTGCTTTCTGAATGTGTGGAGGCCCGTTTCTTCAAATTTTAGGTCCTTTGCGAGTTTTGTTTGGGCCTCCTTGTAATTGTTCCTGCCACATTTGTATTCTCGTAGCTTAAAAAATTGGGTGCTTTGCACCCTTTATCGTTCAAAATAAAATTGGTGGAGGGGACCATTTTTTGATGGAGACCTGCTTTTGGGTCTCCTTCTTGAGGTTTTTTTATTCATTGAAATGATAGTTAATAGTAGACTATATATCATACGGGATCTCACGGTATATTCAACATTGGCTTTGTTTCTCTCATGCCAAACCAACCACAAAAGGATATGCACCTTCATACATTCTTATTTATTTAACTGAAATACTTCTTCAAAGAGATCAAGAAGGTCGGCACAATGTAGTAGCTTCACTCTAACATGATCTAGTTGGGATATACACCATACCATTCTCACAGATTTGCATTTCTGGAAACAATGCCCTTCATCCTCATCAAATTTGTAACATATAGGGCATCTCGTATTCACTTACATGCCCCTTCTTTTTAGTTTCACTCTTACAGGTAAACTGTATGTTTCCATATGCCATAATAAGTGTAGTATTTTACTTGGAAAAGGTAGGGACCAAAGCTTCTTCATCAAAAAATGTAATTTCACCACTGCTTGATGCACTAGATGTCTGCCCATGATCTGATTCTCGGTCTGCACTGTCAACAGCTACTTCGTAGGTTGAGTTCACCGAGAATGTGCTCTTCTTGTCAAAATTCTAGGCGATGAAATCGTTGGCGTTTTCTTGAAAAGGGATTTTCAATATTATCTCGGCATCTTTAGCATTAAAAGTCCGCCGCATAAGTTAGGCACCCCAAGAATTTGATATTGGGTCTATAAATTCTACTACCCTTGATATTATTTGTGTTCCTTTCTTTGAACTAACCCTTCTGGTATCGTGTCTTGATTGTCACAGATCTGACCATATCTTTATGTTTCTTCCATCTCTCACTCGCCAGATAATACCTTTTTTAGAAGTTGTACACCTTTTAAATGCTACGTCATTCATAGAAATTCCACTCTTCAGTGTTGCTTCCATTATGGTACTTCATGCGTGATACTTTGCTGCTAGTACTCTTGGACATATGGATGAAGGGTTTTGGATGATGCTCCATGCTTGTCTTACAAGCATGTCCATATTAAATAGATGTAGGTATCTAAATCCTAGCCCCCAACTCTCTTTGGTTTTAGATATTTTTCCCAACTAGTCTAGTGTATTTTGTTAACTTTGTTCATTTGGCTCCATAAAAATCTACATATCATGGAACTTAGATCATGGCATAAGGATTTTGTCAGGTCAAAACAAGCCATGGTGTATACTGGTATTGCCTAAGTTGCCGTCTTAATTAAAATCTCTTTCCCTGCCTTTGTCAACAACTTTTCTTTCCATCCCTGGATCTTTTTCAATACCTTCTCTTTGATGTATTGGAAGGTTCTTGTTTTGGACCTACCGATATAAGTTGGCTTTCCCATGTATCTTCTTGTAAATCCTTCGACTTATATTTGCATGATGTTCATCACCTCACTTTTCTGCAATTCCTTTGTGTTCTTGCTAAAAAGGATAGTTGATTTGTCTTTATTAATAACTTGTCCTGGACATGCTTCATACTTTTCCAATATGGAGTTGACAACTTGAGAATTGCTTGCATTTGCTTCAAGGAGTAGAAGTGAATCATCTACAAACAAAAGGTGACTTACACTTTGTGTTTTTTTAGAAAGTTTGATACCTCTTCCTTTTAGCTTCATATAACATAGCTGAAAACCCCTTAGCGCATATTAGAAATAAATAGGGGGAAAGAGGATCTCCTTGGCATAGTCCTCTCTCGGGTGTAATTATGTTTGTTGTGTCCTTGTTTACCCTGACTTTGTATCGCACTATTGTTACACACTTCATCACCATATTTATCCAATCATTATCGAAACCAAGTTTAAGCATCATGTCCTTCAAAAAATTCCACTCCACGCGATCGTAGACCTTACTCATGTCTAGCTTTATCGCGACATAACTGACTTTACCATTTCTACTTTCTACAAAAAATGTGCAGTTCGTATGCTAAGAGAGTGTTATCTAAAAATATACGACCTGGTACAAATGCACTTTGGTTGAGAGATATAATACCAAGGAGGACATATTTTAACTATTTGTGATTACTTTGGATATCACCTTATGGACAATGTTGCAGAGGCTAATAGGCCATTTGGCTTCCCCTTAGTGTGTCTAGCACTTCTTTTGTAAACTCCCCCTTTGGAGATCATACTTTGTTGATTGCCAGTTTTTGGAATCAACACTACCAAGGTGTCATTCCAGCCATCAGCCATTTGGCTCCCCCTTAGTGTGTCTAGCACTTCTTTTGTAAACTGGTCACCTCCAAAATATTTTATAAAAAAATGCTGGTTTTTTGTCAGGTTCGGGTGCTTTGAGATATCCAATATTAAACATAGTTGTTTTTACTTCCTATTTTGTTATACTATGTACAAAGATATTCATTCATCTGCTCATACTGTTTGGGAGTAACTGCTCGCATAATTTGTTCACTGCTTGGCCCAGTCGTGGATGTGAAAAGGTTGAAGAAGTAGCGTGCCACGTGTTCTTTTAGTTGTTCTTCGCCTTCAATCCACATCCCATCTTCATTTCGGAGTCTCCTGATTGTATTCTTCCTTTCCCTCTCTGATCCAAAGGCATGGAAAAATGCGGAATTTTTATTTCCAGATCCCATCTTTGTTTTCATACCATTGGATCCCTAGAGGTAACTTGAATGTCTCTAGAAACCCATCAGGATCTAGACTAAGATGGGTGGCTGGTCTCATAGAGGAGGAAACAAAGGATTGGAAATCTGATCCATTTTCCATGCCCATGATGCTGAAGCTATTCTAAGGTTCCATTTGTCCAGAATTGCAGGTGATGATTTTATTGCATGGAATCCACACCCTCGTGGATTGTTTTTTTTGTCAAAAGTGCTTATAATCTAGCGCTCTCAAAATGGTCCAACCCCAACAACATCGGATCAACCTCCCAACCTCATGGTGATAGGAAACTTTGGGACAAAATCTAGAAAGCGGGCATTCCCCCTAAGATAAGAATCTTCACCTGGAAGCTAGTTTCCCAGGGTCTTGCAGTACAACAACAAAGTTGTAAAAGAACTAAGAATTCAGTGGACACTTGTAGCATTTGTGGAAAAGAATCTGAATCTGAATATCATGCAGAGATGAAGTGCACGAAAGCCTCGGCCCTCCGCTCTACAATGCACAAGATCTGGGAACTACCTAAAAAGGAAGAACTCATGTATCCAGGTAAAGATTGGGTCCTAAATATACTTGATAATCAAAATGAAGAAACTAGAAATAGACTCATGTTTTTTGTTGGCAGGCTTGGCATCTGCGAAACAATTTGATATTTGGGGATGGAAAAGCGACAGTTAACCACTCGGTCACCTATCTGGACGGATACTACAACACAACCTCGCAAATCAAACGAGGTTTGAATGAATTTGACCGCAAAGTAAAAGGTAAGATAGAGGATACTCCTCATGTGGTAAATACTCAGATTCTTGGTTTCCTGCAGGATATGTGGAAGAAGCCCGAACAAGATGGGCTGAAAGTTAACACGGATGCTTCTTTTATGAGAAAACTTGCCCAGGATAGTGGTGTGCCATTATCCGCGACCATAAAGGTATGGTGGTTGCTTTTGCATGGAGTCTTATCGACCGTTGTTCTTCTCGAGGTGAAGCTGAAGCTATTGCCGCTGCGGGGGCATTCGTCTGGCTGCCAGTTTTAAGTTTTAACACACCCACAGTCCTTGAAACGAGTTGATAGCATAAACCTACCATTTTGTATGTCGATTTTCCTAATTCATATCACTCGTCTTCGAAATCGCATAAAACTACCACATTGGATCCTGGTTGTCGCAAAAAAGACTGATCGATGTCTAAACAGAAATTGACACGGCTTAAGACGGGCGGGCCCATCCGTCAGGCTAACGTGGCAGCGCGAGATGGCGTGCCGTCTGTCATTTTGCACGTAGGTCCTTAAGTTTTGACAGAAAATTACGCAGAAGTCCCTAGCACTATTAAAACCTTAATAACTTTTGAATACGAATTTAAATGAAAAGGTTTCAATACAAGAAGTATTCAGAATTGTTTGAATATTTCAAATATAAACTTTATTTATTATTTTATATAATTAAAATATGCAAAAAGATAACATTTATTTTTATTAATAATACAAAAACTTTGGAAATTCATAACTTAACTATATAACTCCAAATAATATAAATAATATGTCTAAATTTATTAGAAAAATCCAAGGAATCTGTTTCTTATATTCATAATGCATGAATCACATATGTTTTTCTCGGATATTTTGATTATGCAAGTAATCATAATAATAAATAAAATTGAACACATTTAGGTCCCGTTTGGTATAAAATATTTTTAAAGTATTAAGAGAATACTTTGGTTTTTAGAAAAGCTGAAGTATTAAATACTTTGAGGTGTTTGGATCCAACAAATAATATGGTTTTAAAACTGAAGTATCCTCCAACACTATGATTTTTTTGAAGTATTTGAGAAAAAGGTTAGATCCTTTTTTTTCTAAAACTGAGAAAAGAGAAAAACCGAAGTATTATTTTGCTAGACATTAAGATACTATGGTATTAATATACTTCAGTTTAAAAAAAAAACTTTGTTGCCAAACTGGACCTTGTTATGTGCCCGGTGTCGGTGGTGAAGGCCACCCAGGAGGGCGTGATGCGGTTCCCTTGCTCGTTGGCGATGATCTCCACGTACGTGCCTGTTACGATACACGCCCACGCACGTTCCATAGCTTCCGATGTACTCCCTCCGTTTGGAATTATAAGACGTTTTAGGTTTGTAAAGGAGATGTATCTAGACACCTTTTAGTGTCTAGATTCATTTGAACCTATACACTAAAAGATGTCTAGATATATCTCCTTCACAAACCTAATACGTCTTATATTTCCAAACGGAGAGAGTATATGCACATCTCGAACTTTCAATCGAGGGGTTTACCGTGAGTGGCCCTCATCAAGTGCACGTACATCCATGCCACGATAAGGGTATTAGCCAACATTTGATCCTTGATTTCGCCGTGTGGAACCAAGAACCTGGTATGGGCATGAGGACACTGCACGTGCTGCACTGCATCGGGCTTTTGGATTTTTTTGGATAATAACTTATTTATTTATTTTTCATATCTATTACGTGTTTTTTAGATTTTACAAAAGTAGCATTTTGTCGGCCTGGGCGAGGCCGATTGGGCCAGTCGGCTTGAAGCAAGCCAATTGAGCGTCAGCATGTGGGGCAGCTGAGGCCGCGTCGGCCAATCGGCCAATCGGCCTAGAGCAGGTCGAGTGCCCTAATCGGCTTGGGACAGATCGAGTGCGTCAGAAAAGGTGATCCACGAGCTGATCAAGTACACGCGCCAAGCATACGCGCTGCAACGTCAGGAAGCATATCGCGCTGCTTCAATCAGTCAGGGTGTAGCCGGCTGCTATAACCTGCTAGCTGCTACTAATAGTACAAAGAGTGTGGCTAATCCATTGATTGCTATCCATCGCCGTGTTAGCTGCTAGCTGCTACTAATAGTACACATACGGTCTGGGCCAGACTGATTGGTCCAGTCGGTCTGGACAGGCCAACAGACTAGGGCAATCGGCTTGCTCCATGTCGATTGGTTCAATCGGCTTCGTCCAAGCTGATAAAGTGCTAGTTTTGTAAATTTAAAAAACGTATAATATATCTTGAAAATATTAAAAAAATGTATTATTTAAAAAAAAAACCCGCCTTTGTTTGTGGCAGGGATGCTAAACACGCTGTGCATAGTCGATCTCCGAACTGATTTTTTTTTAAAACACGGGCTTATGAGTCATTCAGCCAGCGACTACCCGTGCTTTCACCAGCCTAGAGGCCCAGTATCGTGTCCTAATGCGCGGCCCACGTCTACTCCCGTGAATGCTCTTCCTCATGTTTCCGTCCGTTTTTAGTCCCATACCGCTTGAGCAGACAGGAGCAGCAAAGCAGCGACCCTATAAGAAGTCACCCAGGTTGAATCGAGAGAAGCACGCAGCTGCGTGGTGAGCACAAAGCGAACTATTCTTTCGCCTTTTACTAAAGACTAGCAAAAAGTGTCCGTGCGTTGCTATGGGATAAACTTTTGCATGCGATGATCTCGTATAGCAGTTATTGTATAGAATACACACATCATATTCAATCGCGAGAATACACACACATCATATTCAATCGCGAGAATACACACACATCATATTCAATCGCGATGTGTAAGCCTAGTCTTAGTTCTCCTTTTCCTTTTCCCCATTCTGTTCTATAATATAGCACATGTGGCAGATTCTCTCATTATGGAAAATTGTGGCAGATTCTCTCATTATGGAAAATCTGCTTAGAGAACTCCTTAAAAGTATGGAAACGGATACTCCTCCTTCGGGGATCGAACGAAACGATCCCTCGGGTAGTATCTAGCTCGTTTGCTCACGGACACGACGCGCAGGTCCTACCACACGCTTTCCTCTCCCATGGCGTTCTTCCTCACTGCAGCTAGTGACGCACACCGTTTCTTTTTTTCCTCCCGTGCCATGTTGCTTCCGCTGCGGCTGCACCGTTGCTCGCCCCTGCAGCTTCGGGCGCCACCCGCCCATCACCGGCCTCCACACAAGCACGCTGCGCTGCTGCCTCTGAATCGCGCCGCCACGATTCCACGCTTAACCGGCACCTGCGACGCCACCCTCCCTGTAGCTCACTGGAGCCCTGCAGCCCACACGCCCAGGCCGGGTTGAGCTCCGCCGACGCGCTCCTTATCCCCCTCGCGTCTGGATATAACACAACCGCTTACACACCCAAACAATAATAATTCATTTAACAAATAAACATTACATTTTTATCAGTACTATCTTTTTATTTGATCTATTCTTGTATAATTTTCTAAATTTGTTTGAGAACCTCCTGCCGAAATTCAATAAACCAAAGAGAAACTGGATATATTGCACTGAGGAAGATAATTAGAGCATGTAATTTGTTTCTGAAGGCATATCAATCGGTACGAACATGAAGTGGGTACGTGAACACATGAATTCAGAAATAATGCGAGTGACCGGCAGCTGTTGTTTGCTTCCATTGCTTCGACGGACATGACCGATACATATGCATACACGATGTATGGTGATGGTCTGTTCAAGAATAAATTGATTTCCGTCATACACGATTGAAGTAAAAGTACACTTTCCTAGATAAGATCACAATTCACCTTCGTTTGGCTTTGTCTGAAATCTGATACCCATAATACCGATCAATCGGAACACCTCCTTACTCCTGCACCATCCAGCCCTTAGCGCCTCCATGGCACGCCCCTCCGGCTAAGCGGCCACCCACCGCACTGCGCCGCTGGGATCAGGGCCCCAACTTCCGCGGGCCACTTCATCGACCGTGCCTGACCACCCACCCACCCCGCCTCCTCGCGTGAGGTTGTCTCCATCCCCACGGACGAAGCGTCTGCTACCTCTGCCCAAAAAATTCTATGCCATCTGCAAGCACATGGCGTTGGTATAGATTACGTATAGATTTTTTTCTTTTTCACTTATCAGTGGTATTGGTGGGTAATTTATTTTTTGCTCAAAGGGTAAAGTTGTCTAAAAAAGTGTAGGTACTACAAGAAACACTCCTTCCTTGATAAGATCACAATTCACCCTCGTTTGGCTTTGCCTGAAATCTGATACCCATAATACCGATCAATCGGAACACCTCCTTACTCCTGCACCATCCAGCCCTTAGCGCCTCCATGGCACGCCCCTCCGGCTAAGCGGCCACCCACCGCACTGCGCCGCTGGGAGCAGGGCCCCAACTTCCGCGGGCCACTTCATCGACCGTGCCTGACCACCCACCTACCCCGCCTCCTCGCGTGAGGTTGTCTTCATCCCCACGGACGAAGCGTCTGCTACCTCTGCCCAAAAAATTCTATGCCATCTGCAAGCACATGGCGTTGGTATAGATTACGTATAGATTTTTTTCTTTTTCACTTATCGGTGGTATTGGTGGGTAATTTATTTTTTGCTCAAAGGGTAAAGTTGTCTAAAAAAGTGTAGGTACTACAAGAAACACTCCTTCCTTTATTATTAGGTATAGATATAGATTTTTTTCTTTTTCACTTATCGGTGGTATTGGTGGGTAATTTATTTTTTGCTCAAAGGGTAAAGTTGTCTAAAAAAATGTAGGTACTACAAGAAACACTCCTTCCTTTATTATTAGGTATAGAATACTGTGTGCATGCCACAATAAGCAGCATACGCTGATTTTTTAAGGGTTTCTCCTCTTGAGGAGGGGTCCCACAATTCATCAGTCTATAAACCTTTTTGTGTACTCTGTTGTTTGTGCTGCCGATTGAATTGCCATAGTGCACCTTGAAACAGTCTTTTTTCTTTCTGTCATAGTGCACCTTGAAACAGTCTTTTTTCGGTCCCTTGGCCTTGGAGGAAGAGACAGATTGCAAGTGTTGACTTCGGGGCTCGTTCTCTGCTTCTCAAGCAAGCCTCATCATGACTCGGCCTCATGGCCTCATACATGTTGACTCGGCCAAGCTCACACCTGCAAGTAAGTAACATGATAGACACCGGCCGACATATATACCTTATATGTCGGCCAAATCAAGCCTTAGCGGTTTAACTCAGGGTAATCCGACCCTTATTCAGACATCCCTCAAATAACTCGACCGAGTCATTCTTTGACCCGGCCAACACCTCGGTGGACTTTACCTTTTACCTTAATTTGACCCTACCTAGGGTCATCCCCCTAACATTTAAGTAATATAACATGATGTCTGAAATATAAATATGCTACATTGATCTAACAAGATTATCACACAGTCACATGATAATTATAGCACATTATTTTACTTTATCCCTAGTTAGGCAGGAAAAGAAAGGTAAAAACCAAAGTAGAGCTTGAATATTGTTTGTCACAATTAAATCTCTACCACCATGCTACTCCATCTAATACACACTTCTCTCCATACAAGTTCTTCCATACAAGTTGGATCAGAAAAAGCAATTAAGAACAGGGTGCATGATGTGCATCTATCAATACATCTTACACAAAATAGATTCCAATCTTAAATATCAAATCACAGAATAAATATCGACCACATAGGAATTACAAATATGACCATAATCATGTAGGGCAACTCATATGGTACTATATCTATGAAGCACAAGAGATAAATAGATCAAGCTACTGCCACAAACCCATAGACCGAAGGTGTACAACTCCCTATTCATCATGGTGATGATGCTGGAGATGTTGGAGAGGGTGGAGATCTCCCCGGAGGTGGCTCCGGTGGAGTTCCCCCTCCAATCTTCGCTGGATCTAACTCTGTTTGGTGGTGTTTTTATTTCTAGTGTGCTCCGTCTTGAGGACCCCCTTGTATAGGAATTTTTAGGTCAAGATAACTCCGTGGACGAAAGAATCAAGGCGATCAAACGACCGAAGAGGGAGAGAGCATGGGTGGCACGCCCACCTGGGCTGGGCGCGCCACACATGCTCTTTTGGGCCTCCTGGCCCTCCTGGTGGGATTCCTATGCTCTAGTTTCTTCTCATGGATAAGTACTGGCATTCCCAAAAGTGTAGGTTCATTTTACTTCGTATAGGTCCTGAAACATCAAAAACACTTAAAATAGGGTTTTTCTGCCCTATCGGGTTATAGCCAAAATAAAGGGGATCATTGATAAATCCCCAAAAATCAATATAAAACATGGATATAACATTATATATGATGAAAATATGTGGGAAAAGATGTTAATAAACTACAAAGTTCATGTATGCACTTTACATGCATCAATTTACTGCTCTAAACTTCGGCTGCCGGATTCGATCCCTAAAAACTTAGAGGATTAAAACAATTTATCACAATTTTTAAATCTCCACACCACATGTCAAGTATACATATTACAAACATACATAAATATTATCAAAAAAACATTAAATCGATCATGTTAGATTCAAAAGTAAGGCCTTCACCATCTTGACCACCTCTTCCACCATATCGGGCACCTCAAAGAGCACCTCGGCCACCATCACCACCATCACCATCACTACTACCACCACCACCACCACCACCACCTAGCTCTCGGGCCAAGATCCTCACACGAGAAATCTCCCAATATGCCATAGCCTTGTCATCCAATGTGCTTGGGTTCATGAACATGATGTTGCGGTCGGCATCCTCCCTCTCCTTGGCCAACTTCTCTCTCTCTTAAGTGCTAGCCGCTCCTCCTCTAGCTTCTTCTCCTTCTTCACCCTCTCCTTTTCGAGTGCAATCCTTCGCTCCTCCACCACCAACTTGGATTGCCACTTCTCCTCCTCCAACACTTTGAGCTCATTCCACCTATCCTCCTTGTGTTTGGCTGTCAATGCTTTCTTTGTCTTGATGATGGCATTGAACTCTTCCTTGTAGGCGTCGACACATCCCCTCTTCTTATTATTCTCTTTGGCTATCTTGACACCATCCGGCCTCTTGTTGAGGTCTTCCTCTTCATCATCGTCCTCCTTTTTACTTATCCTAGCCCTCTTTAGTGTGGTATCATAATTCCTTCGAATCCACTTCTCATTGCCTTGGAGCTACTTGTAGCAATGGTGCAAAGCAAAGGCTTTCTTGCCACCTCTCTTGTTGCAGTGCTTGTACAAATATTGTTGGAGAGGACCCCACTCGATGATTGGCTCCAACCCAACGGTTGCAACACTCAAGAATTGTGCCCAAACAATGACCAAGTGAGCCTTGGGTACGCTAGGATGGCATAGTGACCACCTTGTGGTAGTAATCCTAAATTCTCCCCAAAACTTCTCCTTTGATTGATCGGTGCCAACCGAAGCATCGAGCAGGGTATTCATCCAAGCATGGCACAAAGCAACATCTTCTTCCTTGCTACAGTTGGCAGATCACTTGCCCGGGGCCTTGGGCGTGTTCTTTCCCTTTCTCTTATTCTTGCCCACCTCGGTCAACCCTTCTTAGGCCTCCTCTTCCTCGGCCTCCTTGGTGGCATCCTTGTCGCCCACCTCATCGCTGTTGCTAAAGTTGAGGTCGAGGTCATCGATGCCTTGCTGGTGAGAATGTTCAAGTTGGGTCATGAACTCAACGACGCTCACCTAGGTGGCACTCGGAGTCGGCCCGGGTATTTCATCGATCACCTCGCGAGCACCTCATTGAGGTGCGACGGTGGCCGGCGAGAAGGACGACGGCATGGCTGAAACACCCTCAGAATCGGCCCTATGCAAGTTTTAGCGAAACCCGCCAAACCCGCATAGAAACGATTCAAAGGTGCCCACATGTCACTTTCGTGCGGGTGGAAAACGAAGTAATAACATTACACAACAGTCCTCGATGGGACCCACAGAACATATATATATATACAACAGCGACTCAATGAGTCAAGAATACAGATATAATATACGAAGATCCAAATCACCTTGAAAATGATAGAGCGTCCGACTACGGACAAGATGCAAATGGGGCTAAGAGCCCTGAAGTATAACCAATGGCGTCCATAACCCTGCCCAGGCCAAGCCGGAAGGGTAACCCTGCTAACGACGTCGATCTCAAAACCTGCTCAAACAAAAGGGGTGCCGACAAAGGGCAAAGGAAAAAGAGGAGCGTCAGTACTGAGGCCAGTACACGACGAGACTAGAATTCGGCGGTCCTCGCCTACAGAGGTATGGTGGACTGAAGCGGCAGCGCAGCATGCACTAAACAACCTATAGAGACTCGATACAACTGTCGGCTATCAGAGAGGGATAAGAAAGACCTATCCGGAACCAACCTGATACTAACACCAAACAATCCCATCCTGGTATTCCCCCTCGAGACCAAACGAGGAAGTCAACCGAGGAACTCACACAGTTGGCAGTTTTACTTATTCCGTTATCGTTGCAGCAATTACTAGTCAGGTGTAGATAATCGTCCTGATAAAATAAACAGTGGGCCGTTTTAGTTAACCATTCCGTTGTAATTGCGACACTTACTAGTCAGATACAATTAGCATGAGATATCCCAAACCCAGCAGTTGTTGGTACTTATATTTAGCCATTCCGTTGTAGTGAAGCTGATTACTAGTCATATCGGATACAAGTCAATTTATAACAGTAAACTTTAGTTATAGTTGTCTATGATCAAGTACCGTGCTCCAAGTCGTCCATAACCGCGGACACGGCTTCTCGAAAAGATATAACCCTGCAGGGGTGCACCAAAGTTTCCACAAGCACTTCGACCCTTTTTGCCAGATCAGTTAACATACACCCATCGGTATGTCGGCGGGGCCTAAGTCATGACGTTTCCAGACCCAAAGCAAGCACGGGGGGCCACCCCACTAAGTACACCCGCAACGAAGTCGGCCGGTCTCCGAGACGGACTCAGGGTTTGGGTAGACGGCTGTGAACGACTGGGGACCCAAAACTGGGCTTGTCGACACCGCGAAAACGTGTCCCGATCCTAAACAGTACAGTGTGCTATCCATCGCACAATTTAAATAAAGCGGTAAAGCATGGCATAAGTACAGAATAGTAATAAAGCCCCAAACTACTTTGTGGCCCCCAGTACAATACTTTGAAATCAGGTACTAATCGATGGGGGGCCCATATCTCCCCACCTGTGGTTAGCGCGCTCGATCTCGGAACAGGTGTCAAGAACTCGGGGTCCTACGGGACACAAGTGGACGGTTAACAACCAAATAAGATCTATTGCCCACCTGTGCCTCTGCTTACCTACTTCAATTTTAGTTGTTAAACAATAATTAAAGTAAAAGATAATTAAAGCCATGATCATCTCCAACATTAAGCATGCGGCAGTACTCCAACAACTGTGGTACTTGACGACACGCAACAGCACTCGAGCAAGCGACTACGACGCGCAAGTCCAACTATCGACCAAACAACAGGTAATAGGATGTGTCCAAGGCAATATAAGGCTGCAAGGGATACCACGGGTACGAAAACTAGAGCATCGCAACACAGATAGCAATAGATCAACAGGAGGGAATAAATACTATAAAACAAGATAGGTAGAAAGGGGGAGATGCTCGCCTGAAAACATTGCCGAAGGTTCAACCGAAGATCGGGTCGGCACTCGCATCAACTCAACGGCCTTATCCGCGAAGAAGCAAAACGCTAGAATAAACACCGGATGCACTATTTAATACTACGGCAAAAGATCGGGCATGATGCATGTATGATGTATGACATGGCAAAGGTGCGATGCAATTGGGCAATATTAAGTGGAACCGGGGTCCCGACAATTAATTAGGTGGTTCATGTTGTTTAGCTACCCTGCAATTTAAATGTTGTCTTAACATGGCAAAATAAGTTACCGGTTCGCTACACAAATTTAAATGAGGCCACTATAAGACTAGATTTGCCCGCATATGGGCCCCATATTTAATTATAAGGTAAATCGTGTTGGAGATATGCCCAAGAGGCAATAATAAAGTGGTTATTATCATATCTTCACACTTATGATAAATGTTTACATACCATGCTATAATTGTATTAACCGGAAACATTAATACTTGTGTAATTTGTAAACTAAAATAAGAGTCCCTAGTAAAGCCTCTTGTTAAACTAGCTTGTTGGTTAATATGTGATCATGGTTTCCTGATCATGAACATAGAGATGTTATTAACAACAGGATCATATCGTTAGGAGAATGATATGGTGGACATACTCCTATAGATAAGCGTAGCATAAAGATCAAGTCATTTCAATAGTTCAATTGCTATATGCTTTCTGATACATAGTAACCTAATTCCTTCGACCATGAGATCATGCATATCACCTTTACCGGATGGATGCTTTGATGACGTCAAACACCACACCGTAACTGGGTGGCTATAAAGGTGGCATTGAGTGTTCGGAAAGTATTGGTTGAAACACATGGATCAAGAGTGGGATTTGTCCATCCATATGACGGATAGATATACTCTGGGCCCTCTCGGTGGAATGTCATCCAATTAGCTTGCAAGCATGTGACTGGCTCACAAGGGATCACATATCACGGGAACGAGAAAAGAGTACTTATCGGTAACGAGGTTGAACTAGGTATGCAGAGATACCGACGATCATAACCTCGGATAAGTAAACTATCGTGAGACAAAGAGAAATTGGTATCGTATGTAAGTGGTTCATTCAATCGCAAAGTAATCGTAGAAATATGTGGAAGCCATATGAATTTCCAGATTCTTCTATTGGTTATTGTTCGGAGAAGTGTCTCGATCATGTCCGCATAATTCACGAACCGTAGGGAGACACGCTTAAGGATTCGACGTTGTTTTGAGTAGTTATGGTATTATGAGAAAGAGACTGAATGTTGTTCGGAGTCTCGGATGGGATCCGGGATATCACGAGGTGATCCGGAATGGTCCGGAGAATAAGATTCATATAAGGAAAGTCCCGTTTCGGAGTTCGGGAATGATTCCGGTGTTTTCATCGGGAATGTTCTAGAAGGTTCCGGATTGTTCGGCACTCCAGGGGGGAGGGTACATGAATGTGTCATTGAATGATTGCATCATGTACTAAGTGTTCTTGCTGTTCCAAAACATGAAAGTCAAATTGCCAGTTTGAAAGTCAAACGGCTAAAACAGGAAACTGTGGAAAACAGGAAACTGTGGGAAACAGGAAACTGTGGGAAACAAGCAAGAGGAGGTTGAAACCAACTTGGAGGAGGAGTTCCTCTCCTCCAAGCCGGCGCCCATCCCTAGGCCGAGTTGGGGAGGGACTCCCTCCCTCCCTGGCGCGCCTAGCCCCTCCACCTATAAAAGGAGGGGCAGGGCTCCTCCTTGAGACACACAAGTTTCTACCTCTAATCTCCGGTTTAGAGCCGTTTGGTTTAGAGCTTCTAATTGCTTTAGCCTGCGGTTTAGAGCCTTCTAATTGGTGTGTCTAATCTCTAGACCACTAATATCCCTCTCTCATAATCCACCATACTCGCTCCGGCTTAAGGCGAACCCTGCGAGATCTCCCCTCTACTTCCGGTACCACGCCGTTGTGCTGCCGGAATCGCGAGGAGAGTGCTACAACCTCCGCTGCCTGCTGGAACAAGGGAGAGGAAGGTCTTCGTCGAGTACCGAACGTGTGACCGACTGCGGGAGCGCTGCCGGAACGTGGCGCCGGAAGGATCGTCTACGCGATCTTGAGATTGGAAAGAGTACGACTACATCACCCACGAGAATCTGCTCTCGTTAACCGCTTTGGAATCTTCGAGGGTAAGTTATTCCATCGACTCGTTGTTACAATCTAGTAGATAGATCTTGGCTTGTTTGTTTGTATGCGATAGAAAATTTTTGTTTTCCATGCTACGAACCCCTACAGTGGTATCAGAGCCGTGTCTATATGTAGATCTGTTGCACGAGTAGAACACAATGGTCATTCTGGGCGTTGATGCTTTTATTGTTGATTGCTTCTTGTGTACTTTGTATCTTGCGGTATGTTGGGATGAAGCGGCCCGGGCTAACCTTACATGACATCGTTCATGAGACTTGCTCCACGCTTGACATGCAACTTGTATTGCATAAGTGGCTTTGCGGGTGCCTGTTTCTCCTAGCATAGTTAAGATCCAATTTACAACGGGTGATTAACAATACTAGTATCAATGTTGTGGTTCTTGTTCGTAAGTTAGAACGACACTTATTGAAAGCCCCAAACCACGTAAAATATGCAAAGAAAGTAGAGGCGTCTAACTTTGTTTTGCAGGGGTGTGCAGTGATGTGATATGGCCATGATTGTGATTATATATGATGTATGCAATGTTCCTTATTGTAAGTCGGCAACCGGCAGGAGCCATATGGTTGTCTTTAATTTCTATTAAGACCCGCGTGTCTATTCAAAGTAGTTGTAATAGTTGAAGCCGGTGGACGACAACCATGGAGAAGCATCATTGACCTTGATGCAATGTCGGTGATGATGGAGATCATGTTCGTGCTAGAAGATGGAGATCGGAAGCACAAAGAAGAAAGGCCATATCATATCACATATTATGAATTGCATGTGATGTTAATCCTTTATGCATCTTGTATTGCTTAGTAGACGACGGTAGCATTATAAGATGATCCCTCATGCACATGAATTTCAAGTCATAAAGTGTTCGCCCTTAGTTAGCACCGTTGCTAAAGCTTGTTGTTTCGAAGCACCACGTGCTGATCGGGTGTGTTAGATTCTACAAGTGTATACAACGTGAGCAAGCCAGATTTGCTCATGCGGAAACTAAGGTTTGATCTTGACGAGCCTAGCATGTACAGACATGGCCTCAGGAACACGGATTACCGAAAGGTAGAGCATGAGTCATATAGTAGATATGATGAACATGTTGATTGTTCGCCATTGAAGCTATATCAACTCTCGTGATGATCGGTTTTGATATGGTGGATTTGGTTTGTGTGATCACTAAAACAATGTGAGGGATATTGTTTTGAGTGGGAGTTCACCTAGATTAATTTAATTATTAATTAGAACTCAATTTATCATAAACTAAATCAAAGTGAATTTGCATAGTTGTTGTAGTCATTGGCATCCGTTTACCACCTAGCGCTTAGTTATAATTGAGATGATAGAACTATAGAATTCTGGTTAGTTACTTTACGAACTGGTATCGTATTGTTTTGAAGTGTTAATCTAAAGTTTAAAAGTCCTATTGCAAACTTTTAGTAAGTTCCGGTTACTCCATGAAGTTTAATAATTAGTATTAAATCAAGAGTAAAAATTCCAAGTGTTAGTATATAAGTATCATGTTTGTTTCCATGATTCTTGATATTCTAAGGATTCTCCTAATATCAAGGTTATCTAAGGATCTGAAAGAGTTGTTTCAGAAACCATGATGTGTGGAAGATATTGTGATATCTGAAACGAAGTTTTGGTTGCAACATGATAGAGTATAATATGGCAAAGTTCATGTTCTCATATTTTGATGAGAATTTGCAAAGGGTTGTAGACACTTGTTGTCCTAATCCTCCAAAAGGTTTTGGATAGCAACATTATACTCGTAATTCATCGTTATAAGCTAAAGGTAGTTTGATCATGGACGATTCCATGATAAGGATGAATATTTGATGTAGGTAAAATAATTACTACACCAAGAGATTACTAAAGAAAGGAATTTGAAAGAACACCAAACATTTGATGATGGTGATCTACTTCAAAGTGCAAGTCCAAAGACACTGGTATTTAACTATACACGCTTTGGACTATGTGTCATATGAATGACTCCACTAATTGATGTTGATAGATTCTTTCAAACAGAAAAGGAAATACTGAAAGAGAATCTCATAAGTATATGGCAGAAAAGAAAAGACTAGAATTGTTCAGTTTAAGTATATAGATGATATACGTGTTATGGCTATATTCTTTGCTTATTAAACAATGTGGTTCTTAAGTATTTGATACTGAATTTGTTGGTATGAATCGTCATACGAAACAACACAATTCATGAACTACAATGGACTAAGTAATTAGCAAAAGAATATGTGATGATGTTCATCGAGAACAAATAAAGGGTTATTGTGTTGCCCGTTAAAACATCAAAGCTTGCCTTCAAGATTTGTTTTATCAGGTATTATGAGAACAAAAGGGTTGTTCAAAATAATTGCCGTAATCCATAAAAGATGGATGATTCACAAATCTCGTTGGAGAAATCACATCCATAAAACTAGTGCTAAAAATGTCGAAAGACAAATTGATTGAAAGATCACTTAGGAAGTGACATCGCAGTTTAAATTATATTGGAAAGAAAACATGAAGAAAACTCCATATGGATGGAATTTTGGAGTCTATTTGATTTTGATCAAATGACGCTTGTGAAACTTTTCTAGAGATAATTAAAACTTCGTTCATAGGCCAAAAGGGAACGAATGACTAGCTTATTGGAACTTGTACATATTGTTGTATGAAATCCATTATGTGTAGTCAAGAGCGATGGATTTCAACTTCATATGCTTTCTCCAAAATTTGAGTGAATATATGAATATTTACTTAATAAGGATAAAGTATGAAACATTTGAAAAGTTCGAAGACTTTCAAGATGAAGTGCAAAATCATTGTAACAAGAATATAAACAGTTTATGATAAAGATCATAAAGGAAGATATTTGAGTTACAGAGTTTAGCATAATACCTAAGATTTAAGGAATCGTTCCGTGGATTTGCATTTTTCCGAAAACACCATAAGAGTATGGAGCGTTCAAGATATGTAATTAAACCTTGTTTGACATGGTTAGATCAAAGGTATAATTCATAAAACTGCCATTATATTTTAAAGATTAAAAGCTTTAGAGATTACCGTTTTTCCACTGAAAAGAGCTCCATCATAATCCGTTGAAATGACACCATATCAAGTTATGGTTTGGGATAAAACCCAAGCAGTCCTTTCTTAAAACATTGGTATGCTATGCATAAGAAAGATGTGTGCAACCAAAGTCGGATGAACCTGTCTTTGTATAACTATTAAGTATTCCTCCATATACACCGGAGACAAAAGTGTTTGTTGCTTAGAACGTCAAGTTTCTTTGAGAAGGAATTTTTCGTGAAAAGTTAAGTGGGAGGACAATAGAACTTTGATAAGGTTAAAAGAACCTTAGCTATATGTGCAAAGTTGCGCAGCACCGAAAAGTGTTCCGGAGGCAGCAACAATGCTCATGGCTCACGTGCCTCAAAGGTTGTGGTTACAGAGGTCAAAGTTTCTATTGAACCAAGTAGGTCGAGTAAACAATCAAATACCAAGATTTGAGGGTTGAATCATTATTTGAGAATAATGAACGTACTACATGCAAAGAAGCGATGATGGGCCCTGACTCCGTAAAATAGCATGAAGCCATAAAATCCGTGATAGTTCCATACACGAGAAATCAAGTTTTGAACTTGAAGGACCCTCGAGAAAGGTGTAAGACCTTACAGTTGTGTTTGGATCTATAAAGAGATAGACATGGATGTTTCACATCTATGAAATAGTCGACATGTTGGGAAGGAGTTCGCAAAATGTTCAAAGGTTGACTATGACAAGATTTGATCTTTCATAGTGATATTTAGTCTAGACGGATTAATGTAGCAACCACTACATATAATTTGTTATATGGTAGTTGAATAGACAAAACAAGTTCTTCTAATAGAATCGTTACCTAGGACATGTGCATAACACGGTCCATAGGGTTTTGTTAATTCAAAGGATGCTAAAGGCATATGCAAACTTCAATGGTTAAAGTGAGCATCGCGGAATTGGAATCTTCACTGTGATGAAACTGTTAAAAGAGTTTAAAAGTTCATTAGAGACGATGAAGATGCTTGCATTTGCAAGAAATTAAGTGGGAGCGCTAAGACATGTTTCTAATACATTATGTGGAAGACATATTGTTGAATGGAAATAATGTATCTTTTATTAACACATATTAAGAATTTCATCCCGATGAAAGACTTAGGCAAAACCCAAATATTTGGCATCAATAGACGCTAATATGGTTGTGCCAGAAGTACATAGACAAGGTATTGAATGAGTTCAATACAAAAACTACAAGAGAGGTTCTTGTCGCACAGAAAGGATTGAATAAGTTCAATGTTGATGATATATTCAAGTGTATTGACATTTGGTAAAGTGAAACAAATAATTAGGTATAGATTGATACTTGATGTATAAAATCACAAAGAGTATTTATATCAATCATACTGTGATATGTACAAATCCAGATATGTCCTATGCTCTAAAAGTTGTGAGCATATACCAGAATGATTCATAAGATGATCATTGGACAATAGTAAGGATATTCTTATGATCTTTTGGAAGAACTAAGAGTATAATATTTGTAGAAGTGACAAATAGATGGTTAGTTCATTGTAAAAGTACTACATTGATACTAGTTTTGTCACAAAGTACAAATTAAGTTTATCTCAATCTAATCTAAGGGTGGCACAATATAATGGAAAGTGAGTTCCATAATGAATTTGGATGAGTTCCAAAGTTAAGACATTGTGACAGATACTACAACAAAAGGCTAAGTATATGACTGCTATAATAGCAGCTAAAGAGGGCGTTTGTGTCAAGTAGTTTGTTATCAAACTAGGTGTAGTTCACAGCGGGATAATACTATGAAGATATATTGTACGACAATATTATCAACATGTTTTAACCCCAAAGAGCTAAAGGTCACACCGAAAGACCAAATTTATACAAAGCCATCTCATTAGAGAATGAGTGATGCGTAGAGACGCAAAGACATGCAATTACACACGGACCTGGAAGTGTCAGATCCGGAGATCAGTTGACCACTAGCAATCGTGTACATACAACACTGGAAAGCCATAGGTGTTGAATACACAAAGGTTTGAAACTAGATTATTGACTCTAGTGCAAGTGGGAGACTGTTGGAGATATGCCCAAGAGGCAATAATAAAGTGGTTATTATCATATCTTCACACTTATGATAAATGTTTACATACCATGCTATAATTGTATTAACCGGAAACATTAATACTTGTGTGATTTGTAAACTAAAATAAGAGTCCCTAGTAAAGCCTCTTGTTAAACTAGCTTGTTGGTTAATATATGATCATGGTTTCCTGATCATGAACATAGAGATGTTATTAACAACAGGATCATATCGTTAGGAGAATGATATGGTGGACATACTCCTATAGATAAGCGTAGCATAAAGATCAAGTCATTTCAATAGTTCAATTGCTATATGCTTTCTGATACATAGTAACCTAATTCCTTCGACCATGAGATCATGCATATCACCTTTACCGGATGGATGCTTTGATGACGTCAAACACCACACCGTAACTGGGTGGCTATAAAGGTGGCATTGAGTGTTTGGAAAGTATTGGTTGAAACACATGGATCAAGAGTGGGATTTGTCCATCCATATGACGGATAGATATACTCTGGGCCCTCTCGGTGGAATGTCATCCAATTAGCTTGCAAGCATGTGACTGGCTCACAAGGGATCACATATCACGGGAACGAGAAAAGAGTACTTATCGGTAACGAGGTTGAACTAGGTATGCAGAGATACCGACGATCATAACCTCGGATAAGTAAACTATCGTGAGACAAAGGGAAATTGGTATCGTATGTAAGTGGTTCATTCGATCGCAAAGTAATCGTAGAAATATGTGGGAGCCATATGAATTTCCAGATTCCTCTATTTGTTATTGTTCGGAGAAGTGTCTCGATCATGTCCGCATAATTCACGAACCGTAGGGAGACACGCTTAAGGATTCGACGTTGTTTTGAGTAGTTATGGTATTATGAGAAAGAGACCGAATGTTGTTCGGAGTCTCGGATGGGATCCGGGATATCACGAGGTGATCCGGAATGGTCCGGAGAATAAGATTCATATAAGGAAAGTCCCGTTTCGGAGTTCGGGAATGATTCCGGTGTTTTCATCGGGAATGTTCTAGAAGGTTCCGGATTGTCCGGCACTCCGGGGGGGGGGGGGGGGGAGGGTACATGAATGTGTCATTGAATGATTGCATCATGTACTAAGTGTTCTTGCTGTTCCAAAACATGAAAGTCAAATTGCCAGTTTGAAAGTCAAACGGCTAAAACAGGAAACTGTGGAAAACAGGAAACTGTGGGAAACAGGAAACTGTGGGAAACAAGCAAGAGGAGGTTGAAACCAACTTGGAGGAGGAGTTCCTCTCCTCCAAGCCGGCGCCCAGCCCTAGGCCGAGTTGGGGAGGGACTCCCTCCCTCCCTGGCGCGCCTAGCCCCTCCCCCTATAAAAGGAGGGGCAGGGCTCCTCCTTGAGACACACAAGTTTCTACCTCTAATCTCCGGTTTAGAGCCGTTTGGTTTAGAGCTTCTAATTGCTTTAGCCTGCGGTTTAGAGCCTTCTAATTGGTGTGTCTAATCTCTAGACCACTAATAGCCCTCTCTCATAATCCACCATACTCGCTCCGGCTTAAGGCGAAGCCCTGCGAGATCTCCCCTCTACTTCCGGTACCACGCCGTTGTGCTGCCGGAATCGCGAGGAGAGTGCTACAACCTCCGCTGCCTGCTGGAACAAGGGAGAGGAAGGTCTTCGTCGAGTACCGAACGTGTGACCGACTGCGGGAGCGCTGCCGGAACGTGGCGCCGGAAGGATCGTCTATGCGATCTTGAGATCGGAAAGAGTACGACTACATCACCCACGAGAATCTGCTCTCGTTAACCGCTTTGGAATCTTCGAGGGTAAGTTATTCCATCGACTCGTTGCTACAATCTAGTAGATAGATCTTGGCTTGTTTGTTTGTATGCGATAGAAAGTTTTTGTTTTCCATGCTACGAACCCCTACAAATCGGCATAAGGCCCCCAAACCACACAATTATGCATGCGAGTATGACAATTTAATATGCAATAAATTATATAGATGGCATTTATAAAAGTAGGGGCTCGGATCAGGGTCACACATTAGGGTTCGACGATCTTGGGGTTCGAGGGTTTCGGGGTTCGGCCTCAGGGTCCAGGGTTCGACGGAAACGGTGTCGGATAACGGAGTAGATCTGGCGTTCCGGGAAGAAGTACTTGGCGGTCTTCGGCTCCACCCAAGTCGGTACCGATCTTGTCGTCGCGAAGGCCTTGTCGGGTCCGCGCCATCGAGTCGGTCTGGGCATTAGGGCGAGGAACTTGGCGTATCCGCGTCGGCGACCTTGGCGTTCTTCAGGTTCGGGTCCTGGCGCTTCGGATCGGTCTTCAGGGTCTCGTCCACTGGATCCTTGAAGGAGAACTTGTCGGTCCCAGGTTCCTTGTTGGCATTCTCGGTGTCCCGCGGTGAAGTGCTTGTCGTTTTTGTGGCGCGCTTGGCGGTCATCGGGTTCGGCGCCGATGGTCATTGGCGAACTTGGGGTGCATCAGGACGGGCCATAGGGAACACAAGCAGATCCCCATGGCACCCTTACACGAGCACACACAGACACACGCACGTACATCGAGCGAGGGGCAGGAGGGGCCGGCTTGGGAGGAAGGTGCCGGAACGGCGGCGGTGCACGAGAAGCCGGGCAGCGGCGCAAGGGGCAAGGCCGACGGGGAGGAGCTGCAGACGGAGAGGCTCCAGGGCGGTTGGGGAGGCCGACGCGGGGCTCGGGCAGCAGGGCTCGGCGAGGCAGACGCGGCGGCCGGAGAGGGGACCTGCGTCGGGGCGAGCTCGGTGGAGGGGCACCGGCGGGGAGGTCGACGAGCGGAGGCGGGAGCGCTGAGGCCGGCGGCGAGGAGGGCCAGAGGAGGGAGAAGGAGGCTGCGGAGGGGAGGCGCGGCCGGAGGCGGGCTCCTGGGCGGCGGGCGGTTGCGGGGAGGAAGGGACCGGGCTCGGGCCGGCGACGAGGGGAACGGGAGGAGGAGAGGAGGAAGAGGAGGCGCCGGCGGGAGGGGAGGAAGAAGGGCGGGGCGCGGAGGCGAGCGAGGCCGGGCTCGGCCGGAGGAAGGAGCGAGCAGAGCGCCGGAGGGGAGGAAGAGGGGAGGGTCGACGGCGGCGCTGGATAGGGAGGCCGGCGAGGTCCGGCGGGTGGGGAGAGAGGCGAGAGGCGCGCACGCGAGGAGAGGAGGGCGTCGGGGATTGGGTGCGGAACGCGGAGGAGGGAAGAGGAGCGGGACAGGCGGCAGGTGGGTGGGGCCAGGGGAATCCCGAGGCTGGGGGAACGCGCTTCAGGTGGGGGTGGGACGCACGCTGCGCGCTGGCGTGTGTGCGTGGTGGGGCCCAGGGCGGTGTGGTGTTGCGTGTGTGTGGGTTTGGGGTGAGAGGGAGGCTGCGGTTGAGAGGGGTGGGTGGTGAGGTGGCAGAGCTTGGTTGGCTGGGGGTTGGGGGCAGGGTGATGTGGCGACCAGGGATAGGAGGGGGTGAGGTGGAGGGGGGGCTAGGTAGGATTGGGGTAGGTTATTTGGTAGCTTAGTTTTTCGGGTGTTCTGGGTAGGTAGGGTTTTAGGGTTAAACCGGTTTTGTATTGGGGGTGGCCGACTGGGTAGGATCGGCCTGGTTCGGCTGCCCCCTAAAATAATTAAACATGTTATTTATTTTAAACGCACCGTTTGCAAACCGATAGCAGACAAACAAAATAATCCGGAGACCCGGGTTTAAGTTGAATTAAAGACGGGGTATTTAGAAAACAAAAATAGGTTTTTCTGAAAATAGTTTTATGCAAGCAAATGCAAGATGATGACGATGCTCAAATGCAATGAGGCATGACGACATGAGCATGCGGTCACGATGATGCAATGCACAAAAACACAGCGATTTTCTAGTAGTGGTTTTTGCGGGATGCCACAATTCGACACCACTAACAATGGATCTCGCCCTCGAGATCCGCCTCATGGTACCGGAAAGAAGGTCGGCGATCTGCATCTTCTCGCTTCGTGTAGATCCTCGCGACACCACTAACAAGAGGTCGTTGTTCACGTCCGTCAAGAGAGCACTCCGGATAAACAACGGACGAAGTTAAAGGTAAGGCCACCTCTAACTTTCATGGAAGGAGTAAGAGTTGCATCGATCCACCATTCATTATACAAAAGCAAATGATAAGAGTAGTGGTATGGTCGCGACTCCATCCCGCACTCAAAGCATTACTATGTACCGGAATAGACAGATTATGCAACCAACCCTCAGGATTTAGACTGAAGATCTCGACAAACAAGGTTCAGGAACAAAGGGGTGATGCAGACTCTGCATCGGATCTAGCGTGGATGATGTCGTCGCGTCGGAGAACACCGGAAGGCACAAACAAGGAACAAAGAATGGTACCACAGTAGACGGATTCCTCAGGCAGCTTGAACACCGGATGGTAGAACACCGTTATCTAAGGAGGAAGCGAAACCCTGAAGGTACGACGGAACCCAACCACGAGAAATCCTGGACTCGAAGAGAGATAAGAGGTGGATTCAAAACGCGTAGAGGTAAGAGGGGAATAGCAGAGGGGTAAGGAGTAAAATCAGACCTAATCAGAACTATCCAACCGATTTTTCGAAAATAGTTTTGACACTCTACCTCGGCCGTTAGCTAGGTTATCCTACAGGCTGGACTTGTGGGGTATCGCAACTGCTGAGCTCTGATACCACTCTGAAACACCCTCAGAATCGGCCCTATGCAAGTTTTAGCGAAACCCGCCAAACCCGCATAGAACGATTCAAAGGTGCCCACCTGTCACTTTCGTGCGGGTGGAAAACGAAGTAATAACATTACACAACAGTCCTCGATGGGACCCACAGAACAGATATATATATACAACAGCGACTCAATGAGTCAAGAATACAGATATAATATACGAAGATCCAAATCACCTTGAAAATGATAGAGCGTCCGACTACGGACAAGATGCAAATGGGGCTAAGAGCCCTGAAGTATAACCAATGGCGTCCATAACCCTGCCCAGGCCAAGCCGGAAGGGTAACCCTGCTAACGACGTCGATCTCAAAACCTGCTCAAACAAAAGGGGTGCCGACAAAGGGCAAAGGAAAAAGAGGAGCGTCAGTACTGAGGCCAGTACACGACGAGACTAGAATTCGGCGGTCCTCGCCTACAGAGGTATGGTGGACTGAAGCGGCAGCGCAGCATGCACTAAACAACCTATAGAGACTCGATACAACTGTCGGCTATCAGAGAGGGATAAGAAAGACCTATCCGGAACCAACCTGATACTAACACCAAACAATCCCATCCTGGTATTCCCCCTCGAGACCAAACGAGGAAGTCAACCGAGGAACTCACACAGTTGGCAGTTTTACTTATTCCGTTATCGTTGCAGCAATTACTAGTCAGGTGTAGATAATCGTCCTGATAAAATAAACAGTGGGCCGTTTTAGTTAACCATTCCGTTGTAATTGCGACACTTACTAGTCAGATACAATTAGCATGAGATATCCCAAACCCAGCAGTTGTTGGTACTTATATTTATCCATTCCGTTGTAGTGAAGCTAATTACTAGTCATATCGGATACAAGTCAATTTATAACAGTAAACTTTAGTTATAGTTGTCTATGATCAAGCACTGTGCTCCAAGTCGTCCATAACCGCGGACACGGTTTCTCGAAAAGATTTAACCCTGCAGGGGTGCACCAAAGTTTCCACAAGCACTTCGACCCTTTTTGCCAGATCAGTTAACATACACCCATCGGTATGTCGGCGGGGCCTAAGTCATGACGTTTCCAGACCCAAAGCAAGCACGGGGGGCCACCCCACTAAGTACACCCGCAACAAAGTCGGCCGGTCTCCGAGACGGACTCAGGGTTTGGGTAGACGGCTGTGAACGACTGGGGACCCAAAACTGGGCTTGTCGACACCGCGAAAACGTGTCCCGATCCTAAACAGTACAGTGTGCTATCCATCGCACAATTTAAATAAAGCGGTAAAGCATGGCATAAGTACAGAATAGTAATAAAGCCCCAAACTACTTTGTGGCCCCCAGTACAATACTTTGAAATCAGGTACTAATCGATGGGGGGCCCATATCTCCCCACCTGTGGTTAGCGCGCTCGATCTCGGAACAGGTGTCAAGAACTCGGGGTCCTACGGGACACAAGTGGACGGTTAACAACCAAATAAGATCTATTGCCCACCTGTGCCTCTGCTTACCTACTTCAATTTTAGTTGTTAAACAATAATTAAAGTAAAAGATAATTAAAGCCATGATCATCTCCAACATTAAGCATGCGGCAGTACTCCAACAACTGTGGTACTTGACGACACGCAACAGCACTCGAGCAAGCGACTACGACGCGCAAGTCCAACTATCGACCAAACAACAGGTAATAGGATGTGTCCAAGGCAATATAAGGCTGCAAGGGATACCACGGGTACGAAAACTAGAGCATCGCAACACAGATAGCAATAGATCAACAGGAGGGAATAAATACTATAAAACAAGATAGGTAGAAAGGGGGAGATGCTCGCCTGAAAACATTGCCGAAGGTTCAACCGAAGATCGGGTCGGCACTCGCATCAACTCAACGGCCTTATCCGCGAAGAAGCAAAACGCTAGAATAAACACCGGATGCACTATTTAATACTACGGCAAAAGATCGGGCATGATGCATGTATGATGTATGACATGGCAAAGGTGCGATGCAATTGGGCAATATTAAGTGGAACCGGGGTCCCGACAATTAATTAGGTGGTTCATGTTGTTTAGCTACCCTGCAATTTAAATGTTGTCTTAACATGGCAAAATAAGTTACCGGTTCGCTACACAAATTTAAATGAGGCCACTATAAGACTAGATTTGCCCGCATATGGGCCCCATATTTAATTATAAGGTGAATCGGCATAAGGCCCCCAAACCACACAATTATGCATGCGAGTATGACAATTTAAAATGCAATAAATTATATAGATGGCATTTATAAAAGTAGGGGCTCGGATCAGGGTCACACATTAGGGTTCGACGATCTTGGGGTTCGAGGGTTTCGGGGTTCGGCCTCAGGGTCCAGGGTTCGACGGAAACGGTCTCGGATAACGGAGTAGATCTGGCGTTCCGGGAAGAAGTACTTGGCGGTCTTCGGCTCCACCCAAGTCGGTGCCGATCTTGTCGTCGCGAAGGCCTTGTCGGGTCCGCGCCATCGAGTCGGTCTGGGCATTCGGGCGAGGAACTTGGCGTATCCGCGTCGGCGACCTTGGCGTTCTTCAGGTTCGGGTCCTGGCGCTTCGGATCGGTCTTCAAGGTCTCGTCCACCGGATCCTTGAAGGAGAACTTGTCGGTCCCAGGTTCCTTGTTGGCATTCTCGGTGTCCCGCGGTGAAGTGCTTGTCGTTTTTGTGGCGCGCTTGGCGGTCATCGGGTTCGGCGCCGATGGTCGTTGGCGAACTTGGGGTGCATCAGGACGGGCCATAGGGAACACAAGCAGATCCCCATGGCACCCTTACACGAGCACACACAGACGCACGCACGTACATCGAGCGAGGGGCAGGAGGGGCCGGCTTGGGAGGAAGGTGCCGGAACGGCGGCGGTGCACGAGAAGCCGGGCAGCGGCGCAAGGGGAAAGGCCGACGGGGAGGAGCTGCAGACGGAGAGGCGCCAGGGCGGTTGGGGAGGCCGACGCGGGGCTCGGGCAGCAGGGCTCGGCGAGGCGGACGCGGCGGCCGGAGAGGGGACCTGCGCGGGGGCGAGCTCGGTGGAGGGGCGCCGGCGGGGAGGTCGACGAGCGGAGGCGGGAGCGCTGAGGCCGGCGGCGAGGAGGGCCAGAGGAGGGAGAAGGAGGCTGCGGAGGGGAGGCGCGGCCGGAGGCGGGCTCCTGGGCGGTGGGCAGTTGCGGGGAGGAAGGGACCGGGCTCGGGCCGGCGACGAGGGGAACGGGAGGAGGAGAGGAGGAAGAGGAGGCGCCGGCGGGAGGGGAGGAAGAAGGGCGGGGCGCGGAGGCGAGCGAGGCCGGGCTCGGCCGGAGGAAGGAGCGAGCAGAGCGCCGGAGGGGAGGAAGAGGGGAGGGTCGACGGCGGCGCTGGATAGGGAGGCCGGCGAGGTCCGACGGGTGGGGAGAGAGGCGAGAGGCGCGCACGCGAGGAGAGGAGGGCGTCGGGGATTGGGTGCGGAACGCGGAGGAGGGAAGAGGAGCGGGACAGGCGGCAGGTGGGTGGGGCCAGGGGAATCCCGAGGCTGGGGGAACGCGCTTCAGGTGGGGGTGGGACGCACGCTGCGCGCTGGCGTGTGTGCGTGGTGGGGCCCAGGGCGGTGTGGTGTTGCGTGTGTGTGGGTTTGGGGTGAGAGGGAGGCTGCCGTTGAGAGGGGTGGGTGGTGAGGTGGCAGAGCTTGGTTGGCTGGGGGTTGGGGGCAGGGTGATGTGGCGACCAGGGATAGGAGGGGGTGAGGTGGAGGGGGGCTAGGTAGGATTGGGGTAGGTTATTTGGTAGCTTAGTTTTTCGGGTGTTCTGGGTAGGTAGGGTTTTAGGGTTAAACCGGTTTTGTATTGGGGGTGGCCGACTGGGTAGGATCGGCCCGGTTTGGCTGCCCCCTAAAATAATTAAACATGTTATTTATTTTAAACGCACCGTTTGCAAACCGATAGCAGACAAACAAAATAATCCGGAGACCCGGGTTTAAGTTGAATTAAAGACAGGGTATTTAGAAAACAAAAATAGGTTTTTCTGAAAATAGTTTTATGCAAGCAAATGCAAGATGATGACGATGCTCAAATGCAATGAGGCATGACGACATGAGCATGCGGTCACGATGATGCAATGCACAAAAACACAGCGATTTTCTAGTAGTGGTTTTTGCGGGATGCCACAATGGCCTTGGAGGTCGGCTTGGGATTGCCCTTCGTCACCGGCTTGGGTGTAGAGGCCGTTGTGGCCTTCTTCTTCTTCTTCTTCTTCTTCTCCTTCTCCGCTTGCGAATGGGATATCATGGCCTCCGCCGGCTTTTGCGCCCGTGGCCCGCTCAACACTGGCGCAAGGGGCGGCCGACCGAGCTTCCCTGCCATCTTTGTGGCCTTGGAGGTCGTCTTGGCGGCCGCTACCGTCAATCGCGCCACGCCGGTGGTGCCCAACCGTTTCCGCGGCATTAGAGCCGCCGAGGGTGGTCGATTTCGGCGGCGGCGCGTCGGCGGGAAAGTTCGGCAAGCCTGCGGGACCGAGCTCCGGTGACATTCCTGCCGAGGAAGGGTAGAATCCCGGTGCCGATGACGACTTCCGGCAGTTTTAGGCAGAAGGGAAAAATTTAGGAGTCGAGTTGGCGGCCAAACAAATTTAAGAAAAAAGGAGATTATAGGAATCGGTATCCTATATTTGCTCCTCTAACCTTTTTGCGGCTTCGGTTAGAGCCGCCTTCGACGATTAGAGAAGCAAATAAAGAGATGCGGAAGAGAAAGATCTGCCTTCTCTACCATTATAGTACATGCCTTAATAAAAGCACAAAAGACGGGTACCTTTTTCTTGTTTTTCAAACGACGAGAAAGAAAATTCTGAACCGTGTGTCGGTGCACTCGTGCACAGCAGGATCAGGATGAGGATCGCAATCGGATTATTGGAAGGCGATCTTCTCCTCTAGCAGATCTCGTCTCAAGTGGGGGCGAAAACTATAGGGACCGGCCACGCGTGTCATCGAAAAGGAAAAGAGCCTCGTGCGCAAAATCAACGGGAACCGGGGAGGAGAGGGGGCCCCGGGTGTGAAAGTCGCAAAGTTCGTGCGGGTGTGAAAGCAAATGGCGGCTGCAGCCGGCTACACGCCAATCCTTCTCCTGTGTGAGCCACTGTCCGATCGAGCCTACTGCTACTCATCGCTCGTCTCTCTGCTGCACCATCCTCGAGTTAAATGGGGATCCTACTACTGTCTATGATTTTCTACTGACAGATGGACAAGACTGTGCCGACATTCCAAACATTACTCCATCTGTTTACGGACAGTCGGCAAGGGCAATGGTTAACTTAGGCCACGGGCCCCGCATTTCAGTCTAAATAGGTCCGTTTGCGGTGGTGGAAGATAGGCCGTCTGGGCTCAGCCCGGTTGGGATGGCCTATACCCCGAACGGCCACTCACACGTAAAAAAGTGCAGAAAAAAAAGACGAGGATAAAAATAATTAAACATATTATATAATTAGGTCTGGTCCTAGATCTCCCGGTCATAAAATATACATAAAAAAGAAAAATCCCCAATAATATGGGGTGCCTTGGCATGGAAGGGAGGCGAGGCAGCGGGCGTTGGTGCTGGCCGGCCGGAGACCTGGTCCTGCGGCTGCGCCGCCTACTCTCGTCGTCATCGGCGAGGTTGATGAAGACCTGCGGCGGCGGCCACGCGCCAGCCTGGGCCAGAGCAGGAGGCGGAGGCGGTGTCGGGAGTGAGGGCGGCATCTGGGCCTGCGCGGCCACCCATGAATTGTGCAGTGCCTGGACGGTGTCGTCCCACCTCTTCTCCTTCTCCAGCTGGGAGGCGAGGATGGCGGCCCAGAGCTCCTCCTCCTCTGTCATCGGCCGGCGCTGCCGCTCCGGCCCATCCCCCTCCATCTTGATCGCAACTAGCCTGGGCGGCTCCGGGTCCTCCTCAGGCTACGGCCAAGGCCACACCTCGGACGCGACGGTGCCCGCGCCACGGTAGCGCGACCAGTCCGAGACACCGGGCTGCAGCGGTGGGAAGTGGAGGCCACTGTCGTCATCGTCCTCCACGCTAGAGTCCTCCTAGGACCCCTCCCAGTAGTCCTCATCGGCGTCATCGAGGTTCTCGAGGTGGGCCTCGATGGCTTCGCACCGGGCCACGTGCTCCACCTCGAACCACCGGTCCTAGACCGGGGAGTCGATGGCGTACACTGGATCCCGTCACAGATCTGGCGGGAGGAAGGCCCGGCGCCGGCAGATCTCGCGGCGGCGCGTAGGGATCGAGGTAGGGATGGCCGACACCGGCACGGGGGCGCCGTTGAAGGTGCCATCCCGCCACGACAGAGCATGCGTCGCTCGGAGCGTGGGCGCGGCGGCGGGTTGCGGAAGAAGGAGGAGCTGCACCGAGGCGGCGAGCGGGAGACGGAATGGCAGCCACAGCCGCCGCCGCTGGAGGAGCCGGCCTCGTGGTTGTTCCAGCCGTGCCGGAACCAGGTCTTCCAGCTGTCCTTCGTCATCGCGGCCGGCGAGGGGCGGCGAGAAGGAGCTTGTCGTTGGGGAGGGGCGGGGCTAGGGTTTTGAGGTTTGGAAGTGGGGACTGGAGTGGAGTGGGAGTGGATGTGGATGAGAATGATGCGGTCCTATTAAAAAGGACGTGGCCCCTCTCTCTCTGACACCGCCAGGTGAGACCCGAGAAAGACTCTAGTGGACCGTCGTGGACGAGGCCGGCGTCCAAACCCTGCAAAGCGGCCGCAGGTTTTGCCCCGATTTGCGTCAAATCAGACATGTCGCGCTGTCCGATTCGTTTGCGAGGGCAGTTGATCTTGGGCTCGATCCGGGAGGACGCGATGGCCGTTGGGACGGCCTTATCCGATTGTCTGCTTGACTGCTTATGTCTGAATCTTGATAGCCTGTTCAGAACCGATTTGGTGGAAGAAGTTGCCCTCGTGTGAACTGGACAGTAAAATCTCAGTCCCAATATATATTGACTATGACCGGCGCACCATGCATGCATGCCGGTCCAAATAAGCATCCCTGGTGGGGAACCAATGTGGAAAAACAATGTCCTCGAGTTGGCCAGATGATAATGGGAAGCACATGCCCCATCAATATCATGAGTAGTAGGTCTCACAGACGTATCCATCCATCCATATCATTCTTCTTGCTGCTCACTTCCTTCACCACACTCTCTGCTCTCTTAGCAGCTTCAGGAAGCAACACTCTCTGCCTTCACGAGAGTGGGTAGAGACCTGTTGCTTCTAGTTGAAGTGCTGATCAAGATCTTATTACTGACGAGGAATGTCGTCGATGGCTTCTACCCGCCAGCCTCCTCCGATGACGGCCCCGCCGGAGCTGTCCTCGTCCTCGGGAAGGAGCGCGACGGAGGCGAGGTCCCTCAAGGTCCACAGCGAGGCCGAGAGGCGGCGCAGGGAGAGGATCAATGGTCACCTGGCTACGCTCAGGAGAATGGTCCCTGACGCTAACCAGGTTTGCAAATTGCAATGCACCAACAGAGCAACTCCGCTCGTCTCCTATCATTCTTCTTGTCATATCAGTTCTCGTCCATACAGAAATTTGCCCCAACCCAAAAAAGATACTTCCTTCCTCCGGTCCATATTAATTGATTCAAATTTGTTTAGATTTGAATGAATCTAGACATATTTAGTATATAGATTCATCTAAATTTTAACAAATCAAAATCAATTAATATGGATCGGAGAGAGTAAGTAAGTAGCTACTCTACTAAATCTTAATCTTATGTGCAGATGGACAAGGCCACTTTGTTAGGCAGCGTGGTGGACCAAGTGAGGCACCTCAAGAGGAAAGCGACCGAAACCACCACGCAGGCGCCGACGCCCATCCCTCCGGAGGCCAACGAGATCACGGTCCGATGCTACACTGCTGCCGGCGACGACAGGACCACGCACATTCGCGCCACCGTCAGCTGCGACGATCGGCCGGGCCTGTTCGCGGGCCTCGCCGGAGCCTTCCGCGGCCTCAGCCTGAGGGCGCTCAGGGCGGAGCTGGCCTCTCTAGGAGGCAGGGCGCACCACGTGTTCCTGCTCTGCAAGGAGGACGGCGATGTCGGTGCTGGACCGATGGCCTTGGAGGGGGCGGTCTGGCAGGCGTTGGCCGAGGTTGCGTTCCCGGAGATGGGGTTCGGGGGTAACTCCTGGAGCAAGAGGCAGAGGATTATGTACTCCGTGTAGGAGGCTTTTTCTTCAGTGTAAATTGTTTCCTGATGGAAGGAAAAAAAAAAGCAATCCTTAGAGCAGATCCTAGATGAATAAAATGACTTAACATCCTTATAAACTGTCACTGCCCTCTAAAACGGTCAAAACGTAACTCCAGCAGAGCTCCCAAACCCCTCTATATGCGATCCTGAAAACACCAACCTCACCTCTTCGATTGATGTTGGATTGCCCCCAAGTGTAGAAATAGTTGTCAAACCTCTCAATGTGACAGTATAAAGTATCAAACATACATGAGTAGAAGATAAAACTTTATTCTCTCAAGTTATATATGTCACTTATATAACCTTCTCTGCACTTGAACAAAACAATGTTACAACAACAAATTGCGACAGGTAAAGTACAGTAACAGGAAAAGTAAAGCGTAATTTAGAGCAACATCAGAAGTAAAGCAAGGGTTATTTTTATGTTTCAAGGATTCACTTGATCTTCCTCTCCAATAAACATAGTGGTATAAAACAGAGCACAATTATGAGTGGTTATTTAGCTATACACAAGCCTCGTGTTATAAAGTGTAACATTCTTATGGGTAACATGTCCTAATATTAAGACATACTCAGAATCCTAAGCATGTAATGGTAATACTCCCTAAGTGAGGGTAGAACTAAACAACACATAGATTTAAGTAATAAAACAGAGTATTGTATTACTTTTATAACTTGGAAGTTGAGAACTACAGTATCCTTAAATGCATCACCCGGCAGAGGTCGAAAGCAACAAGTACTTCGTTCTCTCTTTACCCCTAGTACTCCGTTCTATCTTTACCTCTAGATGCACGGCAACATATTATGTGTTTTCTATTTCTATCACTTAGCATGCAACCCTCTTGTACCACTCCATCTAACATAGACTATACTCTACTGCAAGGATTTTAGGACAAAATAATTGCATGAAATAATTATAGTGTAAAGCCATAAATAGATGCAACCATATACATAGGCAATTACATCCCTAGTGATTGATCTCAAGGCCAGGAACATGAGAAAACAAGAAAATTATTAAGACAAAAAGGTCCAACAACTTCCGTGGGTTTTGAGCTCCCATATTTCCCTATATCACGCATCTAAGAATTTGGGTCATGAATTCTGTCAACTCTGGCCAACCCTCGTTGCTTCAACAATCTATAGTGCAATCATATCATATATATGCAAATAGAACGAGAGCATGGCATGCATCTATAAAGTATCTCAAGTTATAACGTAGGAACAAGTGCACGAGATAAATAATCTCATAAACAAAGACCCACCATTGATATTACATAAATAATGTCATATTCATGTATGCAACTCAAGGGACTAAGATATCGATAACACATACGAAAGTGCATTAGCGCCTCCTAGTGGGTTTTGGATGATAGATGACAACACTAATTCAAGGACTGACTATTTTATCTAGTGTTTGCAAACACACAATCCCAGAATGATTGGTGGTCCATGAAAATAAAACCATCCAAAGATATCTAGCAACATATGCCAACAAGATCGATATATCAGGCATGCCAAACTATCCAAATAGGTCATCCTAAGACATCACTCACTTGAAGTACTCAATATGCATATATTTTCATGAAGAAAATCATGACATGTTGAGACACTACTAGGTAATGGCTTAGCAGTGACGGGCCAATAATTAGCAAGTTGATGAAGAACATGAGGTGCATCAAGATGTTGACGTGCAATAAATGCAACAAGTGAAGGGAGAATTTGATAAGAAGAAAGTTGATGAAGAATATGAGGTGCCGAAAGATAATGAAGGGCAGGATTTGCAGGAAGGGATGATAAATAAGCAGAAACAAAAGAGGAAGAGGAAGTGGAAAAAATAAGGGAGATGAACTAGAATATGAATAAGTTGTTGGAGGTGATTGAGGATGTTCTTGAAGATATTTCTACTATCACCATGAAAAGGAACAAATTCTTTCCTATTTCATCACCACGAGTACACTCACACCTGTGCCGCTGATGAGTCCAAAATTAAAGCATATTTATCTTTTGTTTTTGTATATATAGAGTATGGATCTTTGTATTTCACTGCGTTTGCGCACACCTTTTTGTCTTTATTTCAACAGGACCCTAGATCATTAAGTCTATTATGAACATATCAATTAGAGCTGTCATATTATACCATAATATGATATTTTTAAGTGATAAAAGTCATTTTATGGATTTACCTTTGCTCCTGAGAAAATACCAAACGAGTAGAGGCAACCAGTGCCGATACCGACTCGTGGTACGGGCGGAGCCCGCCTATACCGTTCGCCCGTACTAGGTGCCATCGGGATCGACTCATCAAATACTTTCTCCTGGCGAAGACAGCAGGGAGAACCGACATTCACAGCCACTAGAAACCACGAAAAACCACATCTGAAAGGGATTTGAAGCAGGAACTTGGCTGGGGAGAAATCCCTGCTGATCCACGGATCATTGGAGGACAACGCATCAGCCCCTTCATCATCAACTGCTGCATCTACATCACTACCATTATCTCCATCCTTTATCCATTAGATCTTGTTGTAATTCCAAATTCAATTGTGGTTTGCACTAGATCTATTTCAGTACTTTCATCCATCCATTTGATTATGATGATGTTTTTGATTGCTTCCATGTGTGAGTACTTCCTTTGTTCTTGGGGAGATGGAGAAACCCTACCACTATTATGAATTTGCATTAAAGATGATATATTCTTGTGTCCATATGACTTGTCGGTCTATGATTGATTTATGATTTGTGTTTCATCTCTCTCTTTAGATGGTATGTGAAAGTCGACCACATACCATTTGCCCTCGGGACTAAAGGGAGGGAGAAATCCTTTGGACGTGTTTTGGGATCGTACCCAGAATGGCCCCGTGACAGATTGGCGCTGGCTCGTGAACTATGCAGTTAAAGGAGGAATAAAGAGGAACTCCCTAAGCTAATTACGATATACATGGGGAAACCCTTAATTGCGGTGGTCTGTATGAGTGACTACTCTCATGCATCGTAGTGGTTATTTAGATGTGACCTTAATCTTGGCTCAACAAAGTGGTTTCCTACGAGTCTTGTAGTGAACATCTTATTATGGAACTCTCTTCACACATTTAATGATACAAGAAGTATGTTATCTTAAATTATTAATAATGATAACACCGTGCTAGAGGAGTATCCTACATCCCCGAGAACGTTTTAGCCCTATTGAATTCCACCACACTTTCATACAATCATGTTACTTGCTTTCTTTTAATTGTTTTAATTACTTTTCTGCACACAACCAAAAACCTTTCAAACACTCTTTACTTGAGATAAAAGGCAACTTACAAGTATCATTTGGTAGATAGTGACAAGGGGCATTAAGACCTTTACCAATAGCTCTCTATGGGTTCGATATCTTTATTTTGAAACTAGCTACAATTGATCTGTGCACTTGCAATCATCAACTTCCTACAATGCCATATGGGATGTCTGACCGCGAGACCCGCATGCGGCTAGAGGCTATGACGGCCCATCGGCTGTCCTCGGGCCCTATAACCGTGAGAAACCATGACCATCATGGACATAGGCCGCCACGTCGTGTCTCGGCAGGCCCAATTACCACGAGAAACTATGACCGACATGGGCTCACGTCGGCTCTCAGCGGGGCCCACCACCTGGCGGGTGTGGAGGCGTGTGGCACCAGGAATGCCTCTCAAAGAGCACGGTCATGCCCGCGTGCGCTGACGGCAGACACAGGGTGTGCGTTGTGCACCGTTTGGTGAAGTGGGTATGATGTCACACACGACATCTACCCATGGTAGGGAATCTTTGGGCATCCATCCAATGGCCCGTAGCAGGCCCTGCCTCCCAGAAGAGTAGGCTCCGTTGCGATTACGCCACATGTTATTTTGGGCATCCATCCAATGGCCCAAAAGAATCAGAATGATGTGGATGTAGGGGTTCGTGGCATGAAAAACAAAAATTTTCTATCGCATACAAACAAACAAGCCAAGATCTATCTACTAGATTGTAGCAACGAGTCGATAGAATAACTCACCCTCGAAGATTCCAAAGTGTTTAACGAGAGCAGATTCTCATGGGTGATGTAGTCATACTCTTGCCGATCTCAAGATCGCGTAGACGATCCTTCCGGCGCTGCGTTTCGGCAGCGCTTCCGCAGTCGGTCACACGTTCGGTACTCGACGAAGACCTTCCTCTCCCTTGTTCCAGCAGGTAGCGGAGGTTGTAGCACTTTCCTCGTGATTCCGGCAGCACGACGGCGTGGTACCGGAAGTAGAGGGGAGATCTCGCAGGGCTTCGCCTTAAGCCGGAGCGAGTATGGTGGACTATGAGAGAGGCCTCGGTGATCTAGGGTTTAGACACACCAAGGAGGAGAGGCTAGGCCAAGGGGATGCCCCAACTCGGCGGCTAGGGTTTTGCCCTAGGCGGCAGCGACAGCAGGAGGTGGCGGCGCCGGTGGCTTGGGGCTAGGGTTTGCAGGGTGCAAGGTGTGTGCTTGGAGGGGTAGCCCTACCCCTCCTTATATAGGTGGAGGGGGCCGGCCAAGGGGAGGGGAGTCCCTCCCCAACTCGGCTTCCAAGGACGGCGGTGGAGGGAGAGGGACTTCCTTCCCAAGTAGGTTTCCTACTCTCCCTCCACCAAGCAAAATAGCCGTTTGACTTTTCAAATTGGCGTTTGACTTTTCAAACTAGGATTTGATTTATCCCTTTATTTTGATCAGCGATGACACCTAGTACATGATGGAACCATTCCAACTTGTTATGACACATTCATGTACCCTTCCCCTCCGGAGTGCCGGACATTCCGGAACCTTCTAGAACATTCCCGATGAAAACACCGGAACGATTCTCCAACCCCGAAACAGGAATTTCCTTACATGAATCTTATTCTCCGGACCATTCCGGATCTCCTCGTGATATCCCGGATCCCATCCGAGACTCCAAACAACATTCGGTCTCTTACTCATCATTCCATAACTACTCAACAACGTCGAATCCTTAAGTGTGTCTCCCTACGGTTCGTGAATTATGCGGACATGATCGAGACACTTCTCCGAACAATAACCAATAGAGGAATCTAGAAATTCATATGGCTCCCACATATTTCTATGATTACTTTGCGATCGAATGAACCACTTACATACGATACCAATTTCCCTTTGTCTCACGATAGTTTACTTATCCGAGGTTTTGATCGTCGGTATCTCTGCATACCTAGTTCAACCTCGTTACTGATAAGTACTCTTTTCTCGTTCCCGTGATATGTGATACCTTGTGAGCCAGTCACATGCTTGCAAGCCAGTTGGATGACATTCCACCGAGAGGGCCTAGAGTATATCTATCCGTCATATGGATGGACAAATCCCATTCTTGATCCATGTGTCTCCACCAATACTTTCCGAACACTCAATGCCACCTTTATAGCCACCCAGTTACGGTGTGGTGTTTGATGTCATCAAAGCATCCTTCCGGTGATGGTGATAAGCATGATCTCATGGTCGAAGGAATTAGGTTACTATGTATCAGAAAGCATATAGTAATTGAACTATTAAAATGACTTGATCTTTATGCTACGCTTATCTATAGGAGTATGTCCATCATATCATTCTCCTAACGATATGATCTTGTTGTTAATAACATCTCAATGTTCATGATAGGGAAACCACAATCATTTATTAACCAACAAGCTAGTATTATGTAGAGGCTTTACTAGGGACTTCAATTTAAGTTTACAAATCACACAAGTATTAATGTTTCCTTGTTAATACTATTATAGCATGAATGTAAACATTTATCATAAACACAAAGATATAATAATAACTTCATTTATTATTGCCTCTAGGGCATATCTTCAACAGTCTCCCACTTGCACTAGAGTCATCTAATCTAGATTACATGGTAATATACCGAACACCCATGGCAGTTTGGTGTTGGTCATGTTTTGCCCTCGAGAGAGGTTTAGTCATCGGATCCGACACATTCAGATCTGTGTGTAATTTGCAAATATTTATGTCACCATCTTGGACATGTTCACGAATAGCGTGAAGACGTAGCTTGATGTGCTTCAGCTTCTTGTGTGACCTTGGTTCTTGCGCATTGGCTATGGCGCCCATGTTATCACAGTAGATAAACATTGGGTCCAGCGCACTTGGAACCACACCGAGCTATGTAATGAACTCTTTCATCCATATCGCTTCTTGTGAAGCCTCCGAAGCAGCCATGTATTCCGATTCAGTTGAAGATCTCGCCACAACGCTTTGCTTTGCACTCCTCCAGCTAACTGCTGCACCATTCAAAGTAAATACGTATCCAGATTGTGATTTAGAATCATCCAGATCGGTGTTCCAACTAGCATCGGTGTAACCATTAACAACGAGCTGTTCATCACCTCCATAAGAAAGAACCATATCCTTAGTTCTTCTCAAGTACTTATGTAACATCCCTAAAATCATGATTTCAAAGATTTCATATCATCCATGCATGCATGTAGTTTTGAGATCAATTTCAAACCAAATTCAAGAAAACAGAAGCATATAGTGCTATCATTTTATGTGAGCAAACTTAAATCAAATGGCCATCCCCATTTGAGAGATTGAATGTTTTAAACCATGATTGTCTGTTTTCCTTGTTGATTGGTTGAGTGTGGAGTTAGAACAAAATTACACAAAATAAAAATGGTTTCAAAACCACTTTCAAACATTTGCAAACCAAGTGCTATGTCACTGTTATTTTGTCTTTCCAAAAATGATCAAGCCAATTCAAAATGACCACATGGTTTTAAGCCAAGTTTTGTGACTGTTTTACACTGCAAAAATCCATAAAAGATTTGAATTCAAATAGAGTTTGAATTCATTTGAAAATTCAATCCAGAAAATCAAATCAGAAATAGAAAAGGATTAAAGAAAAAGAAAAGGGCCGGCGCCAGACTTTGGGCCCAACAGTGAAACCAGCCCAGCTAGCCCACCCGGGTCCCCCTCTCTCTCTCGCACGCGCATACGCACCCACGGAGACACTGACGCTCGGACCCCACTCCCTCTCTGCTCCATTCGCTGACAAGGAGGGCCCCGTCCACGTCGTCATCGTCTTCCCCAAATTTCCGCGCACGAACACCGCCGCTGGCCGTTGCTGCGTTGATTTCGCGGTGTAATTGGCATTGAATCACTGAGCGTTTCTTTTCGAGCCTCTGCCTACTTAAGCCCCTCCCTCTCGCGGCCATTTCCCCTCACCCAATTTCCTCTCCATGCCACCAGGCTGCTCGCAACTCGCTCGACGCTGCCGTTGTTCCGACGATCTCCGGCAGCAAATTCCGGTGAGTCCCGACCGCCCCTGTGCCTCTGGTTCAAACGAATGTGCCCAGCATGATCTCGTGCATCTTCTGACACCCTTTGCTTGCCTGCTCGTGACCCAGGACGCCGTCCCCGTTCGTGCCCGCAACCGACCGAGCCGCCACTCAACTCCGGCGACCGATTATGGTAAGAGCGCGCCCCTTGATCTCTCTCGCATACTAGGTTGATCGCCACCGTATTGCGCATCTCCTAAACCACTTGGTTCGTGATAGGACGACGTGGAACCTCGGCAACAACTTCGACAGCAACTACCCGACGCCGTGCACAACTCCGACGAGCTCCCCCAGCCTCTACAACGTGCCTCTTGACCAGCCGACACCACCTTGAGCATCAACAACCCTCTGCGATTCCGGTAAGCCCCTTCTCCCTCTCGCGCGCGACCTAGAACGTCAGCTCCGCCACTGACAGACGCGCCGCCGCCTGTCGCCGCCGCTAGCGCCGCCACTAGATGGTCAGGCTGCTCAGGAGCGTTGGATCCAGATCGTGCGGATAGGATAGAACGCGAGAGAAGCGGTAAGATTAGATCTGAGCCGCACGATTAAGTTAGATCTAGCGGCTCAGAAGCGTGATCCGACGCGAAACGGTACGCGCCAATGAGAGCGTGACGCGTGGCTAGGGTTCGTTTTAAAAACAGAATTTGAATCAGATTTGTATCCAAATTTGATTTAGCTATAACTTTTGATTCCCACGTTAGATTTTGGAAAATTTTATACCGTTGGAATCAGGAAAACAAGCCCTTTCTGTTCATGCAATGTGTTTAGTGTTTAGCTTCTGTTAACATGATTTTAATTGCAGAAACTTGTTTAGGACTATTTTGAGTTTATGAATTGTTTAGGAAATTGTTTTAGTGTTAAATAAAATTTGGTTTGGCAAAGTTTGGACTTGTTTAGAATTCAGTACTATGCACTTGCTTGGTTGAACTTTAAAAATCATCACTTAGCATCTTGCATGCATGCATATATATTTTTGATTGAATATGTCTTGTATGTGATTGTGGCTATATTCTTTGTGTAGACTTTGGTGCTAGTGATTGTGATTGTGAAGAGTGCTACTCTCCCAACTACCAAGGCAAGTGGTACTTCATGAATATTTCCATACCTATATTTTATACTAGGCATTAGAAATATTTTGCTAAGTCTTGCATGTTATTATTTTGCCTAATGCCATGTTGGGAAATCCTAAGTAGTTGTAGAATTGCTAGGAAATTTCTAAGTTAAGTACTATCTATGCCATGCTTAGCCTAGCTAGTAGCAAACAAGGGTTGGTAAAATATACATGCTATGGTGAAAATATTTCTAAGTCCTTTGGACTTATGTTTTTCTTAATAAAACAACTAAGTCAATGAATCACCTGGGTGGAAAGGGACTTGATTGGTGGTTTTGGTTGAGTGGTTACACAAGGCCCATGGCTATGGTTTACCTTGTGTATCTCACTTGTGGAAAGCCACCCAGGAACAAAGGGATTTTAGAGGCCAAGTGTTGAGAAGCTTCTAGTGCAGCCACTTGGCAATATGGGCTCTACCTGGATCACATAAGTTGCTAGAACTTAGCCATTTGGACAGTTGGTGGTAGTGGGAATGATAGGTTGGAGCGCGTCCATTTGGTCTAAGGAAAGGCTTCTGAAAGGTCCTGTCTTGGGAAACCAAGTCTGTCACATCCCAAGATTTTCCAAATCTTGTAATGTGAAAATAAATGAATAAAATAAAACTTTGTTTGATTTTCAAGGCCAGAAGAAACTTTTTGAATCCAATTGGAAAATTTCAAAACCTATTTGGATCAAATGAAATCCTAAAGGGATTTAAAAAGTTAAATAAACAATAAACTTCAAAATATTTAGACTACTATTTTGGATCTTTTAAATAAAAGGTTTTGGCTTTCAAAAGAAAAAGTGGATTTATAAATAAAGATTACTTTATAAAGCCAAATTAAACCTTGGCCAAGCTTTTGAATTAAAACATTTTGTTTTGAATAAAAATAGCAAAGGTTTATTTAAAATAAAATAATAAGGATTTAATATCCAATTTTTTATTTAAATAAAAGGTTTTTACCATTTTAATTAAAACCTCAAAACCTATTAAATTATTTTAAATAAGTTTTCCAAGTATTTTATATTCTCAAATAAAACCTACTGAAGTGTTTTGGTTTTATTTTAGATTTCAAAATGAAGATTCAATAAAACAAATCCTATTTGAATTAAATGAATAAGGTCTATTCATTTAATTGTTATTGGACCCTAAAATAAAATGTTATTTTATTTTAAAACAAGTATTTCAAGTATCTTATATTTTCAAATTAAACCTACTGATTTGGTTTTGAAAATATTTGGATTTCAAATGGAGATTCTATTAAAAAAATCAAACGCTATTTTATTAAATAACTAAAGGTCCATTTTATTTACTTAATAAATGGATCCTAAAAATAAATAAATAATAAAAATATTATTTTATTTTGGGATTTGGTTTATGTTGATAAACAGAACCAAAAACTCATTATAAAGTTTGGTGGAAGTTGTCTTGAATTGTTTGTTTGAATTGTTTGTTGAATGTTGTTTGAAATTTCAAAACAGAAAAATAGAAATAGAAAATGATAAAACATTCAGATAGAAAAAAAATATGAAAACGGACTGGCCCAACTATCCTAGCCCAACTCAGCCCAACCTAGCCCACCTCCCCCTCTCAGCGAGTGAATCGTTTTCCACCACATAAGCAACCCGCTAGGTCACTGACTCGTGGACCCTCGTTTCCCCTTCCTACTCTCGCTGCCAGAGGACCCCACCGCCATATTCCCCTTCTTCCCCACCCGCGGACCACGCCTTCCCCCTCACTGGCTGTTGCAGGCGAATTAAACCCGTTGTAATTTGCGTTAACCACGCCGTTAATCAGCCCCTTGACCAAGCAAGTTAAAGTGCCCCTCTCCCCTCTTTGGTTCCCCTCTGTCGCCCCACCTCGACACGCCCCCAGGCCGCCCCAATTTTTCCCCGAGCGGCTCTGTTCCGACGACACTCCGGTGCCGATTCCGGCGACTCAACACTGCCCCGTGCCTCCCTGAGCACACTAGGAGACTCCCCACCTCCTGACGCATCTGCCTGTGCCCTTCATTCGACTGCGGGCGCCCCAAAGCGTCGACTACGACAAGCTCCCGAACGTCGCCGCGTTTGCCTTCTTCTCCGGCGAAGCCTACTGGTAAGAACAGACCGCCGCTTCCCCTCTCGTTCACGCACACACCTACACCGTGTCCTGCTGCATCTGACCAGACCCTTGTCCTGCCTTAGGGCGATCAGCAGCGTCGCCTCGGCAACAACCAGAGCCGCCAGACGCCGTTGCAAACTCCAGCGAAAAATTGCAGCAGACCCCGAGCGCCCCTTGTCAAGCCCACAGTACCTTGAGCATCACCACAGCCCTGCGAATCTGGTGAGCACCTTCCCCTCCTCCCTCGTTTCCTGTTTTGCCAGCGCCGCCACTATCTGACCGTCGCCGCCGCTAGCCACCGCCGGCGCCGCTCGCAAATGGTCGAGCACGCTAGCACCGTAGGATCTTGATCCGACGCTCCCGATAGATCACTTAACCGCGAAGGGGTATGCCTTCTGGACCGCACGATTTGACTAGATCCAACGCACTGCAGCGCGTGATCCACCCGAACCGGTACCGTCCAATCCAATCGTGACGCGTGGCCAGGTTTCTGATTTAAAAACAGATAGAAACTAGATTTGACTTGCAATTTGAAACTCATGTAACTTTTGATCCACACGTCCAAAAATTGCAAATTTGGTATCACTGGAATCATTGTAACAGACCCTAGCCAACCATGCCCTTGGTTTAGCCAATAGTATTTGTTAGAGTGTTTGTTTTTGCAGAAACATTTGTATGCTTGTTAAGAATGTGAAAATTGTTTAAAAATGAATTTGAGGTTAAAATCTTTGGCAATTGGATTGATTTGAACCTACTAACATTAGGAAACACTTTATGGAGTCAAAAATGTTTTTGGTGAAACAAAATAATGACTCTTTGATTTAAAACCATTTCTAGTCAAATAGAAATGTGGTTTATTTATCAAAAATGATTTTGAAAGAAAACCTTTGGAAAATGTTTTGTTTTAAACTCTCTGACCCTAAACACCACGTTTTATGGTTTGAAAACATATTTGGTGAACCCCATAGGTTAATGCCTTAGTAAAAATATTTCTACACCACATAAAATGATACTTTGTTTTGAAAATGGTTTTTGTAGTGAAACCTTTTGCAAATGACTTTGCCACTTTATAAAATGACCACTAGGTGTTTTCAAATGTTCATGACCCATTAGGAATCACTTTTTCAAACAAAACAAAGCTTGGCATGCTTGCATGCATTACTTTGACTTTGTCATTTTATGTGTTGTTTTGCTTGATTGGTAGATTGAGTATGTACCTTGCTTGGATGATTTGTAGTGACTTGAAGAGTGTGATTGTTGCAAGGACAAGGAGTGAAACCAAACTCTACCAAAAAGGCAAGTGATGCTTCATACTTTTTGTCCCATTACTTTCACTATGCATTAGTGATTTTGCTAAGTAAAACTTGCATGGATTTTGCTAAGTATAAACCTTGCTATAGGAAAACCTAGTAGATGAATCCTTAGTAGGATTTTTCCTAAGTTAAGACTCCTACTACTATCCAGCTTAGCCTAGCTAATAGAAAACATGGGTGGAATATATATTCACACTATGGAAAAATATTCTAAGTCTGAGGACTTGTGTTTTGTTTAATAAAACAACTAAGTTAATGAATCACCTGGGTGGAATGGGACTTGCTTGGTGGATTTTTGGTTGAGTGGTTCACAAGGCCCATGTTTATGGTTTACCTTGTGTATCTCACTTGTGGATGGCCACCCAGGAACAAAGAGATTTGAGATGTCAAATGTTGAGAAGCTTCAAGTGCAACCACTTGGCAATATGGGCTCTGCCATGATGATATAGGTTGCAAGAACTTAGCCATATGGACAGTGGGTGGTAGTGTTTGATAGGTTGGAGCGCGTCCATTTTGGTCTAAGGGAAGGCTTCTGAAAGATCTTGTCTTGGGAAACCAAGTCTTGTGGGGAAAGTGCACACCTCTGCAGAGTGTAAAACCTAAGTACTTAGCCATGTCCCTGGTAAAGGACAATTTGAGCATCAAGACATGGAAGCAATCAAGAATCTCATCATTCAAATTTCTAAGATAAAAACTTGTGGTTTGAACAAGGGTTGTTTGAAATCTTCAATCTTTGATTGAGAGATGCCTTGGTTAAAGGATCTTCAAATCTTTGATTGAGAAAAATGATTTTGCCAAGCAAAACTTAGTATTTTCAAAATGATAAGGAAAATCTATTTTGAGCAATGCAAGCCTCAACCCCACTTATTCAAATTCATATAGATTATAGATTCCACTATACTACCATAGTATCACTTGCCAATACAATTCAAATATATTGACCCTTGTGGCTGTAACTTGTAATATTGCAGGTTTGATTGAATTTAGTGAAGTGTGTTGATTAGGATTACAAAGTCTACAACCAACATGTCTGCCTGTGGCACTTTGAAGATGAAGGACCCCATGCTTATAGTTTTCTTCTGCAATGTAATGTAATAGCCAAATGAGCTATGTAAAGATGTAATAAAATTATGTTATTCCTGGTTATAAAGTTATATTATGACCTTTGTTTCTTGATATTACATCTTAACTGTGGATGCTAGCTATTGATCCAGGGACTAGCATTGTAAACACAGGGGACACCACCTTATGTTAATAAAGGTTGGGACACTCCCTCTATAAAGTGTGGTGGGGAAAGTGCACAACCTCTGTAGATGGAAAAATCTAAGTACTTAGCCAAGTCCATGGCAATGGACAACTTGAGCATCAAGACATGGAAGCTATCAAGAATCTCATCACTCCAACTTCTAAGTAAAAACTTGTGGGTGAACAAGGGTGAAGGACCCCAATGTCTATTGGTGGTTCCATGGGGAAAGTTTTGACAAAGAAAAACTTAGTGATTTCAACTAATAGGAAAAACCTATTTTGAGCAAAGCAAGCCAAGCTACACTTAGCCAAAAATGCATATAGTAATATAGTCCACCTAAATTTTACTAAGGTATCACTTGCCAATACTATTCCAAAGTATTGACCCACTGTGGCTGTAACTTGTGATGTTGCAGGTTACTCTGATGAGGATTAGGTGTCATGAGTCTACACTCAACATGTTTGCCTGTGGCACATGAAGATGAAGACTTATATTTATTTACTTATTCAAACTCTTGTATTAGGCCTGTGGCCTTGAGTTGTAAAGACTATGTTATCTCTGGAATGGATGTAATAAATGACCTTTGTATCTGTGTACTTCATCTTAAACTGTGGATGCTACATTGATCCAGGGACTAGCATTGCAATCACAGGGATCATTTTTCCTTTACAAAGGAGGGATCTTACAGATGGTATCAGAGCACTCTGTTGCCTGCAGGATTATGACCCTAGGATTGGAAACCACTAAGGAAAAAATTTCAACTACTTCTACACTTGTATATTCTTCTCGTAAACTTTTCTAATCTTCTCTCTCATCTCTATTTGTAGATGAACTCCATCAACGAAGCCGTAAGGAAAGGACCACTCATGACAATGACTTTGGAGTGTGAGACAGAATTCCCCAAGGCTCTCAAGGACCTCATGGTTGCATTAGAGATACAAGGTGCAGCTGTGTACAAGGGTTTTCCAGTGATGGATGAAGGAGTGGAATACTGGTGGGTGCAACTACACTTGTATAAAAACAAGGAAGACAACCATCAGGAAAAAAGATTCTGCATGTTCACCAATTCAGTGGTGCACCCTACATTCTTTGAATCAGCAAGGGATGCAGCTTGGAAGACCATCAAAGAACTTGGTGATAGAGTCAAGTGCAGAATGCTCAACCTCCAAAATGATCTAAGGAAAGAGAAGGAACATACCCAAGAGTTGGAAGCTACCAACCAAACCTTAAGAGGAGACATTATAGACTTAGTGATGGAATCATGCGAGCAAGATAGGTTGATTGCTTCTAGAAACATTGTGTTAGCCAACAGATCCAATGAGATAGGATTGTAAACGTACTTTGTTAGTTGTACCACCACCTATCACCCTATTTTCCAAAATGTTGCTTTAAAATAAGTTTGAACCTTGGATTTTGTAATGGTTTCATGTATGCATGACTTGTGTGTTTTGCTTCCCAAGGATATGTATGTGCTGTTATGTCTTTTGTTTTATCTTGATTTGTGTTGTTCTAACTTTTCTATTTTATAAATAGATGCCTATTACCATCAGCACTGTTGAGGAGTTCCAGGTTACCCGCTTTGGTCCTCGTGTCGTTGAGCTTACCACTTTGCTCAATCTCCCTCTTCCCACCATCATGGTGCATCCCCTCACCAAGTTCGAGAGGAAGGATCTCTGGGGCTTCAAGGTGAACCAGCCCGGACACCAGACAGAGTCCACTACGGAGTCCATCGTCTTCAAGCTTATGCACGATGACAGGGAGAGAGGCATCGAGGTAGTGATGCAGGATCTGATAGGACGTCTGCTAGGACGACACTCCCGACAGGTTAGAGGTACCCACTTCCACGTCTTCGGAAGACGTGATGAGGATGGAGAGTCCATCGACTTCGAGGACGATTCGAGGGACGCAGCAGAGCCGATACGCCTGTACCTCCAGGACTTAGAGTCTCTCATTAGGCACGTGGACACAGACATGACCAGTGTCATGCTCAGCAACGATGAGCTCCAGGTGTAGCTTCGCGAGAAGGACAAGCTCTTCGCGCAGCAAGACGAGACATTCAAGGAAATGGAGGCGAAGTTCGAGACCCAGGACAGGAAGTTCAAGAGTCAGGAGAAGCGTGTCCAGGATAGGAACAAGAAGATCCAGGATATGACTGAAGAACTGCAGTCCAAGGACTTCGAGCTAGAGCAGCAGCAAACGGTGATTGAGAGGCTTCGTTGCCAGAAGAGGGCTCTCAAGGCCAAGATAGAGACCTTGACCACTAGCATCGAGGAGAACAAGACCGCGATGGAGAACGCAGGTCTTACCTTTGTCGAGGAGGAGATTGATGCCGATGAGTAGACTTGACTACTCGTTTATCTTTTATTATCATACTTGTTATTTGAGAACTTGTTATTGGACCATCTGACATGTGGATGGCTTTCTACTTGTGTGTCTTACTTTGTGAACTTGTTATCTTGTTGTTGAACTTTTATCTTGTGTTGCATGCTTGTGTTTGCTTATGTGATGTAATGTGCATGAAAGCATCTATGGGTATCTTATTCTTATCTCTATTTGAACAAACCATAGATGCCTCCCCGTCGTGCAAACCCCAACCCCAACAACAACAACAACATCACTCCAGAAATGCAACAAATGATGACTGCCCAAACTCAGCTAATGCAGATGATGACGACGTTCATCCAGAACCAAAAAAATAACAACAACAACAATAACAACAACAACAACAACAACAGTAACAACAACAACCCTCCGGGCTTTGATATGCTTACTAGATTCTTGAGATTGAGGCCAGCAAAGTTCTCAGGAACGACTGATCCCATGGTGGCCAATGATTGGCTATGCTCAGTAAACAAAGACTTGGTAACCGTGGGCTATACGGATGCTGAAAAGGTCAGATTTGCAGCACATCTGCTGGAAGGGCCAGCCGCCACTTGGTGGGACAACATCCAGATCACCACTCCCATAGATGAAGTGACATGGGCTATCTTTGAGGATGGCTTTCGCACTGCTCATATCTCATCAGGAGTGATGAGTCTGAAAAAGAAAGAGTTCCACAATCTGAAGCAGCGCCACCGCAGCGTGGCTGAATACATTGAGGAGTTCAACAATCTGGCGCGTTATGCACCAGATGAAGTTGACACCGATGCCAAGAGAAAGGAAAAATTTATGGAAGGCTTGAATGATGAGCTGAATCTGCAATTGGCTGTGGCATATGTTCCCACTTATCAGTCGCTCTGTGACAAGGCTGCCATATTGGAGAACAAAATGAAGCAAGTTGAGAGTAGAAAGAGAAAGCACTCCGACAAGCATAGCTCGGGATCGTCTCACAAACGATCTCATTATGATGACAATGGAAGCTCAGGATCCCACAAGCATGAGAAATTCAACAAGCACCACAACCACAACCGTCATGACAACAAGCATCACCGTAGTCATGACAATGACAAGTACAAGAACCACAAGAGTGGACATAAGAGCCACCACAGTGGTAATGGAAGTGGAAGTGGGAGTCAGCCTGTTAAGAGGGACATCAGTAAGGTTGAATGCTTCAAATGCAAGAAGATGGGGCATTATGCAAATGAATGCCCATAAAAGAAAGTTGAAGGACCCATCAAGCCCAATCCTTTCCAGAAAGGACAAGTGAACCACATCAGTGTGGAGGAAGTCTATGAGGAGCCTGATGCTGTTGCTGGTAAGTTCAGACTCAATTCTACTCCAGCATTTGTTCTTTTTGATACTGGAGCATCGCATTCATTCATATCAAAAGCATTTGTTGATAGAAATGGGTTTTCAACTGAAAACATTGGGTGTCCAATAAAAGTTAGTTCTCCGGGTGGAGATATGATAGTAAGTCTTGGATGCCGGGATCTAGTAATAGAGTTGGGAAAACATAAGTTTCCAGTGAGTCTGATAATCCTAGATTCCCAAGGACTGGACGTAATATTGGGAATGGATTGGATGGATAGGTATGAAGGAGTACTGGATTGTGCTAATCGTACCGTCGCACTCACAACCCCGGAAAGAAAGCGGATTAAATTCAAGTCCAACTTTGAATCTAAAGGAAGTAAGCTAAATTCTCTTAAGGGGGTTAGCATGGACAGTGTGCCAATTGTGAGTGAGTATCCAGATGTGTTTCCGGAAGAATTGCCGGGAATGCCACCAGATAGAGATGTGGAGTTTCTTATAGATTTGGTACCAGGGTCTGGACCAATAGCAAAGAGACCATATAAAATGTCAGTTGATGAACTGAAAGAACTCAAGAAGCAACTGGGCGAGCAGTTGCAGAAAGGATTTATTCAACCAAGTTCTTCATCTTGGGGAGCCCCAGTATTGTTTGTGGAGAAGAAATATAGAAGTCAAAGGTTATGCATAGATTACCGTTCACTCAGTGAGGTAACTATCAAGAACAAATATCCTTTGCCTAGAATCAATGACTTGTTTGATCAGCTAGAAGGAGCATGTGTGTTCTCAAAGATTGATCTCCGGTCAGGCTATTTTCAACTCAAGATAAGAGAACAAGACATACCTAAAACAACATTCACTACAAGGTATGGATTGTATGAGTATACCGTAATGCCTTTTGGCTTGACAAATGCTCTAGCATACTTCATGAATATGATGAACAAGGTGTTCATGGAATTCCTTGACAAATTTGTTGTCGTTTTCATCGATGACATCTTAGTCTACTCCAAGAGCAAAGAAGAACATGAAAGACACTTACGATTGATACTTGAGAAGTTGAGAGAGCATAAACTTTATGCCAAATTCAGCAAGTGTGAGTTCTGGTTGGAGGAAGTTGGTTTTCTTGGTCATGTTATGACGAAGGATGGTGTAGCAGTTGATCCTGCTAAGGTTTCAGCTGTGACTGAATGGGAATCTCCCAAGTCCGTGAAAGAAGTTCGTAGTTTTCTTGGCTTAGCAGGCTACTACAGAAGGTTCATTGAGAATTTCTCAAAGGTTGCTAAGCCTATGACTGAATTGTTAAAGAAAGACAAGAAGTTTGCTTGGTCTAAAGGTTGTGAACTCAGCTTTCAGGAGTTGAAGAAGAGACTTGTGACAACAGCAGTCTTGTGTTTGCCAGATTTAGAAAAGGATTTCCAAGTATATTGTGACGCATCTCATCAAGGTTTGGGAGCAGTACTTATGCAAGACGGTAAAGTGGTAGCTTATGCCTCGAGACAACTCAAAACTCATGAAGTGAACTTTCCTACTCATGATTTAGAGTTAGCCTCTGTCGTCCATGAACTCAAAACATGGAGACACTATCTTTTGGGAAAGCGTTGTGAAGTGTTCACAGATCACAAAATTTTGAAGTATATCTTTACCCAGAAGGAAATTAATATGAGACAAAGAAGATGGCTAGAACTTATCAAGGACTATGACTTAAGTTTGCAATACCACCCCGGTAAAGCAAATGTTGTAGCAGATGCTCTAAGTCGTAAGGTTTTTGTGAATGGCCTTACCAAAGGAGAATTGCTAGATGATCTGTGTACCCAATTTAGAAAGCTCAGATTGGAGATTGTGCCTGAAGGACATCTCATGTCTTTGGATGTTCAACCCACTTTGTTGGACAAGATCAAAGAAGCCCAGAAGATTGATAAGGAAATTGAGGAGATTAAAGAAAATATTGGCAAAGGAAAAGCCAAAGGGTTCCATGAAGACGAACAGGGTACTTTATGGCATGGGAAACATATCTGTGTTCCACAAGATCCGGAACTGCGGAAACTGATTTTGCAAGAAGCACACAACTCTCCGTATTCCATTCATCCGGGTAACACCAAAATGTACATGGACATGAAAGAAAGATTTTGGTGGAATAATCTCAAGAAGGACATCGCCGAACATATTGCTTTGTGTGATGTGTGTAGTAGAGTGAAGGCGGAACATCAGAAACAAGCAGGTTTGCTTCAACCACTGCCTATTCCTGATTGGAAGTGGGACAAGATTGGTATGGATTTCATTACCGGATTACCAAGGACAAGGTCAGGATATGATTCCATATGGGTAGTAGTGGATCGCCTAACTAAAGTTGCTCATTTCATACCCGTGAAGACAACCTACACAAGTGCTAAGTTAGCCAAAATCTACATGAGTAGAATTGTGTGTCTACATGGGGTACCCAAGAGTATTGTGTCTGATAGGGGAACTCAATTCACTTCCCATTTTTGGAGACAACTACATGAGTCATTGGGAACGAGGTTGGAATTCAGTGCTGCTTTTCATCCTCAAACTGATGGACAAACAGAAAGGACTAATCAGATACTTGAAGACATGTTGAGGGCATGTGCCCTAGACTATGGAGCCAGTTGGGATGAAAGTCTGCCTTACGCAGAATTTTCTTATAACAACAGTTATCCAGCCAGCATTGAGATGGCACCGTTTGAGTTTCTCTATGGAAGAAAGTGTACCACCCCATTGTTATGGAATGGTGTGGGAGAAAGAAGTTTATTCGGACCAGATCTTATCAAAGAAGCCGAAGAGAAGGTCAAGTTGGTTAAGAACAGGTTGAAGATAGCACAGTCCCGACAGAAAAGCTACACAGATCCTAAGCGTAGAGAAGTCACCTACGAAGTTGGAGATAGAGCTTATCTTAGAGTGTCACCACTTCGTGGAGTGAAGAGATTCGGAGTCAAAGGAAAATTGGCACCAAGATATGTTGGGCCATTCAAGATTCTGAGTCGCAAAGGAGAAGTTGCCTATGAAATTGAACTGCCCGAATCCTTGTCAGCGGTTCATAATGTGTTTCATGTGAGTCAGCTTAAGAAATGTCACCCAGAAATGGAAGAAACTTATTTGAAGGATACTATACCTTTGGAGGAAGTTCAACTAGAAAGTGATCTCACTTATGAGGAGAAACCTATCAAGATTCTTGAAACTGCAGAAAGAGTCACAAGGACTAAGACTATCAAGTTTTGCAAAGTGCAGTGGAATCATCATTCCGAAGAGGAAGCAACATGGGAAAGAGAAGATGATCTTCGGAAAGACCACCCTCACCTATTTGCTAGCCAATCCGAATCTCGAGGGCGAGATTCACCTTAAGGGGGTTAGATTTGTAACATCCCTAAAATCATGATTTCAAAGATTTCAAATCATCCATGCATGCATGTAGTTTTGAGATCAATTTCAAACCAAATTCAAGAAAACAGAAGCATATAGTGCTATCATTTTATGTGAGCAAACTTAAATCAAATGGCCATCCCCATTTGAGAGCTTGAATGTTTTAAACCATGATTGTCTGTTTTCCTTGTTGATTGGTTGAGTGTGGAGTTAGAACAAAATTACACAAAATAAAAATGGTTTCAAAACCACTTTCAAACATTTGCAAACCAAGTGCTATGTCACTGTTATTTTGTCTTTCCAAAAATGATCAAGCCAATTCAAAATGACCACATGGTTTTAAGCCAAGTTTTGTGACTGTTTTACACTGCAAAAATCCAGAAAAGATTTGAATTCAAATAGAGTTTGAATTCATTTGAAAATTCAATCCAGAAAATCAAATCAGAAATAGAAAAGGATTAAAGAAAAAGAAAAGGGCCGGCGCCAGCCCAACAGTGAAACCAGCCCAGCTAGCCCACCCGGGTCCCCCTCTCTCTCTCGCACGCGCATACGCACCCACGGAGACACTGACGCTCGGACCCCACTCCCTATCTGCTCCATTCGCTGACAAGCGGGCCCAGTCCACGTCGTCATCGTCTTCCCCAAATTTCCGCGCATGAACACCGCCGCTGGCTGTTGCTGCGTTGATTTCGCGGTGTAATTGGCATTGAATCACTGAGCGTTTCTTGTCGAGCCTCTGCCTACTTAAGCCCCTCCCTCTCGCGGCCATTTCCCCTCACCCAATTTCCTCTCCATGCCACCAGGCTGCTCACAACTCGCTCGACGCTGCCGCTGTTCCGACGATCCCCGGCAGCAAATTCCGGTGAGTCCCGACCGCCCTTGTGCCTCTGGTTCAAACGAATGTGCCCAGCATGATCTCGTGCATCTTCTGACACCCTTTGCTTGCCTGCTCATGACCCAGGACGCCGTCCCCGTTCGTGCCCGCAACCGACCGAGCCGCCACTCAACTCTGGCGACCGATTACGGTAAGCAGAGCGCGCCCCTTGATCTCTCTCGCATACTAGGTTGATCGCCACCGTCTTGCGCATCTCCTACACCATTTGGTTCGTGTTAGGATGACGCGGAACCTCGGAAACAACTTCGACAGCAACTACCCGACGCCGTGCACAACTCCGACGAGCTCCCCCCAGCCTCTACAACGTGCCCCTTGACCAGCCGACACCACCTTGAGCATCAGCAGCCCTCTGCGATTCCGGTAATCCCCTTCTCCCTCTCGCGCGCGACCTAGAACGTCAGCTCCGCCACTGACAGACGCGCCGCCGCCTGTCGCCGCCGCTAGCGCCACCACTAAATGGTCAGGCTGCTCAGGAGCGTTGGATCCAGATCGTGCGGATAGGATAGAACGCGAGCGAAGCGGTAAGATTAGATCTGAGCCACGCGATTAAGTTAGACTAGCGGCTCAGAAGCGTGATCCGATGCGAAACGGTACGCGCCAATGAGAGCGTGACACGTGGCTAGGGTTCGTTTTAAAAACAGAATTTGAATCAGATTTGTATCCAAATTTGATTTAGCTATAACTTTTGATTCCCACGTTAGATTTTGGAAAATTTTATACCGTTGGAATCAGGAAAACAAGCCCTTTCTGTTCATGCAATGTGTTTAGTTTTTAGCTTCTGTTAAAATGATTTTAATTGCAGAAACTTGTTTAGGACTATTTTGAGTTTATGAATTCTTTAGGAAATTGTTTTAGTGTTAAATAAAATTTGGTTTGGCAAAGTTTGTACTTGTTTAGAATTCAGTACTATGCACTTGCTTGGTTGAACTTTAAAAATCATCACTTAGCATCTTGCATGCATGCATATATATTTTTGATTGAATATGTCTTGTATGTGATTGTGGCTATATTCTTTGTGTAGACTTTGGTGCTAGTGATTGTGAAGAGTGCTACTCTCCCAACTACCAAGGCAAGTGGTACTTCATGAATATTTCCATACCTATATTTTATACTAGGCATTAGAAATATTTTGCTAAGTCTTGCATGTTATTATTTTGCCTAATGCCATGTTGGGAAATCCTAAGTAATTGTAGAATTTCTAGGAAATTTCTAAGTTAAGTACTATCTATGCCATGCTTAGCCTAGCTAGTAGCAAACAAGGGTTGGTAAAATATACATGCTATGGTGAAAATATTTCTAAGTCCTTTGGACTTATGTTTTTCTTAATAAAACAACTAAGTCAATGAATCACCTGGGTGGAAAGGGACTTGATTGGTGGTTTTGGTTGAGTGGTTACACAAGGCCCATGGCTATGGTTTACCTTGTGTATCTCACTTGTGGAAAGCCACCCAGGAACAAAGGGATTTTAGAGGCCAAGTGTTGAGAAGCTTCTAGTGCAGCCACTTGGCAATATGGGCTCTGCCTGGATCACATAAGTTGCTAGAACTTAGCCATTTGGACAGTTGGTGGTAGTGGGAATGATAGGTTGGAGCGCGTCCATTTGGTCTAAGGAAAGGCTTCTGAAAGGTCCTGTCTTGGGAAACCAAGTCTGGTGGGGAAAGTGCATAACCTCTGTAGATGGAAAAATCTAAGTACTTAGCCAAGTCCATGGCAATGGACAACTTGAGCATCAAGAAATGGAAGCTATCAAGAATCTCATCACTCCAACTTCTAAGTAAAAACTTGTGGGTGAACAAGGGTGAAGGACCCCAATGTCCATTGGTGGTTCCTTGGGGAAAGTTTTTACAAATAAAAACTTAGTGATTTCAACTAATAGGAAAAACCTATTTTGAGCAAAGCAAGCCAAGCTACACTTAGCCAAAAATGCATATAGTAATATAGTCCACCTAAATTTTACTAAGGTATCACTTGCCAATACTATTCCAAAGTATTGACCCACTGTGGCTGTAACTTGTGATGTTGCAGGTTACTCTGATGAGGATTAGGTGTCATGAGTCTACACTCAACATGTTTGCCTGTGGCACATGAAGATGAAGACTTATATTTATTTACTTATTCAAACTCTTGCATTAGGCCTGTGGCCTTGAGTTGTAAAGACTATGTTATCTCTGGAATGGATGTAATAAATGACCTTTGTATCTGTGTACTTCATCTTAAACTGTGGATGCTAGCATTGATCCAGGGACTAGCATTGCAATCACAGGGATCCTTTTTCCTTTACAAAGGAGGGATCTTACAACTTAAGGATGTTTTTGACCGCTGTCCAATGATCCACTCCTGGATCACTTTGATATCTGCTAGTCAAACTAACAACATATGCAATGTCGGGTCTAGTACATAGCATGGCATACATTAGAGATCCTATGACTGAGGCATAGGGAGTTTTACTCATCCTTTCTCTATCTTCTGCCATTGTTGGACTTTGAATTTTACTCAAGGTCGTATTGGGCAACATGGGCAAGAACCCTTTCTTGCTATCCTCCATTCCAAACCTCTTTAGAACTTTGTCCAAATATGTACTTTGTGACAATGATATTAGGCGTCTCGATCTATCTCTATAAATCTTTATGCCTAATATGTAAGCTGCTTCGCCAAGATCTTTCATTGAAAAACTTTTATTCAAATATTCCTTGACACTATTAAGAAGGTCTACATCATTCCCAATCAACAATATGTCATCTACATATAGTATTAAGAATGCTACAAAGCTCCCACTCACTTTCTTGTAGCAACTACAACTGAAGTTTCATGATCATCATCATTAGCTTCCTCTCTTATTGGTGCAGGCACCACAGGAACTTCTTCCGGTGCTGCGCTACTCGCAAGTTCGAGAGAAGGTTTGACAGCCTCGTCGAGTTCTACTTTCCTTCCAGTCACTTCTTTCGAGAGAAATTCCTTCTCTAGAAAGGATCCATTCTTGGCAACGAAGATTTTTCCTTCGGATCTATGATAGAAGGTATACCCAATAGTTTCCTTTGGGTATCCTACCGGCTGTAACTTCTTTACATAGGCTTCGCAACCCCAAACTTTAAGGAACGACAATTTAGGTTTCTTCCCAAACCATAATTCATACGGTGTCGTTTCAACGGATTTAGATGGTGCCCTATTTAAAGTGAATGCGGCTGTTTCTAATGCATAAACCCAAAATGATAGCGGTAAATCTGTAAGTGACATCATAGAACGAACCATATCTAAGAGAGTTCGATTACGACGTTCGGACCATTACGCTGTGGTGTTCCCGGCGGTGTCAATTGTGAAAGTATTCCGCATTTCTTCAAATGCTCACCAAACTCGTAACTTAGATATTCACCTCCACGATCAGAACGCAGAAATTTAATCTTCTTGTTACGTTGATTCTCAACCTCACTTTGAAATTCCTTAAACTTCTCGAAAGTTTCAGACTTATGTTTCATGAAATAGATATACCCATATCTACTCAAGTCATCCGTGAATGTAAGAACATAACGATAACCACCGCGCGATGCTACACTCATTAGACCACACACATCGGTATGTACGATTTCCAATAAGTCCGTAGCTCGCTCCATCATACCAGAAAATGGAGTCTTAGTCATTTTACCCATCAGACATACTTCGCATCTTTCAAGTGATTCAAAAAGTCCATCAGAATGGAGTTTATTCATACGCTTCACTCCAATGTGACCAAGACGACAGTGCCACATATAGGTCGAGTTATCGCTCAATTTCAAACGTTTAGCTTCAATGTTATTAATATGTGTATTTCCACTATCGAGATTCAATAAAAATAGACCATCTATCAAAGGTGCATGTGCATAAAACATATTACTCATATAAATCGAACAACCATTATTCTCGGACTTAAACAAGTAACCGTCTCGCAATAAACAAGATCCCGATATAATGTTCATGCTTAACGCAGGCACCAAATAACAATTATTTAAGTATAAAACTAATCCCGATGGTAGATGAAGAGGTAGCGTGCCGAACGTGATCACATCAACCTTTGATCCGTTTCCCACGCGCATCGTCACCTCGTTCTTCGCTAGCTTCCGTTTATTCTGCAGCACCTGTTTCGAGTTACAAATATGAACAACCGAACCAGTATCAAATACCCAGGCACTACTACGAGTACTAGTGATATACACATCAATAACATGTATATCAGATATACCTTTCTTATTGATGTTGCCGTTCTTCAAATCCGCCAAGTACTTTGGGCAATTCCGCTTCCAGTGACCTTCTCCCTTGTAGTAAAAGCACTTTGTATCAGGCTTAGGTCCAGCCTTGGTCTTCTTCGTCGGTGCGGTAACTTTCTTACCACACCTCTTGAAGTGTCCCTTTTGCTTAGACTTGCCTTTCTTGAATTTGGTGGTCTTATTGACCATCAACACTTGGTTCTCTTTCTTGATCTCCACTTCTGCAGATTTTAACATGGAGAAGAGTTCTGGCAACTGCTTGTTCATGCTTTGCATATTGTAGTTCATCACAAAGTTCTTGTAACTTGGTGGTACTGATTGGAGGACACGGTAAATCCACAAAGCATTAGGAATCACTATACCCAAGCTTTGGAGTTTGTTTGCGTGCCCAGACATCTTAAGCACATGATCATTGACGGAGCTGCCCTCTTCCATGTTGCAGTTAAAGAACTTTTCAGAAGCCTCATAGCTCTCAGCTGCCGCGTGAGTCTCAAAAATTAATTTGAGTTCACGGACAATATCATGTGGGTCTGAATTCTCAAACCTTTTCTGAAGCTACGATACTAAACCATACAAGATAGCACACTGAACTGTGGAGTACTGAGTCTTCCGAGCGAGGTAAACATTCTTTACTTCATCGGTAGCAGTAGCTGCAGGCGGGTCACCCAGCGGTGCATCCAGCACATAGGTCAAATTACCAGTATTGAGGACAATCCTCAAATTGCGGAACCAATCCGCGAAGTTGCTTCCATTGTTTTTCATTTTTTCTTTCTCTAGGAACGCATTAAAATTGATGGTAGGGGCCGCCATTGATCTACAACATATTTGCAATAGTTTAGACTAAGTTTATGACAAATTGAGTTCTAATTAATAGTTAAATTAATCTAGGTGAACTCCCACTCAAAAGAATATCCCTCACATTGTTTTAGTGATCACACGAACCAAATCCACCACATCAACACCGATCATCACGAGAGTTGATGTAGCTTCAATGGCGAACAATCGACATGTTCATCATATCTACTATATGATTCATGCTTTACCTTTCGGTGATCCGTGTTCCGAGACCATGTCTGTACATGCTAGGCTCGTCAAGATCAAACCTTAGCTTCCGCATGAGCAAATCTGGCTTGCTCACGTTGTATACACTTGCAGAATCTAACACACCCGATCATCACGTGGTGCTTCGAAACAACAAGCTTTAGCAACGGTGCTAACTAAGGATGAACACTTTAGAACTTGAAATTTATGTGCATGAGGGATCATCTTATAATGCTACCGTCGTTAACTAAGCAATACAAGATGCATAAAGGATTAACATCACATGCAATTCATAATATGTGATATGATATGGCCTTTCTTCTTTGTGCTTCTGATCTCCATCTTCAAGCACGAACATGATCTCCATCATCACTGGCATTGCATCAAGGTCAATGACGCTGCTCCATGGTTGTTGTCCACCAGCTTCAACTATTACAACTACTTTGAATAGACACGCGGGTCTTAACAAAAATTAAAGACAACCATATGGCTCCTGCCGGTTGCCAACTTACAATAAGGAACATTGCATACATCAAATATAATCACAATCATGGCCATATCACATCACAGCACACCCCTGCAAAACAAAGTTAGACGCCTCTAATTTCTTTGCATGTTTTACGTGGTTTGGGGTTTTCAATAAGTGTCGATCTAACTTACCGCAAATTAGATCTATACTATAATGGGAGAGACAGACACCCGCAAAGCCACTTATGCAATACAAGTTGCATGTTGAGAGTGGAGCAAGTCTCATGAACGATGTCATGTAAGGTTAGCCCGGGCCGCTTCATCCCATCATACCGCAAGATGCAAAGTACACAAGAAGCAATTGATAATAAAAGCACCACCGCCCATAATGACCATTGTGTTCTACTCGTGCAACAGATCTACATATAGACACGGCTCTGATACCACTGTAGGGGTTCGTAGCATGGAAAACAAAAAATTTCTATCGCATACAAACAAACAAGACAAGATCTATCTACTAGATTGTAGCAACGAGTCGATATAATAACTCACCCTCGAAGATTCCAAAGTGTTTAACGAGAGCGGATTCTCGTGGGCGATGTAGTCGTACTCTTGCCGATCTCAAGATCGCGTAGACGATCCTTCCGGCGCTGCGTTCCGGCAGCGCTTCCGCAGTCGGTCACACGTTCGGTACTCGACGAAGACCTTCCTCTCCCTTGTTCCAGCAGGCAGCGGAGGTTGTAGCACTTTCCTCGTGATTTCGGCAGCACGACGGCGTGGTACCGGAAGTAGAGGGGAGATCTCGCAGGGCTTCGCCTTAAGCCGGAGCGAGTATGGTGGACTATGAGAGAGGCCTCGGTGATCTAGGGTTTAGACACACCAAGGAGGAGAGGCTAGGCCGGCGGCTAGGGCAAGGGGATGCCCCAACTCGGTGGCTAGGGTTTTGCCCTAGGCGGCGGCGACAGCAGGAGGTGGCGGCGCCGGCGTCTTGGGGCTAGGGTTTGCAGGGTGCAAGGTGTGTGCTTGGAGGGGCAACCCTGCCCCTCCTTATATAGGTGGAGGGGGCCGGCCAAGGGGAGGGGAGTCCCTCCCCAACTCGGCTTCCAAGGACGACGGTGGAGGGAGAGGGACTTCCTCCCCAAGTAGGTTTCCTACTCTCCCTCCACCAAGCAAAATAGCCGTTTGACTTTTCAAATTGGCGTTTGACTTTTCAAACTAGGATTTGATTTATCCCTTTATTTTGATCAGCGATGGCACCTAGTACATGATGCAACCATTCCAACTTGTTATGACACATTCATGTACCCTTCCCCTCCGGAGTGCCGGATATTCCGGAACCTTCTAGAACATTCCCGATGAAAACACCGGAACCATTCTCCAACCCCGAAACAGGACTTTCCTTACATGAATCTTATTCTCCGGACCATTCCGGATCTCCTCGTGATATCCCGGATCCCATACGAGACTCCGAACAACATTCGGTGTCTTACTCATCATTCCATAACTACTCAACAACGTCGAATCCTTAAGTGTGTCTCCCTATGGTTCGTGAATTATGCGGACATGATCGAGACACTTCTCCGAACAATAACCAATAGAGGAATCTGGAAATTCATATGGCTCCCACATATTTCTACGATTAATTTGCGATCGAATGAACCACTTACATACGATACCAATTTCCTTTGTCTCACGATAGTTTACTTATCCGAGGTTTTGATCGTCGGTATCTCTGCATACCTAGTTCAACCTCGTTACTGATAAGTACTCTTTTCTCGTTCCCGTGATATGTGATCCCTTGTGAGCCAGTCACATGCTTGCAAGCCAATTGGATGACATTCCACCGAGAGGGCCCAGAGTATATCTATCCGTCATATGGATGGACAAATCCCATTCTTGATCCATGTGTCTCAACCAATACTTTCCGAACACTCAATGCCACCTTTATAGCCACCCAGTTACGGTGTGGTGTTTGATGTCATCAAAGCATCCTTCCGGTGATGGTGATAAGCATGATCTCATGGTCGAAGGAATTAGGTTACTATGTATCAGAAAGCATATAGCAATTGAACTATTAAAATGACTTGATCTTTATGCTACGCTTATCTATAGGAGTATGTCCATCATATCATTCTCCTAACTATATGATCTTGCTGTTAATAACATCTCAATGTTCATGATAGGGAAACCATAATCATTTATTAACCAACAAGCTAGTATTATGTAGAGGCTTTACTTGGGACTTCAATTTAAGTTTACAAATCACACAAGTATTAATGTTTCCTTGTTAATACTATTATAGCATGAATGTAAACATTTATCATAAACACAAAGATATAATAATAACTTCATTTATTATTGCCTCTAGGGCATATCTCCAACAGTGGATAGCGGAATTGGCGGAAACATTATATACTTTAATGTGATGGATTTTGATCAGAGGATATTACCTTGAGGGAGGGATTGGGTAGGGAGTGAGACTAATATCCATGGAAGGTTGGTTCAGATATGAAAGATTTAGGCTTGGGATCTGAGATGGGGGAGAGGGGATCCGCCAATGCTATCCTCTGGCCGGCTTAAAGTAGAGATGGATGCAAGTGGATGACCTGGCCGGCTCACGCTGCTTAAGGGCACCTCCAACGGCCCAACACATTTTGGACACGGGATCAGTTCGGTTTGGTCCGTTTGTGGGTCGGGGAAGACATACCATCGCATGTTGTCCGTGAAGGCCAGACTGGCGCACAAAATAGTGCCCCTCATTTGTCCGGCCAGCATTTATTTTTCAAGTTTGGAAACAATTCAATCAATATAGGGTCCAATTCGACATAAAATTTGCGCCAAATTAGGACCACTTGATACCAGTCTAGCGGCCCTTGTCCTGCATACACAAAATGACACTATACATAGTTCATACGTACACACTTAAATAAATGACGAGCGGTCATGCATCTCGATCATAGATCACCTTCCTCTTCTTCTCGAACCAAGCCTACTGAATTGGGTCCTTGTTAGTGAGATCTGTGGTCATGATATGATTTTCTTCGGTGAGTATGGAGAGCTTGACCTCCTTTTGCTTGAGATCTAGCTTCCTTCCTCTTGATAAGGCATTGATCTCTTCTATCATGAGGTGATTCACTTGTATCTTATAGTTGTTATTGATGGGTTCTTTGCATGAAAAACAAAAAAAATCCTACAGATAAGGAAGAGAAAACCTAGGAAGATTAGATCAATGATATGTATGTAACAATAAGATAGATCTAATCTACTTACCCTCAAAGATCACAAGTGGTTAATGATTTAGAGATCATGGATGATGTAGTCGTTCACTTGTGTCAGTTCAAACCGATGAACTCCTACGATCTGGTAGCACCTCCGCGGTATCCACATGATCCAGCTCGGTGGCATATCCTCCTTTTTGATCCTGCAAGAGAGAGATAAGATCTCTGCTAGTAGATCCTGTAATCACAACGACAACACTTAGACTATGGTGGAGAATTGCAGCAGGGCTTCGCCTAAGCAGCTACGCGTGAGAGAAGGGAGGAGGAAGGAGGCGACTTCCCCCTTTATATAAGCATGGGAGGGAAGGTGCATTGTCCCCCCATCCAATCCCTAGGGCCAGCGGTGCAAGGGGAGGGGGAAACTCCTCCCTTTCCCTACACCCCTTTTATGGTTTTCTCTCCTTGGCTGCATGGGCCTTGGGAGGCTATGGCATCCTGGACTACTATGGTCGGGGTGCCCCTTCTTAGTCCCATGTGGTCCCACCTCATGGTGGACCCTACATGTGGACCCCCAGGAACATTCTAGAACATTATATTCTCATACAGAAATATTCCAAACTTTTCCTAAAACCCTAAACATGACTTCACATATACTTTTCATTACCTTAGGACAATTCTGGAACTCCTCTTGATATCCCAGATCCTATCTAGGACTCCGAATCACCATCCGATAACACCATTACTTATCTCGATGAAACCTAGTGACACTAAAGCGTTAAGTGTGTGACCCTACGGGTTTAAGAACATGCATACACGATTGAGACACCTCTCCAATCAATAATCATTAGTGGGACCGAGGATGTCTATAGTGGTTCCTACATATTGAATGAAGTTCTTTTATTGGTTGAGCCATGATGTTGAGGGTTCAATTAGTCAGGTGTTGGATTCCTGATACATCAGAAACGTATCTATAATTTTTTATGTTCCATGCTTGTTTAATATCTACTTTGCTTTGATTTGCTTTGTCCACACTTTGAGGTGTTTTTTTATGTTTTCTGGTACTAACCTATTAACAAGATGCCGTAGTGCCAGTTGCCTGTTTTTTGCTATTTTTGGTTCCAGAAAAGCTAGTAAGGAAATATTCTTGGAATTGGACGAGACAAAAGCCAAAGTCAATATTTCACCGAGGAGAACACGGAGTCTAGAGCAGAGACGGAGGGCAGCCACAGGGCGGCCACACCCTCCCAGGTGCGGGTCCACCCTAGGCCGCGCTTGGGCAGGGTGTGGCCCCCCTGGCCTCCTCCCAGCCTCGCCTCTTCGCCTATAAGAATCCCCCGATGCCTAAACCCTAAGTACATGATCAATAATCCACGAAACATTCTGTAGCCGCCGCCACCATCGTCCCTAGATCGGGGGGATCTGAAGCTCTTCCCGGCACCCTGCTGGAGGGGAGATAATCTTGGAGGCCTTCTTCTTCATCATGACAGCCTCAGGTATGAAGCGTGAGTAGTTCCACCTTGGACTACGGGTCCATGTAGTATCTAGATGGTTGTATCTCCTCTTTTGTGCTTTCATGTCTAGATCTTGTGAGCTCCGTTCATCATCAAGATCTAATCTATTTGTAATCATGCATGTTGTGTTTGCAGGGATCCGATGGATATTGAGATTACTATGTCAAATTGATTAATGGTTTTGTCTTATTGATTCCATCATGTCTGTGTTGTTTGTGATCTTGCATGCTCTCTGTTGTTACTAGCTATCTTGGCCAAGTAGTTGCTAGTGACTCCAAGAGGGGGTATTTATGCTCGATAGTGGGTTCATGCCTCTATTTAATCTAAGGGAAGTGACAAAAATCTCTAAGGTTGTAGATGTGATGTTGCTACTAGGGAGAAAACAACGGTATCTTGTTCATGGTGAAAGAACATGCATTGCAGATAAATAATAACAAGCATCCAAGTACTAAACAATACTAGGCATGTGCTCCAAATATAGTCATACATGCTCGCAATGAGAACTTGCACAACATCTTCTGTCCAGCCAGCCCGTGGCAGCGGGGCCTCTAGGGAACTACTGGCAATTAAGGTGATCCTTTTAATAGAGCACCGGAGCAAAGCATTAACACTCTGTGAACACATGTGATCCTCACACCACAGCCATCCCCTCCGGTTGTCCCAATTTTTGTTACTTTGGGGCCTTTGGATCCGGACAATGATATGTGTAAACAACTTGTAGATAAGATCACAAACAATACTATCATAATGATTCAATAATAAGTTTAGATCTGAGATCATGGCACTCGGGCCCTAGTGACAAGCATTAAGCACAACAAGTTGCAACAAAGTCAAATTGCACAAGAGATACTAGGCACTATGCCCTAACAATCTTATTCGATTACATGATATAACTCATCCAATCCCTACCATCCCCAATCCTATAGCGGGGGATTACTCACTCATGGATGAGGGAAACATCGGTGGTTGATGGATATGCGTTGGTGATGACGATGGCGATGATCCTCTCCAAACTCCCCATCCCAGCAGGGTGCCAGAACGGAGTTTCTGGATCCGAATCTTGGTTTCTCGTGGCAGCGACGGAGCGAAACTCTTCCTGGAAAACTATCGAAACCCCTTGTTTTTAGGTCATAAGGCAACTTATAGGCGCGGAGGGAGGCCGAGGAGCTGCCTAGGGTGGCCAGACCTCCCCCAGGCGTGGGGTCAGTGGGCCCGCTCCTGGGGTGGGTCTGCCCCCCCCCCAGGCCTCCCCTTTGTCTCCCCTTCTGGCTCCGTGGATCTTCTGGTGAGAAATAGTTTTTGGCATATTTTCCGGGATTTTTCCTGATAGTTCATTTTCTGCACAAAAACAAGACACCAAGGTAATTCTGCTGAAAACAGCGTCAGTCTGTGTTAGTTGTATCCAAATCACACAAGTTTAGAGAAGAAACAATAGCAAAGTGTTCGAGAAAGTAGATACATTCTGGACGTATCAACTCCCCCAAGCTTAGCTTATTGCTTGTCCTCAAGCAATTCAGTTGAAAACTGAGTGCGATAAAAGAACTTTCACGAACATTTTGCTTCATATGAAGTATATATTCTCAGCACAGGAGTATATGCTTAGACAATTCATAATAAAGAGTATCCAACTAAGTCTACTCAATTGTCATTGCAAGCTATGAAGAGAAACCAACTCAATAATAATGAGTAGCATGAAACATAAACATAAGCAACATTACAATGCTCATAATAAGGTATGAGAGAGTGGTATCTCGCTTGCCTTTGTTTGAAGAGCACAATATAAATGCCAAGGCACCTCTGAAGTTCACATGAAGACTAGAGATAAAGATATCAGAGATACAAGCATCAAAGTCATGACATAATTAACCAAGTTTTGGAACAAACACAAAAATGACAACTATGCTCTCAAGAAGGTGCTCATAGAATAAGTGGTGACTCAACAAAATTGTAAAAATGGTTTTGTGAAGGTTTGAAAGGCTTCCCAATGCTGAAAGGAAGGTACTGATTAGCTTTGAGCTCTCATTGCCCCTATCATAGGCATCTTCATGTGGTTAAGGTGAAAGTGAGGTCCACTCTGAATCATATGCTTGACAGACCATAGACTGAAAATCCCAAGTCCCTTGAGTATGAGGGCCGATCCGCATGCTACTCAACTTTGGTCACCTGAAAGTTCTTGTCATTGTAAATACATGCATATCATCGAGAACCGCCAACGGGGTACCCCTTGCACATGGTACATGAGCTTTCCCATAACCAAAATGACAAGGCAAGTAGACAATGAGCATTTCAACAATCTTTTTATTTACCATATGCATAGCTTTTTATTCAGGAAGCTTCATAGATTCTCATTATGGTGATGTTGCAAGTTTCCATCATGATTAAGCATGGCTTAGGCTAGCCGCCCAGGAGTTTCTCTAACACAATGTATAAACTCCATGAACTAACAACTTCCCCTTTTATTTCACATCGTCGACATCCATAAACAAAAGAGCAAGGAATCAACTGGATGAGATATCCAAAAAGTGTTGAAAGCGTTCCCCATGACAGCATGGTTCTGCTGACTCCCAATATATAATAAGCAAGCATATAACTTTCATGGATTAGTCACAATGGTTCAGAATTAGTAAGCGCAAAGGATAAAGTGTGCCATAAAGTTCGTGAGAGCTTTACTAACTAACTTTCTCAAACAGACAAACATTTTATTTTTGGTAGAAAACAAGGCATATGGAATATGCACTGAAATAGAAAATGATGCTAATACGTAGGTATGGTGGACACAGCTGGCAATATTGGTTTTGGGGAGTTAGAATCACAGGTAGAGCTCATACTCAGTGCAAGTGAAGGCTAGCAATAGAGAGAGAGCGACAAACGAGAGAGCAATAACTGTCATAATCATTCTTGCAATAAAACAGGACTAATTATGGTATGAAAGTGATACAAGAACTCTGTGGCAAAATAAATCATCGAGGCTTACTAACTATTGATTAGTCATATGCATGCGTGAGCATGTTCCAAGTCGATTCACATGAACAGTCAGAGGTGGATACCACAATATCATACCAAGCTTAGGCTTTTGGCCTAAGCGGGGCTCAATCCCATGGTGCCCAAGTAGATGCACCTCCATAGTATGTCGAGGAAGCTCCCTCGTCCTGGTACAAGATCGAGGCCTCCCCTGTGTAGTGTACAACAGGGTCATATGCGGGCGCTCCCCCCTGATAGTGCCTGTGGAAGTTGAGAAAGCGCAGCTTGCCATCCATCTCCGTCTTCGTGCGTGACCAAGGTCCCTGAGAAATACTGAACAAAGTGGTTTGGGGTAGAGGGATCTCTCTCTCTTTTTCCCGTCAGCAAACAACATTCTATAAACCAAGTTCTCAAGAGTAGAGCTATAGGTGACAAAGTGGTGCGCCTTCATGGCAGCAAGATCAAGTCTCTCAGGAGCCAAAACTATATCATGGAGATCAACAGCAATGTCCAAGGCAGCAGCAATACGAGTAGCAATAATTCCCCCATAAATGGGTCCCTTAGAAGCTAAACGACGAGCAATGAGGGAACCAAGATTATACTTATCCTCACCATAGAGCGCAGCAGCTAAGAAGGCCAATTTATATTTGTATATATTACTAGTGTTCTCCCTACCAAGAACACTGGTGGTAAGATAGTAGGTGAAGTACTTGATGGCTAGAAGTTGAATGTTATTTATCTTCCCTCGTTGAGCTCTGCAGTCATCATCATTGGTTATTCCTCGGTATAATTCCAACAAATCAGCGGGAAGAGCTGTAATCTTCTTTGATGACCCATTTGTACCAAGTCCCAGGGCCTTGCAAAATTTCTTCAAAGACATAGAATGAGCCCTGCCATAAAGTCTGAAAGACACATAAGGATTGAACAAACTATTGGTGAAGGAGAAACTCTCCACAAATGTTTTAGTAAGTGAAGCATATTATGCACTATCATCCTGCATGAAACTTGTTAGACATGCCCTCTCAATCAAATCCATGAAATCATTAAGAATCCCAACAGCTCGCAAGAAAGTTTGACAAGGAAAGGTGGAGGGGTGAGCATCCCCTTCATCTCCCTCGTCACCAAACCACAGAGTGATGAGATCCTCATTGTATGAGGGCCTGGAGCTGGTAGATGACCTTGGGAGCCTTGCCCTTCTAGGTGCATCACTCTCAAAAATGTCACCAAAGGTGTGGTGGTCCATGACTTCCCTATTCTGAAATTTTTAGACAACCATCAAACCAAGTGATTTCTAAGTTGATAAATGATGATAAACTACTATAGGAACTTACTAGAGGACTACACATGCATCAAAACAAAGTCTTTAAGCATAGAACAAGCATTCAAGATCAAACAACCTGTCACCTATAGTAGCAAAATACCCAAGATACAATCTACCGATCACAAATCTAATTGGACAAGTGGAGGAGGCACATACCAAGGAACAAACCCTCCAAAAATCAGAACTTGAGATGGGCTGAGCAAGGAGATCGAAAATCACGAGCAAGAACAGCAAGAACTCGAGCTTGAGCAAGTTTTCTGGTGTTTTTTGGGAGAGAGAAAGAAGGTGGCTTTGAGGAGGTAGCCTGGAGGGGTCCAGGTGGGCTAGACCCCCCTAGGCGCCACCACTAGGTAGGCCGCGCCTACCATGGGTGTGGGGCCTAGGGGTGGCCCCTGGGTCATCTCAGGTGCCACTCTGCCCCTTTTTTCGAGAAAAAATTTATTTTGAATTTTCTGGGATTATTTGGGAAACTTTATTTTTGGCCAATTTTCAGGGTATGAAAATTGATTTTCTCGCAGAAACAGTTTTTCAGAAGAAGCAAAAGCAAACCAAAAGCCAAACTACATGATCTCTAAGAAAATCAAACAAGCAAACAACTAGCAAAACTAAAGCTAAAGCAAAGACTAGGAGGGATAAAGGAAAAAGAAAGCAAGTATAACCAAAGTGGAAACATTATTTTGTTCATTAAAATCCTTTTGTTAACAAGGTTGATCAAGTCTTGTTACCAAAACAATCTTATATGAAACAAAACTTGCATTCCACAAGGTGATTATGTTACCTCATACTTGATAGCAATGGTCCCAATCATAATAGTTTCAAATTTTTCTTGTGGAATGGGACAATATATTTCTCCAACCTTTATGCCTTCAATATTTTCAATAGAATTCAGGCAATAGCTTCTGACAACCTTCTTGGGGAAATAGACAGTGTGCTCTTTGTCATTAATATTGAATGTTACTTTTCCTTGATTGCAATTAATGACAGCACCTGCACTATTAAGAAAAGGTCTCCCAAGAATAATATACATATTATCATCTTCAGGCATTTCAAGAACAACAAAATCAGTTAAGATCATGCAATTATGAGCAACTTGAACAGGAACATCCTCACATATACCAATAGGGACAATAGTTGGCTTATCAGCCATTTGCAAAGATATATCAGTTGGTATCAACTATTCTAGCTGGAGTCTCTTGTAGAGAGAAAAAGGCATAACACTAACTCTATCTCCCAAATCACATAAAGCAGTTCTAATATAGTTATTCTTAATGGAGTAAGGAATAGTTGGTATACCTGGATCGCCAAGTTTCTTTGGAACCTTACCATTGAATGAGTAATTAGCAAGCAAAGTAGAAATATCCTCATTAGGAATCTTCCTTTTATTAGAGACAATATCCTTCATGTACTTTGAATAAGGAGGCAATTTAATAGCATCAGTCAAAGGAATTTGCAGAAATAAAGGCTTCATCCACTCACAAAACTTGTTGTAGTGTTCTTCCTCCTTTGACTTGTGTTTCTTACCTGGAAAAGGCATAGGTTTCTGCACCCAAGGTTCTCTCTCTTTACCATGTTCATTAGCAATAAAATCTTACTTAGTGTACCTAGTGTTCTTAGTGTGCTTTTCAGGTTCTTCCTCACCTTCCTCCTTATCAGGAGATTCATTTTTATCAATACCACACTTAGTTTCAGCATCAGAGACAGATATACTATTAGGATCTACAGCAGGTTCAAGTGGTCCCTCAACTTTTTATGTTTCTTTTTCTTCCTCTTATGAGGACTACCACTGTAGGGATCCCAACCTAATAAGGTAGAGTCCTCCTGTGTTTTACAATGCTAGTCCCTGGATCAATATCTAGCATCCACAGTTAAGATGTAATATCAAGAAACAAAGGTCATAATATAACTTTATAACCAGGAATAACATAATTTTATTACATCATACATAGCTCATTTGGCTATTACATTACATTGCAGCGGAATAACTATAATCATGGGTCCTTCATCTTCAAAGTGCCACAGGCAGATGTTGGTTGTAGACTTTGTAATCCTAATCAAACAATCTTCACTAAAACAATTAAACCTGCAACATACAAGTTACAGCCACAAAGGGTCAATACATTTGAATTGTATTGGCAAGTGATACTATGGTAGTATAGTGGAATCTATCATCTATATGCATTTGGCTAAGAGGAGTTGAGGCTTGCATTGCTCAAAATAGATTTTTCTTATCATTTTGAAAATACTAAGTTTTTGCTTGACAAAATCATTTCCTCAATCAAAGATTTCAAGATCCTTGTACCAAGCCATCTCTCCATCAATGATTGAAGAATTCAAACAACCCTTGTTCAATCCACAAGATTTTAACTTTAGAAATTTGAATGATGAGATTCTTGATTGCTTCCATGTCTTGATGCTCAAATTGTCCTTTACCAGGGACATGGCTAAGTACTTAGATTTTACACTCTGCAGAGGTGGTGCACTTTCCCCACAAGACTTGGTTTCCCAAGACAAGATCTTTCAGAAGCTTTCCCTTAGACCAAAATGGACGCGCTCCAACCTATCAAACACTACCACCCACTGTCCATATGGCTAAGTTCTTGCAACCTATATGATCATGGCAGAGCCCATATTGCCAAGTGGTTGCACTTGAAGCTTCTCAACATTTGACATCTCAAATCCCTTTGTTCCTGGGTGGCATACCACAAGTGAGATACACAATCCAAGTCTATGGCATTGTGAACCACTCAACCAAACTCCACCAAGCAAGCCCATTCCACCCAGGTGATTCATTAACTTAGTTGTTTTATTAAACAAAACTTAAGTCCTCAGACTTAGAATATTTTTCCATAGTGTGAATATATATTCCACCCATGTTTTCTATTAGCTAGGCTAAGCTTGGTAGTAGTAGGAATCTCTAACTTAGGAAAATCCTACTAAGTATTCATCTACTAGGTTTTCCTATAGCAAGATCTATACTTAGCAAAATCCATGCAAGTTTACTTAGCAAAATCACTAATGCATAGAAAAGGTAATGGGACAAAAGTATGAAGCATCACTTGCCTTTTTGGTAGGGAATGGTGGTTCACTCCTTGATCTTGCTAGTCTCACACTTTCTAACTTCACTACAAGTCAATCAAGTAGACAGAAAATCAACTAGCATTCCAAACCAATAAATCAATCAAACAATTTAACACACACAAAACAATGGGATCTAAGTCATGCATGGGAGCATGCACAAGATAGTTTTATTTTGCAAAGAGGGCCTCTATTGGGTTTCTAAACTTTGTAAGATCCAATTTGGTCATTTACCAAGATGGCAAAGTCATTTGCAAAAAGGGTTTTGATCCATAACCATTTTTAAATCTAATCATTATTTTATGTGGTGAAAATTATTTTTATCAAAGTAAAACTTTATGTTTCTCACCAAATGAGTTGCTATTGCAAAACTTGGTGTTTTGGGTCAGTAGGTTTGGTCTAAACCATTTTCCCAAAGTTTTCTTTGCAAAAACATTTTCATAATAAAATCAATAATTTTATTTGGCTAGAAAATGGCTAAGTCAAATAATCTAACCTAAACTTTACCAAAAATCATTTTCAACACCAAGGGTTGGTTCCTAGGGTCAGTAAGGTCACAACAAACCATTTTGCAAAAGTTTTAATCCTAAAATCAATTTTAAACAATTTTTATACTCTAAACAAGCTCACAAAAGAATCTGCAAAAACAAGCAAACTAACAGATATTATTTTCTAAACTAATTCCACAGTTGGCTAGGTCTTGTTCCCCTGAATCCAACGACATAAAATTTGTAATTATTGGACGTGTGGATCCAAAGATACAAGGGTTTGAAGTTTGCAAATAAATCTGATTCAAACATTCTTTTAAACAGATTCTAGTGCCACGCGGCAGTATCCTATTGGACGGTACCGCTTCGCGCGGATCAGCGTTGCGGTGCGTTGGATCTAATCGATCGCACGGTTCTGGAAGCATACCTCTTCGGCGTTTAAGTGACCTAATCCTGTTCGTCTGATCTAGATCTAACGGACCTAAACAGATGGCCATTAACCGGCGGCGCTGCGCGGCTGTGCGCGGCGGTGACGGGCAGACGGCGGCGGCGCTAGTGAAATAGGATGCGAGAGGGGAAAAGGAAGTGCTCACCTAGTTCGTGAGGACGTGGTGGTGCTCGTCGTGTGCTCGACGTGGCAAGGGGCGCACGAGATTTGCGGTAATTCCTCACCGGAGTGGGGCTGCGCCTCGGCCAAGCTCAGTCGTCGTTGAGGACGGCGCTAGGGATCACCCGGAGATAATTGAAACACACAGTCAGGAGCGCAAGGTCATGGCGAAGGCGTGTGCGTGAACGAGAGGGGTCGGGGTAGTCTGATTTACCAGAGAGGTTCCGCCGGAGTAGAGCCAGACGGTGGCGACAGTCGGAGTCGTCGCTGCAGATCGCCCTAAGGCAAGACAGGAGCACGTTCAGATGCGCAAGAGCAAGGCGATGCTGTGTGCGTGATCTAGGAGGTGCGGGGTGGTCGGTGTTCACCTGGAATGCTTGACGGAGCAATGGAAGACGGCGGCGCACGCTCGGTGTCGTCGTTGCCGATGCTCAGGGGACACGCCTGGTCGAACGAGGAGCACGGACGGATGCGTCAGGAGGTGGGGAATCTACTAGGGTGCTCAGGGAGGCAAGTGGTGGCAGTGTATGGCCGGAATCGAGGAATAAGCTCGTCGGAGTCGGCGGCGGTGCAGAAGAGATTGGCGACAGCCTAGGGGCAGAGAGGAGGAGTTGTCTGGGGAAAATGTCGAGGAGGGAGAGGTGCTTAAGAATGCGCGGTCGCAGGAGCGATTAACTGCCGCGTTAACGTCAATTGATGCTCGCAAATGTCGCCAGAAACGGTCGAGGAGAGGGGGGGCGCTGTCACTGCGAGGAAGAAGGAGGATGAACAGGGAAAATGGGTCCAGTCATCAGTGGGGAAAAACAATTCAAGTGGGGTCCTCTGGTCAGCATCGGTGCGGGTGTGCGGTTGGGTAGAATAACGCTTCGTGCGTGGGGAAGGGGAGCTGGGCTGGACTGGGCTGGGGTGGGCTTTAGCTGGGCTGGTCGTTTTACTCTTTTTTTTTCTGTCTGTATCCTTTTCTTTTTCTATTTCTGATTTCTGTTTTGAATTTCAATCAACTTATTCAATCATTCAAACAATTCAAACAATCATTAAACTTTGCATTGTGTTTTTGGTTCTGTTTATCAACATAAACCAACACTCCAAAATAAAATAATGTTTTAAACCTTTTTAGGTTTCATTTATTAATTAAGTAAAATGGTCCATGGTTTATTAATAAAATAGGGTTTGGTTTATTTAATAAAATCTTCATTTGAACTCCAAATACTTTCAAAATCAATCAGTAGATTTTATTTGGAAATAAAGAATATTTGGAAAACTTGTTTAAAACAAAGTAACCTTTTATTTTAGGGTCCTTTAATAATTGGATAAAATGGGCCTTAGTTATTTAAATAAAATAGAGTTTGATTTTATTAATCAAATCTTTATTTGAAACCTAAATATTTTCAAAACCAAATCAGTAGATTTTATTTGGGAAATATATAATACTTGGAAACTTGTTTAAAAAAAAATAACATTTTTATTTTAGAGTCTATTATTAATTAAATATAATAGACTTTCATTATTAAATCAAATAGGATTTGTTTTATTGAGATATTCATTTTGAAATCTAAAAATAAAGCCAAAACATTTTAGTAGGTTTTATTTGTGAATATCAAATATTTGGAAAACTTATTTTAAATAATTTTAATAAGTTTTGATGTTTCAATTAAATTGATAAAACCTTTTATTTAAATAGAGTTTGGATATTAATTCCTTATTATTTTATTTAGATAAACCTTTGCTAATTTCTATTAAAAATAAAATGTTTTTAATTCTCAAAGCTTGGCCAAGGTTTAATTTGGCTTTATAAAATAATCTGTATTTATGAATCCACCTTTTCTTTTGAAAACCAAATCTTTTATTAAAAGATCTAAAATAGTAATTCCAAAACATTTTTAATTTCCTTTAATAAATGTTTATATTTTTAAATCCCTTTAGGATTTTATTTGATTCAAATTGGTTTGAGGTTCCATTTGAATTCCAAAAACTTTCTTCTGGCCCTGAAAATCGAACAAAGTTTTATTTTATTCATTTATTTTCACATTACAAGATTTGGAAAATCTTGGGATGTGACAACCACTATCTTCACCTTGTTGGGAATCCTGCTCTTTTCTTTTAGGGTGTCCTTCAGGATATAAAGGATCTTGAGTAGCTACACCACTCCTATTTCTAATTCCATAAGCATGTTTATTTCCTGAAGCATTAACTAGCATATCCTTTTGTACTTTAGCAAGTTGATCAAGTTGGGTTTGAACCATTTGAAAATGTTTATAAAGCATTTTAATATCATTAGAAGTTCATTCCACAACATCTTTTAACTCATGGATAGCTCTAGAGTTTTCCAATAAATGATTCTGAACTTGTTTATTAAAATTACCTTGTTTAACAATAAACGTGTCAAGTTCCTCTAAGCATTAATCCGGAGGCTTACCATAAGGAATATCACCTTCATTAAATTGGAGAGAGTGTACCTCAATAGTAGATGAGTGGAGATTTGGCTTACATAATTATTCTATAGGAGGTAGATTCTTCACATCTTCAGCTCTAATACCTTTATCATTTAGACACTTTTTAGCTTCCTTCATCATTTAATGCAATAACTCCCCTCTTCTTTGTTGTTGTTGGTGGAACTGGTTCAGGAACAACTGGTTCAGGAACAACTGGTTCCTGAGTAATAGGATCAGGTGTAATCATCTCAGTTGAAGTCCAATCATCATAATTCTTGCTTATCTTGTTCATTAATTCTTCAGCATCTGTAGGAGTCCTTTTCCTAAAAACACAATCAGCAAAGCTATCAAGGTAGGTCCTAGAATCATCAGTTAGTCCATTATAATAAATATCAAGAAGCTCATTCTGAGGTAATGGACATCCAGGATATGCATGAATCAAGGAACATAATCTTTTCCATGACTCAGGCAATTTCTCTTCTTCTCCCTATTTAAAATCAAAAAGTCTCTGCAAAGCAGCATGTCTAGCACTGGGAGGAAAATATTTATGGAAGAAAGAATCAATCAAGCAATCAGGGCTATCACTGGAACCAGGAGGTAATTTATTAAACCAATCCCTAGCTTCTCCTTTTAGTGAAAAAGGGAAGATCTTACAACAAAGTACTTGCGCATTTTAAAATCATAAGAGAACAAAGCACTCATAGTATAAAACTCATTCATATGAGCCACAACACTCGCATTTTCATTACCACAAAAATGTTCTTTCTCAACAATATCTAAATAAGATAAATCAAGAGAGAAATCATAATGTTTATCTTTAATATCTATGGGAGAAGTGGCAAACTTAGGATAATAGGACTTCTTATGCATAATAGTACGTCTAGCAAGGAGACTCTTAATAGAACTAGCACCATGTGTGTTTCGGCACTCTTCAGCAAATTCATCAGTGAGCTCTATGTAACCATCATTAACATCATAACTCTCACTAGACTCAGGTGAGCTAACAGGTGTAACAGTGTATTCACTAGGAGTTTTGGTATTTCCTAGACTAGCCATAGTAGCATCTAGAAAAGGACCTAATGAACCACTCGCATCAAGCACAGTAGAAGTAACATCATGAGTATCAAAAGCAGTTTCAGATTCAGCAGTAGTAGCAGTGTGTGTACCATGAGCATGTGGTGGTGGTGTGACAAGCTTACTTATAACAGACGGTGAATCAAGAGCAACAGAGGTGTTTAGGACTGTACCTCTTCTTGTAGTGGATGGTAAAATAGGGAACTTTCCAACACGAGACTTCTCCATGATGAAAGGAGTAGCAATGAACAATAATAGATCCAAGGGAACTTACAAATAAAGCTATGCTCCCTGGCAACAGCGCCAGAAAATAGTCTTGATGACCCACAAGTATAGGGGATCACAACAATCTTCACGGGTAGTATTACCCAATTTATTGATTCGACACAAGGGGAGCCAAAGAATACTTGCAAGCCTTAACAACTAAGTTGTCAGTTCAGCTGCACCTAGAAATAGTTCTTGCTCACAGAAGTTTATCAGTAGCAACAGTTTGTAGTAGCAACAACAGCAACAAAAATAGGAGCAATAGTAACAGTAACGGTAACAGTGGGATTCGAGTGTGGTAGGCATAGGGATGGATGGACGGGTGTTGCATGGAAGAGTCTAAACATGTAACTTCAAGATCTAGGGCATTGCAGATAAATAATAACAAGCATCCAAGTACTAAAAAATCCTAGGCATGTGCTCCAAATATAGTCATACGTGCTCGCAATGAGAACTTGCACGACATATTCTGTCCAGCCAGCCCGTAGCAGCGGGGCCTCTAGGGAACTACTGGCAATTAAGGTGATCCTTTTAATAGAGCACCGGAGCAAAGCATTAACACTCCGTGAACACATGTTATCCTCACACCACATGCAAATTCCCCAAAGTGACAGCAATTGGGACAACCGGAGGGGATGGCTGTGGTTCTTGCTCACAGAAGTTTATCAGTAGCAACAGTTTGTAGTAGCAATAGCAGCAACAACAGCAACAGTGAGACAGTAGCAATAGTAACAGTAACGGTAACAGTAGGATTCAAGTGCGGTAGGCATAGGGATGGATGGACGGGCGTTGCATGGACGAGTCTAAACATGTATGAAAGAGCATTTTCCTATCCCTCTGATTTTGATGTTTGATAACAACACACTTATCGATTTAACTGTGTGTTAAGTTTATCACAGGTTTGATAAGAGGTGGCACAAATAATGGCATATCAATTCCCCTTGCAAAAACCTCTGTGTCAACCGGTAGTACCGGAACTATGACCGGTACTATCGCTTGACACCGGTACTACCTGTTCCAGTACCGGTTGGCACTGACCAAAGCTGATGAAGGTGTGTACTAGTCAGTACCCCCCGGTACCACGGAGCGTCCACTTTTCGGTTACTTCTATCCTTTACCGCACCTTACTTACTTGTTAATACTTTTGTGTTGTGGTAGCCCTTGCATAATTGTCATATAGGTAAATTCACCATAGTTGCATTATCTAGAGAATTTACCTTATTGTCAAACCTTAATTTGAAAAAGAAGAAAATTTGAAGTAGCACCTATTCACCCCCCTCTAGGTGCCCATACGATCCTTTCAATTGGTATCAGAGCCTCGGCTCTTTATTTGGGCTTTACCGCCTAAGAGAATATGGGTAGCCGCGAAGGGGATGGTGATGGTGAGCCGACCACGGTGACCATGGAAGATCTCAAAAACTTGGAAACAAGATTGAGCTCTTCCTTGCTCAACGAAGTCAAGAAGATGCTTGAGCAACTTCTTAAAGACAAAGAAGGCTCACCACCCCCATCTCCTCAAGAGGATCAACCATCCATTTTACCTAAGGGAATACGTCAGTATCCCCCGAGGGTGCATTGGTAGGGGGTAAACCAGACAACGCTAATTCCTCCACACACAATAATGGTGGGAAGGGTGAGCACCGTGACTCATGGTACTCTCCCGACCCTCCAATCCCTCACCCTCATGTATACAATAGAGGTGACCCACCTAATCTTGAAGAATCCGCTACTTTTGCTCAATGGCAATCACTAATGAGAACTCATATGCACAGCTCTTGCATTGAACTATGGAACATCATCGAGCATGGACTCTTTATTGGGGATCCAAACAACTTGACAAGAAGAGAGATTGTTAATAGTCAACTCAATGCCACTGCTCTGCATATGATTCAACAAGGTTTGGGGACAAAGGATTATCCACACATTGAGCACTTTAGCATTGCCAAGGAAGCTTGGGATGCTCTCACTATGTTGTTTATTGGAAATGAGAGTATGAGGAGGAACCGATATGATGCTCTAAGCAATGAAGCCGAAGGCTTCTACATGAAAGAAGGTGAAGATCACGAATACATGTACCGAAGGCTCAAGACCACCGCCACTGCTTTTAGGAATGTGGGTGCCTCACATGTGGATGATGCATGGATAAAAAGGAAATATGTGAGTGCACTCATGCCTTTTGAGCCCACCGACTTGAAGAGCCTACAAGGAAGACACAACTACCATCTCATGACCTCAAATGAAGTTATGCAAGAGATGGCTGCTTTCAAGGTTGCCGCCAAGAATGCCAAAGATGCCCGTGCTCGTGCCCTTGGTATGAGTAATGTTGTCAATGTTGCTTTGAAGGCCAAAGTTGTGGACCATGGGGATGAAGATGATAGTGATGAAGGGCTTTCCATGGACCATCCCGATGAAGTGAAGATTGCTCATGGTCAATATATGGTTTTCTATGCAAAGAACTTTTGGAAGAACCCTGCCAAGGCCAAGATGGAAATGGAACGGAGAAGAAATCCAAATGGGAAAAGAGAGAATACCACAAGATTGAGAACTTGCTTCAATTGTGGTGACCGCTACCACTTTGTGTCTAGTTGCCCCTATGAGAAGAGAGAAGATCATGGTGGAAAGCTTGTGTTGAAGAAGACTCTCAAGGGACCGTACAAGAAACCTTTCATCAAAAAGAATCCCATCAACAAGAAGCCGGGAGAAATTGTCTTGATCACTCATGAAGAGTACTCCTCTGACAATGAAGATGATGAAGAGGAAACTTCTCATGGTGTGGCTGCTCTTGCCACCACATCTACTCTGAAATTCTCACTCTTCGATTCTCCAAATGAGAACTCCTCCACCAAGAACGCCACTTGCCTTATCGCAAGAGGAATAGAGACTTATGCTTCCGGAGGGTCAAAATGGGTGATCGATAGTGGTTGCACAAGTCATATGACCGGAAGCTCGTCTACTGTCAAGGACTTGGTGCCAAATGAAGATCAAATCACCGTCACATATGCCGACAAGTCAAAGTCTAAGGTAATGGGTTTCGGCAAGGTTGTGGTGGCTCATGACATTACACTCGTGAACGTCATGCTTGTTGAAACCCTTGGATACAATTTACTTTCAGTCCGTGCTCTTGGAAAGATGGGCTTTGCCGTCTTTATTGATGATGATATTGTGGTCCTCATGTGGAGCAAGTCTCTCAAGGTCGCTTTCGTTGGGTACGTCGAAAATGACTTGTATGTGGTGGACTTTTCGGGGCAAGCCACTGCAGGTCCGATGTGCTTATACGGAAAGGCCGATGTGGGTTGGCTATGGCACTGCCGACTAGCCCATGTCAATATGAGAACTTTGCAAAGTCTCCATAAAGAGGGCCATATAGTTGGACTAAAAGAAAATGTTTCCTTTGCCAAAGATCGTGTTTGCAGGGCATGTGTTCTAGGGAAGATGCATGACGCTCCACACAAGCCCACGAACCAAATCAAGTCTAACAGGATCTTGGAACTTCTTCATGTGGACCTATTTGGTCCTCCATCTCATGCAAGTCTTGGAGGGAAGAAATATTGTTTGGTGATTGTCGATGACTTTTCAAGATACTCTTGGGTTTTATTTCTTCAAGTTGAAGAGTGAAACTCAAAGGACTTTTATCGACTTCATCAACTTGGTTCAACGGCAACACAATGTTCCCGTATTGATTATAATAAGTGACAACGGCACCAAGTTCAAGAACTACACCTTGAATGATTTCCTTGGTGATGAGGGAATTAAACATCAATATTCCGCTGCATACACCCCTCAACAAAATGGTGTGGCCGAAAGGAAGAACCGGACTCTTATTGAGATGGCTAGGACCATGTTGGAGGAGTTCAAATCTCCATACAACTTCTGGGCCAAAGCCATCTCCACCGCTTGCCATGCCTCAAACCGACTCTACCTCCGCAAGAAAATCAACAAAACTCCATATGAGATACTTACCGGTAACAAGCCCAACATATCTTATTTCTGGGTGTTCGGTTGTAAGTGTTTCTATCTCATCAAAGGTGTTCGTTTGTCTAAATTCGAGTCTAAAGCATTAGAGGGTATTTTTGTTGGCTATGGTCTCGAATCTCACACTTATAGAATCTATGACAAGCTCTCCGGAGCCGTCATAGAATCTTATAGTGTGACCTTCGAAGAATATGATGGTCCCCAAGGGGGGCGTGTTGATGTTTGTGATGCAGATGATGAAATGCCTCAGGATGCCATAGGAAGAATGGGTGTGGGTTATATCCGCCCTGTTGAGGAACCCCTTATGGTGGATCGAGAAGAACTATGCTCCACTCGAGTGGAGCCCTCATCTTCACAACCTCAACATGCTCCATCTACCGAAGAGGACATTGACTCAAGACAAAGACAAGATGTGGACCCTCAACATAGGGATCAATGTGTGAACTCTAGTCAAAGGGTGCTTGGTCCATTCGATGGGTTGTCAAGTGGTGCCAAGTCAATTTGTCAAGGAAGATCCATCCAAACTGTTTTGAGACGAGCTCAAATTGATGCTAGAAGAGCACTTGATCAAGACCAAGGTCAATCCTTGCCTCCCAATATAGAGGATGACTCCAATGATGATCAAGGTCAATTTGATGGTCAAGACGAGGATCAAAATGATGAAGAGGGTCCCCCAAGAAACAATGAAGAGATCCACGCTCGTCGCGAAGCTAGAAAGGAAAGAATGTTGGAAATAAGAGACCACACCCTCCAAAATGTTGTTGGAGATCTAAGGAAAGGAATTTCCACAAGAGCACAATTGAAGAGGTTCAGTGAACACCAAGCACACATCTCCATGATTGAACCAAAGAAAGTGTGGGAAGCTCTTGAAGATTCGGATTGGTTAGAAGCTATGCACAAAGATCTCAACAACTTTGAGAGAAACAAAGTGTGGAAGTTAGTTGAGAAGCCAAAGGAATGCCGCAATGTTATTGGAACAAAGTGGATATTCAAGAACAAGCAAGATGGGCATGGAATTATAGTAAGGAACAAGGCTAGATTGGTTACACAAGGGTATTCTCAAATTGAAGGCATTGATTATGGAGAGACTTATGCACCCGTGGCTCGCCTTGAGTCCATCCGTATCCTTCTTGCTTATGCGGCACATCATAACTTTGCAACAAATGGATGTAGAAAGTGCATTCCTTTATGGTCCTTTAAATGAATTGGTATATGTCAAGCAACCCCCGGGATTTGAGGACCCCAACTTCCCAAACCATGTCTACAAACTTGATAAGGCGCTCTATGGGATCAAGCAAGCCCCACGCACGTGGTATGAGCACCTTAGAGAGTTATTGTTTGACCGTGGCTTTGAGGTTGGGAAAATCGATCCCACTCTTTTTACTAAGAGGGTCAATGGGGAGCTCTTTGTATGCCAAATATATGTTGATGATATTATCTTTGGCTCATCTAACAAAGCTTTTAATGATGAATTCTCAAAGCTTATGACTAGTAGGTTCCGGATGTCTTTGATGGGAGAATTGAAAGTATTCCTTGGCTTTGAGATCAAGCAAGTTAGAGGAGGAACATTCTTCAATCAAGCCAAGTATACTCAAGATATGCTCAAGATATTCAAAATGCAAGATTTGAATGGATCTCCAACTCCCATGGCTACAAAGACTCATCTAGAACAAAACTCAAATGGTAAAGATGTGGATCAAAAGGTATACCGGTCTATGATTGGTTCTTTGCTTTACCTTTGTGCATCTAGACCCGATATTGCGTTGAGTGTAGGTGTGTGTGCAAGATATCAAGCGGCTCCTAAGGAAAGCAATTTAATGGAAGTCAAGAGAATCTTTCGATATTTAGTTCATACCCCATTTTACGGTCTTTGGTACCCTCAAGGCTCAACATTCGCTCTTTGTGGATACACGGATTCGGATTGGGCGGGAGACAAGGATGATAGAAAATCAACATCCGGGGCTTGCCAATTCCTTGGTAGGTCCTTGGTATGTTGGTCTTCTAAGAAGCAAAATTGTATATCTCTCTCCACCGCCGAAGCCGAGTATGTTTCTGCCGCTAGTGCTTGCACCCAATTGCTATGGATGAGGCAAACTTTAAAGGAATACGGTGTCCATTATGACAAAGTGCCTCTTCTATGTGACAATGAAATTGCCATCAAGATTGCATACAACCCGGTGGATCACACAAGGACAAATCATATTGAGATTCGACATCACTTCATTAGAGATCATGTTTCTAGAGGTGATATTGATCTGTCCTATGTATCAACCAAAGATCAACTTGCCGATATCTTCACGAAGCCACTTGATGAAGCAAGGTTTTGCTACTTGAGGAATGAACTAAATATCGTAGATTCAAGGAGTTTGACTTGATTATCTTGCACTCTCACCTAATACTCGACCCATGTTTGGTTTAGGTGTAGGCATGGACATAGGGGGAGTGCGGTCCTAATTGATTGGACTATCCCTCCCCCATTATGCGCAAAGTAAACAAAATCATTCCTCTTAATATCATTTTGTGATATGTGAGCTCAATGATGAGTTTTGGTAATGGACCCAAGATATATCTTCGTGGTGCCAAGCCGAGTATACTAAAATATGGTGGCCTAGGCCACCGCCCCCTCTCAATAGAGAGGTTGCCATGCTTACTCGTGTTTGTCACCTAGTTGAATTGGTTTTCACTCATGATTGTCATCTATTTGAATTGTCTTCATCGTTCTTAGTCTCATGCACTCTAGTTTGGTATTTATTTGTTTCTTCAATTTTTTGAGTGCATGTGCTTCTCAGCTCACTTGTCTTAACCCAAGCCTCTGTACTCCCTCACGAAAACCCTCTCTCTATCCGCACAAGAATCATCCTTGATCCCTGGCTTTGGAATCAGATGGGACCGGTACTACCGGATGTGCGAGCGGTACTACCGGACCTGGGAAGTTCCCAGGGCGTCTCCTGGAAGAACTGCTCCAGGAACGGTACTACCGCCCACATGTCCAGTCCTACCGGTCACCGGTACTACCGGTTGTGGAACCGGTACTACCGCTTACAAGCGGTAGTACCGCTCCCACAACCGGTACTACCGGTTAACGGTTTCCAGGTATATATTGGACGCGTGGGGAGAGGCACCCCTCAGTGCCTCATTATTCCCCACGCCCTCCACTCAAACCTGCGCCGCCACCGGAGATCTAGAAGCCACCGGAGCCCTGCCGCGCCCTCCTCTCTCCGGATTCTCCTTGGATTCAGCCTCTTGGCGGGCTCCCACTCCTTTCCACCGCCATGGATGTCGGTACAACCGCCCTTTCTCTCCCCGTTTGATTTCTCCATTAGATCTAGGTTTTGGCTTAGATTTGTGGATAAATTAACTATTTGCAAGGTTGTACTGCCATATGATTCCTTGTTACCGAGTAGAATCTTCGATTTTGCAGTTTTATGCCGTCATGTTGGGCCGTTTCCATCAGATCTGACGCTTGTGTGCCGCTCAACCGGTAGTACCGGAACTTTTTTCTGGTACTACCACTTGCAAGCGGTACTACCGGTCGTCAGGTCCGGTAGTACCGGTCCACTCTGACCACATTTTTCTGCCTAAATTGTAGATTCTCTCGTTTGCTCCTTTTTGATTCTTGTTCCCTTATCTCCTTGCTATCCTCCCTCGTGCTTTCACAGACACAGGTGGTTCTCAGGGTGCACACAAGCGCTCCAAGTCTAACCGTGAGATTGTTGAGGAAGAGACGAAGTCTGAGGAAGAGGTTATGCCACAACCAAGACACCGTTCCAAGCTGCCTGCCACTCGAGGTGGTCGTGGGGGTCGTGAAGGGGTTACCAAGCGCTCTGCTGGGCGTGTCAGCGCCCCTCCCTCTCGCCCCCCTTCCACTGGGCGTACCAAAAGTCTCAGCTCTGGGCCATCTGGACCAAAGAAACTGTCAGATATCTCTGAGTCAGAGTTTAGGGCTCTCCGGATTGAAAATGCATACTCCCGCAACCGGAGCGAAGCAAGGGAAGACAGTCTCTTCTATGATGATTTCCAAGAGCGTGTTTATCATGAGGTTCTTTTGACCAACATCCAGATGGTGGTGCCTCAGCAGTGGATTGACATGGGACACATTGACAAGAACCTTGACTACTTTGCTGAAGCTAAGGAAATCTGCTCTCACCTTGGCTTGTTCCCCATTATGGAGTTTCAGTATGACTATGATCCCCTCCTTATCTGCCAGTTTTATGCCACTGCACATTTCCACACTAGCCGCACTCGGAAGATTACCTAGATGACTCAAGGTGCTGTCAAGGAAGCTACACTTGCGGAGTTTGCTGCAATCTTGGGGTATGAAGATCGCGGCCGGGACGTTCCTTGTGGTTTTCGCTGTCACATGCGGGAGCATCCCTCCAAAAAGGATGTTCTTACACCTTTGTATATTCGAGGCCGTGGGGTTGCTGGCAAGATCAAGGATCTACTCCCCACATATGACATTCTCCATCGCATTTTCCGTGACACTGTTGCTCCTCGTGCGGGCAACAAGGATGAGATACATGGGTTCTCCGTTGACTTGCTGTTCAACACCTTCCTCAACCAAGAATCAGGCAATCCTCTTGATGTGACAGACTTCATATGGAATGAAATGGTTGCTGCTGCACACACTCGGAGGGTTCCACCATTTTCTCCTTATATTATGGCCCTCATTGTGTCAAAGTGCCCCGTCATTGCTAGGACTCTCTCCACTCGCTCTCTCATTGTGCACAGGCCAAAGGCACTCAAGATCAAGACACATGCTAAACCTCGCGTCGCAGCAGGTGAGGAGGATGAGGATGACTCTGAGGATGCTGACAGTGGTCATGACACTGATTACGTTGTCTCTCATCGCAAGAATGCTAAGCCCTCTTGGGCCAAAAGGATGGAGGTCAAGCTCAAGAAGATCTTCTGCTTCCAGGTTGACAACCAGAAGCGCATATATGAGGCGCATGTGTATGCCAAGAAAGCCTGTGCTCGGCAGAAGGAAATGATGTCTGCTAAAGGTTTGACCATCTCTGAGGGATCCGAGAACAACATCACTCCAGAAGATCAGTGGATCTCTCAGCACAGCCGTTGGGACGATGATGTCTCTTCCTCGCACCGCGCCCCACCCACTTACGAGGATGAGGAGGACCTTGAGGATGAGGAGGAGGAGGATGATTGACCTTTGGGACGGTAGCTTTGCACTTGTCCCTTTTTGGCGTCTTGATGCCAAAGGGGGAGAAGTTTCACTTTAGGCACGGGTGTTGCATGGGAAGTCACAAGCTCGTTCTTCTCTTTGATCCTTTTATTGCTTGTGAACTTCGATTTCCCTCTATTGAGACTATGTGTTTATGTCGTGTGAGACTATGTGGTTGGATCCATCTTATGAGACTATGTGGTTTATTTCATTGGATCCATCTTGTGATGTTATGCGGTATCTATTGTCTATATATTCCTCATCACATGTTTTGTGCAAAGGTATGTTCAAATGCTAGTATCCATATTTGTGCACCCATGTTGGGTTTGTAAAATAGAGGGGGAGGTTTGTTTCTACACATCTAGGGGGAGTCCCGTCTCTATTTTACAAATATCATATGCTTACTATTAAAATCATCTTGTAGAAGTGTATTGTCATCAAACACCAAAAAGGGGGAGATTGAAAGAGCATTTTCCTATCCCTCTGATTTTGATGTTTGATAACAACACACTTATCGATTTAACTGTGTGTTAAGTTTATCACAGGTTTGATAAGAGGTGGCACAAATAATGGCATATCAATTCCCCTTGCAAAAACCTCTGTGTCAACCGGTAGTACCGGAACTATGACCGGTACTACCGCTTGACACCGGTACTACCGGTTCCAGTACCGGTTGGCACTGACCAAAGCTGATGAAGGTGTGTACTAGTCAGTACCCCCCGGTACCACGGAGCGGCACTACCGGTCCAACCGGTAGTACCGCTTGGTACAAGCGGTACTACCGCTTGAGACGGTCGTACCGCTCGGCAGTACCGGGGCATACTGACTAGCACTCACTCCTCTCCGTTTTGGTCAGTACCAAGCGGTACTTGGGACCGGTACTACCGCCCTAACCGGTAGTACCGCTTCCTACGACCGGTACTACCGCTTGGGGGTAGTACCGCAAGAGAGATACCACCCAAAACTGAAGAATGCTGAAGATCGGGAGCACCTCTGGTACCTGGTCCGGTACTTGACCGGTAGTACCGCTTGCAAGCGGTACTACCGCTTGAGTACCGGTACTACCGGTACATTAAATGCTCCAACGGCCATATTTCGTGGAGGGGTATATACCTTGGGACAAATTGCTCAGTTCATTAAAGTCAAAGACCACCATTGGAGTCCATTGGAGCCACCCAAATCTTCAAGATCTCCTCATCCCACCACCCAAAGTCCTTGATCTTTGGGGAATCGAAGGAGGAGGCCCCGATCTACTACTTCACCAAAAGAGATCTTCATTTCCTCCTAATTTCATTGAGGGCCCCTTTGCTCTAGTGTTTTTCTTGGAAACCCTAGTTCTTGTTTTGGTTCTTACAAGCTTGTCTTGGGTTGCTTTGACAGCTTGCTTGTATTTGGGAGCCTCCGATTAAGTTGTGGATGTGTGCCCCAAACTTGTAACGGTGCCGGCTTCCACCTTGAAGGTTGCCGATATAGTGGAAGGTGAATCGATCCCGTTGGGGTGAGATTCATCGGAGAACAAGGGAGGCCTCTCGTGGCGTTGGTGGTTTGAAACCACCCCCTCTCCAAACGTAGACGTACATCCCCTCAAAAGGAAGGAACTACGGGAAACAAATCCTTGTGTCTCAGCGTCCACTTTTCGGTTACTTCTATCCTTTACCGCACCTTACTTACTTGTTACTACTTTTGTGTTGTGGTAGCCCTTGCATAATTGTCATATAGGTAAATTCACCATAGTTGCATTATCTAGAGAATTTACCTTATTGTCAAACCTTAATTTGAAAAAGAAGAAAATTTGAAGTAGCACCTATTCACCCCCCCTCTAGGTGCCCATATGATCCTTTCAATGTAACTTCAAGAACTAGGGCATTGCAGATAAATAATAATAAGCATCGAAGTACTAAACAATCCTAGGCATGTGCTCCAAATATAGTCATACGTGCTCGCAATGAGAACTTGCACAACATCTTCTATCCAGCCAACCCGTGGCAGCGGGGCCTCTAGGGAACTACTGACAATTAAGGTGCTCCTTTTAATAGAGCACCGGAGCAAAGCATTAACACTCCGTGAACACATGTGATCCTCACACCACAGGGGACAATAATTGGATGTGGTGTGAGGATCACATGTCTCCATGGAGTGTTAATGCTTTGCTCCGGTGCTCTATTAAAAGGAGCACCTTAATTGCCAGTAGTTCCCTAGAGGCCCCGCTGCCACGGGCTGGCTGGACAGAAGATGTTGTGCAAGTTCTCATTGCGAGCACGTATGACTATATTTGGAGCACATGCTTAGGATTTTTTAGTACTTGGATGCTTGTTATTATTTATCTGCAATGCCCTAGATCTTGAAGTTACATGTTTAGACACTTCCATGCAATGCTCGTCCATCCATCCCTATGCCTACCGCACTCGAATCCCACTATTACCGTTACTGTTACTATTGCTCCTATTTTTGCTGCTGCTGTTGCTACTACAAACTATTGCTACTGATAAACTTCTGTGAGCAAGAACTATTTCCAGGTGCAGCTGAACTGACAACTCAGTTGTTAAGGCTTGCAAGTATTCTTTGGCTCCCCTTGTGTCGAATCAATAAATTGGGTAATACTACCCGCGAAGACTGTTGCGATCCCCTATACTTGTGGGTCATCAAGACTATTTTCTGGCACCGTTGCCGGGGAGCATAGCATTATTTGTAAGTTCACTTGGATCTATTATTGTTCACTGCTACTCCTTTCATCATGGGGAAGTCTCGTGATGGAAAGTTCCCTATTTTACCATCCACTACAAGAAGAGGTACGGTCCTAAACACCTCTGCTGCTCTTGATTCATCGTCTATTATAAGTAAGCTTGTCACACCACCACCACATGCTCATGCTACACACACTGCTACTATTGCTGAATCTGAAACTGCTTTTGATACTCATGATGTTACTTCTACTGTGCTTGATGCGAGTGGTTCATTAGGTCCTTTTCTAGATGCTACTATGGCTAGTCTAGGAAATACCGAAACTCCTAGTGAATACACTGTTACACCTGTTAGCTCACCTGAGTCTAGTGAGAGTTATGATATTAATGATGGTTACATAGAGCTCACTAATGAATTTGTTGAAGAGTGCCGAAACACACATGGTTCTAGTGCTATTAAGAGTCTCCTTGCTAGACGTACTATTATGCCTAAGAAGTCCTATGATCCTAAGTTTTCCACCTCTCCCATAGATATTAAAGATAAAGATTATGATTTCTCTCTTGATTTATCTTATTTAGATATTGTTGAGAAAGAAACTTTTTGTGGTACTGAAAATGCGAGTGCTGTGGCTCATATGGATGAGCTTTTTACTATGAATGCTTTGTTCTCTGATGATTTTAAAATGCGCAAGTACTTTGTTGCTAAGATCTTCCCTTTTTCACTAAAAGGAGATGCTAGGCTTGGTTTAATAGATTACCTCCTGGTTCCATTGATAGCCCTGATTGCTTGATTGCTTCTTTCTTCTATAAATATTTTCCTCCCAGTGCTAGACATGCTGCTTTGCAGAGACTTTTTGATTTTAAACAGGGAGAAGAAGAAAAATTGCCTGAGTCATGGAAAAGATTCCGTTCCTTGATTCATGCATATCCTGGATGTCGATTACCTCAGAATGAGCTTCTTGATATTTATTATAATGGACTAACTGATGATTCTAGGACCTACCTAGATAACTTTGCTGATTGTGTTTTCAGGAAAAGGACTCCTACAGATGCTGAAGAATTAATGAACAAGATAAGCAAGAATTATGATGATTGGACTTCAACTGAGCTGAATACACCTGAGCCTATTACTCCTGAACCAGTTGTTCCTGAACCAGTTCCACCACCAACAACAAAGAAGAGGGGAGTTATTGCATTAAATGATGAAGTGATGAAGGAAGCTAAAAAGTGTCTAAAGGAGAAAGGTATTAGAGCTTAAGTTGTGAAGAATCTACCTCCTATAGAAGAATTATGTAAGCCAAATCTCCACTCATCTACTATTGAGGTACACTCTATCCAATTTAATGATGGTGATATTCCTTATGGTAAGCCTCCTAATCAATGCTTAGAGGAACTTGACACGTTTATTGTTAAACAAGGTAATTTTAATAAACAAGTTCAGAATCATTTATTGGAAAACTCTAGAGCTATCCATGAGTTGAAAGATATTGTGGAAAGAACTTCTAATGATATTAAAATGCTTTGTAAACATTTTCAAATGGTTCAAACCCAACTTGATCAACTTGCTAAGGTGCAAAAGGATATGCTAGTTAATGCTTCAGGAAATAAACATGCTTATGGAATTAGAACTAGGAGTGGTGCAGCTACTCAAGATCCTTTATATCCTGAAGGACACCCTAAAAAAATAGAGCAGGATTCCCAACAAGGTGAGGATAGTGTTAGTCCTCGTAAGAGGAAGAAAAAGAAACATAAGAAAGTTGATGTAGAGGACTCAACCTAGTAAGGTAGGTTCCTCCTGTGTTTTACAATGCTAGTCCCTGGATCAATAGCTAGCATCCACAGTAAGATGTAATATCAAGAAACAAAGGTCATAATATAACTTTATAACCAGGAATAACATAAGTTTATTACATCAAATATAGCTCATTTGGCTATTACATTACATTGCAGCGGAATAACTATAGTCATGGGTCCATCATCTTCAAAGTTCCACAGGCAGATGTTGGTTGTAGACTTTGTAAATCCTAATCAATCAATCTTCACTAAAATCAATCAAACCCTGCAACATACAAGTTACAGCCACAAAGGGTCAATACATTTGAATTGTATTGGCAAGTGATACTATATTTGTATAATGGAGTCTATCATCTATATGCATTTGGCTAAGTGGAGTTGAGGCTTGCATTGCTCAAAATAGATTTTCCTTAACATTTGAAAATACTAAATTTTTGCTTGACAAAATCATTTTTCCTCAATCAAAGATTTCAAGATCCTTGTACCAAGCCATCTCTCCATCAATGATTGAAGAATTCAATCAATCCCTTGTTCAAACCACAAGATTTTAATTTAGAAATTGGAATGATGAGATTCTTGATTGCTTCCATGTCTTGATGCTCAAATTGTCCTTTACCAGGGACATGGCTAAGTACTTAGATTTTACACTCTGCAGAGGTGGTGCACTTTCCCCACAAGACTTGGTTTCCCAAGACAAGATCTTTCAGAAGCCTTCCCTTAGACCAAAATGGACGCGTTCCAACCTATCAAACACTACCACCCACTGTCCATATGGCTAAGTTCTTGCAACCTATATGATCATGGCAGAGCCCATATTGCCAAGTGGTTGCACTTGAAGCTTCTCGACATTTGACATCTCAAATCCCTTTGTTTCCTGGGTGGCATTCCACAAGTGAGATACACAATCCAAGTCCATGGCATTGTGAACCACTCAACATAACCCAATCCTTCCGTTTCCACCCAGGTGATACATTAACTTAGTTGTTTTATTAAACAAAATCACAAGTCCTTAGACTTAGAATATTTTTCCATAGTGTGAATATATATTCCACCCATGTTTTCTATTAGCTAGGCTAAGCTTGGTAGCAATAGGAAACTTAACTTAGGAAAATCCAACTAAGGATTCATCTACTAGGTTTTCCTATAGCAAGATCTATACTTAGCAAAATCATGCAAGTTTTACTTAGCAAAACTACTAATGCATAGTGAAAGTAATAGGATAGAAAGTATGAAGCATCACTTGCCTTTTTGGTAGTGTATAGGTTCACTTCTTGATCTTTGCAACAATCACACTCTTCAAGTCACTACAAATCAATCAAGCAAGGTACAAACTCAATCTACCAATCAAGCAAAACATCACACATAAATAACAAAGTCAAAGAAATGCATGCAAGCATGCCAAGCTTTGTTTTGTTTGAAAAAGTGGTTCCTATTGGGTCATAGACTTTTAGGTACATCTAATGGTCATTTTCTAAAGTGGCCAAGTCATTTGCAAAAGGTTTCACTTAAAAACCATTTTCAAAACAAAGTGTTATTTTATGTGGTGTAGAAATATTTTTACTAAGGCATTAGCCCATAGGGTCCACCAAATGAGTTGCTATTGCAAAACTTGGTGTTTTGGGTCAATAGGGTTGGTCTAAACCATTTTTCTCCAAAGTTCTTTACTCATAATCATTTCCATAAACAATCCATTATTTTTATTTGGCTAGAAATTGGCTAAGTCAAATAATTCAACCTAAATTTCACCAAAATCATTTTTTAACACCAAAGGTTGGTTCCTAGGGTCAGTAAGGTCACAACAAACCATTTTGCAAAGGTTTTAATTCAAAAATCATTTTCAAACCATTTTTATACTCTAAACAAGATCACAAAAGTTTTTGCAAATTCAAACAAGCTAACAGATACTATTTGCTAAACTAAGGCCATGGTTGGCTAGGGTTTGTTCTCCTGAATCCATTGATATAAAATTTGTCAATTTTGGACGTGTGGATCCAAAGATATAAGGGTTTGAAGTTTGCAAAAGTTTCTGTTTTCTAATTCTGTTTTAAACCAAATCCTGGCCACGTGGCTGCTTCTGATTGGGCAATACTGTTTCGTGTGGATCGCGTGATATAGGCCATAGGATTAAAAGGAGCGTGTGCGGCTCAGATGGTCGCGTACTCTTTCGAGGGGATCTAATCCTAGCCAGTCAAAACACATCCTACGGCTACCGATTCACTAACCAAATTCCGGCGGCGCTCAACGGTGGCCGGTGGCAGCGACGGTCAGACGACGGCAGAATCGATGCTACTGGAAGCGAGGAAGGAAAAGGACGTGCTCACCATGCTCGCAGACGCTTGGGGAATCTCAAGGAGGCACTGGCTGGTGAAGGGGCGCACGAGGTCAAGAGGAATTCCTCGCCGGAGTTCGGTCTGGCGACGGATGCGCGCGGTCGAGGTCGAGGACGACGCTGTGGTCCACTATAAGACAAACGGAGAGTTGGGTTAGCTGCGTAGGATCATGGCAAAGATGTGTGCGTGATCCAGAGGGCACGGGGTGGTCGGAATTAACCTGTGGGTGTCGTCGGAGTTGAGGCAGACGGCGGCGGTACTGGAGTTTGTTGTTGGCGAGGCTTAGGGGTGCCCGCGGGTGCACTGTGACTTCAGAAGAGTACGCTGGGGTTTGTTGATCACCGCTGCGTGCTCGAGGAGGCCAGAGGTGGAGTGTGTTGGCCGGATTCGGTGAGAACGGCCGTCGGAGGCAGAGGGAGTCGAGGAGAAATTGGAATGGTCTGGAGGCATGCTCGGGGGAGAAGGAAGAG